>OZ024718.1:42828174-44100674 GCA_964016875.1 Fallopia convolvulus
TATCACAACGAGGATACAAACCAACGAGGCCTACAAATGATCGAGATTCACACCCTAGACCTCCTACGAGTGTTCGAGATCTCGATCTAACAATGTTCGAGATCTCCTAATTGCTAAACGATTCTACCACCCAAGTATCACTTGGTTGATCTGGTGCGAGGTTGATCTGAGAGCGCAGTGTAGACGGCTTGTGAGATGGTGTAGCGAGGTCTTTTATGTGAGCAGAAACTCTGTGTGACTTGAAGTCTTTTTGTGGACTTCACTTGTCTATAGCGAGGTCTTTTGACGATGTTTCAGTCACGTCGATCTTCAACAAGCAAGATAGTTCTTGAGTTCAAGATGTTTTTCGAACCCCTTCTTTCTACGAGGTTCTCCTCTATTTATAGAGGATTGGGGAGTCGAGTTCTCATCATTGTCCGATGTGGGACGCCTGAGATCAGGGCTTCTGATTGGCCCGGAGGCGAGGCAGCCGATGATTGGCTTGGGCAAGCGGCATTAGCTGAGTGGTCCTGGTGGGCGGGAGTGTCAATAGAGTCGGTTACGAGGTTAGACCTCGTTTCGAGATTATGGAGGACCTCGTGGGGTTGGAACTTTGCTTAAATAAATGAGGGGTATGGATGTGGGCCCCAAAATCGTCTTTGGGAATCCCGTCGGGTCTGTTTGTTTTCTTGTACCCCGGGCCCACCTCCTATTTTACCATTTTGGACATCATCAATAATTATTTCCGAGTATTTTATTTCGTACGCTTAGTTGGAGACTATTTAGACCTAGTTTTGGTGTTTTGTTTGGTATTCTCTCTGAGACCTAGTTTTACAATTATTCAGACTTTTGGTATTTTCTCTCTTATGGAGAACTAAACTCTCTTAATCTTATTCAAGTTGAAGCTTTCAGATTCAAGTTTATTGTGAGATTCTACAATTCAGGTTTATTTCTACAGGTTATTTCAATTCTCTTGTGCGTAATTATTATTGATTGTGTTGATTTCTGCTTGTCTGGCCAGCTTGTTGGAATTAATACTCTCTATTGCTAGATCTAGGTTTTCTCGTAGAAAAACCTAATCTTTGTAGCTACTCAAATTGTTTAGGACTCTTTGGACTAAAACAATTGAGAAAGAGATTTGAATGCATGTTGATTGTTTGACTCGTTGGAATTCAATTGCATGTATCCTGCTTATCCTTGTTCTCATTGCTAGTATCCCTATGATTTATGATCGTTTCATGAGTTGTTTGGATATTAAATTTGCATGTCTCGTTGCCATGTTCTATTTCTGATCAGGATAGGAATAACCAAAAGGAATAACTTGTTTGAATCAATGATCAATAACTTGAGGAAGAAAGTGGATACTTGAATAGGATTGCTTCCCTTAACTTGATAAAAATCCAACTTTTGCTTTGTTTGATTACTTGCCTTGCTTTGTTTGTTTCAATTCATTACTGTTAGTTTAATAATCAAAATCCACCTTTATTACTTTAAAGTTGATAATAATATTGCTTAGAATTACAAGTGTCTCTTGGGTACGACCCCGACTTACCTACTGTACTAGTTGAGTAATTAGGGATTTATTTTTGATTTGGAATGACGACTTTAAGCCGGTCAGCTTCCTAATGGTGGTGGTTTGAATAGCGATTTTTTTGATGGTGTTGAAACATTCATTCACTTTGCAAAATCTCAACCGAATTTCATGGATGAGGAGAAGATCAAATGTCCTTGTTTCCAAGGTAAGAATGGAAGATATCAAGATATAGACATTGTTCGCCTTCATCTATACAAAAATGGTTTTGTTGACAATTATTATTGGTGGACCACAGAAGGAGAATCACCATTTTCCAATTCACCCCCCTTAGAAGACAGTGATATGGATCTCTTTGGGATTGGGATGCATTTGTTTGATAACTTGAATCCTACTCAAAGAATGGTTTTTGATGTAGTTGGTCCAAGTTTTGGACCACCTCCATGGTTTAACCCTAACACTTTTGTTTGTGAGCCAAGTAGTAGTCATGTAAAAGTGTTTGAAAACCATGTGCTTGAAGAAGGAATTAGCATGGAACAACCGACAACAACGGTGTTTGGTCTTGGCCATAAGGACTTGTCCTTCTTATCTGAGCGCTTCTTCGATGTAGACTGCACAAAAGTTGCCCTTGATGTTCCCGACTATGCTTGGCTATTATGGGAAACTGATGCTTGCCTTGTCGAAGCTGCCCCATTCCTCTTCTAAGGACAGTAAGTATGCATGAGTCCTTCCTTTGGCAAGTAAAGCACTTCCTCTTCTCCTTAGGACACTGCCTACTAGTATGACCTCGTTCCCCACAATTATAACAAGTCACTGGCCCCCTTTGCTGACTGGAATGTTGAGTGGACCTTGATTGAGTTGACTCGGTCCTAGCTTGGTTTTACCTGTCAAAGTGTGAAGGTTGAGGAGGCCGTTTGAACCCACTAAACTGTTATCCTTGTTGAGGCAGTGTACCCTAGCTTCGGGTCTTTCTAGCCGATTCCTCCAATGTCATTTTGAACTTATAAGTAGCATCAACATACTCTTACAAGGTGGTACAAGTGTGGTGTATTATCAATGGTTTACTGTTGGACTCATCCATCCATGGAAGCGTTTGATTTTCTAAGTCTTAGTGGACACTTCTGCACTGGCATACTGCAATAGATGATTGAACTTCGTGGCTAGCTCAGGCACCTTCATCCCCACGACATTGGGGTACATGAATTCTTTCAACTTCTCTTCTCTCATAGCATTAGAGAAGAAACAATCCATCATCTTGTTTTTGAACATATCCCAGGTTAGGGTTAGGTGATCTTCTAAGCCTGTGTTCTCCAAAAAGTTGCTTGCCCCTTCTTTCAATTGCAGCAAGGCAATGTGCACCCTTTCAGCTTAGGTGCACACAATGTTTCTGAAAAGGTGATCCATGTTGGAGAACCAATAAGCAATTTTCGCCAGCTCACCGGTACTATCATAGTTGTCCAGCCTCATGGAATTGAATGTTTTACGGCTCGACCATAGCTTGAGTTGTTGTATTGGTTCAGCTGTTGCAAGTTTACATCATCATTCCTAGTATATTGCTCGCCTACCACCACTCGAGAAATTGGCGGTGTAGCATCATGATTCATCTCTCGGACTGTCTGTTCAATCATAGTCCTTGTAGCTGCTAGAGTGGATGCACTCAAGGCGATGTCAGCGGGAGGATGGGAAGTTCCGACTTGGTTTTGGGAACCCACTGACAAACCACTGTGGTTTGGGTCCTGGTTGTTCCCAGACCCCGTGTTGTTGCCCTGATTAGTTGCACTTCTCAGTTGAATCCGGGGAGCATTGTTAATTTCATCCCGGTGGTGGTTTTTCGTGTTTACCATCTGGATAAGTTCATACGTTTCAATTCATCCAATCAATATACAAGGTAATTATGTATGTTATCAGACAATAATTGATAGAGAATTTAATAATTTATTCAAAATAGTAGTATGTCTTAAATTGTAAACATAAACCAACTGAAGGAAACAAACTTAAGTCTTGAGCACGTAATCCAAAACAAAACATCACTACTTGGACTAGAAAATAAAGCTAATAAACTCCTTAACGACGCTCTCCCTAGAATTTCCAATACTTCTTAGGATCTCCCCCCTTCTCTGGTTTTCGACTCTCTCTTGGCTTAGGTGAGGCCCTCTTAATGTTAGCTTCCCATATGACTAGTGGTCCCCTAGGTGTAATTGGGGGATAACAATACATGTCCATAAATCCAAGGGAAAAAAGTTTTGAATCCATGATTGCATCTCTTTGCTCTAACAAGTTGGTAGCTTTTTCCACATCAGCATTCACCACCTCCCCTCTATGCCCCACTTCTTCCAAAGCCTCTTCCAACTTGGTGAGCCATGCCATGTTATCAGCTAATATGTCCTGCTAGGACACCATGTGGGGTAGAATGGGGTCAATTTGAATTCTTGCACATTTGCCCTTGGTGCTCCCAAATGCTAGGAAAGCCTCATATGTATGAGTCATGTTGTGATGACAATCTACCATGTCATTGACCCAGCAAAGGGCTTCTTCCTTGTGTAAGTTCATCCAAGTAGGTTGTCCTCCACTAGTTCCTCCAAAGTGATGTGGGCTAGAATGGTCTCTTGCCTGATGGCTCAAGGGTGAGTATTGGGGAGCAGGGCGCAGTACAATAGGAGAGGACCTGGGCATGTACTCATGCTTCTTACAAAAGCAAGAATCTAGATGCGATGTCGGTGGATAAGGAGTCGAGAACCTCCACTTCCTTTTGGATGTTCCCTCGTCAACTACATATGGATAAGTCTCCTCATCGATGTCGTAGTTAGGGTACATGCTAGGATCCTCATCAGTTTCCTCCAAATCAACGAAAACGGCCTTGCCATCACGGTGCTCGCTAACCATTGTCTAGAGGTGGTAAAGAGAAGGAGTTAGTATTCGTCAATAGAACTTCCTTTATTCTAAAATAAATACAAACGACTACAACTTGTAAGGTTCAAGAGATACAAAAGCTGTTATTGATTTGTATACTCATTTTCATTTTATTGCTTAAATTTTTTTTTATTACTTAAAACCCTTTTTAAAAACGGTTTAAAACTTCTTTAAACATTTTAGCTCTTAGACCATAATTGTAACACCCCCGATTTCCCTTAGAGAGGTTACACACCAATGAGCTTGGGATTACTCTCCAAAGTCACCCAAGGCTATACAGTACAAAACTTAAATACAATACTTACAAGAAACAAACATTTATTAAATAAATACTATAAATTTGTAAGTCATACCTTTGAATTGAAAGTGGAAGTTAACATTTAAATGTGAAAGTAAGATTTCAAATGCGAAATTTTCTTCGGGGGTCCTTACAACCCAAGGATCTCAACCATTTGTTGATAATAATTAAATAAGTGAAAAAATGTTCTTTTTCCTCTTGAATATATTCCAACAGTTGATCGTCGTCCTCTTTACTCCTTGTTCGAGTGAACACCATCCATCCATGCAAAAGAAAGAAGCGGTTGGGTTAGTCTAGTGAGAGACTAAGCAAGTGGGAATTTTTGTGATTGGTTCTAGTGGTTGTATTGAGTGACATTGAAATCCGAATGAAAGCAGGTCAATGATTTAGTAATGTAATACTTCCACGGAAATGGAAAAAAGGAATGCAATGAAAGAGATGGGATGCCAGAAGGAGTGTGGTTCCTTCAAGGAAATATGCGATTGTGGGGAATGCTTTATTATTCACACAATTTGGTTTTGAAAAGCATCACGTCGACCAATTGGGTCCCGACCAACCTCATCATACTTGGAGGATGCCGACAGGGAGGTGGCCGCGAAGGCACTTGAGTACCAAACATCTTGCCATTTTATAGGCATTTTAACAAACCCAAGCATGCATTCAGATTGGAAAGAAGATTTACTTAGCCTAGAGCAAGAGCGGGGCCACAATTTGAAACCACCATCTAGGTTCATTTATGGGTGTGCTCTAACATACTTATCTTATTTAAGTTAGAAAATGTTACACATTGAGTTGTAAGCTTTTAATACTTCTCAAACTAGTCTAGGCATGAACTTAAGAACTTCCCGTGATATTTATAGAGCATTAGCTAGATTCTATACCCCTCATACACGGATGAGCCGGGCAGGGTCATGACCAGCATCAGGGTTTAGGTCCATCCTAATGCAAATGTTATAGAGATGTGTCCAAAGATCACGAATCTTACACCACTAATTACTACGCTATTCACAACAAGTATATAATAAGACAATTCCTTGATGATCTTATGGTGTTGTTTGTCTATGGATTATTTTCTTTTCTATGTTGACAATATCATTGACTGCCTGTTCGGATGCCCCGCAAACAAAAATAATCTCTATCCTTGGTAAAAAGTTTGCTATGAAGGACCTTGACGCCCAATCTTAATAGGTGTCTTTGTCACTCGTTTTGGATTATTCTTATCTCAAGAAAAATATGCCCGTAAAATGTTTGACAAAGTTGGCATGTCTAACTACAACTCGATCAATTGTAACTCTTTTCAACCTAGGCTCCAAGATTAGTGGTTCGATCAACCCTCTTGTTGCTAATCCCACTCTTTAACGAAGCTTGACGAATTGGCCATATATTTCTTATGCAGCTCGACAATTCTGTTTGTTTATGCACAATCCAAGGGAGTGCCATTTTACATCATTGAAATGCATTGTCTAGTATATGTTCATGGGACGACATTTCTTGGTATGACCTCTCCATCTGTTTCTCCAGCTTTAGTTGTTTCCTATCTTGATATTGATTGGGATGGTTGCTCGGATACTCGACACTTCAACTCGGGATATTGTGTCTTACTTAAAGACACAATTGTCTCTTGGTCAGCAAAGCGTCAATTTGTTGTCATTGGATCCAATGCCAACACCAAGTACATACCATGGGGGTTGCAAACGTGGTCGTTGAGTGCATTGCGTAATCTTCTTCTTGAGCTACATTGTCCTCTATCCAAGGCATCCTTGGTGTATACTAAGGAGTCACATTTCTTTTAAATTCCGGCGGGCCAACACAACGTGGGGGTACACACGTCGGTTCATGCGCATAAGCACGTTCGGCCCATCATATAAGCCTGTGGGGTTCCATCCTAAAACAAATTGGCAATAGGAGGAGTAGCCCAAGGGTAGATATGTTGGACAAGTTATGTTTCATATTTCAGATGTGGGAGAAACTTTCTCCACAATTTCAACGACAATATATCAAGCACATTGAATTCAACATCCTCTTTGTCCGCGATCGAAAGGTCGCCCTAGGATATGTTTGTTTACTTCATATACCCTTTGTGTATCAATATGCATATATTTTTAATAAGGCTTTTCCTCAACAATTGCTTTTAGATTTTAAAGACGGTCTTAATGTTAAGGATCTCCTAATTTCGAGTGTGGGCATGATAAAATACATTAACTATAATCCGAGCTTGTATTGCAAGCTATAAACCCTATTACTAATATTGATCTAATAGGATGGCATTTCTTTCACGCAACTACAGAAAGGACGAGAAGCCTATATTGCTTCTTTGAATTATTTTTTAATCATTGCTCTCGAAAGGATATGAAGAGCAAGTGGATCTTCCTCTAGTCTCTGTCTACATATATTAGAGGGACTTTGTACTGATCGAACGGCCTTCGATCATTTACATCTTGCAGGGTGGTACTTGTAATTCTCTTTAATTTGCCGAAGAACCGAGAATGGAAGGCAATTCTTCACAAAGGTCCGTATGAATCTCTTTATCTTGGCATGTTAAATTAGAATTCTTCAATCCATAATTCTTTTCCGATTATTTTATATGTCTTCTATGAACTTCCAAATATACCATGGCATATATATAAGCAGCTTACACGCGTTTATAATTGCTCTAATTGATGGCAGAGTAAGGGACAAAGTGGCAATCATCACGGGCGGCGCTAGCGGCATAGGCGAGAGCACCGCGAGGCTATTCGCTCAGCACGGCGCCAAACTCATCATTGCCGACGTCCAAGACGACAAGGGAGGCTCCCTTTGCAAGGAGCTCGTCTCCAAGGGCTTCACGGCCTCCTACATCCACTGCGACGTCACCAACGAAACCGACGTCGCAAAAACCATCGACTTCGCCATCTCAACCCACGGAAAACTCGACATTATGTATTGCAACGCCGGTATCGCAGGCCATGCCAACGACTGCCTTACAAACCTCGAAAGCCACGACTTCAAAAGGGTTTTCGATGTGAACGTGTACGGAGTGTTTTTGGGGGCCAAGGAAGCCGCCAGGGTTATGATCCCGGCCAAGAGAGGCGTCATTCTCTTCACCTCCAGCATCGCCTCGATAATGGGAGGCATGGCGCCGCTCGCCTACACCATGTCGAAGCACGCACTGGTGGGGCTAATGAAGGGCTTGTCGGTCGAGCTAGGGCAACACGGGATTCGGGTTAATTGCGTGGCTCCGAGCTACATAGCAACGCCGTTGTTGAGCGATTTCATGGGGGTGGACCGGAGCGTTTTGGAGGAGAGTATACACAAGTCGGCGGTGCTCAAGGGGACGGTGTTGACAGAGGATGACATTGCCAAGGCGGCCTTGTTCTTGGCCAGCGATGAGGCCAAGTATGTGAGCGGTGTCAACTTGGTGGTTGATGGTGGGGTTACCAATACCAACCTGTCGTTCTCCTTTGGAGGATAGGGGATCAGTGCCGTGCTTTGTAACCTATTGCTTATCTTGTATTTTTTTTTTGGAATCAAGTATTTGCTTATCTTGTTGTTTGTACTGCATCTCCAACTTACGTGTGTTGAGATTGGCTAGTTTTCTTTGGTGTTCACTTTGCTTTTAAATATGAATGAAAGAATAAAATCGAACCTTTTGATTACAAAATTCCATGCGTGCATTTAAAATAATGTTACTGGTTCTCCATTTAGTTCTATTTATCTTTTTAGGTTTAAAATCTTGTTTACAAAAATTTATTTTTTTATATGTTTTAAACACAATTTTTTTAATTTGACCCTTTTATTTAATGAAAAAAGGTGAACTAAATTTGTCTCATTTTCATTTCCAATGTAAAAAGCAAAACATTTAATTAAGGGTAGTTCGATACAATTTAAAGTTTTTTTTATATGTGTCGAAATATAAAAGATAAATAAAATTTTGTGGAGTACGCAATATTGATTCTTAGCTTCAAGTGTCATTGATTAATGGTACTCCATCGGTTTTCATTATATATCTCTTTTTAGACTTGATTTTTTGTTTCAGTTTATATGTATTTTTAGATATTTTAGTCTCTACTTTACATATTTATCCTTATAATTAATAGAATTAAGATCAGATGGAAATTAACCTTACGGTGTAAAATGAGAGCAAATCTAGTGCATTGGATCTCGGAAATCAACGGCCATAAGAAGGCATGCTTCCTTTCATATTTTTTTAAACCTAGGGGTATTTGTGTCCTTTCCCCCACAAAAATAGATCATTGTGCAGCGTCATCTTCATGCCCCATCTTCATCCACTGGACTACACATATTTGATCCGAGATTTCGATCGTTACTTCTCCATAATCATTGCTACTTGCTCCTTCTATTTTAGCTTGATTTTATGTTTTAGTTTCAGCCTCTTTTGAAGTTCAATCTTCATGGAGTTAAGTATAAGTTGTTTTTGTAAGGCTTCAATTTTGTATTTGGGGGGTTTTCAAATTTGGAGTTTTACACTTCGATTTTCATATATTTGGTCATGTTTTGTGTTCTTTGAATTGTTTTTTTGTTAATTTTACTCAAACTATGAAGGTTGTGTACGTTTTGCATTGCAATTTGATGTTTTTGATTGAAAATCTAGGTTAATGGTAAATGTTTATCTAAACACCCACCATGTGTTTGATAAAATGCCCAAATGATTAACTTAGAGTTTTGCCATATCTAATTTTCCTCTAATTTTCATTGTTTCTTCTTTGATAAAAATGATATTAGTTTTTCTAGCAAGTTTGGTATGCAAGGATCCATAGAAGCGCTACAACAATAAGTCATTGCAAATGACATCCATGTTTCTTTTTTATAAACCTGTATTTGGGTATTGATGAACTCATACTTGTATGTTTATGAACCATAATAAATAAAATTTATGAACTATATGTACCGCTATCATTAGAGTTTTTGTGACGAAGGAGAATTTGAAATATTGCTTAATTATGGGTTGAGATGAAGAGGTAATTTTGTTCTTATAGATGTTATGACTTATAACATTGTAATTGTGTATTGATGAACCCATATATATAATTACGGTGTCATACTTTTTGTTGTGTACTTAAAATTTATTCTCTGTGTAATGATTGTGAAAAATCATTTTAAAGTCTTTTAACCAAAAAAGGAGAGTAATGTGTGTCATTGCAAATGATTTGGGTTCGAAACCTACACAGGAAACCACAGAATAGAACCACTTTCATGAATCTAAAGTCATGACACTAACTATTACGTGCAATAAATTCATGAAACGTAAGATTACTTATTATGAACGTTAACATTAAATTTATGAACCCACAGAATACCATTTATGAACTAGAATAAACCACATAAAAAACAATTATTGTTAATTAAAATTTCATGAACCTTTATGACATTTGTTATGAACTTAACCGTATAAAGACATGAACCAATATAATATTATTTATGAATATATGACACAAAATAACAAGTATTGTGAATTAAATTTAATGAACCTTATTGACAATTGTTATGAACCTAACCATGTAAGAACATGAATCAATAGACCAACTTTTTATGAACTAAAAGTCATGAACCGTGAGATGAAATATTATGAACATGTGCTTATAAAACATGAACCTAATGACAAATATCATGAACCTAAAGACGTGGACCAAAATAAAAACTAGTATGACTTAAAAGACATGAGTTATAAGATAAACTATCATGAACCTAATCATATAAAAACATGAACCAAAAAAGAACTACCATGAACCAAAAGACATAAATCGTACGAAGAGTTAGCTTATGTGGGATTTGAACCCACATCTATGTGCACATTCACATTGCTCTACTGATAGCTTGCATATAGGAATAACTTAGTTGCATGTTTTATATATGTTTTAGTTAGTTTTAGGATAGTTTTTATGTAGTTTTTAGGTTTTTGTGTTATCGGGTATTATGCGCAGGTTTGCTCAGTTTTACAGGTTTTTAGGTTCAGGAGCAACAGCGGGGCGAATACAGATTGACCATGGCGGTGGTGGACGAGCTAAGGGAGCTAAGGAATGACTAGGATGTGCTAGAGAGCATGGATGGAGAAGAGCCAAGACAAGAAGAAAGCCAAGCCAAAAGCTCGGGCTGATCCCGAGCAAGCGAAGCCGCGCATTCTCGACTGGTGGCCAAGTGCGCGGGGAGGCAAAAGCGCGGCCGCGCTTTTGGGGGTCGATGTCGCGCAATCGGAGTTTTTCAGCGAGCGTGGATTTGGGCCGAGCTATGGTTTTGGGCTTTGACATTTGGGTTTGTGTGCTTGTATTTTGGCCGAGTGTATGATTTAAGATATAATGTTTGGGGTTATTTTTAGGAGACATATAAATACTTTATGTTAGTTTATTTTCTCATAATTTTTGATCAACTTTTGGAGGCTAGGGTTTTCTCTCAAGGAAGAACCTTTGAACATTTGTAAGTTTGATTTTAATTCAATTATGCGTTGCTAATTTCTTTGTGTTTGACTAGTTATTGAGATCATAGATTGCATGATATTGTGAGGTTTGATTGATTCTCATCAACTTGAATAGGTTTTATTCTCTGTGCTTAATTGAATCAGAATTATTCTAGGGTTTTGTTAGATTGATCACCTAATAGAATTTCTAGGTTAATTTACAACTAATCTGATTGATGCACGTTCGGGGTTGATTAGATAAAGTAGCATCTATAATTGTTTAGACCCGTTCGGGCTATTCAGTTGTAGAAGGGAATAAATCCACAAATAACTTAGATGTCTGTTTGCTCTAAGTGTTTGTTTCTATTGATAACTTGATTCGTAAAGCTGTCGTTTAATTGAATCTAGACGTTGTTTTAGGTTGTTAAATGATTAGGGTTGTTTAGACTGTTAGTTCTTTCAACTATTTATGAAGTTTGGGTCATAATCCTTAGTAGGAGTATAATCCACAATAGATTATTCAAGGGAATTGAGAATCAAGATAATCAATGATCAATAAGCATATCTATGATGGATGTAACTAGTTGAACATATTTTTCTCATATTTGTCAAACTCAATCATATTTGCATTCGTAGATAGTTTCAAACTTTGCATAGTAGATTAGAATTTCATTCAATAAAATCCCCCTATTAGTTACTTGGCACTTAAGCAATAACACATTTACACGAGTCTATGTGGGTTCGACCCTTGCTTCCACTTTACTCAGGTTAGGAAGTTAGGCATTTCTTTGATAGTGCTTTTATAACGATGTAAAAGTGCTCATCATCTACCATTTGAGCTAATAAGTTACCAAATGACATGAAATATAAGATAAACTACTAAGAATTAAAAGTCATGAACCATAAGAATTATTATGAACCTAGCTTACAAAAACATGAACCAAAAGAACAAAAACCATGAAATAAAAACCACGAAAGAAAATAATACATATCATGAACTAAAAGACATGAACCATAAGATGAACTTTGATGAACCTAAGGTTATTCAAATATGAACCAAATGAACAATTTTTATAAACAAAAAAAGCATGGAACAAAATTTATGAAACATAAGAAGAAATATTATAAACCTTACCTTAAAAAGTCATGAACCAATAGAACAACCAATATGAACAAAAAGACACGACTGTATCAAGAATTAGCCTATGTGTGATTTGAACCCACATCTATGTGCATATGCACATTGCTCTACCATTTGAGCTAATAGGCTACCAAATATACTATTTCTCAAGTGTCAAATGCACATTTCCCACTAATACAACAAGATATAGACTAAATTACATTGAGATTTCTCCCAAGAAGACTATATTAGACAACTTCAACATCGGCAACATATAATCAATTTAGTATTCTCCAAGGCTAATTGGAAGTATTAACTATATAGATTTCTACAAGTGATTATCATTTAAGTGCCAATGTTTTTCAAAAAAAAAGGAAGAAAGATGTGCAAATGCCCCGCCCCCTCCAAACCAACATTGAAGAAAATAAGGGTCATGTTTTATGGTTTTCGGGCTCACTCCCCCCCCCCCCCCCCCTTAAACCAAAATTGACGCAAACAAGTAACAAATCATGCGAGAACCACTCATGAAATTCCATGGTGGGAATGAATGTCACTACCCCTATCACAACAAGGCAAGTTCAGTTTGACTATGAACCTACATACTTGATATTTTGAACCTATATATTAAATATTCTGAACCATAAAATCAGAGACCGCGAACCAGATCGAGAAATTTCGAACCTAAACAGTAAACACAATCAAATACAAACACCCATCAAATCAACCATAAACACCCATTAAAGCTCAATAAACATTTCTAATACTCAAAAACAAATCTTAGAACCCTCAAAAATCAAAATCAAAGGAATCCACAGATCTACCACATAAATAATAGCCGTATCAAATTAGGTATAAAAAAACTCATCTTGAAACCAATGTCGCAAATCGATGTCATAGGCCCATAGCCAAATCAGAATTGGAAAGGAGTGAGCTTGAGGGTGAGATTTCGAGTTTGTGGTGTAGATTTTGAAGTGGATCTAGAGGTTGAAGATGAGTCTCCTTTTCCCCCAAAAAAGAATGCGTGTAATCAAAAAAGAATATGTGTGAGGTTTTTTTTGTCTTGTCATTCAAATTTTAAACAAATTACACTCCGTGCCATTGTAAATGAATGAGACCCTTTTCCTTATTTTTTTTATCAAACTCGTTTTATTTAATCTAGGTCGTCGATCTGTTTAATCCAATGGCCACGATCTGCTCGCATTTTTTACTGTAGCAATAATTTCCACCCGAGCGTGACTCATAATTAATAATAGGTTATTAGTAGTGATTTTCAATAAAGTAGAAAAGTAAAGTAATAAATGAAGATATATTAGTATTTCTAATAATTTTCTTAAATAATGTGTAAATTGCTAAAAATAAATATTATAATGCGGAGAAAGTATTTTATAGTCGCGACAATTACAGGGTAAGTGAAGTGATACATACGGGGAAGAAAACGCATATACCAATACAAGGGATTGTCTAGTTTTCTTGGTGTTTAAATTGCTTATCTTGTTTTTTTTTTGATTTGGTAAGATTTAGGATAACCCAAGTACTACTTAGACTAGCCTAGAGTACCCAGGATTGGGTGAGAACTGTGTACAGTTTTTGAGAAATTAATATTGTGACTTCGTCGTCAGTGGGTGTCGAAACGACGACCTCAGAATTCTCCCCCCAAAGACCAACCGTTGGACTGGACTCCTCACCCTTTTGCTTATCTTGTTGTTTGTACTGCCTGCATCTCTACCGTACGTGTTGTGATTCGCTAGTTTTCTTGGTGTTTACATTGCTTTTTACTGTATTACTCAGTACTAGTTATTAATATTGTGGATGAGAGAATAAAATGGAGACTTTTTTATTATAAAATTGCACACGCGCATTTAGAATTGATTCTCGATCTTTAGCTGTTTTAATTTACGAATAACACGTGTATCCTCTTGTAAATTCCAAAAAAAATTAAAGCTTCCCATGTCACTATTAAAACATTATATACATTGATTAGTATAGATCAAAGAAAAAAAAAAGGATTAGGGTTTAGAAAATCAAAACAGATGAATATAGTACTACATATGCGTTTACTTTGGAAAACTCTTGCAGAACCTAATAATATATGGGTTAAGATCATATCAGAAAAGTATCTTAAAGAGGAGAACTTGTTTACATACTCAGGAAGCAGAAATATGTCATGACAGTGGTCCAAATTAATGCGCTTAAAGACCAAGTTCCTCGAAGGCCTAATATGGCAGATAGGGGATGGACGTAGTATTCGATTCTGGAAGGACCAATGGGCAACGAACCTCCCCCTATTAAATGTATGCATTAATATACAAGACATAGATCTAAATGCAACCATCTATTTATTAATGACAACAAGCAATGGAAGACTAGAGAGCTGTCTAATTGGTTACCTGATGAATAGGTAAGAAAGATCACATCGATACTAGTTCCGAAAAATGAAATTCGAGATCGGTTATATTGGCACTCGAGTAAAAATGGATGGTTTTCCACTCATTTCGCATCATCATTCATATCTCATGAACATAGTATGAGAGACTGTGAATTTGATTGGATTTGGCGATTAGATGTCACGCCAAAAGTAAAATTCTTTTTATGGAAAGTCTGCACAAAAGACCTTCCAACTAAAGATCTTTTGCTACAGAGACATGTGACTGTAACAGCAGAATGTCCGTTGTTTCAGAATCAACGAGAAACTACAAAACATTTGTTACTACAGTGTCCTGTGACATTAACGACTTTAGCTAAAGTAGATCCTAACATTGTAAACAACATACTCCAGATTGGACCAAATAATGATTCCATTTTGACACTTATTCAACGCCTAAAAGCACAATTGAAAGAGCCGCGTTTTACAGAATTATGTATTACGTGGTGGAGCGTTTGGTATTACCGAAGCATATCAACTTTCAACCAACCGATAGATGGGCCTACAAGAAACATATACGAATTTATACAATTACCGATAAATATGTGGAATAAAGCGAAAACCCTCGACGGTCGACAAGAAAACATCCCAACTGCATCCGAAGCAAGAAAGAAGAAAAACGGAAAAAGAAAAACATGGACTAAACCAACGGAGGGCTTTGTAAAAATCAATTTTGACGGGTCAAAAAAGAATAATGGAATGTCAACGGCGGCATATATCATCAGGGATCATTGGGGAAGAACAATCACAATGAACGCTAATGCCAACGAAAATTGGAGTGTTATTCAGGCAGAGGCTACAAGAATGTATGAGGCAGTTTGTGTAGCTAAGACCATGCACCTATCGAAAATTGAAATTGAAGGAGACAACCTTATTGGCATCAATGCTTTAAAAGGAAGCAAATCGTGTCCATGGCAAATTGAAATGCTAATTGCCGATACTTTAGTTATGTTGCAGTCCTTTGAGGTTATTCACATTCTCCATACACCTCGTGATTGCAACAAAGTGGCGGATTTGATCGCTGACCTTCGACATGTGATTAGTGTTAATCAGATTCAGAACCATTTAGGGCTTCAAACCCTCATCCGTAAGGATGCTCTAGGTTGAATTTCTTGACCTAATTCTTTCCTACTCAAAAACAAATTATATACATTGATTACATTTTTAGACACTTGTATTAAATTCGTCATTGTATACCGTTTACTACACCTATTGAGCAGTCCAGATCTTCTGCTACTTACGGAGTACTATATTACAAATAATGTGCCACCACTAATATTCTAACATGTGTCTCTATTAAAAAATCATCATTTTCTATAACATCTTTCTTCATACCTTTCCTCTCTCTTTTTTCCGTGAGTTAGTCTTCTTCTTCTTCCTTCTAAATACTTCCTTTAACCTAATAGAATAGTTTCAATAATTTTTTAATGGAGCGAATTTTTCTCAAAATTTTTTATGGGCTTGCAATATTGAATTTAAAGTAGTTACTTGACCTTAATATATATATATATATATATATATATATATACACATATATATATATATATGTAAGATATAAAAAAATTACTAATTAGAACATTAGGAAAAAATTATTGAAACTAGATACTTTTATTGAAAAACTAGTTGTACCCGTCGTACCATGTACGACTACGATTCGACATTTTATAGACATTATAAATAGGATATTAATAAATAAAAATATAAGATAAGTAATTTATTATTCGACATTTTATAGACATAATAAATAGGATATTAATAAATAAAAATATAATATAAGTAATTTATTGCTCGGAAATGTATAATTTTTTAATCAATATAAATGATTAAATTTAATGTTGAGAATGAAGATATATTATTAAGATAAAATAATTACATTTCTCTTTTTCTTTGCTGATATTTTATAAATATTTAATTAAAAAAAGAAGATAAAATATGAATAAAAATATTTATATATTCAAATATGGAAGAGATAAGAATTTAAGAAAATAATAGCTAACTTAATAAATAAGATATAATAAATTATGAAAGATAAAAATAATTTAATTATATAAAATATTTAAATTTAATTAATTTAATTTAAGATGGGACCAAACTCATTTTGTGGTTCGATAAGTAAAGATTAGATAAGATTAAATATTATATTATTCATATTTTATTACTCTCCATTCTCCATGTAAGAGATTATCAAATATTTGAATATATCTATTAAATATTTTATTATCTATTTTTATTAGTTTTAAACATTATAAATATTTACCATTAATTTTTATTATAAAAGAAAATCAATATATATATATAAATATAAATAAATTAGTCAAAAAGATAAATGCTAAAAGATTTATATTTATTTTGAAGTATTTTAAATGTTTTATCTTTAATTTTAAATACTTGTATAAGGAAGATTTCAAAATATATTGTTATAGTAAATAGATATTTCTTTGATTTTAGAGATGAATTTAAATAGTTAAAAAGAATTTAATAGAAATTAGAAAGAAGTTACAATAATAGAAATTGATATTATTTTTTAAATATGTGGTGGGACTAGAATCGTTCTGGTGGCTCGAAAAGGGATAGCTTTAATATATAGATTATAGATAGATATTTGTTTGATTTTAGAGATAAGTTTAAATAATTAAAAAAGAATTTAATAGAAAGAATTTATAATAATAGAAATTAAAATTATTTTTTTAAATATGAGGTGGGGACAGAATCGTTCTGGTTGCTCGAAAAGATACAACTTTAATATATAGTTATAGATTTTATCTTTTGCCACATAAGAAAATTAAATAAAACAAATTTAATTGTGAGAAGTAAAATCATTCAACGTTAAATTTAAAAAAATTCTATCTTTAACAAAGAAAAATTTTCAACATGGACACGTGAATTTTTTTAAGAAAATCTTATCTTTAAAACAAAAGCATTCAATGAGGAAATTGAAGGGAAAAAAATCTTTTGCCACATAAAATAAATAAAAGGAATTTAATTAGGAGAACTAAAATAAGTTAAATAAAAATATTTTAAAATATAAGGTGGGGCCAGAATCAATGTGGTGGCTCGAAAACGGACAACTTTTATAATATATATTGATTTGATCTCGGAGAGCTGAAACACAAGCTCTATATTGATTTATAATACATAATTGCAACTCACATACACAGTAAGTTGTAAAGAAAATTAATTATCATGTTTTTTCAATTTCGATTTTCATTTTTGGTTTAAAATTAAAACATTGTTGCGTATGAGTTAGAAATTGAAGAATAGGATAAGGAAGAAGATGATCTCGAGAGATGAGGAAGACGCAACAGTGAAGAGATAGATAAGGTAGGAGGAGGAGTATGAGAGTTATTAAAGAAAAAAATATGTTTTTTTATTAAAAAACATGTCGAAATATTAGTGGTGGACTGGTGGCACAAAATTTATAGTATAATAAGTAGCAGAAGATCTTATTTTCCCTTTCGGACTTGCGGAGAAGAGAAGGATGCGACTGTTATTGGAATTTTTTTCCGATATATGCTCTTTTGAACTTTATTTTCCTAAAATAGGCTCGCTTAAAAAATATTGTCGGACATAGACTGGTTAAGTTGGTCTGGATTAAAGTCGCCATACATAATAGCGATTTCATAAGGCAAAGTCGGTACCCAGGAAGCGACTTTGGTATTTTTTTTTTAACTTTTTAACAATCCCAACGAGCTTAAAAAAACCAATCCATTCCTTTTTTTAAAAAAAAATTGGTAGCTATTGATTCTTACGTACCCCATATACATATTATACGTATTATATGCATCTCATTTTCACTTTTCATTAATTTAACTGAAAACCATGGTTTTTATTAGGGCGGTCGAAACTTTACCCGATCCGAACTCAGTGCGTTGGTTATGACCAAACAAAAGTGATGAAATTTAAAGAAAAAATTCAAATCAAAATGATAAAAAAAATGTCGCTATTTAATATACATCAACGTTGAGTGAGGTTGTTCAAATTACACATATTTTGTTACATTTTTTTATAAATACTTGTTTGCTACTTTCAAATATTTTCATGGGCTTTTTTTTTTGTACTGGTTTATAATATCTGATAGTATGATGCCAATATGCCATGTAGTTTGAAGGGAAGTCTGAGTAGTGGGATGTAGCTCAGCTTTTTTTTTTTTTTTTTTTTTAATAAACATGATTTTAACTACTTTAAAAATGGTCATTTGTCTCAAAAGTGGACTCCTTTGGAAGATCTAAAACTTAAATCAACATCAGTTTTTTTGTTTACTACGAACAAACATCCCAAATGATCAAAATACTTTAAGAAATCATAGAATCTGCAAAAAAAAAAAACACTTCGCTAAATACAACTAAACATACTACAATCTACCCATCTAACTTATCTCTTGTAACATCAACCTTCTTGCGTTTAAAAACCAATGGCGCACAGCCATCTTCATCACCTTCACATACAGAAATTGCATTATGTATAGGTGAAACAACATCAATATCTTCTCGGCCATGCTTAGAAAGCGTTTTGGCAGAAACCGCTAAATCGGGACTGCATGAATCTAGCTCCAACTCATCATGCACAAAATCAATTGGTTCAACCTTAGAAAAACATATAAGAAAATTTGGTGATTAAACGTAATACAGAACGCTTCATAACAAAGGTAAGTTAATTAAGTTAATGTAAAAACAAATTTACCTTGCTTTCATGACTTTTCTTTTCGACATCAGAAATCATACGCTCATCCAAAGTCATGTCCTTTATAGTAAATGCGGTACCGTGTTCAATAGAAAAAGAAGACACATCGACTGAAAATAAATGTTTTTTTCCTATGAGCACGTTAAAAACATCGGGAAATATCTCATCTCCGTTATCCTGCAATGAAGACAATAAATGGATAACTTTGATACAAACAAATACTTCAACGACTGAAGTAATACACAGGAAATATAGAGCATACATATGAGAATTATTAAGAGTTTCATATAATAGGGAGGATAGGATATCTCAGGACACAAGGTGAGATAGTGGGATGCAAAGGCCAGACTATATGTGCTTATTCGACGAAAATTGGTTTAATGAACACATAAGAATACTTTTGAAAACTGATTTTTCAGAGTGCTCACGGATTTCCACGTGATTTTTCGAATTTGCGGCTCAAACATAACTAACGATGTGCCACCGGTATTATCACAGGCTCTGATTTGGACCCTAAACCTAAAACAAAATTGAAAAGACTTGTATAAAGTTTAAAATACATGAAAATTAATACAAACAATATTACTAATGTGTATAGTAATATGACATTTATACTACCTTGGTACTGCTACTTTCCACTCCAAACAACAATGGCCACAACTATAACAACCGTTTGCAAATTTAAGCTTTCGGATGCATTTTTTGCAAGAATCATAAAACCGGCCAGCGTGTTCTTCAATTTCCATAACAGTTCCAACAAATGAGCAAAGTTTGGGCTGAAATAAATTAATGTGTTGCATGACATCAGTAAGAACAATAATCAATTGAATTCAAATCATACAAATATCCTAATCATAAAATGTACAATTACCTCACGCATTGCATTAATTTTCTTGACACATGCTACAGTACTGAGTTTGAAATAATCTGTAGGTTGTGAAGAAATGGTCCTCACAGCTTTCATTTGCATATCTCCACTTTCACGGTTTGTAGCACATCTACAACGCATTCATTAGAAATTACACTTTAGTGATACATTTATTAAAGAATAACACACTAAAGTAGCAGATATGACAGAATCAACCTTTTCTTAAACTGAATGACTTCGGTACAATTTGCATCAGAAATGATTCTAGTTCCCCACATAGAGTTGTTTAAAAACCAGTGACCTACAACAGACCACATCAAAAAACTAATTACAAGTCGAGGTTAGCCATTTAAAGTAAAAAACCTTAAGATGAACAAATGGCAATACCTTTGAACAATTTGAGCTTCCCGAATTGAACTATCACAATAATGTTTGTTTCACCAGAATTATCAACAATATCACGCAATTGTGTTGGATATGAATTCCAGAAAGTGCAATAAAGCCTTTCATTGCTACACATTACACCAAAAAATTAAAATAATTTAATAATACAAAAGACCTACACGATTAATTATTAAAAATACTAAATGAGAAAGACATAGTAAATACCTTTCGTTCAATAGCACAAAATCAAACTTTGGCTTCGGGCTTGATTCAAATGATAGATTTGAATCCAATTGACCAATCCCATCTTGTCCAAGTAAGAAAAGGCATGTTAGAGTATTACAAATAATAATAAGGTAACGAAAAAAAGTTAAATATCAAACATACCAACTAAGTAATTTGAATCAAGTTTTCTTTCGTTTATGGAATTGAAGGACACAAAGTTAAGTGGAGGAACAGGAATATTCAAAGACTCGGATGGCTGAAAAGGGGTCAATGAAGTATGGAAATTAAACTTGAGCATGTACGGATGAGGAGTGTATCGGTACTCAAGATCAATGATTTCGATGACGGTGAAATCTTTGATCGTACAAACTTGGCCTTCCGAGACCTTACAAAACTTTGGTACCAAGTTTTTTGGTATTTCTGCTTCAATCATGTCTCCCTAGCAAAGTAGATGCAACACTGGAAACAATCAAAACTCATGCAAAAAACATGAATAAATATTTATTAAAAATCTAATCATATAAAACATATTACAGTCTAACCTGATCATCCACCAAAACCATTTGAATCTTGTTAACAATATTTGAATTGTTAAATGATTTTGTCCATAAACGAATGATGCGACAATTAATTAGCCATCCTTCCTTGGTTGTACAAATGCTTTTGATGTTATTAAAACTCGACCCCATCTAAACACTTCATTTCGATAAAAAAAAAAAAGAAAAGAAAAAAAAAACAATGAGCATAATACATAAATCAAGTTTATCACTGCTTCTGTTTTCTATAGGAAAGGGAAATCAAAGACTACACTTCTAGTATATAGGTTTCGAAATCCTCCCTGTCAACTGAAGAGGCATCACTAAATATGGCTCTTAAAAATATCAACAGAACAGCAGCTTATTATAATAGACAGTTTCTTTTTCAGACCCACCTTATAAGTAGTTGGAAAGTGGGATTAGTGGAGGACTAAAGGTCTGCAAAAAAAAAAAAAACTGTTAGAAAAACAACTACAATTGAACAACGAACATAAAAAAAAATTGTAAAAAAGGGCAATCTTTTAAATCAAACAGCTTCCTATGCTGGTTTTCTAGTTTATGGTTTATGTACATGCTTTGTTAGTGTATGGTTTGTGTCCATGCTATTTTAATTTCTTAGTCAAAAATAATTCAACTATACAAATTTGTTTTGTTATGTGTATGTCAAAAAAAGGATGCTTAATATATTAAAAGGTCAAATGCAACATTTTTAATTTAAATGGCAAGCACAATATTGAAAAAACTATGGAAAATGCAAAAAAATACATTTATACAATAACACTCCTACGAGCCATTTACACGTATTACATAAAACAACACATACTAAACTCTATTAGAGCCAACAAAAGAGAGCTCTTGTCGACACAATGGGCAAGTATTTTTTCTATATAGCCATTGTTCAATACAATTATAATGAAAAAGGTGTGAGCATGGCATCCTTGTCATTAAAATGTCTGCACTGAAAGCTTGAAGGCAAATTGAACAATCAACATCATTATGACCAGAATATATAAAATTCTCTAAGCCTTGAACACGAGCATTTGAGCTTGGTATAGTCAGTACTAATGGAAGTTCAGTAATTGCATCCAAAGCGTCATCGAACTCATCATCTAAGTCATTTCCATTATCATCATCACCCTCACCAACAATTTCAACAACAATACATCGCACCAACCCCATGTCCATTGCACGAACATCATCAGTTACCCAATTACGTATGTAGTCATGCAACAGTTCAATAGCACACACATGTTGAATGATGGAAGGTACATTAGCAGAGCTTAAAAGAACCTCTATTGCGTCAAAACTTAGATGCTCTCCCCTCCAATCATATGTGTTAAAATATTCAAATATTGTTGACTGAAAAGTCTCAAAATATGTGATTATGATTCTACTATCATCTGTTGGTGAAGTATAACCACCTCTGATTCTCACAGAATAATAACCACATCCAAACTGAGTGCCTTCATGAAAGACCGAAATAGGACGAGGACACATGTTTACAAAATTCTGTACTTGATCGTTCGAGTTTAAATCTAGCATACGAAAATATATTGCATCTTAGAAACTAATGACAAACAAAAAACATAAATAAAGTCACAAATATATAGACATCAATGGTTAATCAAAAACAAACATCATAGAAACACGAAGTTGTAATAGACATCAATTTTGTAATAAAGGGAAAGAAATCTCTGAAAAGGATAAAGCAAGAACCTGATTCCAAGAGACTGCGGGAAGTTCGAATCCAAATCCCACAGGGTAAGCTGAAAACTAAATGAAAAACCAACAGTAAATTTAAGTTTACAAAGAGTTTCTAAATGCAATTTACAAAGACTTTCTAAATGTAGGGTTCCAACCTTGCTCACGGACAACAGCTCAAACTCCTTTTCCCTCTTCGTTGCAGGGCCTTAAACTGAAATAGCAATAGAGTTAGCCTAGGTAGCAAATCAAAGACGACAATTGAAACACCAGATCTCAGCCAGAACCCGAATCCAAACGAACCTGATTTAAGCAGAACCTTTTTTCGAACCCAGGCCGCCAAGCAATTCTCAATCGGCTCAGCCGCAAGTCGCCTGAAATTGAAGAAGATTTCCCAATCGAATTGTTGGTGAAGTCGGCTGCAGGTTCAAGAGACTGAAAAAGAAGAACAATCAATCTATAAGCCATACGAAAAGAGAGTGAAATTGAAGAAGGAGGGAGGAGGTTCAACACACTGAAAATGAAGAAGGAGAGAGGAGGTTGAAGAGAGTGAAATTGAGGCTGAAGAGAGTGAAATTGAAGCTGTTGGTGAAGTCGGTTGCAGATTCAAGAGATTATAAACGAAGAAAAACCCTAAGCCCTACGAAAAGAGAGTGAATTGATGGAGGGAGGAGGTTCAACAGACTGAAAATGAAGAAGGAGAAAGGAGGTTGAAGAGAGGGGGATGAGGTTGAAGAGAGTGAAATGAGCGGTTTTGCTATTCCCGAATACAGACTGAAATGCTGGTATAGGCCATCTCTGAACAAAAAGCAATAACTGTGTATTGCACGTTCAGCTCAACGTTCACATCCCACGTTATAAAGCAGGGATTGGTACAGATGTTAACTCAACATTAAGCCACGTGGCTCAATTTTTTGTACAAAGGTTGCCGCTCAAATAATATATAGGGGGATTATTGTGCAAAAGAGCTTTTATTAGCGTATGTTGATCTATGCATGAGTCAAGCTTCTAACTTTACAAGCTTGTGTGTAGCTCCAAATGTATTGGTGCACAATATGTCTGAAGCAGAAATCATCATCTTATCCGATGATGACAATGAAATTTCTGAACAAACAACAACACCTTCGCAACGTTCCATCATTAACAACATTGATGAGGTGTTGCATGAATTTCAACATGTTCCTGGCATACACGAGCAATGCAGTATTTGCCTTTTTCAGTTTCAAGAGGAGACGGTGTCAAGATTACCCTATTCTCACGTTTTTCATTCTAATTGTATTCGTAGATGGATTCCACAAGGCCTAAATTGTCCATTATGTAGGTGGTCGTTTAGTTCGAACAATTAAAATGCATTAATTTTAAGTTTGTTTTTCATAGTTGTGTTTCATGCAAATAAAGTTATTAAGGATAAGAAACACATTTTTTTATTCTTTTTTGCATATTTATTTGTATTATAATCATTTACATAAATCGATCCGAAACTCGTTGGGTTCAAACGCAAAGCCCGTTGTGTTCACCTGATTTTTTATATTTTTTTAAATATAATCTATAATTTGAAAATTAAAATATACTTTACTATTCAAATATATAAAAAATAATAGATTATTATTAAATATCATTTTTAAAAAAATATGCTAATAATTGTAAATATCGATTTTTGTAGCCCTGTTAAGGCCGACCCGACCGTTTAACACATCTACGTAATATGATAAAATCATTTCGTGGTTCCTTTTAATATTTTTAATGTTATTTTATTTTATAATGTTGAACGTTATATTATCTTTGTATAGTTATACGTAAAGAAATTATGTAGATATTATTGTACTTATAAGTTATTAGACATTATAGTTTTGAAAATATATAAATCTGGTAAATTAATTCAATACATTTTTGCTTAGAAAATAATGAAATAAACAATTTTCGGTAACTGTTATGTAACTTCCTTATTTTGGTCCAAAGATGTAACTTCCTTTTACCCACGTTTGCTTCTCAAAAGCAAAAATAACCATATACCTCCTCTGACGTTCATGGCGTTTTTTCCGTCCAAGTAGCAGTCTCGTTCCTATACAAGCAATTTTCTGTAACTTTAGGATTTACAGCAGTACCAAGGTATGTACTTTAACAATTTCTCAGCAATTAAATATAGATAGAAATAGCACTGGACTGCGCCTGGGCTTACTTTTTCATGTGGACCACGTTGACATCTGTACATAGAAAGTACAGCAATTTGTTTTTTTTGGGATGTTTAGATTCGATTAAACTAATGATTGAGGGGGATAATACAGTAATTAGGATTGGGAGAATGTGAGTGGGTATAAGTATTTGTATATTTCATAGTCATATTGCATGTTGTCAAATGTCTAAGGTCACTTAATTAATTTCGATATTGGCCTCATAAAGTTTGAGTGTGATCCATCACTTAATTAATTTAGTTTACAATAATGCATGTGATTTGCTCAATTACTTAAGTTTAAAATAATTTATAATAATTCATGTGCTTTGTATTGCCTAGCATGGAAAATGTTGGAAAACAAAATAGATTGAAGAGAAGGCTTATGATTCAGGGAAGACGTGTTAATGATAGTCCCAAGCAGCAAGGTTAAATTATATTTTTAAATGTTTATAGTTTGACATAATTTGGTTGTGCATGTGTTTATATTGATTTATCCATATTTGTGCTTTTTTTAGAAACTTCTCACGGTCAGCAATTTCAGGCCAATACGCCCTCTTTACGAAATCCCTCTACTGATATATCAAATAGTAAGTGTAAATGTGCACTACTATCCACATTTTTTAGTACCATTCGTGATGGTTATTGACTACATCCTCCCTAAATTTTTGCAAATTGGGATGCTTCTAGCTTGGAATTGGGATCACTCTCCTTGTATGATGGTACACGACCAACTTTTACTTTAATTTTAAGCTTAAACATGTTGCAAATGTGTTATTTTTTTAAGTCGGTTTAGGGGAAGTTGTATTCATAAATTTATATGTATAAGTTTTATGTTAATTGTTAGGCTACACAAGTATCAACAATGAGTAATACCTGGAGACAAAATAGATTGAGGAGAAAGCTTACTTTGCAAAAAAAAAAACGTCTCAGCACGCGTACTCATGACAATGGTTAGGCGTATATTATTAAATTTATTCAGCAATATTAGACAATTTCTCTGATATATTGTTGTATTTTTTATGTTTTTATTATTAATACAGATTCTGAAGAGGTTGAGCCTGTTCAATCCTCGGATATGGCACAGTCAAGTGCTTCATCAATTCTGTTGTCGGCGTCTCAAAGAAGAACTTGAATTATAAGTTCATCGCCCAATGTCAATGTTGTGAATCCTCAAGTTGGTCATGAAGTACCTTCAATACCTACTTCTTAAGTTTGTGTAAATAGTTTGCCACACCCAACACATATGCATGTGAGTACACAATCAGCTGATTCTAATGTTGATACCATTCCATTTGCAAGTCATCTGCAATCCATTGCCTCTTCATCAACAATAAATGGTACTTTAAAAATTACGTTGCATTTGTAAGCATTTCACGAAAATAATTCTATAAACGTCCAAGTATTCACTTTACTTACATTGTCTCCATAGATATTGATACTCGGTTGTCTACGCCACATGGCGAAGCTAATGACGTCATTGACGAAGGTTTGTTTTTCCACTTACCATACGGTATCGTTATACATATTATTACTCGAGACATTTAGTTCACCTTTGCTCATTTTTTGTTAGATGCTGATGTAGGGGATGAGACGTCGACTTATTTCGTAACAAGTAAATATTTCTACCCATGGCCTCATTGCATTACATGTAATTTAATAGATGTTTGACTATATGTTTTATATATATTTAGGGCACTATGAAGATATTGGGGATGCAGTGTACACTTGTAGTTCATGTGGTGCAATAATGTGGTATGAAGAGAGAAGTGCAAAGAGCCGGTTCCCAGCGGTTCCGGAATTTTCCATCTGTTGTATGAAAGGAAAGGTAGAACTGCCACTTCTTCAATCTCCGCCTCAACTCCTTTTGGATTTACTGTTCAAGAAAGATAAAAGAAGTGAGCATTTTCGAAAATATATTCGCGGTTACAACATGATGTTCTCATTCACTTCTTTGGGAGGAAGAATTGAAAATGTTACGGACGGAAGAGGACCTCCAGCGTTTAGATTGGTAGGCCAGAACTATCATAGAATTGGAAGCTTATTGCCTTCCGATGGAGATGTTGCTAAGTTTCTACAGCTTTACATATTTGATACTGAGCACGAAGAAATGAATCGGGTGAATGTTTTCAGGTACATTTAATGCTCTCAAATTTTTTTTGACCATACTATAATTCCCATAAGGTTGATGTAATTGTCTTATGTGTTTTTTGGTTTTGTTTTAGGTCTAAGGAGAAAAAGTCATTTGATCAATCTATTATCAAAGATTTGAAGGTAATGATTGATCAGTACAATCCATTGGCGCAAATTTATAGAATGGCTCGAGATCGTTTTGCAGAAACTCCAGCTGCGAATATCAAGGTGAAATTGATTGGACAGAGAAATACAGATGAGCGAAGGTATTGCAATCCTACTACATCTGAAGCTGCAGCTTTGATTATTGATGATGTAGAAGGCCAAAATTCAAAGAGGGATATTGTTCTTGAAACAAAATCTCACAGTTTAACTCGAATCAGTGAGATACATCCCTCATACCTTGCATTGCAATACCCTTTATTATTTCCATATGGAGAGGACAACTTTAGGCTTGATATTTCGATTGCTGATTGAGATGACAACTCTACCCGAAAGAGAACGAAGGTTACTATGAGAGAATTCCTTGCATTTAGAATTCAGGAGAGGGTAGAAGAAGGTGGAATTATTGTGTGTTCAAGAAAATTATTTCAACAATTTCTTGTGGATGTTTATTCGATGATTGAGACTTCTCGCACTTTGTATCTAAGAGCGAATCAAAAGAATATGAGGGCCGACACATACCAAAATTTGTCATCAGCAACTTCTGAAGGAAATACGGCTCCTTCTTCAACAGGAAAGCGTGTTGTTTTGCCTTCTTCTTTCACTGGGGGCCCAAGATACATGATTGAAAATTACTTTGACGCTATGGCTCTTTGTTTGGTTTTTGGCCCTCCGGATTTATTTATTACCTTCATGTGCAATGCGAAGTGGCCTGAAATACAGAGGTTTGTCTCATCAAGGGGGCTGACAACTCAAGATCGACCAGACATCGGCGCTCGCATATTTAAGATAAAGCTTGATGCAATGATTGATGATTTCAGAAAGAAAGATATCTTCGGTAAAGTCAAAGCTGGTACGCATCTCTCCTTTCCTTAATTTGTTAATTATTTATGGTTTAATACATGCTTATGCGTTCTCATTATTAGTTTTATTAGTTTTATATGTCATAGGTGTATACTTCCCTCCGAGTAGTAAACTTTTCCAATTTATTTTTAGTGGTATACACGATTGAGTTTCAAAAACGTGGGTTGCCGCATGCACACATTGTTCTGTTTCTTGACAAGCAACATAAATTAACCTCGCCTGATGATATTGATAAAATCATTTCCGCTGAGCTGCCAAATCCATCGACTGAACCCGAGTTATATGATGTTGGATGATGAGAATGAGTTTGTCAATGGTATAATTGAAGCAAGTAAATGGGGATCAGCACATTATTTGCGGAGTTTGTTTGCCATGTTGTTGCTCTTTGGAACCCTATCCATGCCTGAACATGTTTGGGAGAAAACATGGCATCTATTGTCTGAAGACATTTTGTTTAGACAAAGGAGGGCACTCCAAATACCTGGTATGAACCAACATTCCTTTAACTTTATTTGGGCGAGAATATCTTAGGTTTAGTGAACTATGTTATTTTTTTTATAAATGTATCATAAATTTACCTGTTTTGTTATTTTGTTTCTTTGTAGATTTGCAGTTAAGTGTTCAACAGTTGAAAAACTTTGCTTTGGTAGAAATTGAGAAGATTCTGTCACGAAATGGAAGTACCCTTCAACGCTTTTCATCGTTGCCGATGCCTGATGAAGTTCTTTTAATGCAAGGAACCAACAAATTCATTCAAGAGGAACTTCGCTATGACAAGGACGCATTATGTGTAGAGCATTTGGAACTATTATCTAGCATGACCGATGAGCAACGGAATGTGTATGATCAAATTATGTCTGCTGTTTATAGTAACAATGGAAGTGTCTTCTTTCTATATGGACACGGAGGTACTGGGAAGACTTTCGTATGGAGATCTTTGGTTGTTGGGATTCGATGTAAAGGTGAAATTGTGTTAATAGTTGCTTCAAGTGGGATAGCTGCGTTGCTTATTCTTGGAGGAAGGGCAGCTCATTCGAGATTTTGCATCCCATTAAACATCAATGAACATTCAACATGTAAATTAGAGTTGGGTCTCCTTTGGCAGAATTGTTGGAAGTTGCTAAGTTGATAATTTGGGATGAAGCTCCTATGGTAAACAAGCATTGTTTTGAAGCCCTTGATCGTAGTTTGAGGGACATTCTTAGATAATCTAACCCTAAGAATATGGAGCAACCATTTGGGGGTAAAGTAATTGTGTTTGGTGGTGATTTTCGTCAAACGTTGCCTGTTGTACCCCAAGGAAGTCGTCCTGATATTGTCTCTGCGACAATAAACTCTTCATATTTATGGCAGCATTGTCAGGTTAGTGCAACTATTTGCCTTTCTCTGTTATTTTTTTCAAACTTGAAGTCGTCCTGATATTCTACTGAAGCCAACTATTTTGCGTTTTGATCTTAATTTAGATACTACAGTTTGTTAGGAGGGAGAAACGATTGTTTTATGCTCAATATTTATAAGTTTTGGGTGATAATATGACCTAATATTTTTGAATATGCAAGTTTTACGCTTAACAAAAAATATGCGGCTTCTTCGAAGTCGTTCTGAAGGGAATACCACATTTGAAGTAGAAGAATTTGCCGCATGGCTTCTTAAACTTGGTGATGGTGATCTTGGTGAACCAAATGACGAGGACGCAACTATAGAGAGAGCAAAACTTGAACAATCCTACCTATTTTCAAGAGAGAGCAATTGTCGCATGGCTTCTTAATCACTCCTGGAAGTAATCCAATTGCTTCTATTTTTGAGGCTACATATCCAAATCTTCTACAAAACTTGAACAATCCTACCTATTTTCAAGAGAGAGCAATTCTGGCACCTACACATGAAGTTGTTGATGATGTTAATGATTACATGCTTTCTTTGATACCAGGTGAAGAGCAAGTTTATTTGAGTTCTCACAGTATTTGCAAGTCTGATGGGTATAGTTCTACAGAAGCCAACTTTTATTCTTCCGACTATCTTCACAGTATACGTTGTTCTGGACTACCAAATCATTCATTGAAGCTGAAAGTTGGCGCTCCTGTTATCTTATTGCGTAATATAGACCAATCATCAGGTCTATGCAATGGTACCAGATTGATCATTACTGAACTTGGTAGAAGAATTGTTGAAGCTGTCATAATTTTTCCACGCATGCGTCTAAGTCCTTCTGATTCCACATTACCCTTCAGGCTTCAACGCCGACAGTTTCCTATTATTGTTTCCTTTGGAATAACCATCAACAAAAGTCAAGGGCAATCATTGTCTATGGTTGGCATGTACCTTCCTAAGCTTGTGTTCACTCATGGTCAATTTTATGTTGGCTCATCACGCGTCACAAACAAAGATGGACTGAAGATGTTGATCTTAGACAACGAGAAAAAACTATAGTCTCATACCACAAATGTTGTCTACAAAGAAGTGTTGGATCGTATCTAACATTGTTTGAGATGTTATGTAAGTAAACTTATTTCATTATAGGTTGACCACTTATTGATTTTGTTTTTTTTTAGTTATTAATTATCTAACTTTTTGTTTTTTCTTTTGTAGGTTTTAATGGTTTAACTTAGCTATCATTTTCAAGTCAATTAATCGGTATTGTGATTGCTTTTAGTTATGTATGGTTTAGTGTTTGACTTGTATACACTTGATGTTTTTACATTTGATCTACATAACAATGCCTTATATTTGTTTATTACAAAACTCTATATTATGTCGTTTACTAATTGTATTATATTTTTACAATCACATCATTTATTGTGTCATAATTGTTCGTCTTTCAATAATATAGCTCAATTTGAACTCACATATATATAACAAGAATATATACACATGCGATTTAAAAAATGCATATGTATATAATCGTAACCATATGAAAATATAATCGTAAACTTTTTTTACCTCCCGTGTATGGCACAGGTATTACACTAGTTAATTAATCAAAACACATTCCAATAACAATTCTCATAACTCACTCCTAATCAATTGCCTAGAAAACCTAAAAAGACATATAAAATGGATCAAATTTGAAGTGCTAAAAACGACAATTAATTTGAATCGGAGGGAGTATAATTGGTAGTAAAAGATTCAGACTGGCAACTAAATGACTAATAGATAATCCATTCTTTTGTTTCACAAAATCTATTCACCTTTTTGTGACTGTTTTAATTGGTCAAATTCATTCTTCAGTTCAATTAATGAACAATTTTAATAAAGTTTAAACTTCAAATTTTCTAGTATGAAAAAAAAGCATATAAAAAAATAAATTGTGAAATTCCTTATCTTAAATTCTTAATCGATGTCCAGTAATAGACAAATTGAAAGAGCCCATGCATGTCACATCGCGCACATTGGTCATATGGTACAACGTCTCTATCTGTCATAGATTTCCCCGTTCCAGATTCACCGATCTATTTCATAACCTTACCTTTTTTATTACTAGCAATACGGCCCATGCTTCGCATGGGGTATAATTTGAAAGGGCCCAACTTTGAAAATGGGCCTGTCCGAAGTACGGACTTAGCATCACAACATTGGTTTGCTTTCCTCAAAAGCTTTTCTTTGACAATGTGAAATTCGGTTAGTGTAATTACATAATTTCCTTTAAAGAGAAGTTCCTGCAAGATACAAGAAAAACAAGAAATGTTGAGTTTATATAATACAAGTAACGAACTATCCTTTTCACAAGATCAAACATTTACAATTTATATACAGCGTACTGGGCATTCAATGTTAGATTTGGGAGAGCAATTTAACTCAATCCACCACACACCCTCGTTCGATCCAACAACATCAACCCACACCTCATTCAGACGTTGAATGATCCGGATTGGAGAATCATATTGAGCGATTGAGTAAGAATACTTACTCATGTCCATGGAAGTCGAGGTCACCCATTTCGACTTGGTCAAGCTCCTAAAACTGCATGTCAATAAAGGAAAAACAGATTTAAATCTGAAAGAAGCCGTGTTAGTAAAATCCTAATTGTAATAAAATTATGAACAAAACATACATGTGCTTCATATTTATTCAAGAAAACGGAAATTACAAGGATGAGGACATACTTGGAGCATGATTTACATGTAGTGACAGGTGAAAAAATAGTCTTTATTACAAAACGAATCCGAGTGAGTGGGATCACCTAAAAAATAACATCAGGAAAAAATACTATAATATTACATACTAAATTCAGCAGCAAAATCTTATGAATATTAAACCTAATTCACCTGTCCAAGCGGGCCAATTTGCCCTCTCTTTACATTTTTTAGGTTGAAGTTGAACCTAACTTATAAGGCATAAATAAACCAAAGCAATGAAACCACCAATATTTTTGTAATCAAATTTTCAATCTCGAAGGTAGAATTACCCGATTCATCAAACAATCACAAACGATATCAGAAAATCTCAAGCTGAATTTTAAGGTAAATGCATCACCTATTTCTTGTGCCAGTTGAACTGGCTGATCTGCTTCTTGATCCATTTTGAGTATGGACACCATGAAATCCTCTCCATGAGTTACTTGGAGACCCCTGTATATAACTTGTACCAGTAAATATCTCAAAGAGGAATAAATCAATTTGGTGATTTGACATATTAACTTAAATGCCAAAAGATCCATTTAGAGTTGAAGTTTCTTGCTTATATTTTATGCTTTTCTAAGAGCAAGCTTTCTTTCAAATGAGTTACCATGAATCTGTCAAGGTGATTAAAAAAAATACGATGTCTTTATGTAAATCTAAATATGCAAAATGTATATAAACAAGACTACACAGAAGGTAATAAGTAATTTTTGGAAATTATAAAACTCAATTGCCTTTGTTTTTGAGTGATTCCATGTAAAAATCTGAATGAAGAACTCTGAAACATGCCCTTCTGTAACAACATAGAGAGAAGTTTCTGGAGACTGTACTTGGGCCAAAACATCCGCCTTAAGATATTTCTGCTAACAAGAAAGTGAAAAAATATGAAGATATAATATGCAAACAATTGTTGAAGTGCTTGTGTCTTACAAGTAAATGACATATTCATTAGTATTATTACCTGGCCAAGTTTCAAGCATGGTCCTATGATTGAACATTTGAATAACCTCCTATCCAACCATAAACTTCTTCGTTGCAGTCTAGTATGAATACGTCTTCTGTGGTTAAATCATCCTGTCCAAAGTTGTATATCTCTTTCACCTGAAATTAATACAGTTTCAAAAGACAACTTGTATTATAATAGGTCTGAGCATTAGAAGACCAAAGCCGAAGAGCAAAAGTATGATCTTTTCCAAAATAGTAACAACGTTGAACCCTCTAGAATCCCGTCTCTAAGAAGAAAGCACCCACTGCTCGCCGCCACCACCAACCCGACCCCCTTAAAACCAAGCCAGCCTAATTCAAAAGCACAAAAAATATTCAAAAGCAAATCCTAAAGAAGTAAGCCTACTCAAAAACTAAAGACGTAAGATGTCATAATAAATTGGCCTACTCAAAAACTAAAGCCTACTCAAAGATGTCATAATAAATAGGCAAGTAAAAAAGCACTAACACTGTAGGTTGTAAATTTTCTGAAGCATTCGATGAAATTGACCATGGAGGTGGATGGATTGTGAGCAAACAGGGAGAAGAAAGACAGAAGCTGAAATCTTCAGACAAAAAAGATCTTCTGTTGGTCAAGATGTCCTGGAACTACTTCATATCTCCCATGAGTTTGATCTTTAAGTCATAACACATAGCATTAGAATGGCAACCTTGTCTTCAGAGTAATTGCCATCAGCTATCTCCAAAGGTTTACAGACATGTACAGTTACATCAAACATCATATCTAATCCAGATTTGTTATAAAAAAAATAAGATCCCAAGAAAAATGTTGCTAGCCCTACCTGTTAAGAGCAAAATGTAGGCTTCTAAAATGCTATTAAGAAAACGTTTTTTCTAACCTATTCAAGGGAACTAAAACCTTATAAGGAAATTAATTAACCCTTTTTAAGGAAATTTTTGATCCTAAATAAATACAAATTAACAAAATATTACCATGTTAAAGAGTTTATCCTTTAAAAAAAATGGTGTCATACTGTCAGTTGAAGAGAGTCTAAGATAGCCATACATAAATACTCTAGTGATATGGCTTCCAAGTTTCAACCTAGATAATATGCATTTTTAACTTATATGAAATTTCCAACTTCCCTTTCATTTTCAGGTTTCTGAAAAGGCAGACATCAAATGCCAATTACATGTGACAGCACACAAAACACATAAAGGAGACTGAGAACTTAAATATGGAGTTAAGAAACTCACAGGTGGGCCGAGCTCTGGAGGTATGATCATTCTCCTTTTACCGCCAGGTTTCATGTCCTTGATCCCCTCATCAAACCCTGGATAACCATATATTTGTTAGCAAAAAACAAGAATGCCATGATAAAAATAATAAACCATGACGTGTGCTCACCTGGTACCAAAGCATTCGTTCCCATGCGGATTTTATCGACCTGGTTTATTATATCCAATGTAATGGAAGGTGACCTGTGAATAACCTCGGTTCAGTTTATTAAAACAATCAAATCAAACCTGACAGTATGGCATGTATCAAATCCATGAAATGTGGCTTTACAATGTCATGAAGAAGTATGCTAATCAACAAAGCAGAAGACTTTTTTATACTTTAATAAAAAAGCACATCGCTACTTTTCCCAGAACTTGAAACAAAACTTGCTAAATGAGAAGATGATGCAAAGCTGCAATTCACAAATCAGAATTCTTATATATGTCTAAACCAAATAACAGCTAATTAGCGGTGCAACTTGATCAGGCAAGGCATCAAAATCACTTACTTTACACATTGTGTACCGTTTCCTTGACAGCCACATGCACAAGTTGGACAAGGGACTAACGTGTCCTTGCAGAATGAAGAGAGTGACACACAGCATGTAGGAGTCTTTTGGGACAAGAATTGAGAATAGGTACAAGTAACATTCCATGTCACTGTAAAAGAGATAAACATCTTCAGGTAAATCCCAAATTTCACTGAATGCAGTTTTCCATAACAATCACAATCTAATCAAGGAGAGATATTATGAAATGCGAGAAAACATACACCACTTAGGCCTTGTTTGGACACTACACATTATAATCACATTTTCAGTTATAAATGCTTATTTTCGAAAAGAACGTTTGGTATAGCAAAGTGTTTTTCATAAATATTGCCCTTTTTAACCAGAAGTTTTTTGTTTTTACCATTTCCGCCATTTTGTGCAAAAGCCTAGCCATCAACCAATTTCAAATTCAAAACACCACACAAACTCCAAAGTCTACTTACTTAAGGCTTGAGTGACCCTCCTCTTATCAGAGGTTGTGAATTTAGTAGGGTTGACTTTCTTGGCAGGCCCACAAGTATAACCAGGTCCAGGAGCTTTCAAGGTGAAGTTCTTTGGCAGCCTCACAATTTTGTTGGTGGTACCAGCTTGACCCACACTCACCTGAAATGCACTCACTGCAATTGCAGGATCTTGACCCCAAGAATTTAACACTCCTCTACAGCAATTGGCATTTTGCTGATTGTATGGAGTCCTGGGAAGCAAATCAACCACGGTTGGGGTCTTCTTACAACAGTGAGGGACGTTTCCTTTGAACTTGGAGCAATCTCCTTGCTCAGTTGTTTGGCCTCCAACCATGCTCCATATCACTTCTTTCTTTGCCCATGTCCATGAAAGAGTCCATCCAGGCGTCTGAATGTGTCGGTATTGCTGGAAGTTGAACATTGAGACCGTAGCCTATCCATGTGCAAGGGAAAGTAATCAATCAAGATTATGCACAAGTAACAATCACTTGTTTATAAACTGATTGCATTATGTAACATGTAATTATATTCATTGCCATAACCCATTACAGATGCTAAAATTTAAACTTCACAAGCCAGTTCAGTAGAAAAAAAGGTCAGCAAAATGTACAGTTTTATGAATATTGGTTAATTCCATTCTAGAACCCAACGTCTACAACAGTAAGCAAGACTAACAAAGAAATAAGCAGCATAGACACAAACTGAATAATACTTATCGGTATCATTTTTTCACACTAACTGCCTCACTTTCTTTAACCCTATTGGCATAAGTTCAAAAAAAAATCAAATTTGGATCATGGAACAATCATTTTCCTGTAGCTACATATAAGAGTAAGAGATATATATACTGGTGTATACTTGATGTTTCTTTGCGCATAGGATTTCTCTATAAAATTACTGAACAAATACCTCACGTCAAATCTCTACATAACACAACTCCTAACTCCACAAACCTAAATTATAACCAAATGCCAAGCGAATCAATAAATCTTAATCCAACAACAGTTATATAGAAATATCAGCTTTCACATGGTTGGTTATTTCTCCATGTGGCATCCTCAATCATCACATTCACAAACGACGCTAAAGGCTGAAAGAATCGACAATCATCCTTCCTCCTCCTTATCGTTCACTACCGATTACCCGTTGCTACATTAATATCGTTCCGTCCTGAATCTCTCTCTGGTTCTTGTTCCCTTCCTTAAGAAATGTGAACCACGATTGACATAAAGACTTTAGAAAAAAAATTCAATCGAGAAGAACAAGTTCAAACCGATCAATTTGGGAGATGAATTTGTGCACTTTGACGAAGCAGAGAAGATATGTCGATGGTGAAGGTTCTTTCTCCTGAGTCCGTCGTTCCGTCTTGATTCTGTCTCTGTTCCTTCTCAATTGAGAAACAAGAACCACAATTGACATAAACACATTAGAAACAAAATCCAATTGAGAAGAACAAGTTCAAACCGATCAATTTGGGAGAGGAATTTGTATACTTTGACGAAGCAGAGAATATATGCCGATAATGAAGTTCTTTCTCCCCAGTCCGTCGTTCCGTCTGGTTTCTCTCTCTGTTTCTTCTCAATTGAGAAATAGCAACCACATTTGACATAAAGACATTCGAAACAAAATTCAATTGAGAAGGAAAAGTTCAAACCGATCAAATTTGAAGAAGAAATTGTAGACCTTGGCGAGGCAGAGAAGAACAGAATGAAACCCTAAATTCCTGCAATCCGTCAACCACAAATCAGCCAAGAGAAGAACAGAATGAAGGAAGAGGAAGGCGTATAAGAGGCGTGGAAGACGAACCAGGAGGTGGATAGGAGTTGAGGAGCGAGAGATAGGAGCCGCCCGATAGTATCATAGGGATTTTATAAAAATCAACGACGGCGGTCAAAAGTTACGTTTGCATTTATAGTAGTGTGGACTAGTGGAAGGGTGCGTGCGTTGCACACGCGATTTTTATGGTAATATGTATATTAGTGTATAAGAATTTCTAACATGGGTGGCCATGAAAATCAAATAAGATTTGGCGATTAGTGATCACTGATCAGTGAGTATAAAATATTTATATAAAGAAGGAAAATCAAAAATAAATCTGTCAAATATTTGAACTTGTTGTTCTTAAAAAAAATTGATTTTTTTTGCCGTAATGTCTTTATGTCAAAGTTTGCTCTTATTTTTCAGGGAAGGGGACCAAAACTAGAGAGAATCAGGCTGGAACGACGGACTTGGGAGTTGTTTTGGGGATTTTCATACACTAAGGAAAGTAGCATATATAAACTGAAATTAACATTACAGGATAATAAGAATTATAATAAATAATAATAGTGGGGATGATTGCATCTCGTAAGTTACCAAAAAAGAGAAATATAAATAATAACAAGATAAGATAACAAAGAAGACAAATGGATATAAATTCGTGAATAATGTTCAAATAGAAACATTGATGATGATTGCATCTCGTAACTTGTGAGGATGGAGTATTTGATTAATTTCAGGAAGAAATAACAAACCACTTTTCACAAAAAAAATAAACTAAGAGCACCTTCAATGGTGAAGTTCAACCCAAATTTCTTATTTCATTTTTTGAACAAACATTATCTTTCTTTTACATAGGCATAAAATTTAAACTTCCACATCAGTGAAATCCAAAATATCTTCATTCTATTTATTTGTAAATTAATTAAATTCACATCATTTTATTTTATAAGTTAAAATTATTCTATTAGTGAATTAAGATAAATGGGATCCATATGTAAGGGAATTCCAACCTTTAATATCTTCTTTGTAGAGATTGGTAAATGAAAATGGTACTTTGGTAAATATATGAGAAATGGCTGGTTTTTATGGAAATTCACTATTGGTATTTTTGGTAAATATATGATAAAGGGCTGGTTTTTATGGAAATTAACTATTCTTTGTAAAATCTTACGCTCTTTTATGATAGTAATGATATTTTTAATCGGAGAATAAAGTTGAAAATACGTAAAGGGTTCTTCGGCCACTACTTTACGTTGCTAAATTCATTTAGCTAACTTAGACTCTCGTCGGTAAATCGGTACTTATCGGTGTTGATGCTGATGTTGATGTTGATGCTGATACTTATAGTTGTTGATGTTGATCGTGAATGACGATATGGGATACTGATATGAGTTGTTTATTTTCCAAATAATCCAGAATGTGTTCGATAAACTGAATTGCTGATATTTTAAGCAAGAAGTGTAAAATTACTAAAAATGGCTTAATGAAGAATAAAAAAATAAAAAATAAATTTTAATTGGGAAATCACGTGGGTCCCGCTTACTTATATTTTGTTTGAAAAGTTAGCTTATTTGACATAAGGTTGGGGTGCTGATTATTTTTTCAGCAGATAAGTATCAGATATAAGTAACTTATTTCAAATAAGCAAATTTTGCCGAACACATAAAACGAAGCTTATTTTTTCCATATAAGTAATTAGGTACTTATAAGTATCCAGATAAGCGTTGCCGAACGGAGTCTTATAGGTTGTTAAAAATGATCACTAAATTATTGGTACTAAATTATTTTTTTAATTTAAATTAAGTATCGTTTTAGTATTGTAATTTTGATCCAGTTTATATGTTATTTTAGATTTTTTAGATAATTGATTAGGAGTGACTTGTGAAAATTGTTATTGAAATGTGTTTTTATTAACTAATGTTAATTCATTCATTGGTCAAAAAAGATGATTAGTGGTAAAAAGAATTAAGTTTTAAGTTTAAGTTAATACTTTTTCTTAAATCTTGAGTCGAAAACTAGAACGACACTTATTTTGGATCACATGGAGTATTACTTATTAATTAATTTAGTAATTATTTGGTTACTAAATTTAGTGACCACACGAGCGACTAGTTGGATGCTTTTGTTCTTCAGATTTAGAGTCAACATGGACGCTAAATCCGGGTCCAGAGATTTAGCGAATAAATAGACGCCAATTACCTCAACTTGTGGGTCAAACTACCATAAATAATATAAATATATACATGAATATGGCTAATATCTTAATACATCCCCTCAAGTTCGAGCATGAAGATCACAAATACCCTAACTTTCCCAACAAACGCTAAAATTGGTGAGAACCGAGAGCCTTTGTCAAAATGTCTGATGGTTGAGAATGAGTGTGAATATGAGCAGCATAGACGTGAATGAAATGACAATCAACCTCAATTTGTTTGGTGCAATTATTAAACACCTGGTTAGAGGCAATATGAAGAGCAAATTGAGTGTCACAGAATAAATGCATACGAGCAACATGAATAACACCTAGGGAGCACAATTCATATACATCACCTCCCTAGTTTATATCCGTCACCATTTTTCCTTTTCAATCAGTTTATTTGGATGTTTGGGGTCTAGCCAATGTTTCTTCTTTCAATGAGAATTAGTATTTTTTTTAATTTTTTATAGATGATTGCATCAAATTTATGTGGATATAAAAATGGCTGAAACACAATCTTCTACAAAATAAAGTAATTTCAATACGATTAGTGTGTAAAATTTAGGAATGTGTCCACTTTCCTTCAAACATAGGGTATCCCTCATTGTATCTCTTGTTCTCATACTCAATTCCAATGTGGGTATGTTGAGCATCTACATAGAGCTATTATGGAGAAGGGCCTAGACCTACTATCACATGCCAAACTTTCAGCCTCCTTTTTAGAACATGCCTTTCATAATTCTATTTACCTCCTAAATAGAAACCACATGCCAATCTTACAACAAGTCCCCAATTGAGTCTCTCCATGGAAAAGCTCCTAACTACTCCTTTCACAATATCTTTGGGTTGGTTTGTTATTCTTTATTGTGACCTTATTCAAACAACGAATTGTAAAATAAGTCATATTCATGGGTTTTCATTAGGCATAGCTCCAAACACAAAGGGTATATGTTTCTAAATTTCTCTATAAAGTGCATTATGTTGCATCTCACATCATCTTGGATGAAACCATACTTCCTTACCCTGCCCACTCCATTCCTACCACACCACCATACAAATTTTTCTCTAATATCGTACCAGTTTCTCTTCTCTAGCATGCAACATCCCCTTAGCCCACCCTCTAGCACCGGTTTAATCATCACCAATAACCATAACTAAATACTCAATTCATTGTTTAGGTTTGACCATTCATACACCCACTTGTCCAAGTGTTAATTGGGCTATGTTAGTTGCACTTGTGGAGTCGTGTTGAAATATCAGTCCCATGTCAACTTTTTAAGAATAAAATACCTAGTATATAATATTTGGGGGCTACTACACCTCTTTCCAATTTATTTTAGGATGGAACCCTACTAGTCTTACATGTGCACGACCCTTACTCTATATTCTTACAACTTCGACATGGTATCAATGCAAGTCTGATCTTGGGCCAACTTCATGGATGTTTGGGTTGGATTTAGTTATAAGGAGATTGAGATACCACCACTCTTTATAGGACTGTTAGATAGAGATTGAGATGCTTGATTGTTGTCCAATTGTTAACTAGAACAAGCCAGTTGTACTTTTGGGGACATGTTAGAATATAAATGTCACATTTAAAGATTGGGAGTTAGATAACCTCACATATAAGGATAATTAGCTACTTCTCCTATTTTAAATGGGTTTTTGAATGAAACTCCACTGTGCTTATGCATTAGACTTACATGTATGCACGGCCCCAAATGTAACATAGACTTTAGCATGATATAAGAGTTGGTTTGGCCTTGGCCTTGTGTCCTAAATTTTTGGATTGGGTTTGGCTATAAACAGACTGAATATCATTCAGTCATTGAATGTTTAGGACTAAGAAAGCCTAGCATATAAGGTTGGTGCTCTACTTTGTCAATTGATTTTAGGTTGAGACCTCATTGGGATCATGCATAAAGCTTACAGTGCATGAGCCCTTGTTTATCAGTCCATAGGTTAACTTGGTAGAGTCGGCGGTTCATTCTTGAGTTTGTTTTGTTGCTATTTGGGTAGAGTTTCATATTAAAGAAATTGATATGTCACCAACCGCTTTTATGCTAACTATAAAGAGATTGAGATGTTAGACTCATTGTCCAAGTGTCATTTGACTAGGTAGTTACTGTTCCAAGAAAATGTCAGAATATATTTTTCTGCATTGGAAGATTTATAATAAATAAGCATAATATATAATTTTATACATTTATTTTATAAAAAATATAATAATTTTATAAAATAATGTATAGAATTATTCATAACAAGAGGTATGCATTTCATTTTATTATAAAGTGTTGAAAAAAATGTAATATCTTTTACAAAATCCAACCATTTTTGAGTCATAAGAGCGATTTTGGCTGCATATTTTAGAAAAGTAATTTTTTTTCCATATTATATTAGCTTTTCCTATGAGGACCTAGACAGGATAAACAGATCTTTCTTTTGGAATAAGGACCAATAATACAAGCCACTTATTGGATGGGATAAAATATGTAGACCAAGAGACCACGGAGGGTTTGGCATAAGGAAAACAAAACATTTGAACAAAGCGCTTCAGATGAAGCTCCTATGGAAGCTCTTAGCGGAACCGGATAACGTATGGGTAAAGATCATAAAAGAAAAATACTTAATAAATGATAATTTCTTCAACTACAAAATCAAATCTAACACGTCATGGCAATGGAAGAAACTCATTAGCCTCAAATTGGAATTCGAAAAAGGAATCATATGGCAAATTGGAGATGGAAAATCGATCAAGTTCTGGGAAGATAACTGGGCAATGGTTCAACCACTTAAGGCCTTTGCAAAATATCCTTCCACCATTAATAGTGAAACAACAGTGTCAGAATTTATCACAGAAAGTAGAAAATGGAAAATTAATGAACTTCAACAAATACTACCACCACAACAAGTAGATATGATAAAAACAATACCAATCCCAGACAATGAGATCACAGATCGGCTCTATTGGGCACCTAGTAAAAATGGATGGTTCTCAACTCATTCAGCAATAGCATTAATAGCTCAAACAACAACCCAATAACCAAGTGAGGTAAATTGGATATGGAAACTAGATACCTTACCGAAAGTGAAGAATTTCTTATGGAAAAAAACTAATAATGGATTGCCAACTAAAGAAAGATTAAGAGAAAAAGGGGTGGCAACACCAAGTGGATGCGTTATGTGTTTCAGGTCAATAGAGAATGTACCTCACCTACTTACCACATGCCCTCACACCATCAAGATAATAAAACAGACTAATCCTAGCACAGAACAATCTATACGAAATTATGACCCACAATTAAAAACACCAAAGACAATACTGAAATGATATATTTGGCATAATAGGCAAGAAGGATCTCTCGGACCTAGCAATCTCGTGGTGGTACATTTGGCACCAAAGGAACAAATTAATCTTTCAACAAACACCGGGTGATTTTATTCAGGACTTACCACAGTATATTAGAAATCAAAAAGAGTTATGGAAGAGATCAAGAGAATGGAATGAAGATGAGGAAATTATGGGTAGAAAGGCCAGTGGAAGACAAAACATAAACAAGATGAAACAGAGATGGAAAAAACCACCACGACAAGTAGTAAAATGCAACTTTGATGGTTCAAAATTAGGAAATGGACAATCGTTTGGAGCTGCCATCTTAAGAGACTGCAATGGAAGAGTCTTAAATCTGATCATGGAAAATTATGGAAATGTTTCGGTTATTAAAGCTGAGGCCCTAGCTATGAAAGATGGAATCAGACTGGCAAAGCGAAATAGGCACACTAACATAGAGATTGAAGGTGACAATATTCAAGTCATTAAAGCTGCTCAAGGTGAGAAAAATTGTCCGTGGGAAATTGAAATTCTAATGACTGATATCCGTATGGCTCTTCGTGAGTTCCAAACAGTACGAATTTCCCATGTTCCTAGGGATTGCAACGCTGTGGCTGATAAACTTGCTAGACTGAGTCGCAGTCTCCCTGTTGACGCCATTTGGTCTAACCCAAAACTTAAGGTTCTCATCCGACAGGATGCTCTATGACGCCCTCCTTAACTGGAGTAAGTCCTAATTCTTACCTGATAAAAAAAAATATCAGCTTTTCCTATTAAATTTATTTTTATCTATTTATGTAAAAAGTAGTTTTAAATAATCAAATATAAATTTCTTTTTAATCTATTAAATTTTTTTGGGTAATACTATTTCCAATTTTCTAATTAAATTCATTTTTTATCTATTTATGTAAAATTATTTTTATAAAAAATTTTAAAATTCAAATTTGATTAAAATAATGAAAGTTTCAATATCTTTACCTTTTTATTAAATTATATAAAATAATGTTAAAAATCAAACTTTCACTAAAAATAATTAAATTTTACATTACATCATATAAGCATGCCATTGTTTATATTAAATTTATGTGAATATAAATTTTATATCATCTTCATATTATTATGGTATACCAATCTTAAAAGAAAATTCTTTTTTTAGATAAACAATGGCATGCTTATATCAAATTATATTATAAGTTTTCATAAATATCTTATTCATAAATAAATATAATATGGTTGTGTATTGCATGGCGGAATCAAGTAATAAATTGGTAAAACGTATGTGAAATTATTAAATGATGAAATGTAACAAATAAGGATTTATATAATTTATGAGATTAATCAGGTGAATTTTCTCTACATTTCCTAATGTAGTACACTTATTTCTTGTTAGTCTCTAACCTATGTAATGTCTTTTTAGTCGTTACTCGTTAGCCTTTAATAAATGTCATTATTTGATCATTTTTTTATTTTAGACTTTAATTTTAATTATAATCAACCATCCAAGCTTTGTGTTTATTTTTAGGGAAATTCTTTTTGGTACCCTCCAGTTTTTGACTTTTTTTTTTTGGTTTTCAAAAAAATTATATTCCTTTTGGTACCCTTTACTTTATAAAAAGTTCAACTTGTAGCCTAACTATTCTAAAAAAAAACATCCTTTAGAAATTTATTAAAAAATTAAAAAATTCTTCAACCTTATGGCTATCACATGAAATTGGGCTAGGCGTGAAGAATTACATGGCTTTTACATGAATGGAAATCAAAACAGGGGAGACATAACAAAACAAGGGAGATATATTTTGGAAAAGGCTACGCCTTTTTGCACACAAAATTTGAGCTTATTGCACCACGGCATAACAAAGCGTAACAATTTCACGGCAACTTGTGCCGTAACATTAAAAAATTATTAAAATAAGATATTCTAGTCTCGTTTTAAATTTTTTGCGTAACGTTTAAATATGATGCGTCTACGGAGCGTTATATCACGACACAATAAAGCGTGATAATTGGACAGACTCCCTGAAAATTGGAATTGGGCCTATAATGTCACGGCAGCCCATGCAGTGAAAATAAGGCAGCCCATGCCGTGAAATCCCTCGTCCGCAGATGAATCTCGCGTTGAAATTGGGCCGGCCCAAAGGACTATATCACGGCACAAGATGCCGTGAAAATTAGGTTTTAAAACCCGCAGCTCAGCGCTTCCTTGCGCCGTAACTTCGTCTTCTTCAACAGCGAGATCGAGCCGAAATTCCGAGCAGCCCGTTCCGAATTTCCAAGCGATATACCGAAATTGATTCGTGAAAATGGTTAGAACAAAGGGAAAAGGGCGTAAAATTGGTGGGGCGGGTGGTTATCCCACCGGATCTACAACGGGCCCGAATCAAGGAGATGGGCGGACACCACCTGCGCCACCGGAGAGTTTCGAGGGTGTGGTTGCGCGGCCACCAACTGTGATTTCCGGCACTGGGCGGGCACAACCTGCGATTTCGGGCGCTGGACAGCAACCAAAAACGAGGTCGGTGGCTGGGCGGGCGCCGCCTGCGGGGGCTTCGGCGGCTCTGCCGCGTGTGGCTGGGCAGCCTGGTGGGGCAGGGGCGGCGGCCAATGTAACTGGTCGGAGAAGACAACCAGCCGCCCCAGCTCCAAGGTCGATTGGTGTTCCGGCTCCCGGTGCTAGAGGAGTTGGGACGAGTGGGGCGAGCACAAGCGGAGCAGTCGGCCCCGCTGGATCTGGACGGGCGAGCGCGGGCCCGTTGGTTACTCCGACGCAAGTGACGGGTCCGTTGGAATCGAGAGTCGGGCCAACGATATCGGTATGTTTTTCTATTTTATTAATTAATTTGATATTATTGATTATTTATTTTATGTTTAGGGGTTAATTTATTCAATTGTAAATTATTTATAATTTTTTATCATTATTATATAGATTGATAGGGATTATTTTATGTAATTGTTTACAATTCGAAAACTTTCGTAGTTATGATCATAATATACTCTACCTAATAATAAGAAACGATATAGAGTAATAAAAAAAATAGTTCCATTAATAATATTAGTTAAAAGTCGGAGCCGGTTTTGACTAATAAATCATGTGCTATAATTTATAATTTATATAAATCATAGAACATAATTAGAAAAATCATTAGATAATTTATATAAATCATAGAACAAAATTATCTAATAATATTAATTCTAGTTATTATTAGATAACTAGAAAGTATAAATTATAGAACATAATAAAAATCATTAGATAATATCTACTAAAAAAAATATAAATGAGAAATGCAAAAATCATTAATATCTTACAATAACTAGAGTTGCAAAAATCATTAGATGATTTTAATAATTGGAAATTATCCATACAAAGTTGTTTAAAACTTTATAAAAAAATAAAATTCGAAAAAATAGTAAAATTAAATTTCGTATATGAAATTAGGCCATACAAGCGGCCTTGGCGGCCGGAATGAAGAGGAAGGAGCGTGAGTTCGATGCGCAGCCTACCGGTAGGGACTTGATGGAGGAGTTCGACGAGATGGTTTCCCGCGCCTCGACTTCCGCCCCGACTGCCACAGTAGATCCTGTTGCTACTGCGACATCGACCTTAGCTCCCACCTCGGCTCCCACTCCGATTCCGATCTCGGCTCCTGCTCCGACCCCAGATACAGGAGTTGCGGGTTCGCAGCCCCCTCTCCTGCCACCGTCGGGACCAGCGAGGTCCCCGACGCAGCATCACAGGCTCAGGTTCCGCCTCGTGATGAGGAGCCCGAGGACGCACGAGATGCGGAGCCCGAGGACGCACGAGATGCGGAGCCCGAGGACGCACCGGATCCCGCTGCTCCTGCTACAGGCTTTGGTGGGGGCCCGGAGATCATGGATATACTTGCGAGCTATGCCACTCACGTCGCGGTGGATATTTGGGAGCAGACGAGTGCCGAGGTCGCCCGTGCGGCCGAAGGCGAGGATGATGCTTCCCGTGTGGTGCAGACGGAGGCATTGGTACGTAAATATATATATAATTTAGTACGATTATTTCATATTAAATCATAGTTCACTTTTGGGATCAACTCTTCCAGTGGTGTGAACACAGATGCGGCTTCATATATTCCTCGATTTCGGACCAACTCGGCCCCCAAGCACCTCCTCATTTTATGGAAATCTCCCTCTTCCCAATCCAAGATGGATGCAAGGGCCCGATACCCACAATTCCCATCCGGGAGGACATCTCTAACCCCATCGATGAAAGAGTACATAAAGACATCAATGGCTCGGACCCCAAAGTGAACTCCCATGTAGATCACGTCCTCCGTCTCTGCAGGAATTTTGGCACGTCCTTTGCCGGCCGCTTTCTTCTTCCTTACACGCGGTTTTTCTGTAGGCTCTGTGTCTTCGTCAATATTTAGGACCTTGTCGTTCACCTTTCCCCACTGAGCCATCTTGTGCTCAATGTGTGTTGGATCGCTCCTGGAGTACTTGGTGGTGCCCTTAGGCCTTCCTTTGTCCGGTTTTGTTGATGGCACGACGATCTTTGATCCGCTCGGGGACAACATTTCATCAAAGTGTGAATTGATGTTGGACACTTGCTCTCGGCTCAATTCACCCGTGTTTTTTCTTCTGACCATATCACACCATTTGATGTCCTCAATGTCCAAAGGGGTTGTGGAATCCTCCGTAGTGTACACATCGGGAACGCCTTCCCATAACACTTGCCTCCAAAAAAGGTGAATCTCACACAATTCGATGGGTGTGCCGTCGACGATCGCACTCGCAACTCCATGGATGCATGGAATCCCGAAACAATCTCTCCACCAATGATCGTCGCACACTTCTTGGTAGTTACCTTCCACCACATCGAAATACATAGACAACAAGATCTCGAAACACACCTCGGATACTCGATGGATCAATGGAGCAAATAGGTACCTAAATGATGCAATGACGTTGTCCATCTTGTTCGGAATCGTTGTACGTGATTTCTCCAAGTCTTCCCTCACGCGCCGGATCTGTGACTCCAAGTGATCGTGAATCTTTAATATCATTGTGTTGAAGCCCAGAGTTGATGAATCTAAAGTGTCCTTCACAATCTTGTGCATTCCCTCGACCCTACCAATGTACAAATTGTGCAATCACGAGATGAAAATAAAGTGACATTCAATATTTTATAAATTTTACGTCCTTTAGCTCTAGCATAAGATGAGAAATTTACCTGTTTGTCGTTCTAGTGAAGAAATGAAGTCGATTGTCGGTCCAAGCTCTCACTATGTTCTTCTTAAACGGCCTAAGCCAAGTCTTGTCCACGTAGCCGACTAGCCCCGAATGCCAGTTTTTCAAGATTTCTGCTCGTTTTGCTTCGTAGCTCTCCTCGGTGGTTGACATGAATAATCCCCAACATCGATCCGCAAACGCTTGAGCTGGGCCGTCGTCTTTTAGGATGTCAAGCGCATATGCTTTTATGTTTGCTCTAATATGCACCCAACATAACAAATGTATCACCTCGTCTTCGGTGAAAACCGCGTGGATTGCATTTATGAGGGCTTGATCTCGATCCGTCACAATGGCCGTTGGCATTTCACCTATCTCCTCGTACAATCTCCTCAAATGCTTTAAAACCCATGTAAAATGTGGAGTGTCTTCCTTGGACACAAATGCAAACCCGATGTTAAACGTCAGGTTTGTGCACGTCATGCCAACCATCTCCAACATGAACATGTTATACCTATAAATTAGAATAAACTATTATAGCACATCAAAAAAAGATTAGAACACAAACGTCAAATGGGACAAAACACTAAATTACAACATACCTGTTTGTCTTGTATGTAGCGTCCATAACAACGAGATAAGGAAACTTCTTCATCAAGTGTTGTGACGTCGGGTGGACAAAGAATAGGATATCTAACTCATCGGAAGCTGGGAGAGTTGCTGTCCGAACTCTATAACCTTGCTTTTGCATAAACTGTAGCGTCCAGTGACACACCGTCAACTTACCACGGTCTGCCACTAATATTTTCTGCTTGAAGTTCGATATTTGTTTCCTTGACGTCACATTTTGAGGGTTAGCAGACACCAACATAGTTGAAATAGCCTTCGGGCTCAAGAATAATCCGGAAGCATTGATGATCATATCCTGTTCCGTCAGGGTCAATCGGCCAGCATACGGGTGTCCAAGGAAATTGGTACAAAGCTCATGGTTGTGCATGCCGAACTTCACCTCCAAAGTCCATTTTCGATTATACCTTGACCGGCGTCCAACCAACTTAAATGGGCAGTTGCACTTCCTTGACCCCCCTATTTTCTTTTTCGATCTAGACTTCCCGTAATGCTCGCATCTTAGATTCACACAATTTTCTTTTGAGTTTGAAATGAGCAAAATCATCATCCTATCTCGACCGGTTTGCCTAACCCACTTAATCAACTCATCTCTATCATCCCACGATTGTTCCGTGGTAAAATCACTTGTGAAATCTGTACCATATGGCTACACATACAAAATTCCATCACATTTTTGTTTCTAATAAATTTCACATAACCCTAAACAATTATATATTATTAATTTAACTTCTTAAGATGATATCGAATGGAAAACGTCATAAACAATTGTAACAACTTCGACTAAACAATTCTACTAGATTATAAAAATATTAAACTATTTCCTATTACTTAGTAGATTCTAACAAATATAATGAATTGAAATAACTTTCTATACAATTTCTTAAATTTAATTCTAAATTTAATTCTAAAACTATTTCAAATATAAACAACTCTACTAGATTATAACTATATTAAACGATTTCCTATTACTTATTTGATTATAACAAATATAATGAATCGAAATAACTTTCTATACAATTTCTTAAATTTTAACTCTAAATAATAATATCGAATTCTAAAGCGATTTCAAATATAAACAATTCTACTATATTATAACTATATTAAACGATTTCATATTACTTATTTAAATCTAACAAATATAATGAATCTAAATAACTTTCTATACAATTTCTTAAATTTTAATACTAAATAATTATATCGAATTCTAAAATGATTTCAAATATAAACGTACGTACCGGTAAAAAATTGCTCGGGTCAAACGATTCTTCTTGTTCATCTACTTCTTCTCCTCCATCATATGAGGGATTTTGACCTTCTTCTTCTCCACCATAAGACATTGTAAAAAAATATAATTTTTGTAAATGATAAAAGTGGAAGAGGAAGATTGAGAAGAGGTTTGTAGGAAAAATGGTGGAAAGAAAGGGGGTTTATATAGGGATAAATTTGACCGTTGTCCAACGGTCATATTTTTCACGGCACGTAATAGCGTGATATTTATAGCCGTTGATATACACAACTGGGCCAGAATTGGGCTGGCCAGATTGGGCCCAGCCCACACCAGATCTCACTGCACCTGGTGCCGTGAGATCACTGCACCTGGTGCCGTGAGATCTGGTGTGGGCTGGGCCCAATCTGGCCAGCCCAATTCTGGCCCAGTTGTGTCACGGCACTAGAACGCGTGATATTACGCAGTTTTTTTTAAAAATACCCTAAAATGGAATATTTTAATACTTTTTAATGTTACGGCACCTTGTGCCGTGAAATTGTTACGCTTTATTGTGCCGTGGTGCAATAAGCTAAAAAATGGTGTGCAAAAATCCCGAGCGTTGGAAAATGGAAATCAAATGTAGATTAAAACAAGGTCGAAATTACTCACATGTGCATAGATATGGTGATAGAGAATTAAAAAAATTCTCCAGCTCCCTTCTTCCTTTCGCATCAATGAAGTGTTGGTGATTTTAGTGTCATTGACACTTGAGAAGTCACCGACGTCAGTTTTGGTGTGATCGCGATTCGCGTCAACACAATGGGAACAAACTTTACTATAACACGGGCTAGGGTGTGCGGAGTGCACGTCCGTGTAAGTGAACCTAAGTTCCAGAAGTTTGAATTCGTTCAAAGTATGTTATATGTTGGGAACTTGAGGTTGGAACTTGTAAGTCGCTGACTTCAGTGAGGTCAACGACCTGCAGTGGCGGAGCCAGAACTTTTTAATAGAGGGGTCACAAATATAATAAGGTATTATATACTTATTTATCGGTTTTATAACTTATGTTCCTAAACATAGGTTAAATATGTTATTGTTAGAAACTCAAACCCTAAAAGAAAAATAATAAACCCGAACCACAAATTTATCCATATTTCTACCCAAACATTCAAATAACACAAGTTTCCATCTAAAATGTTTAATTCATCAAAATAATCAAAGTATCAAACTAAATTAACTATCAAATTTAATCTATATAATATAAACAAATATATCTTATAAAATATTCAATCAATTAAATCAAGAAACCAATCCAAAGTTATCAAAATTTACTTACAAAGTTCGAACTCTAGAAAATTTAATTTAACTAATTAAGCAAAAAAAAATCACAATTCAACAACTGTCCTATTAAATAAATCAATATATTATACACCATTAATCTACAACTACTTAATTTGGGCCATTAAACTAAAATCTAATAAAAATCATAATTATATATACGTTCAATCGTGCCACTAGTCAAGACAAGATAAACTTACAATTTAGTGAAATACTGAGAAATAGAAATAATCTTGGAATTTTGGGAGTCATGAGTTGCTATGTACAGGTGAAAAAGTAGGGCTGTAATCGAACCGAGCCGAGCCGAGCTTTTAAACGCTCAAGCTCGGCTCGGTCATTCAAAGGCCTGTTCGGGCTCGGGCTTGAGCTCGGTTCGAGCTCAAATTTTTGTTCGAGCTCGGTTCATTTAAGAGCTTGGCGAGCTTGAGCCGGCTCGCGAGCCTACTCGTTTAACTTGTTCAAAAACAAACTAAACGAGCTAACCCAATCAAACAAGCTAACCCAATCTACACTTAGTTCGTTCGCGAACAAATCAAACGAGAACACCTATTTACTTACCCATATCATGTACCTGCTCATTTTTCATTTTAACACCAAACTCAGCCTGCTCAATTTTTATTCCCAATACCAAATACAACCTTGTTAATTTTTAATACTCAAACAAACGTAACCACAAAAAAAAAAACAAGTTACAAAAATCTTTCTCAAAATGTCTTTGAGACATCCAAATAGAACAAACATAGCTTATAATAAGTTTTTACAAAATGTCTTAGAAATTTGCTCCAAAAGATAGCAAACCCTAGTTATATATTACAAATCTTCAACCATCAAAGAGGACAAGCCTTGCTATTTCTTCTTTCCTCGCATCCTACGAAAGTATTAAATATATAATCAAACATATTAATTATGGAAAATCATTAGAAAGTATTAAAAATCATTAGTATTAAATACACATGTCTTTACATGAAAACACAGAACTACACTCTAAGGAGACACTACATTAGATCCATTTTTCCAGGGTTAAAATCCAAACTTTTCTTTTGACTGAGAAGATATAAGATATTCATAGTTTTAAGCATCCAAATGGCTTTATTACGAACAAAATCCATATTTTTTCACATCCAAATCATTTTACTATGCTCAAAACTCCACATAATTAAATTACAAAGCTCATCATACTCAACCGTTTCATATTATCATCTTATAGAAATTTGATAAGAACAGAAGGTATATATATCCTCTCTTTTTTACCCATCTTGCATGCATATATAAATATAAGTGATTACATAAACATGAAATTAATATATATACAGTATACACTAGCAACAGATAAATCTACTTCTTCCAGTGAATATGTAAGTAATCTTAGCTTAGGTCATTTGCGGAAGAGAGAGATCGGCAATATCAAAAGATTCACATGCAAAGGAAAAACCAAAAATAAAAAAACTTCACAAATTAAACAATGAAGCAATCGAGATTTTAGAACTCACCGCGCGAGATCTCAGATCGGGCGCCTAGTCGGACACCAGATCTAGTTGAGCAATATCTTCGGACACCAGAAGCAAGATATAGTCGGTCACCAGAAGCAATCGAGCAATATCTTCAGATGGTCGGAAACCAGAAGCACAAGGAGAAAAAAATTAAACGGAACACGGGGAGATCTGAGAGGGGAGAGTCGCATATCGGAGATCTGAAAGGGGAGAGTCGGAGAGATCCGAATCTGAAGTCTGAGAGAGTGGGAGAGGTCTAGAGGAGAGAAGATCGGCCGCAAGATATCAGAAGAAAGATAGGAGGCGACTGGCGAGATCTCAGATCTGTCTAGGTTTTTCGAAAGAAGGGAGGAAATTTAGCTTTTAGGGTTATCATATTGGGCCTCTTAAAAATGGGCCGAGTTCATGGGTTATATGTTATTTAATATTTGTATTTTATACATATAATTAAATTGGTTTGTGAACCTATAATCGAATATGTTTATGAACATAAAATCGAACGTGCTCACGAATATGTAATCGAGCTTGTTCATGAACATATAATCGAGCTTGTTCACGAACAAACGAGCCGAATTCTCTTGTGTTCAAGTTCAGGTTCATGTATTTTTTGAGCTTGCTCATGTTCGGTTCGTTATAAATCGAACCGAACACGAACGGACTTTAACCGAGCCGAACGCTGAATTTCTCACGAACGGCTCGGTTCGCTTACAGCCCTATGAAGAAGCGGGCAAATAAAAGAACAGCCACATAGTATTTTTCCTCATTAAACAAAACGACGTGTTTTGCTTGTTTATTTTAAAACACCAAAACGGCGTCATTTTAAAACAAAGGAAAAACAATTGTCTTCAACCTTCTGCACTTTCGTTTCTCTGTGTTCACTGCCGGCCCTAATTTGAAAACGATAAAAGGTCACCGACATTCTCCAACTTATGATCTACCGGCAATATAATCGGTTCTCCGGCGGGTTGAGGGGTCATTGGACCACTCAGGACCATCCCTCGCTCCGCCTCTGACGACCTGAGTGACGGTTCTGGGGTAACCGCTTGGTAACCGCCTTTGAATCAGTCAAACAATGTGCATGCAACTGTTTGGAAGTTATCTAATCTGATTAGAGACACCTTGGGACGTATAAAGGTAGTGGGAAAACGTGGACAGGTAGTGGGAAAAAGTTCTAACTGTTAGAAACCGCCAGTAACTATTGTCCAGGTTATCCGCTTTAGGAAAACTGTCGGTAACCGTTTTGGACGTCCAAATGGCTATTTAAAGGCTTCTTTGGGCTATTGTGTCGAAGGTTGAAGAGTTTTAATCTCTGAACAACACTCTCAACAAGAAGCAATCGTTCATATACTAAACTCTAAGGTTTTGTCCTAGATCGCCAGCCACGACAAGGACAAGAGGGTTTGTCTTATCTCAAATCGGATTTCACGAATTCCCTTGGGCTGAATAAGGGGTGAAATATCAGTTTAGGAAAGCTCCCATGCGATTCAAACATATATCAAGTTACCAATACGTTCATTGATCGTTTCTCTTGGTGTGTTGAAGAAGTCGTCGACCCGCCTGAAGTCGCTGACTTTGCAGAGTTCCCCAACTCAAAGAGCACACGACACTAACATGAAGAAATGTCGGTGGTAAAAACATAAATTGGCTCTCCATCTACATGTCTAGCTTCGGTGAAATAGAGCTTGTTTTTAGTTATCTAACCCTTAAAAATTCAACTAGATGTGTTCTTGTAATTTATTGCAAATGCGGAATTGTCGAGGTTCTTCCTCGGTTTCATCAACGATCCACCGTCAAATCCCTCGCTTCTCCCCACCAGCTCTTTAGCTCATCTCCGGCGGTGCTCCTTCTCCTCATCAACTCTTTGCTCTTCCCAAACCCGACCATTTCTTGCCCCACTGCCATCAATGTAGATCCGCCTATTTCGCACCACCAGATCCACCACCACACTAAAAGCAGCGGCGATGTTGCCTCATCAAATTGGTTTCGTATCTCCAAAACGACGCAACCTGGTTCCTCGTTGAGAAATCCCGATGTCAACATATCTAGTTTTATCGGCCTATAAGCGGCGGCGACCTTCTTTGTCCATCTCCGTTCGGCGGTTGCTCGTCTAGAGGGCACCAAAAGTAATTTTATGAACCTAAAAGCAGCGGCGACATTCTTTACCATGCCCCACCACAGTAGTCACGTCACCGACCACCTCAAGCCTCCTTTCGAATTTAGGTAAATATATTGGATGAAAATTAGGGTTTTTATCTCTTTTTAATAAAAAATGACAATTTTTTTGATGACAAGTGGGTTTTAATGTACCTTAGGCTACGAGACAAAATTTGTACAAAGTATAAAGGAACAAATGGAATATAATTTTTTTGGACACCAAAATAAAAAGTCGAAAACTAGAGGGCACCTAAAGGAATTTTCCTTATTTTTATCCTAATGCCAAAATTTAACTTTGTTGGAAATTACAAATTCAAAACTTTTGGGGGAAAATAATAATGTATCACCCCTAATTAGCCCCTTTTTAAGAAAATATATTTATTTCTCCAAGTGGTAAATCATATATAAGATGGGGAAGTAATTATACCTTCTATTTTTTGTAAAATTCTTTCACTATTCACTTTTAATTAAAAAAATCCATCATTTTTTCTCTAAAAAGATAAATAAATTTTAAATTTTATAAACTTTATAGAACCTTCAAAGAATTATTAAATTGAATAAAAGGTTTTTAAATATATATAAACTAACAGGACCCCATTTTTAGTAAATAGAAAAACTTCTTTTTCAAAGTTTTAAAAATCTATCACTATTGATTAAAAAACATTAATTATGTTTTGTTTTAAGAAAAGTAATTTTTTTCTTAAAAAAAGAGGTGGATTTATTAAAAAATACCATTGACTTTAACTATTTTATTTTAAAGGGATAAATAAGTCATGATATTTTATTATTTTTCCCCTAAATTTGTGAATTGATGTAATTTTTTTTTTAAAAATGCATTAGGCCAAAAATAAACATAAAGTTTGGGTGGCTAATTGTAATCAAACATAAAATCTTCCTTGTTTCTCTTTATCCTTTGTGCCGAGGCCCGAGCCCGAATGCGTTAGGAGGGCGCAGAGGATAAGAGCAACCACCCACTGGGAGTCCAAATTAAAAGCAAGGGAACTAGGATCCCTTTCCTTGCCTTTGTTGATGATATCATCATCTTTGCAAAAGCAACTGAAACATCATGCGAAAAAATAAAGGACATCATTGACAAATACGGTGGGACGACTGGTCAAGAAGTTAATGTCCATAAATCGACCTTTCAAGTCACTAAAAACACACCTAACATCACAAAACAACAACTACAACAAATACTAAACATAAAAATGCGAGTACACTTGACAAATACCTAGGTTATCTGATTATCAACAAGAAAGTTAAAAATGATACCTTTAATCAAATAATCTAAATAACTAAAAACTAATTGGCAAAATGGAAGGCCAACACTTTATCCTAAGAGGGGCGACGAATTTGATTAAAGCTAACCTATCATCACAATAACCATACATCATGCAAAGCTTCTTACTACCAAACAGACTACACGAGGAAATAGACAAAATCAACAAGAACTTTTTATTGGAATAAACGTAACACACATAAACAACTAATTAGTTGAAGCAACTTCTTCCAACCAAAGGAACAGGGCGGCCTAGGAATCACCAAGGCTGAGGACATGAACAAAGCAATACAAATGAAACTCCTTTGGAAAATACTAGCTGAACCAAATAACAAAAGGGTAAAAATTATTATAGAAAAATACCTTAAAGGTACTCATATCCTTGAATACAACAGAAAAACCAATGTCTCGTAGCAATTGGCAAAATTAATGGAGCTCTAAGACCTTTTCTCTGCACGTCTCCGTTCGTTGGAGTTTAGGAGACGAGAAAACAATCAAATTCTACAAAGACAAATGGAGCAGAAATGATAAACTTATCAACGAATGCCTAAACACATCTTTGATAAATGGCAATCAAACAGTTGCCGATTACATGATAGACGGCAAAGAATGTAATATCCAAAAATTGGAACAAGTCCTCCAAAAGATATTCTTAGCCAAGTAATAAACATACCAATCCCTACCAATGAAATCCCAGACAAACTATATTGGCAATATAGTAAAAATGGTTGGTTCTCCACTCACTCAGCTATAAATATGATTCTTGAGAACAAAGGAACAACATCGTTAGATATTAAATGGATTGTTGGTGATTTGTGAAAAGTCATCAATCCATTTGGTATAAGTTGTGAATAAACAAGTGTTAGAAATTACTAAGGGTATCACTCGGGCTTTGGGTGTGCGGGAGGTACAACCTAAGTGATCGGCCCCAAGTATTTCTAAGGGTTGGAAGAGAAAGAGGAATCATGGATAGGCTAGGCACGCCCATGCCAAAGGGTCGGCGTCAAGCACTCGGTGTTGGCATGGTTGCGGCGTCGCGGGTAGGTGCACCCTTGCTTGGCAAATATGGAGAGTGTCTCGACCATGGGCATGGGATAAGGGGAGAGGGTCGTAGACATCGCCGCTTTTGCAAGGCGCTGGCCATCGGCGTTTATGCGCCGAGGCACGTACGCGCGCCGGTATGCCATGGTCTAGGAGCGCCTTTGGCGCCTATTGACCTTGGTTTTGATTTTGAGCCAATTTTTGTAATTTGATTTTCTATCTTATGGTTTCTAAAGTGAGATATGAAGCTCTAAGACTTTGTGGCAAAATTTGGGAGCTAACCTAAGCTTGGAACACCTAGAATGAGCTAGCTCAAGCTTTGACCTTTTAGCTTTGTACGTGGAAGCTTCACTACACTTTATATAAATGTTAATACACATATTATATTTTGGGAGTGACATAGATAGCTATGCTAACTTGAAGTTAGCTCCACCAAGGCTTAATGGGCCGCATGCATGATGGGCCTTTTTGGGCTTGTCTTGAGAGTTTTGGATAAGGATGAGTTTAAAATTTAAAAACTGATCTAAGTTACAAGAGGTGGTTGTAACAACTTTCCTTGTTTCTCTCCTTGAATTTCTCAACTACCTCAACCTCTTTTTCTCTTTCTATAACCACCACCCCATTTTGTCTATAAATAAAGGGTGTGCTCCTCTCTCAAGGGGTTAGAGAATTTTTGTGTGAAAATTCACATGCTTGTATTTTTTAGAGTTTCCAATCAAATACAAAACACTTATTGAAGAACAAGATGCGCATATATGTCATGATGAATCATGCTTGCCAAATGTTCATTGTATAGGAACGTTTTATCTCACAAAGTTATTGTAGTGATTCCTTGGCATTATTAGGGGCAATAAATGTTGAAGGAAAGGTCAATCTAATTGAGTGACTCGTTGCCTTTATCAAGACATGTTTTTGTTTTATTTAAAGTCTTTACTTTCTATTGTAAAACGTTTACTAACAATTCGGCGGTGATTACCCTTGTGGTCTACACCCAACAAGATTACCCTTCGGGGTCTACAAGGGCCGAATCTAACCTTCAACTAACAACATAACCTAAAACTAACATGGATCTATGACCTCAAAATCCCCCCTAAAGTTAAAAACTTTCTATGAAAAATAGCTAATAATTAATGGTCTACCAACGAAAGCTAGACTCTTTGAATGACACGTTTTAGTAAAAGTTCCATGCATTCATTGCAGTCACCCCTATGAAAACCTTAGCCACATCCTTTTTAACTGCCCCCCCCTCGAGAGACATATCTCTCAAGTTGACAAAAAAATTCAAAAAATTGTAATAAACACTAATACCGAAAAAAATCGGTCATAATTCTAGAAGACATAAATAGCAAACTCAAAAAACAGGAACTGGGGACCCTTGTTATTCTTTGGTGGTGCATTTGGTACCAACGAAACTTCAACATCTTCAAAAAGAATGACGAGGGCGATGTCAAAGATGTGGTGGGATTCTTTAACAAACAAATCCTAGATTGGAATAATGCACAAACAATGGTGGATGATGAAACCACTCTTAAAATCCACGATAAGAAAAACAAACATCACTCTAGAAGAAGAAGAATAAACATCAAATGGACCAACCCCAACCGGGATATGTTAAACTTAACTTTGATAGTTTTAATTGCACAATTGGGCCTTCCTCTTTTGGTTTTGTTCTCAAGAACTCGGTTGGCAAAGTCAGTATGTGGGTGAATGTGGAGAGCACCCAATTATTCAGGGTGAAGCTCTTGGCCTCAAGAACGGAGTCATTGAATCACTTTGTTTGGGCTTTACAAAGATCGAGATCGAAGGTAATAACATGCATCTCATCAATGGCATCTAGGGTTGCTCGTGGGAGGTTGAGATCATTGTGGCAAATATTCTGGTGTCTCTCTAGAGATTCAAAATGGGAATACTATAACCCACATCTTTCGGGAAAACAACAAGGTGGCGGACCACATCGCTAAGATGCCTTTTTCTCCGGCCATATCCCGTCCCAGGCAACACTTCAAGATCTTAAAGATCTCATCCATTCGGATGCTCTAGGGCAAACGACCTCTCGTTGAGTCATCTCCCTAACTCCTTTCCTTATCAAAAAAAAAACACAAAGTCTAAAATGAAAAAGAATCAAATAAGGATATTTATCAAAAGTTAAAGACTTAAAAAAAATTCTTTACAAGACCAATCTATAACTATATATTAAAGTTGTACCTTTTCGAGCCACCAGAACGATTCTGGCCCCACCTCATATTTACAAAATTAATTTTTATTCCTACTATTTTAACTTTTTCTTATTTAATTCTTCTTTAACTATTTAAATCTATCTTTAACATCAAACAAATATCTATTTAGTATAAAAATATCTTTTGAAAACTTTCTTATACAAATATTTAAAATTAAAGATAAAAAATTTAAAATAAGAATAAATATATTTTATCTTTTAGCATGATATCTTTTCACGAATTTATTTGTAGATATATATATATATATTCTTTTATAATAAAAAAATTTAATGATAAATACTTATAATGTTTAAAAATAATAAAAATAGGTAATATAATATTAAATAGATGTATTGAAATATTTGATAATATCTAAATTAAGGTACCTAGAAAGTAATAAAAATATAATATTTAATCTTATCTAATCTTTACTTTATCGAGCCATAAAATGAGTTTGGTCCCACCTTAAATGAACATAATTTTTTTTAAAATTATTTTCTATAAATAAATTATTTTGATCTTTCATATTTGATTATATCTTATTTATTAATTTAATTATTATTTTATGTAAGTCTTATCTCATCCATTAGCTCCATATTCTAATAATAAATATTTTTTATTCATACGTTATCTTTTTCTAAAATTAAATATCTATAAAATATCAACAAGGAAAAGGAGAAATGTAAATTATTTTTCCTTAATAATCTTTTATTCTAAACATTAAACTTAATAATTTATATTTTATTTGTTTTATTTTATTCCCAAAAATAAATAAAAAATTGTACACTGTATAGGCAATAAATTACTTACATTAATTTTTATATTATATTTTTATTTAATATTTATAAAATACTAAACCATAATCGTGCATGGTATCTATAACTATATAGTAAAGCTATACCTTTTCGAGCCACCAGAAAAATTATGGTCCCACCTCATATTTACAAAATTAATTTTTATTCCTAATACTTTAACTTTTTCCTACTAAATTCTTCTTTAACTATTTAAATCTATCTTTAACATCAAACAACTATCTATTTAGCATAACACTATCTTTTTAAAACTTCCTTATACAAATATTTATAACTATATATTAAAGTTGTATCTTTTCGAGCCACCAAAACGATTCTGGCCTCACCTCATATTTAAAAAATTAATTTTTATTTCTTTTATAATAACTTCATTCTATTAATTTTTTTTTAACTATTTAAATTATCTCTAACATCAAACAAATATCTATTTAGTATAACAATATCTTTTGAAAGCTTCCTTATACAAGTATTTAAAATTAAAGATAAAATATTTTAAATATTTTAAAATAAATATAAATCTTTTAGCATATATCTTTTGACGAATTTATTTATAGATATATAGTAATAAAATAATTGATTAAAAAATTATACATTCTACGAGCAATAAATTACTCATACTGAAGTTTATATTATATTTTTATTAATTTATTTATTAATATTCTATTTATAATGTCTATAAAATATCGAATCGTAGTCGTATATTGTACGACGGGTAAAACTAATATCGAATCGTAGTCGTAAATGGTATGACGGGTAAAACTAGTACCTAGTAAGAAATAAGCGTAATATATTGGGGATTATAAAAAGAATTCATCCGATATTAATCTAATAAAGATACTAAGATAGCCCAACATTATGTGTCATTTGCCAAAAAAGTAAAATTGAGGTGGGGCCAATAGTCAGGAGGAATGTGGCGCCGACTTCGTACACTGAAATCCGGTTTACGGGAAGTTCCACGTCTTCCATGATCCATCTCTCTATCCACTTCCGCTTTATAATCCAACCATAATAAAACCCTAATCTTCGAAAACCCTGTATGCATTTGGTAATTCGATCGAATTTGCACTCCTTGTTTCTTTACGATTTCTTCCTCTGTTCTCTGGGATGCTATGTCAGCGGCCATGGGTACGCCCGAAAGGAAACCAATCCATATTCGCGAAGTTTGGGCTTGTAATCTAGACCAAGAGTTCAACGTGATTGGATCGATCATCGACAAGTACCCCTTCATCTCCATGGATACTGAGTTCCCGGGCGTTGTCGTCCGCCAGATCGATGGGAAGCACTACTCCCACAACTTCAATCCGCAGAATCTCTACAGATTCTTGAAAGCAAACGTCGATGTGATGAAGTTGATCCAGGTGGGAGTTACATTCTCGGATTCGGATGGAAATTTGCCGGATCTCGCCACGCCGTATCGTTATATCTGGCAGTTCAATTTCAGCGATTTCGATGTCGTAATGGATCCGAAAGCGGCGGACTCGATCGATTTACTGAGGAAACAAGGCATTGATTTCGAGCAGAACAAGATGTTTGGGATTGATTCAGTGAAATTCGTGGAGTTGATGATGTCTTCCGGTATGGTTTGTAACGAAATTGTTAGTTGGATCGCCTTCCACGGCAACTATGATTTCGGACTCTTGATAAAGGTGCTCACTCAGAAGTGTTTGCCAGAGAATCTGAGTGATTTTATGGTGCTCTTGAAGGTGTTCTTTGGGCAGCAGGTGTATGATGTCAAGTGCTTGATGATGCATTGTGATGGCCTGTACGGTGGCTTGGATCAGGTGGCGGCGTTGCTTGGACTCGAGAGAGAGGTGGGGAAATGCCACCAAGCGGGGTCTGATAGTTTACTGGCATGGCGTGTATTCCATAGGATATGGTCTTTGTACTTGAGAGGACGAGGGTTGGAGAAATATGCTGGCGTCCTGTATAGGTTAGAGACTCGTCAATAGTGCTACTTTTTTGTAAATTTGCTGCCTTTATCTTCAGTCTTTAGGTGGTTTAGGATGGTAGTTCTGTTTCTTCTTTTCTTTTCACTGATTGTCTATTGGTGAATTTATTTAAATACAAGCTTCTTTGTGATTCATTTCTTTTGTGCACACATTTGTGGAGGAGGAAATTTGCAATTACAATCATCATTATGAAAAGGCTCCTTGATGTCTTCTGATAGAGTGGGTTATAAAGATATGACAGTATGTACCTAGGTCAGCAGTAACTGTATATGTATATATGCATACAGAAAAGGCTTATATAAATAAGAAGAATTTTGATGTTGTGTTTATATAAATAAGAAGAGTTTTGATGGTTAACTGTTTAGTCAGAAGATGATGCATCATCCTATATGAGTTAGCAAGTTATTATGATGATGTGGGTATAATGACACACATGTCTATCAGAATGTGGTCAATGCTAGTCTATAACATAGATAAAACAGGGTTGTTATCATAGAGGGGAAAAGTATGCACTGCAGAGCTTGAATAATTATTTACACATCTTTTTGATAGGTCATATAATAGGTCAACTTCATATGACCTTTTGTAAGGTGTTTGTTCCTTTTACCTTTCTTTGCAAGAAGAGTAATTTTATTAAGCCTATCGACTTTGGAAAGATCTCTTCAGAAATGCTTGTATAAGCCTCTGCTACGACATAGTCAGAGCACACAAGTGATTATCATAGTGGAGCAAAGGAGAGGAAGAGACACATCATATTGCAACTGGACCTTGACCATAACTAGCTAACCAGTAACCACAACCTGAGGTGGCCCGGAGCAGTTTCTCCAATGAGCTAGTTCTTGAAATTGAACTAGCTAATAACGTCTGTATTACATTTACCTATGTATGGTGTGACTGTGCCAAGAAAAATGGATGACTGCTACTAATAACATTTATATTACATCTAGGTATGCTTGTTTATAACAGGAAATACACATTGGCAAGCTAAGATACTGGGATAATGTGTACGTGTATCCCAATTGCTTTCAGCTTTTGGTGTTCTAGATATCAATGTTATTGTCTCTTTTGTTGGCTTGTGCTAAATTCTAACTTTACTTTTGGATATCTGCTAATGATTTGCAATTATCTTAGTTTTTAGATCAGTTAATTTTGATTTTATTAGTTTTCAGCTTCTTCAAGATTCAGCAACTTTTTCTAACAGACAGAAAAGTTGTTTGGTAGCTGTAGCTAGATATGAGTTCATCCAAGATAATATTCTGCTGAAATTTCAAATCAACGTTGCTACTACGATTGAATTGCACTTGGAAGGATGACTGAATTTTGTAGTTCCACCAGATTCACTTCTGAGTTTAATAGTTTTTATCTTCTTGATTATGTTGTTACTTGTTGTGTACCTTCTGAGAGCTGTAAATTTACTAATTTTCACTATTCCTCGTAGAATATCATTTTGGGTTACATGCTTATAAAGCTCGGCGAAATCGCAAGAATATATCAGGCTATCAAAAAAGAGGGCTGGGCGCCAAGTTGTATGCTCTATCGAAAGCATTAACTCACCAACAACTTTTATAACACCAGGAAGATCAATAAAAGCCTTTTATGCACAATCTGGAAGAGGACCAAGGGTAAGGTAAAAAACAACATTTATACCATAGTAAGAAAATAAAATGAAAAAACCCAGCAAAAATCAACAAGACGAAACAACCAAATGAAGATCGTAAAGTAGAAATCCAGTTTTAGATCGCAAAGCGAAATACAGGCACAAAACTAATAATACACTGATCAGCCCATGTTCGAAAGTATATGGAAAGGAAACTTAAGCATATCCAAGTGAGACGGACTACAGTTCTGTGTCCAAAAAGGCATCGAGCTTGGTTAGTTATGGCCGATCAAGGAATTTTCTGGATGATTCCAAAGGGATCAAGGATCATCTAGGCTTATATGGAGTGATCTATAAAATTACAAAAATTTCTAGAAGGGTTATGGGAGATTCTAGAAGATGTCAGAAGATTGTGAAAATTTCTATAAGACGTCTGAACCTTATGAAAGTTTCTAGATAAATCTAGATGATTTGAGAACTTCCTAGAGCTTTATAGAGTTCTCTAGAGGTGTGGAAAGACTAGTAGACAATCCTAGAATATCTTAGAGTATTCTAGATTATATATTAACCTAGGGAGTAAGGGGGAGTTCTAGAGAGGAAGGATCTAGACTATGCTAGACTTGAGTTAGCCTAGGTTTCTCTAGACACTTCTTTAGGCTTATAAAGTGGATAGGTTTCCAATAAATACACCGTCAATCCCTCATTTGCAAATCATCCATGATTTAGGCATTCAAAGTAAGTTGTATTAAATGTATTGTAAAACTCTCTAAAGCAATACAAAGCCTCCTTTTCCACAAATACTCTAGCCTTCATTTCTTCCTTAGCTTCTAGCTAAGTTGTTCAGGTCTTAGGCTTGACTTAGCTACTTGAAAGGGGTCGAACTAGCCAAGAGTCGCACGATTGCGAGTGATAATCTCTCAGCCCTTGTCACAAGTAACAACTAAATTAATAGAGGCAAGTCATGTGCGGTAGGACTTAGGATAGTACCACTGGGTCTCCGTTTTGACTATGAACAATGTCCTTGGAATACCAGAAAAAGTAACAACTTAATAGCAGTTTGCTTTAATTAATGTTTCTTGAAATCAAACTTCCAAATTTCAATTTGTGCAACAAAGGCATCGCCAATATTGGGTTAAACAACAATAGTATCTTAACAATCATCTCAACTTAGTGTACAAAACATTTCCCACAAGTCATGATAGAGTAATTGCTTCAACCTCTTTTAGTCAACAGTGTGCCTCAGGAAATTTCAATTTCAACCATGAACTCATTCAACTTAATAAGTTGGGGCGCCACGCTTTAGTTAGATGAACCAAGTCCAAGAGAAATATTTGGGTTGGCATGGTGTTGAAAACATTATTTATATGTAAAGCACTCTAAGGCCTACAAGTTCTATGATATAGAACAAGAGGGCTTCTAATTTGATTAAAACCAATATAGAATCAAGAGATGCAATTTGTTGGAAACGAACTTTGTTCAAATCCAAGAAACCAAAATGACTTGGCGCTTTGCCCAAGTGAACCCATAGGTATGGACGATGTAATCGCTCTTGTAGGGACGCTTGAGTGTGCCTTGGCCAAATCATTATGTGCCTACAAGTACATGGAGGAGGAACTCCAAAGCACGCCAAAGTGTGATGTCAAGGGGCTCTCCAATCACTAATATGTGAAAAGATTCAATGACATTCGGATAGGCTGGTCTTGCCCTATGCCAACGTTCGAGCATCGTTATGTACACAAGAGGTGGGTTGTGAAAGGCTTTGGGGGAGCGGTGTCAAGCAATCGCCAAGGCATGGACACGCTTGCACTTGTGGACGGTGACAATGGGGACACGCTTATGCCTAACCATGAGAATTTGGATAGCATTGATAGTGGACTCTGAAATAGTACAAGGGTAACCATATTGACTAGAGATAGTTCTTCTATGTTTATATGGTTGAATGGTCTGGACACAAGGTAGGATCCAAATACTCATATTGATATAGCAATGATGAGGAGCATATGACTTTAAAGGAAGCGATGGAATCACAAGATATTACTTTGAGATAAAGGCAATTGATGTATCTTGAGATATAATGTTTGGGTCTAGCTGGACCTCCCAACAATTTGCAAATCCTTAGTTTGCGTGTAGATTATCAGAGTAAAATGAAGATCGATGGCATAATTGAAAAATTCAAATACTAAATTGATCATCCAAGGGTTCAAACAAAGGCAAGGGATCGACTGTTTCGAGAGCCTCCATATGCGAGCATGTGGTGAATGGAACCTTAATTAGATTATCGATTTGTCTTTGCATAACTACTACATGGTAATTCACCAATAAATCATCAAGACAATGTTCTTGAGTGGTGAATTAGAGGAGGTATTTTAGATGAGACAACTTAGAGGATTTTGTTATACCTAGCAAGGAGGCTAAGTGAATGTGCAATTTGACTAATTCATTGTATGGCATAAAGTTTGAGCCCAAATAACAACAACAAAAGCTAGATTAAGTTGTGTGGTCAAGTGAATTCTGGTTGAACCAATGTGACTAATGTGCAAATATCTAGTTTGATTTTGGAAAAGGAGTTGTTATATGCTTATTCCAGGATGACATGTTGATCTTTGGTAGAAGCTAGGATGACATGAATTCTTGAGTAAATCTGATCCTTGGTATTAGATTAAATACGCGGAAAAGAGAATAGCTCTTTCACAAACTCATTATATTGAGAAAGTTTAGTTTGTGTGAATTAAATTGCTTGAATTTTGTAATTTGATGTAAGTAATTAATTGAAATTTGAAATTCTAGGTTTTTTTTATTATTTGTTAAATTAATTGTTTAATATTTGTGTAAATTTGAAACTAAAAACTAATTTTTTTGGTTGTATACTTGTAGTGAATGTTGATTGATTCAATTGGTTTAAATTATTTTGTTTGATTTATTTATGTTTAGGAAAATGGACAAATTTGTTATTCGGCATAAAAATTCGTCAATTCCTATGACAAGTATTGAACCTCCAAGCAATTCTAGCGAGCCTCAAAATATAGATCGTGATGTTGGTGGATCGAGCCATAAAAGGCCTCGAATGGAGACTATCATTGAGGATGAAATTATTAGTGATCTGACATTGAGGATACCAATTAATGATTATGAACCTCGAATTAGAGATGATATTTCAAAAGAATATGTGCTCAAGAGTCCTTTAGTAAAAAAAGCGACTTTGGTAAAAAAATCGAGGTGTTTTGAAGTTGGATGGTTCAAGAAATGGGAATGGTTCGAATATACTATTTCTAAAGATGTCGTGTTCTGTTTTTGGTGTTATCTTTTTAGAGGGATAAAGGTAAGAGATTTGGAGAAGATGCGTTTGTGAAATGGGATTTCGTAATTGAAAAAAGGCTTGTGAAAGATTTAGAGATCATGTGGGAGCGGTTGGTAGTGCACACAATGATGCTTGAACATCATTTTTTGCTTTCAAAGACCAAAGGCAAAGTTTGACAAGAAAGGTTCGGGAAAGAAAGAATTGGGTGATGCATATCGTACTCGTTTGACTGCAAGTGTGGATGTTGTAACATTGCTACTTGGAAAAGGTTTGGCTTTTCGTGGGGATGATGAGTCGGCAAGCTCACTTAATAGATATTTTCTGGAAGTGCTTGATTGGTATAGCTCACGCAATGTTGATGTTGGAAAGGTTGTGAAAAATGCACCGACAAATCATCAACATAGTTCTCCTCGCATTCAAAAAGAAATTAGAAGTGCTTGTGCATCAAAGACAACAATAGCCATTATTCATGATAGTGGAGACAAATTCTTTTCTACCTTGATTGATGAGGCTCGTGATAGTTCGATAAAGGAGCAAATGTCTATTGTTTTGATATTTGTAGATGACCGTGGAGTACTGAAGGAGCGGTTTCTTGGAGTTGTTCATGTTGTTGACACCACTGCACTCTCCTTGAAGAGTGGTGTTGATGAGTTTTTTGCTAGATAGACATGGATTATCAATGTCTAAACTACGAGTTCAAGGATATGATGGAGCTTCTAATATGCGGGGTGAGCTTAATGGATTGAAGACTCTTATATTGAATGAAAATCCATGTGCAAAGTATATTCATTGTTTTTCTCACCAATTACAAATGGTTGTTGTGGCGGTTTCACAAAATAATCAACTTGTGATGGATTTTTTTGAGTATTTTTTCCATGATTGCCAACATTGTTGGAGCTTCTTGGAAAAGAAAAGATCAATTCTGACAAAAACAACATGAAGATATGGTGGAGAGCTTAGTAAATGGTGAAATTTCTACCGGAAGAGTATTGAATCAAGAAAGTACCTTTGTTCGGTCAAGAGCTACACGTTAGGGTTCCCACTTTACCACCATTGTTCATTTTTTTATCTTTGTGGTCCTCAATAATTCAAGTGCTTGAAACTATATTTGATGATGCCATCGATCCAAAAACTCGATCCCTTGTCGTTATTTTGGGGTGAAAAAATGGAAAATTTCAAATTTGTTTTTGTTGCTCACTTCATGAAGCTAGTTTTGGGCTTGGCAAATGTTTTGTCACAATTCTTGCAACAAATGGATCAAAATATCTCGAGCCTGTGAGTTTGGTTCAAGGAACTAAGAGGAAGTTGCAAAATGTGAGAGACGAAGGGATTTTAAAAAAAAAATTATAAAAATATACAAAAATGATTTTTTTTTAAATTATTCAAAAAATGAATTTTTTTTCCCAATTTCAGATTTTTGTTAAGCGTTTAGCTCGAATTTCAGATTAAATTCTATGAATCGATGATTTCATGAATCATGTGTGCTGAATTTCATATTTGTGTTAGCCCCAATTTTAGATTTGATGAATTTGTGTTAGCCCTAATTTCATATTCTATGGTATTTGTGTTTGTGTGCTGAGTTGATGAATTGATGATTTTTGTAATTGTTTAGGAAATGAAGAGATTTTTTCAATCTATTGGGGTTCACAAAATATAGGTTCTAGTTCTAATCCTGGTCCATTAAGTGTTTCGAGTTAGCCCCCACTGGCTTCGATTCCTGGCTACGCCCTTGGGATGAGCTACTAGAAGAAGTCAACAACTTTTATGTTAAACATGGTGTCGTCATTCCTAATATGGGTGATAATGTTCCGGGTCATTTTCGGTCTAGGTGTGCTGGATACACGGTAACATACCTCCACCACTTTAAAGGTGAGATATTTTGTCAGGTATCTAATTATTTCTCTATTAACTATTTAAATATTTTCTTTTGTTAATAGATTTAATTTTATGATATATTTTTAGATTCTTGATCAAATTGGCATAGGTATAGAGCAAGATTTCATCAAGTCAAGAATAGAGATACTTACATGTATAGCATGTCTTGATCCAAAGAATTCATTTTCTAACTTTAATGTGTCAAAGCTACTTCAACTTGTAGAAATGTATCCACAAGACTTCTCAATATGTGATCAAATGGAGCTCAAGGGACAACTCGATTTGTGGATTGCTGAGATGAGAGAAAATGACAAGTTTGCACAATTACAAAATTTTAGAGCGATTGCTCAAAAGATGTTTGAGGTTGGAGTTCAGAATGTTGTTCACTTGGTATATCGCCTCATTGAGTTGATTTTGGTGATGTCTGTTGCTACTGCTACAATGGAAAGAACCTTTTTTGCAATGTCTTTTATCAAGACAGATTTGCGTAACAAGACGTACGGGAGATGAATTCCTCAATGATTGTCTATTATGTTATATTGAGAAGGATGCTTTTAGAGGCATCGACAACGAAGTTATCATCCAACATTTTCAGAACATAAAAACTCGAAGGATAGATTGACCACCTCTACTGATTGAAGAGTCCAAAGAGACATGATAATTTGACTAATAGTGGTCTCTTGTTTTGTTGATATCAATCTTTTGTAGTGAGCACTTTAATTGATATCAAGTTTTACATAGCTCTTGTAATCAACTCATTTTTTGATATTTTGAATAAATTTTAATAATATATGTAGTGTTTAAAAAATCTCTTAAAGTAAGATTCTTAATATATTGTACACCCTTCAATTAATTTCTGCGCCCTTCACTTATTTTATTTGTGGGCTCAATTGCCGTGAAACAATGTTACATTAGAGGTGAAATTTTAGGATTGGATATAGTTCAGTCTGAGTGGTGTTTTTGACTAGATGGTGTGATCTATCTACAAAATAATCATTATAAACTTTTATAATTAAAAGTAAAATTCATAATGCAGTGGTGTTTAAAATTTGAAAACATTTTTACTTGGGTAATTAAAAGAATAAAAGTGAACCCATTTTTTAATTTCAAGTATGCATTTTCGTTTCTATGATAAAATAATGAACAATGTTATATACAGTACATAATAGATTTGCTGTTCTGAGATAGATGTGACATTGTCAAGTTATATAAGTAGGATAATTAATATCACATGCATTTTCTTGTCCTTTTTCTATATACACCTATCTCCATTGGGGATCGTAGAATTCGGGATGTAATTCTTAGAAAAGTCCTGTAAATATTTGAAGCAATTCCTTCCCGTGGGATTCAAGCTAACTTATCTGCTCTATTGTTGTGGAATGTGGATTATAGAGATATAATGAATACTGACTGTATCACATGTTGGAACATACAAGAACTAGTACATCTCTCCTTGCTTAAACTGATATGGCAGGGGTGGCTTGAGGTTTGATGTTCAAAATTACTTTTTTTTTTTTTTACTATTATTATATAAGGTAAATTCAATTTATCAAGGTAAATCTATCCTAGTAAGGTTTTTATTTCTGGTTTGGCTTAAACTGATAGGCGAGTTTGGAAGTTTTAATTAAGATTGTAAGCAACAAGTGTTGGACACAAAATTCCACTTATAATTATACTCTGCATATATATAATCTCTGTTTGGTTAAACAAGGTTAACTAAATTATGGTGTTTATCTGGAGAGAAGAGAATGAAATATGAAATAGATGACAACAACAGAAGTTTGGAATCTTAAAATTTGAAAGGTTTAGGGACCACTTGTCACCCACCTGCTAAGATAGTATGCATCATGGTCCATTGCGTTACAACTTACAAGTATGGATACGGATGTTGACATGCACAATATTGCTAGTATTCTCTGCATTTATCTGTTGATGAATTTCAAGGAATAATTGTTGAGATGCAAGTTTAAAGACAAGGGCTCCGAATTAAGCATCACAATCTTTCACATGGTCTTGATTCTCTTGAGACCAATCATAATGGCTTCAACGCCTTCCTTATCCCACAAGGCCACAAGGCTAGGCCCCAGGAAGTCTATAGCTGCTTGTGAAATGCTTAATATCAACTAAACCTTAAACCAAAAATTAACCAAACGGCTTTCTATGATTATTATTCTAATAGTGTAATTTATTAATTACTCGTAGTATAAAGGCAGAGGTCTCTAGAGGAGTAAAATTCCAGTTCTATTATCTGTTAAGAGGGCACAAAGAAGAAGAGATTAATTAAAACCCAGAAATGCACAACACAACAAAACTTGTTAACTTGGGGTCTAACAGAAAAAACATATAATAATGAAGAATCCCTTCAAAGACGGCGGACTCACCGGGCCACAGCCCTCTGCTGAAGCAATCTTACACTCCTACTAATACTAATACAAATCTCTGCATATGCATATACTGAGAATTAAGAAGCTATTATTATTATTTTTGAAAATACCTCAAATTCCCAAAAAAAAAATCAAATAAAAATTCTACTCCGTAGTTTAGTAGTAGACCCCACAGCTTATAAACAAGCAGGAGGCAGGAGCCCACCAAGCCTCCCCCTGTTACCACTCCTTTTTTTAAAAAAAGTCTCACTCAATCCTCTCTTCCTTCTCCCTCTCTCTGACTACCCTCCATTAATGCAAAGCAAAGAAAGCAGAGCTCTAAAACATTACTACAAACCAGAAGGCAAGACTTAAATTCCTCATCTACCTCCAACCTACCATTCATTCATCCATCCATCCATCCATCAACAGAAGAAGAAGAAGAAGAAGAAGAAGAAGAAGATGAAGCTGATTCCATCTCCAGCTTGGCAATGGCCTTCCTGTGGAAACCTCAAAACAGTCTCCTTCCGATGCCTCAACTCTGACGACACCGTCTTCCGGATGGCCAATTCCACTTTCGCCATTGACCCACCACCGGATATCTGCTTCACCAGCTCCTCTTCACTCGCCGACTCCTCCTCGGAGGAAGACGTTTCCGGCGCCGGAGATCCGGTGGAGTCCGTGATCAGAGGCCTCAGATCGGAGAGGCTCTTCTTTGAGCCAGGCGAGACCAGCTCAATCCTCGACACCACCTACAACAACAACAACAGAAACAAGATCAAGAACAAGAAGAAGATGACGACGGATGACGACGGATGTGATGGATGTGATGATGGGGTCCCTTACAAGCAGAGCGAGGCCATAGCAATGGACTCAGACGACCCATATGCAGATTTCAGAAGATCAATGGAGGAAATGGTGGAGGCGCATGGACTCAAGAATTGGGCGGGTCTTGAGGAGCTCTTGAGCTGGTATTTGAGAGTGAATGGGAAGAGCAACCATGGATACATTGTGGGCGCCTTCATTGATTTGCTGGTTGGACTGTCCTTTGCTGAATTCGTAGGGGAATCCTCATCAGCTTCATCAGCATCTTCCTCTTTCACTATCTCTCATTCCTCTCTCCCTTCTTCTCCCCTGTCTTTGCCTTCTTCTCTCAGCATCCCTACTCCTTGCTCATCTCATCAGCCATTAGATCCAGGGGAGGATGAAAATGGCATTCAGGGATCAACCACCACTGTTCTATCTTGATTGGAAGATGTTTTTTTTTATTTATTTAATTTTATTAGTAGTCAAACAAGCTTCCTTGAAAAAGAGAAATATTTTAACACTGTGGTGGAGATCTCTCTTCCTCTTGAAGATTAATGTGGTGTGAGATTGTGTACGTGTAAAGAAACCATCACATGCTATCACATGGAAGAGACAAGGGCTGCAATTTTTGTTTTCCCCATCTGTGGAAACTGCTTCTGGTTGTATGAAATTGGAAGGACAAAGTGCTCTATTTCTGATTATCATGTTGTCCTGCTTATTTTGCTATATTAGTTGTATTGTGAGTTTTCACTCCCTAGCTTTGATTGTAACTGCTGATGAGACATGAAATCTGGAACTAGGGGGCTTTCTGATTTCACCTGATCCTTAGATAATGACTAACCTAATCTTGAAAGGAAAAGCTTCGATCTCTAACAGATTTTTGGTCTTATTTAGCTCTAATAAAACATTCCCCATTTTGTATTTAAGGCTCTTGGATTTGGGTTGAGTGCCAAAACTGATTTCTGACGACTCACTAAAAACCCTTAGAAGCAACTTAAACCTCAAAATACATCAAACTTTGACAGTTAATGATCCCAATTTTGACGTGAGGAGATGTGGACGATGACATAGGAATTATGCTGGTGAACCTTTCAATCAGCGTGGCATGTCCATGACTGACTTCTCCATCCAATACATTTGGTCATGGAGATGTCACGTCTACTTCAATGGCCAGCGAGTATTGCTGTTGATGATCCTTACGTCGCTATTCGCAACTAAATTTATCTTAATCTATATCTATATATACTTTGATATGGAATGTCATCCACTCTTTTAACAAAAATTCAATGACTTATTACTATTTTTTTATTGCATAAGTGAACAAATAGAGATAAGCCCTTGTTCGGCGTCCATTTATCGGGAAGTACAACTTTTCTAGAAATTAGCTTCATAACTTGTGTTTGATTCATAAAATAAATACACCAATTTTCTCTTTATCCAAATCATGAGAATTTCCCTTATTATGGTAGGGTAGGTAAGATTCTTTCTGTGAATTTTAAACGATAATTTCTAAATTACTGCATTTATACAACAATCAGGTAATTTTAAATCACCAGTTTCAGCTTCGTCAGCAGCTTTGGACTTTGATGTTCCTGTGAGAGTCTAGTCTTGAGGAGATATCTCTTACTCTCATCTGCGGGTCTTTAGATGGAAGGCATTTGTGCATGTGTCTAAAGAACAAAGACAAAAGCTAGATCACAAGGCGATTACTTGCATTTTTCTAGGATATGGAGATGCGGATTTTGGGTACAAGTTGGAGGATCCAGAAAGAAAGAAAGAAAGAAAGTGACAAGGCCGGTCCATGGATGTGATTTTTCATGAAGACAAGACTTTGTCAGAATTTGTTACACCAAAGGAAGCCGTCGAACTTCCGGTTTACTTGCCTTCTCAGCCAGAAAGCAACGACATCAACAATGAGTCTTCTTTATGGAATGGCATTGATCATATTCCTGTGTTAGATGATGACTTACCAGGAGCTCGAATTGGTGAGGGTTCTAAGCAGGGGGAGCTAGTTGAAAATGAAGAAGCAGATGAGCTCAAAAGGTCAAGAAGAGAGTGTCGTCCATCCACAAGATATCCCTCTTATGAGTATGTTGCAGTTACTGAAGGGGGGGCTAAAAGTTTTCAAGAAGTGCAAAACCACAAAGAAAAAGTGGGCAAAAGCCGTGGAAGAGGAGTTGAGTTCTTTGAAAAAGAACAAAACATATGAGCTTGTAAAACTTCCCAAAGGGAGGAAGGCCTTGAAGAACAAGTGGGTATTCAGGCTAAAGACGGGTGGAGACAAACTAGTCAAGTACAAAGTCAGACTAGTTGTGAAAGGCTTCAGGTAGAAGAAAGGAGTTGATTTTGATGAAATCTTCTCGTCAGTTGTCAAGGTGAGTTCTGTCAGAGTGATCCTTGGCTTAGCTACGAGCATGGATTTGGAACATGAGCAGTTGGATGTGAAAACTACATTTCTTCATGGTGATTTAGATGAGGATATTTATATCGAGCAACCAGAGGGGTTTGAAGTAAAGGGAAAAGAGCACTTGGGTTGTAAATTGAAGAAGAGCTTATATGTGCTGAAGCAAGCTCCCAAACAATGGTACAAGAAGTTTGACAACATTATGGTGGATCATGGCTACACTAGAACAAGTGAAGATCATTGTGTTTACTACAAACGGCAAGCAAATGGTAAATTTGTCATTCTTCTTCTCTATGTTGATGACATGCTCATTGTGGGATAGGATAAATCCCTAATTTATGATTTGAAGCACTTCATTTGATATGATAGACTTAGGACCAACACGCTAGATTTTGGGTATGCAGATTACTCGTGATAGAAAGGCCAAGAAGATATGGGTGTCACAGGAGAAGTATATTGAGAAGGTTCTGAGAATATTTTAAATAGAAGTTGCTAAGTCGGTTAATACTCCTCTTGCTAGCCATTTCAAACTTAGCAGGAAGTCTTGCCCGTCTACAATTGAAGAGAAGAAGAAGATGGACACCATTCCTTATTCATGACCAGTTGGTAGTTGATGTATGCTATGGTGCACACCCGGCTAGATATTGTTCATGCGGTCGATGTTATGAGCAGATTTCTTTCCAATCCTGGCAGAGAACATTGGGAAGCAGTGAAGGGGATCTTTAGGTACTTGAGAGGTACCTCTAAGATGAGATTATGCTTTGGAGTACATAAATCTATTCTTGAGGGGTTGACAAATTCAAACTTGGCGGGGGGTCTTGATGGTAGAAAGTCGACATCAGGATACTTGTTTACTTTTGCGGGGGGAGCTGTTTCGTGGCAATCCAAGTTGCAAGAGTGTGATGCTTTGTCCACGACTGAGACAAAGTACATTGCCATGATAGAAGTTGGGAAAGAAATGATTTGGGTGAAAATATTCCTTCAAGACTTGGGTTTGAAGCAAGGAGAGTATGTGGTGAATTGTGACAGTTAGAGTGCTCTAGATTTGAGCAAGAATGCTACATACCATTGTCGAACCAAGCATATTGATGTGAGGTATCATTGGATTCGAGATATTGTGAGTGATCGTCGGATGAGCTTGAAGAAGATTCACACTAACAAGAATCTAGCTGATATGTTCACCAAGGTGGTGACTTGTGACAAGCACCAGTTCTACGCTAAGATGGCGGGACTGGTGCAGAAGTGAAGATCCCGAGTCATTGTGGACGTCTTCCCCTAGGGCCGGAGGGAGATATTGTTGGGCTTGGTCCCAATATATGTCTATCCCAATTCTTTGTCTTGATAAGGTTGTAAGACAACAAAAAGTGAAGTGTGAGTGGCAGGCTGGCAGCTGGGAGAGATGAACGTACAACAACAGCCACCAAAAATTTGAGTGCCCCCATTTTCCATTTGAGAGTGAAATTGGAGCACAAAAGTGAGGAGGGAGAAAGGGGGGCGAGAGAGAGGGGAAATTAGGGAAGAAGAGTTCTTTCTTGCTAATTCCGGGATTATTTACCTCTAGCTTTAAGGATGCAACGACTAGGTTGTTTTTTGATAGGTTTTTCTCTCCCCTTAGAAACCTAATCTCATTTTACAAGCGCTTGCCTTCATTTGGAGTTCTAGTGTTGATTATCCTTGTATTAACGTTCTCCGGGTGAGAGATTTGAGAACATTTGTATCCATTTGTTGATTAGTGGAATTTTTCTTTGTTGGGCACTAGTGGGTTTTCCCCCTCTAGTTTTTGAGTTTTCCCACTTAAATCTTGGTGTTGATTTGTGCTTTGCTTTTGATTATTCCTGCTTGCTTGCTTGAGGATGTTTTGGTTCACGGATTGTTGTTTTTGGTTTGCTTGGTTGCTTGGCTTTGATGTCTTGGTTGCGTTTGTTGTCCTACAGATTGTTTTTTTGCTTCCGTTGAGATTGTTAATGGGATTAGGGGCTAGTGATCGCTTCATTCCCAACATAATCGAGAAAATGGATCATTTGGAAAAAGGTGTGAAAATGCTTGTGGAAACTTCTTGTGGTGCCTTGTAAACATCCATTTCCTTGGTGCACCTGTAAGCATATTGTGCCATGTAAACCGAGTTATATCATAGGGGAATTGTAGCCGACTCTTTATGTCCTCTATGCGGCCTAGAGAAGATGTTCTTTCATGCTTAATTTAGGTGTATTCTTCCGCACCAAATCTAGTCTTCCTTTCTAAGAAATTGCTCATTTTGGTGGGGGGTTGAATCTTATTATTGATTTGGTTGACCTAATTTTCATGTCATTCGATAGGTCACCAAAATATTGGGCTCTCTTCATTGGGATCTATGGAAGGCTTGATGTTTATGGGTCTTTGAAGGGGTTTTGGATGATTCTAATAAATTAATTGATTATTGTTTTAGATCATTGGGACAATTCTTGAGGGAAGCTGATATTGCAAAATTTGTAGACAATTTGGGAGTCTTAAGACCAATTCATTGGCAGAGGCTTATTCCCGATTGGATCATGGTCAATTTTAATTCTTTTGTTCGTGAGTCTAGGTGTGGAATAGGTGTCATTGGATGGAACTCGAAAGGGGATGCTTGCTTTGTCGGTACTTGTATAATTCAAGATGAATCTTTCATGGAAATTGTAGAGGTGCGAGCTAGAAGGGGGCTTTTTTCTTGGATTTTCGATGGTTGTGATGGGATCAATTCTTTTGCCTCTAATTTAGAAACTACAAAAGCCGAAGCTTCCTTGTACGTTGCTAGGTACATGTTAAAACGAATATGAAAAAGACCTAGAAAAATAGTAAAGAACATAGTGGTTCACTAACAAAGCGTTATCTACATCCACTAGATAGAGAAATAGATCTTATTAAGGAGACCAAATTTCCATAATATAATTATGAGATATTTCTAGAGTTTATATAGAGACTCTAGAAACCCTAAATCAAATTATGAGTCGTAAGTCCAAACATAAAGCAATAAGCCCAATAATTAAAGATAGGCTATATCGTAAGTGTCGGGGGCTACTTTGCCCCCATGGACCTCGAGACGCAAGGCTCTACACAGCAGGAATTTTAGATTCAAGGCATATTAAATTAGTGTAAAAACTTTGGACTCTTGTTGCAAGTTGTTGGATTGCAAATGGGAGTATTTAGGAGGGAGGTTAATGCTTTTGTCAATTGGTTATGTATGGCATTGGTATCCTTTTAGGAAAGAATATTATTATCCTACATCTCGAGAATTCTAAGTAAACTAGCCCAACAGATAAGTCTTTGCTATGATCTTCCTATGACAATTGGGTTAAGATGGAACTCCTTGCCATTGGGCTTATGTGTTGGGTCTATCACGCGTGACACTTGTACGGACACGTTCTGGGCCAGTCTACCTACCTATTGGCTCACCAGAGATTAACATGCTCCCGCCTGTTATTGGGCTAGCACACCATGATCACGTAACTTGGGCTAGTTCCTTAGGCTCGTCGATGACTTGTCAACTCTAAAGGCCTTAATGTCAAGTGTCAATGGACTATGTTAATTGCCACTTGGCGTGTGAAAATATGAGCTTCTCACATTGTTGAGAATTTGATGAAACGTTGTATATAAGCTTAATGAGTTACTTATACTATTGTCAATTGATTTTGAAAGGAAACCCCACTAGACTTATATATTAAAACTAATAGGCATGTACGCAAACACAAGCACACTACGTCATTATTGGCTCACATACCCGAAATGTGGTAAATATATAGAACGAGGGGGAAGGATGTATAAGGCACGCTTGACCAAAAACAGGTCAAGGTGAAAAAACTACAACCCAAGCCACGGATAAGCATATCCGGCAAAACTCGCCCCGCAGGCCTAACAAAACCGGGTCTAAGACCCTATCATCCCAAAAAACTATAGACATGCAGCCTATATACAAAAACCCGAGTAAAACCTTGGCTCCACAAGAGTCTAACAACGGGGGGGGGGGGGGTCTAAAACCCAAGCAAACCACCAAAACAAAGTGGCACCAACAGCACCAAAACCACAAGCAAGCAAACCAATCATCCACGTACAAGTGGAAAGAATCAAAACCAGCCCACATCACCAAAACAATAGAGGGAAGTAAAAGAGCACTAGTTCATAAAACACTCTCCCTAAACAAGGTTAAGTTACCACATACCTCATATACCAAGCCTTCTCCTTAGTGCTTCATCTCTCTTTCCTTCAAACTTGCATTCGACTATCATGTGTTGCTTGCACTCGAAAATGATGACCTCCACGCATTTGTCAACCACCGGCCTCTCTCCATCAAAAACCACCTTGTTTCTAAGAGCCCAAGTGTGGTATACCAATCCAAGAAAGGCAATCAACTTAGCCTTGAAGAGTGCACTCCTCCGCCCCGGTGAATTGGTAAACCAATCCACCCACTCTCTTAGGCCTCTCTTATATGTATGAATCCCCACCCACCTCCACACCTTGTCCATTACTTGTCTAATGAAGGGGCATGTGCCCCAAAGATGATCTACCATCTCAAAGTGTGCACGACATAGGGGACACAAATTGTATGCGCCCCATTCAAGGAGTCGGTCACATGTAGCTAACCGGTCCTTATATGCAAGCCACACCCTAAAGCTCCAAGCCCGAGCTCGCACAACCTTCCAAACCACCTTACACCAATCTAGCTCTTCCTTCTTATCCCTCAATAACTCGTAAAGAGCTCTTGTATCAAGCTCCCCACTTGGTTTTGTGATAGCCACCAAATCAATCCCCACTACCCCTTGGTTGTCCACCTCTAGAACACCCCTCATTACCTCCCTTAATCTCATAAGATTTCTCCACACCCAAGAGTCGGCATTCTTGATTTTCACCCTCCAAAACTCCGCCCTCCTTAGGTGATTAGAGCCCACCCATTCCGTCCACAAAATTACTCTTGCTCGAGAGGATATCAAAACCAAGCCGGAAAAACACTGTTTTGTTCCAAGCCCCCACCTCCTTAAGGTTCAAACCCCCCTCCTCATAAGGTCTACACACATCCTCCCAAGCCACTAGGGCTTTTCTTCCTTCCACCCTCCCCGACCAAAGATATCCCCGACAAAGCGCTTCAATTCTCTTAATGACTCCCTTGGGAAGTACTACCATTTGTGCCGAAAAAGATATAACACCTCCCACCATGCATCTTATAGCCTCCGCCCTCCCGGCATAAGAGAGAGTTTGGAGGCAACAAGTTCGGAGGAGGTTTGTGATTTTGCTCAAGAGGGGAGCATAGTCGGAAATATGGATTTTTCTCGTATGAAGAGGGAAGCCAAGATATCTCACCGGGAACTCTCCGACCTCAAAACCAAGCCCGCTCGCCAACTCCCTCTTTTCCCCCTCTTCCACTCCCCCAAAGTAGATATGTGTTTTGGAGGTGCTAGTGACCAAACCCGAATTGTCCCCAAACCTCTTCAAGCACTTGGCTAAAATGTGAAGAGATCCCCCCTTGGGTTTGCAAAACACGAGAAGATCATCCGCATATGCTATATTTAAGAGGCCAAGTTGTTTGCATTTTGGGTGGAAAAAGAACCCCCTCGAGGCACTCTCTCTTTTCAACATTCTACTTAGCATCTCCATAACAAGGACAAAGAGGAAGGGGGAGAGGGGGTCCCCTTGCCTCAATCCCCTTTTGCTCTCAAAAAAGCCTTTGGCTTCCCCATTTACAAGAATCGAAAAGCGAGGGGTAGAGACACATACCATGATTAGGTGGATCAAGTGGGGAGGGAACTTCAAGTATGTAAGTGTCTTCTCTAGGAACTCCCACTTTAAGCAATCATAAGCTTTATGAAGATCCGCCTTTATCACACACCTTCTTGACACATCCTACTCTTCATAGTTAGACACCAACTCTTGGGCAACCGCTACATTATGCATCAACAACCTCTCGGGAACAAAGGCACCTTGGTTGGGGGCTACCACCTTCCCTAGCAAAGGCCGAATTCTCTCCAACATGATCTTAGAAAGGGCCATTTGGAACACGTTACAACAAGATATAGGTCTAAATTCCTTCACCATAAAGGGCTCCTCCACCTTAGGACTTCGACTTATGAACCTGTTGTTCCAATATCGTAACAATCGGCCCGTTCTAAAAAACTCCTTGACGGCCGCCATTACATCACCCTTTATAATCTCTCAACAAGACTTGTAAAAATGACTTCCAAACCCATCCGGTCTGGGGGATTTGTTGGCTTTAATGTGGAAGATAGCCCTACGCACCTCCTCCATCGTGGGCTCAATACAAAGCCCGGTCCCATCTTCTTCATCAAGTCTCGGCCCCCCTAAATTATCGAGGCAAATGGGAGGAGAAGAGGAGGCCCCGGGTGCACCAAAGAGCTTCTCATAATATCCCACTACCTCCTTAGCGATTTCTTCCTCCCCCACAAACTCACGGCCGTCCTCATCTTTAAGAAGGTGTAGATTTTTCCGGGCCTTTCTTGTCTTGATTCTATTAAAGAAGACGGCTGAAGTTTCCTCTCTGAAAGTGAGCCAATCCATTTTGGCCCTATGTTTGGTGGCACTAGCAAGCTTTTCAAGATTAAACTCTAGTTCCACCTTAGCCTTCCTAACCGCCTCTTGTTTCTCCTCACTTGTGAGATCATCATTGAGCTTCTCATGCGCCCTTTTAAGGCCATCAATGCTCGCCTCCACCGAGCCCTCCAAGGATCTATGCTTAGTCCTCAACCAACCTTTGAGCTCCATTTTTACCTTTTGGAGTTTAGTCATGAGGACAAATTGAGCGGTGCCCACTACTCTTGTACTCCAAACTCTAGCCACCAAGCTTTGGAATTCCACATCCTCCGTCCAATAATTGAAGAACCGGAAGGGGAATTTACGACCCACATGCCTAGGGTTAGCAAAAACAATTCCCGGAGAGTGGTCGGAAAGCCAAGTGTCACCGAAGAAGGCATACGAGTTTCTAAAGCAGCCCTTCCACTCTTCATTAATCAACACCCTATCAATTTTCGTTGCCACCCTTTCCGTCCCAACTTGCTCATTGGACCATGTAAACTTAGCCCCGGAGTACGCAAGGTCCTCAAGCACACATTTATCCAAGACCTCCGCTAACTCCGTTGGTTCACCATCATTTCTTCTACGGAGGGATATTTCTCTGTTGAGGAGAGCGTGCAATTCAAGTCCCCTAGCACAACCCACGGCCCATTCATGCTCCTCGAGATATTTTCTAACTCGTTCCACAACAATCTTCTTTCAATGCTCGAGTTAAAGGCATAGACAAACGTAGCAAAGAAGCTTTCATGTGATCTTTTCAAGCTTACTTTACAATGGATGGCTTGCTCAGTACTTTTTAGAACCACCACTTCCAAAATCAACGGATCCCACATGACCCTCATTCGGCTCCTCTCTCCCAAGCCGACCTCCGTACAAAACTTCCATCCCCTTAGCAAAGACCACTTTATCGCCTTTTTCTCTTCTTTTTTTAAAGTAGATTTTCTTATTCTTTTGATATTTATATGATCTTTCATATTATTTATCCTAAAAATTGTAGCTAATTTACGTGAATCAACATAAAATTTGATTTTCCATAAAGCTCGTTCAATAAAGGACGTCTTGAGAATGTAACGATATGGATTGGAAAATTTCAACATCCATGTGGGTCTATAACTTTAGCAGTCTCTCTCTCTTTCTATTTAAGTTCAATGTGGTGCGATTAAGAAGCTTAACCTCAATCACATGCCTGCACGTGTAAATCAAAGTCTGAATGGTGATGAATCTAAGAGGATATATATATCCTAGCCGCTGAATGAAGTGATCAACTGCATGGTTGATTTGATCAGATTAATCAGAGCCATTGATTTTGAAAACGGAGGGTCATTATCACTTGACAGATATAGGTCTCAAACTGGCATGGATTGAAAGAAGCTATTTTTTGGCTTTGTTGTTGGGATTTGTCATATGTCTCCTTGTGGGCACCTCCAAAATTCCATGGTGCCAACTCTCCTCTGAAGGCTGAAGCAAACAAAGAATTACCAACACCTGCAAATTTGCTTGTAACTGGTTAAGAATTCAAATCTTCTTGTTTTTTATACTAGTAAACAACAAAGTATTTTCCTCTGCTTTGCAGTGTTCTTAGGCTTGGGATTTTGAATATCTACAGTTCCCTCCTAAATCAATCTTCTTGTAAATGAGGATGAGAGATAAAACAAATCAAAGGTAGGACCAGTATTGGAATTTACTCTTCTTCTAAGATTTTATTCTAAGATGTAGATTTGCATGAATTTTATGTATAGTTGGCAATTAATGCTTCAATATGTCACTCATGTCATACTGTACTATATATGTACATACAAACATGTTTACCAAAAAAAAAAAAATTGTACATACAAACATTGTCATGGATTTTTTTTTTAATTTAGAATATATATTGATGAGTCATTTTATGTGTTATCCTTGAGTTAGAAATATGATATGTTACTACTTACTAATGTTAGCATCGAAAAAGAGTATAAATTGTTGTTTATATATTTTCGTTTCATTTTTAATTGTTATAAAAATTAATATATGGTGAAACAAATAACAATCAAAGACATGTTAATCTCCGATCCATTATTAAATCTCCGATGAAGAAGATGCCAAAATCTGGGCTATTGAACCTTCTAAGCCCCACGTACCTGTTTGCTCTCTTCCTTTTTTTAATTCCTCTTATACTTTATCAAATTATACTTATATTTTAATACATGTAGATCGATCAAGACTATTCATTATTTTTATTATTCTTATTATTAAATAACATTCTAGTTGTGTTAGGTTTTATAAAGGTCCAATGCGTACCGCAAAGTTGGTCTGTCTCGTGTCACTCTTTTCAACTACTAATATATATTTAATTTTAACGATCCAACAAAGAGAATATCATTTCAACAATACGAATCGATATGCATGCATTTAAAATGACAAATGCAATATTTTATCACCTTGATTAGCACTATTTTACCCAGCACCCGTTTCATGTTCTTTACAGATTCTGTTTCGTGTACGGGATTTTTTAACACGCCATGCCATTGCATGCCTCATGTTGTCTGTTCTTCTTCAAATTCAAAAACTTTCATTTAAGAATCCTCTAGGCATTGGTGAAGTTGAAATGCTATGTATTAATTCCACCCCTTATTTTTTGTAGAAATAAAATTCTGTAAATGGTCATTCTATATCAGAAATTCATTAACGCATGTAAGAACAAAAGAAAAAAATTTAATACCTAAACCAAATAAGGAAAAGATGTAAAAATGAAGGGCAGAATACATCAAGAGACATTCGAACTTGTAACTTTTTTTCAACCAGTCCCTCGTATTACAAAAGTTTCAAATAAACACTTGAACTTAACTATATTTGCACTTATAAACACAAGACGTTGATGTGGCAATGTACGTGAAAATCACGCTTCTTTAAGCGAGTGGAAATTGAAATAAAATATTAATTAACTAATTTAACTATTGAATAAAAAGGAAAAAAAATAACCCATGCCACATGTATAATTACATTACATAAATAAAATAAAAGCAAAAACAATCCCCCACTACTGTTCATCTTCTCCCTCATGCGTGAAATTTTTCCCCATTCATTGTTCATCCTCTTCCTCCTTTGGTCTGGCTTCCCCCTATCCCACTCAATGTTGACTCAATTTGAGAATTCACACTTTAATTAAAAAAATCCATCTACAAATTTGATAAAAACAAACTCATTTTTACCCAATTTGAGAAATAGGGTTGTATTGGAATTTCTTCGGTCTAGCTTACTTACCCAACTCGTTTGGTCCCAATTCCTTCATTTATACCCAATTTGAGAAATAGGCAGAGAAGATATGCCGGCGTGAAGAATTTGAACGCCCGAGTCCGTCATTATTTCGGAGAGGCAGAGAAGATACGCTGGCCTGAAGAATTCGAACTCCCGACTCCGTCACTTCGGAGAGGCAGAGAAGACTTGTCGGCGTGAAGAATTCAATCTCCCGAGTTCGTCACTTCGGAGAGGCAGAGACTTGCCGGCGTGAATAATTCGAACTCTCAAGTCCGTCATTTCATTTTGGAGAGGCAAAGAAGATACGCCGGCGTGAAGAATTCGATCTCCCGAGTCAGTCACTTCGGAGAGGCAGAGAAGACTTGCCGGCGTGAATAATTCGAACTCTCTCGAGTCCACCATTTTGGAAGGCATAGAAGATACGCCGGCGTGAAGAATTAACTCCCGAGTCAATTCGTTCCTTTCCTAAACCCTAAAAAAAGAAGTTTTATATTTTTCTTTTTATATTTGGCTTATGTGGTAAAAAGGCTGACCCATTTTTGGCTTATTTGGCTAAAAATTATACATATCAGCACGCGTGATATTCACGAAGAGGAGATTTAGAACTTCAGTGTTTAAAAGTACAACAATTGTTAAGTTGAGGTGTTTATTTGAAACTTTCATAGTACGGGGGGCTAGTTAAAAAAAAGTTACAAGTTCAAGTATCTCTTGATGTATTTTGCCAAAAATGAAGCGATAAAACTTGAAGGTGAAAATGAGAAATGTAACTAATCCAAATACCAAACAATGCAATAAAAAAATTACCTTAATGTTTTCTGAAATCTTTTGCAAAGAGGATTGAAGAAAGCAAACCCCATCAAAAGTCTCCACCATACATACGTACACATTGATATAAAAAGAAAAATATTCGTTGATACTAATTTGTCAAACTTTGATTGCATCACATTAAAAATAAAAGACGACCCATGATACAGACCCGGCGTGGACCGCGTATCGAACCCTTGTTGGTCAAGGGGGTTGAGCCTAATCCGGTGTGGATTCCGACTCGGGATAAACGTGGTTGGTTGCCACGGGGTTGAGACGCACCCGATGTGGGATTGACTCGATAAACGTGGTTGGTAGCCACGGGAAGAAGAACGATAAATTTAGAGCAAAGGGATAAATTAATTAATCGGTTTTCATTGATTCATTGATTCGTAAAACTAATACACCAGTATATATAATAAAATTCTAACCCTAATAGCTAACAAGCTGAGATACTAAAAAGATATTATTCCTAAAAAGATAAAATCAAATCTAGAAAGATAATATTCTAATTATCCTAATTAACTAATATAATTCTTAGCGTATCAATTACTCTCCCGGTGAGAATCGACTCGTCCTCGAGGCGGAAATCAGGAGGAGACGTATGAAACGGATCTTGAAATTTAATCCGCCAGGGTCCCATGGCACCTGGATCACCGCTTGATTCCGCATCCTAACTCAAAGCGTTGTGGACCCCCGTGGTCACGAAGAATCCATGGACTCAGTCCGAACTTCGCATTTGCTGCATCGACTGCTCCACCATGATTATACGCATTGGGCTGCAATGACATATCAATCACGAACCCTTGTTGACCAAAGTCCCAGCCTTTGCAATTTACCAAAGTCCCACGTGCATTATTTGCAACTTCACCAAAATCCCAGCCTTCACCGTATACATAAATGTGTGTGGTCGCCGCGGGATCGGTCGCCGTGGGTGCTGGCTCGGTTGCCACGGGCTCGGGATCTGTTGTCGTGGGCGCTGGAGCATCGACCGCGGGTGTTGGGGTATTGGCTGCGGGCGCGGGCTCGTCCTCTTGAATCAGAGTGTCAATCTCGCTTGGTATGATACTAATTCGATCATCAAAGAACAACTCAATTCGACAATATCCCGCATAGATGTATCGTCCATTGAAGCGATTGAACGCCTCAAGGGTTGAAGCACGACTTTGAAAACGGACACGGAATTCAGTTTCGTCATCCAGCGTTATTATATCTTCGATGGTTCCGACGCTTGAGAACATTTGCGCCAAGACGGCACAAGAAACCCGATAGAATTGGTCATGGATCTTGACATACAAAAGAGTTTGAAGGAGTTCCCGGAGATCCCGCAGAGCAGCAACTTCCGAAACCCTTTCCTCGTTATTCGTGGCACGAAGAGTTCCGGAATGAAAGCACTAATTGATACGAGCCTGGTGTGGACCGCGTATCGAACCCTTGTTGGTCAAGGGGGTTGAGCCTAATCCGGCGTGGATTCCGACTCGGGATAAACGTGGTTGGTTGCCACAGGTTGAAGAACTATAAATTTAGAGCAAAGGAAGAAATTAATTAACTGGCTTTATTGATTGATTGATAGCAGTCTGACAACTTAAGGGTATTTATAATAACCCTGATATCTAAATAATACGAAAAACCCTAATTGCTGATATAATAAAAAAGATACTCTTCCTAAAAAAATAAAATCAAATCTGAAAAGATAATATTCTAATTATCCTAAATATAATCTAATAACCTAATTTCGGATAATATTCTAGCGTATCAACCCACAGAAAAATAAATTGGATTTCCAGTTGAAAAGCACTAATCAATCAGTAATCATGCATCTTTCGACCAAAATAAAATAAGTAATCAGTAGTAGTAATAATCTCTCGCGTTTGGGCCCCAGAAAATCCCAAAAGAGACACCCAACAGACTGCAGGCTTTTTCTTCTCCAAAAGCTCTTTTTCTTTTAGAAATCAACACTATGTTCTTCTATTGGCCTAGTAATTAGAAAACTAAATAAAGCCATTTATTTAACATGAAAATCAATGAGTTTGTGCGCGAAATAGAGATGGGTTGACCGGCAAATCAGGGAATTAGACTATTAGAGCACCTCATTTCCCCATAATTTGTTTAAATAAATTATTACTCTAGTATGTTATTTTGCTGAAATTTGAGAAGAGCAACATATATCTGTGGAAATGGCCAAATTGGGCATTCACCCTAAAAATTCACTGCCTTTTTGGGTTGTGCATTAAATGCTTACCGTAAAGCAAGGTCCAAGAAAATAAAAGCTTATTGATTGTTTTAGTATTCTTTCGTTTGAGAGCCATCTGAATATCACACGCACACACACACTCAAGTACTCAACTAGAACAGATTAATCATCTACGACAGTACTACTAGTATTTTAACAATATATAAAACCTAGATCTAGAAAACACCTAACCCTCAATTAGCTCACCTAATTTCAAGGCCAACATGCTAAAACTTTACTATTATTTATTATTCACAACATATTGTAATGGGAAAAAATTATAAAAACCCATCTCTAGTACTCTAATGAGTTATTATTATATGACATGATTTAATCACTAAACAGTAGAGAATGGAAAAAGAAATCCAGCGTAGAGCAATGGATTCATGATAATTTCTTGTATATTGGGAATTGTGAGGATGGTGATACATCAAATCCAATAGTTGAACACAAGTACATGAACCACAAATAACTTGTCTAAGCACAGTCATAATAATATGAAAACAGTGGTGTGATCCGATTCAGAAATCAGAATTGGTGGTGACCCAACAGAAGATGAACCCCCATATGATTTGTTTTGTTTGATACATCATACATAGCATTACTGCTGCATTAGAATAGCAAGAAATACATTTGACTGGTCTGTGCTGTGTTTCATTTGCATCATTTGATTTAAAAATTGCTCAAACCTCTCTATACATGTATGATCCTTGCAGATCTATCTACTTTCATCTTTGCAACTTGATATAGTTCATATGATTATGACTAAAAAAAGGAAAAGGAAAAGGAAAAGGAAAAGGAAAAGTGGGCTGTGAATTTGCCACATGAACGAATATACTACGATTTCTAATTTCGTGCTGGCATTCTCGGGAATGTTGCTTTCACGGTACCAATGATTTGAAGGGACCTGATTGGGACAGCTGGAAAAAAACACCAACATTTGTGGCCCATTGCGTACATTCTTGCTGAATCTGAAAATGACCTTCTTATTGGGCTTTTAAGCCCAATCCATCATCACGCTACCTTCTAAACAGGCCCAATTCATCTGTCATTTGTTTAATCGTTTTACTGCATGCAAATACTGGTTGATTGAATTGTTGGTACTTGGTATAATGGTATGGTGCTATTAAAGCTTGAGCAGTTGGGAATTTAAGTGGTGCATCTCTTTCCTGGATTACCTAAGATTTAATGCAGTGTGCTACAAAAGATTTTGAATGCAGAGTGAATTTTTGGTTGGAATCAAATTTATTTCAGCTCCTTAAAATAACACTCCATAAAGTCCTTACAAAAATAAATGCAATTGCGGGCACAGTTTATGGCTATGACTTTTATTCATGCTCTAGAGCTTTTGTTTTTGAAATCTTGTGGACTTGAGCTTTAAATATTATGCCCTTGCAGGAAGTTTCCTTTATTAAAATTTACACCGAAAAAACAGCAACGTTGCGAGGGTTCAAGTACAAATTGATACTTTACCTGTAACTTTTTAATACTGCACTGAGCTTTTTAAGTATTTAGTTGGAGTATTAATTAGATTTTGAACTTTGAAATCTGGTGATAAACGTTACTGTAATGAAGTGTCTTAAATAAATTCAGAATTAAAAAAAAATGGTTTGTGAGTATTGATTGAGTTTACAGTATAGGTGATGTGATCTGACCTGAGTCAATTTCTTTACAAATCAATTTGATCAGGGAAAAAATCTCCTAGCTCGATTTGATCTTAATTACCATGGCATGTTACAAGTAAGAGCACAGAGGGAGAGTGATTATGGAAAATGAGAGCACGAGCAGGCAATAATTACTACGATACATAAATACAATTGCAGAAGGGGAACTTAAATTGTGATGGAGAAAGCTCTGAGGGAGTTGGGTTTGGACAGCTAAGTTAATTCAATTCATTAACTGTTGCAGATGCAAATGGGAACACTGAAACTGAGCGAGTGATGATTCCGCTTGCAACTTGCCAGTCTAATAACTTACAACAAGCAAACACTTGAATTTTTCTAAGTCGCCTTTGTGCTGTTGAAAATTGAAACCTTGCAAGCATAATCATGTTTTTTACATTCATTGCCTTTTACCTACTACCTAAACATACATACATCTTTTATTTTGGAACTTTACTTGGATAAGTAAAAGTTAAAACTAGAGAGTAGGTGTGTAGTCTTTTCCATATCTTTTGCACTTCACTTGGATAACTACAACTTGTTCAACTTTACATATCTGCCTAGAGAAAACCTGGTAAAAAGGCAACCTTATGTAAATAATAGATGAACCTAATTAAGTACTGTAGCAGTAGATTTGTTCATCCACTTTCCCAAGTTGTTTACCAGATTTACCATTTATATTTATTTTCTCTTTGAGACAGAGATTGAAATGCAAAAATTGATCTTACAAATGGGCATTAAAAATAAATATGGTTGGCATGAATCCAAGAATCTGATCCCTAATTATTCCAAGTATACAAGTTTCAAATCCCCATATATGATATTCCTGCCTTCCTCCTTTATTTCTTCACCAAAGTTGATACGTATCCTTTTATTTAATTTTTAATTAATTATGACTGCACTGTATTCTTACTGAACCTTGTGTGAGCTTCAGTATCAGTATACTGCTCTCCAGTTACACCAAGCGCCAATTGTGCTACACCACATCCATCAATCTCAATTAGCTCAACAATTTCTCCATCTCATAATATAGCTAGGATGGGCTGTACACAATCCCCCCTCTCTGCTGTCCCTCCTCCATTTAGGTCAAAGGATTGCCAAGAATTAACATATAGATATGATGTTGACTAGTTTAAAATTATCACCTGTCATTGTTTTTACACTAAGAGGTTTGATTTGGACAAAGACATTTTCCTGTTCCACTAAAATATCCAACTTCCATTCTACAAAAAAAAAATAAAAAAAAATCCAACTTCCAGATCGATAATACAAGAACATAACAATATACATTACTAGCAAACAATAAACTGCATACAAAGCACTTGTTATTTGTTAGGGTTAAACTTACAACAAGCACATTCTCTGTTTCCTTCCACGTACTAATTAGGACTTAAACACAAAATACAAACACACATTTCACCCTACACTACTACTAATCAAACCTAACCATATATATTTATATATATATATGGAACATTAATAATTAAGAAAGTCATATTTCATATGATTTAGGCCTAACATATGCTTTGGGAGGGCGACCATAGAAATCCTTCCTCCCACCACGACGGCCACTCAAATTGTTGTGACGCCCTTGAGCACCACCAGAGCTGCTAGTGGGAGCAGAAGAAGAAGAAGAAGCAGAGAAGAAAAAGGAGTTCCAAATCTCAGTAAAAGCCCTGATAATAACGCCATGTAAGCAAGGCGAGTTAAGCTGGAGAAAGCAGGTGAGAAGGTGCCTGAGATCGTCCTTGGTGTACATCTCGTTCTCCACTATCATCTGCAGCATGGACGCCCTGAAATCCAAGTACGGGTCAGAGGAGTCCTTCTCCACCGCCACCGCCTTCCCGAACTCGTCCACGAAGGGGGAGGAGGAGGTGGTGTTGGTCGTGGTAGGGGTAGTTTGGTAATTGTTGTAGTAGCAGTCGTGGTCGGAGGAGAAGGTGGCGGACGTCGTGGTGGGGGTAGTTTGGTAATTGTAGTAGTGTTGGTTGAAGTGGGTTTGCTGGTATTTGGGCGCTTTCGGTTTCGGGGAAAAGATGGATGAAAGCTTAGGCCTTGCGCAGCTGCTCATGCATCCCAGCTTGATTGTCACCGTGTTCAGCACCTTCTTCTTCTTACTGCTAATGCTGTTTGAAGACATTGCTAGATTTTTGGAAAAAGGGAAAAAGTCTTGGAGAGTTTTTGGGTTTTACTTTGCTAGTATTTATAATACTAGTTGTTGCATGTGGGGGGAGATGAATCATAAACTTGGGGGTTTTTTAATTTTACATTGTTTAGGGTCAGCTCTGCATACTTTAATGATCATGGTGTAGTTAATGTACGGAAGGGTCTTGTATACAAAAATTTCATGCAGTTTTGCTTAGAAGCCTCGGTGTTATAGTGTGATGATTATTATGATGGATTCAAGTAAGTACAATGCCAACAGTGGAGAACTTGTGCAGAACAATTTATTTAATTAAAAGAAAAATACATATTATCATGAAAGCAACTGTTGCAGTTTTTAGTTTTCATACAGCCAATGGGTCTGCAAATTGATCAGTAAAATATATGGTCAACTTTATGATAAATGAACAACCCGGCCACCTTTAAATTATAAGAATACAAGATTGTGTGATTATTTAATTAGCACTGATGCAGAGTCATTATGAGTCATGCTGAGAAATCCAATGCAGTTGATAATACTGCCAAAGTCTAGTAGATCTCAGCGCAGATCACACGCTTCTTCTACTACTGCCAACAGTATAGTAGCAGTGCTGCTGAGTCTGGAATGATATGGGATTGGGATCACTAATCTATTTCATATTCAATTATTAAACCAAGAAACATTTGGGTTGAAATTCATGTAAATTCATGTAAAGTTTTCGAGATTATTTTGAAGGCGCACGGCCTATAGCATGTAGGGGTGGCCATGAATCAGCCAAAACAAGTTAAAAGTAGAGTTTTCAGAAGACTGAACAAGAAATGCTTAAAGCTTGAGAGAGTACAAAAGGAAAAAGCTGTCTCACGATGGAGTTGGAAATGAGATGCAAACAAGAAATGTAATCAAAACTGGTGAAAATAGCAGAGGATCTAATTTAGGTGACTTTCCTACCACGTAAAAGTAAAAAAGTGTACCAAGAATGCATAATAGAAGATGGATCTAATTTTGGTGTACGTTGTTGTTGCGTATCACCTCCACCCATCTCTTTTTTCCAAGAAAAAAGATACGCCATGGGTGCAGATAAAAGGAGGTGATATCAGATTCAGAGTACAAAAGATGTCATCTTACGCCCATGTTTAAGAAATCGTATTTTGGCTTATGTGAAGGGAAAACGACAAAGAGGAAGACTGTTCTTGTGAACGTTTACAAGCCAAGAAATTGCAAGGACTGCCGGATGATTCCTCTGATAGATTGTGATTGTGTCAAGAGATCGGACTGATGACTCCATTTGGAAAAAGGCATCTAAAAATTTGTGGGCAAAGCGAATGTGTATCAGTGAAATTCCCTGGTCAACTTCACAAACTGCACGACATGTGAATGATCGAGTAAAGCATTTTATAAATTTTTAGTTATGTAGTAATTTTCCAACTCTTATCATCATTAAAAAAGAAAAGAACGTGGTGATATCGTCCGGAAACTAGGGTTCGATTGTACTGTGAGAGAAAATCAAACCAAAGGTCAATCAAGAGACACAGTTTACAGGAAACTCAGAATGGAAAGGGTGATACAATTTATTCAAGTCCCAAAAATGGCCGCATCTGTCATGAAACCAATGCAAAACAAGATCTAACAAAAATAAGTCAGCTTGTAACAAGTTCTCGTCCCAAGAATGGACCATATCGATCTATCAATCATCAATGGATGTGGATTAAGAGAAAGATCATGAGATGTTTCTACAATTGTTGTTGGAGTTGTGCAGAAGATAAAATAATCTTTCTTACATTCTTGATACGTGTTTCTTGATTAAGCAAGCAACATGCTGAGCAACCCAGAGTGCTCCAGCTTCAGTGCAAGAGAAAGCATGAGTATGACCTTCCTCTTCAATGGATAAAGCAATATCAGGAGCTTGCTTAGAAATCTGCAAATATAAAAATAAAAATAAACAAATAAATAAGCGAGTTATCTTTGGTATATATAAATACTCAGCTCCAAGGCTGTGTGTGTATTCCTTATTCAATGTTGATCATGTATGGCCAAGTATACAACCTAATATACCATCTTTATATGCATCTTCAGCAATCATACCTCTTCAAACATTGTCAAAGGACCCCAGTGATCATCAGTGCCGAACAAAAATGCGAGCTGGCCCTGCTTTGATCTCATGAAGTCCCAATCTGGTGTTTCTACAAGCTAGTACCACAAGGCTCTAGTTATTGTAAGTGTCTGATTCTTATGATAGCAGATTAGTAAAATAAAATTGGCCTTAGATCAAAAGCAATATGTAGCTCATAAGGCCTGATGATATGAAAATTTCCGCTTTCAGCTCTTCAATCTACACCCGAACTGCTCATCACACTCTACTTTTACAGGTATCCTACATTATTATCATTTTTTAACAGGCAATAATGGATAAAGCTATCTAATCAAAATTATTACAAACTTAACCCAAGGATAAGCAGAAAAGTTATATGTTCTAGAAGTGAAGGCCAAAGCCTCACCTTTTTAAACTCGGTCATAGCCAGAAACAGCATATTCCGCATAGTATGATACTGCATGAATAATAATCACAATCAATAGGGTAATGCAAACTCAGGATACATCTTAAGGGAAGAACACTCATAATTGCACGTCTTTCTCGAACAAAAGAACAGATGGAGCTCATGAAAAAGGAGAACAATTTGCTCACAAATGACAAAAATCAGTATTATAGACAAATAAGATAGTATTGTAATCTAAATAAGGGTATTCACCTTTACTAAGTGAGAACAAGTAGCACCAACTGCAGTAGCAGACCATGACTTGCCTAAGGTTCGTTTCACAATGAACCTTGATGGCTTGATCCCCAAGTAGGAATTAGTCCTAGAAGTGCCACTAGTGAGCTCACTATCACAGATAGGACTTGGGACCTATTACAGAGGTATTTAGGGGAAATCATTACTAAACCCATGGCTTCATCAAAACATTAAAACCAAGATTTCAGCACTTTGTAATTTTAAGAACTCTACATGATGTCAAACTAAACAGGAGAAAAAGTTGAGCTAGGCCATAATAATCATCTTGCAATACATGCTACATTCATCAATCTCAAATAGGCGCCTACAAAATGGATATATTGCACAATGAAGAAAAAACATGCCAGTTTTGAGTGAATCTTATCAAAAATAAAGCCAATATGTCGAATAGCCAAAATAATTGACATAATAGTTGGGAGGCGATATCTACATTTCTATGGAGGAAGAAAAAAACAGTGGGATATTAAGTAATGTAGTTTTTCAGAGAAAATGAGCTCAACTCTGCAAGCTTCCCAATAGCAGTCTGCTGTGATGATTTTGAGTTCAAGGTCAAGAATGGATATAGCCCAATGCAATAGACCACCGGCACCTATAGTTCAACAACAGTGGGAAATCAAGATATGCTAATCATGCTAAACCTAGATTGAACTCATATGATGAGTGGAGAGTTAGTACCATGTCCGGTGCTCTCTTGAACATTTCAATTGACATGTATGAGCCAATAGAATGCCCAACCTTCACAAAAAGTAACAGAAAATCCAGCTTACAAGACATAAATGACTGAATATAATATATATATGTTTGTGTGTGTGTGTGTGTGCAGTTTCTACAGACAGGTAACCTTATTCCTACCAGTATTATAGGCAACTCAGGGTTTTTAAGCTCATGGTCCATATAGTCCATCTGCAAGAAGAGCAAGGCAAGTTACAATAGAAAACAACATTAATACAATGTGATGCAGTTGAACGAATATCATAATAAGTACTACGTTATCTTGTAGATATAGCAACTTCCATTTTTTATGCTAGAAGAGTATGAAAATTTGACAGCAACAAGACTCTTAACAATAGTTAACATGACATTTTAGGAAAACAAGTAAAACAAATGCTACCACATTACAGATTCAGATTTGGCTAGAACTATGACAACAACCAATAATTATTACCTTATGGTCAATTTGTTCTTGCAAAGAGAACAGCCTTCCATGTTCATAGTCCTACAACATAAGCAAATGTTGTCAAAGAACTAACCCGAAGCCAAAGCCCTTGATTTTGGACCTAGAATATGAAAACAAATAGCTCTGCCTTGTGCAAACCCTTTTACCGGCCAAATTCTAAATGTCAGTTGTTTGTTTGAAAACAAATGAGATTCATCAGTACCTAAAAGCCTGCATAGAACCGTTAATCATCAAATGTCAATGCCCTATAGTTCCTTGTAAATGAGTACCTTGCTTGAGTGAGATATGTGGCCAATAGCTGAAAACAACAACAGCAAGCAACTCCTTAAGTCACATTTCACCACCTCTTTTCCAAAATAGAAAACAGTAGCAAATTGTGAGGAAGAAATTAGTCTTTCTTGCCTGTTACTGACGCAGCCCCTTGAAGTAGCCGGTAGAGTGATTCGATAAATTCCTTGTAGAAAGTCACGATACCTGTTCAATAGCAACCTTAGCCCATAAATCTTTTTTTCATTACATGGAGGCAAATACTAGCTTCAACTTATCAAAGAACCTGGATTCCCAGGGACGAACAAGACGTGCAGTGTGGGATTCTCAGCTTTAATTTCAAGCAGCTCTGTTATGCGGCTGATTACAAAAGAAGGATTATGTTCCATTAGTCCACTAATCAAATATTGATGGAAAGATACATAAACTTGATTGTGAATTGTGATATCGATACGAACATAAGGAGCTCCATATTCTAATCTAGACATTAGGCAATACCACTTCTTAAATCTCCATGGATACATCTCACAAACGACTTAAAAATATGTCAAATTCCAAACCTATTTCCGAAGTTAATAACTTAACTTTCATGTTTCTACAAACTCGGAAGTCAAACATACCAACAAATTTTCAAATTTCAAGTCTCCTAATCGCATTAACATCATCAATCAAAATCAGACAAAGAAAAGGATGAAAATAAACAAGTAATAAGTACGTAATTAGGGAAGCAAGTGAGAAAAATCTTACCCAGAAACCTTGCAGAGTCGGTAATTAGCTGGGCATGGACTTTGATCCGATGGAATTCGATCGAGACACATCTTCTTTCCGTCGTACTGCAGCCCACCACTCTTTGTTCTTCTGGAATGGAAAAATGATTCAGTTAAATCAAATTGGAAGTTCTCGTATCCAATTGCGTCGTGGGAGTAATTCACTCAAACCAAAAAAAGTAAAACTGAAAGCAAAACAACGGAATGAGAGAGACCTGCAAATGTGATGTCGGGAGGGGGTAAGGGAAAGGAAGAAGAAAGGTCGAGCTATGGAGGGACAAAAGCGGAATGCCATCCGAGTGGGTTTTTTTTCACTAGGGAGTATTAGATTATTGATGTTTTGGTTCATGGATAGATTTAAGGACGAATTAAGTATATAGCAAAAATTAGGAGGCTAATTAGGTGGATATTAGGAGAATTAGGAAAATTAGGTAAATAGCAAAACGGCTCGCGCGCACCCATATTCCGCGAAACTCGATCTCTTCCTTCCTCACGCTAGCTTCTCATAGCTTTCGCGATCCTATTGTCATCGCTTTCGCGATTGAAATCAGTCGATTCCATTCCAGTTGTCATCACGAACGCATTGGCCTTCGTTTTTGAGTTCGATTCCTGTCATCAAAAGTTTCGCGCAAATTTCTCCATTGAAAGCTCGTCGAATTCATTCCAAGTGTCATCACGATTCACGACCGATTACTAGTCGTTTTTCGTCGCTAGCAATCGTTTTACCTACAAGGCAATCGCTAGCAATCGTTTTTCGTCATCTACAACGAGGCAAGTTTCCCAGACACTGTCATCATATTTCACGAGATATAATCTACATACGTAACAAAGTTTCAATTTTGATGTTAGATCTGCCATGGAAAAACTGTCATCATCATGTTTATGGGATGACAATTCAATAAAACGATTTTTTTAAAAAAAATCTCCAATTTGATGACACTGTTCATAATTACGGTCAATTTGATGACAGTGTTTGTGATAACAGTGGTGAAGTTTAGTTGATAACAGTCTTTGTGATGACAGTGTTCATGTTAGTTCATGCCATTGTCGATGTTAGATGATGTCAAATTTCTGATGATAGATGTTAGTGATGACAGTGGTTCATCATGACATTGTTTTGATGATAGATGTTAGTGATGACAGTCGTTCATGATGACAGTGTTCATGTTATTTGATGACATATTTCATGTTTAGATGATGATGTTAGTTGATGACATTGTTCATGTTATTTGATGATATATTTTTTGATGATAGATGTTAGTTGATGTCTCTAATTGGCGTTTGTTGATTACAAATGATGACAGCAAATGGATATCAAGGTTCTAACTGTCTATGTTGGTGGAGGATGGAAGACAAACAATGGTGAATGTCTTTATATTGGTGATGATGTAAATTCGAAAGCATTTCTGTTGGAGGAGGATGTAACACTAGACGATCTAAAGAATAAGATTGTGGCAAGGTTTGCAATGAACTCACAACCAGCAGAATTCAACCTATCACACCTACATCCAACAAAAAAGGTGACAGGTCCTTTCACAATTGAGACAGATGAAGATCTCAAATCATTCTACCAGATTAGCAATACACCTCAAGTTGCTTGGGGTTTGCCTATCTATGTTACAATAAATGGAAGAAGGAAAAGAAAAGAGCTTGCAACTGAGAATATGCAACTGTCATCGAAGGGAAAAGAGCTTGCAACTGAGAATATGCAACTGTCATCAAGTGTAAACAATAGCTACCAACCACTAGAAATGATATCTGATGATGATGATGAAGAAGTTGATCATCCACCAGATAATCAGTTTGTTCAAGTAGGGCAACTGTTTGTAACAAAAGAAGATCTAAAGACTGCAATATATAACCAAGCAATAAAGGAGAGCTATGGTTTCAAAGTGCACAGATCAAGGAAAGATTACTACTCGCTGAAATGTGTACATAAAGAATGTGAATGGCAATTGGTGGCATCAAAACTGAAGGGCTTGAGTTATTTTGAGGTGAAGAAATTCAATGAAAACCATACATGCCCATTCGAAGTGAGATGTTCAAGGCATATGCAACCACCATATCAAATTATTGCACAGAAAATAAAAATAAGGTATGTTTCTATTTTGTAATCACTGTCATCTCTGTCACCTCCTGAAAATACATCGTTGTCATCACAGGTTTGATGGTGTTAACAAGGGACCAGACCCAAGTATGATCATGAATGACATGAGAAATGATTACTTGCAAAATATTAGCTACTGGAAAGCTTGGAAGGCACAACAATGGGCACAAGTGCTGATAAGAGGATCACCGGAAGAAAACTATGAGATGCTCCCATCATATTGTCACATGATCAAAAGAACAAACCAAGGCACGTACACATGCCTCGAAGTTGAAAGCCAAGGCAGATTCAAGTATGTCTTCGTATCAATCGGAGCATCAATTAGAGGTTTCAATCAATTGAGAAAGGTACTGTCATCACTATGATAAGCTGTCATCACTTATATTCATGACCAACTGTCATCAATTTTGATTTCTCATCTATCTTCATAATCAAATGCAGGTCATTCAAGTAGATGGAACGCATCTCCACAACAAATATTTGGGAGTTTTAATTACTGCTTCAGCACAAGATGCAAACCAACAGATATATCCTCTCGCTTATGCCATAGTGGATTTTGAGAATGATAAAGCTTGGAAGTGGTTTTTTGATCAGTTGCTAACTGTAATTCCATGCTCTAGTGAGTTAGTGTTCGTGTCAGATCGGCATTTAAGCATTGGAAAATCTGTTGAATCAGTCTACAGATGTGCAAAACACGTGATATGTATTCGGCATTTGAAGCAAAATCTCATTACAAGATTCAAGGAAAAAGGGATTGCAAAGTTGTTAAAGCAAGCAGCTGAATCTTACACGATGACAGACTTCAACAAATACTTCCAAGACATTTGTTCAAAGAATCCAGATATGGGACAATATTTAAGAGATGCAGGACTAGAAAAGTGGTCAAGAGTACACTTTAATGGAGATAGGTACAACATAATGACCACCAACAACTCAGAAAGTCTCAACAACGTTTTGAAACAAGCAAGATCTTTCCCTATTGTTGCTCTCTTGGAATTCATCAGAGATTTGTTGTCAAGATGGTTTGTAGAGCGTAAGCAAACAATCCAAGAGAACACCAACCAGCTGCCACCAAAAATACATAAGATTCTTGAGCTAAGATGCAAGAAATCAAAGAGATATGGCGTTAAAGTCCTAAATAATTCTCAGTTCGAAGTCTTCAGTGGAGACTTCTCGGGTGTGGTCAATCTAGCTCAAAAAACATGTAGTTGCCGGATGTTTGACTTAGAAAAAATCCCTTGTGTTCATGCCCTTGCTGCAATTCAGCAAATGCAATACCCACTAAGAAGCTTTATCAGTGAGTATTACCAATTTGAAGCTTGGTCCTCAACATACGAAGATTCAATCTACCCACTTCCTCCAAAAACAGATTGGGATGTGCCTGTAGAAGTTAAAAGCACAATATGTCATCCACCAAATGTGAGAAGGATGATTGGGAGACCTAAAAGAAAAAGGATCCCTTCCAAAGGCGAATTCAATACAAAGAGAAGCAAGAATGCTAAGAAGGATAAGGTTTCAGCTGAATCAAGCAACACAACAAATATTATAGAATAGAATTTCCTTCATTTCCTTCTGTTGTCATCACTACATTCGGATTGTTGTCATCGTTATACAATATTTCTGTTACTGTCATCATAAAACTGTTGTCATCAATATCCAGTACTATTCAACTGTTTTTATTACTGTCATCACTATTGTCTTTACAATTTTAAAAAAAATCAAATAAGAAAATGCATATATTGAATTGAATATGTTTGAATTCTCTCATATTCTTTCAGATAACATTCATTTATTACACATCCATGCATGCATTGGTGAACATGAACCTTTACCCCCTATTCTGATGACAGTATCAAACAGCCTATCATCAAAAAAAGCAATTTTCTATTTTCAAAGCATATCATCAAAAATAGCTTTAAATAAGACCAATGAATAGATCTAAACCATAAATACATTGTAGAAAAGGTCATTCATTCAAAAAGATTTGCTTTTAATTTGCTATTTTAAAATTCTCATATAAAAAGTATACTTCTATCATCACAAAACACTCTCATTCCAGAAAATAAAAAAAAGTTCTCAACAACATCAGAAAACACATTTCAATTCAACCATGTCAAGAAGGAATGCCATAACCAGAAGAACCTACGCCAATCCATTCATCACCTTCACAATGGTGAACGTTGATGTAGCAATCAGTCCATATAATTCGTTTTGTACACCGTATATTTCATGAAAACTAACAAATTTTCTATTCCATGCATAGACTAATGAGAGAACACCAATAAGAATAAGAGCACACACACCATTGTCGATATTGGTGAACCGTTATAGCATTATGATCGGGGTACCACCAGGATTTATGAAATTCTTCTTAAGCGAAACCGATATCACATCACGGATTGAAGGAGACACCTATATTTCTGTAAGTGTTCATGAAAATCCAATTTCTTGTCATCAGAACATATACATGACATCATGATAATGCTTTCTTTGCAGCTTGGCCTTAATGAAGATTCTGAGATCAGAACAATCAAACCAACAATACAGCAATGAAGGGTTTCTTATTCAATATTTTTCTCTTTTAATATGATTATACCATGAATCTTCTAGTTGCCGTTTTGACTGTTGTATGTTGCATTTCATGGGATTTCTCTTTCTTTATCTGTCATCGAATTGTTTCCCAGTTTAATATTAGTATACACTATCTCGTAAGATCTACTGTCATCACAATTACTGTCATCAGTGTTGAATATCAAAAAAGACATAAATTTTGCAAGAACAATTACTGTTATCACAATAAAAGGTTCTACAAGTATTTATATTCATCTCCTACATTGTCACCAAACACATAAACAAAAGTTAAAACATTGTCATCAACATCTAGACCTAACATTGTCATCACCTATCATCACAGATTACATTCCACTAACAATACGTCTATATCCATCTCCAACAGCCAGATCCAATTTTTGATCAACCACCCAATTGAAGTTAAAAAAATCTATGGCCATCTTCTCTCTAATAGCCAGCATGTGCGCATCATCAAGACCATCCAAGCTAAGTCCCAATGCAAGAGCTTCAATATACTTGATGCAATAGACACCACAATTACCACTGAAAAGTAAAACAAAATGACTGAATTAATCAAAAAAATATACATAATTACACAGGATAACTGAATTAAAATAACACAAGGCAACCTACCCAGAATAATCTTGACAAACCAAAGCGTCTCTAGACCAAGTGAAATCAGCATCCAAGCCCTCGAGATGATCAAACCTCCCACTTTTCTTCATTAGAAACGGAAGAAGCTTGGTAAAAGGCTGTATATAACTGGAAAGCTCATCCATCGTATACAAATCCCGAAAACAGTCAAATACAGTCATGTGGCGACGATGCAAGTTAATCTCCAATACAACCCAATGTTCACGCCTCTCTTTTGAAAGGTGAACTGGTGTATAAACCTTTGTCACCTCACCACGAACCCATGATTTCCCAAATAGACGAGGCTTCCAACCAGTAAAATAATCGAACACATCGCTTGGCACTTTATCATTTCGAACGATATAACGCTCCACTTCAAAAGGCGTGAATAACTTGTACCAAATCCAATCCATAACCACATTCTTGAAGTCATCAGCATGATCATGTATAATTTTCCTCAAATAATACAAAGCCTCGCAGAAATGCTACAAAAAGACATGAAATGTCACATAATTAATTTGACAACAAACAAAATATCACTTGATCATATACTTACCTCATCTCCTAACCAAAGACCTCTAGTCTTCAGCAGTCTAAAAAATTTCTTGTCCAGCATTTGATCAGATCCAGCCACAGTAGCATTTTTTCACTAACACAAAAAAAAAACAGACTGTCATCAGAGCATTATAAACATGCAGTCAACATCATCACCATCACATAACTGTCATCACAATGCAATCAACACAAAAAAACCCTGTCATCATAACATTACTGTCATCATAACATTATAAACACACTATCATCGCAATATTATCATCACAAAACTGTCAGAACATTACTATCATCACAAAAAAAACAGATAACATAACTAATAAATAACATACCCATTATTATACCAATCGTAAAATGGTTTACGAACATCATCTTCATAAAAAGAATGCTTTGGAGCCTTAGGCAATGCAGCAGCCCTCTTTTTCTTTAACTTCTTATCCTTCTCAACAGTATATGGAGTTGTGGTTGAAGCACCTGGCTTCAAAAATCTGGTAGACCTCCTAAGTTCAACTATTTCCTTTGCATCATCATCAGATTGAACCGTTGGATTATGAAAAATTTCATCAATCTCAGAGGTTGCACCTTCTTTTGAAGCTTGAAACAAAGAACCAAACAAATGACCATGCTCAGTAAGTTGAGAACAATTATCCATTACATCTTGTAAAAGTCCACGCATGTCAAAACCTAACTCATCCGAGGAGACAGAAAAAAAGCTTGAACCTAACTCACCTGGGTCATCAATTCTGTCATCAACCTCCGCTTGATCTTTGACAGGTTCATCAACATCTTCTCTATCATCAACCCTTGCTTTATCCACAACTGGTTCTTCATGATTAACTTCCATGTCATCGCAGCCAACTTGATCCTTCACTGGTTCATCCTCATTAACTTCTTTGTCATCACCACCATGCTCTTTACCATCTTTCACAGGCTTAACCAACTCAGTTGCCTTGCTCTTGCCTTGATATTCCTTCATGCACAACTGGTTCTTCATGATTAACTTCCCTGTCATCACCACCAACTTGATCCTTCACTGGTTCATCATCATTAACATCTTTGTCATGAACCAACTCATTTGTCATCTTTGTCATCACAGGCTCAACCAACTCAGTGCCCTTGCTCTTGCCTTGCTCTTGACTTAGAATTATATCTAGTGGAACATACTTCACCAACTGAAAATTCATACCTTCACCTCCATCTTTAACAGAAATGTCATCATCAGGAGACAACCTCAAAGACTCAATGCCTTTGCAATCACTTTCTCTCACTGGTTCCACACTTACAATGCGAATCTCATCACTGTTATCATCAGAAACAGAATCTTGGTCTTTAGATTTCAGTTTCTTTTCAATTCTATCAACCCTGCTGTTAACTTTCACAACTTGCATCTCAACACGCTGCACTTGACTCTGAAGAGTTTTCATCATTCTAATCATATCATCTTGCAGGGAACACATACTTTCCCTCAAAGACTTAACCCAAGCTGGCTCTTCCATTTTATTGTACTCTTTTGCCTTCTCCTTTCCCTTGGAAGAAACTGGATCCTCATCAACTTCATCAAATTTCGCCTTCTCCTTGGCCATTGACAAAATCCTAGCAACTTCAAAATCAGTTTCATTGTCAACCACATCCTTTTTCTCTAGAACGTCCTTCTCTACAGCTTCATTAGAATCTTTCTTCAACTTTGGCCTCTTGCATTTTTCAATAATCTCAGGCACATTGTTGACACGACTCTTCCGACCACTCACACCCGAATCCTTTGAACCCTTTGAATCCTTCGGGCTCTTGTGATCCTTTCCAATCCTCGGAATCTTATGCATACTCTCATCAACCTTAGTTTTAGCCACTCTAGGAAGTTGTAATCTCCTACCTTCCCTCTTCACAATTTCAAAACGCTCTTTCGGTTTCTCTTCAGATTCCTTTTTCCCTACCCCTTTAGCCTTTGCACCTTTAGCCTTTGCACCTTTAGCCTTTGCGTCTGTACATCCAATCTTCCTCTTACCACCAACACTGGCTTTTTCAATAACTGCATCTCGTGGAGCAATAATAAAATCAGCAAGTTCATCCTCCGTATCAGACTCAGATCCTTCACCTTCAATCACTTTTTGCTTCAGTATAATCCGTTTCACAAGATCATTGTACACAGGGTCAACAACCTCATCGGGATAGTCACATGTGATGAATGCAGCATATTCTGAATACGACGGATACAAACATTTCTGTCATCAAAATAAAACAAATTCAACTGTCATCAAATAAACTCTACAAGTTACAGCTGTCATCAAATTCAACTGTCATCAAAATAAATAAAAAATTAAACATACCAGTTTCTTGTCCCCAACATCACAAATTGCTTTCCAAGCAACAAGTTGCGATGAAGTGCTACGCCAACGCAGCATATAAGGAACTTCTTTTTTACCTCCTCTCTCAGCAAGATGACAAATGGATCGAAAAGCTGGAAAATTCTCCACAATCCAAAACTATAACAACACACAAAAAAGAAACAATAAAAAACCATTGCAGATGCAATTAACATAAAAAAATCAAAAAATTTATCAACACTTTACCATGAATCCAAAAGGATATCCAAACACATTGAAGCCAGGTATATAGTTTGGCTTTTTCATCATCTCCGGGTCACGTGGTGTACGATTCACATGCAATAAGCTATCGAGCAAAGCATTATAGGACAATCTACCCCAAGGATAAGCATAAAATTTCTCCAAATCACTTGAAAGAGCAATATGAATTGGATCTATAGGAACCTTATCCCGTTTAGGAAGCAAAACAGCCTCAAGGATCAACAGGTGTGCAAGTTTAAACTTCCTAGATCGGTCTTTTTCTTTTATAAAAACAGACCGTAAATGATCCAAATCACACTTATCAACACCTACGACATCTACGGGGTCAACTTTCGGGATATCAACATCAACTAAATTCTCACAATTCAAGCTAGTGACAGCAGCGAAGTCCATCAAAGAATAACGACACACATTACCCCTATTCTAAACCACATCTCATGCTTATATGAAGTTTTTAACTCACACATGATGGCATAATGCATAACTTTGTAACGAAGTGGTATAGTATCACCTAACTTTAACACTGAACCAAAGCACCCCTGACCTAACCTACTAAACTCATCAGATGTAAGATGACACTTGATGAGGTGGAAAACATCTGGAGTGTGATACTGGTTTGCTCTTCCATTATATCGTTTTGATACAGGTACCATATATTGCAATTGCTTAGGTTCCATTCTTTATCCTGGAAATCAAAAGAAAGAGACAATGTCATCACAAACAACTATCATCATAAAGCAAAAAATACCACATGTTTCAACTCTCAAGTAAACACTTTGTCATCACTAATATGTCACTGTAACACAATTAGAAACAATATATTACCATCATTAGCAACACTGTCATCACAACATATAAAACATAAGAAAAGGCAACTGTCATCATAACCCCTAACATAAAAAAAGTAAAAAAATGTCTTTGTCATCACTAATGTCAATAAAACACACTTATAATCAATATGCTATCATCAATATAAAACAAGTGTCATCACAACTTAGAAACATAAGAAAGATACATTGTCATCACAAACAACTATCATCACAAAAGAAAAAGCACCTGTCATCACTAATGTCAATAAAACATAAGAAAGGCAACTGTCATCACTAAACAAGTGTCATCACTAATGTCAATAAAACACACTTATAATCAATATACTATCATCAATATAAAACAAGTGTCATCACAAACAACTATCATCACAGGGAAAAGCAACTGTCATCAGTAATTTAAATAAAACACAATTATAAATCAATATACTATCATCAATAGCAACAACTGTCATCACAAACCCTACACAGTGTCATCACAACTTAGAAACATAAAAAAAAATCATTAAAAGAAAAAGCAACTGTCATCACTAATGTCAATTAAACACACTTATAATCAATATACTATCATCAATATAAAACAAGTGTCATCACAAATAACTATCATCACAAGAAAATGCAATTGTCATCACAAACAATTATAATCACAACATATTGCATGAATATGTTACTATCATCACAAATAATCGGGGAAGGTGATGCTCTAATCATAGTTATAATCTGTCATCACAAAAACGTAATGCCATAAGCATAGTTACAATCTGTCATCACTATACAAGCATAATCTCGAAATCGAGAATTTGACTTCAAAACATCCAAACAGATGAACAAAAAACAAGGATTCAAACACAGAAAATAAACAAACACGAAAAAAAAGAGTCATCAAATGAACCAAACCATGTCATTACTATCATCACATGCAACTCATATTCGAATCAACAAACAAACCGAAAAAGCAAAAGCATACAGCAAAATCCAAACACAAAAACGAAGAAAAATCGAACAAAAATCAATGATAACACAAACAAACAACCCTAACCTGAAGCAGAGGCTTATGGACGATCACTGGACGAAATCCAGTTGCGCAAAAACACCAGAATCTCGAAAACGAACTTCAAATCAACTTCAAATACACATTGCACTACGAAATCCGACTTAAAATCGACGAACTCAAGCCGTTTTTTGCAGTTGAGAATCGGTTTTTGCAAGTGATGGGAGAGACCGTGAGAGGGGTTACCGGTCGCAAGAGTGGAGAGAGAGAGTAGAAAGTAAAAAAACAAAATATTTAAGCCTTATATACTTGACAAATAGCTAATTTAATAGAGGAGCTTAACAAGGGCCTAATTAGGGTGGCCCAAAATGCTTTTGGGCTAAATTTGTTCTAGATTTAAACTAGTTGATGACCCTGGCCTTGCCCGGAACTTTTATATATCGATTATATTAATTTAAAAATGATTTATGTATTATATTTTATATAATAAAAAGCTATATTATAAATAATTAAATTAAATTTTACATAATCAGTAATTTATTTTAATTATAATAATATAGTTTATTATCAAAATGTATGCAAATATTATCTTATTTTTAAAAACAATACTTACAATATTTATGTAATAATCATAAAAAAGTTGACGCTCGTAACTCGTAGGGTTGAATCGAACTCGCATAAAAAACGCAATGAATTGACTCAATCAACCCGTAAATTTTAACGACATGAACCCGTACGTACTCAACTCGAACCCGAAATGATTGAACTAAACTCGATTGCACTAACCGAATTAACCGGTTTAACATTAAGGGGTCAATAATTGTTATTTATTTATTAAGCGATCCGTAATATAAAAAATAAACATACTTATGAATAGAAATTTAATATATTGCAAGACACAACATATCTATACCGACATTTGTTAAAAAGTTGTCACGTTTATTAATAGAAAATTAATATAAAAAAATTAACATTCTTATGGATAGAAAATATAAAAAACTATCATACTTATGAATAGAAAATTAATATAAGAAAATATAAAGTTTAATATAAAATCTATAATTAAGAACATGTTCCCTATTAATTAAAAAAGTTGTCACGACTATGGATAGAATATTATTATAAATAATTTCGTAACTAAAAAATATGGTGATTCAGACATTAAAATTTGATGACAATATTGCATTTAAATATCCTATTTATAGAAATATATATATATATATAATATAACCCAACATTTTTATGGCTGGAAATTTAAAAACATGTCATTTTTATGTGTAGAAAATTGTATTCCGATACCTTATACGGGTTTTACTTAAAAATATATTAATAATAATTTTTTTAATATAGGAATTATTCTTGAGAAATAATCATATTTACACTAACTATAGAAATTTTTGAATAAAAAAAAATAAAAAAACTATAAAACTTGTCGCATATCATTTAAAATAATAAATCTTTTATTAATATTATGAATTAAATTAGTAGGCAAAACATGATAGTTTAAATAATTGTGAAAAAGATGATTAAAAAGATAAGATTTCTAAATTAATTATATATGTGGGATTCGTTCAACCAATTATAATATTTAATAGATTTGGATCATATGTCTTCCAAATATATATGTAATCTTTTAATAAAGTAAAGGAGTAATCTATGTTCTCCAAATATAGTCAAAATAATATTTTTATAAGTAATATAAGGAATATTATTATAATATATAAGGATTGTAAATATTAAAAAAATACTAAGGGCAAAGAGGTAAATGGAAAAATTAAAACGCATATGTGGCATAGTTAAGACGACGACACGTAGGATAAAGAGATTCGACTTTAGTTATAGTATATTAATTTTGTGGGTAGCAAGGGTCTATTAGATTGTATTTGTGTTTGTTGTTTTCATAGTTAATAAAAAATTTTGGTGTCATTTTGGTCAAGGTATATTCACCTTGCAAGAGCTTGCGATATACTTTTGCTTCCAATTGTTCATGCTTAACAAGCTGAGACTAATGTTTTGACGCCTTTGTGGTGTTGTTGGACTAGGTTAAAGAAAATGTGTGGTCATTTACTATATAGATCCTGACAAAGTAGACTGTTTTTTCCTGACGAAAAACAAATTCCAATGTTTTTTATAGAAACCAATAGTATATTAAGCAAGATCAAGTTCGAGTACATCGTAAAACTCCAACGGAAAGTAAAGATTACTAGAAACAAAGAAAGGTGCTAAGGGTTTCCAACGACTTAACCATTCAGCTGCACAATTGGCCTCTCTTCTACAAAGAGCCCAGTCACAAAGAAGAACATGAGCACTTTGCTCAATAGCTAGGGCCATTACTGAACCAAACACATTGTTCGGTATCGATCCTTTGATCGCCACCTGAATAACCTCTGAAGAATCTGATTCAATAATGACTTTATCCAGTCCCTGCGAGAGTGCTAGTTGGATTCCCCAGAGAGCCGCCTCAGCTTCAGCTACATTGACATCAGTTCCACTTTGAATGCGTTTTGCCCCAACAAACACCACTTCTCCATTGTTGTTGCGAGTTATGACTCCAATACCACATTCTTGGTGTTTAACTGAAGCATCCACATTTACTTTAATCCATTCATCTGAGGGTCTGGTCCAGCAAATTCGAGAAGCCACTGAAACTTTTTGATCTTCTTTGACTGCATTGGCATTTCGGTATTCTTCAGAAATTGAGAGAGCATTGTGAATGATGTTGCTTACATCAGTTGGCCTATCTTCAAAAAGAGCCTGGTTCCTAGCTTTCCATATAAACCAGCAAAGACAAGCCCAAATGCTTCTTTCTTGTGGTGACAGTTCAAGAATGAGCTCCATCCAATCCAAAAAAGAGTGTGATTGTTCTGCTAACTGAGAAAAGGCAGGAAAATGCTCCCAAACCAAGGACGGAGTATGACATTGAAACAAAGCATGGAAAGCCGATTCCTCTCGTCCACAAACAGCACAAGAAGGACTGTCAAGAATTTTCCTTCTGTATAAATTCAATTTGCAAGGTATCACCTCCTTTCCTGATCTCTAGAGGAAAGATCGAATTCTAGGCTGAATATAACTGCTCCACACACCACACCAAAGCTTGCTGATTCTAGTCTTGTCAGTTGGTTCCCCATGTCTTGATTCAGATCTCATCGTAGTCTCCCACAAGCGATACGCAGACTTTACTGAATAATTCCCATCTTTTGTAAAAAACCATGATATGCTATCTTCCAGTTGGGCATCAATCAGATGAATTTTCAGAATTTGTTCAACATCATCTGAGAGAAAAGTATTACGAACCAAGTTTTCATCCCAAGAGCACCTACTCCAGTCAATTAATTCCGACACCCTCAAGTTATCAGCAGCTCCATTCAAGTTACAGATGGGTCGAAAAAAGTTTGGTCTTGGAATCCAGTTATCGTGCCAGACTCTGAGCGAAGTGCCATTGCCTACTTGCCAGTATGAACCATGGTTGATAATACTACGAGCGGAATGAATACTTCTCCAACAAAAGCTTGGATTGTATTCAACACTCGCCTCCATAAAACTCGATCATGGATGGTATCGAGCCTTATAAAGTTTTGCAATCAGAGATTCTGGATTTTGAATTAAGCGCCAGCATTGACGTCCTAACAGAGCGAGGTTGAAAATTTCCAGATCACGAAAGCCTAGACCGCCCTCTGCCTTAGGACGACACATTTTCTTCCACGTTATCCAGTTGTAATGTCGATTAGAACTCGTGCCTCTCCGGAAAAAATTACACAGCAGCTGTTCGATCTCCTTGAGCAGTCCGCTAGGAAGTAAAAAACAGGACATGGTATACGTTAGGATAGACTGCAGCACCGAACGAATTAAAACTTCTTTACCTGCTCTTGACAACGAATCAGCTTTCCATCCCTTCACTTTTTTCCAGACTTTCTCCCTCACTTGTGAAAAGATAACCTTCTTTTAGCGACCCACCATAGTAGGCAAGCCCAAATACCTTTCGTGTTTCTCAACTTCTTGGATGTTTAGCATGCCTTGACGTATTTCCCGTTGCTCGTGGCTCATATTTTAATTCACTTGTTCACCCGAAGCTGCTCCATAGGATTGGAGAATATTCACAATTTCTGTTGCTTGTTGACAAGTTGCTTGAGCGAATACTATACTATCATCCGCAAATAATAAATGAGACACTGATGGAGCATTCCTAGCAATACGAATTCCTCTCAATTTTCCTTCCTCTTCACTTCGCCGCAGCAGTGCCGAGAAGCCCTCCGCCACAAAGAGAAACAAAAAAGGAGACAGTGGATCGCCTTGTCGAAGACCTCTTGTTGGAACAAACTCTCGAGAGGGTCGGCCCTCCATCAAAATAGAAAAGGTAACACTAGAGACACACTGCATAATAAGACGAATCCAAGCTTCATTGAGTCCCAAACATCTCATGCTGTTTTCGAGAAACGACCATTCAACACGATCATACGCCTTGGCCATGTCCAATTTAAGCGCCATAAAGCCTTTTTTTCCCCGATCTTTTGTTCTTCATGAAGTGGAAAAGCTCAAAAGTTGAAAGGACGTTGTATGTGATTAGCCTTCCCGGGACAAAGGCACTTTGAGTTTCGGAGATCGCCTTGTGTAGAGCCTTCTTTAACCTGTTGACTAGAACCTTGGAGATAATTTTATAGAGCACGTTGCACAAGCTAATGGGTCGAAGATCCTTCATGCGAAAAGGGTTAGAAACTTTAGGAATCAAAGAAATATAAGTGTGGTTAAGATGCTCCGGAAAGGGAGCGCCTTGGAGAATATTAAGCACAAAGGAAGTGATTTCGGGACCAATGATATGCCAATGTTGTTGGAAAAACAACGCTGACATACCATCGGGACCCGGTGATTTAGTTGGATGCATGGAAAAGAGAGCAGAACGTACCTCTTCACTAGAGAATGGACGAGAGAGCATCAGGTTGTCCTCGTCGGTCAAAAGAGGCGAGAGTCCTTGAGGAGTCTTACTAGAGTGTGCGTCATGACTGGTTTTAAAGAGTTCCAAGAAATACTCCACAGCCACCCTCGACATATTATCTCTACTTTTCCACTCCATCCCTTCCTCATCAACTAGCCGTTTCAATTTGTTTCTTCTCCTTCTACCATTCGCCTTTTTTGTGAAAAAAAGACGAATTCTGATCGCCCCACTTCAATTCGTTCGCTTTTGCACGCTGAAACCATATCAATTCCTCTTGTTCCATAAGTTCCCTTTCCTGCCTTTCAAGAGCTCTTCTTTTCATAACTAATTGACCTGTCATTCCATCCTTGTTCGTTCTCCTTAATTCTTCCCGGACTTCCACTAATTTGATGAAAACATTGCCAAAAACTTGTTTATTCCAATCTTTCAACTCATCAGCACATAACCTGATTTTTCCTTGCACTCCCTCGTCTAACTTACATGCTGCAGGATTACGCCATACATTCTCTACAACCTGAGCACACCCTTCATGTTTAGCCCAAAGAGCCTCAAATCGAAACGGCCGAGGACCTTTTGAGGAGTTATCCTCACTATCCATAGAACGGAATGAGTCCATAATGATGGGAACATGGTCCGATCCAAAACGTTCCAAATGACGCACCATACTGTTCGGGAAAATATCGAACCATTTCTCATTAGCAACTCCTCGATCAAGACGTTCCTGGATAAAATCTTGTCCATCTCTTCCGTTGTCCCAGGTATAGCGAGCCCCTTCCCAGTTTATTTCCATCAAACCACAATTGTCTAGAGTTTGGCTAAACGCCATCATATCCGCCCAACAGGGATTATTTCCGCCTTCTTTTTCATCATTTCTCAAAATTTGGTTTAAATCCCCCATGCATAACCAGGCATCATGATCCTCCCCCGCTAAAAAAATTCAGTAGCTTCCAAGAGTGATGTTTGTCATCCTTTCGAGGCCATCCATAAAAACCCGTAAATCTCCATTTCGATCTTTAGTTCTATCCTCAATAGACACATCTATGTGGTGATTTGTGAAGGACCTCAAAGTGACAGTCACACTATCTTCCCAAAGCAAACATAGTCCTCCCGACTTACCAATACTATCAACAGCAAAGCAGCCCTCCATACTAAGCTTGTTACGGATTTCCTCCATTTTCTTACGGTCACATCTTGTTTCTATAAGAAAAACCACTTTCGGTGTATCCCTTCTCACTAAGCTAGTGAGCCTTCCAATTGCCCGGGCCGTCCCCAATCCCCGACAATTGTAGCTTAGAGTACTCATAATTTTCGGCAAGAGAGACTTCTCGTCTCTCCCGCCGATTCAATAATTTTTTGTCGTTTACCTCCATCAACTTCATCAATCTGCATAGGCTCTTCATCAGAAATTTTCCTTTTGGCATTCAGATCAACACTGTCGATGCTCTTTGGATTCTTTGTTCTAGCTCGTCTTTTCCAACCTGACTTTCTGTTTGTTGTGTCCTCGGACCTGCTTTTTATCTCTTGGCCCACATTTGTAGACTTCTCGAACACTTCTTGAGTACCACATATCTCTTTTCCTTTTTTTGTTGCCACAGTTTTTTCACTTTTATGGTTCTATTGTCCTTGTGCAACACACTCTGAATTTTCCCCTGCTATTCCATTGATTTCAGCTCTCTCCCCTCCCTCTTTTGCTTTGCTTGTCACACTGCCCTCCTCTCTCTCTTCCCTAATGGATAAATCCTTCAATTTTTGTCCCACCTCATCAGCATTAGTATTAGCATTATTTTCTCCCTCTCCTTCTTCTGTATTATTTTTGCCTTCTAGTAAATCAAGCAGCGATCTTCTGACTGGTTCATTCCCTGATTTGGATGGTGCTGCTTCTTTTTGGACAGATTTTCCTTGGAGAATGGCTTTTTCAGTCTCTCGTTCGGCCAGATCTCTCGCCTGTAATGGTTTCAATGGAGTTGCTCTTAGCCAGTCGCCATACTCACCATGCACCTCCTTTGCTTCTGTATCCCCGCAGTCCATTTCAACAATGTCCGATCAGTCCGCAAGCATAGCAGAAATTCGGTAGCCGTCCATACTTGATATCGACCCATATGCGCTTGCCACCTATTTTCATCATCAATCCTCTGCAAAGTGGTCGAGTAATGTCTACTTGAACTCGCAATCGAAGGAATTTTTCACAGCCTAGCCATTCCTTGTCATCAATGGATTCTAACCCCTTAAAGTATCTTCCAATGGTTTCTGCTGTAGACACATTCATCGCCTCCAAAGGAAGATCATAAACCCTAATCCAAAAGGCCACCTTGTCGATGGTTATCTTAGACGGTTGTTCATTACCGGGTTCCTTTAAAGCCAGCAAGGCCCGATCAAAAGTCCATGGACCACCTTCAAGAACACGAACCTTATCTTCTTGATTTGGAAATTTGAAGAGAAACAAATTCGGCCTCAATTCACGAAAGACAAAGCCTTTTGAAAGTTTCCAGGCTCCTCTCATCGTTGTTTTTAGAGCATATGAATTAAAAGGCCGGTTTGTGAGCACTTTTCCTACCAGTGTTGGCAATTCCAGGGAACTGCCTTCTTCTGTTGTTTCCACACAACCCTCCACCTCCACGCATTCCTCCTCTGTCATGAGCAAATTTCGTTGTCCTCCTTCTGCCATTTCTCATAACTCTGTAGACCAATCACGAACGCACACACATCACGGTGACCCCCGCACGTTGCCGACGGGAACGACCCTAGCTCTCACGGCCACTGACCGGAGAGAGGCAGAGAAAAACGTCCGGTAACTGTTAAAAGGGCAGTTGCCAAAAGAAAACGCTCTCTTTTAATATGTGATTTGTACGTAAAATTTTTTGATATGTGACTAGTTAATTGTTTTATGCGTTTATTACTACAAGCTACAATCTTGTTAAATTATTATTATGACATTTTACATTTTGCCTTGTGTTTCCATATATTTGTTTGTTTTATGTTTCTCTACTGTCTTATGTTCTTTGACATTATTTTTTAGAAATGTGGCACTTTGAATCCAAGAACATAAGATTAAATGGTCAGTGGGTGATCGTATGATAGGATCAATATTTTTCATTCAACTAGAATCCTATTGGGTTGGCTTGGGTTATGTAGATGCTTTAGAAAGACATGTTAGCTCTTTGCGCATCATACATAAATTAGCTATAGTGTCTTTGGTGTTCTTGTGCATCATTTTCTTATTTTGAACTTTGATATGTGCTTCTTGCTTTGTTCTGGAGTTCACCTTTTGCTTTGGGTTATGTAGATGCTTTAGATCCGTCTTTGTATCAAAGTACCTCCCAAACCGATAACAAGAAGTTAAATTTTAAGAGCTTTCAAGTTGTTGGCCATGACTGATTATGCTTCTCCTTCTATACATACCCCTTTTTTTCTTCCCTTTAAATGATGGTTGATACGTTAAAATTGGAGAGTGAAATTGAGTGAATTGGCTTTTGCAAAGAGAATTCGAAAGAGAACAGAATACAGAGACTAGAGGGGAGGGAGGGATGGGGGAGGAGAATGGAGATATAAGCTCTCTAATTAAAGCCTAACGGAATTGAAGGAGAGGTCTTGGGTAGTTGTTTGATGTAGGGATACATTTTTAAGGGTGGTTTCATTCAACTTGTGTTTTTGGAGGTGGTTTGGAGCAAAAGGCATAATTCGCTGGTGGTTTTGCAAATATTAACCTTTTATATAGTATTAAAATTCTAAAAACAAAATCAGTTTACCGAAACCAAATTTCAAAATATCATGGACAGAGGACCGAACAGTTTGGACTGATTTTTCAAGCACGAATCCACCACAACTTACATGATAAATACTCACGATGATCACAGTCAATCATTAAGGAAAGAAATTTAAGATGATTCTTGAGAGGATAGAAGTTTGCTGCGATGCTATTTGTGAAGGATCACTTGACTACTCGCCATCACTGTCATTGCCGAAAACTGAAGCCACAGGCACCTTTGGCTTCTTTGCAGCACCGCCTAGTGAACTCTGGAGAGCAAAGGAAAAACAAACAAAGTTAAACTTGCTTGAGGCGTCCGATCAACTGAAGATCCATTCCTTACAATAAATTGCTTACAATGTGCATTAAGGAGAGAATTTTTAAAGAGACGTTGACATTAGAAGCTTCTATTAAAGTTTAAAAAGCATCATCATCATCATCACTGACCCAGTGAGGCTCCACTATAGCGGAATCTGGGGGGTCAAGATGGTTGCTTACAATTGCCCGTGCTAGAAACACTATTGAGATTAACACATACTTTTGATTTTTTGAAATATTATAGATTCCGTAAGGATGAGACATATACCTTAGATGGGCCGGGTTTTGCTGAAAAGCCAAACTTTAATGTTTTCCTTTGATCTCCTTCAGCAAGAGCTGTTGCAGTTCTTGTTACAGTAGACAGGGGAATCTTTCCAGATTCCTCTTGTTCCTGCTGTTGCTGATTGTGAGCATCAGCACTACACCAAAAAAAAAAAAAAAAATCAATGTCAATCAACTACTCTGCATAAACATGAGATAAAGCGATGTATAGCAAAGCCATGAACTAACATCTGAGCAAACTTCGCCATCTCCCTCTCTTGACGTTGTTGTTCACGCTTTTGACGATCATCTCTATTACTGCTACCATGCATTTCTCTCATTTCTTTAAAACGCTGCAAGGAATAAACAAATATATATATATTATCAACTCTAGAAAGACTTTGGCAAAATCATAGTATAGATATACTAAGCAATTCTAGCCATTACCTTCCTGTGATTGTGATCATAAGAACTCAAATGGGCTTCAAATTCCATGGCCAATTTGTATTGCTTGTTGCAGAGCTCACAGAAAAACGTTTTCCTTATCTCGTTCACCTCAGTTTGAATCTTCTGCTCACGTTCCGCCATTACCTGGATTTTCATAATGTGCACGAAGCAGGCAGTAGAAGCCACCAGGTAATAAAAACTGCACGAAATTCTCAAGATCTTCCAAAGTTGATGTTCGCTTATGATATACCATTCCCCTCAAAAGACAGGCATATATGCAATATGCTGCCTTCTGCTATTAGATATAGGTTCCAGAAAAAGTAGGAAGTATCAACCTCACTTTAACATTTTAAAGTTGCTCATAAATTTAGTTATCTACAGTCCGAAGGTTATAAGAGTACCTCTCTCTTCTTTGCAACTTCCTCAGTTTCCTCCACCTCGATTTCAAGTTTTCTTCGCTGAATATTCTCTCCTGATGTATAATAGTCTTCTTCTTCCTGTTTTCCAATGCCAAGTTTAGGATCCCTCATTCCAGACTTTATAGGTTCAGTTATTCCTGCAAAAGTTGCACAGCTGTAAATTTTGAAACACAGCCTGCCGAAAAACAACTGGATATGTAAGAGCCTGGGTCAAAGACAAAAGTCAATGGCTCATGGGATTAGTTGGGCCTAAGGTCCAAATAGCCACGTACTCTACAAAACTTACAATCTTAATATGTTGATAGACTATATTTCCAAGGTGATGATACCAGAGATTCTAATGATAAACACAAGAAACTTATTTAATCCACCACTTTCATGTTGCAGTTTTGAAAGGCATGAAAGATAATTGCAGGGTTTAGTTCCTTGCCTATCAACCCAACAACTGGAGTGAGCTAATGCCCATAAATTTTGGTAATACTCGAGCAAAAGAAAGAAGGCCCTTAATCATTATCGAATTTTTTTAATCTAAGCCTTATTATCTATGATGGCTTCAAGTAGATTCTACTTCCACAAGACACATTTAACCATGAAAAAAAATATGGAAAAAGAAAACATGAAGATATAAAATAATAGAGCTGCTGGAGATATGTGGATGATTTCATAAACATCAGCAAACTTACCTTGCTCATCTTTTCCAAGCCCCTTCCCTTTCCACCCCATTTTCAGAAGAAGCCTGAAACCTATATTTGATGAAGACAATTGAGTGTCCAATGATGCTTGTTCAACATTATCTAAATCAACATTCTCTGTAGGCCTTTGGTTGATAGGGAGACTAAAATCCCCACTCAGATCATCATCGTCGGATATATTTGAATATGGCTGTATCAGAAATTTAGAAAGAATTAGTAACTTGATCAAAACATTTCCCAAGGACTTCAGGACAAAAACATGGTAACGACAAGAACAGACTTGAACACTCATCCCTATGTAGAGGTCAGCCAATCTATAAATGACATTCCAAAAACACACAAGGGATACGTGCTGAACATGTTAATTTGAAATAATGCAGCTCTAAAAACCTCATGTAGTAATCTTCTGTTTCCAGCATCTTATTAATCAGCTATATGTTAAATTAACAATGCTCCCTGCCCAACAAAGAAGATAATATTTACAGCATACTGACCTCTCCTCTTTGATATTGTTTTCCCTCCCGGCTATTTGGCTCAGCACCACCATTTCTCCTTTTGAACTCCATTTCCAAACACCTGCAAGCCAGAACCAACAGCCAAGTGGGTCATAGTCATATCATACCATTAAAAATATAAAACACAACACATAGGTGTAGACACGCCTGCACAATTTGCTTTCCACTAACTACTAGTCTACAGCAACTTTGAATTCACTACAGGACACAGAAGAAACATTCTATGAAGCTCATATATGTATATATATATATATATATATGTATATATATATATATATATATGTATATATATATATATCCCTTTCCCCCTAACCCCTCATCCTCAGTAACAATACTTACTAATCTCTACGACCCTGCTGCTGCCCTTAGGGTACAACTCTACAAGCAGCACTCAGCAGTCAAGAATTTTCGTATTCCCGTGAATTCTACAAGCACTCAGCAGCGACATATAAATACAAGGCCCAAGCTTGATAGGCATACTGGTGGAATGAGCTGATTATGTTGCACGGACACGGGAAACGGGGAAGCGGCAATTCCAAAAAAATAGAGGAAACGGAAACGGCGAGGAAACGGCAATATGAATTATATGTTACTTTAAAGCTTTAAACATGATATATACTTATATCTTAATTAGAGCAATACATACTATTATCTAAGGACAACCAAAACATAAAAAGATAGTCACACATAACCTTAAGCCAACCGTTTAACATTTTTAGTCCTACAAATCAAATAAAAATAGCAAATCAAAGACTCAATAGTCCAACCAAATGAAAATCAAAATAACAATCTAATACTTCAACATAAAGAGACAATTCAACATAAAACCAAGTCACATTCATTAATTAACAACAATTCAGTAATACTGTAATGCAACCAACAATTTCTCACATTTCACTATCCTTTTCTTTCTCACTATTTCCCAATTGCCAAGCTAGTTGTTACACTTTCAGATGAAATAACCCAGATAATTATCTGTATGTTGCATTTCCACCATCTTTGCTAGACCCAATCGAACTATACGCAGGATTCTTCAGCATTCTCCTTTCCTGCATAAGCTTACGCACTCCGGCAGCTTCATCCCAACACGCTTCTACTGCAAATGAACTTGACATCAGCACATACGCTGCTGGATCCTTAGGGTACAACTCTATAAGCCTCTTAGAAACACGCTCAGCAATTTTCATATTCCCATGAATTCTACAACCACTCAGCAGTGACTTATAAATAGAAGGCCCAGGCTTTATTGGCATACCATTTATGAACTCTTCTGCTTCATGAAGATGGCCTGCTCGGGCGAATAGATCAACAATGGAAGCATAGTGTTCCATCCTGAGAGACTCAGAAGGATAAATTGCTTTCATTAAACCGAAAATCTCAAGTCCTTTTTCAACTAAACCAACATGGCTACAAGCTGAAAAGACAGACAGAAATGTGTTATCATCAGGCTGGACTCCTGATCTCTTCATTTGCTCAAAAAGCTTAATCACTTCAGAACCGTATCCGTGATGTGCACATCCTGATATCAGAGAATTCCATGAGATGACGTCATGCTGACTCATGAATGCAAACACCATCTTTGCATCAATTAAGGAGCCACACCTTGAATACATTGATACAAGCCCATTTTGAACGAGTACATTGGGAGAATGACCACCTTTGAAAGCAAAAGCATGGATTTGCTTCCCTAAATCTAAGGAAGATAGGATTCCTACAGATTTCAAAGCACTTGTTAAAGTAAATGAATCACAACTGATTCCTTCACTTCTCATGTTGGAGAAATATCGTAGGGCTTCTCTACCAAAACCCAAGTGAGAAAAACCAGCAATGGCTGCATTCCATGAGATTTGGTCCCAATTCCTGATATTAAAGCAAAGTTGATGGAAATCTTGCAGGCTACAACTGCATTCTGAATACACTGCTAAAAGTGATACTTGTATGTATCCGTTTGAGTCTAGCCCTGCTTGAATTATCTGGCAATGGATCTGCTTACAGTGATGAAGATGATTCCCCCCAGAGAATGAGCTCAGCAGACTATTGTAAGTCAGATAATTTGATTCAAGATCCAGGCGTCGCATTTCAATAAACAGAATCAAAGCTTCATTGGGCAAATTGTTCTGTGAATACCCTGTGATTATAGTGGTCCAAGTAATATAATTTCTTTCAGGCATTTGATCAAAAGCTCTCCTGGATTCTCTTATTTCAGAACACTTTGCATACATATCAATCAAGTTGGTTCCCACAATAAGATCCAAATCAAACCCATATTTCAGACTGAGCCCATGAACTTCAGCTCCAATCTTATACTCCCTAAGCTGGGAACACCCAACCAAGACATCAGAGACTCCAAAAGGAGTTGGTATTTTACCTTCCCTAATCATAATTATAAACAGATTAAGTGCTTTCTCTGGGCATATCACTTGCAAGTACCCAGAAATCAAAGAGTTCCAAGTAACAGTAGTTCTCTCAGCCATTTCATCGAACAGCTTCTGTGCACTTGCAATCTCCAAGCACTTACCATACAAATTAACCAGGGCACTGCAGATGTATACATTCGAAGTGAAACCAAGCTTGATAACTTTGGAGTGAAGCTGGATGCCCGTATCAAAATCAGCAGATTTGGCACACAACGAGATGAACTTGTTGAGAGTGTAACAGCTGGTGCTTTCGAAACCGTTTTTCATTATCAGAGGCAACAAGTTCAAATCAACAGTATTTAAACAACCATAGCCAGAAGAGACATGTGGAGCACAGTCCAAATTGGTGGCTGCTAGAGTATGTGAAAGCACAGGATAAGCGTGTAACTTCTTTACTCGTGATATATGGAAAAGAGCTGCATAAGAAAGTAACCGCATATTCAATGGCGAACCAAGCTTCATTTGGGCTAGAAACCCAAATTGCTCCCAATCGAGAAAAATCTTCCTTGTTTGCCTATATATCCACAAAATCACCAAATTTACCTTCAAAAGGCTCAATGTTCAACACAGCCACCAAATTCATTTCATAAAATCATCAATCAACGGTATCAACTTCTCTCTTCACATCAGGGTTTCTAAATTCATAATACCACAGAGCAAGTTTTTAATGAGCCCTTTTGGCTTCACCGGGCTATGAGGAAGGAGACACCCCAGAAATTCATAACCGCATTGATCACTCAGCATGATACAGGATTCTAAGTAACGGTCTATGTAGTTCGCGTTATAATTTTCATAAACCCGGTCTATTACCGGTTCGCTATTTCATTTACACAAATGTAGGGGTGTCCAAAGGGTCACTTGACCCGTAACTCGACCCGACCTGACTGTAAATTTACGGGTTTGATTTTTTAACTTTACGGGTTACAGGTCGGGTTACGGGTTGACCCGCCAGGATATGGGTCAATTGAAAGCATAATCCCCAAAACCGTCTACAACCTCACAGTTGCCTGGGTCACGAAAAATCTTCCAGCTCAATAGTTCAGAGAGTTGAACAAAACAAACGACCAAACACACGACAAATCATGAAATTTCCAAAGAAAATCAATAGACGAAAAGAAGAAAATACACCAAAAGGGCAAAAAATAATAAGAGCATCATCAAAGAAAGTTCTCAAAGAGCGGGCTCTTCCACTTTGTATCGCTATTTAAACAATCAACCCAAATTAGTTTGATTCTATTTCAAGAATATAGTAGTTCCGGAACAAGAAATGAATATGAAAAATCAGATGTTCATCCCTAGAGCCCAAACCCAAATTTGTTAGTTGGCGAGATCACAAAAGTCTCCACAGCTAAAGTTTTTTATACTAAGACCTGTTAACAATCAACGTGTAGCATAACATAAAAAATCATATACCATGATCAGATTTCAAGGGTATAAACATACTTCAGGTAAAGCTGGGCCCTGGACCTAAACCGGAACAGAACCAAATCTCAAAAAATGATAGACCTAGGACCAGACCGAGGACCGGAATAAAAAGACCATAATAAAAAAATAAATAAACGCAATTCATACACCCAATGAGTAAAAACAAATCAAACAGTGTAACATTTCAAATAATATAAATTTTGTGCAATCATACAGTGCAAACATATACCTAGTTTAAAGATCTTACTTGATAAAAACCATAAACAATATGGCAAATAACATTAATTAATCTGAACTTATGATGCAAGAACAAATATAAAATCCACCTTGTACACGAGAAGTACACACAAAAAGTTATTATACTAGAAGCACTAAAGGATTGAAAGGTAGTAATGGCCATTGAAAGGTAGTAATGGATATTTCTTTTTTGAACTACGAATTCATACTACTAGCAAATCCAAATCAAAAAATTACATCCTCAGTATTTTGGTAGCAAAACCAAATTCAAATCCAAATCAAGCAACATGGGCATAAGCTGTAAGAGCTCAGTCATTCTATTTCCTAGCTCTAGGAAACCATGTAGTGGGAATTATTTCAATTAAGAAAAGCACCAATTGGCAGCATTTCACCTCTTGTATATACTCTGATGTGAGTTTAAGCATAGATTATCCATATCTATCCACAATCATCAATCATTAAATATTTTAATCCAACCGTGATGATGCCATGGTGCAAATTTGACTCAAATCTCATAGCCACATAGGAAGGCACAATGATTTCAAATATAAATTTTCAGTTCTTTTTTTTTTCTAGAATAAAAGGTCATCGTCTTTTTATGGACATTTTCATTTTCTTGTCAACAAATCACTCAAGCAAAACATTAATTCCATTCCAATATATACAGAGTTGTTGTTAGCATAGCTAGATCAGTGTACTGAATTAATTTATTGCAATTTTCATTCTAAACCATCCATATGATTATTGTTGGATTTGTTTATGTAAATATCTGAACAAAGGAAACAAACGAAAAAATAAACAAATTCTATACTCAGAATCGGGTTGGAATGAGGAATTGGGTTGAAATAGATTTCACTAATACCCACCTTATCTTGGTATGAGCTCATGTGCATTTTGAGAGAATGGGAATGAGCCATACCCAAACCTTGTTTCATACCAAACACCAAAAAAGGAATAGACCATACCTAACCCGATAACTTATACCCTAGGTATAGAACCAAACGAGCCCAAAGAAGTATGCATCAACAGATCTGAACGTTCAACAAATCTACAGAAGCGAGGACCAAATCTAAACAAAAGCAACAAACCTAGAATTTGAAATACCACAAAGCATTTCTAAGATACCTCAGGCGAAGGAAAATAGGAAGTGAAGACGGTGATGTGGAGGCCGCCTGGAGAAGGAGCACCTGGGCGGAGAGGACTAAGCAGCGCCTGGAGAAATCGTTGGAGGACAGGAGAATTGGAGAGAAACGCCGTCGATCGTCGCTGGAAAAGTGGTTCGGTTGCTGCCTGGCCAGAGAAGAGAAATCGCTGTAGGAGTGGAGGACAGGACTCAGGAGAACAGGCCAGGAGAGGCGCCGTCGGCCGAAAGAGTTAGGATGTATACTACAGTGAAACTTCTAAATTAATAAACTCTCTCTAAATTAATATTTTTCTCTAGTCTAAACTTGAGCAAATATAAAATTTAACAAATTTTGATAAAATAATAAGATAATAAATTTTTAAAAAAATCACTATATGAATATAAGGTCCCATTAATATCATAAAATAATAATTATATAAAGTTACATAGTTATAACTAAGAAAATCTAATGAAATATTATTGTAGTGTTGTTTGCTTTTTCTTAGGTTTATTTGGAGCTCATTTCTAACTTTTCTTATTGGATCTAACATTTCTAGCGTTGTTTTAAAAATAAATTTTGCAGTGTCTAAAACAATTTGCTATTGCTCTTGCTCAATGTTTGGATGGTGGGATTTGATGGGAATTTTAGGGAGGAAAATGGTGGGAATCATTTTTCTATTATTTGGTTGTAATTTTATGTGAGAATTGATGGGATTTCATTAGAAAATTTGGAGTGAAATGATGGGAAATTGGATCCCACCAAATTGGTGGAATTTGATGGGAAACTAGAGATACATGTTTCAAATAAGAAAAAAGAAAATAAAATTTACCCACATTTTCTCAACAAAACCTACCTCTATCCAAACAAAGAAATCATTAAAATCCCCTACATTCTCACCTTTTATTTTCTTATCATTTCCTTTCTCATATTTCCCCACCCTTTCTTTTCTCATCAATTCTCAATTGCCAAGACTACAAGATTGATAACAACCAAAATATTAATCTTACATGGATCAGATTATCCCAACTCATATCCTTCTCAAATCCTACAATAAGATCTTCTACGATAGTGTATTTTGAAAGCTCTTATTACAAAAAATCTCTTTAAATTAATAAATCTTAATTTATCGATTAATTAATATCTCTATAAAATAATAAAATATAATGGCCCCAACCTTATTAATTTATATAGGTTTTACTGTATAATGTTGTGATTCATTATAAGGTAAATTTAACAAAACCACCCGCAAGGCCGCAATTATGCTCTTCTGCACCAAATCACCTATAAAAAGTCAAATTGCACATTATCACCTTTAAAAATGACCAATGTTCAACGCCCGATCAGAGATGCTTGGCGGCCTGGCATATTTACTTCGTTCACTTCAACCGAAGTAAAAAAAAAATTGCAAAGTCTAATTATTGCATGGAAAACGTGGCTCACTTACTTTGGTCATGCCGACCGAAGTAAAAAGCAAAAATTATAGTATTATATTTACTTCTGTCATTGTGACCGAAGTTATACAAAAAAAAAAAGATTTCCCATTATAAGTATACTATCCGGGGCTTTCCGCTTTCAAAGCTCTCAACCTCATTTGTCTCCCTTCTTTCATTTGTCTCCCAATCTCTTTCAACCTCTGTCTCCCAATTCACATGCACAAAAAAATTTGATTATTATAATCAAAATGTCTTCGTTTTTCGATCTATTTAAGGCATTGATGTTATATTATTTTATATTTTTAATCAAGTTAAATTTATTTTAATTATGTATTTAAATCTAATATTATGTTCTATTTTAAATAAATTGATGTTATATGCAGTTTAAAAAGGGGTCGAAAGGGAAAGCCCCCAACAACGATCCTAATCATCACTCAATTCTATCTTTACAAATAACTCCATTAGACGTGAATGAGGATGAAGAAGAGTATGTTTATCAACATGAGGGTAATTTTAACACGTCATTGGAAGAGATAACAAATATATAATTGGAAATGCTATTCTTCACACTTGATTACTAAATTTCACACTATTACATTACACTAATAATCTTATTTCAAGGTAAATTACAAAAACTAGATAAATATTATATTAGGACTTTTTGTTACAATTACAATCCACACACATATATATAAATCAATATATATACATTAATCCTATTTTTTAAATTTATTGTGGATATATATAATTTTTTAAAATGTTTTATCCAATATCTACGTAAATTCTACATTTGGATTTAACTGATCTGACTAATTTGATGATTGGGTACACAAATCCTATCTTTTAATCATAACATATAAAAAACAAAATTTTATATTATCAATCAAGTTTATTGATATCAATGGCAATTTCGATTTATTTTTATGGTAGACGTTATGATTAAATAATAGAATAATGTATTTGATGACGTTGTATTGTCTACAGTTTATAGATTATTCTAGCCATTTTGAAACCGATAAGGAATGACCAGATCGAGAAAAAATGATAAAATGGGCTCGTGAGGTAGGGCGTAAACTATACATTGTGATAGTCATAAAAAATTCATGGGACGCAAAAGTGTTATTAGCATGTGAGTTTCCGGGTGTGTATAAGCCGAAGAAGAAGAGAAAATCAGGCACTATAGTCAAAAGTGAAAATTTTTGGGATCTAAAGCTAGAACTGAATAGTAGGAAGATGGATTGCCCATTCGAGTTGATTGGGAGCAGGCAAAGGAAGAGCCATAAATCCAACCATAATGTATACAAAAAATTTTTTGTTATTTCAAAACAAAAATGATGAGATTCCTAATGTACATAATATTCGTTCAGCTTCACAGTATGGTATTCTCTCTCGCGTGATATTCGATGAACGTGATATTCCTCCTTTTTACTGTAACACCCCTATTTTGCAACATTGGGTATTACCGCCAGTGACCTCGGATTTTACCGTCCAAAGTCACCCTAGGCTTTATAATGATATTAAAACTTATAGAAATATGGAAATTTACATAAACGTTACATAAATAAACGGATACTCACGAATGAGACTTGGTTCTTTAATTGAAGATGAAATTGACTAAAAGCGGAATTTTATTTATTGATAAGAACTTTCGTTCATTACATTGAGAGTCGTTTTACAAATGTAGCAGCGGAAAGTAAAGCCCGTTTAGGAAGGGTTGAAAAGACGTAATTAAAAATACAAGTATGTTTTCCCAAGACAACTCATGTGATGATGATTTGCTTGGTTTAAAAAGGGAAGAGTTGGTGCACTGTCTTCAGAATGCCTTGCTCTTATGAGAATTCCTTCCTTCCTTCAACGTCGTCTTGCCTTGACCTTCGATTCTCGCCTAACGCCTCACGAACCTTCTAGACTTTATCTTCAACATTTCGGTGTACATTCCTACAGTTTGGCATTTGTCGCGAAGGGCGAGAAATACCATGCAAAAATGCGGAAATAGGGGAATTAGTCTAAGGAGACTAAGCAAGTGAGAATGGAAATTCTCAAGGGTATTATGGTAATTTTATAATATTCAAGAACTATTATTGGGATGTGTTCAAGGTATAGGTCTTTATGTGGGGTTTATCGGGACGGAGAAGAGTGTATCTCGAGAGGTGATAACTCGTTAATCGAGAGAAGAACTACGAGATTGTAGACTTCTTAGAATAGAAAGTATGTTGGGAACGTTATTAATTCATACAAGTTTTGGAAACCTCTCGCGCCCTTGCGGACCGAGAGCCGGAACGATCATTTGAGACCGGTCCGGTTTGATTTCTTTTAAGTGTGCTTCGGCACTTATCTTATATAGTGATGAAAACTTTCAATTACGTTAATGATTTTTTAAAGAGTGTGGGGGGCATGCATGGGCCCGGACCACTGAAGGGAACCCAGTTCCGACACTTAGCTACGGTGCCACTCATCCCTCTGTTGCGTAGGAGCGGACATAGATCATGATCTTGAAAGTCGTATTTTAAGCACGGAGGCATACGACATTGTAAGTTATATAGAGGTGTCGGGTTAGTCCCTCACTAATTCATCCAAACCGATCTCTAAACGAGATCGTAAACAAGCAAGGTCACAAACAAGACTAGCATAATAGTCATATAAAATATTAAATAACGGAATAACGATAACAGTGGGGTCATTATTTCTAACAATCGATATTCCTAGGTTCGTTTATTATTAGCAAACAAGTTGTTCCCAACATCGAGGAATTTCACGAAACGAATTTGTTAAGGCTACAAGGAGAAATTCCACTTGCCTTATCTTGTACGATTTTGTGCTAACGATTATGCGGATAACGTTGTTCTCGAAACGGAACGGGAACTCGACCTATCAACACGGAATATACGAACGAGCTTTAATAAGAATTTTTTTAAATTCTGTTAAAGTTTTGGAAATCTCTTATATCCTTATTATAAGAGAAATAATTTATAAATTATTATAATAATAATTTAGGTGGAGATGAATAAAATAATAATATTTCTTATTATTATTTTATATTTGTAATATCCTTTTTTTTTTTATAAAATCCTTATTTTAATTTCATTCACTATTATTTTGAAACCAAGTCATACTTTATTTATTTTTCTTAAAATATTCCTTTTAACTTAACTTATTATTATTTTCTTATTATAACCATGCAAGGATAATATCTTTATATAATCATTAAGATATAGTTTTCATAACTATATGAAATATTGTTTTTATAAAACTCATCTTAGGGTGTGAAAAGTCTAAAATACCCTTGTAGTTGAATATCTTTTATTTCTCTTATTATTATTTTCATATCCACCTTATCATATAAGATCTTTTTAAATCTTTATAATATATTCTCATTATAACATCCTTCTCTTTTTATTCTCTTCGTAAGAGACATACCATATTTTATAAATATACTTATAAGATAATAAGACTTTTTCTAGAACTTTCCTTAAATAGAAATCTCTACCATACTTATTGTAGTAATATCCAAATATAAGATTTAATAATATTATCTTATTATGTATTAAATAGTTTACCCATATATCTTATTTTTTATGTTTAGAAGTCACATATAATAGTCATGTAATTCATTTAAAATTATTTCATGTCTTGCCATATTTTATTTCCTTTTATTAAAGTTTACATGCATGTTGATTTTTCCATTTAAGCATTAAGGAAAAAACTAAAATAAAAAATCTAATTTTCCTAACAACTTAAATCTTGTGCTGATTTTAAAAAGATGCTAAAAATATTATCTTCTTATTAAAGTTTAAAAGGGGTTAAAACAATAATAAAAAAATAGATTTTCTCTTCCCTAGGTTACAGAATTACATACAATTGAATAGAGGAGAAGGCAAAAAGGATGCACACCAGCACAAGGGGCAGCAAGATCGACGGTGGCTAGGTGGTGGTCCAGTGTGGCTCAGGTGGGGCGGTCCAAGGTGGTCCGATGGTGGCTCGGGTGAAGAACTAAGGTTTTTGTGGTGATTTGGGGGAAAATTCAGCACTTAAATAAGGGCTTCTATAGCTGAAATTTTGATTGAATGAGAGCAATTATGCTAGGAGAAGAGAGGAGAAGTGAATTGTGAGTAGAAAAATGAATTTCCAGCCCTTTAAATAGACAAATTGATACCTCTCTTGATCCACAATGAATGAATTTGACCTATGGAAGGAAGGGGGATTGAAGGGGATTGGGTGTTGTTGTGTTTGTTTGATGATGACAAAGCATGATGATAGATTTGGATGGTCTTTGAAGCAACAAGGAGGATTGGGAGGCCATTGACGGAAGCACTGGTTTAACGTTAGTTCAATCAGGCAAAAGTCCGATGTGCTCTTGGAAGAAGAAGAATAGGATTGTTTATAATTAAAAGAATTGTAATATGGATAGTCAAATTGAGTTAGCCTAGCGGATTGGAGTGTGTGTGTGTGTGTGAGGAGGAGGCGCAAGAGGTCTCGGGTTCAAGTTCCGACTCTCCTTTTTATTTAAATTGCCTTGTACTTACTTTAATTGATCTTGTACACCCCATTATTTAATTATTTCGAAAATTAATAAAACCTTATTTTTATTTGAATGCTTTTATACCTTCATAATTTTTTATCACATTTTTATAATTTATTGTGTAAATTATAAAAATAATTAAACTCTCTTTTTAAGAGAAACTATTTAAATAATTACCCGACTTGCTTAATATATTTAATTAAATTCTTAATTTCCATTGTAGTAACTTTTATAACCTTTTATAAGGTAATATGAGATTATTAAATTCTCCACTTTAGAAAAAAAAATATTGGGATTGATGATGCTCAAAATAGTAAAGTGAGAAGTGGGCCCGGGGTACGAAGAACATACAAGCTCGACGGGCCTCCCGAGGATGATCCTGGGGCCCACAACCGCGCCCACCTTTTATTTTAACAAAATTTCTACCCCGCAAGGTCCTCCGAAACCTAGAAACGAGGTCTAAACCTCGTAATCGACTCTACTGACACGCCCACCCACCAGAACCACTCAGCTAGCGCCACTCTCCCGAGCCAATCATAAGCTGCCTCGCCTCTAGACCAATCAAAGCCCTTGATCTCGGGCGTCCCACATCGGAGAATGATCAAAACTCGACTCTCCAATCCTCATATGGAAAAAGGGTCGAAAAACATCTTGAACTCAAGAACTATCTTGCTCGTTGAAGATCGACGTGATCGAAACATCGTCAAAAGGCCTCGCTATAGACAAGTGAAGTCCACAAAAAGACTTCAAGTCTCACAAAGTTTCTGCTCACCTCAAAGACTTTGCTACCCAATCTCGCAAGTCATCGACATCGTCCCGCTAGATCTACCTCGCTTAAGAGGTCAAACAAGCGATACTTAGAATTATCTAGCAACTAGGAGATCTCGAACATTGTTAGGTCGAGATCTCGGACAACCGTAGGGGGTCTAGGGTGTGAACTTCAAGTGTTTGTAACCCCGTTGGTTTGTAATCTCGTTGGCTTGTAGCTTCGTAATCTTGCAACCTCGTTGTAAAGAAAATCATAAATAAAGAAGCAAGTGTTCGCACAATCGAATATAATAATCTCGTCTCTTGTCTTTTAGCGAACGGTTTATTTCGGGTTTCATCACTGGCGCCGTCTGTGGGAACTTCTTCATCCTAAGTAGTTCATCGATTCGTGCGAACCTTAGCTTCGATCCCCTCGAAATGGCTTACCCAAACAATTTCTTCCCTCAACACCCCGACAACATGCCCGAAACTGCGCAGTGGACGGCCGCAGGGCCTCCGGGCTGCCCGTTCGTGGTCCCTCCGGGTTGGACGTACGCCGCCCCGCAAAACCCATTCCCATTCCAAGGCTTCGAGCAGGGCGGCGCACCCCCGAACCCATACCCCTACCCGGCTTATGGGCAATACCAACAGGGCTTCGCCCCTTCGTACGTCCCCGTTCCCCCTCAGGGTGAACCTCACTCCGAATACGTACCTGCGTACGTCCCTAGGCGTGTGCCGGAGCCCGAGTCCTCCATCAACGGCTCGTCAACAAAGAGGCCTCCCCGAGATCCCATGCAGATCTTGCGGTTTCGATCGCGACGATCGAGGCTGCAGGAGCCAGAATTGTCCGAGACAGCAGGGAGCGCGATGCACTACCCAAGGTCTCGATCACGCAATTCGAGGCCACCACCCCAAGATCAGGAGGAGGCCAAGATCACCTCTCCATTCATGGACGAGATCCGGAACGCGCCAATGCCCAAGGGCTTCTTAAGGCCACAAATGGGGCTTTATGACGGCTCAGCGGACCATGAGGAGCACGTAAAGCACTTCGCAGTCCAGATGAACGTCAATGCCTACAATGACGCGATATTCTGCCGGGTTTTCCCCACCACCCTGGAAAAGGCCGCGTTAACGTAGTTCTCAAGTGTTAAGATCGGCTCCGTGACCTCGTTCTCCCAGTTGTGTGAGTCCTTCGTCACTCACTTCAGCGGCTCTAGGAAGCGCAAGAAGAACATGCGGGATCTCCGCGGAGTTGAGCAGGGGGAGAGCGAGTCTTTGGGCGCCTTCTTCACGAGATTCATAACCGTTGTGGCGGAAATTGCGCACGTCGACAAGTCGTCGATGCGCGACACCCTCATGGGCAACTACGCATCGGGGATTTCAAGAATCGCATTTTCTTGAAGAATCCGTCGACGTACAAAAGCCTGTGCGCCCGGATCACAGCCCAAGTGTACGTCGAGGATGCCGCCAACCAGAGCTCGCGACCGAGAACTGACAAAGAAATCGTCGCCGAGGCCAAGGGAAAGGCAAAAGTGGCCGCGCCGGCTGCGCACGATGCGTATGTGAAGCAGGCACATTAACCCCAACAAGAACAACAACAATAACAACAACAGAAACAACAATAACAACCAGAACAACAACAACAATAATAATAACCGGAACAACAACCGTGGAGGCGGCGGCGGAGGTTGGAACTGCTTTGGCGGGAAACCGCGGGGTTATCGAGGGAAGGGGGGTCCTGCGTACAGCCCGAATGAAAAGGGTCGCGCCAACCCCGCGTCAGGAGCCAACACCGTGCCGCAAGGCCCAAGTCACGCTCAGGCCAACAACAACAATAACGTCGAGCAGCAGGCGCCCGCGAAGCAGGCCCGGTCTGGACAAGCGATGGCGCCCGATGGGTATATCCATACCATCTCGGGCGGACCATCGCCGGCTGGGTCAAGCCAGGCAGAGAGGAAGAGATACGGGAGGGAAAGCCATCATGAGCCCTCGGTATTTAGCGTCGCACAAACCTCGCGGGCCCACGTAGGTTTGTCCTTCTCATCCGAAGATGCCGAGGGGCTTCACATGCCACACTCTGACCCTTTGGTGGTACATGCTCAAATGTGCTCGAAGATGGTAAAGCGAGTGCTGGTGGACACGGGATCCTCCGTGGACATCATGTACTATGGCGCGTTCGAGCAATTGGGCATCTCCGTGACATCCTTGAAGCCCTACGCTGGGAAACTCACTTCCTTCTCGGGAGACGAAGTCGACGTGGCGGGTCTCATAGACCTCTGGATGACGCTAGGCACCGGCTCCACCAGGAGAACCGAGATGGTGGAGTTCACGGTGGTACGCCTGCCTTCGGTGTGGAATGCAATCATTGGGAGGGTCTCCCTGATGAAGTTCCAGGCGGTAGTTTCTATCTATCACCTGAAGATGAAGTTCCCCGTCGATGGCGGGGTTGGAGAGGTAAAAGGCAATCAGGAGGAAGGTCGCGTTTGCTACGCGACCTCGGCAAAACAAAAGTGTCCGGTGTTCATGGTGGAATCTCCCGGCGAGGCCGACCTCGAAGTCCGGGATTTCACGGTCCCCACTCCAGAGTTAGAAAGAAGGGTGATATCCCCTTTCGAGAGCGAGTCTGAGAAGATCTACCTCGGAGAATGCCTCTTGGGGGTGTCAGCAACGTCGCTAGAAGCCTTGCTCGTTGGGTCCCGCGACGTGTTCGCTTGGACTGCAAAGGACCTCCGAGGTGCCCCGCGGACCGTGGCCCAGCACTCTTTGAACGTCGATGTCACCACTCGCCCCGTGGTGCAGCGACGAAGAAAAATGAATGAAGAAAGGGCGAGCGCCGCAAATGACGAGGTGGCAAAATTGCTGGGTGTGGGGTTCATTCGCGAGGTTCAATACCCCCGGTGGTTGTCCAACGTCGTGCTTGTCAAAAAAGCCAGCGGGAAGTGGAGGATGTGCGTCGATTTCAAAGACCTCAACAAAGCCTGTCCCAAAGATAGTTACCTCTTGCCCTTGATCGACGAGCTCGTTGACTCAACCGCATGTCACGGGGTTTTAAGCTTCCTCGACGCATACTCAGGCTACAATCAAGTCCTGATGAATCCGCGAGAAGAGGAGGAAACATCCTTCATCACCCAGCGAGGCCACCTTTCAACACCTCGTCGACCGCGTCTTTAAGAACCATCTCGGACGGAACGTGTCAGCTTATGTCGACTATATTGTTGTCCGGAGCAAGACCCCTGAGGAGCATCTGGTCGACCTCGCTGAGGTCTTCGCCACTCTCAGGCACAACCGTCTCAGCCTGAACCCCGAGAAGTGTGTCTTCGGCGTGTCATCGGAAAAATTTTTAGGCTTTATGATTAGCGAGTGCGGCATCGACGTAAACCCCGCCAAGGTCGCGTCGATCCTCTCAATGAGGTCACCACGGTCTCGCACCGAGGTGCAACGGCTCAACGGTGCCGTCAACTACCTGGGGAGGTTTTGCTCCCGCTTGGCGGAGAGGTCCCTGCCCTTTTTCGCAGCTCTCAAGCAGAATGACAAGTTCGTGTGGGATGAGAGGCTTGAGCTCGCTTTCTCTGAACTAAAGGCCTTCTTGTCAAAGCTCCCCACAATGTCGCCCTCGATGGCGGGCGAAGACTTGCAACTTTATGTGGCCGTCAGCCCTGAGACGGTCAGCGTGGTGCTAACCAGAAAGGCCACGCACCCAGTTTACTTCGTGAGTCGCGTGCTCCAGCCCGTGGAGCAGCGTTATTCCCCATCAGAGAAGATGGCACTGGCAGTTGTGACCGCCGTAAGGCGTCTACGCCCTTACTTCCATGCGCACCCCATTCAGGTCCTGTCTGACCTCCCACTTCGACAAATCCTCCACCAGCCCGCCCTCTCCGGGCGAATGACAAAGTGGGCAGTCGAGCTCTCCGAGTTCGACATCAGCTACCTCCCAAGGACCGCCATGAAAGGGCAGGCCCTCGCTGACTTCATGGTGTAGGTTACCTTCCCTGAGATAGAAACAAGCTCGGAAGAATGGAAGGTATTTGTTGACGGCTCACGGTGTGATGCCGGTGGTGGGGCTGGCGTATTCCTTGCTGGGCCCTCGATCGAGACGGAGTATTCCCTTAACTTCGCCTTCGAAGCCACCAATAACGAGGCCGAGTATGAGGCCATGATCGCCGGAATCGAGATGGCGCTCCTCAGTGGGGCCGGAAAATCAGGGTCTACACCGACTCCGAGCTGGTGCCGCGCCAACTCAACGGTCAGTACGACACCAGAACGGGGTTCCTGCCCGCGTACCGAGAAAAGGTGAAAGCCTTGGTATCGTGCCTGGAAACCTTCGCGGTTGAGTCCATCCCGCGAACCTCGAACACCAAAGCAGATGCACTTGCGAGGTTAGGATCCGCCCTCCCCCTTGAAGTGGGAAACCGCGTGATGGTAGAAAGAAAACTCTCACGGAGTGTGAACAGCGAGGTTCTATCTGTCACCGCGGGGGATTGGAGGATCCCGATAACACGGTATGTGGAGAGCGGTGTCCTCCCAAAGGACCCCGCGCAGGCCAGGAAGCTGAAAATGCAGGCGGCGCGGTATTGCGTCGTAGGTGGCTACCTTTATCGTCGTGGCTATGCTGAGCCCAACCTGTTGTGCGTCCCAACCGAAGCTACGGAGCACATCCTTTATGAGGCCCATGAAGGGGTCTGTGGCGGCCACCCAGGGTGGCGAACCCTTTCGCATAAGATCGCCCACTTGGGGTACTTCTGGCCCACCCTCTGGCAAGACGCAAGGGCCTATGTCCAGCGATGTGACGGATGTCAGAAACACGGTAACCTCCTGCACGCCCCGACCTCGCAACGTCGCTCCATCCACGCGCCATGCCCCTTCACGATGTGGGGGATGGATATCCTCGGCCCCTTCCCCAAGGCTGTTGGTCAGGTGCGGTACATCCTGGTCATCGTCAACTACTTCACGAAGTGGGTCGAGGCACAAGCAATGGCGAAGATCACGGGGACTAAGGTCTGCGACTTTCTATGGAAGAACCTCGTCTGCCGCTTCGGCGTTCCCATGACCATCATGACCGACCATGGCCCCCAATTTGATTGCGAAGAGACCCGAACATTCTGCTCAGACCTGGGCATAACCCTCAAGTTCTCCTCCGTGGCCCATCCTCAGTCCAACGGCCAGGTAGAGAACGTCAATGCCCGCATCCTGTCCGATCTAAAGAAACGGCTGGGCATGGCCCAAGGTCGTTGGGCAGAGCTCCTCTCACTCGTCCTATGGACATACCGCACCACCGCGCGCCGCGCAACCGGAGAAACGCCTTTCGCCCTAACCTACGGGGCGGAAGCACTAGTCCCGGTAGAAACCCTGGTCCCGTCGGCAAGGGTGTTTGATTTCGATGAAAAGGAGAACGAGGCCAATCTCAGGGTCGAGTTGCTCTTCCGTGACGAGCTACGCGAAGTAGCCGACCTTTGCTCCAGGGAATATAAGCGTCGCGTGGCCGTCTACCACAATAAGAAGGTGAGACCTCGATTCCTGGCCACAGGTAACCTCGTCTTGAGGCGAACCGAAGGTGGCAAACTGGACCCCAACTGGGAGGGGCCATACATCCTCGGCGAGGAGGTCGCTCCCGGAGCTTTTAAGCTCAAAGACAACGAGGGGCGTACCCTGAGCAAGACGTGGAACGTCGACCAACTGAAAAAGTACTTTGTGTAAACTCTCTGAACTCCGTTACTTCTTGCAATTTTTGTGAATAAAGGGTTGTGGAACTTTCAAAATCTCTCTCAAAAATAAAAACCTCGGGTTTTAAGTCCACCCCTCGCTTCCCGCTTGGTGTTGGAGAATCTCGTTAAGTCCAAACCTCGCCTCCCGCTTGGTGTTGGAGAATCTCGATTAATCCACCCCTCGCTTCCCGCTTGGGGTTGGAGAATCTCGTTAAGTCCACCCCTCGCTTCCCGCTTGGTGTTGGAGAATCTCGTTAAATCCACCCCTCGCTTCCCGCTTGGGGTTGGAGAATCTCGTTAAATCCACCCCTCGCTTCCCGCTTGGGGTTGGAGAATCTCGTTAAATCCACCCCTCGCTTCCCGCTTGGGGTTGGAGAATCTCGTTAAATCCACCCCTCGCTTCCCGCTTGGGGTTGGAGAATCTCGTTAAGTCCAAACCTCGCTTCCCGCTTGGTGTTGGAGAATCTCGATTAATCCACCCCTCGCTTCCCGCTTGGTGTTGGAGAATCTCGATTAATCCACCCCTCGCTTCCCGCTTGGGGTTGGAGAATCTCGATAATCCACCCCTCGCTTCCCACTTGGGGTTGGAGAATCTCATTAAATCCACCCCTCGCTTCCCGCTTGGGGTTGGAGAATCTCGTTAAGTCCAAACCTCGCCTCCCGCTTGCTGTTGGAGAATCTCGATTAATCCACCCCTCGCTTCCCGCTTGGTGTTGGAGAATCTCGTTAAATCCACCCCTCGCTTCCCGCTTGGGGTTGGAGAATCTCGTTAAGTCCAAACCTCGCTTCCCGCTTGGTGTTGGAGAATCTTGATTAATCCAAACCTCGCTTCCCGCTTGGTGTTGGAGAATCTCGATTAATCCACCCCTCGCTTCCCGCTTGGGGTTGGAGAATCTCGTTAAGACCACCCCTCGCTTCCCGCTTGGGGTTGGAGAATCTCGTTAATTCCAAACCTTGCTTCCCTCTTGGGGTTGGAGAATCTCGTTTGGTCCACCCCTCGCTTCCCGCTTGGGGTTGGAAAATCTCGTTTAGAAAGTTAGACCACCCCTCGCTTCCCGATTGGGGTTGGAGGATCTCGTTCAGTCCACCCCTCGCTTCCCGCTTGGGGTTGGAAAATCTCATTTGGAAAGTTAGACCACCCCTCGCTTCCCGCTTGGGGTTGGAGAAACTCGAGCAAAACATGCGAGGTCCGAGCAGGGCTGATGACCTCGGCGTAATTATTGTGCGAATTCCGGGCAAGGCTCGGGACCTCGGCGAATTCTTGGGAAGATCCGAGCGAAGCTCATGATCTCGATGCAGAATTAGAAACACCCGATGTGGCCCGAGTACCACAATAGTTGTGACACTCGAACCATGGGGTTGGATGAATGTGGGCGAGCATATGCAAATAAGCTAGAACAAACAAACAATCATGAGAAAAGAAAAATGATATAAAAAGGTGGGCCACTAGGGCCCAGATGTTTAATTACAGACCCCGCAGGGCCGCCAAAATAAAGGCCACAAGGGCCGAGACGTTTGAATTACAAACCCCGCAGGGCCACCAACAAAACAAAAAAAAACCAGCAACATCCTTCAGATCTTCGAAGCTTCAGCGACGGGGCCTTCGAGAAGTTCCAGGGCAGGAGGAGGTGTCGTGGACTGCTGGGACTTTGGCACATCTGCCACAGGCTGAGAATCTGTGGCGGCGACTTCCAGGTCTTCCCGAGTGAAGTCTGCCAAGGTAGGCGCCTTGCTGGCCACAGTCCCGTCCTCGTTGAGAAAGATTCACACTCTCCCTCAGGCTCTTCTCCGTCAAGTTCCCCCATAGTCTCCTCGTAGTTGGGGATGAAGAACTTAATGCGGGGGTCGATATGCCCTTACTTCGCAACCGCTTGTTTAACCCCCATACGGACGGACTGGTGGAACATCTTCCCCACACTTTCCACCAACTCCGCCTTATAGGCCTCGGAGTTCACGTACCTGGGCCCCTCGACTTCCACCTCCTCGCTAAGCTCAACAACACGCCGTTGGAGCCTGGTAATCTCCTCCTCAGCTTTCTGAAGCTCCGCCTCCTTTTCTCTGAAGAATTGGTGCTCCGTGGATAGCTGTCCCTTGAGCTTTGCGACTTCGCCCTTGAAGCCCCCGTTCTCTTCCTTCAAGTCCTTAGCCTCCTCCTTCGCCTTCCTCAACTCCTCCCTGACCCTCGCAGCATCCTTGGCCTCATCCGTTGCCGCGATCTCCGCGGCGCGAACGCGTTTCTCAGCCTCCGCGAGGTTTTTTCCCCTCTTCTCAATCTCGGCGTCCCGCTCTTTGAGCCTCGCCTCCATCCTATCCATATTCCTATGGAGGAGGCCGACGCGACCGCAGTTGTAGTTCGCGAAGAAGTTATTCTGAAGCAACAGAAGAGCACGTTAAAACAGGAACAAAAATATTAAAGCCAATCAAGAAAAAACAACCCCGTAAGAGCAAGGCATACCATCGCTGAGTAGCGGAGGATCTCGTCGTTAAGGGCTGCCTCCGAGAGGTTGTTGGCCCATGCAACCTCCTCGGTCCAAAATGTCCTGTCCCAGTCTTTGGACGCGCCCCGGGAAGGACCGGGGCAATGGAACTTGTCGGCAGGAGGCCCGTGGCCGAGACAACTCGGCTCTTTGAGTCGAGGCGCTCGATCATCTCGCCCCCTGGGGTTCCCCCTTGGTCGTCCCCCTTTTGCTTCTTCCTTTTCTCTCTGCGTGGAGACCCCGTGCCCTTTCTCTTGGACCCGGCTTTATCACCGGATCCTCGGGAGGCTTGGGATGACGTTCTTGCGACGTCCCCCTTTGTCGCGGCCCCTCGCTCTTCTTCGCCTCAGGCGCCTTCAATGTCGGGATTGTGGCCTTCGGCTGCGAGGCAAGTGGCCTCGCTTGCGAGGTCAGCTCCTTTATGACGACTCCATGTTGGCTTTGGGGTCTCGGAGCATTGGAGGAAGAAGTCACATGCCTTTTGCCCTGTGACTTCATGGTAAGAGCGCCAAGTAGGTCCACTGTCAAAACAAAAAAGGCATAAAAGTTAGACAAGGAAAAAACAAAAGGGAATTAGCAAGGTTTATGCCCCCGTAGCCTAGAGACGACGATAAAACAAAACGGGCTGGCGAGGTTTATAACCTCGCTTCCTAGCAGCAAAAGGAAGAAACAATCAGGAAAGAGATTGAATACCCTCTCTGCCCTCGCTAGGGGGGAGGCTGAGACTCAGGCCGGCCCGCTCAAGCCGGTCCTGAGAGAGATACACCTGGTACGGTGCCTGACTCGCTGTAGCGTATCGGGCCTTGAGTGCTTTAAGCTCGTCAACCGTATGCGGGCACACGCACCGAACAAAGGTGCCCGGCACCACGGGAAAATTGAGATATCTCCCGGTGGGATCTCGGACCAAAAACCAATTCGGCTTCCACGTCCCGACGTTCGAAGGGGCCGTGGTGATTTTGATGTTCGGCGTGCTGAGGTTGATAAGGCAGGGCCGAGGTTCCCTCCATCCAGGAATAAAGTCGACAAGTTATCAAGATTTGGCCCGTCCTCAAGTTCACGGCTGCGAATCGTGTAGGCACACAGCAGCCGCCAAGCATTCGGGAACAACTGCCCGGGACAGATCTGCATGGCCCACATATAGTCGACAATATGTCGGGCCAGAGGTAGCCTGAAACCCGCTTGAAGACTGAAGAGGTGCACAACCGCGCACCTTTCGTAGGACGCCAAGGAGCAGCCCCCCTCTTCGGGAAGTGCCAACTCAACCCCCTCGGGCCAAGCGAAGTCCTTGGAAATCTTTTCAAGGTCTTCACGCTTGAGCTCGGTGGCCAGTCCCCCGGACGTGTTGGCCTTGGGAGAACCCGGGGTCTTGGGAATCCGTTCTTCAAGGACAAGCGGGACGCGAGACACGACATCGGTAATGTACGCCGCAGGAAAGCTAGGAGGCACGTAGGGGGTGGGAGCTGAGGCCGTGTCCACACCTGACCTCGCCACCAAATCAGTAACGACCTCATCTGGGGTGGAAGACGAAGCCATTTCAACACCCGACGACGCGCGAAGTCGGGAGAAGCGCAAATTGATGGAAACCTCGGAGTCACTTGAAGAAGGGTCGCTGAAAACCAGCGAAGGGGACCTCGGGTTCTGAGAATCGCTAGGTTCTATGCTTCCCACGGACTCCGAAACCTCCTCGTAAAAACCCTCTTAAACTTTGAAAGCGAAGCCGGGCGGGGGGCTCACAGAGGCTCTCCTAGCCATGAAAAGAACGACGTCCAGGCCGCGGAAGGCTAACACCTAGAAAAGAAAGAAGTGTTGAGACATCGGACAAAATAACCAAGGAAAAACAATGCGAGGTCATAACCTCTAAGGGAAGAGAACGCGAGGTCACGACAAGTAAAGGGAGAACAAGACGAGGTCATGACAGCGTCTAGAAGAAAGAGAATTCGAGATCATAAGAAACGAAAAGCCACGTGGCACCCTAGGGGCTACTCTGACAAGATAGGACGGCGATAGAGAAGTCGAAGCGCCAAAAAGAGGAAAGAGAAAGTGAAATGGAGGCCAGCGGTGGAAAGCAGCGGCGGGGACCCTAACGTCCCGTCAATCAACCGTCAAGACGTTTGGGTTTCCGAGGATCTCAAAATTCAAAACCGCCGAAAGAAAGCGCAGAGACCCAGCCATCGGTTGAGAGGGCGAAGGGTTCGAGAGCATGGCGGTCGCCACCCTCACCCCACCATCCCGCCACCATGACGATGGCGAGAAACACCAAGAAACGGCCATTTCCCGCTAGGGCACAAAGTCGGGCAAGAAGAAAAAAGAAAAAAGAGCAAAGAAAAATGGCGAGGGAAACGCGCAGAAACTCACGCCGATCTCACCACCACTATTTCGCCGCAATAAAACCGGAGCGAAACGCCAGGCGATACGCCATCGCCCCTCCAAGGCACGGAACAGAAAGAGAAAATCGAAAGCAAAGAACACCCAAAAGCGAGAGGAAGAGGAACGGGCACTTACTTGCTTAGAATCGGCGTAGAAGGAGCGGTGGCACAACTGGAAGGCGGCGGAGGTTCGTCAACAACCGTCTGGAGAACCGCTAGCGAGAAACCGAAAAGGCGAAGAGAGAGAGGGAGAAAATGTTGAGAGAGAAGATGGAGGGGAAGCGTGTGAGGTACGCCCTTATAAAGAGCAGGCTTGGGCCTCCCCTGCCTAGAGAGGCTTATTGGGCTTGTCCCGCCTGAACGACCCGTTAAGCAAGACATGAAGAGCAAGCCCAGAAAAGCTTCACCCCTGCAAACAATGAAAAGAGCTAAGTGTAGAGTCTCGCAAAGAGAGGGCTTCGCAAGACGCCCGCCATGAACCTCGGAACCCTCGAAACCTCGCAAAAAGCCTACCCACCTCCCAAAACCTCGTACCCCGTGATCCTTGGGAACTTATGCCCTGCAGCCCTCGGGGCGAGGCCCCCAGGCCATGGGGTTGTGATGATGCTCAAAATAGTAAAGTGAGAAGTGGGCCCGGGGTACGAAGAACATACAAGCTCGACGGGCCTCTCGAGGATGATCCTGGGGCCCACAACCGCGCCCACCTTTTATTTTAACAAAATTTCTACCCCGCGAGGTCCTCCAAAACCTTAAAACGAGGTCTAAACCTCGTAATCGACTCTACTGACACGCCCACCCACCAGAACCACTCAGCTAGCGCCACTCTCCCGAGCCAATCATAAGCTGCCTCGCCTCTAGACCAATCAAAGCCCTTGATCTCGGGCGTCCCACATCGGAGAATGATCAAAACTCGACTCTCCAATCCTCTATAAATAAAGGGGAACCTCATATGGAAAAAGGGTCGAAAAACATCTTGAACTCAAGAACTATCTTGCTCGTTGAAGATCGACGTGATCGAAACATCGTCAAAAGGCCTCGCTATAGACAAGTGAAGTCCACAAAAAGACTTCAAGTCTCACAAAGTTTCTGCTCACCTCAAAGACTTTGCTACCCAATCTCGCAAGTCATCGACATCGTCCCGCTAGATCTACCTCGCTTAAGAGGTCAAACAAGCGATACTTAGAATTATCTAGCAACTAGGAGATCTCGAACATTGTTAGGTCGAGATCTCGGACAACCGTAGGGGGTCTAGGGTGTGAACTTCAAGTGTTTGTAACCCCGTTGGTTTGTAATCTCGTTGGCTTGTAGCTTCGTAATCTTGCAACCTCGTTGTAAAGAAAATCATAAATAAAGAAGCAAGTGCTCGCACAATCGAATATAATAATCCCGTCTCTTGTCTTTTAGCGAACGGTTTATTTCGGGTTTCATCAGGGATAATTATCCAATTTATTTTATTTAGAATTTAGCGGATATTACATTTACTTCGTTTGGACAGGACGAAGTTGTGGCCCCACCTTTTCCAACAAATTCAACGGAGGCGTTAGTGAATTCAGCGGAAGCGTCAGACACTTTTGAGCTTCGTTCTGCTCGACCGAAGTGGGGGGCCCACGTATCAGCATTCTCCATCCTTAGGAGTCATCACGCGTGATCAAATGTGGGGCCGCAATTTTGAGCTTCGTCACATGCCTTGTTTGCTTGTTTCACGGGCGCAATTTTGAGCTTCGTCGCATGCCTTGTTTGCTTCTTCTACTAAAGCTTCACTCTCAAATTTCTCTCCATTCTACTCCATCTATAGAGATGTCTTCAAAAAGTAAAGAATACTTCAATAAAGCAAAGGTAATCTTTTTTATTATTAATAGAATTAGTTATGATAATAAATGTATGTTCATACAACTAGATATTGTAACACCCCTATTTTGCAACATTGGGTATTAACGCTAGTGACCTCGGACTTTACCGTCCAAAGTCACCTAAGGCTTTAGAATGATATTTAGAACTTATAAAATGCGAAAATTGACATAAATATTAGATAAGTTTAAAGGATGCTCCTGAAGGAGACTTTGTTCTTACAACCTTCATTACAAAAATAAAAACAAAGTTTGACAGCGGAAAACCTAAACTTGTCCTTGCAACATAAGCATAAATAAACCAAAATAAGCATGAGGTACATCTTTGCGAGTTCAACCCTTCCTTCATGATGCGGTCTTCACCTACGCCTTCTGGGAGTTCCTAGGGTCTAGCATAAGTCGCGAAGGGCGAGAAATGTCAGGCAAACATGCGGAAAAGCGGAATTAGTCTAAGAGACTAAGTAAGTGAGAACGGAACTTCTCAAGGGTATTTCAGTAATTTATAATCTTCGAGATATATTATCGGGATGTGTTTTAAGGTATATGTCTTTATGTGGGGCTTATCGAGACGGAGAAGAGTGTATCTCGAGAGGAGATATCTCGTTAATCGGGAGAAGAACTACGAGATTGTAGACTTCTTAGAATAGAAAGTATGTTGGGAACGTTTATTAATTCATACAAGTTTTGAAAACCTCCCGCACCCTTGTCGGACCTCAACCAACCTCATCTTATTCAGTGCTTCAGATAGGGGAGGTGGCCCGAAGGCGCTTAAGTACCTGCCCACCTTAGACAAGTCCGAATAAGCATTCAGATTGGAAAGACGATCTTTTCAAGAACCGGGAGCCGGGCGGTCTTTCCACGTTGTACTACTCCGACCCGGTTTTGGTTTCTTTTAATTGTGATTTGGCACTTATCTTATATCGAGATAAAACTTTCACTTACGTTAACTTGTTTTAAGAGTGTGGAGGGCCTTGCATAGGCCCGGACCACTGACAAGAACAAAGTTCCGGCACTTCGCTAGAGTGGATGCATCCCTCCGTTGCGTAGGAGCGGACATGGATCATGATCGAAAAGTCGTAATTTAGGCATGGTGGCAATACGACTTAGTTGGTTATATAGAGGTGTCGGGTTAGTCCCGCACCCCTCACTATTTCATCCAAACCGATCTCGAAAAGAGATCGTAAACAATCAAGGTCACAAACAAGACTAGCATAATAGTCCTATTTAATATTTAAATAGCGGAATAACAATAACAGTGGGGTCATTATTTCCAACAATCGATATTCCTAGATTCGTTTATTATTAGCAAACAAGTTGTTCCCAACATCGAGAAATTTCACGGAATGACTTATCGAGGCTACAAGGAGAAATTCCACTTGCCTTAGATTGTACGGTTTTGTACTAAAGAGTGAACGGAAACGTTGTCCTTAAACGAAACGGGAGCTCGACCTATCGACACGGGATATACGAACTAGCTTTAATAAGAATTTTCTTTACATTCTTTTAAAGTTTGGAAATCTCTTATATCCTTTATTATAAGAGAAATAATTTCTAAATTATTGTAATAATAATTTAGGTGGAGATGAATAAAATAATAATATTTTCTATTATTATTTTATATTTGTAATATCCTTATATCCTTTATAAAATCCTTATTTTAATTTTATCCATTATCATTTATGAAAGTCAAGTCATGACATTAATTATATTATTAAAATATTCCTATTAGCTTAACTTATTATTCTAACATTATAACCAAGCAAGGAAATATCTTTATAAAAAAACATTAAGATGTACTTTTCATAATTATAAGAAATATTGTTTTTATAAAACCCTTTTTAGGATGTAAAAAGCCTAGGATACCCTTGTCATTAAATATCTTTTATTTCTCTTGTTATTATTTTATTACCCACCTTATCAAATAATATCTTTTTAAAACTTATAATATATCCTCAATATAATATCTTTCTTATTATGCTCTTCATAAAAAGACATGCAATAATTAATAAATATATTTATATTAATATATCCTTTTCTAATACTTTCCTTAAGTAGGAATCTCTACTAAACTTACCATACTAACTTTCTATGTATGAGATATAGTGATATTATCTTATTATCTATTTACATAATTTTCCCATATATCTTTAGTTTATAAGATAGAAACATATCTTAGAATATTATTTTATAACTAGGAGCATACAAAATTATTTATTTATATCTAAGATCATAATAATGGCTTTTCTTATCTCTTATATCTTTTATATAAGATATCTTTTAACAAAACTAGCATGCTCAATATTTTATAACAATAGTCATTTATATATAAGAATGCTTTTAAATTTATCCACTAATTTTAATTAAGAAAACCCACGTCTTGAGATTTATTTTTATTATTAGATTTAATCATGCAAGATAGAAACTTTATCTAAGTATAATGAGTTTAATAGTTTATGTTTATATGTTTAACTAACAAGATCTTGTATCAATATTTTAATGAGTTATTTTTATTTAGCAAAACAATATAAGGTTATTAATTTTAGAAGAAGCAATTTAAATAATTTAATTGAAAATAAATAAAAGATTTTTGACCTTTCTCTTCTACTGGTTGTACGTACATTACAACAGAGGAATCCAAGGGAGGAACCAAAGGGGCGGCGACGGACGGCCGGCGGGCTGGTGGCATGGCGTCTTCGGCGGCGAGCGCGGACTGTTGGGCGACGGCCTGGTGGTCCGACGGTGGAGTGGTGGTGATTGGGTGGTGTTTGAATGTGTTAAGTGCTCGTTTGGTATCCATATCAGATCTCGGTATCGGGTATCGGTATCGGTATCGGATATGAGATATCATTCATATCTCATATCTCTCCTACCTCTTTTTTTTGGGATATATCAACTATCATGCATTTTGGCCTTGTTTTGATATCAAGATATGACCCGATATCCATATACTCCCATACCAAACACAAGATATGAACTGATACCGATATTTAAATCCGTATACTCCCATACCAAACACAAGATATGGCCCGATACCGATATCTGATATCAGGATATCAATACCAAACGGACCCTAAATGTGTTTTAATGGGGAAAAATCAGCAAAGGGGGACTTGATTTTAGGCTGGATTTTGACAAATTGAAGAGCAAGAATGCTTAGGAAGAGAGAAGAGAGTTTGTGTGTGTCTTCTAAGTGGAAAAATTAGCCCTTTAAATAGGCAATTCCATGGATCTTGGTGATCCATGTCAATGGATTTTGACCAATGGAGAAGGGGAGGATTGATGGGAATTGGAGAGAGTTGTGCTTGTTGGGTGATGATCCTTGATGATGCAACCATGGATGGTCTTGCAAGCAAGGTTGGGGAAGGATGGAAGACACAAATTACATGCATTGATTTTACGTCAATTCCATATCAGACTTCTTTGACTTGTTTGAAGAAGAAGAAGAAAAGGGTAGTTTATTATTAAAAGAGTGGGTTTATGAATTGATGAGCTACAATAGCCTAGCGGTTTGAGGAGTGTGTGTGTGAGAGGGAGATGCAAGAGGTCTCGGGTTCGAGTCCCGACTCTTGACTCCTTTTTATTTAACTTGCATTGTACTATTTTTAGCTTTGTAAGACTAGACTATTAATAATTTCGAAAATTATTTTAATCTTATTTTATTTGAATAACCTTTATACCTTAATAATCCTTGATAACATATTCTTGATTTTTATTTATTTAAATTATTTAAACTCTCTTTTATTATAGAGGAAAGGATTATTAAAATATTATATTGGTTTTAAAAACCTTGGAATATTGCGGATATTACAGATATAATTTATTCGCTTGATATTGCATGTTAATTTATATATACACCTAGTTTGGCATTAGTGTAGATAATATTAAGTTTATATGAAAAATATTTGTTCTCTTTTATTTGATTAATATTTTATTTTAAATTTTTGTAGAGAGCCCTTGGCTTGTCTTCATCTAGGTCTTCATCTCGGTCTCCTCGACCCCAACACATTGATTTAAATCGAACCACTCCCACCACCATGCAAGATAGGGGCAATGTAGTGTCCTCCGAAGACGAGGCTGAAGTGACAATGCCAACTCATATCCGGATATTCCGACTGATATCCCTAGGGAAGACATTATATGGAAGGTTATCGTTCCGTTCCCTCTCCAAACCAATTGTCTGAGCACTCGTTCGGAAATGAAATTTGGAATGCGTTTGAAATTTACAGTTCGAACTTTCCAATGCCAAATGTCGAAACTAGAACCTCCGAATTTCCACCATCAATGTTTTATCCCGAGGTCGGGACTTCTCAAGTCCCACCAATGGGGACCTCCCCATTTCTACCATCAATGTTTTATGCCGAGGCCGAGACTTCTCAAGTCCCACCAATGGGGACCTCCCAATTCCAACCAACGTAATATGAAGGGATCGAGACTTCCCAATTCCCACCAATGAGTTATCATGACGCAGGGCCCTCACAAGTCCATACCCAATCTCAAGTTGGAGGGAGCTATAACAGGCCAACATGAAGCAGAAACACTAGTAGGGGGGAGGAAGTTTAGGAGGAGGAGTTGACCTCATGGATGATGGCGGCCCTATTAACAAGGAAACCCTCGTGGAATTCGACACCCACATTGCCAAGAAATTTTGGGATGATCAACAGGCAATTTGAATAATTTTTTGTTTATATTATTGAACACGGTTCTAATTTTAATTATGGTTGTAATGTTGTTAGCATGCAAGGGTTTTAAAATGTCAAGTTCATTCTGCCCCGTTTGAGTTTTGGACGAAGTCGAACCGATTGGCTCCATGTCAACCGTGGATGATGTTGGCCGAACAAAGCAGCCTACTTGGGTTATTGAACCTTTAGGTTAGGGGAACAAACGAAGTTTTGGTGTCTGCTTTGGTGGAAAGATGGTAACCGGAGACTAACAACTTCCATTTTCCTTGGGGGGAAATGACCATCACCTTCCACGATGTAAACATGATATTGGATATTCCATTAAACGGGATTCGACCAGTCTTTGCATTATCACCCTTAGAGGAAAATGGCTTGCGTGTCCAAATAATTGAAATGTTGGGTTGGACCCTTGAAGAAGTGAATGCCCAAATCTATTCAGGCGGCCTCGTTCTCAAAGATCTCAACCAATAGCTTGTTGCACAACAGGAGCACGAAGGAGGTAATCCGTGTCACATGGCGTCCGTCTTTTTACTTGTGTTATTGGGATGCACCCTTTTCATCGATAAGAGTGGCGCCCGTGTGAACCATAAGTTCATGAACTTGTTCCTAAACCACGGGTAGACGGGTCAGGTTGCTTGGGGCCCTACAGCCTTGGCCTACTTATATAGGCAATTAGGTATGGCAAGTCGCGTTGGAACTGCACAAATAGGCGGTTGTCTATATCTCCTAAATGTGAGTTTACATAAATTATAAAATTTTAAACTTTTAACTCATTATTAACATAACTAACTTATTTTTTTTAGAATTGGAATTGAAGATACCTTCCTTTGTATAGGGTTTATTTGAACAGATTTATAGACTTGCAACTAGGGGAGGAGTACAGAGCAAACCCTAGATCGAGAAATAGGGATGAAATGAGTTGAGGAGATATTGTAATACTCTAGACCGATACACCATGGATATGGTAATACACCCTAAACCAAATTATAAACTATACGAGTTAAAACATGACACTAATACGAGCTATCAACTACTATAATTCTATAGGTCCAGTGGGTGCCATATCCTCAAGAGCTGAACTTTACTGATGGAGAACTCTCAGTCTCTAGGTATAAGGGCTTACTAACAATCTTAGACATTCAAGAGCCATATATGCCTGAGAGATGTTTTCCCCAATTTCACTATCGTCAAAGCATCCCTAGGTTCCCAGTCATCACGACCCACAAAGTGGTCCGTAGAGAGAAACTTAAGAGTGGTTACACATTAGAATTCAGTTCCGAGGATGACCATTAGGATCAACGCTTTAACTTCTTATATCCAATGGGAAATCAACCTACTTTTCCTTGGATGATAACTACCAGGAGTGGCATTTACAACGCACTCATCCATATCTACTAAGGGGTTCAGCTGAAATCATGGCCAGTCGACAGACGGTGGCACCGGCTTCATTGATACTCAAAATGTGCGGAAACTTTTAATTGCACATATTAAGCTATTTCTATATTTCAATTGGTCTTGTTAATTTCTCATAATTATTCTTTTTTGAACAGCGCTTGAATCATATACAAGGCCTAGCGAACTAGTATGCTCACTTGAGGCAGCTTGGAGGCGAAGTAGCACGACTTGTGGACGGACTACACGGATTTCTCACGATGCCCACCATTCCATCCCCACTTATGGAAGACCCACCACCTCGGCGCACTCGCCGCTTTCACACCCCGGCCCTCGCCTTTGTATACACCAAACCAGCACAGTCTCGATTCTCGCAACTTGTCCTCTGTACTGGCCACCCCTACCTTGCTTCCGATCACTTCATTTCTGATCTTGTCTAGGAGCGTGTGTCCCCTATCCACCTTAGCATCCTCACCTCGGCTACCATCAGCCTCTATTCTTGTGCCTTCGTGGTGGGCCAACATTCTGCCCTATAGAGGATGGTAGATCTAATGACTGTCCTTGGTTGCCAGGCTCTCCCAAATCAACTCTCTAGGTACGTACTTTGTCATAAGCTTTCTCCGGGTCGATAAAAACCATATGCATGTTCTTCTTCCTCTCTCGGTACTCCTCTATTAGCCTTGTTAGCAGGTGGATAGCCTCCATAGACGATCTCCCATGCATGAAACCAAACTGGTTATCTGACACTCTGACTAGTCTCCTCAACCTCAACTTGATGACCTTCTCCCACACCTTCATTATGTGACTCAGAAGCTTGATGCCTCTATAGTTGTTGCATTGTTGCACATAAATACTTAATATAGAATTTTTTTTGATTAAATATTTAAAATCACAAAATTATAAAGTTGTGAGATTCTTATCATTTAAAATGATAATTATTTTATTGATATTATTAATTAAATCAATAGGAAAAATGTGATATTTTAAATAATTATGAAAAAAAAGGTTAGATTTATAAATAAATTACATATGTGGGGTTCTTGTCAATAGGGTCGGTTCGGGTTAAATATGGGTTCGGGTCAATCAGATTACTAGTTAAATTAGGTCGGATTTTGGAAGGTTATCGTGCAAGTTCAAATTGGCCAACAAGTCAAAACTATCATTTCTAAATGTTATTTTCACTCTTAAATTATTTTTAAATTATTAAATATTAGTAATATAAATATGTAAAAATAAATAACTTTATTTCAAAAAATAAAATAAAATAAATATTTTAATACAATTTTAAATTTATAGTCCAATCGGGTCAGGTCTTGGGTTGGTCGATTCAGGTCTTATATTCTTGGGTCAGGATCATGTTTAGGTCAAAATTGGGTTTCGCGTCGGTCAGGTCGTGCTTAAGAGCGGGTCAGTCGATTCGGCTTTTTGGGTTCGGTCGACTTTTGGCAGCTTTAGGTTCAATCAATCAAAATGTTCTCAATTAAGTTTTAATCAATCATAACATTTTAATAGTATAGTTGACGTGTTTGAATGTGAGGTTTACATATGGCAATTTATTTATTAGTAAAGGCATAATCAAATATTTTATTAATTAGGGTAAATTTCATAAAACCACCAGTAAATTATGCTCGTGTGCACTAAACCACTCGTAAAAAATAATAAAATAAAGTTCGGCGTTATCAAAGAACCACCCAAACTAGGTTAACATCCATGTCCCGTTAAATGAGTTATGAAAAAGACATATTTCCCCCTCTCAATGAATTAAAAAATCAAAATTAAAGCTTTTGGTTTCAGAGAAATTCAGTGTGAAAGCCCCACCCAGATCCAAAGCTTGACCAAAAAAATCTTATCCAAACCCACCCGGATTTTTATGCAATTTGATTCTTATTTATTTTATATCATCTTCTTATGGTTGAAATTTAAAGCCTAAATAAGAGAATAACATGATTTGTGGGCAATATTTTGATTCAAACCTTGACACTCTGCAAAGAAGAAGTGTGGTGGAGGAGCGTCGGACACCACAAGCGGAGTAGGACGTTCGGTCTGCCTTAGAACCTTCAACATCGACGAGGAGGTCGCTCACTGGTTACGATAATGCCACTTGGCGGATTTGTGGGTAAGAGGCCGAGCTTGCTTTCCTGGAATCGCCAGGTACCCAACGATGAAGAGGCAAGCACACCTTCCGTACTCACCCAATTTACGCCCCAATTGAAATTTATGGGTTTGGGAAGGTGGTGAGAAGTGAATTTTTTGGGTTAAAGGGTTGAGAGCTTTCAATTTTGGATTTCTCAAGTTGGGATCTGAAAGAGATTTTTCTTTCAATTAGAAGTCCAAAAAATTATCTAAACCAAAATCCATCTATTAAGGCCATCTCCAACAAGTTCTCCAAATTTTTCTCCAAAATGGAGCACTAAATCTCGAACAATAATCCAATTTGTTCGGTGCTTCAAATCTTCCCATAAATCTCGAACAATATCATAATATGTGATAGAGAAGCGCAAGGTTGAATCCATAGACTAAATAATCCATACAATTAACATGGAATTAACATTAAACTAGTTGTCTTCGTCATTAGTGTTGTTGGGCGACTTGATGATACGCCCATCCAAAAATTCCATCTTGCATTTGGCATGAAATTCATTCTTCATAAAGATTGGCCATTCTTGATGGTTTTTACCCTTCAAAGTTATCAAATAAATTGTGAGACCCGAATGATATGAAGGATGAAGATAGTTTGGTGAGATGAGATTGAGAATAAGATGTTTCAGTACCAACTAAGACGTGGGGTTGAGTGTTTCTTGTTCGGAATATGAAGATGCCATTGCCAAGTATTACTGACAGATGCAGAATTCAGCGTCTGGTGTGTCCCTCTTTACTCCATAATGAAGAACATGATAGAAAATATGTTGGGGCAAAATTTTAGGTCAAATTTTTCAATAGCACTCCCAATAATATGGGGAAGTTGTTGGAATTGGTCTAAGCCATGGAGACGACATTAAAGCACAAAAGATCTTGAAGAAGACAATAATGAATTTAGACAATTTAGGGCAAAACATTATTTTAGGCTTTCTAATTAAAAGGGTTAAATGTCGGAAATCTAATGATTGAATACCGATTTCCTAATTGGGGTGGTTATTTGATAACGTTCAAGTTTTATGGGTGGTTTTGTACTATTTCTTTTTTATGGGAGGTTTGGTGCACAAGAGAATAATTCACGGGTGGTTTTATGAATAAAAAAAAAAGATAAATAGCTCAATTATATCTCAATCAATCGGATTTATACTAAAAAGATGAATAATGTAGTTCAATGAGAGGTTGATATATGTCGTTTTTAACCTGTGCTTTAATTATTAGTAATGAACAATTTTTTTGTTCTTCTAGGATGTAGAACTTTTTTTGTTATTAATATCTAAGTTTAAATTGAATAATAGTATAAAATATATAGATGAAAAATAGTTAATTTATTTAATAAAATCTTAGTTATCTAGTATTTATGAAAAATAATAAAATATGTATAATAGGAGAAGAAAATATTTGAATGACAATATCATATAAAAATAATAGTACAATATTGTAAATTAATTTACATGCACGAAACACATCTAGATTATTTATATAATATTGTAATATTGGTCAATAATATCGTATTATCTATGATATGTTTAAGTTGGACAAATAATAGTCATCTGGGTTTATTCTAAAACATGGCTTCTATTAATTTACATATTTACATACATAAAATATTTTTGAGAAATATTGGTTGGTACCTCGAGTTTTTGACTTTTTCAAATGGTGCCCTAAAAAACAAACTTATTCCAGCCTTCCAGGTGGTACATCCGAACACTTGCAAAAGTTCGGCTTGTGCCCTTACTTGTGAGTTTTCCTTATTTTATTACTAAATTAGTTTGTTTTCTAATAAAAATTATTTTTATTTTATTAAGTTAGAATACAATTCTAATTTAGAAAAAATTAAGATAAATTTAAACGTATGTCCCATAAAAATAATGGTATAAATATATTATATAACAAAATTTATCTAGTAGACTTTATGCTATATTATTTTCAATTAATCAGATTAAAACCTAATATATTTTTGTATCATATTAGAATAAATATATTTAATAATTTTAACTTTTCAAGTAAATTTTATGTACTAATTTATGACAATTTTAGCATATCAATTCAAACTTTCATAAATATATTGACATAATGTATACATTTTTATTGCTTGAATAATAGTAAAGTAGTATATAAAATTATTATTCTAAATAGTAAATGAACTTTCAGTATATATGTTTATATATTTTCATAAATTTAAATTCCTATACTTGACAAGCTTTTATTAAATAATTTACTTTATATGACAAAAGTTTTATTACTTTTTTAAGAATTGTCAAAATTACTACAGAAAATCTACATGAAAAATTTTAATTATATAATATATTATTTTAATATAAATAGTATAATATTTTTGGTTTTAACTTAAAAATTTTAAATTATACAACGTAAAATCTACTTGAAAAATATATAGAATATAATATTTTTATATAATTTAATTTTTTTTTAATTTTTTTTAAATTAAAATTGTGTTTTAATTTACTTAATATAAAAATATTTTTTCATTAAAAAGCATATTAAGTAGTTATAAACTAATGGAAATTCACAAGTAAGGGCACGAGTCGAACTCTTACAAAAGTTCGGAAGTAACTCTCGGAATAAGTTTTTTCCAGAACACCACCTGGAAAAGCTAAAAACTTGAGAGTTCCAACCGGAATTTCCCAATATTTTTTTATTAATAATATTCAAATTTAAATTGAATAATAGTATAAAATAGGAGATAGAAAATGTCCAAATCCTATGGAAATAAATACATATAATTTATTTGTTTAATATATAAATAAAATATTTATATGTGGGATCTACAATTAAATTTCAACTAATTAAAAAAATAGTCTAATTAAATTTTAACTATTTAGATTAATTTTAAAAAAATGAGTTATGTGGTTCAAAGTAGAATTAATATGTGTCGTTTTATATATTATTTTAAACCTCTGTTTTAGTATATAGTAATGATGATTGTTGGACAATGTTAGAAGGCTGTTCAGAGAAGACAGCCATTTAACAAAAGTTTGCCTTTGTGTTCTTTTCATTTTTACAATTCATGTTAACACCAACAAAATCACATACTTGATAAATAATCCTGGATTAACCGAGCCACACGTTGGGCAACCCAGAGGGATCCAGCTTCAGTGCATGAGAAGGCGTGAGTATGACCTTCCTCTTCAATAGACAAATCAATATCAGGAGCTTGCTTGGAAATCTGCAAAATGTAGAATAGTTGAGGGTTTGAGAGCAAGGATAAGCAATGCAGGGGCACACTCTACCACATGAACAAAGGGTTTGGATCCGGTTGAGCAGCTTTATCTAGTCACTGTTACCCTAATAGTAAATAGGTGAAGCCTAAAAAGATAAAAATAAGATTTAAAAAATGGTATCAAATCTAACCCATTAAGTTACAATCAAGAAGTCAAGATTTAACTCTGGTCGAGTCCCATTTCATGAACAAACAAATATCTCTTTAACTGAAAGTAAAATTACCTCTTCAAACATAGTCAAAGGACCCCAGTGATCATCAATGCCAAACAAAAGTGCAATCTGGTCCTGCTTTGATCTCATGAAGTCCCAATCTGGTGTTTCTATAAGCTAGTAGACAAGACTCTGATTAGTAGAACAGTATAAGGGCATGGTTTTTATCACAAGACAATAAAATAAGATTGGGCACATATCAGAAGCAATATTTAGCTTATCAAACAGTACCAAGAAAAGAGTTCTGCTAAATTTTTTGAAACATTATCTTTCCCACTCATTACACTTTCTAAGGAGTAGGGATCATACATAATGAGACGTCGAAGTTGCAAATCATGACATTAGTTACCATCATAGAGATGCCAATATTTACTCTAATTAAGTGCAACTTCAATATATATTTATCCTTTTTTACTATCAAGATAAAATAGGTAAGGCTATCAAAACCAAGATACAACAACAACAACATCAACTCAGTGTTAACCCGTCTCAAGCAGGTTCTGGGGGGCCATGATGTACACACCCTTGCCCCAATATAAAATCGAGAGGGTGTATGAAGAAGGCCTAAGTATTATCATTGCCCGGAAGACCCAAGGAAAACTAAAATTCAGCTATGTGACAATGATAACTAAATCTAGTTAGAATGCACCAAAATTGATATAGGGGTTATATACATCTCAAAGGCATTGTATAAAAGCCAATGAGCATGAAGATGCGCCCCATTTTCTGGAAGATATATAACTAAATTAACCATAGGGGATACCCAGGGAGCGGTATCATATTCTGGAAGAGTGGAAGTAAGAAGTGAAAGGCCTCACCTTTTTGAACTCAGTCATAGTCAGGAACAGTATGTTCCGCATAATGTGGTACTGCATGATTAGTAGATTAAAGATTAGCATAACTCAAGATATATATGTATATACATACATAATCATGGACAGATTAGATAGCATTGCAATCCAAATAAGAATTTCGGTTTTAAGTTATTGTTCATTTGCCCAATTTTTAATTCCAACAAAAAATTGAAAGTCGTAAGGGTCAATTTTAGAAGCCATGGGATCTGGAAGTCCTTCCTGCAGTTATTAACTTGTATTTCCCCTATTTAACGAGATGTAAAATTCACCTTCACTAAGTGAGAACAAGCAGCCCCAACTGCGGTAGGAGACCATGACTTGCCTAGAGTTCTCTTGATAATGAACCTCAATCCCCAAGTAGGAATTAGTCCCAAAAGTGCCACTAGTAAGCTGACTGACACAGATAGTATTAGGGACCTGATACAGAGGTGTTTTTTGGTTAAATCATTACTAAGTCCTTCAGTCCAAGAAAACATCAAAAGCATTTAAATGGTGGGAACACCTGGGAGGAGATATTATCATAATGTACAAAGAAAGATAAAAATGTTTGAACAGAAAGATATCAAGGAAACAATTAGTATTAGTGTAGGTTACAAAAGAAAAGGAGCTCAACTCTGCGAGCTTCCCAATAGCAATCTGTTGTAATGATTTTGATTTTAGGGCCAAGAAGGGATATAGCCCAATGCAATAGACCACCTATAGATCAATAAAAGTCAGAAATCAAAGATATGATGATGATGATTCAAAACCTAGACTAAACTTGTACGATAAGTCCAGTAAACTATTACCTTGTCAGGTGCCCTCTTGAACATTTCAATTGCCATGTATGACCCAATAGAATGTCCAACCTTCACAAAAAGCCATAAGCTTCAAAGACATAAATGACTGAATATATATATATATATGTTCACAACTTTAACAGACAGATAAACCTGATTCCTACCAGTATTATAGGCAGTTCATTGTTTTGGAGCTCATAATCAATAAAATCCATCTGCAACAAAGTTACATAGTAAATTATCATCAACATATGGTGAAACAGTTGGTAAAGACTAAATTTATGAACTGCTTGATTTCATAGATTTAAGAACTTCCATTTGTATGTTACATGAGATGAGAATGAAATTTTGGCAGGAAGAAGACATTCTAGACTCTAGTACAGTGATATTTAAGAAAAACATGTAAAAGAAATGCTACCATATTAGAGACTCAAATTTTGCCAGAATTTTGACAACACCAACAGGCAACAACTATTACCTTGTGGGTAATTTGTTCTTCCAAGGAGAAAAGCCTTCCATGCTCATAGTCCTACAACAAAGCAAAGTCTGTCAATGGACTAACCCAAAAGCCCATAATCAAGTCCCTAGTTTTGGACCTAAAATATCGAAACAAGTACTTGTGCCTCGTGGAAACCCTTAAATCTTTTAACAACCAAATTCTACTAATACATGAATCATTAGTGTTTGAATTTGCATTCATTTAATGTCCTAGATTTTCTTGTAAATGAGTACCTTGCTTGAGTGAGATATGTGGCCAATAGCTGAAAACAACCAAAGGGAGGAACCGTTAAGTCACATTTCACCACCTACCGATTTTCCAAAGTAGAAAATAGTAGCAAATTGAGAGGCAAAAATTAGTCTTTCTTGCCTGTTACTGACGCATCCCCTCCTAGAAGCTGGTAGAGTGATTCGATAAATTCCTTATAGAAAGTCACAATACCTAAACAGAAACCTTAACCATGAATATTTTCCCGGTACAAGAGTAAGGCCATTGGCAGTTGAAATTATCAAAGAACCTGGATTTCCAGGGATGAACAAGACATGCAATGTGGGATTCTCAGCTTGAATTTCAAGCAGATCGGTCATACGTCTGATCACAAATGAAGAATTTCTCTATCAGTTCACTAATGATTAATTTACCGCATCTTATTCTCCTAGATTATGTCAAATACTCAAAACTACAGTCAACGGCAAATTAGTAAGCAAAATATAGCAGGACATGAAAACTTTCAAGCCTCGCAATCGCATTAACAATATCTTACTCAGAAACTCTGCACACTCGGAAATTAGCTGGGCGTGCACTTTGATCCGGAAGTAAGCGATCGGCAGACATCGCCTTGTCGTACTGCAAATCACCACTTCTTTGTTCTTGTGAAAGAGAAGAATGAATATTGGCTAGAAGAAGATCAGGCTATGGCCGGAGGGACAAATAGCAAAATGTCGTGCATCGTTGGTCCTTCCCGCACTCCGCCTCCACTCTGGCTGGGACAGACTGGCAGTACTGTTTGAGCCGGAAAAATGCTCCGGCATTTTCCAAAATGTCTTCGTCAATGATTATTGGGTCGTCGGTCCAATAAAGTTCACTTTTCGCCCAAAAGATAAAAAAATGGTATTTTTTTTTCTACCAAAAATGGTATTTTTTTTCTAATCCATTCGAGACATTTAGCAGGAGAAAATTAAGATATTTAAAATGAGTTCTGAGTTAAGAGGTGTCAAACGGGTCGGTCGGGTTCGGGTTCGGATTGAGTCAGGTTCGGATCGTAACGGGTCACCGGTCAAATCGGGTCGGGTCATTGCGGGTTGTCGGGCGGGTCGGGTCGACCTAACAGGTCAAGAAAATTGATTTTTTTACAATTATTAAAATATTTTTTATTTAAAAATGATATTTAATAATAAATCTATTATTTTTATATATTTTAATAATAAAATATATTATAATTTTTAAAATAGATTATATATTCTTAAAATATAACAAATTGGGTCAACCCAACGGTTTTTTCGGGTTTGAACCCAACGGGTTTCGGGTCTATCGGGTTCGGTTTATTTTGGGTTTCGGGTTCAAATTTTCGGGTCTTGACCCTAAATTTTTCGGGGGGTTCGGGTCGGGTCAGCTTTTGACAGCTCTAGTTCTGACGAATACGTATTTTTTCTGTGAAAGTTAAATCGGTCCAGTTTATTATTTTTTGAATTAAGATTTTCTTATCAAATTTACCAATTCAACTAGAAGTATATGCCCGTGCGTTTGCTCGGGTCAATAATTATGTTAAAAAAATTTTACTTGCTTAAGTATTTAGTTTTTTCAAAAATATTCCACCAATGAACTTCATTTGTATATCTCTTTCACATATAACAATCTCATACATTAACTATTGACATTCATTTATTATTACGCTATTTTATTAATACGAATTTAACTTTGAATTGCAAAAATATAAAGATGAAATTAACTGTGGAAGACAAAAAGATTATAATGTATTATTCATATAGAATAACATAATAAATGTATTTTGTGTATAATAAATTTGTTGTTTATCTTATAAAAATGTTCATCTAAATAATGTAAGAAATCAATTATGTTAATTAACTAAGCGTTAAATTTTTTTTTTTTATAAATTTGGCCCCGTATTGATTGCCAAAAAAACTAATTTCACAAAAAGAATGCAATCATAAAAATTCTTTTCATTACTTATAATGTACTAGTGGTGATGCCCGTGCATACGCACGGATCAAATTTTTCCCTAAAGATTTATGTATTTAAATATTTAAATATTATATTTTTGTATGATTGTGCATTTATTTTATTATATTTATAAATATTTAAAGTGCACTTTATAAAATTTTGAAGTATAGTTTTTGCTTGTGCATTTATCATACAAACTTTATATGTCATGGAATAACGGTTTTTCAAATAAGAATAATTCATTTATTGAAAATTAGTGAAAATGATTAATTTATTTAAATATGATAAAAAAAATAAATTAAAATAAACATATAACAACTTTAATACACGGGACAAACTCACCCTTAAAACAATCATCTTTATTATATTATCCCCTCTATTTTAATTTAAATGTCCAATCTATTAAAAATGAATTGAATTTTAGAAAGTTGAATAGATACCTAAATAGAAATAACCTATTGTAATTAAACATTTAATTTTTTTTTGCATTAATTATCGTAAACTTTCAAAATGACTTGGAAGACAATTGAAAAGTTGAAAATTTGATGTTCATGAAAATTAATTGGCCATTAATTGGAATTAAACTGACAATATTTGTTGTGCATTACTTATTGTTTTTATAAGCAACGAGTTAATTAAATTATTTAACTTTTTTTCCTTTAATTTTAATTGAATATTTGGTTATAAATTTCGAATTTTTTCTTTATAATATAGATAGACAGGTAGATAGATGAGAAGAAATTTACTATTCTAATTGATATTTTATATAATTGATTGTGTAATACATTTGGTGAAAAAAAATGGAAATTAATTTGTGATTTATTGAAATTAAATTATAATATTGATGATATATAGGGGGTTTACTATTGTGGTCAAATTTAATTTTAAGTTTTTTGACTTTTGGTATTCTATAGGTTTCAATATTAAGTATATGATTAATATGATTTGATATTAGATTTATTAGCGTTAATTATCAATGACATTTAGTTTTATACTCCCTCCGTTCCATATTGTATGAGTTTTTAGCCCAAATTCTTTGTCCCGTAATCTATGGGGTTTTAGTTTTTCCATACTCCATATTCAAAACTTTGTCAAAACTTTGTCACTCTTAGTATTCGGATGACATTCAATTCCTCCTCTCCAACGACAACTTTTCGGATGACATTCAATTCCTCCTCTCCAAAGACAAAACTTTTCACATAGACAAAGGATAAATTATTTTTTCAAAGACAAAATTAACTACTTTCTTAATACGTGTGCATTTGCCTAAAAACCCATACAATATGCATTTGGATATATTATTTACAAAGGATGAATTTATGTTCATTAGTGCTCTGGCAAAAGCTTCAAATACAACGCTCTCAACTAAAATCGATTAGATACAATACAACTTAAAGAGGAATCAGATTCAATTCATCAATTAGCAAGGAAATCCGCATCCTAAGTTGAATAATAAAAAGAAACAATTGAAAGAAAATTATATAAAAACAAAAAGAAAATCTAAAGACAAATTAAATCCCAGGTTATACACAAATATGAAAACTATTCACACGTATATTATTACCTCCCTCAGACCAATACGATGTACAAAATTATTCTGATAGCAACCCACACCAAACATTAATAAAAAAACATTATATCTTAGCAGAGAATCAGTTACCTCCCACCGACCGCACTCTGACCAGAATTACCAGATGCACTAGAATACGGACCGCTCCTCGTTTTCCCTTCTCCATTGCCAAAGACATTGAGATCTTCAAACAGTTTATAAGAAGGCACATACGGTTTTTGTCCCATTGGTAAGGTCGTGGCTACCGAGCTATTAGCATTATTAGCAGGGGAGGAATTCATATGTTGCAATGTCCGGCCAGATGTTGATGCAGACGAAGCAATCATGTTTGCCTGTGAATACTGGAATGAGGTGGATGGCTGTAGGGATCCAACATTGTTCTGTGGATTCTGGAATGAATGTTGATTGAGCACTTGCATTGGCCTAGAACCATTGTTAGTTTCTTGGCCATTTGTGTATCCAGGTGTTGAAGCCCATGGTGGAGGAGGGTAACCAGAGGAATATCCATATGAGTCCAGTTGAGGTGATGATTGGTGTTGAGGTTGTAATTGTTCTTCCATCTGCTGTTGCTGTTGCTGCTGCTGCTGATGTGGCAGTTGATTTTGGGTAAAGGTATGAAATTGTGAATGTTGTTGAGGCTGAGGCTGAGACCAAGGAGTAACATAGGTATTGAAAGTTGGCGGAACATGGTTCTCAGAGTAGTTTTGTCCAGGAGCTGAATTTGGAGCTTCAGAGGTCGGTTCTGGCTCAGAGGTGTAGCTTGTGGATAAAACAATGCTCAAGAAATCTGCCATGTCTTGTTCTTTTGTAGGCATTTCGGGCACTGCAGGATCTGCCAAGGCCAATGCATTGCTCAGAGCTGGTTCTGGGGGTGAAGAAGAAGATGCATCATCTTCGTTTCTGACAGGGACGGGGCTCGGCTTTGAGTGTCTGCAGAGCAAAGCACATTATAAACCATAAAGAACAATATAAGCAGTGACAACAGAAAAATGGTAGTGAAAGCAACCTTCTAGCAAGCTGTGCAAATTCGTCATCTTCCTCTTCTTCGTTCTCCTCCAAAGCAAGATTCTTCATGGCATCTACAGAAGGTATGCTAGGTTTAGCACTTGTAGCTGGACTGGAGCCCTCAGGTCTTGATTCACTAGGTTTAAAGTTGGAGTTAGGGGAGTCATTTGGATTGGAGCTAGTTGAGCTTGTCAAATGAGTTGGAAGAGGAGAGCCAGAAGCTATGGCGTCATGTTTTGCTAGCACAGTCTGCATGCCATCATTTAGCTCTAAACCTTGACCAAGAAGCTCTTCATCCCTGGAAATAACCACAATGTAAAAGAATTTATTAACCCTATATGAATACAACAATGAGAATAAGTAAATAAGAATAGAAACAAATGTTACTGACGTTGTTGTTGTAAGCATTTGCATCAGCTTCTTCTGATTACTACGGCAACGGTCAACAACATCTAATATTACTTCATCCTTCACCGACTGCAGATACCATAAGATTATTTAATACACATGAAATCCAGTTATACCAGCCAAAATAGCATGCCCCATGTGTTATTACCATATGATCGCTTGGGTTGACAGCCTGCAACATGTCATCCAAAAGCTCCATTGCACTCCGCATAGATTCCATTGCTGATACACTAGACAGAACAAAAAAGAAATGAATTTAGACAACTTCTTTCCATATTTGCAAAGGAGTATTAAATGTTTTCCTCCAGCATAGGGAAGCAAGTTACTAGAAATTCTATAGGAAAAATTACTTTCAAAATTGAACTGTTACCTTAAACTCTCCGAATCAGATGCCATTGCCACATCCAACCTCCTTGAAGAATTGTTTGGCATCCCAAATCCGATTTGAGGATGTCCGGTGGTAGGTTGAGTCACAGGCGGAGTGATTATTGGTGGCGTCTCTAAAGAGCGTGGGGGAAATTGTACTCCAGAGCGCTGTAAACCAATATTCACAGGTTTTTTTAGCAAGAATTTATTCTCTGAGAGGATTATAATATGAAAAGGGGTAATAATCATCCATTTGTAAGTCAGAGCACATCAGCTGCTTTTAAAATCCCCCAATTTAATTAACAAGGATAAGAGCATGAATAATGTGAGACATTATTTTTGTAATACCACATCCCAGCTATTACTTCAACTTTTCTTTTTTTGCTTTTAGACATCAAGTTTTGCATACCAAAAGACATCCTATTGAGTTCTGAGAAGGACCCATTGCCATAAGGGCATAAAGGCCGAAAGGGCATTCAATTGAATCCAACAAAGGAAGGATGAGTCAAGAGATAGGAAACAGGTAAAGAAGAATAAAACAATAAAAAAAATGGCTGCATGATTTCCCAACAACTAGAAAAAGAGAATAACAGGGTGGGTGCTCACCCTAAGTTCATCATATGCCCAATAATATTGCATATGCTTACCACCAGGGCCACCAAATGCTTCTTGCCAAGAATCTAGAAGCACTAGTACTTTGCTTCTTACTTGCATGTCCGTCTAAAAGAGCAATACCAAACTTCAAGCATTAGCTATGCACCAAGAATAGTTACTAATCAACGAAGTGGAAACATGATTTATGATATATTTATGAACAAGATAACCTTAATTCAATAGCTCGGACAAGACCCTGAAGCAAAACAGAGCAACAGATTCGCTAAGACACTGGACTGCATGAGCATGTGATAGTGACTTGTGTGTGACTAATGGAATGGAAACTCATATAAAAAAGCTAGAGAATTTGAGCACTTCCACGTTAACACATTTACAGAACAGTCCATTGCACTTTTTTTTTGAGGAAAGTCCATTTCACTTATATCATCATCATCATTGACCCAGTGAGGCTCCGCTACAACGGAATCTGGGGGGTCAAGATAGGGGTACCCCTGCCCAAGGGTAAGGGGGTATGCCCGGATAGACCCAAGAAAAACTGAAATTCAGCTATGTGACAATAATAACTGAATTTAGTTAGAATGCACCAAATTGATATAGGGACTAAATCCATCTCAAAGGCAGTGTATGAAAGCCAATGAGCATGAGGTTCCGCTACAACAAAATCTGGGGGGGGGGGGGTCAAGACGGGGGTATCCCTGCCCAAGGGAAAGGGGGTACGCCCAATAGACCCAAGAAAACTGAAATTCAGCTATGTGACTATAATAACTGAATTTAAATAGAATGCACCAATATTGATATTGATGATTAATTGGATAAAAAAATGGAGATAACAAATAGTGTGCATGCATTCTAAGGATATAGAGCTGACCCTCTTCTTCACAATTTTGATCATCTCATCAAGTATTTTCCTCTCTGCAATGTGAAAATGTATCTGTTCGCCACAATTCTTCACCATAGTCTCCAATAACTATACAGCACAAATTAAGACCAGTCAATTAAGTAGACATATTGGAAAAAGAAAGTTTACTATCATACAAAGAGTAATCCGGAGTATTTACCGTGAGAGTGAGCATTTGAACTCTAGGACTCTTATGTTGCAACCTCTTCTTGACAGACTTAATAGCTTCCTTGGCCATCCTACAAACTCAAACAGGATATCAACCATTAAAGCATTAGTTCCAATGGATATCTTGAATTTTTTTTTCTAATAAGTAATTCATTATACGCATAATTATGACATGAAGATTCATTGACTCTAGTCCTACAAGATTTACAACTGACAGATACCCGGCCAATAATATTTCTTGTAGTTTAATGTGCTAGCATCAAATTTTCTTTCTGGAAATTAACTTCGACATTTAGCAGGACTTTTAGACTCCCGCTTTAATTCCAAAAAAATATCAAGGGGGTAATGTCTTCCAGAAGTCCAGAACAGAAAGATCACTTGAAATTCACATGATAAATCATCATAACGAAAAGAAATAGACAGCAATAGCTCAAGATAAGGACTTCTCTACCACCATGACAGAACCAAAGGACCTAAAAAAAAAAAAAAAAAAGCAACTACAAAAAATCAATTTGACACAAAAAAAAATCTTAAAAACAGACAATTAAGGAAACAAAACATAACATCAAAAACAACTGACAATCAATCGAACATCAATCAACGAATAGAATTAATAAATAAAAGGTCAAACTCGCGGAGAAGGAAATCATGCAACGAAATTGAGCGGTCAAAGGAAATCACCAGTGATCGGAATTGACCGCATCACAAATTTCCATGTTCATGGTCCAATCGGGTGCTATGAGCAACTCGCTGGTCGCTTTATCAACCTTCACCGTAGCCGAATTCGGCGGAGTGGTGAGAGACAAAGAAGGCAGCATCTTTGACGATTGGAAGAAAAAGAACAACGGATAAGAAGAAATTCACTACGTTATTAGTAACTCCGGCAAGTAATTTGTGAAAGCCAAAACAGGATTTTAAGAAAAAGTCACAGCCATGGAGGATGGGACAGAGAGAAGAAGAGGAAGGGAATTTTGTTGGTGGAAATTAAAACCCTAGAGTAAAAGAACGTGGGATTCGTGACCTCTTCTTCTCTTTATCTTTGGCAAGCCTACTGACACCCTTGCGTTATTCTTGCTTTTTAATCACGATATTTTAAGATTTTTTTTTGTTTTTTAATAGGGCCTGTAACTTTAATCAATGATTTATGTTTAGGATGGGGGATTTCTTGCATTATAAATTTATAATGTAAAATTGTAAATTATATATTGTATTATAATATAATGTAAGATATATATTTTCAGTGGTAATCCAAAAGTTTATTATAGGTGCTCATTACATGATACATACTCCATTAATTTTCTCTCTCTTATCAAGTTAAGTAATCTTTATAGCTCTTTTTTTTTTTTCCGAAAATGTAAGGATTAGGAGGTCCTTCCTATGGAGGACGACTTATAGTATCTTTCGGATGGAACCTTGAAATTCTGAATGATTCTAAATTAAAAACACTTATTTGGGATAATGTAGCCCAACTTTGTAATTATATCAGCCACTGAATTATATTCCCTAAACACATGAGACAGTTAGACAGTTTCAAACTCTTGAAGCGAAACCAAGATATCCGAAACCAACATTTTGATTTCCCAAGGACACCTCCCAAAACCCTTGATTGCATTTATGACTATAAGGTTGTCACCCTCAATCTCCAATTTTTGTACACCCAACTATCGTGTTTTTCCAATTCCGTCTCGGAGTGCAAGTGTCTCAATCTGTAATATTGTGTTACTCTCGTTGTTATTGGCTCCAATACTAATAATTTGTGCATTTTAGTCACGAATCACAAATTCGGTTGTTCCTGATTCCATTGTAAATTTGGATCCATAAAAATTTAATTTATAGAAACCGTGTGTTGGTTTTTTCCAGTTACTCTATCTAGCTCTTTTTCTACTTTTAGCTGGGTATTGTTTGATTCATCTCTTCTTCCTCATTCTCGCTCCATCGCTTGGTTTTCTCTCATGTCATCAATTGATGTTTAATGTATTGTTCGAGGTCTAAGATATAATCATTTGGACTTTATTGGAAGACTAATTTGTTCCTTTGGTACCAATGCACCACCACATTATTGTGAGTTCTGTAAAATCTCGGGTTCCAAGATTATTTTTCAATCCATTAATCATTCCCGATGGTGTTTTATTCTTAGTGTTATAATGTCTTAGTATACTTTTTGTCCTTGAATTAATTTTTCTCGTTTTACCATAGGTATGTGTACAATCAACAAAAAGGTGGCCCGAATCTTCGTATGTACAATGGCACATGAGGCATCCGGGGGTGTTGATACTTGTCTCTCTCGTAGTCGTGCCTTAATTGGCAATCCGTTATTAGTCAATATCCACAAAAAGGTCTTCACTTTTGGGTATGTATCTAATTTCCATATCTAGTTGTTTGGGCTTGGTATCTGATTATGTATTCTTGTTATAAGTTCAATGGTTGAGGTTGTCGAGAACCAACCATTCTTACTTGGCGCCTAATAAGTCGATCTCTGATAAAGTTTTCCGTGGTTGGAACTACCATTTTCTTATCCACAGTTTCTTATGGTAGAACACGTCGAAGTTTATCATGTTTCCATTCTTTTTCAGGTGTCAAGAATTCCCTTACACATGTTGTCTCATCTATAATATTTGGATCACGTGCATACACTTCTAATGTCTCTTGCATGAGCCAATTATCTTTCCAAAATCTAATTCTTTTGTCATCTCCTACCTACCATATAAATCCTTCTCTAAGATTCATTAGTTTAATTTAGACCATTTCCATGATGGATTAACTTGTTTTTTCGTACAAAATAGGCTTTCATTTTTCATATATTTTTCATTAATCAATTTAACCCAAATATTACATGGTTCTATGAGCATTTTCAAAAGGATTTTCATCTACAATGCTTTATTTATATGTTCGGTTTTTCTTAATCTTAAACCTCCATGTGCAGGGGCGTAGCCAGGAATTCAACCCATAGGGGGCTAAATTTCTTTGAGTCAAATTCTTGGCTACATAAAATTAATTGATATAAAAAAAAATTGTATTTTTTTGTATAATTTTTCATTACACATATAGTGTTCTAGAAAACATTAAACAGTCCCAAGGCCGCGAGAGACCACCTAGACGGCCTAAACGGGTGCCTAGACTGACTATATGGTCTTCTAAACGGGCTAGAAGACTAGGCGGAATAGGAGCTTTCATCGCCTAGGCAGGACTTAGATTGAACTAAACGAGGATTTTTAGAACAATGTATAAAGAAAATTTTGTATTTTTCTGTATAAAAAAATGTTGTATTTGAGAAACCTTATTTTGTATTTTTCATAAAAATAAAAATTAACTTGTTTTTTATGGCCAAATGTACTATTTTTTTTTATCAAATAACCTAGATTTTTTTAATATTTTTCCAAAAAAAATAAATTTGAGTAGGGGCTTCAGCCCCACTGAGCCCAATGTGGCTCCGCCACTGTCCATGTGTCTTTGGTTTACAAATATTATCCCACCCGATTAACAGTTTATAGTTCGGGTCGTTATTCCATAGGAATCCACGGTTTATTTGATCTAGTTTGTTGTGTATATTTGTGGTTAACATGAAGCCTTGCATCAAAAAATTCGGTTTTATTGTGAGATTTGATTGAATAAGAACCACTCATCCTTCTTGTGATAATGCATTTGCTTTCCGTTTAGGCTCTGTTCGGCACAGGTTATTAAAGGTTTTTGGAGGTTTGTATTAGTAAAAACCTACTTAAATAGGTGTTCGGTAAAACAATGTTTTTTAGAAGGTTGAGGTTTTAGGAGGTTTTTGAGGAGGTTTAAATCCACAAATTGGAAACCTTCATGTAGATAGGTTTTTGGAGGTTTAAAGAGGTTATTGAAAATTTGTAGTATATAAATTTGGCAATTTATTTTAATTAATATTTTTATGATAATTGTAATTGTAACAACCTCCTAAAAACCTTATACCACCAAACACTCAATTAGGTTTTTGGAGGCTATAAACAAGATTTCAAACACCTACTTAAAAACCTACACCTACTTAAAAACCTCCCTAAAAACCTTAAAGAAGGTTTTAAATTATGAAAACATTTAAAAACCTCTACAAACTTACGTCGAACATGGCCTTAATCTCTTTAAAAACCTTATTTTGTCGAACATTGTAATATCTGCGATATTCCAAACTTTTTATAATATAATATTTATTATCAATTATTTTTTTTTCTCTAATTAAAAGGGAGAATTTCTAAATATCAAATTAACTTCTATTATTTTCTTTTGAAAGAGATTATCAAGAAAGTTAAAATAGATAAAAATTGAATAAAATAACTTGAGGGGCATAGATTAATAAAGTGAGGTAATTTAATAAGAAGAGCATTAGACAAAAATAAGGTCTTTTAGAAATTGAATTTATTCCATAAAATAAATTACACAAAGGCCTAAAAATACAATTTACAAGCTTTGTAAAAAAAAATGCAAGAGCCGGGACTTGAACCCGAGACCTCTTGCAACTCACTCCACACGCCCCCCCTCTCCATTCCGCTAGACCAATGTGACTTTCTTGTCACTCACCCCACTCCTTTAATTTTATAACAATATTTCTCGTCTTCTTCTTCAAACAAGTCAAAGAAGCTTGATTGATTTGACATGGGACCATTGCATGCTTCTCTTCCTTCTCCTTGGTGTGCAAGGCAACCTTGTTGCATCATCATCACATCACCATCAAACAAACACACATATGACCAATAGATGATCATCCTCTTCTTCTCCATTGGCTCATCTTCATTGCCATGGATCACTCCCTTCCTCCAATGTGCCTATAAAATGGCTCCTATTCACCTTCTTCCATCACACATTTCATCCTCTTCTTCCTCTCCTAGCAAGAGCAACTTTAATCTTCAAAAAAATCAGCCTCAATCAAGTTCTAATTTTTCCATTCAAAGTCCACAAAAACACCAAAAATTTTCCCCTTTTCTCCCCTTGGAGCCGCCGGACCGCCTGCCCCCTGCCGGAGCACCGCCGATGACGCCGCCGCCCTCCTCGTGCCGCCGCCTGCGCTCGCCGGAGTCCCCTGGCCGCGCCGCCCCTACCCGCCGATCACCTCCTCTGCCTTTCTCCAATGTTCTGTAATTTACAGAATACTCAAAGTATAATTCTATCCTAATTTATAATTATCCAATTTATGTATTTGTAAATTATAAGGCTTTTATAAATTGTTAGAAAGTTTTAAGTAAATTAAGGGAGTAAAAATATGTGAGGGAGATCTTGTTAGTTGAAAGCTAGAAACAAATTTGTTTTACCATGGTAACTTAAGACTATAAACAAGTAGATAAATTTTTGTTGTAATTATTAGAAGCATAAATAGATTGTATAAAATATTGTAGCATATCAAATTTATAATGAATATGATCATCTCTAAGATCAAATAGAACTTTAGAAATTTTATGCATGTCTTAGACTAAAAAATAGTATCACATTATATGGTTTTAAAAATAAAAGGATGATTAAATAAAATCATTATCTAGTAAAAATTAGTAGTACTATTATCATTCATATATGAAATTTATAACAAAGTCCCAAGTAGATAAAAACTATTGCATGGCCAATTTATAGAAGTTATAATAATAGAAAGTTGTTTATAATAAATAGATTTATAAAATAAATTCATTTCACAATGAAAATAGTATTTTTAAGCACATTTTTATGTTTGAAAGTCATTACAATATATGAGTTATTATTAGGATATTATAAGAATAACATATGATAGCATGGGATTTTTAGTTATAAAATATAATACTCCCTCCGTCCCATTTTGTTTGTCCAATTTCCATTTTAGTTGTCCCAAAATGTTTGTCCAACTTTTTTTCTTTCCTTTTATATCCAACTTTTCTTACAATATTACCCCTATTCAATCTTAATTTTTACCTACATTTTCCAATAAAAAATCTACCCCCAATCAACTTTTTAGTCATTTCCTTTTTCTTTCTCTTTCTTCCCATCTTTATCCATCAACATCATACACTCTCTCTTCTCCCCATTAGTTACTTTTTCTCCCATTCCACTTTCTTAATTTGTGTGAGAATTGTCCTTTTGGACAAACAAAATGGGACGGAGGGAGTACTATTAATGGAAATATTACTAAGTCATCTATAAAGAAAATATATTTTTATAATCTCTAGGTGTAGAGACTTGGCACAAGACATGATTTTTAGGATAAAAATATTAAGTAAGATATTACAAATATTCTAGGATGTTATTTTTATAGCATAAAGTGACTTGGATGAAAAGAAATCTTTTAGTTATAAGGAAGAAATTATTTTTATAAACTAGAATATTATATTAATAGATTAAATTATGAAGTGGATATTTATAAGACTTTTTCCTATAAAAGAACTAAATTAATAGTTTAGGTAAGTTACCTTATAAGGAAATTTAGAAATTTCTAGTTATGGAAACTTCCTTGTAGAGGAACTATAGGCATGACAAATTATTTAATAAGAATTATGTAGGTAAATACTTTTCTATTAAGAAAATATGACTAATAAAGTATTTAGATAAGGGAGGCAATATTCTAAGGTTCACCCAAGAATAATCGGAAATTTGAGAGTAATAGTTTATTTAACCTAAATAAGTAAAAAGGATTATTTTTAATAACTATTTTTAATGATTATTTTTAATAAAGATTTTACGGAATAATAAGGATATTACAAAACCAAAATAATAATAAAGGAATATTATTATTTTAAGGAAAATAACTTTCTAAATTATTATTATAATAATTTAGAATCTCAAACCCTCTTATAAAATATTATAAGAGATAACCCGGACTTTAGAAGGAAAATCACGACTTAAGCCTTTCGCAAATTTCCGTGTCGTTAGGTCGGAATCCTCGCTCGTAGTGGGAAATCGCCTAAGTTCGTCAAAGCTCGTTCGTAAGAAACCGTTGCGCTAAGGCAAGTGGAATTTTCCCTTGTCCCCTTTTATATCCGTCTACATGATACTTCTCGATGTTGGGAACGACTTGTATGCCTCAATAAAAATGAACCTAGGAAATATCGAATGCTAGATATAACGACCCATTGTTAGCATAGTTGCTTTATATTCTCGTAATAGGATTATATATGCTAGTGTGGTTATTATCTTGATTGCTTGCGGTCTCGCTCAGAGATTTACTTTGAATAAACTAGAAAGGGGTGCGGGATAGCCGACGCCTCTATATAACCTTACTAAGTCGTACGTCCATACGACTTTCGGGATCATGATCTCCATCCGCTCCGATTGCAAGGAGGGATTGTGCGCACTCTAGCTAAGTGCCGGGGAATTGACGTTCTCCCTCGGGTGGCTCGGATTATCCGTGTCCCATCACTCTCTATTAAAAATTGTTAACAAAGTCGAATATCTTTCGTCACTATATAAGATAAGTGCGAATGCACATTTAAGATACCAAAACCGGACCGGTCTCAAATGATCGATCCGGCTCTCGGTCCGCTCAGGGCGCGAGAGGTTTTTACTTGTATGAATTAATAAACGTTCCCAACACACTTCCGAAATCCTAAAGAAGTCTACAATCTAGTAGTTCTTCTATCGCTTTTCGAGTTATCTTTGTCTAAGATATACTCTTCTTTGAACCATTAAAGCTCCACATAGACAAGCCTTATCATATAGCCCTTCGTAAACACAACCCTAATATCTCTTTCGATAATACTTGACATTACCAAATTACCCTCGGGAAGTTCCCTTCCCGCTTGCTTAGTCTCCTAGACTAATTCTTCTTTTCCGCATGTTTGCCTGGCATTCTCTCGCCCCTCGCGAATTATGTCAGAATCTAGGAATCCCAACAAGGCGTGAAGTGAAGTGAAGACGAAGGAAGAACAAGGATTTTCAAGATGTACTTTTCTATTATTTTGCTTTAGTTTCATTACGTTTCAAGGACAAGCAGGTTTTGCATTTCAATTCCGAACAACTTTATATTTGAAAACAATGTAAGATGTTTTGTAAGAACCAAGTCTCCCTCGGGAGCACCTTTTCTCATTATGTATTACATTTTATTCCGCATTTTAATTGTTCTATATCATTCTAAAAGCCTTGGGTGACTTTGGACGGTAAAGTCTGAGGTCACTGGCGGTAACACCCAATGTTGTAAAATAGGGGTGTTACAAACATAGCCTTAGTTACTTGTGTTCTGGCTCTCGCTACAGTTTCTTTAAATGTTTCCTTGTTGGCCCGCCTGCTAATAATTGGACAACCGAGATATTTTTCTAAGATGGTCATTGTTGTAATGCTAAGTGTTTGTTTTATTCTTTGTCTTTGTTGGTTATCTACTAGTTTTGACATTTGAAATGCCGACTTTAGGTAATTAACTTTTTGTCGTGAAATAGCACAATATTCATATATTATCTTTTTTGTTAATGCGCATTCCCCTGGTTTGCTTTGGTATCAGAATATCATATGCAAAGGCTAGAAAAGGCACTTTCGTACCATATTGGCCTAAATGCAACTGACATGAAGTTATGGAGACCCCCGAAAAACTCTCTCAAGAAAAACCCCAAATCCTCCAACCTTGAAACAACCAGCCGCCTATTTCATACCCCTCTCATATCAACCCCAATATATATGAAACTCTCTGTATCAACCATCAATCTTCTATAGATTTGTTATTTGAGTATCCTTACCCTCTCAATTCAACAAATTGCTTCAGAAAACCTATTTTTATTTTTTTCAACCTTTTGGTGGGTTGAATCTTGAAAATCTATGATGGCTTCTTGTTAATTTCTTTGAAATCAGAATGATGTGAAGAAAATTTGATTGGTCTTCTGGAGGTGGTTCTTCATAAAGATTAGAGACGGGGGGTTTGGTGGGTGTTCTCACTAAGGGGGTTTTGGTGGGGCATTTTGTTTCGCTTGGGCTTCCTTCTTCCTTTCTTATACGGTTTGCATCATTACTTGAAAATGGTTGTTGTTTTGAACAAATCAAACAAGGCTGCGGAAGCCGAACAAGTTATGGGGAGAACCCGCAAAACAACACCATGCCCAGGCTTTGTCTATCCTTGGTTGGGATTTTCAGTCTAATGGGGCATTCATTTCATTGACCAAATCCTAAAATCATCTGTTTAGCAAGGCTTGGTGTTGTTCACCAAAATTTGCTGATTAAGAATGTGTTGTAAAAATCCAGATCTGCAACTTGCATCAAGTGCTGAATTAACAAAATTAGAAAAAAGGGAAAAATTAGAGAGAAAGTTGAAAAAGGAAAAGAAAAAAATTATTTATTTTTTAAACTTGGGCCGCAAGCTTGTTCACGGAGCAATACAAGTTTGTTTTTTAGCTTTAAAAAATAATATTTTACTATTCTGTATTTTGCTTTTTTCTAACCCTCAAAACTTGCGTGGCAAGTTTTATTAACTTGTGTGGCAAGTTTTATTAACTTGTGCGGTAAGTTTATTTTTCTAACTTGCGAGGCAAGGTTTTTACTTGCGGAGCAAGTTTTGTGTCTACTTGCATTGCAAGTAAAACGTTCTGTTTTACTTGTTAAGCAAGTTCGACTTCTTTTCTTGCAGGTTAGCTCGAGCCTTACTTAATGTACAATTTTCCGAGGAGTTAGAGCTGAGTTTGACATTGGACCGAGTTGTACTAGGCCAGGTCGCTTGGTGCTTTGAGGCTTCTGAAGATCCTTCATCTCGGTGGAGGGAACGTCAGTAGTCCGTTTCGCACGCCCAAGAGGGGTCGACCTGTTGCCTGCGACACTATTCTTATAGTGTTTTACTCACCTCGATTTCAAACTCTTCTTAGTTCTTAATTTTCGGAGTGTTGTACCTTTCTTAGCTTTTTCCTGCTTGTTTTTACTATCTTAGCCGTTTTCGGCTGCCGTTTTATTACGGCCTCTCGGATTACCAAACCTGTTTGGTATTCCGAATTTTTACCTTATCAAAAAAAAAAATTGGCCTAAATGCAAATCCTACTGAATTTTTAGTCATGTTGCTAACTTGTTGGAGTTTCTTGCTAGAATTTATGTTCCTAAAATGAAGAGGAATGGTGAACATGGGTCCCCTTGGTGTAATCCTCGTTAGGGTGTGAAAGGGTTTGTGGGACCTTTGTTTACCAAAACTGAAAAGTAAACAGTCTAAATATATTCATTAATCCAACCTACGAATTGTTAGTTAAAACCAATTTTTTTCATGACTACGAATAGAAATGCCCAATCTAATCAATCATATTCCTTTTCCATGTGGGTCTGTGGGACTTTTGTTTACCAAAACTGAAAAGTAAATAGTTTGAATATATTCCTTTATCCAACCTATGAACTGTTAGCCAAAACTAATTTTTTCCATTACTATGAATAGAAATGCCTAATCTTTTTTTTGATAAGTAAAGGAGTTAGGGTGCCCACTAACAAGCTAGTGGTCGCCCTAGGCATCCTGACGGATGAGTTCGAGAAAACCCGGGTCAACTGTGTTGGGAAAAATACGCAACTTTTCCGATTTATCAGATTGGTGAGATTGAAAATAGATAATATAAAACACACACGCGATCGTGTTTGTCTCTAACTCTTCTACAAACTTTTATTAGAAATATAAAGATACAAAATGTGTTTACAATACACACCCTAATAACACCCAAGAATTTTATGCTCAAAATTCTCTCAAAAGCTTATATCTGTTTAACACTATAAACTATATGCCTCTCTCTCTCTCTATGTTTTTGAATTGGGATTTACAAATGAAAAACTCAACGATATATATAACACCAAAATATCTATATTAATTAGTGATATTGAGCAATTCTCAATTTCTATCACTAATTCGTTTTCTTATTTTGAATTCCTTAAAATAAGATGTCTTCTTCTTCTTCTTCTTCTTCTTTATTTGCAATAATATTGAAATACAATATGACTATTTCTAACAATCTCCCATTTGAAGGCTAATTTCAATCTGTCTTCACACCTTACTCAATGCACTAAAGCATTCTCGTTTCAATTCTCTAGTAGGCCAACTGAAGTTGAGCACAACTTCAATTTATGCACTGTCATTGTTTTTGTCAACATATCACCAGGATTCTTGCTTCCTTGGATCTTCTCTAACATCAAAACTTCATCTTCTAACAATGATTTGATGAAATGATATCGAAGTCCAATATGCTTAGTTCTGGAATGAAATGTTGAATTCTTTGCCAAGTGTATTGCACTTTGACTATCACTGTACAACACATTATTTTCTTGCTTGAATCCGAGATCAGTTAACAAACCTTGAAGCCATATCATCTCTTTACTAGCTCTAGTAACTGTTACATCACTAGTACAAAATGTATATTTCTCGGGGGTTTGTTCTCAGCGTTTTATTTAAACTCCTGTAAAATAATTCAAGCTCAGGGGTTATTATATAAAACCCCTGAGAGTTTTTATCTAATAATTTAACATTTTTTAAAATAAATTCTCTAGGGAGTTTTTTATCAACCCACTTTAATGGATAGACACTTTCAAGAGTTTTAAAAAAAACGTTGAGAAATATTTGGTGAAATAGCATAGTGAATAAATAGCTCTCTATCTGATTTGTTTTGTGAAGATATATCTGAGCTTAATTAAGACGCGCCCAAACTCAATCTCATTTTTTCAGATCCCCGCCTAAAATTCAAAGTAACCCTAAATCTCAGGAGCGTTCAACTTGATCGATTCCAAGCGAACTTCCTAAATCGCCTTCGATCAGTTTCCTACATTTCTCTTCAGTTTCTGGCTCTTCCTAAATCGCTGAGAAACCTCTTGTGAAACTTCAGGTTTCGGCAAAGTATACCTTGTTTTTGGCTCTTCTTCAGTTTCTGGCTCTTCTTTTCTGGCAAATTGTGAAACTTCATGTTCCGGCATTTGCAATTGTAAGTTTCCTCTTCAAATAAACACCGAATTCTCCATCGCTTGTCACCATACTCGGCCTACAATTGTAAGTTTTAAGTTCCTATCTTTCAATTCCGTTAATTTCAAGCAAGGCTTGTCGATTGGTTGCTCTCCATCGCTTGTCACCATACTTGAAAACCTTGTTCTTGTTGATTTTGTTTGTTGATTTTGTGGATTGCTACCGTTGGATTGTCTTGTTGATTTTCAGAATTGTAATTTCTGTTTTCCCAGTTGACCAGTTAGTTGATGGCATTATGAAGAACATGGTGTTATTCCCTTTGTCTTATGTTAAATACAAGTGTTGTATCAACTCTCTTGGTTCATGTCATATGTTTTTACTTCAGTATTTCAATATGCAAATCATTTCTCTTTGCTTAGGTTAGGTTTGAAGTAGTAATTGTTTGAGGATATGATGTTGTTTAATTTCTCTTTGCTTAGGAAATATGTTTTTAATTAGGAAGCAGAGGATAATTCAAATGCATCTTGGTGAACAAATGTATTGCTGATATGCTGCAATTTTCTGAGTTCTAGAATAACATTAAGTAACTCTAAGACGTGATGAGCTCTCCTATATTGATAAACAAATGGTAAGAGTGATCAAGGATATATCCTCTGAATATCTTGATTTTGCATCTGTGTTGTATGTTAAATCAATATTTGCAAAGTTGTTATACATTGAACTCTGTCCTTTCCTAAATTCTTGTATTGGTGTAAACAAAACTGAGTTGGGTTGTATTCTTTACTAAGTGCTTTATATGTGCAAGTTTCCATGCTTCTCTTTGAAATCAATGTTTTGATTTCGCTAATGCACATGTCTCTGGTTGATAAAGCTGCAAAGGTACCATTTAGTAAATAGAATTGAGGTTCCTGAAGCTGTATAATGTTTGTATTTGATTAGCTGATAATAAATAGAAGCTTCTGCTCTGTCTGCTTTAGGAATTTTGCAGCTTATTGTGCATTTCATAAATTGCTATTGAGTTGATGATAATTGTGTGGCATTAGCTGGTGCAGACTGTTATCTTATATGATTCATGTATACGTTGCCCTTTTCCTCTCCCTTTACGTGTGTGATTACTAAGTAGTCTTATGATATGTACAATACATCTGATCAATTTCTTTTCTGTTGAGATGATTAACATGATTATTCATCTGATTAATTTCTTTTTTGCTGCAAAGTCAATATTTTGGTCGTATGGATGGTTGCTACTATAGGAAGTCGGTAATTCTTTTATTTGTCGTCATACTATATAAAGAGCAAAGATATGTATAGTATTCTAGGCTTTTGAAACATGTTAAGATGGCTTTTTTCACTTAACTATATTCATACATATATCAAGTTTCAATGCTTTTTCACTTAACTATATCCATACATATACTAAGTTTAGTTGATTGCACTGAAACAGAGTGGCAAACCACCTACATTACCTGATTAGCTAGAAACACTTGGATCATAACACAAACTTACAAAAGGAAACCTGGCTAATTAACCTCAAGCAGTTGGATCATAACACATTATATTCATACATATATTAAGTTTACTTGCTCTAGTTTTTTTTTCCTTGATCATGTTATTCTTATCTCAATGTGACAGAAACTAACCTTCATTTGTTGCTCTTAAAGGGAGGTGAGGTTGCTCTGCAGAAGGCTCTAAATGTGGTCTACACTGATAGCAGCAAATACGTAGCCATTCTCTTTTATACATCCTGGTGTTCTTTCTCCAGGGCTTTCAGACCAGCCTTTTCAATCCTTGCCTCCTTATATCCATCCATCTCCTATTTGGCAATCGAGGAATCATCCATTAGACCAAGGTTTAAAATTCAGAACATGTTTTCTTCTTTTCCATATCACAGTTATGAATGTCAATTATTGCTTAACAACATTATATAACAATACTCAATTCTTGCAGCATACTTTCCAAGTATGGTGTTGATGGATTTTCAGCTCTTCAGATTGCTGAAGGATGTGTAGAGTACATGTTGACTAGTAGTTATGTCAAATCAAGAGATGGCCAAGCTAACCACATTGTGCTTGATCCCAAGCAATTCCTGGCTATATACTACTTTCGCGTCTGCAGTTATACTGAATAAATCAGTCTAGTAAACCATCTGGAAAAGTTCATCTCTGAGCACAAAGATGTAGGTGTTATGATTAATAGTACACCTGTCTGTGATACATGTCATTCTTTTGGTATTTGTATATCTGCTAAGTCCTTGCATCACCCGACCTCAACTTAAGCTGTCAATGCTTCTTTTAAGTGTCTGAACCCTGCATCAGAAGTAGCTAACATGTCATAAGCTAATATAGTTACACTCCTCTTAACCACCTCACTTAAACTTTTGATTAAATGTTTACGTCCAATCTCAACCCTCCGCGAAAAACAAATCATTTTCTGCAATTCTTAATTTCTACAGGTTAAGATTGTGGTTATTGATAGCATCACTTTTCACTTTCGTCAAAATTTTGAAGACTTGGCACTTAGGACCCGTGTGCTTGGCAGTATGGCTCTGAAGCTGATGAAAGTGGCACAGAAATTTAATCCTGCAGTAAGATAATGCTTCCCTATTCATATTGATTTCTTGTCTCTTACATCAGTCTTACAACTCTTGATTGCATAGATTTCTCTTCCTCTTCTTGGGGGCCCCTAAGGAATCAAAACAAGACTCTCATTGATCATATGTGACTTATTTTTAAATGCATCAGTTAGGGAGTAGGAAGAAGATTTTCAGAGGGGGTAATTTGTTGTTTTCAGCTTTAGTAGTGCTGAATAAAGAAAAGGAAGATTTCGAAGATGTTGGAAGAAGATTGTGATTTTGTGTCAGAGTGGTTTTAGGTCAATTATATATGGATGTATCAATTGGGAATCACTACTTATAAGTGAGTCTGAACGACTTTTTAACCTTGGATATGAGTGTAGAATAGAAAGAGGAAGAGAATATTTTCTATTGCATTACGTACATCACTATGTGTACCATATTGCCAATTGGCAGTTTGGCATAGGTAATAATATCCAAAAATTACAATAATAGCGAATTAACAAAATGATTATATATATTCTAGAATCCTGGTGATTTGAATTAATAAAATAACAGTGAGTCATTGCGTTCAATTTCGTGTTTGGAGAAGCTGGAAGTCTTGGTAATGGTGGGGTGCTCAGCGGTTGATGATGCAGGCCTGTGCTTTCTGGGCAATGGGTGCCCTCTTCTCAAGGTATGGAGTTGGATTGTCATACTGTGAATATATTAAACAGCCCGGTTTTCACAGAATTATATGCTGGACTAAGAATTACAGTAAACCATCCTATCTAAGATTTTGGTAGTGGTCTTTTATAAATGCAAGTGTCCTAGTGATCAACTTCGTTACAATAACCTAATTTTAGTAGAAATAACATGCAAATTAAGAGTGGAGAAAATTTAGCTTAGTTAACCTGTCACAAGTAGATATGTAAAGTGAGTAGAGAACAAAAAGCTAATGATGGAGGAAGCACTTGATTGGTATAAGTATTTTCTTGTCCTTCTTCCCTTGAGCAATTTAAGTGTGTCCTATATTGAAGCTGGATGCATTGTATTCGTTGACATGGTAGTTTTAGTGGCCAACCCTTCTCACAGATGGATTCACCACAACGAGGAATGAACTCATTATGGTGATCAACTGATCATGCACATTTGTTTCTATTTTAACTCTGTGATTGCAGGTACTAAGTGTATCAAGATGTGATGGTATTACTACAGCTGGCTTGTGTGCAGTCACTGAGGGACATGTTGGCTTGTTGAAGCTAAACGCTAGTCATTGTATGGTCGTGAGTATTTCTTAGCATTTGTAAGATTTATGCATATTACTTTATCTTGTAAATACATTGTTTTACATTATAGGCGGAAAGTGTGGAGAAAAGTAAGTTGAAATACCATGTATCCCAGCCTGAATCTAATGGGTTTTATCTAACAGGATCTGTCTTACACATATTTGGAGACACACATCTCATTGATGAGTTGCGAGAGGAATGGTTGCAATATTTGGAGACACAAAATGCGTAATAGCCCCTACACTTGCATTTGGAACTTGGTTTTTAGAATTTTAGTAGTGCTTTATTGGACTTTAGAATTTGGATCTTCAAATATCATTTGTAAAAATAGTTCTTTCTTTGTGTTTAATCGACATTAGACAGTTATTTAAACATTAGATTCTTGTTTGGTAAATCTGTAAATGGTTGTATTGAGTAATGATTTTAATTTTTTTTAAAAAAAAATTATGAACAATTTCTCAGGGTTTTTTTAAAATCTCCGAGAAGTTCTTTTCGAGGATTATTTGAGAAAACCCTTGAGAAGCATTTATCGGGAAAAGCCCCTAGAAATATTTCTCAAGGGATTATAAAAATCCCTAAGCGTTTGTATGTCTCTCGGGGGTTTTTAAAAACCCCCGAGAGTTTTTTCTCGGCCACACATATAACAAGGGTTCAATAACCCCCAAGAGTAGTGTAATAAAACTCTTGAGAGAACTTTAATCTGTACTAGTGCATACTCTGCCTCTATAGTGGATAGAGCTACAATCTTTTGTATTTGCGACATCCAACTCACAGCTGTATTTCCAATAGTGAATACATATCCGGTGGTACTTTTCCGGTGATCAACTTCACCTCCAAAGTATGCATCTACATAGCCTTGCACTTTTACTTCTCCCTTCCCAATGTACAAACACTTCTCTGTCGTGCCTTGTAGATACCTCAAGATCCATTTCACTACTTCCCAGTGACCTTTCCCTGGATTTGACATAAACCTTCTAACGACTCCCAATGCATGTCCAATATATGGTCTTGTACAAACCATCACATACATCAAATTCCCAATGGCTGAGGCATAGGGAACCTTAGCCATGAGCTATCTAGCTTCCTCCGTTTGAGGGCATTGATCCTTGAATAAAAGAAAATGAGCTGCCAAAGGTGTACCAACTGGCTTGGCATTATCCATGTTGAACCTTTGCAAAACACGTTTGATATACTCTGACTAAGATAACTGCAAAGTCCCCTTTTGCTTAGCTCGTGTGATTTGCATTCCAAGAATCTTCTTTGCTGGACCCAAGTCCTTCATGTCAAACTCATTTGACAACTTCTGCTACAACATTCTAATATCCTCAACCAGCTACTAGCATATCATCAACATATAGTAGTAAGATGATATAACTAGATCTATATCTTTTGAAGTAACAACAATGGTTGGTGTTATACTTCTAGAACCCTTCCTTGTGCATGAAACCATCAAACTTTTTATGCCGTTGTCTAGGGGCTTGCTTTAGCCCATACAAGCTCTTCTTAAGTCTACACACCATGTTTTCTTTTCCCTTTTCCTTGAAACCTTCAGGTTGGTGCATATATATCTCCTCATCCAAATATCCGTGAAGGAATGCAGTCTTCACATCCAACTGTTCAAGATGAAGATCTTCACTAGCAACAATACTCAACACTTATCTAATAGTATTGAGCTTCACAACAGGAGAAAAAATCTCATTGTAATTAACTCCTTTCTGCTGAAATCCTTTGACCACTAGTCGAGCTTTGTATCTCTTAGAGCCATCATGCTCATTTTTCACTCGATACACCCATTTGTTGTGAAGTGCCTTCTTCCCTATGGGTAACTCAGCTAGTTCCCATATCTGGTTTGAAATTAGAGAGTTCATCTCATCTTTCATTACAAGCTCCCACTGGCTTGAATCACTAGTCTAACAAGCTTCATTATAGCTCTCAAGCTCCCCGCCATCAATTAATAACAAGTAACTCATATATCTCGTGGAAGGAACACGAATCCGAGTAGACCTTCTTAATAAAGGAGCTGGTGTAGGAGGTTCTATCGTGTCAGACTGTTGCAGGCTTTGTTGTTCAACAAATTCTTCTAAATGAGGACTTTCTATGATTGGTTCCATCATAGGATTGTTTGGAACATAATCTACATCTGAAAATACTAGCCCACTCTAATCTGAGTCGCTGGTGTCAGTTTTGTGCATGTCCTTATACATGACTCTTTCGTTGAAAATTACATCTCTGCTACGGATCACCTTCTTATTTTGGTCATCCCAAATATGATAACCAAACTCATCTTCTCCTTAACCAATGAAGATGCATTTCTTGGACTTCGGATCAAGCTTATTCCTGCCTTGATCATCAATATGCACATATGCTACACAACCGAAAACTTTTAAATGTGATAATCTTATCTCTTTACCACTCCATACCTCTTCTGGTATTTGATATTCTAATGGAACTGATGGACCCCGGTTTATCAAGTAAGCAGCTGCATTGACTGCTTCTGCCCAGAATTGCTTTGGTAGACCTGATTGTATACGAATACTTCTGGCTCTTTCTGTTAATGTTTGGTTCATACGCTCAGCTACACCATTTTGTTGAGGTGTACCGGGCACAGTTCTCTCCATTCGGATCCCATGTTCATAGCAAAATTTTTTAAATAAATTATCCACATATTCGCCACCGTTATCAGTTCTTAGGCTTTTAACTTTCAACCCTGTCTCATTTTCAACCATGGCCTTCCATCTTTTGAAAGCCTCAAAAACTTCAGAGTTGTGTTTTAGAAAGTATACCCATACCTTCCGGGAATGATCATGAATGAAAGTCATAAAATAGTGTTTTCCGCCAATGGAGGAAGTAGTTGTTGGTCCCCAAACATCAGAGTGGACAAGCTCTAATCTTTCCTTCTTTGGTGTTCTACCATTTGTTTGAAAGCTCACCCTCTTCTGCTTTCCAAGTATGCATCCTTCACACATGTCTATCTCTACTGATTGTAGACCTGGGAGCTTCCCCTTTGAATGCATAAGTTTCATCCCTTTCTCACTCATGTGGCCAAGTCTTTGGTGCAATATATTGGAATTTCCATTCTATATTGTGACTGCAATAGAACAACACGCCCCTGCTGTCATGTAAAGAGTACCACTCTTTTTGCCACGAGCAATTGTCATTGCACCTTTTGAGATCTTCCAAGTATCATCTTGAAAGCTTGTGTTATAGCCTTCGCTGGCTAATTGCCCAACTGATATCAAGTTCTTTCTCAGGTCAGGAATGTGTCTAACATCCTTTAGTTCCCATACATACCTATTCAACTTGATATCGACTACGCCTTTACCAACGATTGAACAAGGTTGATCATCTCCAAGGTATACATTTCCAAGGTTTCCTGAGACATATTGTTTAAAGAATTCTTTCTTCGAAGTAGCATGAAATGATGCTCTAGAATCTAACACCCAAAACTCTTCCTTGCTCTCCAAAGAGCAAATCAATGCATCATCTTCTTCGTAGGTTGCGGTAACATTTGCTTCCGCCTTTGTCTCTTGTTTTTTCGGTGCATTCTTGCACTGATTCTTGAAGTGCCCGATCTTGCCACAATTCCAACAATCAATCGTCTTTGAGCTAGAGGAATTATTAGGATTCCTTGACTTGGACCTCTTATCTCTAGATCCATGATAGTTTGAACTACCACGCCCATTCCTTCTGGCTGGACTTCTCCCTCTTGAGTCTATATGTAATACCGAAGAGGTTGATGATTCACCCGACCCTTTCCGTCGGATCTCTTCACTGAGAACCAGATCACAGACATCATCAAATTTTAATTTGGTGCTTCCTGACGAGCTACTCACAACCATGACGGTAGCATTCCAACTGTCTGTAAGAGAAGACAAGAGTATCAATGCACACACTTCCTCATCAAATTCTATTCCAACAGAATTCAATTGGGTTGTGACCGTATTTAGTGCATTGAGATGCTGAGCCACCGATGCGCCTTCCTTCATTCACAAATTGAATAATCGCCTCATCAAATGAACTTTATTTGAGGCTGATGGCTTCTCATACATATTAGAGAGAGCAGCCATAAGAATCGCCGTGGTCTTTTCTTTTGCTATGTTGAAAGCAACATTACGAGATAACGTTAATCTAATGACTCCAAGCGCTTGTCGATCAAGAAGATTCCAATCTTCATCCTTCATAGCCTCTGGCTTCTTTCCTAAGAGGGGTTGATAAAGATTTTTCTGGTATAAGTAATCTTCTATTTGCATCTTCCAAAATCCGAAATCCGCATCATCGAATTTCTCGAGTTTCACCTTTTTCTTTATCTGTAGCCATGGCTCCCACTCAAATCTGACTTCCTTTGGATCGTTTTGAACCAAATGCTCTGATACCAACTATTGGGAAAAATACGCAACTTTTCCGATTTATCAGATTCGTGAGAATGAAAATAGATGATATAAAACACACACGCGATTGTGTTTGTCTCTAACTCTTCTACAAACTTTTATTAGAAAGATAAAGATACAAAATGTGTTTACAATACACACCCCAATAACACTTAAGAATTTTACGCTCAAAATTCTCTCAAAAGCTTATCTCTGTTTAACACTATAAACTATAAGCCCCTCTCTCTGTGTTTTTGAATTGGGATTTACAAATGAAAAACTCAACAATATATATAACACCAATATATCTATATTAATTAGTGATATTGAGAAATTCTCAATTTCTATCACTAATTCGTTTTCTTATTTTGAATTCCTTAAAATAAGATGTCTTCTTCTTCTTCTTCTTCTTCTTCTTCTTCTTCTTTATTTGCAATAATCTTGAAATAGAATATGACTATTTCTAACAAACTGCAAGCGGGATAGAGGAGACACATCTGAAGGATCAACGATGATGTCCATCACAGAATTGCACTCCCGAACGACATGAGAGATACTCTAATCTTGGAACTGGGCCAACAGTGGATGTCTGAGCGCAATAACTCAATCTCCCACGAACATCGCCAGTCGCCGAGCACGACCTTCACCAGCTGCAAGTTATCACCTTCAATTTGGATTCGGGGAAAACCACGTCTGGTGGCCTCGAGAAGTCCCTAGCACAAGGCGATGGTCTTGGAGATAAGAACAGACTGTTGACCAATCAGTCCTCCGTCAAAATGGAAGAGGGAGACGCTAGAGTCCCTGAGGATGAATGTCAGTAGGGATTCACTTGACAACAAATAAATTTATAGTCAAGACCCCGCTGAGTATAGCGAAGTCAGGATCGTCCACGAGAAGCAAGGTTGTGTCTAATTGCTAAACTAAAAAGCAAAAGAGAGAACAAAGAAAAACAAAGCAAAGTAACCAAACAAGCACACTGGAAAGAGGTCGGTACCGACCTTGTCAGGTTCGATATCGGGATGGAAATTAAGATGAGAAACTAAGTAAACAGCAACACAAAGAGGAAATCTGCAGGTCGGTACCGACCTAGGGAGGGTCGTTACCGAGGTACCTGGAATTAAAACTCGACTCACAAATAAAAGAAAAGTCTAGGATAAGGGTCCACCACAACATAATCATGCAATTTCAAACAATATGAATCATAAAAATCATGCCTTTAACATAAAGTTATCAACTTTCGTTGAAATAACAAGCAAATCAATCAACTTTCATAAATCAATTCACTTTATCTACTTATTTTGATCTAAAGTTCTCAACTTTCGTTTCAAACTTTATCTCTATTCAATTTTATAACTTTCTCTTTCAATCAAGTCATAACCATGAATTACTCCGACTTTCATCAAAGCTTTTGCACAAACAAGTAGAAGAATAGATAAAAGGCATACAATTCATTCAATCATATCATCATTCATGCACAACTATGTTGGGTTTCTAACCCCAACCCTAGAATAAGAGACTACTCACTCATGGTGGAGAAAGAACAAGCAAAGGAATTAAGAGAAAACATAGAGATAAAGTTTGATAACATTTTATTAAGGAAAACTTTCAACTCTTAAAGACGTTGAAGATATTTCGAAATTTGATAACATTTTTTAAGGAAAACTTTCAACTCTTAACTTTTCTTTTCACTTATGGATTTCGAACTATAAATTCAATTTCGAATAGGTTTCTTGAAAGCAATGGTTTTGAATTTTAAAGTAAAGTTCTTAATTTCAAATAAAATTTTGAAACTAGATGAATGTATTGAGAATGGTTTTGAATTCTTAGAATACGGGTTTTGAAGTCCTAAAAATTCTTTTAACAAATGAAACGGAAACTCAATTTTCCATCATTAATTTTCTAAAGTGTGATATATATATATATATATATATATATATATATATTTCAAAAACAAGTATGAAGACTTGGTTTTTAAAAACTTTTAGCTCTGATACCATATTTGTAACACCCCCAATTTTCTCGGAGATGCTACACGCCAGTGACCTCAGAATTATCCTCCAAAGTCACCCAAGGCTTTACAGTAAGAAAACTTAAATATGAAATTCATAAGAAATGAAGATATATTACAAATATGATAGTAATCCATTGTTTACATTAATGAACAAAACTTAATAAATGCGGTAGTGTTCTATAGAAAATGCGAAAACAAGACGATCCTTACCGCTCAAGGATTTAAACAATTAAGCAAATACTCATTTTTGGTGAAGATAAAAACTTGTAACTCTTCAAATATGCAACTCTCGCCCTTCAACTCCGGTCCTTTGAACTCTAATGTTCCGTATAGGGACGGGTGACACCAGCCGACCATGCAAAAGAAAGAAAGCGGTCGAGTTAGTCTTGTGACAGACTAAGCAAGTGGGATTTTGTGAGTGGTTCTTGTGGTTGTATTAAAATACTAACATTGAAATCTGCATGAAACACGGTCAATGATTTAGCACTAAAATACTTCCATGGAATGGAAAAAGGAATGCATAGAAAGAGAGAGAACACCACAAGACCATGGTTCCATACGGAAGTATGAGGTTTGTTGGGAACGTTTAATTATTACACACAAAAGATTTGAAAAGCCTCCGTCGACTAATCGAGTCTACGACCAACCTCACCGAATACGTGTTGTCCGAATTCAGATTGGAAAGAGGACTTTTCATAGCCGGGAGCTAGAGTGGTTTTCCAAGTTGTAGTCACCACTCTGGTTCATTAATTATGTGCATTGGGCACTTATCTTATATTAATTATAAAACGATACATTCAAGTTGGTAGCTTTTACTCGACATCGCGAATTCTTCGAAGATTAAGGCTCATATACCCCAAAAGATAAAAGTGGGTTCTTAAGTCCCAAAGGCACTTAGCTAGAGTGCAACACCCCTCAATGCGATAGAGCGGGTCGGGTCATGACCAAGCACTAGGATATAATTCCATCTAGTGCAAAAATGTTATAAAGAGGAGTCCAGAGCAACTAAGGCTCACCCCCTAGGTTCTACGCTAGTCCATAGCAAGTCACACAAAGCCACAATCAACGAGACCTAATCAATATCTAGTGCAACCTAGCAATAATATCTAAACGATAATAACATGGTCATTAATTCTATAACAATAATAAACCTAAGTTCATTATTAGCAAACAAGTGTTCCCAATAATGTTTTAAAGATGATATGAAAAGTGTTAGAAAAGCTAAAGGCTTTGATTTTGATGGTTCCAAACGTCTACCATGTGAACGACCTCGACTCTTTGAACAGAGTCGCCAACGTCAGTCAGGTCGTCGACGTGTATTGAAGGCAAATATCGGAGATCTTAAAGACGCGTGAGATCTTGGTAGTTTGGATAGTATAAACTTGTTTTAGGAAAGATCTTATGCAGATTATATTGTATGCCGATTATTGCCTTTGCCCTAAGCCGATTTTATTGTAATCCTTTTATATGCTTAGGATGATTTGGTAAAGATAATATAAATAATATCTTGCCATAACCGAATTGGAAGATATTAGTCTCTCTTATCTGACCTAGTTTATGTGTATTTAATCTAAGGTTTTAGGTTAGATAGAGCACGAACTCATACTCCAATTTGTGCTAAGAAAGAAACGAGAGTTCGAGAGAAAGACGTAGGCTTTTGTTAAATTGAGTGTGGGTTGTAGTTACTCGGTTCACAACGAGTTCTAGAGTGCTTGGGAAGTAGGTCTAGATCCAGGGTGTTCTTGTAAACAATCCAAAAGATCAATAAAGTAAGCTACGACTTTTAATCCTTCCAAGCGAGAACTTGGAAGGGAGTGGTTTTCACGCTTGGTTGATAGAGTTCATCAATCAAGTGTTTCCACTATAAAAAACATCGTGGTCAAGTAAGTCTTTCTTGTAGTTTAATTCCGCTGCATTTACTTAAGAGGTTGACGACTTGGTTGAGGTCGACAACCTAGACGTACTAACGATCCTACAATTGGTATCAGAGCCCGGCTCTAGATCTGTTTTACTACTTATTGTTTTACAAGAAAGATGACTTCGACAAACACAACAATCAGTTTTGGAAGCCACCAGTGCTCAAAGCTGGTGAGTATGATTGGTGGGTCGAGCAAATGGAGACCCATATTTGCTCACTCGATGGACAACTCTGGAAGGTTATCGAGATGAGTCCTGAAACTTTTCTCTCTGCTGATGGAAAAGAGGAGAAAAAGAAGGAAGATTATGGTGATGCAGATTATAAGAAGCTAGAGAAGAATGCTCGTGCTAAGAAGGTTCTCCACCATGCTCTAACTCTTGGAGATCTGAAGAAGGTAGTCCAGTACAAGACGGCCAAGCAAATCTGAGATGCTCTCAAAAGGCTCCACCAAGGAAATGATGATGTGAAGAAGGATCATATCATTGCTCTGGAAAGGGAGTATGAAGGAATGAGTCAAGAAAAGAATGAAAACTTGGGTGATTATCACTCAAGATTTCAAGTTGTGGTTAGCCAACTTGAAGCTCTTGGTGAAAAGCTTCCTCAATGGAAGCAGATTAGCAAGTTGATCCAAGGGCTCAACGCAAAATGGAATGAAGCTGCTGCTGCGATGCTTACCAATAGTGAAACCAAGACACTCACCTTGGAAGATGTCATTGGAAAGTTGACTATGTATGGAGGAATAAAGCAAAGACCATATGATCGCCTCGAAATTGACAAGGTTAAGATTATTGCCTTGAAAGTTGAAAGGGCCTTCGATCTTGCACAAGGTGATGATGATCAAGTTGACGGTGACGAGGAAGTTGCTTTCATTTCAAGAGCCATGAAAAGGCTTTGGAATCGCAATGGCAAAACTCCATCTAAAGGAACAAAACATGTCAGAGACATGAAAGAAGTGATTTGTTATCATTGTTCAAAGAAAGGACACTTTGCAAGAAATTGTGTCAAGAGGAAGTCAGAAGGAGACAAAAGCGCTTTGTTGGCTACGTGGGATGATTCCGATGCTGAAGATGAAGCAAGTCAACAAGGAGAAGTATGTATCATGGCCATAGATGCTCCAAAAGAGGTATATGATTCTGAACTTTCATCTATTTTGTCCAATAAAACAAAAGAACAATTGCATGCTATTATTGAGAGGTTGGGAACTCAGGTTACCAATCTCAGTGAAAAACTTGAGGAAATAGAAGATAATATCTCTAATTTAATGGATGATAATCATGGCTGGTCTCTCAAATGTGCTAAGTTAGAGAAGAAGTCCTCTGTTTCTGAGTCTCTTGCTTGCAAAACTTGTGAAAATCTGAAAACTGAAGTGGATGACTTAGAAAAGAAAGTAACAAACGTTGAAGGAGAAAATCTCATGTTAAAACTTGGTAATGCTAAGTTAGTCAACGACCTTGAAAATGAAAAGGCAAGTAATGAGGCTAAAAAGAAAAAATGGATAGAAGAGTTTGTTACTAAGAAAGCTGCTGAAGAATTTGCTAAAACTTTTGTAACTTCAAGACCTGGACTTGGATATTCCTATGTGCCCAAGCATTTGAAAACCATGTGTCCACCCGAACCTAAAGGTAACACACCTGTATGTAACAACAAGGGAAGTTGTTCTACTTCAGAGGTGGGGAACCCAAGCAAAGGTAAGCAACCTTGGTATTCAAGCCAGAAAGCACATACAATATGGAAGAAACAAGTTGAGAACTTGAAGCCATCAAAAATTGATTTTCAAGCTCGTATTAATAACGAACCGGTCTATCCTGGGTATAGCAAGTATGTTGGTCTTAAAAGTCATAAAACTTGCTGGTATTGTGGAAAAGAAGGTCATCTTCAACATGAGTGCAAGAAAAAGAAAAAGGATAGCAAATCTTATGGACTTTGGGATGCTCATGAACGTGAGCCTACCATAGATCCTGAGAGAGTCTATAATGTAAGATGTACTGAAAATCATCACATTGTCCAACCTAGAAGAGTTGTTAAACAACTCTGGGTTCGTAAAAACTGACTTTTACCTTGCAGAATGAAGTGAGAGAAAGCGGTCCCTGGTACTTCGATAGTGCTTGCTCAACTCATATGACGGGAAGCTTTGAGTCATTTATCTCACTTCATCAACAAGAAGGTAGCAACATCACCTTCGGTAATAATAGTAAGGGACAAGTCGTAGGTATTGGTAAGGTAAGAATCTTTTAAGAACTTTTGTGTCAACAAAGTCAGTTATGTCAAAGGTCTTAGATACATTCTTTTAAGTGTTATCCAATTATGTGCTAACAATCTCTATCAAGTAGTTTTTGATTCTCATGGATGTCAAGTAATTGATGTTAGCTCAGGTAAGACTCTTCTAAAGGGAACTTGTGAGAACAATCTTTATAAAGTTGTTCCCTGGCTCTTGCATGAAGAAAAGTTATGTTTTCAAGTGATCGAAGACGTTGCCAACCTCTGGCACAACAGATTTGGTCATGCGAGTCTACAACATCAACAAACTTCACAATTAGGAATTGGTAAATGGGTTACCTCAGATTGATCCAAACAAGTATGAAATCTGTGAGGCTTGTGTGAAAGGGAAACAGGTTAGATCTTCATTTCAATCGAAGAAAGAGGTAAGTACATCTAAACCTTTAGAATTAATTCATATGGATCTTTGTGGACCTATGCATCTGAAGAGTCGAGGAGGTAATAAATATGTCTATGTTATTGTTGATGACTTTTCACGATGTACTTGGGTATTTTTCTTGTCTTCTAAAGACCAGGTATTCGAAGAATTCAGTGCGTGGAGGAAGTTAACAAAAAAGGCGCTTGGAGTACCTCTGGTTTCAATCCGATTTGATCATGGCACAGAATTTGAAAATGCTCAGTTCCTGGACTTTTGCAAAGAAAATGGTGTAGGTCACAATTTTTCAGCCCCAAGAACTCCTCAACAAAACGGTGAAGTTGAGAGAAAGAACCGTACTTTGGAGAATATGTCGAGAACTCTGATGATCTCGAGTGGTCTACCAAGGAATTTCTGGGGAGAAGCTATCAATGCTGCTTGTTATGTGCTGAATAGAGCTATGGTGCGCCCTCTCTTGGGAAAGACACCCTATGAGCTGTTGAGAGGAAGAAAACCGAATGCCGCCCACCTAAGGACGTTTGGTTGTAGACGTTTTGTACAAAACAACGACAAGGATAATCTGGGCAAGATGGATGATAGAAGTGACGAAGGAACTTTTGTAGGCTACTCTCAACATAGCAAAGCCTATAAAGTCTTCAATAAGCGAACAAGGAAAGTAGAAGAAAGTGTTCATGTTGTGTTCGATGAGAAAACAATGGGAGGAATCTCTATTGAAGAAAACGATGAAGGAGATATAGGTTTTCGTATCTGTGATGAGTCAAGAGATGAAGTTGTTGAGATTGTCCGAAATTCCGTAGTCAACAACCCAGAACAGGTGAACGACGCAGAGAATTCTGATATGCCTGCTTTGGAAGAGACAAAAGAACATGAAGATTCTGATGATGTTGTGTCTGATCCAAGTGAAGAAGCTATAGAGACAGATAATTCTAATACTGAGCAGGGTCAAAATAGTGAGGTGGTTGACCTCACTCAACTTCAGTTGAACTATCAGCAAAAAGATGCTCACCCTGTAACCAACATCATCTCTGATTACTCAAAAGGTGTTCAAACACGTTCTTCACTTCAAAATTTTTGTGCCTTCAATGATTTTCTCTCTATCATGGAACCCAAGAACGTGGATCAAACCTTAAAAGATCTTGATTGGGTGTGTGCTATGCAAGAAGAACTTCATCAATTTGAGAGAAACAAGGTTTGGCACCTAGTTCCACGACCCAAGGATAGAACAGTTATTTGAACACGTTGGGTATACAGAAATAAGCTTGATGACTCTGGAAACGTTGTGAGAAACAAAGCTAGACTTGTGGTTAAGGGGTATAACCAACAAGAAGGGATTGATTATGATGAGACTTTTTCTCCTGTAGCACGTCTAGAGGCAATTCGTCTCTTGATTGCTTATTAAGCTCATCATTGATTCAAGCTTCAACAAATGGATGTTAAAACTGCATTTCTGAATGGTTTTCTTAAAGAAGAAGTTTTTGTAGAACAAACCCCAGGCTTCGAAGACGTCATCCACCCGGATCATGTATTCAAGCTCGACAAAGCACTTTATGGATTAAAGCAAACGCCACGAGCTTGGTATGACAGGCTCTCTCAGTTCTTGCTACAACACGGATATGTTCGAGGATAGGTGGATAAGACTCTTTTTCTTCTTAAAGAGGGAAAGCACACTCTGGTTGTGCAAGTCTACGTTGACAACATCATCTTTGGTTCTACAGATGATAAACATGTGAAGAAGTTTGCTAACCTCATGGCCAGTGAATTTGAAATGAGTATGGTTGGTGAACTTAAGTTCTTTCTAGGACTTCAAGTTGTTCAAGGAAGTGAGCGTACAAGAGTTCATCAACAAAAGTACCTCAGGGAGTGTGTCAAAAAGTTTGGCTTGGATAATTCTAAATCCTTTGATACACCTATCTCTCCCACCACTTCTTTAGGAAAAGATGAGAATGAGAAGAAGGTTGACCAGACTTTGTATCGAGGTATTATAGGTTCACTACTATATCTCACGACAAGTAGACCGGACATCATGTTTAGTGTTTGCTTATCTGCTAGATTTCAGTCTGATCCTAGAGAATCTCATCTCAAGGCTGTTAAGAGAATTCTAAGATATCTCAAAGGTTCTGATGATTTGTGCTTGTGGCACCCAACCTTTTGTGACTTTGGTCTAGTCGGGTACACAAACGCTGATTTTGCCGGGAATAAGGTTGATCGTAAGAGTACTTCTGGGATGGCTCAATTTCTTGGACCATGTCTTGTATCATGGGGGTCTAAGAAGCATGATTCAGTTGCTCTCTCTACTGCAGAAGCTGAGTACATAGCCGCTGCCGCGTGTTGCACCCAACTTCTATGGCTCAAGCAACAACTCCATGACTTTGGTTTGAAGTATGATGGAATACCCATTCTATGTGACAATACAAGCGCCATCAACATATCAAAGAATCTTGTACAACACTCACGAACCAAGCATATCGAGATTCATCATCACTTTCTTCGTGATTGTGTTGAGAAAGGGTTAGTGACCATGGATTTCTGCCGAACAAGTGAACAACGTGCTGACATATTCACTAAAGCTCTCAATCGTGAACCCTTCGTACAGTTCCGCATGGAGCTAGGTATGATTTCCCTAAACTAATCTATTTCCCATTTATTTTCCCTCAATGATTGGCTAGATTAGATGATCTATTTATGATTCAAAAGCTTTATGATCTTGAGGTGTTAAATTTGAATGTTTCCTTGTTACATACTTATGAACCATGCACATCATAATGTCTTCATTCTTTGCTTCTTGAGTTATGTATTAAGTGCATATTGAAACTATTCTTTGAGCCCAAAAGGGTCTAAACCTGATGTTCCTATCCCTCTATACAACCACAAATGGCGGTTGACTCTACAGCCTACCTAAGCCTATCATGTTAGGGAGTCTCTATGCGCCTATTTTTATATGTTTTGATATAAACGAAGACTTATCTACTTGATTGACAAATCCACATAAATTATTTCCCCTGGTTCTCTTTGGCACGCCCGTGCAAAACCCCAAAGAACCAGGCGTATTCTCTTTTCAATGGATGTTGGCAACTTGAGTGAGGTTAGTGACTGTGCATTATATGAGGACTGTCTATTTTCTGGAAAATTTTCTGGTTAAGTGGTTGACGCAGAACAGGTTGAGAACATCAGTTTCAGAGTAAGACAAGAATCACCTTTCTCCAACGGTATCTTTTCAAATATTTGAAGAAATTTTTGCAAAAGGAAATTTGCCCTTTTAGTTGCATTGAATAAAAGATCTTGGGAAGATCTAGTTTCCATCGCATCAACTCACTACAAGCTTAAATACGGAGACAACTTTACCAAAAAGGTACGCTCTCTCTCGTGCAATTATTCTCGATCTCTTGCTCTTCTTCATCTCTTTGAAACCCTTTACCAAAAAGCTTGAACCTTTCATCAATGGCGTCACACCAAAACCCTAACCCCCCATCCCCCATTCGTGGTACTGAATCCCCGCGAACCCTAGCCCTAAAGCTCGGGAAATTTATTGATCCTCAAACCATGGCTATGCTTTTAGCAGCCATACAAACCGCCAACAAACCCGTTTCACCATTGTTGCTTGAAGGCCCCCAAATCAATCCTACTCAAGAACCAGGCCAATCCTCTCTTAGTCCCATCGAATCTATGCCTAATCCTCAATAAAACCCTCCTACCCAAACCCTCACTGAAACTCTCCCTCAATCTCCACAAAAATCTTTGCCCAGTTCTTCCAATCCCGTAGAGTAAGAGCAAGTTGAGTCCGAGAACTTGCGTCGAGTTGAAAGCCCCAAATCTCAAGACATGCAAGAGAAATTCGACTCTGTCCAAGAAGTAGTGAAGTCGATTGAGGCTATGGAGTCAGAAGAAAGAGTTTCTGAACCCATCATTGCGGAGAAGACGACTGCTGTGCTTTTGGTGGGAACAGACGCTCAGGTCAATGACCCTGAACAGGTCGTTGACCCAAGCAAGGTGATCGACCCCATTGACAACCCCGACTCATCGCTTTTGCCACTGGATATAGAAGGTCAAGATGACTCTGAACAAGGTACTCCTAGTGATCCTAAGCTCTTTATGCTCAAATCTGTAGCATCCTCCTCTAGGGAAAAATCCAAAGAAGAAATTGCTAGGCAGCTCTTTGAATCTGAAAAGTCTGACGAGGATGACGTGTTGATAACTAAGGAATCTAGAAAACCTAAGACTAGGGAGTCTAGTGCTAACGTTACTAGAAAGAGAGGTAGGGAAGTGTCTCCTATGCTAGTAGGATCCAAAGGTGGAGACTCTGTGGTCTCCAAGAAAACTGTTAGGACTAAAAAGAATAAGAAGGTGCCCACTCGGTCAAGTGGACAACTAGCTGCAAGTGGAAAACCTAAAAAGGGTAGTGGAGAAATCAAAGGTGAAGGAGGTAATATGGCTGAGCGTGAATTCGTTAAGGAACTCATCATTGACGATGAGTTCATCGAGTCAACAGGATTAAAGGGTGTTTCTGAGTTGCTGTCATTTCAAGGCCGGGATCATTTATTTCATGAGGAAGAGAAGTTTAACCCTGGGTTGGTAAGGGAATTCTACAGGTCGTTGACTGTAGAGGACAGGGAAAAGACGACCATGGGTCATTATGAGCTTAATGGAGAAAAGTTTACATTGTCGAGCATGGAGTTAGCCACTCTTCTGAAAGTGCCGCACAAGGGATTTGCTGAATATCATAGAGGTGTATGGCCTAAGGAAGTTGATTCAGCTGAGTTGCTCAAAAAGGTCACACAGGTCGATGACGTTGACGGTGGTTCCTTTGCCACCAACTTAATGTGTGCCGAGAGGAAGGTTCTTTTTACTTGGGTGATCAGTAACTTGATTTCCCGAGAGAAAAAGAGGAGCACTGCTATGATCCAAGACATTCTTGTCATGGATAAAATTCTCAACAAGGAACCTGTCAACTTTGCTCGATTGATGCTTCTCCACATGGAATCTGTCAAGGACAGTACTCGACATGCTCTTCCCTACTGTTCAATCATCAAGAAGGTGCTTCACTATCATGAGGTTTATGAGGCTGATGAAGAAGTGGCACACGTCCGTCACCTGAACTCTAACATCGTTCGCAAAATGGGCTATAAACTGGTGAATGATCAATGGGTGTCCAGGGATGCAAGCAAGGATGTTGTTTCTGATGCTGAGATGGAAGATGCTGAGTTGGGCATCAACGCTGAAATAAGGGAAGGTTCTCAACCTGGTTCAATCATGAAGCTGTTATTTGATCTCCAACGCCAGAACCAGGATTTGATTGAGAAGGTTGGGCAACTCATTTCAGGTCAAAATGCGCTTAAAGTTGACGTTCGTGACTCATCTGTTGCACTTGATGACCTGACTAAGTTAGTGACTTAGCTTGAGTAGCCGACATCCAGTTCCCTTTACTTTTCCTAGCACATCTACTATCTCAAAAACTTCTCTTCGGTTTCATTTATGTGTTTTTGCTTTCTCTGTGGCATGTTTAAGACTATTTTGTTTTTGTTGTTATGGATTCTGTGTGTACGTTGGATAATTTTCTATTTACCCTTGTTTGATTATCTCTTTGTGCTTGATTATTTAGATAGATCTTTTTTATGATGCCAAAATGGGGAAAGGCTGGGGTTAGATAAAAAAATGGGTTATCCAAATTAGGGGGAACTTTTGGTAAACTTGGTGTTATTGCATATCTTGTTCGATATTTGGTCTTGCCATGTTTATACAGGTTAAACAGAGTTTGTCACCATCAAAAAGGGGGAATTTGTTAGAAAAGCTGAAGGCTTTGATTTTGATGGTTCCAAACGTCTACCACGTGAACGACCTCGAGTCTTTGAACAGAGTCGCCAACGTCAGTCAGGTCGTCAACGTGTGTTGAAGGCAAATCTCGGAGATCTTAAAGACGCGTGAGATCTTGGTAGTTTGGATAGTATAAACTTGTTTTAGGAAAGATCTTATGCAGATTATATTGTAAGTCGATTATTGCCTTTGCCCTAAGCCGATTTTATTGTAATCCTTTTATATGCTTAGGATGATTTTGTAAAGATAATAGAAATAATATCTTGCCATAACCGAATTGGAAGATATTAGTCTCTTTTATTTGACCTAGTTTGTGTGTATTTAATCTAAGGTTTTAGGTTAGATAGAGCACGAACTCATACTCCAATTTGTGCTAAGAAAGAAACGAGAGTTCGAGAGAAAGACGTAGGCTTTTGTTAGATTGAGTGCGGGTTGTAGTTACTCGGTTCACAACGAGTTCTAGAGTGCTTGGGAAGTAGGTCTAGATCCAGGGTGTTGTTGTAAACAATGCAAAAGATCAATAAAGCAAGCTACGACTTTTAATCCTTCCAAGCGAGAACTTGGAAGGGAGTGGTTTTCACGCTTGGTTGATAGAGTTCATCAATCAAGTGTTTCCACTATAAAAAATATCGCGGTGAAGTAAGTCTTTCTTGTAGTTTAATTACGCTGCATTTACTTAAGAGGTTGACGACTTGGTTGAGGTCTACAACCTAGACGTACTAACGATCCTACAAAAAGTCATGCTTAAACAAAAATGCAAGCGAACCAACCACTTGCCTTGATTTGAAGGCGAAAGAAAGAATTGACTTAGACGAGGCGGAGATCCAAAGATTGAGTTCTCCTTCCTTCTTTAATCACAAAAGTAACAAAATAAATTTTAATTTATTTTGTGTTACTTTATAAAAATCTGATCTTTCCTCCCTAAGGTTTGTTTAAGTTTATAAATTCATATAAAGTCGTATCTTTTAAATTAACAACTTCCAAATATTAATGTAAGCTATCTTAGGTTGTCATAATATATCTCATGTCAACCTATTAGTTTATATAAATACTTACAATATATGCATAAGCACAATTATGTATTTATACAAAAATATTACCCAAATAGTATAAGTCTTATAAATTATTTTCTATAAATTATACAAAACTCATTAATTGTTTATAAAATATTAAAATGATATGTAAATGAGAAAATGACTAATATTATGATTTTTATTACTTATAAGACTATTATTACATTATTACTATATTTATCATAATTTCCAACCCTTTACATAAACATGAACTAATTCACTTATAAAATCATACTTTGATATTATAAACTATTTATAACTTTTATAAATATGTAAAAATACATTACAAATCCATATTAATGTTAATTTCAATTAGGAGTAATTTATTTTTACTAAAACCGAAATTAAATCACATAAAACAATTTAAACGAAATTATAAAGAAAATAAATATGGGCTATACAAAAACTGAAAACAGGGGAGAAAAAGAGTTGACCAATGATTTTGGAGCGGCTCGGGACGGCGCTTCGGGCGGCGAAACGGCTCAGTAGCGGCAAAAGTTGGATTTCCGAGACACCAGCTTTCTACTGTTGGCAATGGTGGTGGCGGAGGTGTTCAGATGGCGGCGCAAGACGGCGGCGAACCGCGAAAGACGAGCATCCAATGCTCTGTTTTTGCTGGGCAGGTCGGCTAGCTTCGATCGGGTTTTTGGATGGGGAGGAGCAATGGGTGTTCGTATCTATTTATAGGGGAGGATTAGAGGTTCTCATATCTTCGTCTCTAAAAAAAATCTCGGCCAAAACGATACTCAAATCGGATAAAAATCATATCTTTAACCCGAAAACGCATTTAACCGAACATCTTATCTTTTAGCTTCGATTTAGATAGGATTTTCTCTAAATTTCACCTAATTTGTTGAGAGATTTTGTAGACAACTTCTAGAAGAGTATCTCGGTTCTTTCAAAATTGAATTTGGATAAGAAACAAGTCTGAATCAACCTTCACAAGATTGGATCCTTCCTTGAACAAGAAAACTAAATGGACTGTATATATTTCGGTAATTACACACGGGCACCCAGATTTTAAGGGTAATTACGAAACATGCCCAACATTTCTAATTTCATCCATTTCTGCCCTTTTTCAACTATAATGTTATTTAAATTATGATTACTCTTCCCTAGCATGTTTCCCAAATTTATTATTTGGATTATATATATTATTAAGTCAATTTTACTTGCTGAAAAATATTTATTGAATTATTTTTCCTACAAGTTTTTTTTTCCATACTCTTCTTATACAAGAGAGAATAAAATAAACTATATCACCCATATATAACTAAAAGAATAATATAATAATATTATTCTTTTTTTTTTGAAAAAGAGTAGAATTAAAATAGTACCCTCTTATAATCATTACTATTTGGGTAAGGTTTTTAAAATGACATAATAACAATTATAAGTTATTATTTATATTTTCTTATCCTTTTAAGAAAATAAACTCATCCTTTATTAAAATCAAATAAAGGAATGAAAAATTACAATAATATCCCTCCTAAAAGAGAGGGTTATTATAATAGTACCCCCTTAAAAATAGTTTCGTCCCCGAAACTAGGGTAGTACACGTTATAGAATATTAAGGTAATATGAATATTTTCTTTTGAAAGAAAGGGTTATTACAATAGTACCCTCTTAAAAAGAGTTTCGTCCCCGAAACAAGGTAATTGAAGTTTTGAAACGTTCCTAAACATTTCGTAAATGCAAGGTAGATTGATTTTAGATGCGCCTTCACTTTGTATTGCATTGACACCCATGTGTCTATTAAAGTCGACTAAAGACCACACTTTAAAGAGGATCTTGATACCATGAGAGAAAATAACTTGATAACCAACTGAAATTCCATATCAAGTAGTGCCAAAAACACGATTGTTGAAACTAGAACGGAAGGAATTTTTAACATGGGTTTACAAGCACGCTCGCTTTAACCTTATTCAAATAAAACTTAAGCAACTATCCATCAGTACGGTGGGTGCGTCAGGTTGGTACATCGTGTAGAGCCTTTGTCCTTGGCTCGAAGATGCAACTGGCATCTTACCCTTATTATGCGCTGTGGAAAATTCAGTGGTAGTCCTTCCAGGATTGGTGAGAGATTGGTCATTGTTGGTAGCCAAATCTTGTCGGGATTAAGATGACATGTTCTTTCTCTGAGGACAATATCTATGCATGTGTCCCTCTTTTCCACACTTAAAAGTACTTCTTCCTATCCATTGCGCAGGTCTTATTGTAATGCCCTAACTCCCCACAATTATAGCACACCACCGGACCCCTTTGTTGCTCAAAGTATCGAGTTGACCTTGTCGAAGCTGCCACGGTCTTGGTCTGGTTTGATTTCTCAAAAAGTGAAGAGGACGTTGGCCTTTTGAAACCACTGAATTGTGATCCTTGAAGTGGTTTTCCCCAGCCCTTCTTCTTCTCAGAAGACTCCTCCAAAGTCATTTCCACTTTATATGTACGCTGCATCGACGTACTCTTCTAATGTTGTGCAAGTGTGGTGCACCATTAGCGGTTTGACACTAGGATTCATCCACTCATGGAACCGCTTAATTTTCTGCATCTCAGTTGTCACTTAGAGTTCTGCATATTGAAGAAGGTGATTAAACTTTGTTGCTAGCTCAGGGACCTTCATTCCATCTATCTTTAGATAGAGGAATTCCTTCAACTTTTCCTCTCTCATACCTGTAGAGAAGAAATGGTCAAACATCTTGGTTTTGAACATATTCCAGCTCAATCATCAGATGTTTCGTCAAGCCAGTGCTTTCCCACCATTCACTTGCCCCTTCTTTCAGTTGTAAAGAGGCAATATGCACCTTCTCAGCCTCGGTGCAAACTACATTACGAAGTAGACGCTCTATGTGAGAGAACCAATAGGCTATCTTGACGGGTTCTCCAGTGCCATCATAACTATCAGGCCTCATCGAAGTGAAAGTCTTTATGGCCTGAGCAAAGTTGGAGCCATTTTCAACAGGTGGGGCTCGAAGGTTATCATTTCCAGTATTAGCGGATTGATCTCCCACTACAATTCCTAGTGCAGCGGTTGGAGCATTTGGAATCATCCTTTGGATGATTTGTGTGATCATAGGTTGGATTGCCTTGAGAGTTGTTGCGTCCATGGCTATATTAGTTGGAGGATTGGACGTTTGGTGTTGTTGGTTCATGGGATTCTGATTGCGAGATCCAAATGCATCACCATTGTCTTGCACTTGGGCACTTCTTAGTTGAATCCTGTTGGTATTTTCTTCATTGTCACGGGTTTGATTTCTAGTGTTGACCATTTGTACATATACAAATTGATTCATTCAATTGCAATTGAACAACACAATTAATTATCAATGAGTGCATGAGAAGTAAATAACTCTTTATTGGTAATTAATCTTTTGTTAAAAGAAACTCAATCCAACCAAAACAAAGTTGAAACACCTTTTTAAAAGTCAAACTATTAATAAATAAACTATAAAGCATAACTCTTCTACTTGATTCCTTCAAAGTAGAACAACTATTCTTGAATGTTCCTCTTTTTCTTCAATGTTTAGGAGGATGACAACACATGTCCAACAATCCGGGTTCATATAGGTTTAGGTCCTGAAATGATCCATCATGCTCTAACAAATGTGCAACTTGATTGATCATACGGGTCACCTTCTCTGCACTCTGTTGTGCTCTATCCATGCGATATTGTAACTCATTGATCTCTTGCTCATAATGAGCCAGTGCGCCATGCAAAGTCCCCATATGAGAACTAAGGTGGTAGGGTTTAACCCATATATACATTTGCTCAATGTTTCCAGAGGCTGCTAAGGCATCCCATCAGTGTTCGCTCTCCCAGTTACAGTTTATTTCTTCGTTGAATCCTTGGAAAGCTTCCTCTTCAGACTCAACCTTGGGTTCCATCAATGGAGTTTTGATTTCTTGTTGAGTACATTCCACCTCTATGTTTGGATATGCTTCAGGAATCACATCTTCTTCTAGGATCTTGGAAGTTGCAAAGTAAGCTTCATTCAACAATCTTTGAGCTCGGGTTTGACTTCTTGTAACTACCATTTCCTACAAATGATAGACAAGGGGATAAGGTTAATTTTTTTTTTATGGAATTTCCTTAATTCTATACTCGTGGAGTTGAAGTCTTAACGTCGTTGAAGATATTTCAAAATTTGATAACATTTTTTCACGGAAAACTTTCAACTCTTAACTTTTATTTTCACTTATGGATTTCGAACTATAAATTCAATTTCGAATACGTTTCTTCAAAGAAATGGTTTTGAATTTTAAAGTAAAGTTCTTAATTTCAAATAAAATTTTGAAACTAGATGAATGTATTGAGAATGGTTTTGAATTCTTAGAATACAGGTTTTGAAGTCCTAAAAATTCTTTTAACAAATGAAATGAAAACTCAATTTTCCATCATTACTTTTCTAAAGTGTGAAATATATATATATATATATATATATATATATATTTCAAAAACAAGTATGAAGACTTGGCTTTAAAAACCTTTAGCTCTGATACCATATTTGTAACACCCCCAATTTTTCTCGGAGATGCTACACGCCAGTGACCTCAGAATTACCCTCCAAAGTCACCCAAGGCTTTACAGTAACAAAACTTAAACACAAAATTCATAAGAAATGAAGATATCATATAAATATGATAGTAATCCGTTGTTTACATTAATGAACAAAACTTAATAAATGCGGTAGTGTTCTATAGAAAATGCGAAAACAGGACGATCCTTAGAGCTCAAGGATTTGAAGAAGTAAGGAAATACTCGTTTATGGTGAAGATAAATACTTGTAACCTTCTTCAACCTGTAACTCTTCAAATCTTCAACTCTCGTCCTTCAACTCCGGTCCTTTGAACTCTGATGTTCCGTATAGGGGCGGGTGACACTAGCCGGCCATGCAAAAGAAAGAAAGCGGTCGGGTTAGTCTTGTGACAGACTAAGCATGTGGGAGTTTGTGAGTGGTTCTTGTGGTTATATTAAAATACTAACATTGAAATTCGCATGAAACACGATCAATGATTTAGCACTAAAATACTTCCACGGAATGGAAAAAGGAATGCATAGAAAGAGAGAGGACACAACGAGACCATGGTTCCATAAGGAAGTATGAGGTTTGTTGGGAATGTTTAATTATTGCACACAAAAGATTTGAAAAGCCTCCGTCGACTAATCGAGTCTACGACCAACTGTTGGGCCCCTCCGAAATAGGCCCAAATCTGGAAGACCATTAACACGAGTTGGCAAAGCCCATTATTGCGATCATCAAGCGTGCACCATAGGTTTGAAGCGAGGTTTTCGGTAACGTCTATAGCATTAAGAGCAAGGGCGACATCTGCGGGATTTGATCGCACCTCACAACTCCGACAACGGTCAGAAGGAGAGGTAAGATATAAAAGCACACGAAGGGAAAATAGGGGGACATTCATTCACTGGCTCTCGCACCATTACACTTTCATAAGCTCTCGAAAGCATCGACCTTTTTCGTACTAGAAAATACTGCCTGCTAGTCTATTGATTCTCTTTTAATTCGGGAGGAACTTGCATCAAAACGAGTATTATACATCAACCGTGTTATCAATTTCGTTTTCTTTCTTACTTTTTCTTCTCAAGTTTCGTCTTGTTTAAAAGCTATAACGCATTACAACTGCTTTTTGGTTAGGCTTCCCTCATTGTAGCAGGTAACAGGTTTACGTGGTAAATCTGCCCAAAACAATTGGCGCCCACCGTGGGGACCTAGCCAAAGAAGAGTTGTCAAGAATCGTAAGCTTTATTCGTACAAGATGGACGGTATTCAAACTACTTACAGCCAAGTCGAAGATGCCGAGAACAATGAGATCAATCAAGGGATAGGTGGAAAGCAGACTGGGAACGAGACGGAAGGGGGTGAGCATCACTCCGATGGGAATGGCAATCCTACCACCTCCACAGTAGCAGAACAAGGAGGAACGATTGACTATGACACAATAGCCGAACTCCGGGCAACCATGCTAACCCTGTGAAAGGATTTAGAGAATTAGAAAAACGCTCACGCCAAATTCACCGAGGTATACGAAAAGCAAATCGAGACTTTAACTAATGAGCATAATTTGCTTCAACCTCAGGTACAATCAGCAACAAATCGACTACGCGTTACTGGAGCAATGGATGGTGTCGCTCGACGAATAGACATGGACGATCCTAATTTGACAACCCCAGACAATATTAGGCCTGTAACTGGCTACCAGGTAAATGGTAATTCGTTGAGAGCCGTTAGAGAAGATGTCGAGGTTACCCAATTACGGGAACGCCTCAAAGTTCTAGAGGACCGAATTACACAGGTCCTTGGGGCCCCACAACCGATAGCAGTGGAAAGACGGGATGGATACACTGATTCTCCCTTCGTGCCTGCTATCGCGAGGGTGGACATCTCTCGAAAATATCATGTCCCCGATGTACCAAAGTACAAAGGGGTCACGGATCCGGACCAACACGTAGCCGCATTTAAACTAGTTATGAACATTAACACAATTCCCTTCGATATGAAGGAAATTGTTATGTGCCGTTGGTTCGGAAACATGCTATCTAGGCCCGCACGTAATTGGCATTCTCATTTACCCCTTGGGAGTATTTCATCTTTTGCTGAATTAATTGACAAGTTCAGGATGAGGTTCGCAAGTAGTCGACACACTAAAAAGCGCCAGTGACTTATATCGCATGGTCCAAAGGACCGGTGAAACCTTGAAAGCTTTTCTAAACAGGTACAATGAGGAATTGGTCACCATAAAAGGATGCGATTCCGCTACAACTGTGGAAGCATTACGGAGAGGCTTCTCGGCTAGTAACCCTGATCTTTATTGCGAATTAACTAAATATCCTTTCTCGAATTTTGATGAGGTACAGGTAAAGGTGTTGGCACATGTACGGTTAGAAGAAGATGACCTCTTCGCCATCAAAGCTGCTAGTCCTCACCAATCAGAACGTCGACATGGGCGACGAGAAACCAGATATGTTTCATACCTTAATCCTTCCCCGCCAAACCAACGGTAAACACGGCGTATGCCAAGCCAAACGAGCGATATGAAGACCCAAGACTGCCTCCCAAGCTATCTCACTACAACTTTCGGGTAGACGCAACAGAGATTGTACGGACTCTTAATGACATGGGGGACACCGTCAAGTGGCCAAGGAAAAGCAACACACCTTCACACCAAAAAGATAAATCCAGATGGTGTGATTTCCATTTCGATCACGATCATAGGACGGATGAATATATCACGTTGAGGAAAGAGGTAAGCGAGTTGTTACACAGGGGGTACCTCAAGGATTTAATATCAGAAATAGCAAGGGAGCAACTAGAACGCAACAAAGGGAAGACCAGTGCACCACCACCCCCAAAGCATACAGGAGTGATGAACGTTATCACTAGGGGATCCGAGGTTTGTGGCGTGACCTATTCTGCAGCTAAGAGGATTGTAAGGAATACCCGGAGAGAAGAAACCAGAATCTCTGTTCGGAGGAGTCATGACGTGATGCCCATCACCTTCGATGACATCGAGGAAGAGGAAGTTCATCATGATTGTCTAATTATTTCCTTAACAATAGCAAACTTTCTTGTTAAACGAGTTTTAATTGATAACGGAAGTTCCACTAATTTGCTTATGCTAGATGCTTTGTACAGTTTAGGCCTGGGGTTGGACGACATCATCAAGAAGTCTACGACTTTAATGGGCTTCAACGATGAATCACGCAACACATTGGGGGAAATATCATTACTCACAATCGGGTGTGGGGTAAATTACCAGGTAAAATTTCAAGTACTTGATTGTCCATCACCTTTCAATGTTATTTGGCCAGGCCCTGGATTCACGGGATGAAGGCCATTCCTTCAACCTATCATCAATGTGTGAAGTTCCCGTCACCAACGGGAATACAAGAAATGAAGGGAGAACAAAAGATAACAAGGGAGTGCTACTCTATAACCATGAGGGCAACGACTTTAAAAACTCCGCAGGTCGAGGTAGGAAAGAAGTTGTCCGAATAACAATTAATGGACTGTAAGACTCCCACTTATTGCGTGAAGCTGAAAACACCAGAACTTGAAGAGGTAGCCCTTGATCCACTCGATCCATCCAGGAAAATCAAGATATGGGCAAATCTAGAGCCGATTCTACGAGGGCAATTGGTAGAGTTCTTACGGTCCTACAGTGATTGTTTCGCCTGGTCAAATGAAGATATGGTGGGAATTGATCCCAACATGATCATACATGCGCTCAACGTTAATAAAAAAATCCCACCAGTTAAACAGAAAAGGCGTATACGCCTTTTCTGTAAACCTCCTGTGACAATCGAACCAACACATTTTGTGTCCATGTGTTAGATAAAATGCATCGGTGTCCTTCATGCAATAAAGACACACGTATTTCCCAGAAGTGCTCCAGCCTACACAAACATATATTTTGTATCACACATTAAATTTCACAAATCATATATGCATGATTATTATATATAATAGTTTCAAATTCATTAGCATATGTAAAATTAACAACATACCTGACAACATCGAATATGTCAGGAAGTCACTAATAGTCCATATTACAGCTGCACGCAACACAAAATTCTGCTTCCTCCAAAAATCGTATGTATACACCCCATTAAGCCACAAATTTTTCAGCTCGGCTATCAGTGGCTGCAAGTAGACATCCAACTTTTGCTTCGGACACTTCAGTCCAGGTACAATAACCGTAAAAAACATAACCTCTTCTCGCATACACATCGACGACGGAAGGTTGTAGGGTGTTTGAATCATAGGCCAACATGAGTACTGGCGCCACGACGCCCCGAACGGATTGAAACCATCCGTGCACAAGCCTAGTCTCACATTTCGTGTTTCTGATGCAAAATCTGGCCACACAGTATTGAAGTGCCTCCATGCCTCTGCATCTGACGGATGTCTCATCACCCCATCTTGTACGTGCTCTGCATGCCATCTCATGTGTTTGGCGGTCACCACAAATGCGTAAAACCTCTGCAACCGTGGAGTTATTGGCAAGTAAAACATACGAGAATAGGGAATGAGCTTTGACTTGTCTTGTTTCCATCTAGGATAGTCACATATCATGCATTCCGCGTATTCTGCATCTGCACCCCAATATATCATGCAAGAGTTTGGACAACAATCAATGTCCTCGTACGGAAGACCGAGACCCTCAACCAGTTTTTTCGTGTCTTAAAACGTGGTTGGTAATGTCCTCTCCGGGTGAGAAACGCATCTGCAAAATCCGAGATCATGTCATATCCGCGCTCCGTCATCCTTAGCTTAGACTTTAGGCGCTCAACTGGGTCATATCACATCCAGGCCACAAAGGCCTATTTGCGGCCGACAACATGTCGTACATACATTGTGCATCGGGATTGGGCGCTTCATTATAATATTGCTCCCTTTGCTCATGCATTATATCCTCATTTTGCACGGGATCCTTAGCAGTGTAATGATTTTGGCATTAAAACCATCACATACCATCTGTTCCATTCGATCATCATTCCCACCATTTACTGGTGTTGCTGGATCAGTACTGCTACAACCTTCATGTTGTCTAGACTCAGCCAAAAATGCAGCGAACATTTCAACTGTCTCCCCGTGTTTCCCCAATGGTAATAGTTAGGAACAAAACCTTCCTTAACAAGGTGATAATGCACATCATCTACATATTTCAGTTTCTTATTCTTGCAACCACAACACGGACACCTTAATTCGGATGGGTCACAGGTCGGCATAGATTTGCAGAATTCGAGAAATTGCTCTACGCCAACTAAAAACTCGTTGTTCAAAAAATGATCTATATTACGCACATACATCCACTCATGTATTTTTCCTTCATGCAATTCAATATAAGAGTATAATTAATTTAATTCGGGTTCATATTAGCCTGTATGTGGCGACCATATGGACGCTATATTGGAGCTAGCGACCATATGGTCGCTAATTAGCATCCATATGGTCGCTAATTAGCGTCCATATGGTCGCCACATACAGCATATCAGAATATGGACGCCACATACAGCATATCAGAACACATATATATATATATATAACATAACCAATTGCTATATGTGGTTAAATTCTGTAACACAATCTCTTATAATTATATAAACAAAAACTTTCTACCGACAATATTTGTCTAAAACAATATAATGACGAAATGAAATATTAGGAATAAGTTTTAAATACATACCTTTAGTGAAGTTGTTGGTAAAAAATGACGGAATTTCTTCCTAGAATCAATTCAGATTTGTGATTGATTGTTCTTTCTTTTGTGAATATTTTGGAAGAGAGCTATGTATGTATGAGGTTATGTTGCAGCGGAATGAGAGTGAAGTTTTTACAACCTAGGTATATATGCTGAAATGACGACAATTTTACCCAATATTGTTTTTAGCGACCTCATACATACGTGGTCGCAACATATATCGACCATGTGGTCGCTGGCTTGGTGGATACCACATGGTCGCTACTCATAGCAGCCATGTGGTCGCGGATATGGGTTCCATATATAGTGACCATGTGGTCGCGGATTGCTGGAGGGAAAATTCCCCGCGCATTTATTGCGACCATTTTGGGCCGGCGACCACGTGGACGCCCTTGTTAGCGACCATGTGGTCGTTAATTTGGTTTTATTTTTTCCCCCCGTTTTCCGTCCACATTAGCGACCATTGGCGCATATATGGTCGCTAAAATATGGTCGCTAAATCTACAGAATGGTGTAGTGGTAAGTTCGCGCCCGAGCGAAATCAGGTAATAAACGATGAGGTAAAGTCTCTACTTGAATCCGGAAAAATTAGAGAAGTAAAATATCCTGATTGGTTAGCAAACGTGGTTGTTGTCAAAAAGAAAAACGGGAAGTGGCGCGTTTGCGTCGACTTTACCGATTTAAACAAAGCATGTCCCAAAGATTCATTCTCGTTGCCTTACATTGATGCAATGGTAGATGCGACGGCGGGACATGAGCTTTTTACTTTCATGGATGTGTTTAGTGGGTACCATCAGATAATGATGCACCATGATGACCAAGAAAAAACCGCATTTGTAATGAATCAAGGCACCTACTATTACAAAGTTATGCCTTTCGGACTAAAAAACACAGGTGCTACTTATCAGAGACTGGTTAATAAGATGTTTCAGGAAAAACTGGGGGATACGATGGAAGTGTACATCGACGACATGCTATTCAAGTCTTTGAAGGCGGAAGATCACATCCGACATTTGGAAGATGCATTCCAGATTCTACGGAGTTATCGGATGAAGCTGAACACAACTAAGTGATCCTTTGGAGTTAAGTCAGGAAAGTTCTTGAGTTACATAGTGACGCAGAGAGGAATCGAAGCAAGTCCAGACTAGATCAAGGCAATAATGGAGTTGCAGTCGCCAAGATGTGTCAAAGACGTCCAGAAATTGACAGGACGAGTAGCAACGCTCAATTGGTTCATATCAAGATCTCGGACAAAAACAAGTTATTTTACGACATCTTGAAGAAAAACAAGTCGTTCGAATGGACAGAAGCACATGAAGAACCCTTCAAAGAGTTAAAGGAATATCTATCCCGGCCACATATATTGTCCAAGCCAAAACCAGGAGAAATGTTGTACATCTACTTGGTAGTCACATAGGAAGCTATAAGTGCCGTCTTGATTCGAGAAGAAGATGGAAACCAGTTACCCATCTATTATGTAAGTAAAACTTTACTTGATACGGATACCAGAGTATTATGTCAAAGCCAGAGCTATCAGGTCGTTTGATGAGGTGGTTGATTCACCTCAACGGGTATGATATCACCTACGAGCCACGAACAGCGATGAAGTCTCAAGCCTTGACGGATTTTGTGGCTGACTTCACTCCTACCTTGCCAGAAGGAGTAAATCAAGAAATATTACAGGTGGCAAGATTGCTAAGCAACGGCAAAAGGATGATGCACGCCGATGGGGCGTCGAATCAAGTAGGTGTAGGGCTGAGGGTAGTCCTAAAGTTGCCACAAGGGGATAGGATAGCCTAGGCTATTTGATGCACGTTCAAAGCTACCAAAAATAAAGCAGAATATGAGGCACTCATCGCAAGATTGCTTATTTCCAAGGACTTGAATGTGCAAGAAATCGAGGTAATATGTGATTCATTTCTTGTTGTGAATCAAGTCACGAATTCGTATGCTGCCAGTGATTTGAAAATGAAGGAGTACTTGGAGAGAGTTCAAGAAATTATCAAAGACTTCAAGCATTTCGAGATAAATCAAGTACCTCGAGATGCTAACGTGCAAGCCGACACCTTAGCAAATCTCGGATCCGCGATTGACCCAAGAGAGTATGACAAGATACTGTTTGTATATCTAGATGTACCATCCATAACAAAAGAAGCAGATGTGTTCGAGGTCCGAGATTCTGATGTAACTACTTCATGGGTAACCCCTTACTTAAGATGGTTACGAGATGGAGTTCTAGCGAATGACAAAGAGGAAGCTCGTCGTCAGGTAAAAGCTTCTACTTTCGCCATTAAGGATAACATCTTATTCAAGTGGATGTCATCAGGATTGTACGCACGATGCGTGAAAGAAGAAGAAGTACAGAAGGTGTTGCGAGATATACACGATGGATAATGTGGAAATCACACAAGGGGTCGCAACTTGGCAAAGAAGGCAAGTAGGGTGAGCTACTATTGGCCCACCATGAACAAAGACGCAGTGGAGTTTGCTCGGAAGTGTGATGCGTGCCAGCGTCACGGACCTATCCCACATCAACCACCAGAGTTGTTACATCCTATAACTTCCCCTTGGCCATTTATGAAGTGGGGAATCGACATCGTGGGAAAACTCCTTCCAGCTTCGGGACAACGTGTTTACATACTAGCCATGGCCGACTACTTCTCTAAATGGATCGATGTTGAAGCCTTTAAAGAAATAAAAGACACACAGGTCATCTCCTTCATAAAGAGGAATATCCTCAGCAGATTTGGGGTACCATCAACCATAGTGTGTGACAGCGGGTCCCAATTTATCAGCGAAAAAACGAGATCTTTTTGCCACCAATACAACATTCAGTTGGTGATGTCTACTCCGCGTTACCCTCAAGCCAATGGTCAAGCGGAAGCGAGTAACAAGGTGATCATTAACAACTTGAAGAAACATCTTAAAGAGGCCGAAGGAAGATGGGCCGACGAGTTACCCCTTATTTTTTGGTCAGATCGAACGACTCCTAAGACTGCTATTGGGCACACGCCTTTCTTTTTAGTGTATGGATGTGAAGCCGTGTTGCTAGTCGAAATAACTCTGCCCACGATTCGATATGGCCTTAGTACTGAAGAGTCAAATATGTCCACTTTGTTCCATCATCTAGATACCGTCGACGAGTTACGGGATGAAGCATCAATCCGCCTGGCGGCATACAGACAAGGGGTAGCTCGGAGTTACAACAAGCATGTCAGAGCAAAGGTGTTTCAGGTAGGCGATTGGGTATTGAGGAAAGTTTTCCAAAACACCCATGAGCTAAATGCTAGCAAACTTAGAGCTAATTGGGAAGGACCCTATCAAATCACAAAAGTCATCGGGCAGGGAGTTTACGAGTTAATTTCCCACGACGAGAGGATAATTCTAAGGAGCTGGAACGCGACGAATTTAAAACTTTACCACTTCTGAGGAATACAAGTCGAGACAAGGTACTAATTCATTACTTGATTTTGTTTATCAAATTCATTTACATCCTTTCACGCACACGAAACAACAACACTATAAAACTAATAAGGGACGCCTTGTGACGTTACAGGCCAAAACATGGGCCCTCACCTTACAATTAGGCAAACGATGCACATACAATGACTAATAACGAGATGCAAGAGACGAGAATAACATGTTAACGACTCTAGAGCAAGAGGAGTCTAACACAACAAAGATACTTGTGTAAACAGTTTAAGACTTTATTAATAAAACACGAGTATCTTAAATCTTTACATTACACGTCCCGCTCTCTCTAAGCATCTTTTTACAAAAGCGCTATCACAACATAACTTAAGTCCGACACGACTAGTGACCTTCTTACCAAACGCGTCGGTCTTCATTCATTGAAAGAAGTCTTCAAAAACCTGTATTACTTGCAAAATAGATAGACAAACAGAATACCATAGAAACACAAAACAACATTCACAAAAGACCCTAAAAGCATGACATAGAGGGTAATAAACATTGTCCAACACAAACGGCCTTAAAACAAACGACCCTAGAAAAATTAATGTTTTAAAACCCCGACACACCGGGGGTACCCAAAATACTTAGAAGTTCATAAACGGAAGTGACATGATTACTCCTTAGAAACATCATCAGAAGCCTTCAGGTTCTCTGCAAGTTCCACCTGGGCTAACTCCTTAGCAACCTAAGCAATGTCGTCTACCATCGAGGACTTCTTGGCTGCGACTACTTCATCAGAGAACAAACTCTCGAACAACTCTCTTTCCTTTACGGTATCCCATGAGGTGTGCTTTCCTGCAGCAAATTCTTTCATCATCTACACGAGCCCTGTACGACCAATAATCAGCGGTGTCCTCAATCTCCTTTGCAAGGGTAGCTTCCATCCTGGAAGTAGTGACAAATCGCTCTTCCTAATCCCTAGCACTCTTGGAGGCCTTCTCAAGAGCATCTGTCAGATCCTTAACCTTCTTCTCTGGAGCATTCTTCTCGTGCCCCAGGATAGTACTCTTGTCCATCTCAAGCTGCATGTTAATCTTGCTCTAAGCCAGCTGACCAGGTCGGTCCTTGAAGTCCTCGAAAGCTGAGAACGTGAGTTGGAAGTTCTGAAACATGTAACGCGTAGTATCAAGGGCAAGAGGCTGAAACGCGTAAACCAAGGCATAACAAATTACTAAAAGTTAGTAATCATACCTGCCATTGGGCAACCAGTATTTCGCTGAAGAATTCCGGCATGGAAGATCGACTTTTTGCACCTCGAGGACTGTTCACGTGGAGAGGTATCAAGGAGTTTAAACACTTCTCCGCTGACATATCTAGCGACATCATGGTGCCAGGGAGATCAGTCAGACAGGAGGCGACATTCTTCTTTGAAGAGGAAGTCTTGGGAGTAGTATCAACAACCTTCGGAGGAAGAGACACTGCTAGGGATGTATCTACTATAGAAGTTGTCTCGACTTTTCTCTTCTTTCGAGCCTCGACTCTCTCCATGGTCGAGAGGGCAGCGGTAGATCAAGTAGTCCTTAAACCTGAAAACATACAAGTAAAGAGAATCACACGAGTACAACGTGTTAGCAGAAATAAAGAAGAAAGGCGTCAGAACTCACTTGACATTTCCGAGTCTTCGGAATCAGCAAGGTATTCCTTCACAAGCTTGGTATAGGATCGCTCCTCTGCAGGAAAGGCTTCAACGCGAGAAATAATTTGAGACGATACTTTCCGAGGTTGCAAAGAGGCAAAATTTACTACATCAAAAAACAAACACAGTCAAGAGTTAACACTATCAGGAAGAAGTAAGAGGAGCAAAGTAGAGGAAATACTATCTGTCGCACGCCAACGAGGTTTTAGAAAGGAGGTGTCAACCCCCAAAGAAGACAACTTTACAAAGAAGAACTTGTCGGCCCAGCCACGGTCCGACTTTGATACATGATAAATCAAGTCAGATTTACATTTTAGGGTTTTCAAGGTAAGTTGACTAGGACCCCCTTTTGAAAAGCGATAATTGTAGAGAAAGTCAACAGTTTTGAAAGGGATATCGTGAGAGGAACAAAGAAGATCAACAGACAACAAGATTCTCCAAACTTGTGGAAATATTTGGCTAGGCGATAAATCGAGGGTAGTGAGAAAATAAACTACCAAAGGAGAAAAAGGAAAGCGATGTCCGATGCGAAAAGGATATTCGTATAAGCATACCCAGTCCTCGTGAAAGAAGTCATCCCAAACACCGGGAGGAGGGAGGAAGATCTCGGCGGAGGCCGGAAACCCCAAAGAGTAAGCAAAAGAGGACGGATCGGAAGGTATAAGGCATCGGGAAAAAGATTCCGAGGAAGGAGCAGAATTAGCCATGGAAAAGAAGAAGAGAGTAAAGGAAGCGTACCTGAAGATTGAAGACTGCGAGTGCTCTGCAATGATGTCCTTGAAGGCCTTAAATACAGAGTTGATGGGACGTGGCATGAGTGCGCTACTACTTCCGAGATCAAGATCAAAAACCCTAGAAAAATTGGAGGGAAATTTTTCCGGGTTTTTGGGGGGTATTGTTGGGCCCCTCCAAAATAGGCCCAAATCTGGAAGACCATTAACACGAGTTGGCAAAGCCCATTATTGCGATCATCAAGCGTGCGCCACAGAATCGGCTTGAAGCGAGGTTTTCGGTAACGTCTATAGCATTAAGAGCAAGGGCGACATATGCGGGATTTGATCGCACCTCACAACTCCGGCAACGGTCACAAGGAGAGGTAAGATATAAAAGCACACGAAGGGAAAACATGGGGACATTCATTCACTGGCGCTCGCACCATCACACTTTCATAAGCTCTCAAAAGCATCGACCTTTTTTGTACTAGAAAATACTGCCTGTTAGTCTATTGATTCTCTTGTAATTTGGGAGGAACTTGCATCAAAACGACTATTATACATCAATCGTGTTATCAATTTTGTTTTCTTTCATACTTTTTCTTCTCAAGTTTCGTCTTGTTAAAAGCTATAACGCGTTACAACTGCTTTTTGGTTAGGCTTCCCTCATTGTAGCAGGTAACACGTTTACGTGGTAAATCTGCCCAAAACACCAACCTCACCGAATACGTGTTGTCCGAATTCAGATTGGAAAGAGGACTTTTTATAGCCGGGAGCAAGAGTGGTTTTCCAAGTTGTAGTCACCACCCTGGTTCAGTAATTATGTGCATTGGGCACTTATCTTATATTAATTATAAAACGATACATTCAAGTTGGTAGCTTTTACTCGACATCGCGAATTCGTCGAAGATCAGGGCTCATATGTCCCAAAAGATAAAAGTGGGTTCTTAAGTCTCAGAGGCACTTAGCTAGAGTGCAACACCCCTCAATGCAATAGAGCGGGTCGGGTCATGACCAAGCACTAGGATATAATTCCATCTAGTGCAAAAATGTTATAAAGAGGAGTCCAGAGCAACTAAGGCTCACCCCCTAGGTTCTACGCTAGTCCATAACAAGTCACATAATGACACAATCAACGAGACCTAATCAATATCTAGCGCAATCTAAACGATAATAACAAGGTCATTAATCTACCTTAGTACAATTGTAAAGCAAAACCTATGTTAGTTCAAAAAATTGTGCCATGTGTCAATTAGTGATTTTTTTTTGTATTAAGTAAAAAAGTGGTCATTAAAAATAGTAATTTAGGCCTTATTTTTGAGCCATGTTCCCAACAAACCCATTAAGAAGTTTTTCACAACTAAAAAACTTATCTGAATGCCATGATCCCAAAAATAAAAAAACTTATTCAATTAAAAAAAAGTAGGTTGAATTTTTTTTTCGCAAGTCATAACCTATTATTTGTTTTATTTTGTAAAAAATAATTTAATTAATAAAAAAGCACAAGTTTTTCACACTTCTTAACCTATTATTTATTATATTATTTACATAGCCAAAGGAAAAAAATGATTACTTTATATTTCTCCACTTATGTCTCCCACTTCTCCCACTCCATTTTAAAATTTTAATTACTTTTATAAAATTATCCACTTATCTCTCCACTTTTCCACTCCATGTGAAAATTTTAATTACTTTTATAAATTGTATCCAAATTATTCACTCACCTCCCCATTTTCCCACTCCATGTGAAAATTTTAATTACTTTTATAAATTGTATCCAAATTATCCATTTATTTCCCCACTTTACTACTCCATGTGAAATCGTCACACCTCTACACATCCATCAAAATATATAAAACGAAGAACAAGCGATAAAAACACCTCCTCTCTTACTCCTAACTTGAAAATAATGATAGAGTGGACTAATAGATTTGATCACACTACCTCACTTACTCCTAACTTGAAAATAATGTTAGAGTGGACTAATAGATTTGATCATCGTGCATTCGTGGATCTTCCAAGAGTCTTCTTGAAGTTCAAATGCAAGGTGTAGCCCAATGTTTATCTTAAAGCAAATTAATTGTGGATTTTATCACACTTCCTCATTTTAGAAGCGTACTATTTATTGTGGATTTTACTTATAATTTTACTTTATACTTCGTAATTTTTCTTTTTAAAAAAATTGTATTTTAAATACGTTGGGTTATATTCAATGTTTATCTTAAAGCAACTTAAACTATAAAATTAAAATTATTCTATTAATATTATAAAAAAATAATCAAATATATTTTTTATAATCACCCGTACATTGTACGGGAACGACACTAGTTCTATACCAATAATAAACCTAAGTTCATTATTAGCAAACTAGTGTTCCCAACAAGGTTTTAAAGATGATATGAAAAGTCATGCTTAAACAAAAATGCAAGTGAACCAACCACTTCCCTTGATTTGAAGGCGAAAGAACGAATTGACTTGAGGCCAAGATCCAAAGATTGAGTTCTCCTTCCTTCTTTAATCACAAAAGTAACAAAATAAATTGTAATTTATTTTGTGTTACTTTATAAAAATTGGATCCTTCCTCCCTAAGGTTTGTTTAATTTTATAAATTCATATAAACTCGTATCTTTTACATTAACAACTTCCAAATATTAATGTAAGCTATCTTAGGTATTCATAATATATCTCATGTCAACCTATTAGTTTATATAAACACTTACAATATATGCATAAGCATAATTACATATTTATACAAAAATATTATCCAAATAGTATAAGTCTTGTAAATTATTTTCTATAAATTATACACAACTCATTAATTGTTTATAAAATATTAAAATGATATGTAAATGAGAAAATGACTAATATTATGATTTTTATTACTTATAAGACTATTATTATATTATTACTATATTTATCATAATGTCTAACCCTTTACATAAACATGAACTAATTCACTTATAAAATCATACTTTAATATTATAAACTATTTATAACTTTTATAAATCTGTAAAAAATACATTACAAATCCATATTGATGTTAATTTCAATTAGGAGTAATTTATTTTTACTAAAACTGAAATTAAATCACATAAAACAATTAAAACGAAATTATAAAGAAAATAAATATGGGTTGTACAAAAACTGAAAACAAGGGAGAAAAAGAGTTGACCAGCAGTTTTGGAGCGGCTCGGGACGGCGGTTCGGGCGGCAGAATGGCTCAGTAGCGGCGAAAGTTCGATTTCCGAGACACCAACTTTCTGTTGTTGGCAATGGTGGTGGCGGAGGTGTTCAGATGGCAGCACAAGACGGCGGCGAACAGCGGAACACGAGCAGCCAATGCTCTGTTTTCGCTGGGCAGATCGGCTAGCTTTGATTGGGTTTTTGGATGGGTAGATGCAATGGGTGTTGGTATCTATTTATAGGGGATGATTAGAGGTTCTCATATCTTAGTCTCCAACAAAATCCCGGCCAAAACGATACTCAAATCGGATAAAAATCATATCTTTAACCCGAAAACGCATTTAACCGAACATCTTATATTTTAGCTTCGATTTAGATAGGATTTTCTTTAAATTTCACCTAGTTTGTTGAGGGATTTTGTAGATAACTTCTAGAAGAGTATCTCGGTTCTTTTGGAATTGAATTTGGATAAGAAACAAGTCCGAATCAGCCTTCACAAGATTGGATCCTTCACTGAACAAAAAAACTAAATGGGTTGTATATATTTTGGTAATTACACGCGGGTACCCAGATTTAAGGGTAATTATGAAACGTGCCCAACGTTTCTAATTTCATCCATTTCCGCCCCTTTTTCAACTATAATTTTATTTAAATTATGATTATTCTTCCCTAGCATGTTTCCCAAATTTATTATTTGGATTATATATATTATTAAGTCAATTTTTACATGTTTAAAAATATTTATTGAATTATTTTTCCTACAAGTTATATTTATTTCATGCTCTTCTTATAGAAGAGAGAATAAAATAAACTATATTAACCCATATTAATTAGAAGAATAATATAATAATATTATTCTTCGTTCTTGAAAAAGAGTAGAATTAAAATAGTACCCTCTTATCCTCTTAAGAAAATAAACTCATCCTTTATTAAAATCAAATAAAGGAATGAAAAATTACAATAAAACCCCTCCTAAAAGAGAGGGTTATTACAGATTTTGTCTAGTTCTTTCAAGGTTGATTTTGGTAGCAAAACTGATTGGATAATATAGTTTGGTTGTGCTGATAGGTTTGCTTTGATTAGTGTTTTTCGCCTCTCCTGAGACAAGGCATTAGCTTTCCATTTTGATAATTGGGATCTGGTTCGCAGAACTAGGGGTTTAAAGGTGTTTTGTGTTACTCTCCTGTTAATTATCGGGCATTCTCGAATCCATCCCACAAATTTATCGCAAAATCCGAATTTATGGAGGATATCAGTCAGGAATTCCCAACTGATCCGATCATAGGCTTTTTCCATACCAAGCTTGATTGCAATCTACCCCCTCTCGCCCTCGTTTGTTGATGAAGGAATGGAAAATTTCATCCGCAATGAGTGTGTTATCCTGGATACTTTGGTTCTGGGCAAAAGGCCCCTTGCATCGGGTGGATTAGTTTGTTTAAGACGCTTTTGAGGCGGTTTGTTAGAATCTTTGAGATTACTTTATAAATGGTATTACATAGGTTGATTGGCTTGTAATGGTTAGTTGAAATGGGGTTTTCATATTTGGGTATTAGGGTTATGAATGTGTGGTTGATTTGTTTCTAGATTTTCCCTATGTGAAAGAAGCTTTTAACAACTTTGGTCACATCCGGGCCAACAATATGCCAATATTTTTTGTAGAAGTTTGTCGGCATTCCGTCCGGGCCGGGGGATTTATCATCTCCGACGTTGAACAAAGCATATTTAATTTCATTGTTCAAAATTGGTTTTGTGAGCTTTGTGTTGTCTGCACCTGATATTTCTTTTTGGATGGATTGGGTCATTTTTTGGAGTTTGCTTCGGTTTATCTCCAAAGCCCGAAACCAGTTTTGGAAATCCTGTTTAATTTCTGTTTTGATGTTTTCTATTTCGGATATTTTCGTACCCTCTGTTGCACGGATTTCCATGATATTGGTTCTATTCCTTCTACCGCAAGCAATCCGATGGAAGTATTTGGTGTTTTTATCGTTTAGTTTGATGTGGGAGTTTTTTGCCCTTTGTTTCCAATATGAGTTGTGGAAGTTAATAAGGCATGACCGTTTCTTCAACAGTCTTTCCTTCTTTTGAACTAGTTGCGTGTTTTTGTGTTCAATGATGTCTTTCTGGATTTGAAGAAGATCCTCATCTAGTTTTTTTATTTGTTCGAAAATATTTCGAAAAGTATGTTTGTTCCATGCTTTTGCTTTTTTTTTTAGTAGTTGTGTTTTTTTTGGTGAGATTAAACATGTGTGATACACCTGCGTTGTAGCGCCAGACTTGCTTGATGATGTTTTGGAAATCTTTTCTAGAGGTCCACATCATCTCAAATTTGAAAGGTTGTGCTTTGAAGGGTACTCCCGTTGGAAGATCGCATGAGATAGGGCAATGATCTTAAGATGAGAATGCGTGGTTTTTTGTCGCAATTGACGGGTACCATTGGATAATCTGGTTGCTCACTAGGGTACGATCTAATTTCTCGAAGGTCGTATTTTCAAGGTTTTTGGATCTTCTCCAGGTAAATTTGTTACCAAACGTCGGGATATCACAAGCGTCACAATCGTTTTTGAAGTTGATAAGCCGTTCAAATCTAGAGTGGTTTAGATTAGCGCCCCTTGTTTTTTGTTTGGGTGTTGGATTTCGTTGAGGTCGCCCATAATGATACAAGGCAGGTTGGAATTTTGAATAAACACTTTTAGCTTAGTCCAGAACTGGTCCAGCGAATCGATTACTCGGAATAAACTCCCATGAGTCAAAGCCAGCTTTTTGCCATAATTTTCTCTTAGGCGGGTCTTGGGCTTTGGTTTCAACTAGCGAAATAAATTGAATATTATCGAGGCGGCATAAAGTGCTAACTTCAGTTCAGAAGGACCTCCGCTTAATGCCCTTGCAGTTCCACATGCAAATCTTCATAAACAATTGTCTAGTTTGTGGCTTTTGGCCATCGGCGGATGAGGGGACATCCTTGGTACTGTTTTCAAGAATTTTATAGTATATTTATTAGGTGACTTAGCAGATGTTATTTGCTTGATCAGTGTAGTTGTAATATATTTGTATAGCAATGCATTCCTTTATTTTCATTTTTAGGTTGTTGTGCTTATGATTCTTAGGGTTCACTTTTGCAGTAGCAATTTTGTTCAATTTTGGATTTTGTATAGTAAGGTTTGCAATTTTTGGATTTTGTATATCGGGTTTTGCTTTGTTACTATATTTTGTGGGTGAGGTATCACTGTAATGAGTTTCCTCTTTTTTCCTTTTTATGTTGTTATTCCTATTTTGTATTTGTATATTGTTTTGATCCACCTCGAGATTTCGTCGGTACTGGTGTAAAGACAGGTTCCATTGGATTTCATGTCGTTTTCTCTATTAATTAGCAATTTGTTTTTACTTTCAACTAATATGCTTTTGGCTTTATCTTGGCGTTTATGCCAACTGGAGTGTGGTGCCTTGAGGCACTTCTCCTGATTTTGGTGGTCAGAGTATATTTTTAGAATTGTTTCAGCACAAAAACACACAGAAGAGGCAAAGAACGAGAAAAAAACTAACAAACGAAAAGAGCTAAAAAAGGGAGCACACATGAGTAAGCAGAAAACGATAGTACCAAACTCTTATTCTCAGCGACCCAACGACACGAGCAATACACTACTACGAAACAAAAAGACTCCAACACGAGCCTAGGGACACAAGCCCCAGGCCAACACAAAATAGAGACACCAACGGTCAGCAAAAACGCCAACCGAAACACAACAGAAAGCAAAAGCTGAGTATTTTGGTACAACACAAATGGTAATTTGGAGATAGAGTTCCTAGGGATTGTATCCCTTCTTTAGCTAGGTTTTGTGACGCACCTTTTCGCCTCTCCTAGAGGCTTATGGTTTGTGATGGTTGATTAATCATAATATGCGTTTTTTGGGCCCTTTAGGGGCGGATATGGCCGAGTCATCAGCTTCATCGGTACGCCTTTTACGGTTGAAATCCGATGTCTCCATCTCGTCGATCCTCTTGTCGGCTCTATGGTTATAAAATTTGCTCGAACTGGATATCTTTGCTGAGTTGTTCGATTCCACCATGTTGAACTCTTTTGAACCATCTTTGTTTCCAGCTGGTGGGATTTCCTAGGCATCTACAAATTCGCCATTTGAGAAGTTGTCGCCTTCTTTCTCATTCTTGTGATAAACCATCTCCTTTGACAGGCCAACAGTTACTTTTGGAGTTGATTGGGTAGCAGTGGTGTTAGTTATTCCCAACAAGGCAGGGGTGGAGCCAGTTTTACCAATATCAGGCCGCATGTTGGCATTGATGAATTAGTTTGGTGGCAGCTTGACTGAGCCACCAGGAGCTTCCTTAAGATCACCCGCCCCCGACGCTGCTGCATTCGCAGAAGGCGAGGGATGCTTTGTGTTGTTCGGTTTTTCAAGAGCTTTATAGTTGCTCAGAGATGCTTTCTTGATGCCACAATTGTTAAACAGGTGTTCCCTAGCCCCACAATAACCGCACCCCTTTTGGTTATTCTCGAACCAAATGCTAAATCCGGTGAGCTCACCCTTTTCGTCAAGGACGACAATTGTTTCCTTGTCAATATATTGAATTTCCACATTCGCACATATTCGGTTGTGGGTTAACACAATTCTGATCAATTCTCCAAAGCCATTGGCTTGGAGGATGTGTGGGAGTGCTTCATGTGTGAGGTAGAGTGGCAAGAGTTTTGGTATGCGGAACCACAAGTCCACTCGGTTCTTTGGCTTTGTTACCGGGTTGAAATTAGGTCTCCATTCCTTATGCACGAGCAGCTGATCTGCGATGTGGTATGGGCGCCCATCCACACCTTCTTACGATCTTTGGGAGATTTGAAACGGATCTCAAACCAGTAGTGTTGCCGGTTAATGATAATGAAATCCGGGCCTACCATGCCACACCATCTGTTGCGCATTTTCTAGCGCATTTTGGTGAACTCCATTGGGTCACCGAGTAAGAAGCCAAACAAAGAAGACTCCATTGACTTGATGGTAACCTCTTTAGCCTTCTTTAGGTTGGAGATGAACACTTACGGGTCAATTTTCAGTTTTGACATTCGGCTAGCAAGTTGGTTGTGCTTCATTGTTTGGCCATCAGATTTGAGTTCTTGTTGTTTTGGGTTACCACTTCAGCATAAGTGGGTTGAGCAGTTGAGGGGTTTTGATTTTCAGTAAACTCAGGCATAGGAGAGGAACAGAGAGAGCAATCAAAAGGAGGAAGAGTTTCAAATTTGGAATACCCGAAGACAGTGTGGCTTGAACTAGGTGGGAACGTGAAGATGAGATCTTGAACATCAGTGTTTTTAAGGGCCAGATTGCCACCAACTTGGGATCGACAATCATGAATGTCGTTAGCAAACTCGTATAGGGGCAAGCACCGATTAATTAGTGCCGAAAAGGAAATAAATATGGAGAGCCCACACCCACACACCCTAGCCACAACGCCCAAGGCGAGAGAGCCGCCGCCATCGTAAACGAAGCGCCAGAAGGATTGGGAGCCCCCTAACCAACCTTGGTATTGAATTGAATGGATTAATTGCGACTTTCTCTTAGTCTTAAAGGTTGCAAGCTTACTCCCGATGACAACAGAAAGATGATTAATTGATTCTTTGGATTGAAAGCAGAAATCGCCCTCCGGATTACAAATCCGACTTAAATTGAATTGGGGATTTAGGGATTTGCTTAAGGCTTGCTTTGAATAAGCATCGCGATTGATCTCAAAGCTTTTCTTTGGTTTGTGTTTGGTGGATGGGCTCAACGCAGGGCGGCACCGGGGCGACGGCATTTCAATCGCCATTAGGGTTACGGACAGGAGGAGGAAGACGATGAGCTTGGCGCGTTGTTTTTTCCCTTTTTTACGAGTTGGGTTTTGCACTTCTATTTAGAAATGTCCAATATAATCGGTCATATGTGTTTTTCATGTCTAATTTTATTGTAACTCAACCATCTTTTTCATTCTTTCCTCTGAATGAGTAAAAATTTGCATGTGCTATAAGTACATTATCTTGCATAGCTGTTTTAGCTACAAACGCCCCTTGAAGAGGGTGAATAAGCTCGCTCATTATCTTCTTAAGCCTTTTTGTGATTATTTTCATGATTAATTTGTAGATAGTTGAGCATAGACTTAGCACACGATAGTGGTTTGTTGAGTTCAGGTTATCTCTCTTGGGTAATAATGTAATGAAATTGTGGTTGATTTATTTTAGCATTTTTTGGGAGTGGAAAAAACTCTTGACTACTTTAACGATTGTTGGACCCATTATGTCCCAGTACTTTTTATCAAACGACAATGACATGTCATTTGGTCTAGGTGATTTATCAAAGTCTATTTGTCAAAGTGCCTTCCAAACTTCCTCGTTTCTTACCGGTTTAGTTAGTTCCTTGTTGTCCTCCTCGGAAACTTCCTTGCTAAATAAATGCAAGTATTCATGGAGTAGTTGTTAGTTAATTTGTTCTTTTTTTTTGTATTGCTTTCTAAAGTCATTCCTAATTTCTTTTCTTATGTTTTCTTCCCCTATGATCAATGTGACTTTTTTTTGTCTGTTAGCTTAATATGTTTGGTTTTAGCTCTTTGCTTCCATTACGTCTTGTGAAAATTTAGAATACTCTTTTTTTATTAATTAGGCGAATTTGTCGTTGTACTATATCCGGACTAGGTGACAATTGGATTGTTTGTTGAATATATATTAGTTCCTTTTTCAAGTCCTTTAATTGTTCAGATGTGTTACCAAATGTTCGTTTGTTCCAGTGTTTGGCATGGTTTTAAATAACTATATTTTTTTTCACGAGTTGACACATGTTGGATTCTTGAAATGACACTCCCATACATGTCTTATAACGTTCCTAAAATCTTTTCTTTGCATCCACATTTTCTCGAATTTGAAGGGTTGCACGTTGTTTGTGTTTCCATTGCTAAGGTTGATCACAATTTTGTAGTGATCAGAGGAAGAAAAAATATAGTTTTTAGTAGTGATTCTTGGGAACCATTGTAGTACTTGATCACTGACCAATATTTGATCTAGTTTCTGATATATGTTGTCAATTTTTGTTTTGTTTTTCCTCCATGTAAACTTATTGCCTTGGGTCACGATGTCAAGCAAATCACAATCATTCTTGAATTGGACCAATCTTTCGCATCTATCATGATTTGGGTATACCACGCCTTTTTTCCGCTCGGGTCTTGGATTTCATATAGGTCTCCCATCACAATGGTAGGCGTGTTAACATTATGTATCATTTGTATAAATTTTTGCCAAAAGTCATCCTTTTCGGATTCCTTTGGAGGTGCATATATAGGCATATTACTATAACATACTTTTTCGCTAAGTTTGTATATTTTAGTCTCATGAATCGTGGTTCTTGAATAAATATTTCTAGTTTTTCATTCATTAGTTGGTGTGCTTTCCATATCACACACCATCCCTCCCGGTCTACTGTTGGCTAGTGACCATATGAGGTTGTCAAACCCCACCCTTTGCTCAACCTGATAGTTAGGTGTTTTATTAGTTTTGGTTTCAATAATTATCATTACCTACACCCGCTTAATTTTACAAAAAGAGTCAATTTTGGCCAAAAGGATTTCTAATTCATTCATCTACAATTTCATATACTGATTTTCATTTGGGACCTTTGTTAATTATTGGTTCCATGGGTTTTTAAACCCCGACATTTGTAAGAAGGTCATAACCCTTAGACTGTTCTTAAAACATGGTTGAGTTAGTTCTTTATTTTCTGCATTCTAACCTTGGATTTCCTTTAACCTTCTTAAAAAATAGAGGCATATCTTCATTATTTCCCCATTGGGTACTTTTAAGGTAACTCTGCAAAGTTAGCTTACTACTCAAACTAGAATCAACCCAGAAACTTGAATTATACGATAAATTATGTAGTCCAATCCTTGGATTTCTTTATCAATTCATTACCATAAATGCATTAGCTACAAACACCTTAACATGCCACTTTTTTTTTATTGTTTACACCAAATACACACCACTTTTGATAATTTTGGCTCAATAGATTTTCCATAACTCTATTCTCTCTTCTCATCCATTGGAGTTGGTTTTGTTTCTTTATGATCCTCCTCCAGCTCTACCAAGTCATTGCTTTCCTAATGGTTGAGCTTAAGATCCCCCTGTTTCTTCTATCTATAGGCTTGAAGAAGTGGAACATGGTTGAGTTAGTTCTTCTACCCTTTGCTCAACCTGATAGTTAGGTGTTTTATTAGTTTTGGTTTCAATAATTATCATTACCTACACCCGCTTAATTTTACAAAAAGAGTCAATTTTGGCCAAAAGGATTTCTAATTCATTCATCTACAATTTCATATACTGATTTTCATTTGGGACCTTTGTTAATTATTGGTTCCATGGGTTTTTAAACCCCGACATTTGTAAGAAGGTCATAACCCTTAGACTGTTCTTGAAACATGGTTGAGTTAGTTCTTTATTTTCTGCATTCTAACCTTGGATTTCCTTTAACCTTCTTAAAAAATAGAGGCATATCTTCATTATTTCCCCATTGGGTACTTTTAAGGTAACTCTGCAAAGTTAGCTTACTACTCAAACTAGAATCAACCCAGAAACTTGAATTATACGATAAATTATGTAGTCCAATCCTTGGATTTCTTTATCAATTCATTACCATAAATGCATTAGCTACAAACACCTTAACATGCCACTTTTTTTTATTGTTTACACCAAATACACACCACTTTTGATAATTTTGGCTCAATAGATTTTCCATAACTCTATTCTCTCTTCTCATCCATTGGAGTTGGTTTTGTTTCTTTATGATCCTCCTCCAGCTCTACCAAGTCATTGCTTTCCTAATGGTTGAGCTTAAGATCCCCCTGTTTCTTCTATCTATAGGCTTGAAGAAGTGGAACCATAATTGATCATAGTCTACTTTCACACAGTTATGGAGCTTAAACCTTGTATAATTTCTTCTTGGCTTAAACTTCAATGTCAACCAATTGGTTTTGTCATGAATCGACTTTATAGAAAGGTATTTTCACAACTTAAAAGTTCTAGATGCAACAAATATCCAATCTTCAAACAAAAAACCAACCCTATTCTTATTTTTGTACACATTCATTTTATCAATAACAACACGCATAACAGTTGTCAAGACAATATTTCCATCATATAAGTTTTCAAGCTCATACCGTTTTTCCTTGTTAGGTTATAAGCCAACATTCTCAAAGCATATTCATGATTCTATATCACATTTAATATCCTGAGTATCTTAATTGCTATTTTGATCATTCTTTCCATGTCTCTTGTTAGCATTGTAGGTTTACAAGCATCATCATACATATAATCATACTTATCCCTAATCTTAATCATGAAAAGAAAGCTTCTCCATAAACACATGCTATTAGTTAGTCTAGAGATATACTTTTCAAAAGCCGGAATGAAAGCATACATAGTTAGCCCTAAACTTACATTAATTCTAAATAGCGGTTTTTGTTCACCAACCACTCGATCATACGTCAAACAGAGGCATATGGTGTAATAATCCTCATCTTTATTAGTTCCATAAAGTTGTATCATTCTACAAGACTTCCAATTAGAATTCATTTTAGATAATACCAAGGACCACATCCTCACCAGCTTATCTCTAAGAGTCATCCATATAATAGACAATATCTCATAGATAAGACATGTACAAAAAATTACTAAAACCATGTGCTTACAATCGACATTAAACATGACAAGATGCTTGCAAACCAAGAGATTTTCAATTTTATCATTTCCTTAGTCTTTCTTAGTTCCAACTAGTTGATACATGTGACATATCTGTAACATTCAAATCCAAATCCTATATAGTATTAAATTTGCATCAAGAAAGCATGGTTCAATTCTTTTGTATTTAAAACTAGTGATCCTTCCATCAAAAAAACCCTCAAACATAATGGTTTCTTTGACCCTTGAAAATCTAGCTATGTACACTTCCATATCAAGTTTTAGTTTCCCTTTCTCTTTTTCCTTCATAGTTCCGAAGTAAGTATCATTGTCTTCGTTCATGTTAACACTACTACTTACAATTTTCTCAACCATAGTGGGATGGGGTTCAGTTTGTTCAATGGGTATGAATTGAGAGGTTTGTTCATTAAGAGGTTGTTGAAAAATCAAAAAAATTTCTTATCTATGGGGACGTGTTCCATAGCGGTGTACCAAAGGCACCATTTGTAGGTAAATTTTTTATTAAGAGGCGTGAAAAGAGCAGGTAAGTGCCCATCCTAGACCTCCAATGGATCAATTTCTAACCCTCAATCATACTTCTAGATAACCCTTCTATTACTAAAAAAATCAAGAATAAAGAGCAAGAAGGAAATCACCTCATAAGTTGGAAGAGAGATGTGTAGAAAGCATGTTACCAAGCGGGGGCCAACTGTAGCCGCTCGAATAACAACTCTGTTTTTTCCTCGGAGATATTACACACTAGTGATCTCAAAATTACCCTTTAAAGTCACCCAAGGCTTTACAGTAACAAAACTTAAATACTAAATTCATAAGAAATGAAGATATATATATATATCATAAATATGATAATAATCCATTGTTTACATTAATGAACAAAATTTAATAACTGTGGAATTGTAATATACCAAATGCGAAAACAGAGCAATCCTTACAAACCAAAGATTTAAACTATTAAGGAAATACTCATTTTAGGTATAGATAAAAACTTGTAACCTTCTTCAACTTGTAACTCTTCAAATCTTCCACTCTCGTTTTTCAAATCTGATCCTTTGAACTCTGATGTTCTGTATAGGGAGGGGTGACCCCAGCCGGTAATGCAAAAGAAAGAAAGCGGTCGGGTTAGTCTTGTGACAGACTAAGCAAGTGAGATTTTGTGAGTGGTTCTTGTGGTTGTATTAAAATACTTAACATTGAAATCCACATGAAACACGGTCAATGATTTAGAACCAAAATACTTTCACGGATGCATAGAAGGAGATAGGACACCACGAGACTATGGTTCCATAAGGAAGTATGAGATTTGCTGGGAGCGTTTAATTATTACACACAAAAGTTTTGAATTGAAAAGCCTCCGTTGACTAATCGAGTCTACAACCAACCTCACCGAATATGTGTTGTTCGAATTCAGATCGGAAAGAAGACTTTTCCTAGCCGGGAGCAAGAGTGGTTTTCCAAGTTGTAGGCACCACCATGATATTTTAATTCTGTGCGTTGGGTACTTATCTTATATTAGTTACAAAACGATACATTCAAGCTGGTGGCTTTTAATCGACATTGCGAATTCATCGAAGATCAGGGCTCACATGTCCCAAAATATAAGAGTGGGTTCTTACATCCCGAAGGCACTTAGCTAAAGTGTAGCACCCCTCAATGTGATAGAGCGGGTCCAGTCATGACCAAACACTAGGATTTAATTCCATCTAGTGCAAAAATGTTATAAAGAGTGATGTGAACCCCGTTGGAGGATTCACACGAGGATCTTGTCGTGGACTCGTATTATGTCTCTTCACCGAAAGTAACTGATAGATTTGAGGCGTTTGGACGCCTAGATTGGGTTGAGGAAGAAGTGAAAGGATTTAGAAGGTCGCCTAGGATGAACTAGACGTGAAGAGTATGGGATTGAGAAGAGAATATTTGGGTGACGCCTTTTAGATAAGTGCGGGATCAATCCGGTAGCAATACGTTATCAAATCAAAACGTAAGGAATAAATGGAGAGGCGTATCTCTTATATAGAGGAGAGGCACACACTAAACCCTAGAAAAACCCTAGGCGTGGGCGGCATAAGGGATGTGCATACAAGCAACCCAAAGTACAAGCCCAAGCCCAAAATTAGACGACAATAGTAGTAAAGACATAAATAGTAAGGTTCGGAAAGGAAATAGTACTAAAAACGGCATAAAACATAAATGGTCACAATCACCATGTCGCGAGTGTCGCGACAAAGCCGTGACAAGGCTGGTGCGGCGCAACAAGGGCGTCGGCGCGCCAGCGCGTGCAAGGCTGTCGCGACACGCTAGGCGTGGCACGACATGACCGAGGCACGCGGCGCACCAGAACCTCAAGTCGTGACGCCGGGTTGCCCCGGTGTGGACTTGGCAGTGGACGCCGATGCGAGGTCATCGACACCGTGGTGCGAGGCGTCGGCACGAAGGGGTGGCGCGCCTCCGATGCTGGCGAGGCAAGTGAAGAAGGGTGCGACGGTGGATGCGTCGTGGCTTGCCAAGGCACGAGTGACGATGGACGTCGTGGCTCGAGCTATGGCACGAGTCCGGGCTAGAGTGATGGGTCCGTCGGAGCACACGGACAAATCCTCCTCTTCTTGAGCGACGATCAAGGTGAGGCTCAAATCACGCTCCCCCCCTTGGGTGGGAAACGTCCCCGTTTCCTCGTCATGATACTCGGGATCCACATAGGGAGAGAGATCTGAGACATGAAAGGAAGCGTGAATGGGGTACTTACCCGGGAGGTTGAGGATGTAAGAATTATTGTTGATGCGCCGTAGGACCTTGAATGGTCAATCTCCTCGAGGGTGCAACTTCTTCTTCCTAGCTCTTGGAAAACAGTCCTTGCTAAGGTGTAGCCACACCAAATCTCCGGGCTCAAAGATCAACGCGCATCGCCCCTTGTTGTGTTGGGCGGCGTATTGATCCGAGCGCTTCACCAATTGTGCCTTGGTGCGCTCATGTAGGCGGCGGACATGGTCGGCGCGGTTGGCCGTGTCGACGTGCGCGCCGGGTTTGTAAGGCAGCGACACCAAATCCATGGGCTGTAATATCCGCTAAATTCTAAATAAAATAAAATGGATAATTATCCTAATAATTTTTTTTTCTCTCTAAAATAGAGAATTTAATAATCCTTATAATTTCATATTATATAATGAAAAGTTATAAAGGTTTATTACAATGAGAATTAAGAATTCACTTAAATACATTAAGCAAGTCGAGTATTCATTCAAATATTTTTCTCTTAAAAAGAGAGTTAATTATTTTTATAATTTTCTTAATAAATTATAAAAATATTATAAAGGGTTATCAAAGTGACAAATAAAATTTCCAACAAATACAAATCATATGAATTTCGAATTTTAATTAATGTAATAATTACAAGGAGGCAAAAATATGAAACAAGGCAAATAAAAAGAGGCAAGAGCTGGGACTCGAACCCGAGACCTCTTGCAACTCGCCCCTAATCACACACACTCAATTCCGCTATGCTATTGTAATCTTATCTATTCATTAAGGATTTTTAATCCTTTTATTCTATTTCTACTTCTTCTTCCCAAATTGATCAAATCAAACTTGTCTGATTGATGTAACGTACAACCAATCTATGGTCTTCACCTCCCACCATGGCCAATAGAGCTCTCTCTTCACCTCCTCTTTCACCCAATCAATCTCTATGCACCACCACCCTCTTCATCCAATCAATTTCTCTCTTCTAAGAGAAGCCATCTCTAATGGACTTACACATCACCATGGGAGGAGCCTCAAAGCTTCATTCACCACTATAAATAGGGGTGGGAGCAATGGTTAAAATCACACAACAAATCCCCCCCCCCCCCATTCTCCATCTCAATTTCGTTCTAATTTCAAGCCTAAAATCCCATGTTTAATTGCTCCCCAAATCTGATTTTTTTTTCTAAAAATCAACACAAAATCCCCTTCTCTCCTCTCTTGGCCACCAGACGACCTCCGACCACCATACGGACCGCCCCACCTCCCGCGCGCCGCCGCCGGAGCTCGCCAGGGCCACCACCGGTCATTGCCGCCGACCACTGTTGCTGTCATCCAAGCCACCAGGCTGTTGGTTGTTCTCGTACAAAGGAAGAAGGAAGAGATAGGAAGTGGGCTAGACTCTTGTACTGGGCTGGAGTAAGGAGTTTTAAGTTGGGCCTTTTCCTTTTTAATTTAAAAGGCCCATCAGAATTTTTATTAAGGGAAAAAGAGAAGGAAGAAGGTCAAAAATTCGCCCATCTCAAATTCCGTGCCCATTCCGCTCTCGTCTTTACTCGGTATAATTTCCCGACTCATAATTTATCTACTATCTATTTTAGAACTTTTTTTACATATAAATAATATTTATTTAAAATAATTTGAATAAATATTACCATGGGCTATTAAAAAGGAATTTACGGAAAAAATTCTATTAGTATGCCCATCTAGGAGTAATATAATTTTAATAAATAATATATGAATTTCCTAGAATATCAATAGTCATAAGAATGTTTTAAGGATATTGGATTAAATATTGGAGAAATATTAACTTAGGCATCTTTTCCTTTATTATAAAATAAGTAACTTGAAATAAATGAAATAAATAAAATAAGGTTTTTATTAATAAGAAATACCCATGCATGTTAACTTAGACCTTATTATAATTATTGAGATAAGTTATAATAGATCTTTAGAAATAATAACACTCACAAGAATAAGAAGGGGATTAAATAAAGTAAATAAATAACTTGCATGTGTCTTTATATAAAGAAACACATTACGATAGACATGGTAGAATTGTTAAGAAAATCATGGATTTAAAATATGAGTTTATATACTTGAAAAGTATAATATATATAATAGGTTTACTTTACTTGGAGCATAATTTAATGAATAATAGGATTTGAGCAAGATGATAGAAATTATCATCTTAATACTTTTTATAATATATAAAGTGATTGCATGTCTTTTAAAAGAGCATATTATAAACTCAAATATATTTTGATAAGATATTCATATGGAAAAGTATGAGATAATTTGTTTAACATAATTCTTGGGAATTTATTAAATAAATAAAGTACTAGAATAAGTATAATATAATATGATATATTAATACCTTTTATATCATAAGGTGGTTACATGTCTTTAAAAAGATTTGGTGATAAGAGGAAAATATAATAATAAGAACTCATGTAAAAGTATTTTTACATAAAGTTACTAGTTTAAAGTTTGTAGCTTTCTATTATTAAAATGCCTAGTTAGAAGATTATAAGATAAAGGGCTATTATTTTATAATATATCTCTAAGTGTAGAGAATTTAAAGACTTATGAACTACTTTATAATGATGATGGATATGATAATAAGTTTATTATATAATAAAAATATTAGTATGACATATCTCTAGGTGTAGAGATTCTAAAAGATATAAACTTTATTAAATAACTATGGTAGTTGTGATAATAAGTTAATATATAATGTAATATTAATAGTGCTAAGTTATAATGGTTGCCTTGTATGAAAAGATAATTAAAAATAGAAAAGATAATATATCTTGTTCTAGTGATCCTAATTATATACTTCTTGTTTATAAGATAAGTTTTTAAGACATGATCATATTTTTATTTAAACTATAGATATGAGAAGATATATGTGAATAAAGTAAGTAAGACTATTTTAATATTATGCTAAGTTATGGAAAGCTTACTTTATAAAGTATATAGAAAGTTCTATTTATGGAAAATACTAAGAAGGAATGCCTATTAATATTTTATCTCTATTTAATATGGTTTATATATCTAAAGAAGGCTTTACTAAGATAATGTTACTAATAAAATATTCTTTGATGAGAAAATAATATTTTAAGTATTACTATGGATATTATTGATAAAAAGGTGATATTATAATAACACTAAGTTGAGATATTTTAATAAGGATATATTGGACTTTTATAATCCTAAGAATATTATAAATTTCAATATACCTTGTTAGGTTGAATATTATACCATATGCTTTTATAAGGTTGTCCTTGCTTATTTTTATTAAGAAGTTAGCAAGTGAAATTAAAAGAATATTTTTAATAAATTAAATAAGGAAATTATTAGTTTCCAAGAATGAAAATATTTAAATATTAAGAATAAGAATTTATAAGAAATTCAAGGATATTACAAATAGAAAAGAATAATAAGGAATATTATTATTTTATTCATCTCCACCTAAATTATTATTATAATAATTTAGTAAGTGATTCTCTTATAAAAAAGAATATAAGAGATATTCAAAACTTTAGAAGAACTAAAGAATTTTTTATTAAAGTTCGTTCGTACCTCTCGTGTCGATAGGTCGAGTCTCCGTTCCGAGTAAAGTCAACGATTTCCGTTCGTTCGTTCATACACAATCGTAAAAACTAAGGCAAGTGGAGCTTCCCCTCATAACCTTATATATATATTCATCTCCGTGCAATTCTCGATGTTGGGAACAACTTGTTTGCTAAGTAACAAAAAGGAACCTAGGGAATATCGATTGTTAGACATAACGACCCCATTGTTAGTCCATTCTTTATTATCGATAGGATTATTTATGCTAGTTTGGTTGTGGCCTTGATTGTTTACGGCCTCGTTAAGAGGCCAATGTCGAACAAACTAGTGAGGGACGCGAAAGTAGTCGACGCCTCTATAAAACATACTAAGTCGTAAATGCCTACGTGTTAGAAGTACGACTTTCAGGATCATGATCCTATCCGCTCCGATTGCAAGGAGGGATGAGCGCACTCTAGCTAAGTGCCGGGAAACTGGGTTTCCCCTTGGTGGATCGGGCCATCCTAGCCCCCACCCCCTTTAAAGAATCATTAATGAAATCGAATACTTTTCGTCACTATAAGATAAGTGCCCAAGGCACATTTAAGATACCAAAACCGGACCGGTCTCAAATGATCGATCCGGCTATCGGTCCGCTCAGGGCGCGAGAGGTTTTTAACTTGGATGAATTGATAATGTTCCCAACATAATCTCAATTCTAAAAGAAGTCTACAATCTAGTAGTTCTTCTCTCGATTAACAAGCTATCTCCGCTTGAGATACGCTCTCCCTCGTACCGTTAAACCCCACGTAAGCAAACCCAATCCTAAAACACAACCTGTTGTTATCTTCTTCGTTATTACTCAAATTACTGAATTACCCTTGGGAAGTTCCGTTCCCGCTTTCTTAGTCTCTTAGACTAATTCGTCTTTTCCGCATGTTGCCTGGCATATTCTCGCCCCTCGCGAATTATGTCAGAACCTAGGATTTTCAACAAGGCGTAAGGTGAAGGGAAAAGGAAGGGCAAGAAGATCCAAGATGTATTTGAAACTCCTTTTGGTTTATTTATGTTTATGCTCCAAAGACAAAGTTTTATGAATTGTAATTTCCGAACAAGCTTTTGGTAATGTGATTTGGGTTGTAAGAACAAAGTCTCCTTCGAGAGCACCTTTTATTTATATGAGTATGTTTAATTCAGCATTTTTATCGTTCTATATCATTCTAAAAGCCTTAGGTGACTTTGGATGGTAAAATCCGAGGTCACTGGCGGTAATACCCAATGTTGTAAAATAGGGGTGTTACATGGGCGTGCAAGGGTTACGCCCGTAGACCACCTCGAAAGGAGTCATCTTCTTCGCAGAGTGAAAGGACCTGTTATACGCAAACTCAACATGGCAAAGAAAGTCCTCCCACCGACGTGGGTTTGTCTTGAGCATCGTCCGAAGAAGAGTGCCCAAGGTCCGATTGGTCACCTCAGTCTGACCATTGGTCTGGGGGTGATAAGCAGTTGAAAATAGGATTCGTGTCCCTAACTTCCCCCAAAGTGTTCTCCAAAAGTGGCTGCAAAACTTGGTATCCCTATCACTAGCAATAGTTTTAGGAATACCATGTAGCTTTACCACATGCTCGAAAAACAAATTCGCGATTTCCACCGCGTTATTGGTTCCTTTGCATGCAATAAAGTGGGCCATTTTGGAAAACCGGTCCACGACTACAAAGATTGAATCTTTGCCATGCCTCGACGTTGGGAGGCCCGTGATAAAATCCATGGATTGATCTTCCCACGGGGAGTCCGATATTGGTAGAGGCGTGTAAAGCCCATTCGGTTGCGACCGAGACTTAGCCGTATGGCATGGCATACAACCTTGAAAGTACTTGTTTACATCTCGTGCCATGTGTGGCCAGAAGAAATGTTCGCGAAGTGTTGCCAATGTTTTGGCTATGCCAAAGTGGCCTCGGCCGTCATGAGCCTCTTTGAGCAACAAATGTCTAACCGAATAGGCCGGAATGCAAAGCTTTCCACCGCGATATAGATACCCGTTGTCCAAAAATTAAGACTCATGGACGCGAGAGCGCTTGAGGTTTTTAATGATTAAAGAAAAGTACGGATCTAGGCGTACAGTTCTTTAATCAAAGCAAACCCGAGCAGCTTAGAATGAAGTTGGGTTAAAAGGATATACCTACGAGAGAGAGCATCGATGACGCCGTTCTCTTTTCCCTTTTTATGCGCAATGACGTAAGGAAACATCCCCATAAACTCGACCCAGCATGCATGGTGCCTATTTAGAGTCGTTTGACTCTTAAGATAAGCCAAGGCCGCATGATCCGTATGAATTACGAACTCGCTTGGCCAGAGATAGTGTTGCCACGTCTTTAGGACCCGAATAAGAGCGTAGAGCTCTTTATCATAGGTCGAATAATTTAATGTAGCCCCTGCTAGCTTCTCGCACTAGTACAAAAAACACATTTTATCACGGTTCTATTTAACATTTTATCCCGGTTTTAAACCGTGATATTTTGTTCCGGGATAAAAAACAATACGTGACGGAACCGTGATAATTAATAACTTTTTATCACGGTTCTAGAACCGGGATAAAAACATCCATAAACCGGTATAAATAATGGTTTTGCGCGTTGCTCCTGGGTTTATATCACGGTTATAACCGTGATATATACTCATTTATCACGGTTCTTTAAAGAACCGTGATAAAAAATAGTTCTTTTAAAAAAAAAACACTCAGCTCGGTTCATTGTGAACCGAGCGAGCTGGCCTATCATTCAATTTTTTTTCTCTAACTTAACATTTTCATCTGTAATGTAACCATATGGATTTATTAGCAAAATCAATATTTTCTGTAAGCAAATAACAAATATTTCAGAACAACTATTGAAGATGGACCAAACTAGACAAATACTCTAGTACAGTTTTAAGTGAGTTCAAATGAGGATATATTAACTAGTCTAGAATAGTAAGTCCAACAGACTTCTGTTCCCTGTCTGTTGACTCGTGCTTGTCGATCCTCGGATGGTAATTTGTAGGATCCCGTCTAAATGTGATATCAAGTTGCTGCAAGTTTCCTGCAACACTAAATTAGAACCACAGATTATTGCCAATCAAAACTATAAGCACAACATTGGCACAAGTAAAGCATGTTTCTCATTTGAAACCAAAATTACAGTCTTTTGGGTAAATTAACAACTAAAATAATCTCCCTGCCTAATAAAACAAAAATTACAGTCATGGATTTCAAGCGTACACTACCATGAGTTGACACGACAATATGCAGAATGACTTCAAGATCAACACATTGTCAGCTTCAAACTATCATATGAAAAAACTAACCAGAAACTTTTAGACTTACCCAATATTACCCATGATGACACCCCCAGTTGGAAAATCAGGACCAGGCATGTATTCCAACAACTCTTGAACCTATAATTCAAATTAAATGAAAAGACAAATGAGAACATCCATAACTATTCTGAAGCTATAGAAAAGTGGCTTTTGCATTCATTCAACATATGTATAAATTAATATTCTAAAGGGATGCCTTTATGCAAAATATAAAAGAATTCACAAAGAACCAAAATGATAGAAAAAAAATTCAAACACAACAGCAGATTCCTCAGTTTTACTGGAAAAAAAAGTTCCTTAGTGTGTTACTTCAAGAATGATTATTGTAACTTAGTTTCTGCCTACTACATAATACATCTAATTTCCTCCTTCAAATATTTACTAGTTAGAATGACATCAATTAATATAAAAATCATATAGCTAGATGATCAGATGAGAAATTAAGAGAGATAGACTACAGATTAAGCTAGCTCACTACTTAGAGCCAAAATGATGTATATCTTGGATTAATCTAGCTAGTCTTCTAGTCTAAGAGAAATGTACAAACATCGATTGAGGACCACACATTCAAATTCCACCAAGCCATCAAGGACCTATATCTCCAGAAAAGGCCCAACTGGATCTGATATGCCACTATTCTCTTCCATCTTAAGTTATTCAATCTTCCAAAAAGAAAGTGCTACTCTCACTCCTCTAGCACAAAAAGCCAACGGATATGATAACGATAACAATCCCTTAGTATAAAAAAAGGTTGAAATGAACCTAATAGCTTTCTATCACAGTTCATAACTGACTTCAACTTCTACAGATGATACAATATCCGCTAGGCGAATATGCAAAATCATTATACAACATTTATTGGAAATAACCAGACCCATAGTTATTGTTCAACCATAGAGCTTTAAGGAATTTAAAGAAATTACTTTAGCATTGACATATATGAGAAAATTACAATAAAGCTTGGGAGCAGGGTCACTTGTAGTTAACCAAGATAACTAGAATTTGCAACAAATTGGAATAAGAAGAAATTTGAAAAAAAAAACATAATAGAGCATGTACAAAGACTATCAAAACCCAAAAACAAAACTTATTGTGGCTTCAGGGTTGTGAATCAACACAGAAAGTGCATCTACCAACTCTCCAAGATTATGGGGGAGGTATATTGGTTTCCATTCCTACCTGAATGCATGTGCTCAGCCATGTTATGAGTCCAGGAGCACTATCAATAAGCATAGCGGGACTAACATAAAGAAAATAAGGACAAACAAACAAAAAAGTAAATTAAAAAAAAATAGAAAGATGCATCACCGCAATTCCCAAAGATCCATTCAACAGCAAGTTTGGTAGATGTGCTGGAAGAAGTGAGGGCTCTTTTTGCGAGTTGTCAAAATTTGGGACAAAATCTACCTACAAGCAAATCGTAGTGTTCATATGCTTATAAGAGCGTTCTACCAGAAAAAACATAATGTAAATTATGTAGCACAGGGAAGAACTTAGTGTATCCAGTTCTAAATCTGCCAACAGCATTGCTTCAGTACGAGCATGCAAACACAAAATTCCTACATTTATGCTGCAACGGCCAACATAGTCCAGTAAAGAAAGCATCTAACTTCAACTATAGTTCTAAACAATCAACAAGAAACATTATGCAATCAATTCTCAGGTTGAAAGATGGTGTGATATGAGACCTGCCTCTACAAATAGAATATAAAATAAAACCAATTTACCAAGTCTTAAGCAACGGTTCTTTGTGAAGAATAACATGGAAGCTTACTTGTAATCTGCACTCAGTGTATCACGTCGCAGCTGGTGGGTCAACATCAATGGAACCAAAATTTCCATGCCCATTGACGAGTGGGCACCTTGAAGAAAAATCCTAGATAAAATCAAAGACAGTTTCAGCCACTTGAGACAAGGAAGCCATTAATTCAAGGAAACCTGAAAGCATACCAAACTTACAATTCACCTGGCCTAGACCGAATTCTATCAATTTCCTCTTTTCCAAAAGTTTCATAATTACTTGCAACATGAGAGATGTAAATTAAAACTTTGTATCAGTTGTACCTATGAATCATAGACAGCAGTATCTCCATGAGGATGAAATTTTCCCAAAACCTAAAATTGGCAAATATCAATGAGTCACAATTCAATTGAAGTAAGTTAAAAGAAAAATATACAAAAGTTAACTAGAATTCAGACCTCTCCAACAACTCTATTACATTTCTTGAAGGGTTTTCTTGATGAGAGGCCCAACACATGCATATCAAATCTGCGAAAGTATTTCAGAAAAGCAATTGATAGGAGAAACAAAATTCCAAAAGAGAAAATTAAGAAAATACACTCACAGAATCCGACGGTGAACGGGCTTCAACCCGTCGCGAACATCAGGAAGAGCGCGTCCAAGAAAAACTGACATGGCATAGACCATGTAAGCCTCGGTAGCCTACTTGTGAAGTTCGGTGGGAACGATCCACTCGCCATCACTGCTGCTACCACTAGCTTTCTCTATGCTAATGACGCTGCCATTATCGTCTCCGGCTCCAACCGCTTGACAACCAAAATTACATGGCAGTGTACTCAATTGCTAGTTAAATTACAACATCACAACAACACGAAAACAATACAACATCATAACGGCTAATTAGACCATCTTAGATAAAAACCAAATAATCACATCGTAAGCTGACATTACGGTTATATTCCTTGAGTCCACAAAATATAGAAGATGACCTAGAAATTTAGGGCTTCTCCATTAAACACATAATACACACTCGCAAACACTAAAGGAACATCTTCTACCAAAAAAATATCAAATTAGGGTTATATATGTTACCTTGCAAATAACTTGAAATTGGGGTTGGATTTTCAACTTCGCTGACCTCAGAAGGAGAATTTGACTGTCAGGAAAACGGAGAGGGTTTGAGGAGCACCGCCGAGAAGTGTGACAAGGACGAACGACGACACTAATTGAGTGGTGCGAAGAAGGGGGCAGATCGTCTCTGTTGTAAGTGAGTCGTGCGAAGCGATGGTACTGGTTGTTGCGGTGGTGAGGCAAGCGACGAGGAGTACAGGAGCACCGCCGACTAGGGTTACGAGGATGAACATGACACAGATGAGCGTTCAATTGAGAGAACAACCGAGAACAACTGCGAATCATTACATGATATTCGATTGAGAGAGAACAACCGAGAAGAGCATTCAATTTTAAGTGGATAAATATTAATTTAAATTTATAACTTTGTTTTTTTATCACGGACATTTGACAAAAGGTGATAAAAGAGTATGAGTTTGTTTATTTAAGACGCTTGCCAATGGAACCGGGATAAATAAGGGTGATAAAATGCTGATTTTGTACTAGTGTCGCTAAAGTAAGCGATTGGCTTTTGTTCTTAAAGGAGTACATCGCCAATACCATAATCGAAAGCGTCGCACTCGATCTCGAAGCGTTTTGAGAAGCCCGACAATTGCAGGACCGGGGCTCGGTGTTAAGCATCTTTTAAGGCCTCGAAAGCGGCCTCATGATGCGGCATCCACTTTATTGTGGTTGCCTTCTTGGTCAAATAATGGAGTGGCCCGGTGATAGAACTAAAGTCCTTGACGAATCGCTTGTAAAACCCGGCTAACCTCAAAAACGAACGAACCATGGTGGGGGATCGTGGGAGTTGGCCACTCACGGATGGCCTGGATTTTGTCAGAATCCACTCGTAGGCCATACTTGGATACGACGAAGCCAAGAAAATTCGTCATATCCGAGCAAAAAACACATTTGTCCAAGTTTACATACAAAGAATGTTCGCGGAGAGAATCTAACACCTGCCTAAGGTGCCTCGCATGAGAGTCCAAAGTCCTACTATAAACTAAAATGTCGTCAAAATACACGACGACCAAATGTCCCAAAAACTTACGTAAAACAAAGTTCATTAATCTCATTAAAGTAGAAGGAGCGTTAGTGGGGCCAAAAGGCATCACCAACCACTCGTAAAGACCATGCTTGGTCTTAAATGCCGTCTTCCACTCGTCCCCTTCTTGTATCCGAATTTGGTGGTATTTTCTTCACAAATCGATCATTGAAAAGAAAACGGCACCATCCAGCTCGTCAAGCATGTCGTCCAAGAGGGGAATCGGGTGACGGTATTTGATGGTGATTTGGTTGATGACACGGCAATCCACACACATCCTCCATGAACCATCTGTCTTCAGCACTAAGATAACCGGGACCGCACACGGGCTAAGGGACTCTCGAACATAGCCCTTGTCCAAAAGAGATTGGACTTGGCGTTGTAGCTCTTGAGTCTCCTTTGGAGACGCCTTATATGCAGCCTGGTTTGGCAATGAAGCGCCGGGAATGAGATCTATGCGATGCTCGATCCCCTGAATAGGTGGTAACCCATCGGGGAGCTCGGCAGGCATAATGTCCGCAAACTCCTGTAAAAGAGAAAAGATAGAGGGGGGTAGCTCATGTGTCTTATCAATGGTAATTTGAAGTAATGGACACAACAAAAAGCAAGAAAAACATCCCTCGATGGTCTTGATCACATCGCGGTGCGCGGTCTTGGACCGTGCCGAGCAAGGGTGGCTCGGCGTCCTCGGTGCTCCGAGACTTGCCATGGGCGCCACTGTGCTGGCCCACAAAACCATGCCAGTGGTGAAAATTGGGACTGGTTACGCCGCTGGAAATGCTCGGTAACGACCCAGCGTCGTGCGGCATCGAAGCTGGCTCGTTGCGGCACGCGGCTGACTAGACACTTGGCGTCCAAGGCCCTTCTTTGACCTTCCCTCGGTGCTCATGGTCCAAAGGTTTTTGTTGTCTATATTCTGGTTCAAAAACTCGAGAAACGCCGCTGGAACTGGCGCCTTGTGCCGAAACGCCCTTGGAGGCGTCGCTTGGCGTAGGCGCGGCGACGGTTGTCTCACGAGCCTTTGCTTGTTGCCTTTCGGCCTCATTCCGTAAAGCTTCACTCGGAGACATTGGTAAGATAGTCACGCGTTTACCATGGTAGTTGAACATGTAAGTGTTCAACCGACCATCGTAAATCACATGACGGTCAAACTGCCATGGACGGCCAAGAAGGAGATGTGTGGCGTCCATGACAGTGACATCAAATAAAACCGAATCTTGATAAATGCCAATAGAAAAAGAAAGACGTACCTGCTTGTTGACCCAATGGTCGCCCTCATTAGAGATCCAAGCGAGCTTGTAAGGCGTTGGATGCTCCAATTGTGGCAAGTTGAAATGGGTGACGACTTTCCTTGACAAAAAGTTAACGCAACTACCAGAATCGATTATGACGCTCAAGGAGACGTTTTGCACCAAACAACGAGTACGGAAAATATTTCCCCGTTGATCAGTTGGCACGGCCTCCTTGACGCTAAGTGCTCGGCGTGTCACGAGCAAGAGCTTGTCTATGCCAGCGCCAATATTGGAGGGTGCGCAAAACACGCCATCTTCAATTGGTGCCTCGTCTTCCTTCGACTCAGCCTCGTCAATGCTTTCATACGCCGCCGATTGAGCCAAAAATAACATGCGCTTTGTGTTTGGACAATCACTTTTGAGGTGGCCTCGCCCGCCACATTGGTAGCACTCGATGTCTCAAATCCTTGTTCGTGGGGTGGGGGCTGCCTTGTCATGGTTTAGTCCAACCGAAGGGCACTTGGAGTCTATTCCGGGGGTAATTACCTTGGGTTTAGAAAAAGAAAGAGAAGAAACCGGTTTAGTACCAAAAGCGGAAGGAATAGAGTTAGAGCCATATTTTTGAAAATTTGACGACTTTGGCCTCTTAAATTGCGTGTACAATTCCATGGCCGTGTGAATGAGCCGTCCCAAGTCCTTGATTGGCAAGACAACCAATCGATCATGAATCCATTGATGTAGTCCCGCGACAAAGCGAGACCGCAAAGCCCCCGGTGAAGCGCTTATGCCGGCTTTGAAGAATAAATCTTTAAAGTAAGCAAAGAACTCCTCTGGAGTCATGGACCCTTGACGAGCGTCTTGGATCAAAATGCGGACTTTCTCCTTGTAGCCGGGGGAATGAATTTCCGCTTCATTATGAACACAAGTTGGTGCCACTCGGTAATGGTGGCTTTACCCTTTCGGGCCCGATCCACTTCGAATCGGTTCCACCAAATATGAGCAGCCCCCTTGAAATGAAGGGTCACCACCTCGACTTTCTCGTGCTCTTCTTAATGACAATGTTTGAGGATGTGTTCCGTACCCTGCAACCAAGAAATAAACTCGTCAGGATTATAGTTGCCATAAAAATCTTCATATTTTACCTTAACATCACGGCGGGATACATGCGCCAGACGCTCATTATCGGCGTGCCGATTGGCACGTGGGGGTGGTTTCCGATTGCGGCGGTGGCCTCGGTCATGACCACCATCATCATCACTTGGCTCGTCACCTCCATCGCGCTGAGGGCGGCGCAGGTCCTCGCGGGCTCGGTCATGACCGCGCCGATCCCCATTGCGTCGAGGTCGTTCGCGGCTGTCACGACGTTCAAGCCGATCATACTCCGCGCGGTTCTCGGGCAATTTGGGTCTCGAAATCCAATCCCAATCCCGATCGAATTAATCTTCTGAATGATGGACCAGAGGGTGCTCAAAATCGTCCTTAGAATCTTCCTCGTACTCCGTCATAAAGTCCTACGATTCCGAGTGTGGAGTTGTCGAACTTTGATGACCCCGATAGTCATTGACATCGAAGTCATCTCGGCCTTGTTTTTCTTTTTTCTTAGGCATCGAAGAGACTGCCTTTTTCTTTTTTTTTTCGCTTGTTGATGTCGCCACTCCTCGGAGTCGTACTCCTAATCGGAATGAACGTCATGAACCTCCTGTACGCCGTCTTGATTGGTCGGCCGACTCTCCTTCAGGGAATCCAACCTCTTGATTCCATCTTTGGAAGACGGTTCAACCATTGGCCCTTTGGCCTTTTCTTGTGTCGTAGCTCTCGGCACTGAAACGTTGTGCGGTGGCACGCTTGGATTCGGGGGCTATGTATGGATTGTCATGGCAGGGGCCTGTTGGTCCAAGAATCTAGAGTGGAGCTGCTCAATATTGGAGAAGCGCGCCTCCAAAGCTGTGAGGCCTTCCGTTGGCACGACGCCGAGTAACGTCGCGCCGAGCATCGCCAAGAGCCCCGGTTAGAGCGCCGACAACTATTGTTGTTGATTGTTGTGTTGGTGGTGGTGGTTGTGCTGTTGTTGGTTTGAATGCTCGTCTCCCTCCATGCTACTGTCACCTAGTTGCACCATAGACATAACAAGTAACAAGTCCCAAAGAAAAACAAGCAAACAGAAAGGCAAGACTTTGTACAACTCACCACCCAAGTACCCTTAATTGCACGAAAGAAGGGGCTTGAAAGGGTCGGGGAGTCTTATAGGTCTCGACTTAAACACAAGCAAAGGCACAAGCTAAAGCACGAGCAAGCAAGTAAGCAAGCAATACAAGCAAGAAAGGAGAGAGAGATAAGCGTTGTCTACTAGGGTTAGCCTTGACCACTCAAGAGAGAAAGAAAGAGAAAGGAAAGATTGTGAGATCTCGGCCTAAGATGGAAGGCGAGATTGTGTCTTAGGACAAAATAGAAACAAGTAAGATATGCAATCAAGGAAGATATGCAAATCAATTAAGAAAATAATGCAAGATATTAGAGAGAGGGGGCCTAACCAAATATGGGACACTTGCCTTAATTTGGCTTGTGTGTCCCACGAGATCTTTTGAGATCTTTTTGTTTTTTTTTTTAAATTGGAAAGATATTATCTTATTTTGGGTTTGATCTTCCAAATCGTTTTTTTAATTAAATCGACAACTAGAAGATCTTGTGGATTTTATCCTCCAAGACCTTCTCCCACAATAGAAACAAAGAGATATGGTGAATTGTCAACCAAATCTCGAAAATAACAAGAGATATGCACGACACACAAAAGCAACGATCCAAAAAATGCAAGAATTGGAGCAAGAAAGACTCGAAACTCAAGCAAGTAAACCGAAAGCAAGTGCAAGGCGTAGGGTAAAAGGCTATTTTTTGTGAGTTTTTTGAATTTTTTCGAAACAAAACAACAGACCTATGTGAATGATGGTAGAGATAGCGGAAGCTATATGAATTATGGTAAAAAGAAAAAAATTCGTGCAAAAACGAGCAAGAGGGTGAATAAGACATGGAGAGGCGTGAAATTTTTTTTAGATAAGTGCGGGATCAATCCAGCAGCAATTCGTTATCAAATCAAAGCGTAAGGAATACATGGAGAGGCGTGCCTCTTATATAGAGGAGAGACACACATGAAACCCTAGAAAAACCCTAGGCGTGGGCGGCACAAGGGATGTGCATGCAAGCAGCCCAAAGTACAAGCCCAAGCCCAAAACTTGACGACAATAATAGTAAAGACATAAATAGTAAGGTTTGGAAAGGAAATAGTACTAAAAACGGCATAAAACATAATTGGTCATGGTGACCATGTCGCGAGTTCCGCGACAAGGCCGTGACAAGGCCGGCGCGGTGCGACAAGGGCGTCGGCGCGCAGCGCGCGCGCAAGGCTGTCGCAACACTCTAAGCGTGGCACGACACGGCCGAGGCACGCGGCGCACTAGAACCTCAAGTCGCGACGCCGGGTTGGCCCGGCGTAGACTTGGCAGGGGACGCCGATGCAAGGTCCTCGACACCGTGGTGCGAGGCGTCGGCACGAAGGGGTGGCGCGCCTCCGATGATGGCGAGGCAAGTGAAGAAGGGCGCACCGGTGGATGCGCCGTGGTTTGCCAAGGCACGAGAGACGATGGACGTCGTGGCTCGAGCTATGGCACGAGTCTGAGCTAGAGTGATGTGTCCGTCAGAGTGCACGGACAAATCCTCCTCTTCTTGAGCGGCGGTCAAGGTGGGGTTCACATCAAAGAGGCGTCCAGAGCAACTATGGCTCAATTCCCTAGGTACTACGCTAATTCACAACAAGTCTCAATCGAGACGATAAACACACAAGACCACAATCATCGAGACTTAATCAATATCTCGTGCAACCTAGCAATAATATCTAAACGATAATAACAAGGTCATTAATTCTATAATAGTAAATAAATTCGTGTATAACAGGTGGTTAAGTGTAAATTCGCCTATTTAACGGGTGGTTTAGTGCAATTTTCTCTAAGTTATAACTAATTTATTTTGATTTGATTTTCTTATGGTTTATACATTAATAATTCTCAAATATTAATGTATATTATCTTAGGTTATCAAAATGTTAACCTAATTAAATTGTATAAATACTTATTATATGTATAAGAACCATTATGTATTTATACAAATCCTTACCCATAGAGTATAAATATTATATATTTTTTCTATAAATAATGACTAACCCATTATATCTTTATAAACTTTACAAACATAATTCTTATAAAAGAATATCCAACAAACTGATATTTTACTTATAAAATCATTAAGACACTTATCATTTGTATATTTATTATTTTCTTTAAATCCATTGTACAAAATAGATAATTCTTCTTATAAAACTCATACCTTAATTGAATTATAAACGTCTTTAACTTGTGAACCAATTTTTTATAACTTTATAAAATAATATTTTACTTATAGAGAAGCTAATATTTTAATTTATCTCATAAAATTATCATGATACTACTATTTAATTTTTATTCTTATTTTTAAAGCCTTTGCATAAGTATAAGTTAACCTCCTTATAAAATCATACTTAAGGTTATAAAATATTTATAATTTTAATAAATCTGTAAAATACCTTACAAATCCATATTAATATTGATTTCACTTAGAAACAATTTATTTTTACTCAAATCGAAATTAAACCAAAATAAAACAATTAAAATAAATTAAAAGGAAATAAATATGAGCTGTACAAAATTTAAAAACAAGGGGAAAGAAAGTCTCAACCAAGAGTTTTTGGGTGGCTCATGGCAGTGGTCCGAGCATCTTTTGGGCATGGGACCGGTGGGGTTCAACTCACAAGGGATCGGTGCACCCACTAATGGTGGCGGCATGCCTAGAAGTGAACGGTGGCGGTCGGAATCGGGGCGGGAACAGACGGTGTTGAGCAGCCGCAACCTGTGTTTCTCTGGGTAGTTTGGCTAGCTTCAATCAGGCCGGAACAAGCAGTTTCGCTAGCTTCAATCGTATGTGGGAGGCCGCCCTCATCGGCACAAAATAGTAGTTAAGGTTTAGAGGGAGCGAGGCGCCATGACGGGGCGGGGTGGGCAATTGTATTCGAAATGGAAATTACTCCTAATTTGAACTCAAAACAGTTCTAGTATAAGGCTGCTAGCCATATGGGCTGATTTGAATTTGCAAAATACCATTATATAGGCTGATATGAATTTGAAAATTTTTAGGCAAATAAGACGGCACCGAAGGTTGGTGCCTAGAGAGATGAAGCAGCAATGCGGCGGTGGTCGGCGTGGCGACTCAACTTTCTCCGGATTTGAAATCAATGGTGGAGTTTTCCCTTTTTGAGAGATTGAGGTGCAACAGTGGAGAACGAAGGTAGTGACAAGCGAGGGCGGTGCCGAGGTGGTCGAGTCCAACCCATCTAGGTAGTCGGTGAGCAATTTTTTCCAAATCTTGCAGGTCAAGCATCTGCTTTACAGATTCAATCGAAGGGAGGAAATTCTTAGTTTTAGAATTTTTTTAGGAACTCACAAATATCTTTTTTTATATTTAGAAAAAAATTAATAGAAGTCGTCCGTCATTTTTACGGGTGATTTTTTTGAAAATGGGTCCTTTTTAAGGGTGATTTTCTCAAATTTACCCTGTATAATATTTGTTGAGAACGTATTTTTTGACATCAAATATGTGGAGTGATTTGAAAAACAAAATTGTAGGATCGTTAGTACTTAAACGAGTCGGCGACTCCTGCGAAGTCGTCGACTTTGAGTAATAAAGCAGCGGAATAATCAAAAAAGGAAAACAAGTGTTACCCACAGTTAATGACAAGCGATGTATAGTGGAAACTCCTTGTAAACCAACTAGTTTACCTGGAGAAAAACCACCCCCTTCCAAGTTTCTCACTTGGTCGGATTTTAAGAGTCCTTAGACTCGCTCTATTGATTTCTTGAGTGTTTTACAAAGCTCTCCCGTGTACAAGAATGAATCCCACACTCTTGAACCACGCTCTACCTTTGCACTCATACTCTCAATCTCACACTATGCCTAAGAACACTCGACGCACCACTTGTACGAATCTCACGCACAAGTTCACTCTTCCTTTCTTACACAAAAATGTAAATTAACGCTCAAGAGTCTTGCCACTATCCTAAACACGAGAGTATTTAAGCTAAGGCAAGAGAGATCTCGTGTGTATCAAATCCCATTCGATTAGGGAAGTGACACACACTCAATCTTTACATACTTTATAAATATACATTAACGCATACAATGAAAATATTCTAGGAGAATCAAATCGTCTTCCTCTTGATTTTAGCACTCTTTTATGATGATATTCTCCTAAAATAGAACGACCCAGCTGGCTCCAAGTGCACGCACACACGCTGTGCGTTCCTTCCTTAAATAGATCACTCGCCAGCTGGCCATGTCCGTGACTTTGTCAAGTCGCCGACTCGACTTGCAAACTCAGGGTCACTGACTCTAGAACCATCAAAACTCTATCTTCTAACAAATTCTCCCTTTTTGATGGTGACAAACAACCTGATAGAGACTTTGCAGCATACAAACATAATCACAGTAAAAAGAGTAGAGCACGAAAAACCGTAAAAAGTTCCCTCTAAGCTTAGTAACCACATGATTTTAGTATTTTGATCCCCCTAATAAATCTATTCCCCGATTAATTCCCCCTTTGGCATCATCAAAAAGATTGCTAAAACAAGAAAAGAAGTCGGAGGCAAATATAGAAACTTAAAGCATAATATCAAAACAGTCATAAAAAGTCATCCACCATGGCAAGAGAAAAAGTACGATGCAAAAACAAATAGTTCAAAAATGCATTAAAACCATATTGAACTAAAAAAAACTTTAAACTGGAGGGATAATGTGGTAAGGGTAGAAAGGAGTAGAGAAAGTCATGAGTGTGCGGCGGTCACTGACATCAGGCTCCAAATTCATTGAGTCGGTCCTCTATTGCATTGATCTTTGTAAGCACATTGCCACACATGTTCTGAAGCTTCTCAATCATCCCCTTGAGAATCATATACTGCTCCTTGAGATCTTTCAGTTCACCGGCCACTTGAGCAGATTGCATTCCCTCTTCCTAGTTATCCTTGTCACTAACTTCAGAAACCTTTGACACCCATTTTCCATCAACCCAGTTCCATCCAAACTTCCTGACCATCTCCTTGTTCAGAACCCTGGTGTTGAGGACATCACCACCATATACATAGACCTTGTGCTCGGTCATCAGCAAAGCAATCAACATGCCATAAGGGAGCGCATGTTTAGCAGTTTCAAGCACATGCTTCATATGAAGCATCATCAAACGAGGCATGTTCACCTTCTTTCCCTTGATGATCTTGTCCATAACCAGCAGATCTTGAATGGAGGCAGCATTTCTCTTGAGTTCTCTCTGAAGGAAGTTGCTGATAAGGTAATTGAACATCACCTTTTTCTTAATTCCCATTTTGTTGACCAGGTAGGGATAGGTGAAATTATCATCACTGCTAGTGACAGTTCTGATGATCTCACGATCATTGACCCCTTCTGGCCAAAATCCTTTATAGTATTCAGCAAATCCTTCCTAGGGTATCTCCAGAATTGTCCTGTCATCCTTACTAGTGAAGGAGTACGTCCTCTTTTCAATAGTGTATCGTCCTATGGTCATGTTCCCAGTGTCTTCGATCTCCAAGGATTCATAGAACATTTTGACCATTAGAGGATTGTACTCGTGCTGTCCTTGAATCAAGTGACCCTATTTCTTCTTCTTTAGCCAGTCAATGACCTTCATTAGTTTGAACTCTTCCAAAAAGTTTTCCTTCCACAACAAATCCTTAGTAAACTCCCTAGAAGTCATATCAACAACAATGCCAGATTTCTTCTTCTTGCTAGAACCAGCAACAAACTTTGGTGACCTCCCCCTTTTTCTCCTACTGACCTTCTTAAAGAAAGAAGAGTCACCGCCCTCTGAGGCATCTTTAGGGGTTTCTAACCCCTTGCCCTTTTTAGCTTTAAGAGGCACAACTATGGCTCTAGCACTTAGATCGTCTTAGGGCGAAAAGGAGGAGGAATCTCAATTTCATCATCCTTGAGCAACTCAGAGTCATCACCAAACAAATCCTTTTCTAGGTTTCTCTTAAAAGAATTAGCATACTTAGATTTTCTAGAGACCAAGATTGGATCAGAACGAGTACCTTCTTTAGAAGTTTCAACTGGTTCCTTCTGAGAGACTTCCTTATCAGAACCCTTGTCATCCACCTCCACAGCAGCGTCTATGTCAGTGACTTTGAGAGAGTCACTGATAGCCTTTGTCTGATCCTTAGGAGATAGCCATTGGTTCTCCTCTGTTCCAGTCTGCACATGAGTGCCTTCCATTTTAACCTCCGGGGCTTTCCCTTCTTCCTTTTCCTCAAATGACCCGACAACCGTTTCCGTTTCCTCAAACTCCATTGATTCCAAATTTGGAGTTTTTACTCTCTCTTCCTCAACATTGTCTCTCTATGAGGGTTTGGATGTAGATGAGTCATCGGTTTGGCGCGGTATTCCAGACTCCGGTGAGAGGGTTAGGGTTTCGGTTTCGTTTTGTGGGGATGGAGGATTTTGAGATTTTTCAGTGGGAATGGGAGATGAGGGATTTGTTTTTTGAGGGGAAGGGTTTGGGTTTTGGTCTAGCGGAGAAGATGGGTATAGAGATGGGTTTTCAATGGCGATTGGAGGAGCGATTGATGAAGACGACTGCCCAAACATAAGGGCGCGAAGAAAATCATCACCAAAGAGGGCAATGATCTTCCTTTTTGCCGATTCAGGACTCTCGGCTTGGTTTTTGGGTGAGGCATGGTGGTTAGAGGTGTTGAAAGGAGACGCCATTGAAGGGTTTGAATGTTCAAGGGTTTGAGTTCGAGAGAGAAAGAGGGCAAAGAACGAGAGAGAGAAGATTGTGAGAGAGAAAGTACCTTTTTTTTCTTTTGACGGTGGGCATAATAAAGAAATGAACTTCCATCATTAAGGAAGTTGTCAAATCACCAGATTTTTCTTTTTCTTTTTGAAAAAACTTTTCAATTTCAAAAGATATTGTTAAGCCATGATCTTTTTCTCGCGCCAAAACACATAGTCACTGACCCTAATCAAGTCGGCGACTTCTATCACAAAAACTGCTCTTCTTATATGTCCATGACTTTAGCACAATCCATGACTTTCTCTTAAAGAATTTACTTGGCGTTGGGGTTGCACAAGGAGTGCCAAAGCAAACCAAGTATGAGGCATTATATATGACGATTTGTCGATCATGATGATAAGTATCCGATTTAAAGAAAGATCAAATAAGGCTCATAGAGACTCTCAAACATGATAGGTTAGGGACAGCCAATAGAATCAACCATCATTTGGGTTTGTAATGAGGGTTAGGATCATCAGGTTGATTCTTTTGGGCTAAAACAAAGAGCTCAAAAAAAGTTGCACACATACTGAGTGTAGTAAAAGTCATCGACAAGTCAAATGCATGGGGTTTCCTAAATATGATGTCTATCAAGAATGCTAAGAATTATACCATAAAAACATGACTTCAAAACATATGCAAAGCAATCAATTGTAGCCAATCATCAAGGGAATTCATGTAAGGAAATAGATCATTGAAGAGAGATCATACCTAATTCTATGCGGAGTTGTTCAAAGGGTTCATGATTTAAGGCTTTTGTGAAGATATCTGCTCTTTGATCACTTGTTCTACAAAACTCCATAATGACCAGGCCTTTTTCCACACAATCTCGAAGAAAGTGGTGCCTTATCTCGATATCTTTTGTCTTTGAATGTTGCACCGGATTCTTTGAGATGTTGATAGCACTAGTGTTGTCACATAGTATGGGTATTGACCCACACTTCACACCATAGTCACTGACTTGTTGCTTGATCCATAAGAGTTGAGAGCAACATGCCGCAGCCGCAATGTACTCTGCTTCCGCTATTGATAGAGCCACAAAATTTTGTTTTCTAGATCCCCATGACACAAGGCAAGGCCCAAGAACTTGAGCCATCCCTGAAGTGCTTTTTCTATATACACGATTTCCAGCAAAATGAGCATCTGTGTAGCCGATAAGTTCAAATTCAAATCCTCTTGGATACCTGATAGCTTGCATATAGGTAGTGTTTAGGATGCATGTTTACGTTTCTTTTGTGTTGCTTTTAGGTAGTTTTAGTTAGTTTCTTTAGTGTCTTAGAGTGTCTAGGAGTTTTGGGTTTTTGCACTTGTTCTATGTTGTTTTACAGGTCTTAAAGTAAACAAGTGTGAAAGGAATGGAAACCAGGGAAAGAGCGCTTGAATTCGGGCCATCCGTTGGAGTTGCTGGTTCGACACCTCTGTCTTGTGAGGGTTCGTTCGGAAGCTATAATAGTCCGATGAAGTTGAGTTTGGCATCATTGGAAAGCTAATCCAAAGATCTAGAATTCATGTTTTTACTCCGAGTCCAAATTCCAACTCGAAGTGAGTCAAAACAGCCCCCAAAGTGTGACCTGATTTCTGAATCGAGGTGCTGGCGGCACCCGCCGCCAACCCAACGGCGCCCGCCGCCCCTGACAGCCGAGGAGATCTTTATTGGCCACGTGTTTTGTTTCTATTGGTCATATTTCTATCAGTATTATTCCGAGATATTATATTTTTGGGATATAGTTTTAGACCTAGTTTGATATATTAGGTTTTGAGAGTTGCACCTCTCATTCATACACTATTATCATATTTTCTTTCAGAGTTTTGAGCCTTTCATGGAGAACTAAGCCCTTTTGCTTAGTCAGACAATTGAAGCATCGTTTTGATTAAAGTTGTGAGATTTCTAATTCCTTATCTATTGCTTGGGTTTAATCTTATCTCTTGCTTGAATGTTTATGATTTATTTCAACAGTTTCTAGCCTGATCAACTAGGGTTTGTTGTTATTTAATCTATTGCTAGATCTAGAGTGTTACTGATTGAGCATCTCTAGATTGAAGTAGCAACTGCATCGTACTAGTATCTGGTTGTGCTAGTCTTATGCAGAAGAGATTTGATTTGCATTCTAGGGTAAAAGCTGGTTGTTTTATGCTAGAATTGTATCCTATTATATTCATATCCTTACTGCTGCTATTAAACTGAATCATTGATGGTTTCATGGTTGTTTAATTAGTTAGATCTAATAGTATCTAGTTGTGCTGTTAGTTATAATTGAAAAGGAATTGGAAAATCCATTGCATGAGATATTGAGGTGAAATCAATGATCAACTTGTCATTCGATTGTGGATATTTGTTTGCCTAAGCTATCTTCCTAATTATTGTTTTGATAATCTTTTATTGCTTTGTTAGTTTTGCATTCTTAGATTTAGTTTAGTTCATAAACCCCCTTTTACTCTAATTGTCATAAAATTCACATAGAAAGATAAATCTGTCTCCCTGTGGATTCGACCCGGACTTCCTAAAGACTACAGTTCTTAGTTAGTTTGGATTCTTTTGCATAACCGTGATTTGCACGACCATTTCACACCTATCAATACCATAGACATAGATTGTCAGTTCCCTTAAGATATCGAATGATTCTTTAAACAGCTTTCAAGTGGGACATAGATTGTCAGTTCCCTTAAGATATAGATTGTCAGTTCCCTTTAGATTGTCAGTTCCCTTAAGATATCGAATGATTCTTTTGCTAGATAGTTGTTTAATCCTTAAACCCCTTTTACTTTAATTGACATAGAACTTACATAGAAAGATAAATCTCCTCCCTGTGGATTCGACCCTTACTTCCCTAAGACTACAGTCTTTAGGATTGTCAGGACTCTTTTGCATAGCCGTGATTTGCACGACCATTTCACGCCTATCAAATTGGCGCCGTTGCCGGGGAGGCAATAATTGTCTTTTGTGTGATTTTTGTGCCAATTTTGGTGTGAACCTATCTTATGGTTCACACCCGTGCTACTAATACTTCAAATCCTTTGTTTGATCCAGAAATTGAACGGACTCTGTTTAGAACTCGCCGAGCTGTGCGTGCATTATTACAAGAGTTTGAAGCAATGGGTGATCTGCGAGTTACTCTTGAGAGCTTGACAACTCCTAATCTGAATCAGCCTACACGTGTAGTGCAATTCCCAGCCCTTGGTGATGGGGTGAAGTTTGAGCTCAAAACAGGAGTAGTTCATCTACTCCCAAAATTCAACGGAACTCCACTTGAGGATCCCATTCAACATCTTGATGAGTTCCTTGATGTCTGCACCAGCATGTGTCCCTCTGATATTACTGAAGAACAGATGAGGCTGAGAGCGTTTTCTTTTTCTCTAAAAGAATCCGCTAAAGACTAGTATCATGCTCCACCTCCTGGAAGCGTTACTACTTGGGTGAACTTGAAGAAGTTGTTTCTGGATAAATACTTCCCTGCAATCAAGTCTAATCAACTCAAGAAGCAGATCTGTAACATAGAGCAATTCCCCAACGAGTCGCTTTATGAATATTTTGAGCGCTTCAGGAAGTTGGTAAAGAGCTGTCCCTACCCTGGTTATGCTAATCATGATCTTATTCTCTATCTGCATGGAGGACTCTGTGAGGAAGACAGGCGATTGGTCAATTCCTCTTGTGGTGGAAACATCATGAAAAGAACCTATGAAGAGGCTCTAGACATTTTTTCTACGCTGGCTGATGAGTCTAGGCAATATACTGGAAGAGGTTCTAAAAACCTGTCAGCCGCCAACTCTCACTCTAAAATTGATCAAGCTGATTTTGATGTGCTGAAAGAAGAAGCGAGGCGGTTGAAGTTGAAGGGTACTGCTCAACAGGCTAAGGCTTGTGGAATCTGTAATGACGCCTTTCATCCTACTGATGCATGTCCTACACTACAGGAGGAGGTGAATGCAGTTGGAGGGTACCAAATGAAGCCAAGAAATGATCCTTATTCAAACACTTACAACCCAGGCTGGAAAGATCATCAGAACTTCAGGTGGAGAGAGCTTGAGTCAACGCAGCAACAAGATCAGTTTCAACAAGCTAAACCATATGTGCCAAGGCCCCAAGGACAGAATCACAATGCATCCCCTTCTATGGAAGACATGATGACCATGTTGGTACAAAGTAACCTCACTCTTCAAAATAGTATGACTCAACATCAAAATAGTATGACTCAACTGGCTCAAAATCAAGTCAAATTCCAAGATACTACATTAGCAAGCACTCATAACTTGGAACGACAGATGAGTCAAATCTCTGAAGTTGTAAGCAAATTGGAAGCAAGAGATTCAAATAAGCTCCCCTCTCAAACAGAAGTCAACCCGAATATTCGGATTGTCAGTGCCATCATGCTAAGGAGTGGGAGACAACTTGAGGACAAAGAAGTGGACGAATCTAACGAAGGCGAGGGCGGCGACCGCCGCCAGGGTAGCGGTACTCGCCGCCAAAAGGAGCTTGGCTACGACAAATTGGAATTAAATGGCGGCACCCGCCGCCAAGACAGCGGCGATCGCCGCGACGGTGCTCAAATTTTCGAAAAAAACGGCGACCGCCGGCCCCTGGCGGCACCCGCCGCCAGCCCGCCGCCTCTCAGAAATTGATTTTCCCCCTTCTGATGTTGCTCACAACCCATCTGTAGATGCCTCAGATGTTGAGAAGGCTTCTAAAACTCTTGTTTTTCCTGAATGGAAGCCCGTTGCTCCATTCCCATCTGCATTAAAGCGTACAGAGCCATTGAAGCAAGACAAGGACATATTTGAGATGTTCAGAAAAGTTGAGGTCAACATGCCCCTACTAGATATGATCAAGTCAATTCCTCGTTATGCTAAGTTCTTAAAGCATATGTACACTACAAAGAGGATTCAGGATGAGAAAAGCAAGAAAAAGGTGAAGGTGACCGAACATGTCTCAGCAATATTTCAAAAGCACTTACCCAAGAAATGCGGGGATCCAGGTATGTTCACTATCCCTATAACTATTGAAGGTACTAAATTTGACAAGGCTATGTTAGATTTAGGTGCTTCTATTAATGTTATACCTTCCTCTCTCTGTGAGTCTATGAAACTGGGACCTATTCAGCCAACTAATATTTCTATTCAATTAGCTGATAAGTCCACTGTGCGTCCTATAGGAGTGGTAGATGATGTTTTGGTTATGGTTGATAATCTTACTTTTCCTACTGATTTTTATGTGCTTAATATGGAACATGATAATCATGCAATCCCTATTCTGTTAGGGAGACCCTTCTTGAAAACAGCTAATACCAAAATAAATGTGAGTACTGGTTCACTGACAATGGAATTTAATGGCCAGATTATAAATCATAATATCTACGACGCCATTAAATCTTCATCTAATAATCATTCTGTGTATGTTGTTGATGTGCTTGAGCCTGTTATGAAAGATATTCTTGTTGGAAACCACCTAGATGATATGAAATCTCTTGTTGATTCTAGTTTGGATTTCACTTTATCACCTAATATGCAGGACACTGTTAATAAGTTGGATGCTTACTATAAGCTTCCTCCTGAATTTTTGGGACAATCTCCTTTACCACTTACCTTGCCTAGCAAGAAGCTTTTGTCTTCTATTGTGCAGACACAGGTAGTTGAGTTGAAGAAACATCCAGAGCGCATAGGGCAACCCCCTCCGCCACCCTTGCAACCTCCGTCACGGCCACCACCATTCCCTGACCCAAATTAGTTGTTGGTTTGTAAGTTTTTCTCTTTCTCTTTACTTTTATTTTACATTGGGGACAATGTAAGATTTAAGCATGGGGGAAGGGGATTACTTGTTTTGCATTCATGTAGTTGCATTAGATTAGGCGTGTTAACTTTATGTTTTGCATTGATTAAAATTCTTGAAAAAATGAAAAAAAAAATCAAAAAATACAAAAATATTGCATTTAGGTTCATATTTCTCCATTGTTTGATTCTTCTTGTTTCTCTAAGTTGAGTATGAATTCTAACCCATGATTTGCATGATTTACTGAAGTTGATATGATATGAGCATGATCATTGATTAATTACCTTGATTATAGGACTGAGCATGTATTTAGCTTGGGTATTTGATTCATTCTGAAGTTCTAGACAAAAATTAGCCTTGTGAGATATTTTTGGCCTTTCATGATTATATTTGTTCTCTACATTTTTGAGTGTATCACCATGACTATCTAGCTCTAGAACTTACGTTATTACTTTTTTTTCAAGGCTGCTTTATATTATTAAATGCATGACACTAAAATGATTGAGGCAATGTTTCTTTATAAGCCTATTATTTCCCTTCCTACCTTACGAGATCCATGTTCTTGATACCCCATTTCTTTTGAGCTTTAAGCCTATTTTTGATAACTCCACAAAATTTTCCTAGCTAAATAAGCTTGACCCATCCGGGATTTAGGACTTTAGGTGGTGTTTTTGTTTTGTGTGAGTTATGTATAAGTATGGGGAAGTTGGAAGAAAAGGTGGAAAAAGAGGAAATATATCTCTTGGTTGCAAAGTGAAAAAAAAATGATGAAGATGAAAAGTTTGTGCAAAGCAAACGAAAAAGTTCAGTTTAATTGTTAGTAGTCTTCATAAAGCAAAAAAAGAGTTGAATAAGAGGCAAAGAAAAAAAAAAAGTGAAGAAAGAAACAAAGTGTATAAAAGTGTGTATGGAGTTGAGAAAGAAAAGTTTAGGAGAAGTAAGAAAAGAAAGTGTGTTGAAGTTTGGGTTTAGGATTAGTTCTTTATCCCGGATTTAGCACCACATGCCAAATATGATCCCTTCCAAATTTCTGTTTACCTTGGCCCCATTACAACCCTTAAAAAGACCTCATGATTTTTGTTATGTGTTTAATTCCCAGCGGTGGAGATTTAGAACTCTGATGCAAGCTTATGGTAGTCTAGTTTTCATGGTTGATTTTGAGCGAAACACCTACCCTTAAACACTTGAGAGTTTGAGTGCAAACACAATTTACCTTGGTGAGGTCTAGAATGAATGAATGGGCTTTACTTTTTGCTTATTATAATGCATGCTAGGAAGTCTTGGTCGGGTTTTTGATTCTATGTGAAATGCTTGTTTGACTTGAGATGGATGTATGATTGCATTTCTGTGGTGTGTTTTGGATTTATGACTTGCTTGAGGACAAGCAAGGGTTAAGCATGGGGGAATTTGATAGCTTGCATATAGGTAGTGTTTAGGATGCATGTTTACGTTTCTTTTGTGTTGCTTTTAGGTAGTTTTAGTTAGTTTCTTTAGTGTCTTAGAGTGTCTAGGAGTTTTGGGTTTTTGCACTTGTTCTATGTTGTTTTACAGGTGTTAAAGTAAACAAGTGTGAAAGGAATGGAAACCGGGGAAAGAGCGCTTGAATTCGGGCCATCCGTTGGAGTTGCTGGTTCGACACCTCTGTCTTGTGAGGATTCGTTCGGGAGCTATAATAGTCCGATGAAGTTGAGTTTGGCATCATTGGAAAGCTAATCCAAAGATCTACAATTCATGTTTTTACTCCCGAGTCCAAATTCCAACTCGAAGTGAGTCAAAACAGCCCCCGAAGTGTGACTTGATTTCTGAATCGAGGTGTTGGCGGCACCCGCCGCCAACCCAACGGCGCCCGCCGCCCCTGACAGCCGCGGAGATCTTTATTGGCCACGTGTTTTGTTTCTATTGGTCATATTTCTATCAGTATTATTCCGAGATATTATATTTTTGGGATATAGTTTTAGACCTAGTTTGATATATTAGGTTTTGAGAGTTGCACCTCTCATTCATACACTATTATCATATTTTCTTTCAGAGTTTTGAGCCTTTCATGGAGAACTAAGCCCTTTTGCTTAGTGAGACAATTGAAGCATCGTTTTGATTAAAGTTGTGAGATTTCTAATTCCTTATCTATTGCTTGGGTTTAATCTTATCTCTTGCTTGAATGTTTATGATTTATTTCAACAGTTTCTAGCCTGATCAACTAGGGTTTGTTGTTATTTAATCTATTGCTAGATCTAGAGTGTTACTGGTTGAACATCTCTAGATTGAAGTAGCAACTGCATCATACTAGTATCTGGTTGTGCTAGTCTTATGCAGAAGAGATTTGATTTGCATTCTAGGGTAAAAGCTGGTTGTTTTATGCCAGAATTGTATCCTATTATATTCATATCCTTACTGCTACTATTAAACTGAATCATTGATGGTTTCATGGTTGTTTAATTAGTTAGATCTAATAGTATCTGGTTGTGCTGTTAGTTATAATTGAAAAGGAATGTGAGTGTTGATATTTGTTTGCCTAAGCTATCTTCCTAATTATTGTTTTTCATAATCTTTTATTGCTTTGTTAGTTTTGCATTCTTAGATTTAGTTTAGTTCATAAACCCCCTTTTACTCTAATTGTCATAAAATTCACATAGAAAGATAAATCTGTCTCCCTGTGGATTCGACCCGGACTTCCTAAAGACTACAGTTCTTAGTTAGTTTGGATTCTTTTGCATAACCGTGATTTGCACGACCATTTCACGCCTATCAATACCATAGACATAGATTGTCAGTTCCCTTAAGATATCGAATGATTCTTTAAACAGCTTTCAAGTGGGACTCTCTTGGATCGGCTTGAAATCTAGCACATAGACACACTCCAAAAACAATAGCAGGTCTGCTGGCAGTGAGATAGAGCAATGATCCAATCATACCCATGTACATAGTAGCATTGACTTCTGGATCCTTGTCATCTTTTCCAAGTGAGGTAGTCGGCGACATGGGAATATCAAAAGGTTTAGCATTTTCAAGACCAAACTTTTTAACACATTCTCCGCGATACTTTTGTTGACGAAATCGTGTCCCATCCTCACCTTGCACAAGTTGAAGTCCTAAAAAGAACTTGAGTTCATCGACCATGCTCATTTCAAACTCACTAGACATGAGGTCAGCGAACTTCTTTACTAACTTAACATCTGTTGAACCAAAGATGATGTCATTGACGTAGACTTGAACAACCAGTGTGTGACTTCCTTCTTTGAACAAGAACAAAGTCTTGTCAACCTCTCCTCGAACATATCCATGTTGAATCAAGAACTGAGACAAACGATCATACCAATCACGCGGGGCTTGCTTTAACCCATAAAGAGCTTTGTCCAATTTATAGACATGATCCGGGTGGACGACATCCTCAAAACCCGGAGTCTATTCAACAAACACCTCTTCTTTTAGATATCCATTCAAGAATGCAGTCTTGACATCCATTTGCTATAGCTTTAATCCATGATGAGCAGAATAGGCAATGAGCAATCGGATAGTCTCAAGACGAGCCACTGGAGCAAACGTCTCATCATAGTCAATGCCCTCCTGCTGATTGTATCCCTTAACTACCAGCCTTGCTTTGTTTCTGACCACATTTCCTTCATCATCCAGCTTATTTCTGAACACCCAACGTGTTTCAATGACAGATCTTTCCTTTGGCCTCGGGACCAAGTGCCAAACCTTATTTCTTTCAAACTGATGAAGCTCTTCTTGCATGGCACTGACCTAGTCCGAATCCTTCAATTCTTGATCAACATTCTTCGGCTCAAACATTGAGATGAAAGCATTGAAAGCAAAGAAATTGTTCAGAGACGATCTAGTTTGCACACCCTTTGAAAAATCAGTGAGGATGTTGGTGACAGGATTAGCACTTTTTTGTTGATAATTCCTGATCTGTAATTTTGTCAAGTCGCCGATTTGAGTCAGTGATGTTCTTCCTGACTCTTCATCAGAATCTTCCGGACTTGAGCTTCTATGAAGCGTTTTCTCATTTTCTGACTCATTGACACCTGAACTTTGACCTTGATTACTTCCCCCTGAACTGTCTGAGTCGGCGACACCAGCATTGTCACTGACTACTGATTCTTTTTCTATTGTGTCAGTTGGAAGTAAATCCTCGTGAACCAGATAGTATCCTTGATCACCAATATCAAGATCCTCAATCATCGAGCCTCCCATCGTGTTCTCATCAAACACCACATGCACACTTTCCTCAATTTTTCTCGTCCTTTTGTTGAACACTTTGTAGGTTCAGGGGAATAACCTACAAAAGTGCCAACATCACTCATTGGATCAAACTTTCCCAGACTGTCCTTGCCATTATTATGAATGTAGCACTTGCATCCAAAGGTGCGTAGGTCGGCGACACTGGGCTTGACTCCTCTAAGCAGTTCATAAGGAGTTTTTCCAAGAAGTGGACGAAGCATGGCTCGATTCATTACATAGCAAGACGCATTTATGGCTTCACCCCAGAAATTCCTTGGAAGACCACTAGAGATAAGCATAGTTCGTGACATGTTCTCCAGGGCACGATTCTTCCTTTCCACCACGCCATTTTGTTGAGGAGTTCTTGGCGCTGATAAGTTGTGACATATGCCATTTTTCTTGCAGAAAACCAAAAACTCATAGTTGTTAAATTTTGTTCCATGATTCGACCTTATAGATACAAGAACAACTCCAAGCTTTTTCTCAACAGCTTTTACCCATGCTTCAAATTCTTCAAAGACCTGATCTTTAGAAGACAGAAAAATTGTCCAAGTATACCGTGAAAAGTCATCAACAATAACAAATATATAGCTATTTTCTCCATGACTTTGGATTCTCATGGGACCACACAAATCTATATGAATTAGCTCTAACGGTTTAGTGGTAGTTACCTCCTTCTTTTATTGGAAGGATGACTTCACTTGCTTACCTCTTACAAATGTTTCACAAAGTTCATGCTTGCTTGAATCTATCTTGGGTAGTCCTCTAACCAGTTCTTGTCTATGAAGCTTGTCAAGGAGTTGAAAGCTTGCATGACCAAACCTTTTGTGCCAGAAGTCAACGACGTCAGCAAATGTCCTAAGACACAGTTTTTCTTCAGGTTCGAAACATGGGTCCACCTTTTAAAGAATTTTTTCACACACCCCTTTCAGAAGAATCTTCCCTGAGTCAATTTCTTGTAACTGACAACCCTTCTTACTAAAAACAACTTGATATTTTCCATTAGCACAGATTTGGGAAACACTTAAAAGCTTAAAACTGAGATTGTCTACTAAATTCACATTATCTATGGTTAACTTATCTGAAAATCTTACCGTACCAATACCAAAAATACCACCTTTATTGTTGTTGTCGAAGGTAATCTTACCTCCCTTGTATTCTTGAAGTGAGACGAAATCTCTGTGGTTTTCCCGACATATGAGTTGAGCATAACACTATCAATAAACTAGAGCTCCTTGTCACCCACTTCAAGTTGCATTGAAAGAATTAGTTCTTACGAACCCAGAGTTGTCTAACTCCTCTGGGTTTGGCAACATAGTAGTTTCTAGGGCACCACTTATCACAATTAGCACACACAGATCCTGGAGGACAGTCAGTGACAGTGGGTTTGCCAGAACTGTCATTCAGAGTCTGTAACCTTGCATTTTCATCATCTCTTTCCTTTTTGTGACAATCATGTGGGTAGTGACCAGGCTTGCCACAATACCAACATGTCCTGTGAGACTTTAAGGCAACATACTTGTTGTAGCCCGGATAGATGGGTTTGTTGTTGATGTGTGATTGAAAGTCAATTTGTGAGGGAGCTGAGTTCTGGGTTTGTTTCTGCCATATTTTGTGCACCTTTTGATCAGTATACCACTGTTGCTTCCCTTTGTCTTGATTGGCCACCACATGAGTAGAACAACTTGCATTGTTACTACCCATAGGGGCTTTTCCTTTTGACAAAAAGGTAGCATGTTTGGTACCCTGAGTATTGGGTGCACAAGCATATCCAATCCATAACCTATCAATCTCCTTCACAAAGTTCTTTTTATAGTCATTTCTGACCTCTTGAGCCTTTTTAGCAACAAACTCATCAAGCCATCTTTTTCTTTTAGTCTCATCATCAACTTTTTGATCATCAAGTTCTTTGGATAGCTTAGCATGACCGAGCCTAAGCATAAGCCTTTCACCTTCTAGGTCAGTGACTTGTTTTTCAACTTGTTTTTGCAAGTCGACGACTTGGTTCTTTGAATCTGAGCAGGACTCACAAGTTATTGGATTAGGAGACGAAATCTTTTCTAATTCAATAGCCTTAGAGGACCAGACTTTGTTATCACTGAAAAGATTGGAGATTGTTTCTTCATTATCTTCCACCTTTTCTCTTAACTCAGTGACCTGAGTTCCAAGCTTTTCGATGATAGCAACCAACTGTTCTCTAGATTTTCTAGCCAAAAGAGAAAAGAGTTCAGAGTCATTTAGCTCTTGGGATGATTTGTCTTCAATGGCCACACAACAATTTCCTCTTACCGGCGCCACTTCATCATCATCGTCATCATACATATCCCAAGTTGCCATCATGCCTTTACCAGCCTCTCCACTTTTTCTTTTTGGACATTGCTTGGCAAAGTGTCCTCTAGCCTGACATTGATAACAGATGACATCCTTCATATCCTTCCCTTCTTTGCTTGACTCTGGAGTCTTGATAGGAGTTTTGTTGCGATTCCACAGTCTCTTCATAGCCTTAGAGATGAGAGCAACATCCTCATCTATTCCTTCAGTGTCGTCATCTCCTTGAGCCAAGTCAAAAGCTCTTTCAACTTTAAGAGCAATGTTCTTGACTTTCTCTGAGTCAAGTCTTTCAACTCTTTTCTGCTAAATGCCTCCATACATGGTAAGTTGTCTAACAAGATCTTCTAAGGTCATCGACTTGGTTTCCTTTTGAGTGAGAAGAGACGAAGCGATATTGTTCCAACTCTTGTTCAATCCTGAGATCAACTTGTTGGTTTGTTTCCATTGAGGAATCTTCTCACCAAGAAACTCCAATTGATTCACGAGTGTTTAAAACCTGGAGTGGTAATCACGAAGAGATTCTCCTTTTCCTTGAAAGATGTTGTCATATTCTGCTTCCAAACTTATGATCTCGTCCTTCTTTACATCATCATTGCCTTGATGAAGTCTTTTAAGAGCATCCCAGATTTCTTTTGTCGTCGTGTATCCGATCACCTTCTTGAGGTCACCGTCAGTGAGAGCATGATGGAGCACCTTCTTTGCTCTAGCGTTCTTTTCAAGCTTCTTGAAATCCACGTCATCGTACTCAGCCATGGTCTTTTCGGTCTTTCCATCCTTTCCAAAAAAGGTTTCTGGACCTAGTTCAATCACCTTCCATAGCTGACCATCAAGCGAGCAGATGTGGGTCTTCATCTGTTCAACCCGCCAGTTATACTCTCCAACCTTGAGGATTGGAGGCTTCTAGAAAGAGTCATTCACAGAAGTTTTGGTGGACGTCATTTTCCTATAACAAAAGTACTAAAAACACAATCTAGAGCCTTGGCTCTGATATCAATTGTAGGATCATTAGTACTTAAACGAGTCGGCGACTCCTGCGAAGTCGTCGACTATGAGTAATAAAGCAGCAGAATGATCAAACAAGGAAAACAAGCATTACCAACAGTTAATGACAAACGATGTATAGTGGAAACTCCTTGTAAACCAACTAGTTTACTTGGAGAAAAACCACTCCCTTCCAAGTTTCTCACTTGGTCGGATTTCAAGAGTCCTTAGACTCACTCTATTGATTTCTTGAGTGCTTTACAAAGCTCTCCCATGTACAAGAATGAATCCGACACTCTTGAACCACGCTCTACCTTTGCACTCACACTCTCAATCTCACGCTATGCCTAAGAACACTCGACGCACCACTTGTACGAATCTCACGCGCAAGTTCACTCTTCCTTTCTTACACGAAAATGTAAATTAACACTCAAGAGTCTTGCCACTATCCTAAACACGAGAGTATTTAAGCTAAGGCAAGAGAGATCTCGTGTGTATCAAATCCCATTCGATTAGGGAAGTGACACACACTCAATCGTTACATACTTTCTAAATATACATTAACGCATACAATGAAAATATTCTAGGAGAATCAAATCGTCTTCCTCTTGATTTTAGCACTCTATTATGATAATCTTCTCCTAAAATGGAACGGCCCAGCTGTCTCCAAGTGCACGCACACACGCTGTGTGTTCCTTCCTTAAATAGATCACTCGCCAGCTGGCCATGTCAATCACTTTGCCAAGTCGCCGACTCGACTTGCAAGCTCAAGGTCACTGACTTTGGAACCTTCAAAACTCTATCTTTCTAACAAGAATGGTAGATAAATGATTGAATGATAGTTTGGTAGTATTTATCAAGAGAGGGTCTTTGTAACTATTGAAAACAAGTCTATTTTGAATTGTTTTCAAATTTTAGATATTCATAAATGTCAATTATCCTTTAGTAGAGTCAAATGTAGATTGATTTATACTTTTTTTTATATCAAACTATTTTTTAGTGTAATTTTACATACTATGTGTAAACTAGATTATGCTTATTCAAAGTGCCCCCCCGTCAAATCTATCCTGGATTCGCCACTGATCCCTAAATAGTGTGTCCTCATTATTTTCATTGTTTTATTTCATCCTAGCTTCTCTTTTGTTCATCTGGTTCGATTTTCTCTTTTTTTGACAAAATCTAATAGTCCGATGGGCCGATAATCTGGGGGTCGTGCGGTAACGGGCCTAGCATACAAACCCAACGAGGTTCGAACCCAAAACCATATGGAACTGGGTGGAGTAGTTCATTAGGTTATATACTAGGAAATTTTACTCCCAGAGTTTCAATGTGGGGTATCTCAAAACGCCCCCTCAAGTGCAACTATCTAGGCCAGTTGACACTTGGACAGAATCCCTCAAGGCTTTAACGAACCTTCACAATTGGATCGGTCGCTCCTATATTGGGTGGGTTGCTTGAATATGCTAATAAGGTCAACAAGCTTGAACAAATCCCTCAAGACTCGCGAACCGCCACTATTGGGACCCGGTCACTCCTATATTGGGCGGACTACCTAAACGGGCCCATGAAGCCAGCAAACCCATAGAAGACACCCGGAAATTAAATGAACCCACACTGAAACCTGCTCTGATACCATAATAAAGTTCGGTGGGCCGATAATCTAAGGTCGTGCGTTAACGGGCCTAGCATACAAACCCAATGAGGTTCCAACCCAAAACCATATGGCAATGGGTGGAGTAACTCATTAGGTTATATACTAGGAAATTTTACTCCCAAAGTTTCAATGTGGGATATCTCAACAGATCGAAGGAACTGTATGATATTGGCCTATCAGACAACTTGATATTAATAATGCCTTCATGAATGGTAACCTAAATGAGCAGGTTTTTATGGAGCAGACACCGGGTTTCATTGATCAATCCAGGCACTCACATGTGTGTCTTCTTCAAAAGGCATTGTATGGCCTGAAATAGGCTCACCGGGCTTGGTTAAGTAAGCTCAAGTCTTTTTTACTTGCTTCTGGCTTTCGTGCTTGTCAATCAGATTGTTCTCTATTTGTCTTTCTCCAGTCGACATGTGTGATCTATGTTCTTGTTTATGTTGATGACCTGATTGTTACAGGCAGATCCTGCTCTCATATCACTTCATTTATGAGAAAAAGACGCTAATATACTAGTTTCAAACATCAATTCCATAAATATACCCTTGCATTTGTATTTTGACAAAAATAACCAGTTACAATAAATTGGACAAAATTACCCCTAAAATAACTACCAACAATAATACGTATCAGTAAAAAATCTCAATCCCAGTTTCACTCAAAATCTCTATTTTCACGTATCAAAACTCCCGGAAACTATCTTCACCGTCGTGGGATTGCATAACGTCGTCCAGCCCTCGTGGTATTACCGGCCTCGCGACGCCGTCCCGCCCCATGACGCTATCTTGCCCCGTGACGCCGTCCACGCGTAGCCATAGTACCTCCGCTCTCGTAGGATTACCATCGACCAACACTATTGGTGTTTTCCACCGGTGACCACCACCACCACCATTGTTTTAAGTGAGTCGCCGCCGCCGTTGGGTTTTGCCGCCGAACTCCACCATCGGAATTGATCTGCGCATCTCTACAACAAGAAGAAGAAGCACATGTATTATTAATTTAACGTAACATCTTTTAGGTTATAGTATTAAATTAATTTATTACGTTTTATTGTGTAATTGTTACATTAACTGAATTTAGTGTAATGATATGTAAATTAATTATTGATACATAAAAAATTTGAACTAATTTTGTGACATAAATTAATGTAGAATAATTTTTTAGGTTAAATATTGTTACATAAAAGTTGTTACACTAAATATTGTTACATAAAAGTAATTACACTAATTTTGTTACATAAATTTTGTTATATAAATTAATGAATAATACCTCTTGTATGTGAAATATTGTTACATAAAAATTGTTACACCAATTTTGTTACAATAATTTTGTTAGGTAAATTAATGTAGAATAGCTCTTGTAGGTTAAATAGTGTTACATAAAAGTTGTTACACTAATTTGGTTTCATTAATTTTGTTTGGTAAATTAATGTAGAATAACTCTTTTAGGTTAAATATTGTTACATAAAAGTTTACACTAATTTTGGTACAATAATTTTGTTACATAAAATTTGTTACACTAATTTGGTTTCATTAATTTTCTTAGGTAAATTAATGTAGAATAACTCATTTAGGTTAAATATTGTTACATAAATTGTGTTACACTAATTTTGGTACAATAATTTTATTACATAATATTTGTTACACTAATTTGGTTTCATTAATTTCGTTAGGTAAATTAATGTAGAATAACTCTTTTAGGTTAAATATTATTACATAAAAGTTGTTACATTAATTTTGTTACATAAATTAATGAAGAATACCTCTTATATGTGAAATATTATTACATAAAAATTATCACACTAATTCGTTACTAATTAATGTGACTCTACTAAAAGTACATGAATTAATTTAGAATATAGCTCTTGTAAATTAAATATTGTTAGTTACATTAATTAATTAACGGATTTTTATGTAGAAAGAGTGCACTTAACAATAACTATTTTTTTCTATCTATTAATTAAGGGTATTTTTGGAAAAACAATACAAAAGATATAATTTTGGAAAACAAATTAGTTGAGGGTATATGACTGGAATAAAATTTTGAAAAGGAGATTCCTACGAGATTCTTCTCTTCATTTATTACAAAGCTTAATCAGGCTTTCGCTCTAAAAAATCTTGGCAATCTTCACTATTTTTTGGGCATTCTTGTGACAAGTGACTTTTATGTCAACAAAAGTATATTTAGGATTTTCTTGACAGGTTTAAGATGGCTAATGTCAAGCCTATTTCCAGTCCAACAGAGCTACACTCTCCGCTCTCTAAAAGTGGCGACCCTTTTTCGTACCCCACGCTATACATAAATGTTGTTGGCGCCCTACAATACGTTACAATCACTCGTCCTGAGATTTCTTATATTGTAAATCGGGTATGTCAGTTTATGCATTGTCCTATGGAGTCTCACTGAGGTGCTGTCAAGCGTATTCTTCGCTATCTGAGGGCACCTTGCCTCACCAATTCTCTATTTGTCCGGCGCCACGGTTCACGTTGACTGCTTTCTCTGATGCTGGTTGGGCGTTTGACCCGGATGATTGTCGTTCTCAGTTTGATTTTGCCATTTATTTTGGTAATACACTCATCAGTTGGACGTCCCGCAAGCAAAAAGTGGTTGTCCGGTCCAGTACAGAGGCCGAGTATCGCGCCATAGCTGTCGCGACTACTAAGCTTAGCTGGATACAGTCTCTCTTATTTGATCTCCGCCAGCGTCTCATCTCGCGGCCGATTCTGCTCTGTGACAGTCTCAGTGTCACGTTTATGGCCTGTAATCCGATCTTGAATGATCGGTCTAAGCATATTCATGTGGATTTTTCACTTTGTTCGTGACATGGTCGAGTCTAATGAGCTTTCTGGTCGTCATATCAATGCTACAGACCAGATTGTTGATATCTTTACCAAAGCTATTGGTTCTCGTCATTTTGATCATCTTAGGCTCAAGCTTCTTGTCGGACCTCCTCCATGAGCTTGCTGGGGGTATTAGCGATATATTTTTATAGGATATTCAGTCATATCTTTTCTATCCTTATTTTGTATATCGTGTGAATATTTTTTGTATATTTTTTTTATAATCTCTCTATATAATAACATAACCTCACTACGATAAGATCAACCGAGTTCTCATCTTTTAAAATTTGTTAACAAGAAAGGCTGAAAATCATTCGAATAAGTAGTTCAATCCACACAAATAAAACACACAAATTTTTAGCGATGTCGTTTCCAGGACGTCAAATTTTTGAGAAAGTCAATGTAGCGAGGTAAGATTTGTCTTACTATTCACAGATTTTGCTAGTATTGTAAATGAACCGTACGTTCCTTCACCCGCGTCAGTTTTTGCTAGAATCAACTGAGGGCTCGTTTGGTATCGATATCAGATATCGGTATCGGGTATCGGTATCGGGTATGAGATATCATTCATATCTCATATATCTCATACCTCTTTTTTTGGGTATATCAACTATCATGCATTTGATCGACCTTGTTTTGATATCAAGATATGACCCGATATCCATATACTCCCATACCAAACACAAGATATGACCCGATACCGATATCTAAATCCATATACTTCCATACGAAACACAAGATATGGCCCGATACCGATATCTGATATCAGGATATCAATACCAAACGGCCCTGAATATGATTTATCATTAATTAGTTTGCTCAATATAAGGGCCGATATTCTTACACACTATATATTCACCAGAACGCAACTGTAATTGTGAAGTTGAATCAATGGAGCCTGTTATTTTAAGGATGCCGTGTGAGCTTGACGAGGGTGACCTAATGCAGATATAATATTCTGGTAATCTACAAGGATTGTGGACCTTGTAATTGTGGTCCTTCCTCCTCGTACTCTAACAACATTATAATACTACTGTACTACTTAATCGTTGACGTTAACATAGAGTTTATTATTCACTACAAAAACCATAGAGATTCAAATCTATGAAAAGATTATCCAGCGGAATTGTATATCCAATTTTGGATAGTTAGAATATATAGTCTTGGATATCCAATCCAACAAAATATCATTTATCTACCACATACGCAGTCGGTTAATATATAACGATTTGGATACGAGTAGAAAATCAGGATACCCGATATAGATCGAATTCGAGCGGATGAATTACCTTTTTTAACATAAATTTTTTTTAAGCATAAAATTATAAATTCTATTTAATTAAATATAAGGATATTACACAAAGTTGGATGGCAGCCTAGCAACTAACTGGGCTCCGACACCCTTATTCAAGGTAAAACACAAGCGTTCAAAAATAAAAGAACGAATATTAGCGTTCGCCGTGTTACTATGAGTAGCATGTGTGACCCAAGACAAAAACTCAAGGGCATTGCTTCCTAACTCTCCAAAAATAGAGAAGGCAAAAGCAATAAAACCATATCCATTGGTATTTCCTCTTCTTCCGAACAACGACATTAGAAACAGCCGCTCCATGAACAAAAGTATCAACCCCATCCCCCGTGAAAGGAGAGACACATATGACATCTAAGCAGACGTTATTCCCTCTGTCCCACGAGTAAACCAGGAGATCTGTAGGTCGAAGATCTCTACCTTCCTCAGACAAAAATCCAAGAAGTACCTCCTTTTGCACAACTACACCAGCCCGAGTACAGATATCACCCAACACGTCCCGGACTAGGTTATGGCAAAATTTAAGACCAATGTCATTCCCACAGTAAACATGATCGCGAAAACATGAAAATTAGTCTTTCATTTTCAATCCTACAACTCAATCAACTTTAGTTCTTTAATATTTTTCTCAGTTACATCTTTCCAAAATTTTATATAGTTTCTACTACAAATTGTATTTGCATAGTACACTTACTAAACTTAAAAATTAGTAATTGAAAACGATTTAATATTATTTCTTTTTCCCACCAAGATAAGTTCCCCATTTATCCTTTCAAAAACAACAAAATTGTACGGTTAAAATGAGAATGGGTTACCATTACAATTCAAATTGGAGAAAACAGGAATATATGATATTATGATATGCCGAAAGAATAGAATAGGAGGACTTCGTCTTCTACTCTTCTAATAAAACCAGTTAATCGATTGTGGTATAATTTTTTATTCTTCAGAGTTAGACTTTTTTTTTTCTTGTATTCGTCACATTTTCCGAGTTCTTTGAAAAATAATCAGGAAACTTCCGAACATTTCAAATGGTTCTTTGAAGTATAAAGAGCGGTTGAACAATTTTCGAGTTTGTAACCTGAAAATTCCTGGATAAAGAAGAACCCCAATAGTTTCCAGCTTTCTTCCCTTTCGCTCTCGCCAATTTTGCCTCCCTTTCTGTCTGTGTCTGCCATGGCTGAGGAAAAAATGGATGGATGGGGATTAGTAGGCTCCAACTTTGAAGACACCACAGATTTCTACGAACAAGCCGCCAATTCCTACAAACTTGCGAAATCATGTACGGCTTCTTTCCTTTCCGAGTTTTACTCTCAAGTGTTTTTTTGTTCAGGTTTTTTTCGGGATAGTACCGCCAATCCCTACAAGCTGCCAGTTCTTGTTGGAATCCGCTCTTGTTTGTGTCCGTTTATCTTTGTTCAGTTGTTTGTTGTGGATAAATGCCTGATATGATTCAGATTTCTGGGTTTCACCTTGATAATTTACTGATGTGATTCAGATTTTTGGGTTTCACCTTTCTTTGATCATCGACTGTCTTCATATTGGATTTGACAGTGCACTAGAAATTTCTCAATGCAAATGTTATTTTCTATTGGTCCAGAAAATACACAATTGATTATTTGCAAACTAATTTAAAACTTGCACAGTTTTCACATTAGCATTACTTTCCTTACCTTGATTCACGGTAGGGGAATTGTGAATGGAAGATTTCAAAATTCTATCTTGTATATTCCCCTGTCACATCACAGAATAGGTAAATTTTGTATTCTGATCTCAGTTTTTTTTTCTGGTTTATTTTTGCTTATGTCTGGCAGGGGAGCAAGCCGCAACAGCTTATTGCAAATTGGCTGATTTGCATTTGAGGGTAGGTCTACGATTAGTTATGTGTTTTCTCTTCTTAATTTATGCCATTTTAAACAAAATAAGACCTAATATGCTGCAACATTTAGATGGAGAGCAAGCACGGTGCTGCATCTTCTTATGTGGATGCTGCAAATTGCTATAAGAAAATCTCTCCTAAAAGTAAGCAAGGCGTTTTTGCAGTGTAGATGATATAAAAATCTCTCCTAACCTTTATTGTACTTACTGATATTTTTGTTGGTATTGTTTCAGAAGCTATATCATCTTTGGAGCACGCCATCGAACTTTTTTCTGGCTTGGGGAGATTCAACATGATGGCACGTTATTGCAAAGTAAAGTATTAAGGTTTACTGTTTTTTAACCTAAATGATCAAGAAGCCTCTTGAGAAAGATAAAAGTCTTGATCATTTTCTCGGTTAAACCAGTTCCCATTTTGGCTATATTGTTGGAGGGCCGAGTGAAGAATCCCTAATCTTTCTTGTGAATAATATGAATAAGGAAAGTTAAACAAACGAGCAATAATGGTTTCCAAACATCTGAATTTTGTGTTGGTCACAAGCTTTGAGGAATGTAACGAAGTTAATATTTAAATTTCTAGAGCCAAAGTCACTGATGTGTTTTCAATCAAAATATTCAGGATGTTGGGGAATTATACGAGCAAGGCCAAAACCTTGAGCTGGCTATTGTGTATTATGAAAGGGCTTCTCACTTTTTCCAAAGTGAAGATGTGACAACATACGCAATTCAGTGCAGACAGAAAGTTGCACAACTTTCTGCTCAGCTTCAACGGTAAGTGCTGTGTTCTAAATGTTGGCAGTTTCCAGATTTCATAATTAGAGTACCTGCAACCACAAAAGAAACTGTTCAGATGTTCTTGATTTCATTTTATGTTCTGGAACCAATTATAAAAGTTTCATGTGAGAACATGAGAGGGGTGATAAGTGCTCTGACTGCAACATGTAGATGGTCAGATTTGAAGCAATGAACTTTAGACATTATGCTTAACACTTACCTTTTGGGTGTATTCACATTGGTAGCCTCTTAAAAATGCTAGACTGACTGGCTAATTGCATATGCTTATAGGTACACCAAGGCATCTGAGATTTTTGAGGAAATGGCATGCCACTCTTTGCACAATAATTCACTAAGATATTCAGTTAGGGGGCATCTTCTTAATGCTGGCATTTGCCATCTGTGCAAAGGGGGAACTGTTGCAATAACCAATGCATTGGAACATTATCAGGTTCATTTTTATTCTCTCTCCTCTCCCCTTTTCCTGAATTATGGAGCAATGTCTGAATTGGCTTGTTCATGCAGGTCATGGATCCTTCTTTCTCAAGAACCCGAGAGTATCAACTATTAGCTGTAAGCCTTACCAGTATCGACTGATGACTTACTTTTATTATGAGTTAGAAATAATACCAGCATTGCCATGATTTATCTCGTATCTATTGTATGTAAATGAATGACACCACGCTTAAATATTGTATTTTTGTAGTCTTCATCTTTCTTTTAATTCAACGAGACCTGTAAATAAATGCTGCAATTTTTAATTGTCAGGATTTAGAAGAGGCAGTTGACGAGGAGCATGTTGAGAATTTCACTGATATTCTCAAGGAATATGACAGCTTGAGTCCATTGGTATATCTATAATTTTGTCTCTCTTTTTCCCTCACTTTGCATCCAATTTTTTGTTCTTGAAAGAGAATGTGATTCTCATCAGGTGTTACTTTGTCTTTTATGATTTAGGATGCATGGAAAAAAAGCATGTTGCTAAGAGTTAAAGAAGCCTTGAAAAAGTCAAGGATCTAGAGGACGATATTGCATGAAACTGTGAAATATATTGACTTTTAAGGGTCTGTTTGATAATCATATAATGTAAGCGCAACTGATATGGTGGTAACTGATAAACCTAATAAGATAATTGATATGGTGATGATGTGCTGAAACGGGAGCCTTATATGGCAGATGAGTGTTTACCAAACAGACCCTAAGAGTGCAACTAGCAACCACAAATGTGGTTTGCTTTAACTGATGTGGAGTGCTTAGAGGCGTACATCTTGGGAGTGTCTGATGTACAGAGGTGTTGTGTTCTATGATGACAGCCAAAAAAGAAGCTTCAGTGTGTTCTGCATTCTTGGCTGTTCTTCCAATGGGGTGCAGGAAATGAAATATGCAGGTTGAGTCACCAATGCTAGTTTTGGAGATCCTTTCCTACATAATTGTGAAAGTATTAGCTTGTAAATTGGTTTTGTCAATTTCAACAGGCCATTGTCTCTAATATGTAGTTTTTATTAGTCTTTAAGTTGCTATGGGCTATGGCTATTGAGTATGACCAAAATGCCATGCGAGTGAAGATCTGAATTGCTGTTTTTATTTAATTTGTTTATGATTTACAACAGAGCAGTTAAGCTGATGCCTGATGGCATATGCTTGCAAGTTGCAATGTGTATAGCTCGACTCCCTTCTTGGACAGTTCTTTGGTGTAATTGAAACCACGTTGAAATATGAACATAGAGTATTATTATTATCACCAATAGACCTTTTTATAGTTGTTGGATCACCGTGCGTTACTAAGAGCTTGAGAACTGGCGGTTAGGATGTTCCCAAGGCAGCGGAAGTAAAGTAAAAGCAAGTAAAACAGAATGTAAACGACAAAGTTCCTTTATAGAGGAACCTCACAACAACCAACTAGTTGTCTGGGTAAACCTCTACCTACGCTTGGAGGATTTTGAACGATCTTCTTATTTTATTGATTGTTCCCTAGTTACACAGGCAAGACTTACACTTCTCTGTTCCTAGTAGTTCTTCCTAACTCTAGTAACACTAGTAAGCCTTCTCGACCTTGTTCCTAAGTAAACCAACTCAACTAAACATAAGACAGATCGAACCTTACACCTTGAGCTCAATGTCGCAGTTCCCTAACTCCTGGGAACTTGGATTCGCTGTCGCTGAGATCGAACACTCGTCGCCGGGGACTTCTCTTCTCTTGTCTCTCTTTCTTTCTTTGTGTGTGAATGTTTGTTCTGTGAGAAGTGCTTCTACCGAGCACTATTCATTTGGCTTTATACTCATTCGTACTTGGGCTGCAATCTTTTCTTTCATGTTGTCCGAAATACCCTTTGTCTTGCACGCCAAATTTGCAATCTTCACATGTGACTTTGATTTGAACTTGGTCAACTTTGAGAATCAATCGGACCGTTGGATCACTCGCTTCAGTCTGTTCCTCAGACTGAGCCTTCGTTCTGTCCAAGGCAGAATCCCGCGATTTGCGTTGACGGTCTTGTTTGCACATGTTAGTTTCCATGAGATGGAAACTGTTCTCTCCAGAGTTCCTTTGATAGGAACTTGCTATCATGTATTCTTGTGTTCCTTTTGCGTTCTTGGAGATTCTTCGTTAGATCTGGTGTTCCCTTGAAATACTTGAATGTAAAACGTTAGTTCCCATATGGTGTTTGTCATTATCAAAACTAGAGACAAGTATCGTTGTTCGGATGTTTAGAACCAGAGTTCCAACATCGTACCAACAATTTCCCCCTTTTTGATGATGACAAACCCATCACAAAATGAACAAGTATTTCAATGTGTGAAAACGCATGACATGCATCTGAGTTCTTAAGTGTGATCCTAGAGAGCCACTTCTATGAAACATTGAGTTCTTACTTAGCATTTTATGCATTAGTTCCCCCTTATCTTAAGCATATTCTGTGATAACTCTTAACACGACTCATCTCACACATTTTGTCTTTCCCCCTTTTGGTATCATCGAAAACAGAAAGCATAATAGGAAGATAAGGAACACACAATCAAACTAAAGGACATTCATATTACTTAAGCAAATGATGTACAAGAGGAACTCATTGCATTTGTAGAGAAAATAAGGCTAAGGAAATCAAAGGGAAAGATCATGGGGCCTTGGGAAGCATATGATCACGCAGCTGAGTCATGACGGACAGAATGTTCTGGAGAGTTCCCGCCATGTTTTCGAGAGTGGCTGCAATGTGCACAAGCACTTGAGTGTTCCCAACACTTGGGCCGTCACCAAAGGGAAGGGTCCCTTGATCCTCGGATTATTCTGAGTGACGCATCTTCTGGACCACAGAAAGGTCCAGTTCCCATCCAATGGTCACTTCTTATTTGGTAGCATCATACAGGCCTTCCTTAACCATGAGCTTCTTAACCAGGCCAGTGTATGGCAGGGAGTGGGAGGTGGAGGCCATGCACTTCTCCATGTGCCCGAAGATGATGCAAGGGAGGTTGATGGGCATTTGGTGGAGGAAGTGGTAGAGAAGAATAGCGTCCTGGATGTTGAGTTGGTGACACTTCTCTTGCCGAGGGATCACAACCGTTATGATGAACTGGTGAGCCAGTTTGCCAATGAGGGAGAGGTTATGAGTAGGAGTTCCAGTCTCTGGGACACGACCTTCATAGATGTCATTGTATATCACGTCTTTGTTGAAGTCGTCCCAGTTCTTGATGGGAACAACATCCATGCCCTTGACAGGGACATTAAGTTGACGACGAATTGAGGAAGCGGTGAAGACGTAGTCGTCACCCTGGAGGGAGAGAGTTCCCTTAGTGGCCTCGTCATGAATGACGAAGTTATTATAGAAGAGGCGCACCTGGGCAGGGTCGACGGTTACAGTTGCTTCGCACACCTGTTCCCATTCTTGGGCCTTGATGAGATCCTAGAGTTCCCCAAGCCCTTGTTCTTGGAGTTGTGACTCAGTGAGGATGAGTGGAGGAATGAGCTTGTGGTCCTCTGTGATAGGAACTTTCTTCGGAGCGGTGCCTTTGCTTTTCTTTTTCTTAGATTCCATGGCAGCCGCTTTTCTCTTCTTTGGAGGAGTGGGAGCAGATTTGAGCAAGAGGGGAGGGTCCCTTTCCATTGGAGCACCCTCCGACACCACCATTTGGCGTCCTTGGTTGTCTTCGGCCAACACTTGGGCGTGCTCCCTGGCAAGCCCTTCAGCGTCGAGAACCACGGTGGCGCCATCGCCATCCGAGTTCCCTTCTTCTTCTGAGGACAGGCCGAAGTCCTCATCGTCATCATCATCATCAGGACGGACCTGACTTGTTCCAACGCCATCAGCTTGGGTTGGGGTCCCTTTTTCATGGACCTCTCCCTCTTCCCTTAAGAGCTCCGAAGAAGGAGGTTGGTAGATGAAGTCTGTGAGCTCAGCCTCTAGAGCATCGAGGCGAGCAATTTCCTCTGCGGCGAGCAACTTCAGCGATGGGTAACGAATCTTCGTCTGAGTCGAGGGTGATGTGTTGCTTGGCTGGGGAGGGAGAGGAGGAGATTTATGTGATGGAGGGAGGAGGCGATTTTTGGTGTGAGGGAGATTGGATTAGAAGAGGAGGAGAGGGGGATTTAGCTTTTGGGGAGGTTGGTGGTGTGGGAAGTTTGGTGTTTAGAGTAGATGGAGGTGGGTCGATGGGATTAGGGGTCCCATCGATGATAGGGAGAGAGAAGGGAGGAGTGGAGTCTCTAGGACTAGAGGTCCTAGAGAGGGGATTAGGATTGGAGGGAGAAGGAAGTGGAAGATTTTGGGATTGAGTGTTTCTAGAATTGGAAGGAGGAGGAAGAGAGGAGGGTTGAGTAGGGGGTGGTGGGGGTGAAAGTATGGCAAAGGAAGAAGGACGAGAGAGATTTAGAACCTCGTCCATGTTGAAGAGAGATTTCTTCTTCTTCTTTTTGGGAAGATCAGAAGAAGAGGAGGATTGTTTGTCTTTGCATTTTTTTGATTTGTTTTTAGATTTGGGAGGTTCGGGACCGAAACTGTCAAGAATGACAGTCCCAGTCGAGGAGGAAATGGGTTGAGAAGAGAAGGTGATAGGGGTGCGAGGAGGTTGAGATGAGGAAGAGGGAGGAGGAAGTGGAGATGTGGTGGTAGTGGCTGGAAGCGCAAGAGTTTGCGCCGCTGGGAGGGCGGAGGATTGCCCGAGAACCTCGAATTCTAGAAGAGAGGATCTGGTGCGAGGTTGGTGAAGGTAGGGGCGAACATAATCGTGAAGGCCCTTGTAGATTTTTTTCCCGATTGACTGGATCGGTTTCATTGTCCGCCTCTTGGAGCATGAAGGCGAAGAGGGATTTAGGGTTGGTGTTGATCCACTCACGGATGTGGTGGTTTGGGTGAGTAGGTGCCATGAAGAATTTTGGGCAGAGAGAAGTGTTTGGAGGTTTTCTTGCATTAAGAAGGAAATGGATTACAGAGAAGGAGAGTTGTAGAGGGCTGGAGTGGGAGAAGATCCCAAAAATGGCAAAGAGGGGTTTTTTATGTGAGACGAGAAGAGGGGTAGAAAGGGAAAATCATTTCTCCTCGAAAACCAGTAGCCAGTAAGATTGGAGAGTCGTTTCAACTTCCTGAGCACACTTTTGACACGCGTCGTTAAACCCATGGGAGGTCACATCGAGCGTTTCGAATTCTTGGCTCTCGTCGCTTTGAAATCTGACACATTTTCCCGTTTCCCAAGTGACGTTTCAACTTTCCAAAAGTACCAGTGTTCCGTTGCTAGTGATCATTTTGCAGGCCAGTTCCCATAATCTTTGAAAGGCCCGGTTTAAGTGGAGTGGACAGGGGAACTCACACTCAAAATCTTTTGTGAAGGTACGGAACTCAAAGGGCAACCATACAATTACAACTCGATAAAGGGACAAAGAGTTGGGCTCATGGTTAAGGGTTGGTTTTATGATCAACCGTCATAGTGTCTTGTAATGAGGGTTAAGTGAACCCTGGTTGATCATTTTGGGCCAAAAGAAATAAGGTTCCAACTTGTACATTAAAAGCTCTAGACTAGTAATATGGCAAAATGAAAGCGATTATTCCTAGTGTTCCCTATCATGCATTTCAAGATAAACTAGCCAAGCATTAAGGGAATAACAAACAGGGACTTGTTCAGTTTAGAGTTATCATCCCTAGAAGCATCCGGAGACGCTGCTAGGGACGTCTGTCTAAAGCTTTAGTGAGAATGTCCGCAATTTGCTCTTCAGTTCTACAGTGTTCCATAGAGATGTTCCCATGTTCCACATTATCACGTAGGAGATGATACCTAATGTCTATATGCTTAGTACGAGAGTGATGCACAAGATTTTTATATATGTTGATGGCACTTGTATTATCACATCTTATGGGAACCGGGCCAAAAGACATACCGTATCCTGAAGTTGGTACTTAAGCCATAGAACCTGGGAACAGCACGAGGCGACATCCACATATTCCGCTTCTGCTGTGGAGAGTGCCATTGAGTTTTGCTTCTTTCATCCCCATGAGACTAGGCATGATCCTAGGAACTGGGCCATTCCAGAGGTGCTCTTTCGATCAACCAAGTGCCCAGCGAAATATGCATCTGAGTATGCAACGAGTTCAAGGGAACTGTTCCTTGGATACCAAAGGCACAAGTTGTCGTTCCCTTTGAGGTACTTGAAAATTCTCTTCACCTCTTTCAGGTGTGATTCCTTAGGGTTAGCTTGAAAGCGCGCACATAGGCACACTGAAAACATGATGTCGCCCACATTTCACTAGCATCTCTCTAATGTACTTTTGTTGGTGGATCCTTATTCCCTTCTTGGTTTGAGATATTTGAAGTCCCAAGAAGAACGTGAGTTCCCATATGAGACTCATCTCAAACTTGCTACTCATCAAATTCTTAAACTTTTCAACAAGAAGCTCATTAGTAGCACCAAACACAATGTCATCAACATACACTTGGACAATTAGAATATCTTTTGACTCTTTCTTAATAAAAAGGGTTTTGTCTATGGAACCACGAAGGTATCCATGAGACAAAAGAAATTGGGCAAACATGTCATACCACGCCCTGGGAGCTTGCTTGAGACCATAAAGGGCCCTCTCCAAGAAGTAAACATGGTCTGGGAAGTGTTCATCTTTGAAACCAAGTGGTTGTGCCACATAGACTTCTTCCTTGAGGTGCCCATTTAGGAACGCTGTCTTGACGTCCATTTGATACAACTTGAAGCCTTTGTGAGTGGCGTAGGCTATGAGGAGTCGAATGGCTTCAATCCTTGCAACTGGCGCAAATGTCTCATCGTAGTCGATTCCCTCTTCTTGCCTATACCCTTGGGCAACCAGACGGGCCTTGTTCCTAGCCACTGCCCCAGTGTCGTCAAGCTTATTTCTAAAGACCCATCGAGTTCCTATGATGTTCTTGTTCTTGGGCCTAAGAACCAGTTTCCACACTTTGTTTCTCTCAAATTGGTGGAGTTCCTCTTGCATGGCTTGAATCCAGTCTGGATCCTTTAGAGCTTCTTTGATGCTCTTGGGTTCCACCAGTGAGACGAAGGCGTTGAAGGCACGGATGTTGTTGACAGACGAACGAGTCTATACGCCTTTGTCATAGGGAGTGATGATGTTGTCGATGGGATGGTCCCTCTTTTGGTGATAGTTTCTTGTACGAGTGTCTGAGACATCAATCTGTTCCCTTGTATCTTCTTCATCTACAACTTGGGTTTCCTCTTCTTTATGGGAACAGTTGTTCTCAACTTCTTCACTAAGTGTCTCCTCAGGATTTTTTTCATTGTTCCCTCGTTGTTCCCCCTGAACACTATATTCTGGCATTGTTTCATTTTGAGGAACAAGAGAGTTGGATTGAGAGTCATCTTGAGGTTCTTCTGTTGTAGAGGGAACTTCGAAGGAGTCTTGATTAGTTTGGTGTTGGAATCCTTCGTTGTTGTTTGGTGGTAGGTCATTGTTCCCACTTGGATAGTCTTCATCTTGCTTTCTTGGCTCATCATCATCATCGTCGTCTTCTTGCCTGACCAGTTTGAACAGCGTTCCCTTTCCTTGGGACTCTGTTCCCATCTTCACTGATTGTTCGTTGAAGACGACATGGATACTCTCCTCGATCTTCTTGGTTCTCTTGTTGTAGACTCTGTACGCCTTGCTTTGAGAGGAGTATCCCAGGAAAATCCCTTCGTCACTCCTAGGGTCGAATTTACCGAGGTTGTCTTTCCCATTGTTGTGGACGAATCATTTGCAGCCAAAGGTCCTGAGATGAGAGATGTTGGGCATTCTTCCCTTGATCAACTCATATGATGTCTTTTTGATCATGGGAAGAATCATAGCTCGATTTAGAATGTATGTAGTTGTGGAGATTGCCTCGGCCCAGAAGCTTTCGGGAACTCCACTCTCAAGCATCATTGTGCGAGCCATGTCTTCCAGGGTTCTGTTCTTTCTTTCCACAACTCCATTTTGTTGAGGAGTGCGTGGAGCTGAGAAGTTGTGGGATACACCATTGTTGTCACAGAACTTTAGGAACTCTGAGTTCTGAACTCAGTTCCATGATCAGATCTGAGAGACTTGAGCTTTAATCCCATGCTAACTTCCATTCTCTTGATGAAGGGCTCAAACTCCTTGAATGCGTCTGATTTGGATCTCAAGAAAATAACCCATGTAAATCTTGAAAAATCATCAATTAACACATACATGTACCTTTTTCCACCATAGCTGGCCATTTCCATGGGACCATAGAGATCCATGTGAATTAGTTCCAAGGGCCTTGTTGTGCTCACCACCTTCTTTGGCTTAAAGGAACTCCTGGTTTGCTTGCCACGAACACATGCATCACACATCTTGACTCCCTCAATGTTGATTTGAGCAAGACCAATGACCAGGTCCTGTAAGTATAACTTCAGAATCTGATTTATACCTGTGTGACCTAGCCTCTTGTGCCAGAGTTCTGTATCATCATGGGAGCTTGCAAGGCACAACTTCCTTGGTGGTTCAAAGTCTGTGTCCACCATATAGACATTGTTGGACCTCCTTCCTCTTAGAATGATTTTGTTAGTTTTCTTGTTGATGATCAAGCATTCTTCTGAGTCGAAGGTGACAGCGTTGTTCCCTTGATCACATATCTGAGATACACTCAAGAGATTGTACCCCAGATCCTTCACCAAATTAACATTGCTGATCTTGATTGACTTGTTGAGTAGTACTTCCCCTGTTCCTATGATTTCTCCTTTATTTTTGTTGTCAAAGGACACATGACCTCCTTCGGCTTTTGTGTGGAGTGAGGTGAGATTGTCTTTGTTCCCAGTCATATGATTTGAACAACCATTATCAATGACCCATGTTTTGTTCCCCCTCACTGCCACCTACAAGGAGAGTTAGTTTTTGGTGATCCAGGCAAGATGACTCTTGCCTGGTCCCTTACAAGGAAAGACAGTTTCAAACATGACATAATCTGCAATATTGATATCACGAGAGTTCCTAGAGTTATAGGTGAAGTTCCTATGATGGTTCCTACGCATGGGACCTCTAGCAGGTTTATTGGCCTTTTGGTTTTGCCTGTTCCAATAGTCGTGATTCCTCTGAGCTTGAGCCTTCCTTTTGGGACAGCTTTCCTTGTAGTGCCCATGAGCACCACAATTCCAACAGGTTTTGTAGTACTCCCCCAGGTAGTACTTTGGGTGAGGTCTTTGTATCCTATTCTTATCCATGGTTTCCTTATTGTAGACCCTTGACCCGTTTCCCTTGGCTATTTGAACATAGAGTTTATGCCTAGTGTTCCCAGTGTAGTAGTCCCTCTCTCCACTTACCCCGCTTTCCAGGACACGTATCTTTTCTTCTAGATGGGTATTCTTTTTTTTTCACATTGGAGTTCTAGGGCCCTACACTCATTTATCTCCTGTTCATTTAAAGGAGACTTCCCATTCTTTGGGCACTCAAACTTATACCCAATCCCATGTTTGGCTGGGACAAACTTTGTTTCGGAACTTGAGGCTTCAGGATTCTCATTTTCCATGCTCAACTTTTGTAGGAACTCGTTTTTATCGCTCTCTAGGGTCTTAATCTCATCCGCAAGGGCTACTATGTGGGACAGGTAAGACTGAAGCTTATCAATCAGTTTCACACAATTGAAACAGGATTCAAGACAAACCAACTTAGCATTTGTGTGTTCCGATTCATCTAGCTTTTTTTACAATTTTATGTTATCCTTAACAAGACTAGAGAGCAATTTCAATAACTTAGGTTTAGGTTTTTCATAGTTAGATAAGGACTCAAGAATAGTTTCAGTGGTTACCTCACTGGGTTGTTTCCTAGTGGTTTCTCCTATGGCCATTGCACACATGTCTGGGTGTGCCCAAGATTCGGGATCTTCGTCCTCCTCATCGTTCCAGGTGGCGATGTAGGCCTTCTTCCCTTGTTTTCGGTCGTCAGTTCCTTGTGGGCATATTTTGCGAAGTGCCCTTTCTTGTAGCATTTGTAGCAGGTGACGTCCGAGAGGTCCTTCTCAACTGGCTTTCTCTGGGAAATCTGACCTTTTTGCGAGTTCCCATAGCCCTTTTTGAAATTTTCTTTGTTGTAGAAGGATCGAAGGGCCTTTGTTACCAGGACACCTCATCTTCTTCTTCCTCAGAATCTTCGTGTTGCTCTTGAACTGATTTGAGCATCTTTTCCAGCTTTAGGGCAATTCCCTTGTGTGTCCTTTCTTGCTCCTTATTGTCTTGTTTCCTTTTCTCATGTCCCACCAGCTTTCCAAAGACTTGGTGAAGCATGAGATTCCTGTTTTCAGGATTTTCTTTGAACGTGGTCCTTTCGTTGGTCCATTCACCAGTTAGGCCGTTGAAGAACTGCCGGAATTTCATCTTGTCAATTATCTCTTCTTTCGTTATCCCAAGTCCAGTAAGCTTGGTACACATGCCTTCGAAGCGAGATTAATAGCTGTGGACTGATTCTCCCACTTCCATTCGGAAGTTGAAGAACTCCCTTCTAGCGTTCATCTGGAGGTCCTCTCTGAGGTCAGAGTTCCCAATGTGCATTTGATGGGTGGCTTCCTACATCTCTTTTTCCGTTTCCAGATTTGCTACCCTGTCGCAATCTTGTACTGACATGGCATTCTTGAGATAGTGTTTGGCTTTGAAGTTTGCTTCCATGCACTTCCATTCGTTTGGTCCCCATTTTGTGAAGTCGTTGCGAATGGTTGGGTCTACCTCGAAGTTCCCTACTTCGACGACACACCAAGCTTGAAAATCGTGGATGCGTATCCAATCCTTCATGTTGCGTTGCCAATTTTCGAACCTTCCTGTGATAAGCCTTGGAGGCTTGTTGTTCCCATGTCCAACTTGAGTGAGTTCCTCAGACATTTTGTAACCTGCGATACTAACACAGAAAATCTAGAGCGTTCCTGCTCTAATACCTATTGTTGGATCGTCGTGCGTTAGTAAGAGCTTGGGAACTGGCGGTTAGGCTGTTCCCAAGGCAGCGGAAGTAAAGTAAAAGTAAGTAAAGCAGAATGTAACGACTCAGTTCCTTTATAGAGGAACTCCACAACAACCAACTAGTTGTGTGGGTAAACCTCTACCTCCGCTTGGAGAATTTTGAACGATCTTCGTATTTTTAATTGATTGTTCCCTAGTTACACAGACAAGACTTACACTTCTCTGTTCTTAGTAGTTCTTCCTAACTCTAGTAACACTAGTAAGCCTTCTTCACCTTGTTCCTAAGTGAACCAACTCAACTAAATATAAGGCAGATCGAACCTTACACCTTGAGCTCAATGTCCCAGTTCCCTAACTCCTGGGAACTTGGATTCGCTGTCGCCGAGATCGAACACTCGTCGCCGGGGACTTCTCTTCTCTTGTCTCTCTTTCTTTCTTTGTGTGTGAATGTTTGTTTTGTGAGAAGTGCTTCTACCGAGCACTATTCATTTGGCTTTATACTCATTCGTACTTGGGCTGCAATCTTTTCTTTCATGTTGTCCGAAATACCCTTTGTCTTGCACGTCAAGTTTGCAATCTTCACATGTGACTTTGATTTGAACTTGGTCAACTTTGAGAATCAATCGGACCGTTGGATCAATCGCTTCAGTCTGTTCCTCAGACTGAGCCTTCGTTCTGTCCAAGATAGGATCCCGCGATTTGCGCTGAACGGTCTTGTTTGTACATGGGAGTTCCCATGCGTTGGGAACTGTTCTCTCCAGAGTTCCTTTGATAGGAACTTGCTATCATGTATTCTTGTGTTCCTTTTGTGTTGTTGGAGATTCTTCGTTAGACCTGGTGTTCCCTTGAAATATACTTGAATGTAAAACGTTAGTTCCCATATGTTGTTTGTCATTATTAAAACTGGAGAGAAGTATCGTTGTTTTGAATGTTTGGAACCAGAGTTTCCAACATCGTCCCAACAATAGTTTGGATTTTCTTAGAATTCCAGTGGGCCATTATGTCGAGATTTGATTGACGTGGGCAAAAAAAGCATGATTTTCCTGTGTTGACCTTGATGAATTTATGATTTTCAGTTGGTTAGTTGTAAAAAAGAACTTTCTAGTTCATTGTTAGTAAGGGAATATGAAAGGGTAAACTCAAGTAATCCTTGATAATGGTGATGTAGGAGAAGGGAGATTAACTAAATTGAGAAGCTATCCTCTACATTTTACCAACAATACATTACACGCTTGTTTGATCTATGATTTTTTATTTTTACTTTTATTTTTTTTTGCAGACATGCTTCATTTGGTTGGTTGCATCAATGATTGACAGATTTGGTTGTTTCCTTGATGTCACTGTACTAATGAAGCTAATAATACAAGCTGCTCTTTGTTGAATATTTACAAAAGTAGAGCAATTCAATTCTAGAATCTGGAGGAACAGGAAGTTAATTATGGGATTCTTTGGCTTGCTACGTTTGAAAAATAAAATAAACTTGTTTTGTTTTTGGGCTCGTCTTGTTAATAACTGATTTCAAGCTCTCAGTTTGGTCTTCTTGTCTACAAAACCCCTCCTGTTTTGTTAATAACACAATACAAATGTTCGTTTCTTCTTTAGAGTTGAGTTTCTTTATTTGCAGGAAAAGTCTCTACAGTCCATTTTAAGCTATATATTCTCCGAGTTTCTCTATAGTGGTTAATTGCTCTTTATGACAGAGAAATGTGAACCTTATTGAACAGGAATACAGAATGCAAAAGTGGTCATTTTGATTGATCTCAAATTTCTAAAGCAACCATTTACACAAGAAAAAAAGAACATGGATAAATCACTCTCCTCTCCCTCTCTCAAGATCAAGCATTTCTCCAAGTCCTGAAATGTGTATTAGTTCAAACTGTCATCTTTGATCCTCCGGTCTTCTGATCTTTTCCTTCTTCTTCCTCTGTGTTCAGAGGTTCATCAACCAATAAATCCCACTTCTTTACTTGTCTTTCTGTTTCCCTAAATCAACCCCAAGAAAAAAAAATCTCCACACAAGCAGCACTTCTACAACGCCCTAAGGATATATGTTCAGTACACATATTTATAAGTAAAACACACATCTCACTCTTGTGCTATGTGTATTAAAAAAGAAAGACCTTCAAATAATCCAAGAGCTGTTCCAAAAGTAAAAAAAAGTCAATAATCTTCTTCATGTTGTAACACTAGTTTGTCCCAGCACATATGTAGGCCTCTCAATCTCTTCCCATACCAACTTTGATGCTATCTCATCATACTCCGGCACGTATTCCTGCTCATTTCAACAAAACATACATAAATATATATAACTTGCTCGATCTCAAGGAAAATAAAAAGTAGGATTTTGTTTTATGTAATTTATTTATTGAGTTAATTTACCTCAAGCTTTCTGATTAGTTCCTCGGCTGTAGGTGCAGATACAATAATACGGTCGGCTGGTGGTGGGATAAAGCCTTCATCAAAGGCCTTATCTAAGAAAGATAACAGCGAGTTGAAGTATCCATCAACGTTCAAGAGTCCAACCTAAATAGAAAACAGTTATTAATTGATTTTGAATCAGGCAGGCTATTTAATAATTATTACTCTACCACGGAGTAATTGACAATTTATACCAGCAAAGCACAGTGGACTTTATTTCTTGCATAGATTATGGATCAATTTGATCCTGTTGTAAGTAAACCATATTTATATTATCACGTCTCCATGTGAATTCCACCAAGGAATCACATGGATATTCAGCAATGGACGGACACCTATGTGTATCAATCCTGTACGTTCCTTTTCCTTTTTTTCAGATCTGATTCAGAAGAATGAGATTGATTGTGCTAGTTGGTTTGACTTGTCATCCCACCCTCCAACTGTAATCTCACTTATATGGAAATATCAGCGTAAGCTCAAAGACTTGCACTTTTTTTTTCTGTTTTTGTTGATTTAAAAATCATTTTCTTAGGCTAATAACTGTGGTGAATAAAGCCAAAAGGATGATTCATTTACAGGGAAAGCTTGATTGTAGATTGTCATCTTTAGAGACAGTTTCATAAAGGCAACAGTTAGATTCACTTCTTTTATGTATTTAATATCAATTGTACTTGCAATGATCAATTTCATCATATAGGATATTATAGGGAAAAAAAGGTATATTTTGCAGAAGAGAAAGTAAGAGGAAATCAAGGAACAAGATTCATACAGGTTTGCGGTGTATTCCAAGCTGAGCAAACGTAACCACCTCAAGAAGTTCTTCAAGGGTACCAAACCCACCTAAATCCACACAGCAAAATCCAAAATGACTAAGAAAAACTCAAGAAAATGATGAAATTTGGACAGCAAAAGGGAAGCAAGAAATTAATTTGATTTGTACCGGGTAAGGCGATGAAGGCGTCTGCTTGGCGAGCCATCTCTGCTTTACGTTGGTGCATGCTCGATACTGATATTACATCTCCAACGGTTTCACTAGTTATCTGTTAACAATATTATCATGTAGTTTGTGTAAGAAGATGAAGATGTAAACCTTAACTTTTAATAACTTGTATCAAAACCGGAGATTTTGATGCAAGATAGTAATAGATCTTACCGCCACAGACATTAGACTCTTTGGGATGATCCTGCAAAATCAACCCACAAACGAGAGGGAAAAAACAATGAGATTGAATTGGTATTAAAAAAAAAGGTTTAATTTTCAGTTAACTAGCCCTAACAACTTCCAAATTCATAGTTTTTAATTTTATCAATTCATTGTGAGTAGGAGGAAGTGGAGCACATCAATGTCAAAGTCAAACCAAATTGTTTTCTTTCATTTTGTATAAATGTCTATCAATTTGATTCCGTGACAGAAGTGGATCCCATGACGTTGAGCCTTTAAGTAGTAGTAATGTAAAATGTAAAAGCATCATATATATATATAACTTGTACAAGTTAAGAGAGATAATTAATTACCCAAGAACATGGCGACCACCGTCATGGACAGCTTGAGAAACAAGGCCCATTAGGCCCACGGTGGCACCTCCGTACACCAAATCAATTCTCCTCCTTGCCTTCAATCATTTAACACACACATGTACACATATACAAATCCATTAGATTGCTCTTCTCCACCAATAATATATATATATATATATATATATATTTAAAAAAAGAAGCAAATATTAGATTGAGCACGGCTTTCCATTTCCAAATTACTAAAAAAACACAAGTAGCAATTATTGAACCCATCATCACGTGTCCATCAAAGCATACATGAAAATCAGTAAAGTATATGCTAAATTCGCCATTGATTTAGGGATGTTTTTTCACTTATATTTAAATATATTTTGTAACTTTTAATGTGTAAGTTATGAAAAGGTAAGACAATGACCATATTGGAACCCAAAAAAAAATAAAAATTGTACTGGACCTACTGGTATTTAGATTATACTACTCCAGTTTATAAGTCAAAACAAAATGATAGGACTAGCGGGTAATGATATGAAATATACCACGTTTGTCTCTGTAGTTTTGTAATTAATTAAGAATACAGAATAATAATTAGGGGGAAATTAATGCATGACACAAGAAAGAGTCGGAAGTAACAAAAAGCTAGAGCGAAATTAAGGAAGAGATCGAGATCACGCAAGAAAGATGCACAATTCTGATGGCAAGCAGGTGACAGCTACCAAAATCTTCCTCCTAATTAAGCTAACACAACACATTAATCCCCAATCCCGTTTCTCAGGTGAATGAAATTGAATTCAAGTCTACAAATTAACAAGGTGCAGATTGATCGTGTGTGGAACCAAAAGCAAAAAGATTTGATTTTGATGGTGTAGAGAAATAAATTACCATTTCCTGTCCGAGCTGAATGGCGGCTTCTTGGTAGCTTGATTTCTTGCCAGAGCTGCTCCCGCAGAAAACGCACACCCTTGCGAATTTAGAGTTACTTTGTTCCATCTTCAAATAAATGTTCCTCGATCGATCGATCACTAGCTGAATAGTTAATTAATTTACAATTCTTTGATTCCACAGGCACAATTCTCTCTCCTTCTTCTTCTCCCTTATAATATACAATTACACAAGCAGTAGAAAAATGGCTTCCGCTTGGAAAAAGAAAATACAAGGCGGGAGAGAAGAGAAGAGAAGAGAAGAGAGGAAGTGATCGAGGAAGGATCGCTTGAAGAGAATTGAGAGAGGATGCTTGGGCTATTTATGGTTGTAAATTGTGATCCATGTCAATTCCTTGCTTATGACATCTCAATCTTGCAATAATTCCGCACATTTTATTTTATTTAATACATATTCCTTTCAAATTGATTTTTTTTTAAAATTATTATTATTATTTTATTCCTTATGGTGGCTATGGCATGGACTTGTTGTAACTAGCTAGTAAGAAAACTTCTTTAATGTGGAAATGAACAATTTATCTTGCATAACATGGTCAACCTATAAAGGAATGAGAGGATAACTTTCTTTGTTGATCTCTCCAACAGAAAAGATGTATTTTTTTTGTTTGGGTAGTAAAAGATTAGGCTGAGACAACTCAACCTAGTGTATCTTTGCGGATGAGGGTATAAGTCCTAAATAGGTTTGAATCTGATTGGCACTAATCAAATGCCTATGCTCAGTGATCAAATCCGCCACTTTGTTGTAGTCACGAGGTGTATGAAGGAAGCAAACAACCTCAAAGGACTGCAAATTAACCAACGCATCTGCAATTATCATTTCAATTTGCCAAGGGAATGATCTACTTCCTTTTAATGCGTTTATGACAATAAGGCTGTCTCCTTCAATTTTAATTTTCGAAATATTCCTAGCCTTAGCTTCACTAACAGCGTCATACATTCCTCTTGCCTCAGCCCGAATGAAATTCCAGTTTTCATTATCAGTAGCGTTCATTATGATTACTCTTATGCAACGATCCCTAATAATGTATCCCACCGTTGCCATCCCACTATTCCTTTTTGATCTGTCAAAATTAGTTTTGCAAAACCCTGTGCTGGTTTAATCCATGTCTTATTCTTTCCATTTTTCTTTTTTCTTGTGCCGAAATCAGTGGAAAAATTTCCGTGTCGACTATCCATCGTTATATTTATCTGTGATTTTATAAATACGTCTATGTTTCTTGCAGTTCCATCTATTGGTTGGTTGAAAGTAGTTTTGTTAATGGCCTAACATTTTTAGGGATGCTAATGGGTTTTGTAAATCTTATGACCGATGTCAAAGGGTTGGGAATATGTGAAAGATTTCTTGAAGACCCACATATTTACTAGATTTGGAGTCCCTAGAACTTTGGTTAGTGACAAAGGATCTCAGTTTTGTAATAAGGTGGTGAGTGTATTGTTGAGTAAATATCATGTCACACACAAGGTGTCCACATCATATCACCCCCAAGCGAATGGCCAAACAGAGGTATCCAAATCGGGAGATCAAGTCTATGCTAGAGAAGACCATGGCACCAAACAAAAAAGATTGGAGTGTTAGGCTGGATGATGCATTATGGGCGTACCAGACTGCCTTTAAAATATCAATTGGAATGTCGCCTTTTCGATTGGTGTTTGGTAAGGCACGTCACCTTCTAGTGGAAATTTAGCACAAGGCGTATTGGGCAGTGAAAAAGTGCAACATGCAGAGGAATTTCTTGATAACCATATTTGGAGGAAAAATTTCAAAGTAGGAGAATAAACTTTAATCTGGGCCGTAAATTTAACTCTTCAAATGATTTCAGAGGCGGAACTATATGGGGGCGGGAGTGGGCCATGGCCCCCCAATCCAATTTTTTTGGTATATATGTTCCTCGTGTTAATAGCTTCTATTTGATATATTATACGCTCGAATCTGACATTGAGCAAAAAGTTAGACACATACAAACCACTTCTAACAAGTCATTTACTTAAAAATGTTTTTATCTTTTGCTAAACTTCCTACTTTCATAGTGTAATTGAACCCGAAAGCTTTGAATAAGTTATTGTTGGAATGTTTTGAAACTTGAATCACACAATTCATTATTAGTACGAGGGTTTCAGTTTAGATTTTAGTTTTTAGTTATGAGCCTTTAGTGTTCATAGATTCAATCCGTTCGTATTCTGAAACATAATTGTATAAGTTGTCTTTATAAACTATTATTTTCTTAATGTAGTTTTATTCTAAAATATTTTATTCTCTCCTCAATAAAATATATTCTTTTTTTGTATAAATTTATATTTTTATTTCTACATCTTTCTCAACAGTCAACACGTACTATCTTATATAATAATATTTTGCTATTTTGAAAAAAATATGCGTGTTTTAAGTATTTATTTTAATTATGTATTAATAATTATAAGATTTTCTTTAAATATTTTTCAATATTTTGTACTCCATCCGTTCGGAAATACATGTCGTTTTAAGATTTGTCTTAAAAATTAAAAATCATATGATACGACTTAAATACCGTCAATCTTGTTAAGATCTTTTCACTTGTATTTTATTTATACGTAAATATTTTTAATTATTGAAGATAATGTTGAAAAAAAGTGTGGTAAAATATGTCAAATGACAAATATTATTGAACAAAAGAATTAGGTTAAAACGACATGTATTTATGAATAGAGGGATTTTTTTTTTAAAATTGAAAACACATTAGTTAGATTAGAAAAATTTATTGACCCATGCAATCGGATTTTTCTGGTTCCGCCCCTGTTCAAATGGCCAGGATGTTGCATCATATTGCATATAAGAAGTGTGTTTCATGTGATCCAAACTCTGATTGATATTCAGGCTCTTAAAGTTTATTCTCATTTTTTTTTTATTGTTGTTAGTTTAAGTTGTTAAAAGAGATCATATGAACGAATGAGTAGGGTTAAATTTTGGTCTTATAATGTATTTATAAAAGAAAAAAAAAAGTCTTCGAACATCTAATCAAGTGGTAAGGATCTCAAATAGCATTATAAGATTTTTGTTTTGACTACCATGTGCAATGTCTATGATAAAGAAAAAAGAAAGAAAAATACACAAACATAAGAACGGGCTATCCTTCTACTTTTTTTTTTGTTTCTATGCCGCCTAAAATTAAATGTGAAAATTAATTTAGTGGGCTGGATTAACTGTACTAGTGTAGGTTTATTCCATGTGCTTTTTAGTTGTTGACATTTACCACATTCGTTATTTACAATATAATACTTTAGAAAATTATCAAAATAATTAGTGTAAAATCAACATCATTGGAAATATGAAATATCTGTTACTATGGCCATGATAATGTTATTATATACAAGAAAAATCATAAAAATTTGATTATTTTCTCTTCTGCATCTCCCACGTTATTAAAGAAGTGGAAACTGATTGGTAATGGCAACAATTCTGAATGGTAAAAGATCTCCTTGATTGCATTTCACTTTCAGTGGTATCCTATTGAGAGTGAAAGTTGGTGAGTCTAGATTATACTAATTACCAATTTACCAGGTCTTAGTTTGGTTTCCTTTATAAAATATTATATGCATGCAATAGCCTGCCCAAAGAGTTCGGGTGATAAGGAATCGGGATCATTTCGAATAAGCATTTTGCATCGTGTCCATTAATTAAATAATTATTATTCAAGCATATGATATTTAATTTGGTAGTTGAAGTATTATATATTGAAGGAGTAAAATAGTACTCTTAAACCCTCACTATAGCAATTTATGGTATGCTCCAAATTTTAATAAATCAGTACAAGATTGGATTTCCTCTTGATCAATATTGATGTATTACATCTTGAGCTGTTAAAAGTTGACAAGTCTCGTAAATCTGATTTAAAACGTCCTAAAATTTTAGGTTAAGATCCGAAAATTTGAATCCGAATTCCGAAATAAATCGAACTCAATAGACCCGAAACATGTAGGTTGAAATCCGGAATTTGTTGGGTTGACCGATTTAGCATATTTACATAATGTACAAAATTTATTTTGAAACTTATAGTATATTTTATTATTAAGATATATAAAAATGATATATTATAATTAAATGTTATTATTTAACTAAAATTTATTTTAATAATCATAAAAAATCGATATTTTTGATCCGGTAGTCAACTTGACCCATCCAAAAACCACAACAACCCGACCTGATTGATCCGTGACCTGTAACGATCCGAAACCCAGCTCAATACAAACCCAACCCGACTCAACCCAATTGACAGGTTTAATTACATCTATATGCTCCGATCCAAATTGAAATACATTCTGATGAAGTTAGAATTTGAACCACAAAAATTTATATGTATTTTACAAAGTTACTCTGCATATATTGTGAGTTTCTGTGTCGTAGAAATTGTTTTAATCAAGATTTTGGCACGACCAAACAATTGATAACGGGTAAAGATATAATTTAAAGATTTTGGCATATTGGTATCAATTATATTTAAATAAATTAATTTATTTTGAAATATTTTTATTATTATATAATTTTTTAATTTTATTTTAATGGTGAAGGTTTTTTAAAAAAAAATTACTACATTGACTTGCATGATGCGACCTAACTTTGACTAGTAAACAGATTGATCTGAAGTAGTACTCAACTCGATTCCGAAGTTACCCGTCTTGAATCGGGTTAAACAGACCCGGTTATCAATTGTTTGGTCGTGCTTGAAATTTTAAACTCTTTTCTTTTTTTGTTTGTTGAAATGTAAAATTTTAAATCGTATATGCTTACGAGTCTTTTTTTTTTTTTTTTTTGGTCGAAATGCTTACGAGTCTTTATATAGAAGGGATCCAATATTTGTGTCATGGGATCAACTTCTCTTACCTTTGTAGTCCGTAATTGAATAATTTGTTGCTCGTTGAAAAACAGAAAGTCAATAAATTTCATATGTGATATAACTGCAATTTAAAGAGAACGCTGGAATATTTGACAGAGACATCGAAAATTCGAAATAGAACAAGAATCAGTAACTAGTACATGTCAATTGCTAGAATTTTTTTTTTTATAGAAATAAAAAGAGAGAGTAGACTTTGGTTATAAAAATTCAACTTTTTGTCTTTTGCGGTTATCAAATGTTCATTGGAACACTTCAATTTATTTAATTATTATGAATAACAGATTAAATGAATTCCGAGTACTGTATTACTTAAATCTTTTGTGTGGTTTTCAAGTGGTCCTGGTACTCCTGGAAATTTATTTTCCTAATTTGAACCTTCAAATGGAATAAACCGCACGTCATTATGGTAGAATCAATACATAAATTATTGGCGTTCATGTTATGGGGCGTACAAAATGTTGAAACTTAAAACCAATGGTAAGCTGAAAAAACGTACACATTTTGCGTAATTGTGTCACATGTTTACAGTAGTAGATAGTACGTAGTAATCATCAAATCAGTTAAAAGCTTGTATTAACAGGGATTATGATTTGGTGACTATCAATTTATAATGCTACAAAGCTTCAGCGAGACAGCAACAGAATTTTCTTACCAGTTAGATTCTCAAAATGCGCAGAAAAAGAAAAGAAAGAATCTCAATAAAAGTTTTTTTTTTTTTATAAATGAACTACTAGCTCATTACAATGCCAACACTAGGTTACCCGTAAATTTCAAGGCTAACCTAAATCATCACGACGGATGATCTTTAGAAAATCAAATAACAGAGGATGATCACTAAACCAGGAACTACTAATCGAGATATCGACATGATCCAACAAAGATCCCGGGAAAAAAACATTAGAAATAGCAAAACTAAGCTGAGGAAAACTAAAAAGCCTCTTGGCGAGAAAATCCGCCGCAGAATTGCATTCCCTGAAACAATGAAAAAACACCACACAAGGAACCAAATCAACAAAATGACGGATATCATTTATAATAGCTTGAATTTCCCAAGGAACTTTCCAAGTTCGTTTTACAGAATTAATAAGAATTAAATTATCCCCTTCAATGATAAGGCGGGAAATGTTTAGCGAAACTGCACTATGAATACCATCAAGCAGAGCAAGCGCTTTTCAACTTGGAGAACCGAAATGGGAGGTTGTTCTTTACGATCAAAACTTAGAATCTTACTTTTGTGGTCTCGAATAAGAAAGCTCGAAAAAGTAGAAGAATTCGTACGCTTGGAAACATCAAAATTGAGCTTCGACCATAACAGAGGAGGTCTAATCCAATTTCGATTATTTTTTCTTTTCGGACGAGGCACAGTTTTGGGAGCTAAAATTGGCTGAGCAGAATTCCACTGTAAATACTGAGAGAAAGCTAAATCACATGGAAGCAAAGAAGAAATAAGTCTAGACGGATTAAAAATCTTTCCATTTCTATGTCCCCAAATAAACCACCAAAGTAAACAAAGGATATTACTATTTTTATTTGAATTTATAGTAGAAACAAGATTATCAATAAAAGTACCTGAGGAGATAATTTGAAATTTTAGATTTATCTTAGCCTCGAGTTTTGAAAGCATATTTTGCGAAAACGGATAGTTAAAAAACAAATGATTCAGGTTTTCATCTTCATTTGAGCATAACGATCACGTACTAAAAACACAATTGTAAAAGCGATTTAATCTATCTGTTGTTGGAAATCAGCACACACCTTCCACAAAAATTTTTTAATTTTAGGAGGAAGAGAGGTCTTCCAAATCCAACCAAACTCATAATTAAACTATCTATAGAAATCATACCCAAAGCTGAGGAGACTGAGAAAGCTCCGTCAATAGAAGGAAGCCAAACCAAACGATCCTCAAAGTCAGAGACAGGAATTCTAAGAGAAATAATTGAATTCACAATTGATTCAGGAAGCAGCAAGCACAAGTACTCAACATTCCAGAACCGATCAGGAGTGCTAAAAGCTGAAACTTTTAAATTAATGTTATCATTATTATAAAACGACATTAAATTAGTATTTCTAATCCAAGGATCTTTCCAAAAATTTATAGAATGACCATTTCCAATAGTCCATAATAAACCTTTAGAGAATTTGTCTCTAAGATTGAGCAATCTACCAAACTGCCAAGAACAATTCTTTTTCTGCATCTCAAAAATTGAAGAGGAACCCAAGTGTTTTTCAGAAATAATACGTACCCAATAATTATTTGGAGCAGTTAAGATTTTCCAAAGAAGTTTCATTTGCAAAGCAATATTTAGTAGTCTCAGCCGTCCGAAGTCCCATACCCCCAGACTCTTTAAGAGAGCATACCTTATCCCAACTTATAAGAGGATGATTAGAAGTAAACTTATTCCAAAAAAAAGATTTATTAATTTTATCAATTTCACAAAGAACACCTTTAGGAAGCAAAAAACTTTGCATTAGATAATTAACCTGACCTAACAGATTTGACTGAATAAGCACAACCCTACCTGCCTGAGAAATAGAGTTTGCTTTCCACTGAGAAAGCTGTTTTTTCAATTTTGTAATTGAATATGCAAAAACTGCATTTTGAACCCTACCTTTAAGAATAGGAATACCAAGATATTTCTCCATAGAAGTAGTAATTTGAATATTAAGAACACTTGCAAGAGAAGTTGCAGTTTGGCGTGAAATATTTTCAGAGACCTGAAAACTACTTTTATGATAATTAATCAAAAGGCCAGAAACCCTAGAGAAAGAATCCAAGAAACCTTTAATATAATTAATATTAGCATGAGAAGCATTAGCAAAAATGATAGTGTCATCTGCAAAGCTAAAGAAAGGCAAACAAACTCCATTTTTAACTAAATGAATACCCACAAATTTGGAATCTAAAGTAGATTGTAATTGAAGGGATCTCGCAAGATATTCCATACATATAATAAAAATAAAAGGGGCCATCGGATCACCTTGGCGAATACCACATTGAGGGGAGAACTCGGTCCCTGGTTCGTTATTAACCAAAACCGAGGAAGAAGAGGTAGTAATGCAAGTCATAACAAGATTAAGCTAATTGACATGGAATCCAAATTTAAGCAGAATTAATCTAATAAAATTCCAATCAAGTTTATCGTAAGCCTTTTCCATATCAATTTTCAAATCCATCCATCCTTGTTTACCTTTTTTCTTTTTATGAAAAGAATGAAAGATTTCGTGAACAATTAGGATGTTATCCTGAATAAGTCTCCCTTGAACAAACGCTCCCTAGAGAGGATGAATTAGATTAGGTAAAATAGAAGCCATACGATTAGCTAAAATTTTTGTAATAACTTTGTAAATCGTATTGCACAAACTAATAGGTCTAAAGTGATTTATTGTTAAGGGAGAATAAACTTTAGGAATAAGAGCTACAAAAGATTTATTAATCGATCTAAGCATATGACCTGAATGAAAAAAGGCCTGAACTGCTAAAACTACAGAGTTTCCAACAATGTTCCAATAATGTTGAAAGAAATCAGCAGGGAAACCATCCGGTCCCGGAGATTTATTAGGAGCAAGATCAAAGACTGCAAATTTAATTTCCGCTAGAGAAGGCGCTTTACATAGCATCAAATTATTCGAAGTTGAGACCAAATTAGGAATAATATCTAAATCTGAATTATTAACAGAACAAAGGGGATTCAAGTTAAACCGATGAGCAAGCTCTTCAGTTATTTTTTGTGAAATTAAGTCATGATCAAATAGAACAATCCCTTCAGTAGTCGGAAAAGAGAGAATTCTTTGTTTATAAAAACGAATTTTGGAAACAGATTGAAAGTATTTAGTATTTCGATCCACATTTTGCAAGTGTATAATTTTTGCTCTTTGTTTCCAAAAATTATGCTGAAAGTCTTAAAGAGCATTATATTTATTAAGATGAGCCTGGAGTTTAGAAAGAATGGTAGAATTATGGGGATCAATTAATAAATCTGATTGGAGTGATAATAACTGATATTCAGATATTTTGAGTTGTTCAAAATTATTATTAATATGATGTTTAGCCCAAACTTTAGAATATCTTTTTAAAAGATTTAATTTCATAGAGAGACGGAACATAAAAGACCCAGTCATTTGGTAATTCCAAACTTTGGAAACTAAGGGATTAAAAGACGGGATTGACATCCAAGCATTTTCAAACCTAAAAGGAATTTTACAATAAGATTTACAGGATCCTATTGAAAAAGATATCAGGCAATGGTCTGAGGTTGTAAAAGGATGATGTTGAATTACAAGTGACGGGAAAATATGAGTTAGAGTTTGATGTATAAGAACTCTGTCCAGTTTTTAAAAAACATTATCCTGAGCCACCGAGCTTTTACGCCAAGTAAAAGGGAAGCCAGAAGTTCTAGAATCCACAAGGCCAAATTGATTGGAAAATTTTAAAAGACGATTAAATCTACTAGATAAAGGAGGGACACCTTCTAATTTGTCGTTAACTAAAGAAATTTCATTTAAGTCGCCTATTAAAAAGAATGGTGAATTAATCTGAGATATTTGTAAAGCAAGGGAATTCCAAAAAATATTTTTTTGCGCTTCCCTTGCCGGGGCGTAAACAAAAATTAAAAGAAATTCTTGATTAGGATAGGAATATTTCATAATGATTAGATTAGAGGATTGATGAAATAAACTACATTTTCAAGTTTCAGTATTTTCACAAATTAGGAGCCAAAGGTCACCTCTAGACCCCACAGAGGGACAAGAAATAGCAGATTGGAAACCTGATTTGTGCAGAGTTGAATAGTTGGGATCATCTTCTGTTTTAGTTTCCGCTAGACAAAGAAAGTTTAATTTATTCAATTTTCTAATAAACCCAACTTCTTCCCAGAAATTAGGCCTGCGAATACCTCTAATATTCCAATATCCTATATTCATAAAAAACCTTGTTGATTAAAAGCAAAACAAGTCATAAAAAATATTTCAACTTGGAAAATTTGGTTTGACAAGAACCCCAACGACATAGAGAATTGAAACATAAAAGCGAAACAAGAGCAAAGATTATATAAAAGAAAGTTAAAAGAAGAGTAGCAGCACAACTCAACCTAATGAATTGAACAAGATTCAAGAAATTAAGGTTAAACCAAAGAGAAAACTTAAGAATATACAAAAGCAGCATACATACATAGTAATCAAAAACCCGAAAGAGGACCAAGCTTTGATAATTTTAACGGAGAAATTAAAAATAAAACATTCCGAATAATACATAAGGGAACTAAAATTAGACCAATATTACAAATACAAGCGGATAACAAAAAGTACTGTATTGGAAATCAGAGAAGACTTGAAGACATAAAATTGCAGCCTGCTCAAGACCAGGAAGGAGTCCAAAGAACCATAAAGAAACCTAACAGACGTGTTAATTAGAAAAGAAATAAGCATGTTATAAAAATAAATTGAATAGTAGCTTAAGCATACAAGTGTTAGAGAAGGAGGAAGACAATTAAAGCACAAAATGAGGTTTATTAAGGGATAGCTTAAAAGATAAATTTTAACAATAACAGAGAGATCATAACAAGTTGAGTAACATAAACTGTATCTTAATATTTCACAAACCAAGCATACATAACTGGAATACTTGATAATCTTACACACAAGGGCATTACCAAAATCAAAAGAGGCTAAGACAAGGAAGCCACTGCCCATACACACATCAAAAGATAAGATTGACAACAACTGAAATGAGGACATTATCATTATATTAAAAACTACATAACTACAACCATATAAAGACAAAATTAGAAGATATGTTTGAAAAAGTCTTGTAAACAATAATTTCCAATTTTGGTCAGCATTTAGGTTTTGAGTGTAAACATGTAATATCATTGCAATTCTCAGAAGATGTTCATAAAAAAGATGATGCATCCAATTTTCTTCATAGAATGTAGAGGATTCCTCAGAAAGAAGGAGAGGCCACGCTACAACTATATCAAGCAGATACAGGAGCCAAAGGCAAACACCAACTAGTTGGGGAATGAGCTTACTACTAAAAGGGTTCAAACAAGTCTTATGTAGTGAAGGCAACAACTCCTCAACCACTACAGAAATAAAAACCAGCCATAAAAGTGGGAGCACTAGCTACCAATTCACTACAAAGAATGAACCATTAGCAAGCACACAAGCTATCACAGAAAAGGTAAAGAAGATAAGAAAATCACATATCACCCTGGAGCAAAAAAGGAATAATGAGAAACCAGAAATAAACAAGGATCTGAACCAGAATAATTCTAGCATTTTCATTAAGAAAATACAAGAAGATATTTCACATACAACAATAACCAAGCATTGCACATACCAACACTCTTGCAACAGCTCAGAAAGCCAGAATTAGGCAGAAGATTCAAGGATACAGAAGCTTGGAAAGATTTCACCTGAATGCAACGAACCTATCTCCTTTAACCAAACAGACCGAGGAAATATATAACATCTCACCCATATCAAGAGAATATGGTTGAAGATGAATGGAGAAAATGATTCAATCTGCAACAAACTCACACAAAAGAACTTTGTAAGTGTACAAGGGCAATCGAATCTAGCAATTTTTACCTTAGTTAGAAGGAGAACATGAATCAAATTAACGATTAGCGCAGATTTGTTATGAATTGGGAGGTAAAGGTTCAATAAAGTTTCAGCAGGATAGTGTTCATTCTCTAAAAGCAACAGTTTAGACAGATTCTCAATCTTGCTGGACAAAAAATCCACACAAGAGAGAAGAAGTCCACACCGAAGCAGGCAGAGAAAAGTTTGGAACAAAAGAAACAACAACAAAACAAGAATAATTAGGAGACAAGGAGAAACATTCACATAACCTGATAATACTGACATCCAACAGCAAGAAGAAGGGAGAGACAAAATCTTTCCCTTCAACAGAAGCCCAAGAACCGCACTCCTCATGGCCACAAATCCCTCAAATAAAGAGAGATCCTTCGCATAAAGCCCCAAATACCAACAACTAAGGTCGAAGAACTTATATGAACTAGATGATCTTCAAAGACATCCCCAGGCAACTGAACCAGATCAGCCACAAGCGAACAGAAGAAACTCCAACAGAACAAACTAATCTGATAGATCGAAGAACGAAGAATCCAAATCCAGGAGCAGATCCAGCAAGGATCAAAATGAAGAAGGAGGTTGGGGAAAAGGTCATATTATCGGCATTGGAACCGACAAGGGGTAAAGGGTTTCAAGGCAGTCTCAGATCCAAAGCAAAGATCAAACGAACCAAGAAACCCTAAGATTTCAAAAAAGAGGGAAAGAGCATAAACAAGCACAAGACTGATCTGAGGAGGCAAAGCCAAAATCGAGGCATGGCACACAAAGAGGAAAGCAGGTTTACATAAGGGAAAGGCGAAGAACAAACGAAGAATCGAAGAGGCTAGGGGAAAGAGCACCCCAAAAGGGGCATTAGGGCCGGCTACAAGGAAAAGGAAGAAAAACGACATCGCGTGAAGGCGCGTACTCTTTCTCAGTTAGTACAGCAGAACCGGTTACCAGTTGAACGACAAATATAACCATCCACCTCATCATAATCTCAATAAAAGTTGAATTTGCATTATTGACCCTAAAAATGTTGTCAATAAAAAAAAGGCCGAATAACCGAAAACCACCCTTATAAAAGCCATATTGCTCTAAACCACCCTTTTAATATCAATTTACCGAAAACCACCCTCATAAGGTCTTCCGTTAACAAATGACCACCCGTCCCCAGCTCCCGTAAAAAAAATCCGTCTAAAGTATGAAATTACAAATCCACCCTTTATTTTTCATTATATTATATTATTATAAATATACCTAATAAATTAAAACTAATTATTGCACAAAAAAGACAGCCTCGACGTCTACCAAGCAAAATTCCAACACGATTTAACCCTTTCTTTGAACTCAAATGACTTCATCGCCACCAGTGACCTTGCCGGGGACAACATTAATGAATTCGGATCTTGAACTTCGACCACCAAAATCACAGGCTCACTTTTCTCCAATCCAGATTTGGCTTGCCTTTGTGCAGTTTGGGTTGCTACTGGTTCGCCGTCAACTCCCTCCGTTCCTAAATCTCGCCTTTGTTTAGGGTTAATCGCACCAATCATCGAATTTTTGGGTTTGATCTTGAGATTCATTTTCTTTGAACTCGAATTTTAGGGTTTGATCTTGAGATTCATTTTTTTGCCCCATTTCCTTTTTTTGTACTTTTATTTCACATTAAAAAATTAATAATGGGGCATGTGCATACAATACTAACGGTTTTTTTGACGGGAGTTGGGGGCGGGTGGTCATTTATTAACGGAAGCCCTTATTAGGGTGGTTTTCGATAAATTGATATTAAAAGGGTGGTTTAGAGCAATATGACATATTATAAGGGTGGTTTTCGGTCGTTCGGCCTAAAAAAAATCCTTATTTAGATTAGATGGCAAAGGGAGTCTTTTAGAGCATTGTTAAGGGTCCGGCTAATGTGTGCCCATGGGCACACAATAAGAGTACTAACTTTGGAAATTATTTCCAAACTATTCACTAAATTAGAATTAATAAACCTATTTAAAAAAAAATTAAAATTAACAAACAATATCCAAATTTGCCAAGATTAGTATTCTTTTTATGTGCCCATGAAAATCCGTTGTTATAAAAACTTGTGTAATTATCAATTTATTTTATATTAAAAAAAGTAACTTACACATTATTTTTTTATTTCCAAATTACAACTGATTTTAAAACTATCTTAATTCAATTAAAAAAATCAAAGAAAAGGTGCAGGTGTCATCGAGAGAAGATGAACACCATCATCATCCCCCAAATATGCTTCTCCTCATTAGTCCCTCCAAGAGAGGTTGTTGTTGGATCGTATTCGTTAGCAAAGAATTAGGAATAGTGGTTAAGATGTTCCCAAGGCAGCGGAAAAAACAAAACGCAAGTAAACAAAACAATATTAAGTGGAATCAGTTCCTTATAGAGGAACCCCACAATATTGTACCAAAAAAAAGAGGAACCCTACAATAACCGACTAGTTGTGCAGGTAAACCTCTACCTCCCCTGAAGGACTTTGGATGACCTTCTTCTTTTATTTATTGTTCCCTTAGCTACAATAGGTAAGGTTCAAACGTCTGTGTTCCTAGAACTCTCCGAACTCTACAAACACTAATGAACCTTCTCAACCTAAGTACTAAGACAACAACTAAACTAAAATAGGAAACTCAAATCTTACCCTTCATTCTTCACTACTCAGTTCCGTTGCTCTTGGGAACTCTTTCTTTATCGTCGCCGAGATCACACACCCACCGTCGGTGACTTCTCTGGGTTCTTCTTCTTTCTGTCTTGGCTCTCTCTAGGGTTTGCTTGATGCTTTGTGAGAAGTGAGTTGCAAAGTCACTATTCATTCGTATATATAAGCATCTTCATCTTTGGAGCCTAATCCTTATCTCTTTGAGCATTTGTCCAAAATGCCCTTGCCTTGCTCTCCAAGGCTTTGTACTTTCTTCACATGTGACTCCATTTGAATTTCATGAACTCTTGGAGATCATCGGGCCATTGGATCAATCGGTTGAATCTGAGGAACAAACTACGCCTCTGTTTTGCCTGGAACAGTTCTCCGCGTTTCACGTTGAGTTATCTCAATTCTGTCTTGGGAGTTCCCTTGAGTAGGGAACTTGCAACACCTAAGTTCCCTTGACGGGAACGTTTGCATAGGGCTTTGTGGTTCTAGTTTGAGTTGTTTTTCCCTTAAAATACTTGAACATAGTACATTAGTTCCGTAATGATGTTTGTCATTATCACAACTAGAGAATTTTATCGTTGTTCCAGTGTTTTAGAACATAAGTCAATAATTTCCCCCTTTTGATGATGACAAACCTATTTCAAAAAGACAAGTATTTCAATGCATGTGAAGACCAAAAGACAGTGTCAATGTTCCCTAAGAGTTTCTAATGTAGTTCGTGACACGATAATTTTTACAAGGAGTTCCACTTCCATAGTCATAGTATTTCCTCCTTAGCATTTTTGAGCAAACAAATCCCCCTTAGCAAGAGTATTTCTGAGATAACTTAAACAATACTACTCATAGAATTATACTTCTCCCTTTTGGCATCATCAAAAAGGAAATGCACGAAATAAGAAAAACAATAAGAACATTGTTTTGGACGAAAAATAACCAAATATTCTCACGTCCTAAATTGGGGTTACAATCAAAAGATCAGGAGATGGTGATGAATCGTAATAATTGAATTATGACAAATTGAGATTTTGAGTCTCTCGGATGTTTAGTTCAAAAGCTCTCTTTTTACAAGTGTGGAATAGATGGTTACAATGGTGTCTCTTATTTTTCTTTAAACCTATTGATTCTGGCCGTTATCCTTGTTCTTCCACGTTTCCCATGTTCGTTGATGCATATCTCAGCTGTTAGCCATATCCCACGTTCGGCGATCTCCGGTTTCCTCCTTTCTTCCCCGCCATTACTTCGGCGAGGGTGCTCCTCACGAGCCCCTCGCTCAACGTCCTCGCCTAGTATCCTCACGAGCCGGCGCTGGATTGGAGCCTAAGCGTCGTCCCTGCACTCGCCTAGTTTCGCTCGCACCTCCCCTCGGAAACCCTAGTTTGCGCCGCCAAGGTTTACTTGCCTCTGGTTGCGTCGTTTTCTTCTTCTCCTTCCTTGCCATGGTGGCTTGTTCTTCTTGAGTCACTATGGGCAAGAAAAAGCGGAACTTGATTTCACCCTCCCTAAAATCCAATAAGAAGTTTGACGACCCCAAGGTGATAGATGCTTTTGCTGGTTTAGATGACCTTATGGAGGCCTCCATGGCCAAGCATCTCTAGAAAAAATGGAACCAAAGGTCCGCTCCCCTTGGGCCTACCCTCCTGAAATCTCCTTCAAATTCCACCGTTGGAGACATCCTTGAGTTTTCCTTAGCCAAACAATATGAGGATGGTTTCTTAGGAGGTGAAGGTGATGATGACGAGGTCGCTGTCCATGGCCGTTATGATCTCTCGGATGATGATTCGGAAGATCCTGATTTTCCGGGTTTGCACAGCCTCGCCAAAGGCTCATTGCTGACCATGGCTCGTCCCACCGTGCCGGAAAACCCTAGCCCGCACCCATCGCTGACTAGATCCCAACCCATCGTGCCATGTCTCGCCGCCGGTGATCCTTCGCAGCGTACCATCAATGGCACTATCGAACCAGCAGAAACTGAAGAGTTGGTCAGACCCGTGGCCGACACCAATGTAATCGAGGAGTCACACCTGTCCCGAATGCATGCGCACGCCCCTGCAGCCATCAATGCTTCACTGCGTCCCGAGGATGACAGTCCAAGGGTCGCGACTGATGGGGACGCGCTTGGGAGATCCCTCCCTGCCCCAACGCCTGACTCCGACACTCGCCCTGGCACAGCCTTGGCACATGCTGATGCGATCAATACTCCAAAGTCCCCGATCAATGCCCCAATGTTGGCCTCGGACTCTAGCCATGGCACAACCCTTCCACCTGCTAGTGTGATCAATGCCCCAAAGGCCCCGAATGCTGCGATGCTCGAAACCTGCCCTGGCACGACGAATGGGTCTTCGGCTGAACACGTCGGCACTAGCGCGGCTGCTGCCATGTTTTCTGCCCAGGCTACGCACCAACCTGCTACAACAACTCGGTTCGCCACCAACAACCAAAGGCCGAATGCTTGGGCGAACAGGACAAAAAAGATTTTTATGAACGAAGGACTCGGAGGTAAACTTTCATACACCCCTCCTACTTCTTCTCGAGTCTCCAATAAAGTTTCCGAAGGTCTATCAAAACAAGAAGTGTGGGGCTGGTCGTTCTTAGGACAATATGTCGGTTTCTTTTCTGGTAATTTTTTGATCAAGGAGCTTGCTAAATCATGGGGGGTCAAGTCTCGGTTTAGAGTTGAAGAAGGCTGGATTATCTTTCAATTTGACACCGAGGATGATCGTGACAAGGTACTTCAAAATGGACCATACTATATTCATGGTAAGCCTCTTATCCTCTAAAACATTCCCAATAAATTTGCTTTCAACTATAGGAACATAGCCACTATCCCTCTTTGGGTCCGAATCTATGGTCTTTCTCAAAATTTTTGGACCTATGATTTGATTGGCCGTGTGGCATCCTATATTGGCAAACCTTTATATGTGGATCCGGTCACCGATGGAAGAAAAAGGGGATCGTATGCTAGGGTCTTAGTTGAGATTAATTTTACTGAAAACATCACTAGAGAAGTTGACATTGATTTGGTGATGGGGCCTCGGTTGATTGCTCGTGCCTCATTGAAAATGAGCCATTATTTTGCAAGGGTTGTTGTACTTTTGGTCATGCTTTAGATAAATGCAAATTCAAGGAAAAACGCACCGATGTTGGTGTTAATGCAAGAAGGAAAGAAAAAGTGGTCAAGTTTGTTGATGGGGTTGATACTTTGCCGACCAACAAAGGCGCGCCTTTGGTTCATATGGCCTCGGCGCTCCCCCCCTCGGTTGACATGTGCAAGAACCCTTCCTCATCCCCTGCCTTAGTTGTGCCAAACCCATCCCCACTGCCCTTGCCCAAGTCCCCCCTTGGTGTTGAAGCCCCGACCCATGGCCTTGATAATCCGAAAGAAAAACAACAACAAAAAGAAAAAGAAGAAGAAGCAAGCCATGAGTGGCCTAGCCAAAGACAACAAAAAGGACCAACATCAAGACTCATACAAGGATACAAGTGCTTCGTCTAGCTCGGCTGTTGACTCTTTGGACTCTCGGGAGAGTGGCTCCTTGGCCAGCGCAAACAATGGCGTGAAGGACTCCGAGGTTAGTGGTTTTAGCTCCAACGATTCCGAAGTTTCAACGGCTGAAAATGATGAAAATGAAGTTCAAGACCACGATCAAGATAGTCACACTTTGGCCAAGGCAAAGAAGAAAAGATCTCCCTCCAAGCGTTGCATTCTCCTCGGGCTTAAGGCGCGCCCTAAGTGGCCCATGGACCCCTCCGGCCGTGTCACTCGGAGCGTTGCACGTGGCCAAGCCAAGCCCCCGGACTCTTAGCTTTGGTTTTTGGTTTTGTGTTTGATGTTAGGCGATGCTTTGATGTTTGTTGATGGTTGTTTGTTTGTACTTCGTTGCTTGATCTAGTTTGATTTAGTTTATTTTGTTGCGTGCTAGGAAGGCCTACATGCCTTTCCTTAACGCCTTTGCTAGTTGGTTTTGGAAGCCTTCGTGCTTTCCTTGATGGTTTCTTTTGACACTTGTGTGATTGTAACACCTCTTTTGAGGTGCATATTTACTTTAGTCGAATTTACCGATCCCCTTTGGGGCATCAAAAAAAATCTTCTCTCTTTTTTCGGATGACTGTTAACTTCTCTTATCTTCGAGATATCTTTGATTTCCATCTTCATGCACGAACTAGACTTCTGTTTTATTTCTGGGTTGCCTTGCTAAATGGGCTTGATGTTTTTTAGGCCCAACAATAACCCCTAAATTTAATCCAAATCCGAACACACAATTTTGATCAGATTTTCCGCTTTCTTCTTCGTGATACGAGAAACATGGATTCGCTCGGTCCGTCCGATCATCTTCTGGGAGGGGAGACGTCGCGTCACCCGGCGGTCCCGTGGGCCCGGGGTACAACGAATAAACGGATCCGGTGGGACTCCCAAGGTGGATTACGGGACCCATTGCCGTACCCATCTCTAAATTAAACAAATCCCGACCTCCGTGAGGTCCCGAGACTTCGGAAACGAGGTCTAAACCTCGTTGCTCAAAAGTTGACACCCCCGCCCCATCTAACCACTCAGCGAACACCGCTCTACCAACCAATAATCAACTGTCTCACTCTTGACCAATCAAAGAGCTTGATCTCGGGCGTCCCACATCGAGCAAGCATCAAAACTTGATTCCTCAAACCTCTATAAATAGGGGAGAACCTCGTAGGGAGCAAGAGGTCGAAAAACATCTTTAACTCAAGAACTATCTTGCTCGTTGAAGATCGACGTGTTGAATCATCGTCAAAGACCTCACTACAGACAAGTGAAGTCCACAAAAAGACTTCAAGTCGCACAGAGTCCTCGTTCGCATCAGAGACCTCGCAGAAGCATCTCGCAGACCACAATCACCACACACTAACTCAAGCTCCTCAACCTCGCCGCCAGAGGTCATCGGACTGCCTGTGGGTGATAGAATCTCGTAGCAATTAGGAGATCTCGAACCTTGTTAGATCGAGATCTCGAATACTCTTAGGGGGTCTAAGGTGTAGTCTCGTTTGCTTGTAACCTCGTGATCTGTAATCTCGTCATAATAAAACAATAAATAAAGAGCAAGTGTTTGCACGATCGGATAAAAGTAATCTCGTTTCTTGTCTTCTAGCGCTGGTTTATTTCGGGTTTCATCACTGGCGCCGTCTGTGGGAACCTCTTCATCCTAAGCAGTTTTCCGATTTGTGCAAACCTTGGCTTTTGAGTCCCTCAAAATGGCCTGTCCGAAAAACTTCTTCCCCCAACACCCCGATAACATGCCCGAAACCTCGCAGTGGATGGGCACGGGACCGCCGGGTTGTCTGTTCGTGGTTCCTCTGGGGTGGCGCACAACGCGCCACAAAAACCTTACCCGTTCTAAGGGTATGAGCCGGGCGGCGCTCCCCCAAACCCATATCCCTACCCGTGATATGGACAATATCAACAGGGCTTCGCCCCTTCATACGTCCCTATATTGGCCCCGGGCCAACCCCACTCCCAGTACGTACCCGCATACGTCCCCGGGCATGTGCCAGGGCGCGAGACGTCGACCAACGGCTCGTCAATGGAGAGGCCCCCCCGGACCCCATGCAGATCTCGAGGCCCCGCTCGCGTCGTTCGAGGATGTAGGATCCGGAGTTGTCTGAGACGGCGGGGAGCGCGATGCACAACCAAAGGTCGCGATCGCAACCCTAGGTTGAGGTCGGGAGCCTCTCCCCGTTTGTGGACGAGATTCAAAGCGCGCCGATGCCTAAGGGTTTCCATAGACCACAAATGGGGCTTTATGACGGTTCGTCAGACCCGGAGGAGCATGTGAAGCACTTCGCTGTCCAGATGAACGTCAACTCCTACAACGACGCCATTTTCTGCTGTTCGTTCCCAACCACCCTGGAAAAGGCTGTGATGACGTGGTTCATCAGTTTCAAGATCGGTTATGTGGCCTCGTTCGCTCAATTGTGCAGGTCCTTTATCGCACACTTCAGCGGTTCGAGGAAGCGCAAGAAGAACATGCGGGATCTCCGCGGTATTGATCAGGGAGAGGTCGAGTCACTGGGCACCTTCTTCACGAGGTTCACAACCGCGGTGGCAGAAATCGCGCATATTGACAAATCGTCGGTGCGCGACACCCTCATGGGTAACCTGTGCTAGGGGGCTTTCAAGAATTACATTTTTCTGAAGAGCCCGACAACGTACAACAACCTGTGCGCCCGGATCACTGCCCAGGTGTACGCTGAGGACGCCGCCAACCAAAGCTCGCGATCGAGGACCGACAAGGAAATCGTCGCCAAGGCTAAGGGAAAGGCGAAGGTGGCCGCGCCAGCCACGAGGGATGCGTATGTGACGCAGGCCCAAACCCCTGTCAACAACAACAGGAACAACAACAACAACAACAACAACAACAACAAGAACAACAACAACAATAACAACAGGAACAACAACAACAATAACAACAGGAATAACAACAACAATAACAACGGGAACAACACCAACCGCAACAACAACTGCGGTAGCAATTGGAACTGCTACGGCAGAAAGCAACGAGGCTATAGGGGCAAGGGCGTCCCCTTGTACAACACAAACGAGAAGGGACGTGCCAACCCCGCATCGGGAGCAAACACCGTGCCACAAGGCCCGGGTCAGGCCAGTGCCAACAACGTCGAACATCAAGCTCCCACGAAGCAAGCACGGTCTGGGCAGACGCAGACACCCGATGGGTATATTCACACCATCTCGGGTGGGCCTTCGCTGGCTGGGTCGAGCCAGGCAGAGAGAAAGAGGTACGCGAGGGCAAGTCATCATGAGCCCTCAATATTTAGCTTTGCCCAGACCTCGCGGTCCCACGTAGGCCTGGCCTTCACCTTTGAAGATGCCGAGGGACTCCACATGCCGCATTCGGACCCTTTGGTGGTACATGCTCAAATGAGCTCAAAAATGGTGAAGCGGGTGCTGGTGGACACGGGGTCTTCCGTGGACATCATGTACTACGGCGCTTTCGAGCAGTTGGGCATCTCCGAGACGTCCCTGAAGCCCTACGTTGGGAAACTCACCTCCTTCTCCGGGGACGAGGTCGACGTCGCAGGTCTTATCGACCTCTGGATGACGTTGGGCACCGATTCGACGAGGTGAACCGAAATGGTGGAGTTAACTGTGGTGCACCTGCCCTCGGTGTACAACGCAATCATCGGGAGAGTATCCCTGATGAATTCCAAGCGGTGGTGTCCATTTACCACCTAAAGATGAAGTTCCCCGTCGACGACGGGGTCGGAAAGGTGATGGGCAACCAAGAGGAGGGTCGCGTATGCTACGCGACCTCTGCAAAGCAGAAATGCCCGATGTTCATGGTGGAGTCCCCCGGTGAGGCTGACCTCGAAGTCCAGGACTTCACGGTTCCCATCCCAGAGGCGAAGAGAAGGGTGGTCACCCCTTTCGAGGATGACGACGAGAAAATCTACCTTGGAGAATGTCTCTTTGGGAAATCAACCACGTCACTAGAGTCCTTGCTTTCCAGATCCCGCGACGTGTTCGCTTGGACTGCCAAGGACCTCCGCGGCGTGCCGCGAATCGTGGCCAAACACTCCCTGAACGTCGGCATTACCACCCGCCCCGTGGTGCAGAGACGAAGGAAGATGAATGAGGAGAGGGCAAACGCTGCAAACGCCGAAGTAGGGAAGCTGTTGGCCGCGGAGTTTATCCGCATGGTCCAGAACCCTAGATGGTTGTCCAACGTTGTGTTGGTAAAAAAAGCCAGCGATAAGTGGCGGATGTGCGTGGACTTCAAGGACCTCAACAAAGCGTGCCCCAAAGACAGCTACCCCCTGCCCTCGATCGAGGAGCTAGTCGATTCAACCGTGGGGAACGGGGTCTTGAGTTTCCTCGACGCGTACTCAGGATATAATCAGGTCTTGATGAGTCCCCGCGACGAGGAGGAGACGTCCTTCATCACACAACGAGGTACATACTGCTACAAGGTCATGCCCTTCGGCCTTAAAAACGCAGGAGCAACCTTCCAGCGTCTCATAGACCGGGTCTTCAAGGATCATTTGGGGAGGAATGTGTCGGCCTACGTCGACAACATCGTGGTCCGAAGAAAAATGCCCGAGGAGCATCTGGTCGACCTCGCGGAGGTCTTTGCAACGCTCAGACGCAACCGGCTCAGCCTAAACCACGAGAAGTGCGTATTTGGCGTATCGTCGGGAAAGTTCCTAGGCTTCATGATCAGCGAGCGCGGGATCGATGTGAACCCCGCTGAGATTGAGCCAATCCTCGCAATGAGGTCGCCACGATCTCGCACTGAGGTGTAGCGGCTCAATGGCGCCATAAATTACCTAGGGAGGTTCTGCTCCGTTTGGCGGATAAGTCCCTGCCTTTCTTCGCTGCCCAGAAGAAGAACGACAAGTTTGTTTGGGACGAGGAGCTTGAGCTCGCCTTCTCTGGGTTGAAGGCATTCCTGTCAAAACTCCCCACATTGTCGCCACCAATGGCGGGCGAGGACTTGCAGTTGTATGTGGCGTTGAGCCCGGAAACAGTCAGTGCGGTGCTCACCAGAAAATCCATGCACCCAGTCTATTTCATAAGCCGCGTGCTCCAACCTGCGGAGCAGCGATACTCCCCGGCGGAGAAGATGGCCCTGGCTGTAGTAACCGCCGCCAGGCCCCTGCGCTCTTATTTCCACGCGCACCCCATTCAGGTCCTCTCTGACCTCCCACTTCGACAGATCCTCCACCAGCCCGCCCTCTCCGGGAGGATGACGAAGTGGGCAGTCGAGCTCTCCGAGTTCGAAATCAGCTACCTTCCTAGGACTGCGATGAAGGGGCAAGCCCTCTCCGACTTCATGGTGGAAGTCACCATCCCCAACACTGATCCAAGCTCGGAGGAATGGAAGTTGCCATCCCCAATACGCCGGAGGTGGGGCTGGCGTATTCCTCGCCAGTCCCTCAATTGAGACGGAGTGTTAGGTCCAAATGTCCATCAGCCCATTTGTTAATCCGAGCCCATAAGTACACAGAGAAGTCATCAATCGTTCTGATCGAGAAAGGATCTTGGAATGGGGAGAAGTTATCAGTCACCCGATTGACAAAAGAAAGCTTCCGTCATGAAGCGGAGAGATCCGTTTAGAAGTCTTTGAGGAGAGCGTTCTGAGTCTCCGATATATGCGGGAAGTGGGAAGTAGTTGCAATATATGCCCTAGAAATCCGGAAGTCCTGGTACATGGGAAGTAACCGTTAGAGCTAAGATGTATATATGTAAAATTATGTATTTTGTAAAGAATAATCAAGAACCACACCAGAAAATCAATCAAACGAGAGGATCATTGCCCTTTGCTTTTGAGAATTTCGAGCTTGTTCGTATTTGCTATTTCCTTTGAATTCGATCGTGCTCCAATTAAGGGCAAAGGTTTGTTGATCAAATTTTTGTCCAAAATAATTTGGCCCCCACCGTGAGGCCCAACGATCGAAAAAAGATTCATTTCTTTGCATTGAAAAGAGTTCCGGAAGATCGCCATGAGCAACCCTAACGAAGGTGGTCAGGAGCTAGGCATCGGGGAGGATGGAGGCGCACGCCAGGACGCGTCGGCAGCCCTTCATCTCGAACTGTCCGAATTCGCCCGAAGGCTCCAAGCTCTGGAGAAAGAACTGCTCGATCAGCGTGCGTGTAACGAGAAGCACAAAGCAAGCATTAAGCAGTTAACCGCCGATAACGACGGTTTGCGCTCCCAACATCGATCCGTGTCCGAGCAACGGATCAAACCCGAAATAGTGGGGGAGAAGGTTCATCTGGGAACCATACCAGCCGTCATGGAGGAAATCCTGGCCTGGAGTTCATTTTCCCACCAGCAATGGTCCCCGGGGTATCATCATTTACCCCCGCTTAGGGAAACCCTGTTAGCGAAGGAGTAAGGGCACTCATACGCCTGCGATCGGCGTGAGAGGTTAGTCCCCGATGCTTGGAAGATGAAACCATAGACGATGACGAGGATTGGGACCGCCGTCGTCCCCGAGACCTCGAGAATATCGTCCGGAACCAATTCAGAATGTGCACGGAGTAGTTATCGAAGATACCCGGGGTCCCGCGGCCCATATAGAAAGAAGCGGTTGACGGTTACGATGAGTGACCTTTCGCTCCCCACATCGCCCAGGTAGAGATACCGAAGAAGTTTTCGGTACCCAGTATGACTCCATATGACGACACGGGGGATCCTGACGAACATGTGGCCATATTCAAGCAAAAGATGATGATTAGCGTGGTACCGTACCATTCCCTTGAAGCGTTGATGTGCAAGGGATTCGGAGCCGCTCTCGCGGGACCAGCCTTGAAATGGTTCGTTAACCTTCCAAGGGGAAGCATCCGTTCTTTCGCCGAGTTAATGGCTTCGTTCCGGGTGCAGTTCGCTAGTAGTCAGAGATTTGAGAAGCAGTCCAGCGACCTATATCGGGTTATCCAAAAGCCGGAAGAATCCACCTGGGAATACTTAGACAGGTTTAACCGAGAGAAGATCTCCATCCCGCACTGTGACGTGCCGACGGCGATGGAAGCCTTCCGTCAGGGGGTAAACCAGGATGGGGATCTCTACAAAGAGCTCTCCAGGCATCCTTGCCACAACTTCAAAGACGTGCAGACCAAAGCCCTGGCTCAAATTAGGCTCGAGGAGGATTTGAAGATGAGAAATCCCACGAGTGTCTGGGAGAGAGTAGATAAGAAAGCAGCACCAGATCACCGCCGAGAACGCCGTGACCAACCATACTGACGCCCTCACCTCGACGCGGTGAAGGTGAATGTCGCTGAAACCAAACCGGCCAAACCGTTACCACCGAAGTATGATGAGTTCAACCTGGGTATATCCCCCGAGGACTTCGTGAAGAACATAGCTCAAACAATACGAGGCGTCAGGTGGCCGAAGAGAAATGAAAAGCCCTATCCAAACAAGGATATGAGTAGGTGGTGTGACTTCCATGACGATTACGGTCATGTGACCAAGGAATGCGTAGCCCTAAGAAGATATATTGCCTACCTTGTATCTCGAGGAAGGATTACAGAAGTCGCGCCGAATGCGCAAGTCCCTCCAGATGTTGTGGGGGCCTCACGCGCAGGAAGGCCCGCATCGCCGGTACCTTCTAAAATTGTGAACGTGATTACTGAAGGGTCGAGTGTGTGCGGTCTCACTTATTCTGCAGCCAAGAGGAACGCACGGGAAAGCATCCATCATCGCCCAGCGTGTGAGAAGAATGACGTCGTCAACCTCACAATACACTTTGGCGAGGATGACGTCAATGGTCTTGGCGGACCCCATCATGACGGCCTCGTGATTTCTCTGTCAATCGAAAACGTCTTAATGAAGAGAGTCCTCATCAATACCGGGAGCTCAACCAAACTCATGATGCTGGAGGCTTTGAGAGGAATGGGACTGAGCGAGAAGGACGTGGAGAAAAACCCCACAACCCTCGTAGGCTTTAGCGGAGAAGTGAAGCACACCGTAGGAGACATCATCCTTCCCACATACGCAAAGGGCGTAAATATCCAGGTTAGGTATTCTGTTATGGATTGCCCGTCATGTTATAATGTAATAATGGGAAGGCCATGGCTCCATGACATGAGAGCCGTACCATCCACTTACCACCAAACGGTGAAGTTCCCAACTCCATGGGGGGTTCAAGAGATCCGTGGTGATCAAAGAGCGTCCCGGGAGTGTTACAAATCGGCGCTAAAACCAGCCGTCAGTCAAAAGTCCACCTAGCAATTAAAGGAGGCCATTAACTCTACCTCTCTAAAAGAAAGAGAAAGGAAAGATGAACAGGTAGAGGAAGTGGCCCTAGACCAATCTGACCTCAATCGGTAAGTGAAGATTGGAAAAGATTTGGAGCCAGCTATGAAAACCGAGCTGGTAGACTTCCTTAGTAAAAACTCGGAGTGTTTTGCTTGGTCTCATGAGGATATGGTGGGAATCGATCCAAATGTCATCACGCACAGGTTAAATGTGGACCCCAGTCATCAACCAGTAAAACAGAAGAGGAGGAAGTTCGCCATCGAGAGAAATAAGATAGTGGATAAAGAAGTGAGGAAGTTGATGGAAACTGGAAAGATCAAAGAAGTCAAGTGTCCTGAATGGTTGGCGAACGTAGTTGTCGTTCCCAAGAAGAATGGAAAGTGGAGGATGTGCGTAGATTTCACGGATTTGAACAAGGCTTGTCCCAAGGATTCATTTCCGTTACCTCACATAGATGCCCTGGTAGACGCCACGGCGGGCCATGGATTACTGACTTTCATGGACGCCTTCAGTGGGTACAACCAGATCCGGATGATAAGTGATCAGGAGAAGACATCCTTCATCACCATTAAGGGAACGTACTACTATAAGGTGATGCCCTTTGGGTTGCGGAATGCTGGGGCTACATATCAAAGGTTGGTGAACAGAATGTTCCAAGACCAAATCAGAGAAACTATGGAGGTGTACATAGATGATATGCTCGTCAAATCAAAGAAAGTTGTAGAGCACAGAAGTCACCTGGAGGAAGCTTTTGAAATCCTGAAGCAATTTAACATGAAGTTGAACCCACAAAAGTGTACATTCGGCGTAAAATCGGGGAAGTTCCTAGGGTATCTAGTCACCCAGAGAAGGATAGAAGCCAGCCCCGAGCAGGTCGGAGCAATAACGACGCTGAAGTTCCCCAGGTGTGTGAAAGACGTCCAAAAGCTCACTGGACAGATTGCTGCCTTGAACAGGCTCATATCTTAGTCAACAGACCGATGTCGTCTCTTTTACGAAGTGCTTAGAAAAAACAAATGTTTCCAATGGACCCCAGACATGAGGAGGCTTTCCAAGAACTGAAGAAATACTTCTCCAATCTTTTGATTTTGGCCAAACCCGAAGCGGGAGAAGCTCTACCCTTGTACCTGGCCGTCACTAAACAAGTCATCAGTGGGGTGTTAGTTCGAGAACAAGACGGGCAGCAGCAACCCGTATACTATGTTAGTAGAACTCTCCTGTCAGCCGAGATCCAATACTCTTCCTTAGAAAAGTTGGTCCTTGCCCTAGTCATGTGCTCCAACAAGCTTCGCCCGTACTTCGAGGCACACCCGATAGTGGTAAGAACCACACACCCTTTGAAGACGGTAATGCACAAGCCAGAATTCACAGGAAGAATGGCAAAGTGGGCGATTCACTTGAGTGGGTTCGACATTAAGTACGAGCCTAAAACTGCATTGAAATCTTAGGCGATGGCTGACTTTGTGGTTGATTTTAGTCCTACGACGGAAGGAGGGTCCGATCCAGCAGAGATAATGACGCTAGAAGCTAAGTCTCCAGTCAAATGGACGCTTCACACGGATGGCACTTCTAACGCTGGGGAACGGGGATAGGAGTAGTCCTAAAATCATCATAGGGGGATAGGGTGGCACACGGATGGCACTTCTAACGTTCGAAGCCACGAATAATGAAGTGGAGTATGAAGCTATGATCTTCGGGCTGACCCTCGCCAAGCACCTGGGCATACAGCAGATAGAAGTCAAGTGCGACTTGTTGTTGATAGTCAACCAAGTTCTGGGGTTGTACGAAGCAAGAGATGAGAGGATGGCAGCTTATCTAGATGAAGTCAAAAATCCAATTCCTCGTTTCGAGAAGGTTTCCTTCGCATAGATTCCAAGAGAGCATAATGCTCAACCAGATTCTCTTGCCCGCCTAGCGTCAGCCATTGATCTTGACGAGTACCCGGTAATCCCAATGGTTCACATCATGGTTCCCGCCATTAGAAGAACTCACACCAGCGATAGCAAGAAGTCTGAAATAATGACCGATGACGTCGCCCTTCTCGGAGCTGCCCCCCCATAGTGTCTTCATGAGCAGTGACGACGTTGATGCCAGAAGTTATCGGAATGATCCCGATCCAGACCTGCCTCTGAACGGATCAAACTATGAGAGAGCTCCTTTCGATCCCTCGGAGGCCAACGAAGCGCCTTGGACTCAGCCATACCTAGATTGGCTAACCAAGGCAAAGCTTCTAGAAGATAAAACTGAAGCTAAGTTGCTAAAGATGAAGGCCACCAAGTTAACGGTAGAAGGTGGGAAACTGTTCCACAAATCGGCAGTGGGAACATTACAACGTTGCCTAGCCAAGGAAGGTGTTCAGAGACTTCTTGAAGAACTCCATGAAGGAGATTGCGGGAACCACGCCAGAGGGAGAAGTCTATCCAACAAAGCCCATTGGCAAGGATGGTTTTGGCCTACTATGAGGAAAGACGCTGCAGACTTCTGTCGTAAGTGTGATGCTTGTCAAAGACACGCGCCAACCGCTCACCAACCTCTTGAGCCACTCTACCCCACACTTACACCATGGCCCTTTATGCGCTGGGGGATGGACATAGTCAGGAAGTTACCCCCTTCATCCGGACAAAGAGTGTTCTTCCTCGCTGATGTCTCTCTATTTGGTGGTGTTTTCATATGTGATTTCCTTTGTAAATATGTTTCTTTTTCCCCTTTTCTTGTGCGTTTTGTTCCTTTTTAGCTTAGTTCCCGTATTTCTATGAGATTCGGAGACTACGCACATTTTATGTGTTTTGTAGGTAATTTGGCATGAATCGAGGATCGATTTGAAGGAGGGTCGAGACATGGAGCAAAGGCCGAGCTAAAGCGGGAAAGAGAGAAGCAAGCCATGAAGAAGAACAAGAGGAAAGCCAACAAGAAGAAGGTGGAACGAGGTTCGGACCGAGTTGCAACCAACCTCGGGCCCGACTTTGAAGTCTCCAACCTCGGACCGAGATGCACAGTAACTCGGGCCCGAGGTCCTCCGTGTCGGTCCAAGTCGGTCACCGAACTACTTGGGCTCCAAGGCACGAATTTGTGGACTTCCACTTTTGCCCCTCATCTAATCTATAAAAGGCCCTCTTGTCTTCTAAGAAAGGGGGCTCTCTCTCACACAAAAGGGGGGAAAGGAGGTTCCCCCACATACACACAAGAGGGGGGGAAGGGTTCCCTCTCATACACACAAAAAGGGGGATTCCAAGGGAGGCAAGAGGATTCTTGGAGAGCAAGGAGGAAGGAGAGGAGAAGGAAGAGAGAGAGAATCGGCCAAGGGAGAGGAAGATTGATAGGTTTGGTTGATAGATTAGCTTTGCTTTGTTTTGATCTTGTGGATTTGGAAACCCTTGATTGGAATTTGTGGATTGCTTTTGATTTGAATGAAACTTCGCTTTGTTTTGAGATTGATGATGTTGATTGCTTTCCCTTTTGATTTGTTTGCTTTCTTTGTTTGCCTTATGGAGTAGATCTGCTTGATCTTGGGTTATGGGGGAAAACCCTAGCTAGGTTTGGGCTAGAAACCCCAATTCCATAGCCTTGAGTGTTTGATCTAAGGAACCCACTCTACATAGAGCTACAATTCCTTGCGAAAGTCGGGAATCAAGGCTTGAGATTGGCAAAGTAGCGAAAGTGAACATGTGTCAATCTCAAGACCTTCCTTCGAAGGGGATTTCCCCAATGATCGATGTGTAGAAGTGGTTGGAACGAGGGCGAAAGCACTCGATCCTAGTCCGATCATCACTCATTGCTTGAATTGGGGTGGAAAAGCCTTAAATCTACTAGGGAAGGAACCCAAAAGCCCAAGATCTACTTTTAAATCTCTAAGTTCGACATCCCCAGATACCTCGGGCCCGACTTACACAGTGTCGGTCCCGACTTCCTCTTGTCGCCAACCTCGGGCCCGACGTGACCTCAGTGTCGGTCCCGACTGTTTTCTTTGTTTTCCTTCGTTTTATGCTCTCCTTTCTAGCTTCCTAGTATCTAGGCACATCGATCGAGTAGACTTCCCGAGTGTTCGACACCCACCACGTACTACAACGGGGTCGGGTTATAAATTGTATCTCTAGACCCTCGCACACCGTGAGAGGCGATCAAAAGATTGGCGCCGTTGCCGGGGAAGTCTAAGTGCATTGAGTGCCAATTTGGTGAGTTTCTTGTGTTTTGGTAGTGATTTGGGTGAGGGAATAGCCCAAACCCTTTGTTTGTTTTTGATTTGTTTTGGTTTGTGTTTTTGTTTCATAGGTGTATGCTAGCTCGTTCCTCCCGAGGAACACTTGAGCTTGAGTTTGTGAGTGATCCGGAAAGTATTCTCAAGGAAGCCCGAAGAAGGAAAAGGATGGAGAATCAAGCTCTCCATGTTGATGAAGAGTTGGCTCAACTTAGGGCCGAAATGGCTAGATTGCAACTTGAGAGGGACAATCAAGAGGAGGTGGCAAGAAGAGAACGGGAGCAACGGATGAGAGCCGAGGCTCAACTCAACGCTCTACCCCGGAATGCACGCCAATACATGCATCCGGAGTTGAGGGTACCCGAGCCGGCTATTGTGCTTCCCGAGGTTGCCAAGAATTTTGAGATCAAGACGCAATTCATCTCCCTCATCAAGCGTGATCAATTCGAGGGCCGTCCACATGAGTGTCCCATAGAGCATGTTAAACGATTTGTGGATATGTGTGAGACGATCTCTACCGACGAGGAGACATTGGAGTATGTGCTTCTAAAGGCGTTCAAATGGTCACTTGGGGGCAAGGCCATACATTGGCTCGAGAGCCGAACTCCTAGGTCAATCACAACTTGGAAGACACTCTATGACGCTTTCTTGATGAAGTTCTTCCCGCCCTCAAAGACAACCGAGTTAAGAAGGAAGATTGCAAGCTTTCAACAAGGTCCGAATGAGCCCCTCTTCGAAGCATGGGACCGTTTCAAGGAGATGTTGCGCCAATGTCCTACTCATGGCCAACAACCATATGTGCTTCAAGACATCTTTTTCCAAGGCATCAATCCGGTAACGAAGGACAAGCTCAATCTCCACACCGATTGTGGGTTCATAGACTTGACACCGGATCAAGCTTGGGAGCTACTTGACAAGCTATCCGATTATGAGGCCATGTATCGGGTGAGTCAAGCTAGCAAGGAGGTGAAAGTTCAAGGTGAAGGTGCAAGGAAGTTATATGATCCAAAGGGAGAAGACATTGATAGGGATGTGAAGCTCCAATTCCTTGAAGGTGAAGTGAGCAAGCTTAAGAGGCAAGTCCACTACTACAAGCAAAATGCTAGAGCTTGTGAGGAGTGTGGATCCTTTGCACATGCTACACAAGTTTGTCCGAATGAGAGCCAAGTACGCTTGGCCGAGCGAATTGAGGAGGCAAACTATGTCCGAGGAAATTTCGGTGGAAGAGGCAATTTCAACAATGGTGGAAATGGCCGGTGGAACAACGGTCAAGCTCAAGGCTACAACAACAACTTCAACCAAAACGAGCCAAGGGCGCCACCACCACCATATAGACCACCGGGATTCAATGAGTTACAAACATTTGCTCAAGAGATGAGAGATGGGTTCAAGGAGATGAGGACCCAATTCAATGAGTTTGGTGCATGGAGGAGGCAAGTCGACAATCAATTTGCTCAAATTGCGACTCAAGCCCTGAGAGAGAATGGGAGACTTCCGGGCCGACCCGAGGAGAATCCTCGAGCTCAAAACAATCAAAATGAAGTCCGGGCAATTGGATTGAGAAGTGGCCGAAACCTACCCGAGCCACACGTGCCTAAGAAGAATGAAGAGAGTCGGACCAACTTACCCAGCAAGTCGGGTCCGACATTCCCCGAAGTCGACCCAGCAAGAAGATCGACTCCTTCACCACGGACCGAGGTCGAGAGCAACTCGGGACCGACGTACACAGGCCTCGATCCAACTCCTTTGTCCAGGACCGAGATTCACAACATCGGGCCCGATATGGTGCCCAAGTCGGTCCAACCAGGAAATGTTGCAAGTGAAGTAAGGAAGTCCAAGGAGGTTGATCCAAGCAAGATTCAAGGTGCAACGATTCTTCCATATCCCTCAAAGAAGCCGAAAGATGTTGTTGAGAACAAGTTCAAGAGGTTTCTCAAACTCTTGCAAGGCTTGAACATCTCTATCCCGTTCACCGACGCATTGAGTGAGATGCCATCTTATGCCAAGTTTTTAAAGGAGATTTTGAGCAAGAAGAGGTCCATAGTGGAAATGCAAGATGAGGTCAAGACCTTGGAGTTACCACAAAAGCTAGGAGATCCCGGTCGTTTTGCTATAACCATTGGTGTGGGGTCTCAAAATTTCCAAGCCTTATGTGACCTTGGGGCAAGTGTTTCGGTGATGCCCGCTAGCATTTGGAGAAGAGAAAATTTGGGTGAAATGGAGCCGGCCGATATGTCCCTAACTATGGCCGACGGTTCCATCATCAAGGCTAAGGGAATATTGGATGACGTTCCGGTGCGAGTTGGAAAGTACTTTGTCCCCGATGATTTCGTGATCTTGGACATGCATGAGGATCCCTTGGTCCCAATAATCTTAGGAAGACCATTCTTAGCTACGGCGGGGGCAAGGTTTGATGTCAAAAACGGCAAGGTTTCCTTTGAGATTGGTGAAGAAAAGGTCGATTTTCACTTCAACAAGGCCTTAAATGAGCCGGACGCCTTGGCTATCCTCAAACTTGAAGAGAGTGCTAAGAGAAAAGGTGAAGAAGTGGAAGTTGCTAGAGAGGTCGTTGTGTTGAGAAGTGATGAAGGGTTGAATAAACAAATACAAGCAAGGGAGTTGTTGGAGCAAATTGAGGATCAAGATGAGTCAAGGATCAATGGTAGCCCAAGGAGAAATGAAGAGTATCCTTACTTATATCCTTTTGATGTTGGTGATGACCACAATTCTTCCCAAACTTTTGATTCCTACATTTGTTTAAGTGATTTGAAAGATGACTTAGGAGACTCCTACATTTGCCTTAGTGACTTGAAAGATGAATTGGTAGAATCTCCTAGGAATTCTTTGGATAACTTTGGTGTAGGAAAAGAAAAACATGATGGAGCAAGTAAGGAGGAGAAATCTCATCCGTTGGAGGAGTATGATGAGATAGGCCCGAGATCGGAAAGCCATGCCTATGTAGACCATCGTTGGTGGTTTTATGGGTATGAAGGCAAAGGGAATGGGCATAACAATGGCGAGCAATTCACCGTGTTTCACCCGCCATAAGGTTGAGGTTAGGAAGTCAAGCTAGTGACTCTAAACGAGCGCTTCTCGGGAGGCAACCCGAGCTAGTAGCTTTCTTTTCGTAATTTTAGTTCGATTTTTCTTAGTTTAGCCTAGCTTTTCCCTAACCAATCTCTATCTAGTGTTTTGTGGATTTATGGTGTCGTGCATTCTTCAAAGTTGTGTAGGATTTGAGGTGAAATATTTAAATGGAAATATGGGAAAGAAGTTGCAAGAGGATGGAGTAAAATTGGTGACCCGAATACTCCCACATCGAGCCCAGGTAAGTCGGGCCCGACATAGGGACGTCGGTCCATGAAGTCGGTCCAACTCGATTTGACTAGTTGGAATGCCAATTTTGCCCTTGACCTAATTTGTCCTTTTCCCCCATTAAATATTATCCCCCACCTACCTATCATCTTCATATCAACTACCATTCCCAAAATACAACCCCTCTCCCTCAAGAACTCTCAAAGTCGGCCGCCCCATCCTCTCACCATACTCGAGAGGTAGAGGAGCTTAGGGAGGTGGAAGACCAAAGGTGGCGGGTCCAAGATAGCTACAACACATGGATGAGCGGGAACTTCCCTTCCCGTGAGGACCAATGGACACGCCCGGAGCCTCAACTTCAACCACCACCACAAGACTTCTACCAAGAACAAGTGTACGAGAGGGAGCGGCAAGCAAGGCTCCAAAGAGGACGTAGACGTGACAACCCCTTCGATTGATCCTATACATGCCATTGAAGAATAAGAAATTGTGAGCTTTTCATACTCTTCTCTCTTGCTTTTAAGTTTTGGTTTCCTTGTTTGATGGGGACATCAAAATTTGAAGTATGGGGTGGGGGTAAGTGTGTTCATGATTTCACTTGTTTATGTTTGTTTATTATTTTGAGGATATTTAGTTTGTGTTTCTAGTTTGTATTTGGGATGTTTGCTTCTTGGTTTGTGGTTTGATGAAAAACATGAATGATTAATTTGGTCTTGAATGGATGAGTTTTTGGTTTTAGAGAAATTTTTGCAAAAAATCCATAAAAATTGAAAAATTGTGTTGAAAACAACAAAAAGATTTTGTGTTTTGTAGGCTTTGGACTAGAAATTCCCATCTTAGATTGCCAAAATAAAAGCTAATGGTGATGTGAGCATGTAAATTCCTTTGCATATTTTTGGATAGTTTAGCCTCTTAAATGATGTTGCTTTTGATGTGATCATGATATCTTGCTTGTTTTATTGAACATGTGAGTTCTAGGATGAGTTCTTATGCAACTAAGTATGAGTGACCCTTGTGAGATTGATTTTTGGCCATTTTAGGGATGCTTGTTCATATTTGCATATCCCTCATTTTTCTTGTGTGATTAGCTCATTCATGCTTAGTAAAACTTGCTATTGCGGTGTTTATCTATTTTCCGAGACCGTCATGAGAATTGTCCTAGCATTGTCACATTGATTTTGAACTTTAGTCTTCTAGTCACATAAATGTTCCATATCCTACCATGAAGATAATCCTTTGTTTGTAGCCCCGTTCTAGCCTAAGCCTTTGTTTGAAACTCCTCAAAAATATTATTCCTAGCCTTATATGACTTGACCCTTATGGGATTGGACTTTAGAAGAGAGGTTTGGATTGTATTTGAAGAGTTGAGATTCTCTTGGGTTTAAGGGCAAAAGAATGGTGTTATGAATCATGTGGGTAGTGCATCTTTGTTGTACAAAAATGAAAAAAACAAAGAAAGAAAGAAAGAAAGAAAATGTTGGAAATGTAAAGTGGAATAAAGCAAAGAGCTTAAGTGAAGAAAATGGTCCGACCGAGTTACAAGCAACATCGGGCCCGATGTCATAAGAAAGTCGGTCCAAATGTAGAAAGTGTTGAAAATCCAACAAAAAGCATAAGAGCAAAGATGAAGTGGAATGTTAAGTGAAATTTTGGGTTGAAAGGAAAATGTTAAGTCTTTTGGGTGGGTGTGAAAGTAATTGTGGAATTTGGTGAAGTTGGTGAGAGTTTAGGTTGTTCAATCCCCATTGTAAGCACCGCAAGACCAAATAATTCCCACCTTGAGAAATACCAAAAGCCCCATTACAACCCGGCCGAATGGAACCTCTTTGAGGACCTCCATTGAGCCAAGTTCGAAATTCTTTGTGTACTTTGCATTAGGCATCTCTAGGTGGAGGAATTGGTGATATTAGCTTCAATAGTAAAGTCCTTACTTGCATGATTTTTGAGCTTGAGTGTTCATTGCTAAACCCAAACACGTGATGAGTGATACACATTCACATATCCCTAAAGTGAGGCTTAGTTGCATTGACTTTATTCCTTGGAACACTTAATCATGTGTGATGATGTAATCTTGCTTGAATATCGATCACTTGTGCTTAAAATGTGTTTTCATACGAGGCTTTACTTGAAGATTATGTTTCGGTCTTGCTCACATTGTTATTGCTTGAGGACAAGCAAGTTTAAGTATGGGGTATTTTGATGTCTCTCTATTTGGTGGTGTTTTCATATGTGATTTCCTTTGTAAATATGTTTCTTTTTCCCCTTTTCTTGTGCGTTTTGTTCCTTTTTAGCTTAGTTCCCGTATTTCTATGAGATTCGGAGACTACGCACATTTTATGTGTTTTGTAGGTAATTTGGCATGAATCGAGGATCGATTTGAAGGAGGGTCGAGACATGGAGCAAAGGCCGAGCTAAAGCGGGAAAGAGAGAAGCAAGCCATGAAGAAGAACAAGAGGAAAGCCAACAAGAAGAAGGTGGAACGAGGTTCGGACCGAGTTGCAACCAACCTCGGGCCCGACTTTGAAGTCTCCAACCTCGGACCGAGATGCACAGTAACTCGGGCCCGAGGTCCTCCGTGTCGGTCCAAGTCGGTCACCGAACTACTTGGGCTCCAAGGCACGAATTTGTGGACTTCCACTTTTGCCCCTCATCTAATCTATAAAAGGCCCTCTTGTCTTCTAAGAAAGGGGGCTCTCTCTCACACAAAAGGGGGGAAAGGAGGTTCCCCCACATACACACAAGAGGGGGGGAAGGGTTCCCTCTCATACACACAAAAAGGGGGGTTCCAAGGGAGCCAAGAGGATTCTTGGAGAGCAAGGAGGAAGGAGAGGAGAAGGAAGAGAGAGAGAATCGGCCAAGGGAGAGGAAGATTGATAGGTTTGGTTGATAGATTAGCTTTGCTTTGTTTTGATCTTGTGGATTTGGAAACCCTTGATTGGAATTTGTGGATTGCTTTTGATTTGAATGAAACTTCGCTTTGTTTTGAGATTGATGATGTTGATTGCTTTCCCTTTTGATTTGTTTGCTTTCTTTGTTTGCCTTATGGAGTAGATCTCCTTGATCTTGGGTTATGGGGGAAAACCCTAGCTAGGTTTGGGCTAGAAACCCCAATTCCATAGCCTTGAGTGTTTGATCTAAGGAACCCACTCTACATAGAGCTACAATTCCTTGCGAAAGTCGGGAATCAAGGCTTGAGATTGGCAAAGTAGCGAAAGTGAACATGTGTCAATCTCAAGACCTTCCTTCGAAGGGGATTTCCCCAATGATCGATGTGTAGAAGTGGTTGGAACGAGGGCGAAAGCACTCGATCCTAGTCCGATCATCACTCATTGCTTGAATTGGGGTGGAAAAGCCTTAAATCTACTAGGGAAGGAACCCAAAAGCCCAAGATCTACTTTTAAATCTCTAAGTTCGACATCCCCAGATACCTCGGGCCCGACTTACACAGTGTCGGTCCCGACTTCCTCTTGTCGCCAACCTCGGGCCCGACGTGACCTCAGTGTCGGTCCCGACTGTTTTCTTTATTTTCCTTCGTTTTATGCTCTCCTTTCTAGCTTCCTAGTATCTAGGCACATCGATCGAGTAGACTTCCCGAGTGTTCGACACCCACCACGTACTACAACGGGGTCGGGTTATAAATTGTATCTCTAGACCCTCGCACATCGTGAGAGGCGATCACTCGCTATGACTGATTACTTCTCTAAGCGGATCGAGGCTGAAGCTTATCGAGAGATCAAAGATAAACAGGTAATCTCTTTCATTGTCAGAAATATCCTCTGTCGTTTCGGGGTACCCGCGGAGATTGTATGTGACAATGGCTCTCAATTCATAAGCCAGAGAACTAGAGACTTCTGTAGTCACTGGAAAATCAGCATGGTCACTTCAACCCCCCGCTATCCCCAGTCAAATGGGCAGGCCGAGGCCAACAACAAAGTGATCATAAATAATCTGAAGAAGAGGCTTGCGAAAGCTAAAGGGAACTGGGCTGATGTGCTCCCATATGTCCTTTGGGCCGATCTCACGACGCCGAAGGTCGCGACCGGTCAATCTCCTTTCTCTTTAACACACGGATATGAAGCGGTCATTCCCGCCGAAATTCTCATCCCAACCGCTCGTACCAGCTTTTTGACCGAAGAACGTAATAATCTGGAGCTATCGGCTAATTTAGATACTTCAGGCGAACTTCGTGACCAAGCCCGGTTGCAATTGGCAAGGCACCAGCAACAGGTCACCCGAAGCTATAACCAGAACGTCAGGATCCGGACTTTCCTGGTCGGTGACTGGGTACTACGACGAGTCTTCCAAAACACCCATGAAACCAAGTCGGGGAAACTAGCCCCGACTTGGGAGGGACCCTATAAGATAACAAGGGTCGTTGGGCAAGGCTCCTACCAACTAGAATCCAAGGACGGAGAAGCCATCCCAAGGAGCTGGAAGGTTCTCAGCGTCAGATATTCAAGACACTAAAGGTCATCTGTCCGCAGTTATTATCTTGCTTTTGCTTTAAATTCATCTTCTTTAGTGTGTTCAACTTGTTTGCGTGAATACTCTTTGTTGTGTGATTTCTATGCTATAGTTTGCTCTTGTCGAATGAATGACATTAGTGCATCATTGTTTAATTACCTTTATTCTCTCTTTGCATAAGTAGAACTAGAAAATCAAAAGTATATTTTATTTATCGACATGTAGAACGCACTGTACAATCGAATACAAGTTCTAACAACTAATGTAACCAATCCTAGACTAAAGACGTCTCTAATCGACCGAACTTCCCGAGCGCAAGTCCCAACGCGATACCCATTACACGCCTCTAAACTTCTTCGGTAAGCGCAGCTGCCACCCGTGACCAGAGACTTCTGCAGGAGTCCTCGTCTTCAAGCCTTCTGTCCGAAGCACTCATCCGTCCTGAAAACTCCTGCACACAAAGGAAGGACAACACGAAACGAAAATACGCAATAAAGAAAACTCGCATGCATCAAAACTATTTACATTAGGAAGAGGAGGCGTCCAGAGAAAGGACAAATACTGTTCACGGCCTTCATACGGCCCACACATGTTACCCGTAGTCTGTTCAAACAAAAAACAAAAAAAACCATCATAGAAATCTTTTACAAGGGCTCACGGCCCTAATCTTCATCATTGACGGAAGTGCCTCCCAGCTGCTCCGCTGCGTCCGCTGAAAGCCCATCACCTTGCTCCGGCACCCCACCCGCGCTCAGACCATGATCACCGCCTTCTTCCTCTGCGTCAAGAGAAGCCAAAAGCTCATCACCAGGGGTCGGTTGATCCGGAGGATAGCACTCATGGAAAGACGTGATCTCAGCGTCCAGGTCCCAATCTGAATGTTGGCCAGCCACAAACTGCTTGATCGTCTCCACTCTAGACATCATCGAATAGTAGGCCCCGATCTCGCCAGCTTCCTTGAGAATTCTTCTGTTCTCGGCTTCGAGCTCAGCAATCCTGGACTTATCTGAAGCGGCTTGAGAAGACTGACGTCTGACCGTCTCAGCAAGCTTCGCAAGCTTACCTGCGTTTGTCTTCTGGCGCTCAACCACAAGATTCACTTCCCTCTCCAGAGCAGCCTTTTCGGTATTCCACTTAGCCTGATGATCTCTGAGAATGTGCTCTTCCTTGTCAACGGCATCAGCAACCCATAAGACACTTTGAAAGGCCTACACACCAAGGCATGATATCGTCCACAACGAGAAAAAGAAAAGAAAAGAAAGAATAGAAATGAAGAAGGAAAACGGTGGAGGAAATTTACCTTCCAAACCGACAAGCAGACATCTCTCACCAGAGCAGAATTGGGGACATCCAAGCGAGGCTTCTTTGAGCCATAAGCACCACGGAGTTTCTGCCACAAATCAGAGGGACCTTTCTCATCCAAGTCGATGACTTCAGTAGCTCCAGGCGAGGGCCTCTTGGTGGGGGTCACCTTCACCGCAGTCTCTGTCTTCACCTTTGGGTCCAAGGGAGGTCTCTTGTCACTTGACCGAAGCTTACGCTGAATTAGGGAAGCGGCAGAAAAGCTCCTTCCCAAGGAAGATGAAGTTTTTGAGAAGACAAGCAGTAAAATTCAAGGAAACAGTCGGTATCAAATTCGAAAGCGAAGAGGAGGGACACTTACTGCTAGGGTTTCAGATAGGGTTCACATTCGTGTCAGCAAGCTCCTCAGACGCCAGAGCGTTGTCCTCAATCGTCTTCTCGGAGTTTCCAGACCCCGCATCATCTTCGCCGTCCCGAGGGTCCCCAGTGACTGCCGTCGTCTTGTTACTAGATTCACCTTCAAGCATTTGCTTCGTAGACCTCCGGTATGTCCTCTTAGCCTCGGGAAGAGAGAAGCGCTTCCTGCATGCCTCCGATTCCAGAACATGGGCCTCCAAACTAGGCAGAACTGCGCGACAAATCCCCAAAGTCAAAAACTTGAGAACAAAATAGCGAAAGAAAACAACTGGGGGTCACGAAAATTAGGGTTAAAATTACTTACTTTTGGTGGTCCAAGAGTCGAAGAAAGCAACCTGATACATTTCTCCCAAGGTAGATTTCTCCACAAAGAAGAAGTGTGAGGCCCAATCTTTATCATTAACCTTTGATTTCGGGATCAGAGGGTTCCTGGCGTCCCGTGCATGAAGAGCGAAGCGTCCAGCCCTAAGAGGATAGACCCGATACGCGCACAGTAGATCTTGCAACGTGAAGTCGATCTTCTCGCCCAGGCAGAGTTCACTAATCTGTACAAGATCTTCCATACCGACGACCTCAACTGTGCCGGGGAAGCTTTGAGGGTCATCAGGAAGTTTAGGATCAAAGGGGAGAAAGGGAAAAGGGCTCCCAGGGTGAAGGGGTACTCCAGAAAGCAGACCCAGCCTTCTTTGACCCAATCAGCAGCCTCGCATTTAGGGGTGTAGAAATTGGTATCGGATGGAAATGCATGGTTTCGAATGAGGGTCTCCACCTGATTTGAGGAAAGAGAGCAGGGGCGACATTCATGGGGCTCGAGGATTTGAGATGATTCGAAGCCCATGTCTTTGATTTCGGTGTTGGCCATGGAGATTGAGCGATAAAGGAACAGAACGAGAATTAGAGGAAAGAACAAGAAGACGATGAAACACAAAAGCAGGAAGGAGATAGCGTGTATCTCAAAAGGGGTCTGGGACGAGGCATTTAAAGCCTGATTGATGGGACTCTTCAAGTTCTCGAGGGCGATCGAACGGACGGGAAACCACCACGTGGCACGCGTTGCTTAAGCTTACGCGACAAATCCGATCCAAATCCCGCCTAAAAGATTTGGATTAGGATTTGGGGGTATTGTTAGGCCCAAATGTCCATCGGCCCATTTGTTAATCCGAGCCCATAAGTACACAGAGAAGTCATCAAGCGTTCTGATCGAGAAAGGATCCTGGAATGCGGAGAAGTCATCAGTCACCCGATTGACGAAAGAAAGAATCCGTCATGAAGCGGAGAGATCCGTTTAGAAGGCTTTGAGGAGAGCGTTCCGAGTCTCCGATATATGCGGGAAGTGGGAAGTAGTTGCAATATATGCCCTAGAAATCCAGAAGTTGTGGTACATGGGAAGTAACCGTTAGAGCTAAGATGTATATATGTAAAATTATGTATTTTGTAAAGAATAATCAAGAACCACACCAGAAAATAAATCAAACGAGAGGATCATTGCCCTTTGCTTTCGAGAATTTCGAGCTTGTTCGTATTTGCTATTTCCTTTGAATTCGATCGTGCCCCAATTGAGGGCAAAATTTTGTTGATCAATTTTTTTTCCAAAACACGGAGTACGCCCTTAACTTCGCATTCGATTCCACCAATAATGAGGCCGAGTATGATGCCATGATTGCCGGGATAGAGATGGTGCTCCTCAGTGGGGCCCGCAAGATTAGAGTCTACACCGACTCTGAACTGGTGGCGAGGCAGCTGAACGGGCAATACGACACCCGAACGGGGTTCCTGCCTGTATACAGAGAAAAAGTTAAGGCACTGGTGTCTTGCCTAGAGACCTTCGCTGTAGAGTCCATCCCGCGAGCGACAAACACAAAAGCAGACGCGCTCGCGAGGTTGAGATCGGCCCTCCCCTTGGAGGTAGGAAACCGCGTAACGGTGGAAAGGAAGCTCTCGCGGAGTGTAACCAGCGAGGTTCTCTCCGTCAAAGTCGGGGACTGGAGGGTTTCAATCACGCGGTATGTGGAAAGCGGCGTTCTCCCTCAAGACCCCGCAGAGGCCAAAAAGTTGAAAATGCAAGTGGCCCGCTACTGCGTCATCGGCGACCGGCTCTATCGTCGGGGCTTCGCTGAGCCCAACTTACTATGTGTGCCAACCGAGGCTGTTGAACACATCCTGTACGAAGCACATGAAGGGGTCTACGGGGGCCACCCCGGGTGGCGCTCCTTGTCGCATAAAATCGCCCATTTGGGGTACTTTTGGCCCACCCTCAGGCAGGACGCGAGGGCCTATGTCCAGAAATGTGACGGGTGCCAAAAGCATGGAAACCTCCAGCACGCCCCGACCTCGCGTCTTTGCTCCATCCACGCACCATGCCCCTTCGCAATGTGGGGGTTGGACATCCTAGGGCCCTTCCCCAAGGATGTTGGCCAGGTGCGGTACATTTTGGTCATCGTCGATTATTTCAAGAAGTGGGTCAAGGCACAGGCAATGACAAAGATCACCGGGACAAAGGTTTGCGACTTCATATGGAAGAACCTAGTGTGCCGCTATGGCATCCCCTTGACCATCATGACTGACCATGACCCCCAATTCGACTGCGAGGAAACTCGGACCTTTTGCTCCGACCTTGACATAACCCTCAAGTTTTCCTCCGTGGCCCACCCCCAGTCCAACGGCCAGGTGGAGAACGTCAACGCCCGCATCTTGTCCGATCTAAAGAGGCGCCTGGGCGTGGCACAAGGTCGCTGGGCGGAGCTACTCCCGCTCGTCCTGTTGACATACCGCACCACCACGCGCTGCGCAACGGGGAAACGTCTTTCGCTCTAACCTACGGGGCAGAAGCGCTAGTCCCCGTAAAGACCTTAGTCCCTTCAGCAAGAGTTTTTTACTTCGATGAAAAAGAGAACGAGGCCAACCTCAAGGTCAAACTGTTGTTGAGAGACGAACTACGCAAGGTGGCTGACCTGCGCTCCAAAGAATTCAAATGACGCGTGGCGATGTATCACGACAAAAAGGTTAGGCCTCGATTTTTTACCACAGGTAGCCTCATTTTGAGGCGCACCGAGGGTGCCAAACTGGATCCTAACAGGGAAGGTCCGTACCTCCTCGGGGAGGATGTCGCGCCGGGAGCTTTCAAGCTCAAAGATAGCGAAGGGCGAACTCTAAGCAAGACATGGAACATCGATCGGCTTAAAAGATATTATATGTAAACTCTCCGAACTCTACCGTTCCCCGAAAGTTTTGTGAATAAAGGGTTACATGGTATTTTCAAATCTCTCAAAAATCGAATTCTCAGATTTACGAAGTTCAAATTCCACCCCTCGCTTCCTGCTTGGGGTTGGAGATTCTCGGTTTTACGAAGTTCAAATTCCACCCCTCGCTTCCCACTTGGGGTTGGAGATTCTCGGTTTTACGAATTTCAAATCCCACCCCTCGCTTCCCGCTTGGGGTCGGAGATTCTCGGTTTTACGAAATTCAAATTCCACCCCTCGCTTCCCGCTTGGGGTTGGGCGGTTTTACAAAGTTCAAATTCCACCCCTCGCTTCCCGCTTGGGGTTCGAGATTCTCGGTTTTACGAAGTTCAAATTCGACCCCTCGCTTCCCGCTTGGGGTTGTAGATTCTCGGTTTTACGAAGTTCAAATCCCACCCCTCGCTTCTCGCTTGGAGTTGGAGATTCTCGGTTTTACGAAGTTCAAATTCCACCCCTCGCTTCCCGCTTGGGGTTGGAGATTCTCGGTTTTACAAAAATCAAATTCCACCCCTCGCTTCCCGCTTGGGGTTGGAGATTCTCGGGTTTACAAAGATCAAATTCCACCCCTCGCTTCCCGCTTAGGGTTGGAGACAACCAAAACAATCATGCGCAATCCGAGCGAGGCTCGTGATCGTGGCATAAAAACAATCATGTGCGATCCGAGCGAGGCTCGTGGCATAAAATCTATCATGCGCGATCCGAGCGAGGCTCGTGATCGTGGCATAAAATCTATCATGCGCGGTCTGAGCGAGGCTCGTGATCGATGCATAAAATCTATCATGCGCGATCCGAGCGAGGCTCGTGATCGCGGCATAAAATCTATCATGCGCGATCCGAGCGAGGCTCGTGATCGCGGCATAAAATCTATCATGCGCGATCCGAGCGAGGCTCGTGATCGTGGCATAAAATCTATCATGCGCGATCCGAGCGAGGCTCGTGATTGTGGCATAAAATCTATCATGCGCGATCCGAGCGAGGCTCGGGGACGAGGCATACAACGAACGCCCGATGTGGCCCGAGCAGACCACAAATGTTGTGGCACTCGGACCATGGAGTTGGATCGGCATATGTATATATATAATAAACCAAAATGAGAAACAGTAACACAACCATGAGCGAGGGAAAGAAAATTATATAAAGGCCACGAGGGCCGAAGTATCATAATTACAGACCCCGATGGGGCCACCAAAATAGCAAAAATATAAAAAAAACACAAACTACACAAGCGAGCATCCCTCACACCTTCGGGGTCTCGTCGGCGGGTTCCATGGGGACCTAGCGGACGGCGAGGCGATGATCACATCAGGATTGGAAGTTGGCGCGTCCGTCGCGAGATGGGGATCTGCGGCGGTGAGGTCCGAGCCTCCCTGGCCGAGGTCCTCTGCGGCGGGCGCCTCGGTACCCTCGGTGGCCACGGTCCCATCCTCTTTAAGGAAGAAATCGAATTCTCCCTCGGGCTCTTCCCCAGTTTCTTCCCCCATGGTCAGCGCGTAGTTGGTATTGAAGAAGTCAATGCGAGGATCGATGTGCCCATACTTCGCAACCGCCTGCCTTACCCCCATGCGAACGGTCTGCCGGAAGATTTTGTTGACGCTGTTCAGCAACTCTTCCTTGTACTCGGCAGATGCCACATACTTGGGGCCCGCAGCCTCCAACTCCTCGTTTAGCTCTTTGATGTGTTCGTGGAGGCTGCTATTCTCCTCCTCAACCTTTCGGAGCTCCGACTCCTTCTCCTTGAAGAAGTTATGCTCCGCGGACAATTTGGTCCAAAGCTCCTCGATCTCGGCCTTGAGATCCCCGACCTCCCCCTTGGCCTTCTTCGCCTCCTCGTTGGCCATATCGACCTCCCCCTTGGCCTTCTTCACGTCCTCCCTGGCCCTGGCGGTGGCTTTGGCCTCGTCTGCCGCCGCAATCTCCGCGGCCCGAGTCCTCCTCTCGGCCTCCGTGAGCTCCTTCTCTCTCTTTTCACACTCCTCCGTGCGGGCCTCGAGCTTCGCCTCCAGCTTGTCCATACTCTTGTGGAGGAGGGCGATGCGACTGCAGTTGTAGTTGTCGAAGAAGTGATGCTGAAAAAATCAAAAAGATACGCGTTAGAAAAGAATGACCATGGAACCAGCAGAAAGAACAACCTCGAAAAAGTAAGGCATACCATCACCGAGTAACGGAGGGCCTCGTCATTGAGCGCGGCCTCCGAGAGGTTCTTTGCCCACGCAACCTCCTCCTTCCTGTCTGCCCGGTCCCAATCCTTGGGCACACCCCGGGCGGGTCCGGGGCAGTGAAACTTCTCAGCGGGCGGGCTGTCGGCGGAGATCACCTGGCTGACGAGGCCGGGACGGTTAGCCATCTCCCCCCCCCCTCGTTGTGCCCCTTTGCCCCCCCCCCCCCCTTATGTTTCTTTTTCTTATCCTGTCGGGTGGGCGCCTCGGCTTCTTTCCTTTTGGATCCGGCTCCATCGCCGGATCCTCGGGGGACTTGGGAGGAAGTCCTGGCGACGTTCCCCCTGGACAGAGCCCCCTCAGTAATTTTCACCCCTGGCGCCCTCGACGGCGGGGGTGTCACCTTTGTCGGCGGGGCTGGTGGCCTCGCCGAGGAAGTCGGCTCCTTTACCACAATGCCCTTCGGGGCCCGAGAGCTTTGCGAGGTCGATGTTGCAGGTTTCTTTCCCTGCGCCCTCAAGGTAAGAGCGTTGAAAAGGTCCACTGTCAAGAATATAAGAAAAAACAAGTTAGATAAAAAGCAAAAAACGGAATATCACAAACTATAAAAGTAGTATGACCCGAGCGAGGCTCGCGATCATCACTAAATAAGCAAGGTATTCCCCCGATGCCATGCGTGGCCCAAATCCAAAAACAAGGAACAATTAGTACCCTTTTTGCCTTCGCCCTCATAAGACTAATACCGGCCCACTCAAGCCGGCCCTGTGCCAGGTACTCTTGGAACGGCTCCTGACGCGTCGGGGCGTATCGGGCCTTGAGTTCAGCGGCTTTCTGTGTACCCTTGGGCCGAACAAAGTTGTCCGGGGTTGTGGGGAAGTTGAGATACCTCCCGGTGGGGTCCCGGACTGAGAACCATTTATTCTTCCACGTCCCGACGTTCAATGGGGCAAGCTAAGATTGACGAGACAAGACTCGTCAAGCTAAGATTCACGAGACAAGACTCGTGTTCCCTCCTCTCCAAAAACAGGCTCGACATAGTGTCCAGGTCAGGTTCGTCCCCGAGCTCGTAACTTCGGATGGTGTAGGCACACAGGAGGTGCCACGAGTTGGGGAATAGTTGCGCTGGGCAGACGTGCATGGCCCATAGAAAGTTGACCAGGTGCTGGGCTAGCGGCAACCGGAAGCCGGCCTGGAGGCTGACCAGGTGCACAACGACGCACCTCTCATAATGGGTCAAAGAGCAGCCCTCTCCTTCGGGAAGCGCTAGCTCGACCCCTTCCGGCAAGGGGAAGTCCTTGGCGATCTTCGCGAGGTCTTCCGGCTTCAGAACCGTAGGCGCCCCCTCGGGTAGAAAAATCCCTTTCGAGGAGTTCGAATGCATGGGTATCCTCTCCTCGAGGACTGAAGGGATACTTGACATGGAGTCGGTGATATACTCCGCGAAAAAGCTCGCCTGATCGTTGGAATCAGACGACCTCGCAACAGACCCGGCCACCTCTTCATCAGAGATCGAAGATGAAGCCATTTCAACCCTAGAGGGCGTGCGAAGTCGGGAGAAGCGCGACTTAACAGAAACATCGGAGTCGTTGGAAGAATGGTCTCTAAAAACAAGCGAGGGAGACCTCGGGTTCTGAGAGTTACAGGTCTCGACACTCCCTACACTCTCAGAAAGCTCCACGTAGAACCTCTCTTGAACTTTAAACGCGAACCCTGGTGGGGGACTCAAAGAAGTTCCTCTAGGCATGAAGGAGCGAGGTCCGTAGGCCACAAGGGGCGAACACCTGGAAAAGAAGGAAGTTTTGAGACATCAAGAAAAGCGACAAAAGAAAGAAAACGCGGGGTAATAAGAGGGGAAAGGCACGTGGCACCCTAGGGCTACTAATGGGACGTCTTAGGAAGAATATGAAGCACCGAAAGAACGAAAACGAAGAATGGAAGACAGCGGTTGGCAGGTCAAACGTCCCGTCAATCAAATGTCTTGACGTTTGGTCTCCCGAGAAGTTCAAAATTCGAAAAGAAGAGCAGCGAAGGAACCCAACCGTCGGCTGACGCACCGAAAAGCGAGAGCAGCACCAGCGCCACCAACCCACCCCCGTTTCGCTGCCGTGACACCGGCGCGAAATGCCGGAAAACAACCATCCCCCCACTAGGGAACGGGGCGATAAAAAAGGTACGAAACGAAACGCCGAAAAAAGAGCCATGTGTGATGCCGAAACACCAGCACTGCCCTCACCCCTTCCGTTTCGCTGCCGTAACGCCGACGTGAAACACCGGAGGACGGCCGCCCCCCGCTAGGGCATGAAAACGGCAAAAGAAGCAGAAACGCCAAAAAACACGAAGAGAGGGTCGGGTACTTACTTGTTTGGAGATTTGCGCGGAGAAGTCGGTGGCGTTCTAGCAACCGTCGAGAAAACCGTCGACTGCTTGCTAAAAGATCGGAAGAACGAGAGAGAGAGAGAGAGAGAGAGAGAGAGAGAGAGAGAGAGAGAGAGAGAGAGAGAGAGTGAGGAAGAAGATGAAGATAAAGCGTTGAGGGGGCGTGGAAGAGACGCCTTTAAAGAAGGCGAACCTGGGCCTCCCCCCTTCCCGAAAAGCTTATTGGGCCTAATACATCTTTAGAGGCCCAATAATGAGACCCGGGGGGACTGGCCCAGAAGTCGCCAAATGCACAACGAAAGAAAATATCTAAGTGTCAAGCCTCGCAGATATACACCTCGCTTCTAGCGAAAACCTCGCACCCCGGGTCTGGCGAACCAGATGATATTCATGTATGACCTGCGGTCCCCGGGACGAGGTCCCCAGGCCATGGGGTTGTGATGGTGCCCAAAATAGTAGAATAGGAAGTGGGCCCGGGGTACAAGGAATAAACGGATCCGGCGGGACTCCCATGGTGGATTACGGGACCCATTACCGTACCCATCTCTAAATTAAACAAATCCCGACCTCCGCGAGGTTCCGAGACCTCGGCAACAAGGTCTAAACCTCGTTGCTCAAAAGCTGACACCCTCGCCCCATCTAACCACTCAGCGACCACCGCTCTACCAACCAATAATCAACTACCTCACTCTTGACCAATCAAAGAGCTTGATCTCGGGCGTCCCACATCGAGAAAGCATCAAAACCCGATTCCTCAAACCTCTATAAATAGGGGAGAACCGCGTAGGGAGCAAGAGGTCGAAAAACATCTTTAACTCAAGAACTATCTTGCTCGTTGAAGATCGACGTGTTGAATCATCGTCAAAGACCTCGCTACAGACAACTGAAGTCCACAAAAAGACTTCAAGTCGCACAGGGTCCTCGTTCGCATCAGAGACCTCACAACATCATCTCGCATACCACAATCACCACGCACTAACTCAAGCTCCTCAACCTCGCCGCCAGAGGTCATCGGACTGCCTGTGGGTGATAGAATCTCGTAGCAATTAGGAGATCTCGAACCTTGTTAGATCGAGATCTCGAATACTCTTAGGGGGTCTAAGGTGTAGTCTCGTTTGCTTGTAACCTCGTGATTTGTAACCTCGTCATAATAAAACAATAAATAAAGAGCAAGTGTTTGCACGATCGGATAAAAGTAATCTCGTTTCTTGTCTTCTAGCGATGGTTTATTTCGGGTTTCATCACAGGCATCTCGGGAAGACACGTCAATTGATCGATTTCTCTTGCTTTCTTCTTCATCTTCCTCTCGCCTTTCCTGTTTCCAAGCTTTCTTTTTTCCACCATGGTTAGGGCTAGAATTGCCAACATGGGCTTCGAGTCCTTTCACTCCCTTGAGCCCCAAGATTGTCACGCTTGCTCAATTTCCGACCATGACATCGAGAAAATCATCAAAAATCAGGGTTTCCCACCCGGCACAAAGAAAGGTCGGATGGGTTTGCTTCTTGGAATATCCTTTCACTTTAGGCACCCACTTCCCTTTCTCCACACTAGTCTTGAGCATCCTAATGGCTTTGAAAGTGTCTCCGGTGCAATTGATGCTTGCCACATGGAAAATCTTGTACTATATCAGCGAGTTATGTCCGGAGGAGAAGGTGGAGCTCATCATGTCGGATCTCTTGTTCGTGTATCGGATGTGCCCTCTTAGGGCTGGCCGCTTCGTGCTCCATGCCATGGACACTAAGAACCCATTGATTCCAAAATCCAAGGTGAGCAACAAAGATTGGGCAACTCATTTCTTTTTTGTTGAAAGAGCAACGCTGGGCCCTATGTTTCAAGCAGCCTTTTTCGATAAATGGAGTTCTAAGAGTAAGTTTTTGCCTCTCTGTTTCTTTTTGTTGTCAAAAGATGTCATCTTTCTTAATATTTTCTTTCTCTTGTGACGATTGTTTGCAGTTCCTCCGAGTTTGGATGCCCACACCCTCGAATTTGAGGCATGTATGAAAATTTTTGCTTTACCACCAGGGAGAAGGACTTATTGGAATATCGCGGAGTTAATGCTTGAAGGTGAGTCAAGTAACCAAACGGTGGCCCCTTCGGAGGATCAGTCTGATGGAGATGATGACACAAAGTCAGGAGACTCAGAGAAGACGGTTGAAGACGAATTTCCCGCGCCTGTAGCAGCTCCATGATCCAGCGCAAGCTGCGATCAAGTGACAAGAAGCCTCCTTTGGATCTGAAGGCGAAAAATAAGGTTGTCGCTAAGCTGACACCGATCAAGCCATCATCGCTTGGCCTTGCTGAGGTTGTGGATTTGGAGGATAAAACTCCGTTAGATTTGTGGAAAAGCTTCGTGCTGCTCATGGTCCTAAGAAGGCTCTCCTAGATACTCCTACCCCTGCCTTGATCCGAGATGATGGCTTGATGGTTTGGAAGGTAGGCTTCCATTAATTATTTTGTTTCTCCTCTTTCCGTTGTACGTTATCATAGTTGATGTCTTGTCTGCAAGCCTTGCAGGGCATGTTGTGGATAACATACGCCGTGGAAAAGGAAGAGAAGGTTTTGTGGGAGCATAAATCGAAGTGGGACATTGAGAAGGGTAACCTGGAGAGGGAAGTAGTTGTTGCTGTCGAATGCCAAAAGAAGGACGCTGGCAAGATCTTGAAGTTGACTGAAGCAGTTGAACGTCATTCATGGCAAGCTGCTTTCGATAGGTCTAGGATTGTTGATTTAGAGGCCGCCAACAAGAAGATTCTCAAAGAGGCCGGAGAGATCAGTGCCTAATACTCAATGATGTCAAGGTTGGAGACGATCAAGCAATTCAAGGTAGGGCAACACTTGGGCTGAAAACTAGAAGAGGAGATCAAAAACTTCCACGAGTGCTACCCTCTAGATAAGCCAGCTCCTGGTGATGAGATCTTCGCGTCCATGGACCTTTCAGAGGAGGAAGCGGTGGATGGGGACTTTGAGAATGAGAAGGATGAAGGCAATCGTGGTGAGGATGTTGAAGTTGTGCCCAAGGCGGGAAGGGGTCTGGATGACCCTTCTACGAGCGGGGCAACTCTGGCAAAGGATGTTGATGATGGAGATGCGGATTAAGGCTATGAACCTTTGTAATTACTTTTTTTAGTTTTCTTATAGTACTTCTCGGACAAGTTTCAAGTGCAACGGTTTTTACTGGTGACGATGTAGAGGCTGGGTCGGGCCGAAAACATTTTAGCTGTTTTTTGGATATGGTATCCCGTTGCGGGGTGGTGGGGGCATGTTTTATTTTGCATGATTGCATGCATATTTTGCTTGTGTTTGTCTTATGGTGTCCAACTTTTTTGTGCAGGTGTTCGTGGACGATTATATGCTTCATGTCGAAGGCTTACAACGAAGACCCCTGCAGAAGTCATTCGTTATGGGTGGCAGTTGCGTTTTACCAAGAAGGGTCCTTTGGCAAAAGACGATTGTCGGGTCGATCATGCGCTTAGGAAGTTCTATCAATCGAAGACGTTTGTAGTCTAGGGTTCAATACCTCTGCCGATCTAGGCTTGTAAATGCTTATGTTAATAAATGATGTGTTCTAATGGAAGATTCTTGTAAAAAACATGCTTGACTTTCTACGGGATTAATATGACACGAAAAGAAACACAATTTCTAGAGAGAAAACATGTGAACAAAGGTCATTCATTAATCAAAGTAGTGCATTGCAACATGAACTTCACACAACAAGTAATTCTCACAGAATAATGCAAACCGCTTACAAACTAGCAAGGGAATAAAACAACGATAAACTAAACTGACAACTAGGGATAGATGACCTCGAACGTCTTGTGTATGCTGCGGGAAGGCTTCGTGTTCGGAGTGCCTTGGGGAGTGCAGTTCGAGGAAGAGAAAGTTATCAAAAATGGTACTGCTTCAGATGTGTCACTTTCCAACTTCGTGGGATTACTTTTCTTTCCTTGGACTCGAGTTGGTATGCGCCTTGACCGACGATCTTGGTTATCTTGTACCACCCTTCGTATGTTGGAGCTAACTTTCCCGATCCGGTGTCAACGGTATTTTGAAATACCTTTCGTAACACCCAATCACCGACTTGGAAAGTTCATATCTTGACGTTCTTATTGTAGCTCCGAATAACCTGTTGTTGATGCCTAGCTAGGCCAATTCGGACCTGGTTGCGAAGCTCGTCTAAGGTATCCATATTGTCCATTAACTCTAGACGATTCTGCTCCTCGGTCAGAAAGCTAGAACGAGCTGTGGGGATGAGAATTTCGGTGGGAATAACTGCTTCATAACCATGGGTCTTAAGGAGACTGGTTGGTTGCTACCTTGGGCATTGTTCGGTCGGCCCATAAAATATAGGGAAGTTCGTTGACCTAATTTCCTTTGGCTTTCGCAAGTCGTTTCTTGAGATTGCTTACGATCACCTTATTACTAGCCTCGGCCTGCCCGTTAGACTGGGGATATCTAGGCGATGAGGTTACTAGGTTATTATTTCAATGCTTGCAGAAGTCTTTGGTTCTCCGACTTATGAATTGGGAACCGTTTTCACACACAATTTCTGATGGTACCTTGAAGAGGCAAGGGATATTTCTGGTAATGAAGGAGATTACATGTTTATCTTTGACTTCTTTGTATGCTTCGGATTTGATCCACTTAGAGAAGTAATCTGTCATGGCTAGGAAGAATACTCTCGGCCTGGATGATGGGGGTAATTTCCCGGCTATATCCATTCCCCAATGCATGAATGGCCATGGTGTAAGTATGGGATGAAGGGGTTCAAGAGGTTGGTGTGTGGTCGGCGTGTATCTCTAACAAGCATCACATTTACGACAGAAGTCTATCGCATCTTTCCTCATGGTTCGCCAATACCATCCGCGGTGAAGGGCCTTGTTTGAAAGACTTCTTCCCCTTGTGTGATTGCCATAGTCTCCTTCGTGAAGCTCTTCAAGAAGTCGACAGAAACCCCACTTTTTTAGGCAGCATGGAAGCGTGCCTACAGCGGACCGGTGGAAGAGCATCCCATTCTCGACTGTGAATCGAGTAGCTCTTACTTTCAGCATTATTGCTTCTGACTTATCTTTTGGAAGTTTGCCTGAGATCAGCCAATCGATGTATGGTTGGGTCTACGGTTCTTCATCAGTTTCCATGGGAACGGAGGAACTTTCATCAAGATCAGTATTATCTAGAGAAGGGTTTGGGTCATTCCTAAAGTCCATTGCGTCAACATCCTCACTGCTAACGAAGATGTTTCTGAGTTGCATGGTGCTAGGACGAATGACGTCTTTAAGCTTTTCTTGGGTTCCCTCATTGTTGCATTCCGTCGACACTCTTTTCATGGTCGGGGTCATTATATGGGCCATTGGAATTAACGGGTACTTGTCGAGATCGATGACTGAAGCTAGACGAGTGATCGAACTTGCCTGGGCATTTTGTTCTCTCGGGATCTCTGTGAAGGATATATTCTCGAACCGAGGTATCAAGTCCTTCACTATTCCTAGATATGTGGCCATCCTTTTGTCCCTGGCTTCGTATAAACCCAGAATCTAGTTGACTATTAGCAATGAATCGCAACTAACCTCAATCTGTTGTATGGCCATGTCTCTCACGAGAGTTAACCCAAAAACTAAAGCCTCGTACTCAACTTCATTGTTCGCGGCCTTGAACGTGCATCTCACAGATTGTGCCACCCTATCCCCTTGTGCCGATTTTAGGACTACTTTTATCCCTGTTCCTCCGGCGTTAGATACACCATCAGTATGAAGTGTCCATTTTACCGGAGACTTTGCTTCAAGTGTCATAATTCAATCGGCTCAACTCCTTCTCCAATAGTAGGGCTAAAATTGGCCAATGCTTGGGACTTAAGTGCGTTCCTGGGCTCATATTGGATATCAAATCCGCTCAAATGGATCACCTACTTAGCAATCCGCCCCGTGAATTCTGGCTTGTGCATGACTGTTTTTCAGCGGGTGCGTGGTTCTGACCAGGATCGTGTGGGACTCAAAGTAAGGGCAGAGCTTGTTGGAGCACATGAGCAACGCCAGCGCCAATCTTTCTAGTGAAGAGTGACGAGTTTCAGCTGGTAGGAGAGTTCTACTTACGTAGTACACTGGTTGTTGTTGGACATCCTGTTCACGGACGAGCACCCCACTGATGGTTTGTCTTGTGACTGCCAAATACAACGGTAGGATTTCCCCATCTTCCGGTTTTTCTAATATCAAAGGGTTGGAGAAATACCTCTTCAGCTCTTGGAAAGCCTCCTCATGTTTATGGGTCCATTGGAAGCATTTTTTTTCATGAGTACCTCGTAGAATAGACGACAATGGTCGGTGGACTTCGAGATGAATCTGTTCAGTTCAGCAATTTTCCCCGTAAGTTTCTGGACATGCTTCACGCATCTTGGAGACTTCAGGGATACGATCTCTCAAACCTGTTCTGGGCTCGCTTCTATTCCTCTCCGGGTGACTAAATACCCAAGGAATTTCTCCGACTTTACACCAAAGGTACACTTTTGCGGGTTCAACTTCATATTGTACTGCATCAATATCTCGAATGCCTCTTCTAAATGATGACAGTGGTGTGAGGCTATTTTTGACTTAACCAGCATGTCATCAATTTATACTCCCATGGTCTTTGTTTTGGACAAAAATTTGACAATCAAACTCTTGTTCTAGATTAGGGCACGATCGAATCGAAAAACAAGGTAATACTCAGGAAATAATCGGATGGGAGAAATCTGATTACAAGTGTTCTCTCTTTGATAATTCCGTTGTGGTCCTCTTTTGTGTACAATCCAATAAATCTGGTTTTTCTACCCCTTGCCTATATTCTCGTTTGAGGTAATCGTTATATATATATATATATATATCTTTTTCCCACGATCTCTATGCTGTTAGGGTGTATTTTCAACCGTCTAGCCACTACCCACGTTTATCGGAGAAGATAACTGCCACGAACGGTCGTTCTTTGGATGCACATCTCTTTCTCGTGACCGAAGCTTTCTTTCCTTGTCTCGGTGACCGTTGACTTCTTCTTGCTCCTGAAGATTTCTGTCTTCTCTTTCTCTCGTGGTTGCTCACTTGCTCTTGGGTTAATACCATTAAATGGGCCGACTCGGTTTTGGGCCTAACAATACCCCCAAATCTTGATCCAAATCCTTTAGGCGAGATTTTGATCAGATTTGTCGTGTGAGCTACAAGTGACACGTGACACGTGGTTTGGCCCCATCTGTCCGATCATCCTCGGGGAGACGAGAGGTCATGTCAACTAGGATTTAAATGATCAGATGCAGATCTCTCAAAGATACGCGATAATCCACCTTTGCCTCTCTTTTCTTCTCTTCGTCTTCCTATCGCCCCTTTCTTTCTTTTCCCTGTTTCCACCTTACACATTTTCCATGGCCAAAGTTGGAATCAAGGACATGGGTTTTGAGTCTTCCCACTCCCTTGAACATCACGATTGTCGTCCCTACTCCATGTCCTCTGAAGAGGTGAAGAAAATCGTTCAAACTCATGGCTTCTCGGCCGGCACCAACTTCTGCAGCCCCACGCATGAGGTCGTGGACTAGGTCAAAGAGGGATGTGTTTGCTTTCTAAAGTATCCCTTCACACTGGGGGCATTTTTCCCTTTCTCCTCCTTGATCTTGAACTTTCTTATGGCTCTTAGGGCTTCTCCGGCGCAACTGATGTCGTTTGTATGGAAGATCTTGTACCAGATAAGTGAAGTGTTTTTAGAGGAGAGGATTGAATTTTCAGTGTCGGACCTCCTATGTGCTTATCGGGTATGTCCCCTCAGGGCCGGTCATTTCACCCTTCACGCGAGGGATGCCAAGAATCCCCTGATCCCCAAGTCGAAGGTGAATGACAAGGACTGAGCTACACGTTTCTTCTTCGTGGAAAAGTCTATGCTGGGTGCGGTGTATCAAGCGGCGTTCTTTGATTCGTGGACTTCCAAGAGTAAGTATTTCTAACCCTAATTTTTGTCCCTTTTTGTCGATGTCCGTCCCCCTTGTTGACTTTTATATTTGGATGGTTCTACGCGTGCAGTTCCACCGAACTTGGATACCCATGTTCTGGAATCGGAGGCATGCTGGAGGCTCTTCGCTCTTCCAGAGGCGAGAAGGACATACTAGAAGTCCGTAGAATAATTGCTCGAAGGCGAATCTAGTAACAAGACGACGGCTATTTCTGAGGACCAATCGGATGGGGAAGATGATGCAAAGTCGGGAGATTCAGAGAAGATGATTGAAGACAAAGTTCCTGCGTCTGCGAAGGTTATTGAAGCGGCTGCGAAACCCTTAAAGAATCCTGCTAGTATGTTCCTTTCTCTAGTAGTTGAACATTTTGCAACTTGGGATACACGATTTAACTTTTATTTTTCTCTGAAGCTTCCTCTTCTTTGGGGAGAAACGTTTCTGCTGCAGCCATGATCCAACGTAAGTTGCGATCGAGCGACAAGAAACCCCCTTTAGACCCTAAGGTGAAGACTGAAGTCGTCGCTAAAGTAACCCCTGTCAAGCGACCATCGCCAGGTGCCACAGAAGTCATTGATCTGGATGACAAAATTCCCTCGAATTTGTGGCAGAAACTCCGCGGTGCTCATGGTTCTAAGAAACCTCGCTTGGATGTTTCCACCTCCACTCTGGTTAGGGATGCCGGTCTGTCGGTTTGGAAGGTTCGTACTCGCTTTTGCCTAGTTGTTCTTCTTCTTTTTTTTGTCATGGATGACACCCCCTCTCTCTTTTTTTATGTACATGCCTTGTAAGGCGTTCTATGGATAGCGGATGCTACCGACAAGGAAGACCAAATTCTGAAGGAGCATCAGGCAAGGTGGGATGCTGAGAAAGCTACCCTAGAGAGAGAAGTGGCTCTTGCGGTCGAACGTCAAATGATGGATGCGGGAAAACTTGCGAACCTAACGGAAGCGGTCAAGCGTCACTCTTCTCAAGCTGCCTCAAATCGGTCTAAAGTCGCTGTGCTCGAGGCCATTAACAAAAAGATTCTCAAGGAAGCTAGCGAGATCGGTGCTTACTTCTCAATGATGTCGAGGGTAGAGACGATCAAGCAATTCGCGGCGGGCCAGCACTCTGGTTGGGATCTAGAAGTTGAGATTGCGACTTTCTACGATTGATGTCCCCCTGATAAGCCGGCTCCTGGCGATGAACTCTTTGCCACTCTGGGTGTCCTGGAAGAGGACATAGAAGAGAAAGATCTTGACGCTGAGGGGGATGGTGGCGATTTTGGAACGAGTGTTGATGTTGCATCCAGTCTTGGCAAGGGGTCAGACGGTCTTTCGGCAAGCGAGGTGGAACAGCTGAAGGATGTCTCCGACTAAGACGAAGATTAGGGATGTGTTCCCTTGTAATTTATTTTAATGTTTGTGATGTTTTCCGAACAAGTTACTTTTTGGTGTGTACGGGCCGTTTGAAGGCCGAAAACAATGTTTGTCCATAGCACGGACGAAGCTCCCTACTAGGAGGGGGTATCTATGTTATTTTATGTGCATGTCTGCGTTATGTTTCTTGCATATTTTGTTTGGTTGTGTCCTTCCTCTTGTGTGCAGGTGTTCCGAGACGATTGGATACTTCTGATCGAAGGCTTTAGGACGAGGACTCCTGTAGAAGTCATTCGTCGCTAGTGGCAGCTGCGCTTACAGAAGGATGTTTCCATGCGAGTGACGGATGTCGCGTCGAAGCATGCGCTCGGGATGTTTTGTCGATCGAAGACGTCTTAAGTCTAGGATTTATTACCTCTACCGTGAGATAGCATCGCAATCTTTGGATTCAAGCTGGTATGCGCCTTGACCGTTGACCCTGGTTATCTTGTATGGCCCTTCCCATGCTGGGGCTAGCTTGCCCGATTTGGTTTCATGGGTGTTTTGAAAGACTTTTCGTAATACCCAGTCACCAACTCGGAAAGTCCAAATTCTGACGTTTTGGTTATAGCTCCGGATGACCTATTGCTGGTGTCTAGCTATACGTAATCGGGCTTGGTCGCGAAGCTCGTCCGAAGTATCCAAGTCGGCCGACAATTCCAAATGATTCTGTTCTTCAATGAAGAAGCTAGCGCGAGCTGTAGGGATGAGAATCTCGGCGGGAATGACCGCTTCACACCCATGCGTCAATGAGAAAGGAGATTGATCGGTTGCTACTTTAGGCGTCGTTCGATCGGCCCAGAGGACGTAGGGTAGCTCATCGGCCCAGTTTCCCTTGGCCTTCGCGAGACGCTTCTTCAGGTTATTTATGATCACCTTGTTGCTAGCTTCGGCTTGCCCGTTAGGCTGGGGGTAGCGAGGTGTCGAAGTGACTAGATTGATGTTCCAGCGACTGCAAAAGTCTCTTGTTCTCTGACTTATGAACTGAGACCCATTATCGCATACAATTTCTGAAGGCACCCCGAAACGACAAAGGATATTCCTAATGATGAAGGAAATCACCTGTTTATCCTTGATCTCTCGATAATCCTTGGCTTCAATCCACTTGGAGAAGTAATCAGTCATGGTGAGGAAAAGCACTCTTTGTCCGAACGAAGGGGGTATCCCGACTATGTCCATTCTCCAACGCCTTAACGCCCATGGCGTGAGTGTGGGATATAGTGGTTCGGGAGGTTGGTGAGCCGTTGGTGCATGTCTTTGGTAGGCGTCGCATTTACGGAAGAAGTCTACAACATCTTTCCTCATGGTAGGGCAATACCACCCCTGACGAAGGGCTTTGTTGGATAGACTTCTTCGTCCTGTATGGTTCCCACAATCTCCCTCATGAAGCTCCTCGAGAAGTTTCTGAACAACTCCCTTGGTTAAGCAACGCTGGAGTGTACCTACTGCCGATCGGTGGAAAAGCATCCCATTCTCGACTATGAATCGCGTAGCCTTCATCTTTAACAACTTAGCTTCGGTTTCATCTTCCGGAAGCTTCCCTTCGACCAACCAATCAAGGTACGGCTGGGTCCAGGATTCTTCACTAACTTCGGAGGGGACGAGGGGATTTTCTTCGTGGCTCGGACCATCCAGAGATAGATCTAGGTCAGGGTCATTCCGGAAGCTTCTGACGTCAATATCATCACTGCTCATGAAGATGTCGTTGCAGAGCATGGACCCGAGATGGAAGACATCTTCGGTCATGCTATGAGACTTCTCAACGCCATTGGTATGGGTTCTTCCAATGGCAGGGATCATTATGTGGATCATTGGGATTACGGGATATTCATTAGGGTTGATGGCCGAAGCTAGGCGAGCGAGGGAATCTGCTTGAGCATTCTGCTCTCTTGGGATCTGTGTAAAGGATATCTTCTCAAACTGAGGGGTTAGACTTTTCACCACGTCTAGATAAGCCATCATTCTTTCGTCTCTGGCTTCATACAGCCCTAGAATTTGGTTGATTATCAACAATGAATCACAATTGACCTCAATCTGTTGTATGGCCAAGTCTCTGGCAAGAGTCAGACCGAAGATTAGAGCCTCGTACTCAACTTCATTATTCGTGGCTTCGAAATTGCATCTCACAGATTGTTCCACCCTATCCCCTTGTGTTGATTTTAGGACTACTTCTATCCCTGTTCTAGCGAAATTGCATCTCACAGATTGGAGGCGCAATCTGTATGAAGCGTCCATCTGACTGGAGACTTAGCTTCTAGCGTCATTAATTCTGTTGGTTCCGTTCTTTCTTCCGTTGCAACGCTAAAATCAACCACAAAGTCAGCCAGTGCTTGGGATTTTAGTGCGGTTCTAGGCTCATACTTGATGTCGAACCCACTCAAATGGATCGCCCACTTGGCCATTCTCCCCGTAAATTCGGGTTTGTGCATGACTGTCTTCAAAGGGTGCGTGGTTCTCACCACAATCGTGTGTGCTTCAAAGTACGGGCGGAGTTTATTGGAGCACATGACCAATGCTAATACCAGTTTTTCCAGGGAAGAATAACGGGTTTCAGCTGGCAAGAGAGTTCTACTTACGTATATACAGGTTGTTGCTTCCCATCCCGTTCGTGGACCAACACTCCACTGATAGCTTGGTTGGTGACAACCAAGTACAAGGGTAAGGTTTCTCCTTCTTCCGGCTTTGCTAAGATTAGGGGATCAGAGAAGTATCTCTTCAATTCTTGGAAAGCTTTCTCATGTCTGGCGGTCCATTGGAAGCACTTGTTCTTTCTAAGCACTTCATAAAATAGACGGCAACAATCCGCTAACTTAGAGATGAATCTATTCAAACAGCAATTTGCCCGGTAAGCTTTTGAACTTCTTTCACGCACCTCGGAGATTTCAGCGATACTATGGCGTGAACCTGTTCTGGGCTTGCTTCTATCCCTCTCTGGGTGACCAAATATCTTAGGAATTTCCCAGACTTCACGCCGAAGGTACATTTCTACGGATTCAGCTTCATGTTATATTGCCTCAAGATCTCGAAATCCTCTTCCAGATGACGTTGGTGATCTACAGCTTTCTTCGATTTGACGAGCATGTCATCTATATATACCTCCATAGTCTCCCCAATTTGGCTTTGGAACATTTTATTCACCAGCCTTTGGTACGTGGCTCCGGCATTCATTAATCCAAAGGGCATTACCTTGTTATAGTAGGTTCCTTTGCTAGTTATGAAAGATGTCTTCTCTTGGTCGCTTTCCTCCATCTGGATCTGGTTGTAACCACTTAAGGCGTCCATGAAGGTCAACAACTCATGGCCCACCGTGGCATCTACCAAGGAATCTATGTGAGGCAACGGAAATGAATCCTTGGGACAAGCCTTGTTTAAATCCGTGAAGTCTACACACATCCTCCATTTTCCGTTTTTCTTGGGTACAACGACTACATTAGCTAACCATTCTGGATATTTGACTTCCTTAATCTTCCCAGTCTCCATCAGCTTTCCTACTTCTTCATCCACTATCTTGTTTCTTTCGGCGGCGAATTTCCTTCGTTTTTGTTTTACCGGCGGGTGACTAGGGTCCACGTTCAGCTTGTGTGTGATGATCTCCTGATCGATTCCCACCATGTCCTCGTGGGACCATGCAAAGCATTCTGCGTTTTTACTTAAGAAGTCTACCATCTCATTTCTCATGGGCAACTCCAAATCTCTTCCAATCTTTACGGACCGATTAAGGTCTGATTGGTCTAGGACCATCTCTTCTACCTGTTCATCTTTCTTTTCTTTTTCTTTTGGAATGGTAGAATTAGTGGTTTCCTTTAATTGCTATGCGGATTTCTGACTGGCGGTCGGCTTTAACGCCTACTTGTAACACTCTGTCGACGTTCTTTGGTCTCCTCGGATCTCTTGAACCCCCCACGGCATTAGGAGCTTGATCGTCTGGTGGTAGGTGGAGGGGACAGCCCTTATGTCATGGAGCCATGGTCTCCCCTTTATTACATATAACAATAAGGAAAATCCAAGACGTGGTACCTAACCTGGATATTCACGCCCTTCGCTTATGTGGGAAGGATGAAGTCTCCCACTGTGTGCTTCACTTCTCCGCTGAATCCCACGAGCGCGATCGGGTTCTTCTCTACATCTTTCTCGCTCAACCCTATTTCCTTTAGTTCTCCTAGTGTCATGAGGTTGTTCGAACTTCCGGTATCAATGAGAACTCGTTTCACCAAGACATTCCCTATTGAGAGAGAAATCAAAAAACCATCATGGTAAGGTCCTTCAAGACCGTTGACGTCATCCTCATCAAAGTGTATCGCGAGATTGATGACGTCTTTCTTTATATGTATGGGGCGGTGGAAAGCATTTTCTCATGCATTCCTCTTGGCTGTTGAATACGTGAGACCGCATACGCTTGATCCTCCGGTGATCACGTTCACAACCTTGGTGGGTACTGACGACGTTGGCCTTCCCGTGCGTGAGGCTTCTACCACGTCTGGGGGAACCTTTGCGTTGGGCAATACTTCTGTGATCCTTCCTCGAGATACGAGGTAGGCAATTTCTCTTCTCAGCGCTACGCATACTTTGGTTATATGACCGTAATCGTCATGGATATCGCACCACTTGCTCATATCCTTTTTCGGGTAGGACTCATGCTAGGCACTGAGAACTTCTTCGGTATCTCGACTTGGGCGATATGAGCGAAGGGTGACTCATCGTAACCGTCAACCGCATCCTCATCATCTTCGCCAATTGCTCGGAGAACATCTTGAATTGGTTTCGGACGATGTTTTCTAGGTCTCGGGGACGACAGCGGTCCTAATCCTCATCATCGTCCATAATATCGTCTTCAAAGCGTCGAGGGATGACCTCTTGCGCCAATCGAAGGCGAATGGGTGCTCTTGCTTCTTCGCCGGTAGGGTTGCCTTGTGTAGGGGTGAAAGACGGTACCCCATGGACAGTTGCTGGTGAGGTAACGAACTTCGTGCCGGAGTATCTCTCGCACCGACCAGTAGGGTTTCCAGAGGAACCCGCACCCCCACTGTTTCGAGCTCGATCCGTTGTTCGGGCGCACGAGCCGATAGAAGAAACGGATCAAAGTTGAGAGCGCAAACCTTCATCATCAGCGATTAATTGCTCGATGCTAGTCTTGTGCTTCTCATTGCAAGCACGTTGGTCCGTTAGTTCCTTCTCAAGAGCTTGAAGCCTCCGAGCGAACTCAGATAACTAGAGGCGGAGCGTTGCCGATGTGTCCTGGCGTACGCCTCCGTCACCCCCGGCGTTTTTCTCTTGATTATCGTCATTGGGGTTGCTCATGGTGACTTTTTGAACTTCTTCCGATATGGAAAGACAAATCTTCCTCGATCGTAGGGCCCCACGGCGGGCGCCAAATTATTTTGGACAAAAATTTGACAATCAAACTCTTGTCCTAGATTGGGGCACGATCGAATCGAAAAACAAGGTAATACTCAGGAAATAATCGGATGGGAGAAATCTGATTACAAGTATTCTCGTCTGAGGTAACCGTTATATCTATTTTTCCCACGATCTCTATGTTGTTAGGGTGTATCTTCAACCGTCTAGCCACTACCCACGTTTATCGGAGAAGATAACTGCCACGAACGGTCGTTCTCTGGATGCACATCTCTTTCTCGTGACCGAAGCTTTCTTTCCTTGTCTCGGTGACCGTTGACTTCTTCTTGCTCCTGAAGATTTCTGTCTTCTCTTTCTCTCATGGTTGCTCACTTGCTCTTGGGTTAATACCATTAAATGGGCCGACTCGGTTTTGGGCCTAATAGTCTTCCCATTTTTCTTGGGTACGACTACGACGTTACCTATTGAGACATTCCTTATTGAGAGGGAAATGGCCAAACCATCGTGGTGGGGTCCTTCGAGACCATCAACGTCATCCTCATTGAAATGTATTGCTAAATTGACAACATCATTCTTCACCTGACCCGGTCGGCGGATGGTATTCTCTCGGGCGTTCCTCTTGGCTGCGGAGTACGTAAGCCCTCACACACTTGATCCCCCGGTGATCACATTTACAACCCTGGCGGGTACTGGCAACATTGGCCTTCTTGCACGTAATGCTTCCACTATATTCGGGGGAACTTGGGCAATAGGTACTACTTCCGTTATCCTTCCTCGCGACACGATGTGGGCGATTTCCCTTCTCCGAGCCACACAGTCCTTGGTCACGTGGCCATAATCATCATGGAAGTCGCACCATTTGTTCATTTCTTTGTTTGGGTAGGGTTTCTCGTTTCACTTTGGCCATCTTAACCCACGTACCATCAAGGCTATATTTTTCATGAGATCTTCAGGGGTTATACCCAAATTGAACTCGTTGTATTTTGGTGGTAGGGGCTTAGTAGGCCTAGCTTCGGCGACATTCACCTTCACTGCATTAGGGTGAGGTTGTCGATATGGTTGATCGCGACATTCCCGATGGTGATCTGGCATGGCTTTCTTTTCTACCCTTTCCCAAATGCTTATGGGTTTTCTTAGCTTCAGATCTTCCTCGATCCTGACCTGCGAAAGCGCCTTGGTATGGACGTCTTCGAAGCTATGACAAGGATGCCTTGTAAGTTCTTTGTATAAATCTCCATCTTGACTAACTCCCTAACGGAAGGCTTCTATGGTAGTCGTCACGTCACAGTGCGGTATAGAGATCTTCTCCCAGTTGAACCTATCTAGATACTCTCAGGTGGTCTATTCCGATATAAATCATTCGATTGTTTCTCCAAATTTCGGTTGCTGCTGAATTATACTCGGAAAGAGTCCATTAATTCGGCAAGGAGCGGATACTTCCTCGTGGAATATTCACAAACCACTTCAGAGTCGGTCCTGCGAGAGCTGCTCCGAAACCCTTGAACATTAACACTTCCCGAGAGTGATACGGGACGGCGCTAGTCATCATTTTTTGCTTGAAGATAGCCACATTCTCGTCCGGATTTCATGTTCCATCGTATGAAGTCAAGTTCGGGACTGAGAACTTCTTAGGTATCTCCACTCGAATGATGTTCAGAATGAAGGGAGACTCGTCATAACCGTCAACTGCCTCTTTCTCGATGGGACGAGAAACTCCTGGGATCTTGGTGATTTGATCGGTGAACATCTTAAAATGGTCACACACGAGGTCCTCCAGATTTCGGGGACAACGGCGGTCCCAATCTTCCTCGTCATCCATGAGATTGCCTTCGAGGTAGTGTGGACTGTCTTCTCTCGCCGACCAGAGCCGGATGGATGCTCTAGTGTTTCCCCCAGTATGGGCATTCTGTGTAGGCGTAATGGACGGAACCCCAAGAAAGGTAGTCGGCTGGCTAACAAACTCTGTTCTAGTGGTACGCTCGCTTTGCCTTGCTGGGTTTCAAGAAGAACCTTCTCCCCCATTGTTTTGTGCTCGGTCTATGGTTCGGGCACGTGGGCCAACGAAGGAGACAGATCACAGTTGGGAGTGTAACCCTTCATTGTGGGCAGTTAGTTGCTCAATGCTGGTTTTATGCTTTTCGTTGCAAGCGCGTTGATCTGTTAGTTCCTTCTTGAGGGCTTGGAGCCTCTGAATGAATTCCGACAATTCGATATGAAGCGTTGCCGCTGTGTCTTGGCATGCGCCTCCATCAACTCCGGCATTGTGTTCACGGTTTTCTTCGTCGGGGTTGCTCATGGTAACTGTTGTTTTTCCCAAATCTGGTGAAGAAAGTTCCTTTTCGATTGTAAGGCCCCATGGTTGGCGCCAAACTGTTTTGGACAAAAATAACCAAGTATTCTCACCTCCTAAATTGGGGTTACAATCAAAAGATCAAAGAGATCGTGATGAATCGTAATGAGTGAATTCTGAAAATTTGAGATTTTGAGTCTCTCGGATCATTAGTTCGAAAGCTCTCTTTTTACAAATGTGGAATAGATAGTTACTATGGTGTCTCTTATTTTTATTTAAAACTACTGATTCTAGCCGTTATCCTTTTTCTTCCACGCTTCCCACGTTCGTTGATGCATATCTCAACTGCTAGCCATATCCCACGTTCGTCGGAGAAGACAACCGCTACAAATAGCCGCTTTCCTACGCACGCGTCCCCCTTTTATGATCATAATCTTCTCTCTTCATTCGGATGACTGCTAACTTCTCTTATCTTCGAGATATCTTTGATTGCCATCTTCACGCACGAACTAGACTTCTATTTTATTTCTGGGTTGCCTTGCTAAATGGGCTTGATGTTTTTTAGTCCTAACAAACACACAATCAAACTAAGGACCATATATTACTTGGGAAAAAGAACTTTACAAGTGGAACTATAGAATATAAAGTACAAGAGAGTGGGAGAGTGAGGGTTAAAGGGGACAGAAGCTACAAGATCATGGGCGCTGAGCTTTGAGAAGGACCCAGACATCGAAAAGAACGACAAGAATTCGATCATTAGTGACAACAATATGATGGAGCAGATCAGAGTTCCCATATCAAGAAGGCGTGTTGTTTGTTGTTCCTATGGCTGCTCAAAGTGCCTTAACTTCTGAATTGTGGCCAAGTCTAGTTCCCGAACAAGTTCCACTTCCTCGTTTGGCATATAGAGCTCTTCCTTCTTTAGGAGCTGTTTCACCAGTTTAGCATATGGAAGAGAGTGGGAATATAGGCTCACACACTTAGCCATATGCCCAAGAATGATCATGGCCTAGTTGATCGGCTGGAGGAGGAGGAAGTAATCCAAGAGAATGGCATCCTGGATGTTCATGGTGTTTTGCTTCTCCTGCCGAGGGAACACCACCTTGATGATGAGCTGATGTAACAACTTAGCAATGAGAGAAAGATTGTGGGTTGGCAGACCTTTGGTGGGAACACGCCCCTCATAGAGACGATTCAGAGTCTCATCTTTTTCAAAGACATTGCAGTTCTTGACGGGAAGAGAGTCAAACCCTACACCTATGACCTTAAATATGCGACAAATAATAGACTTAGAGAAGGGGAGCTTCGCCTAGGACCTTCAATTTTCAGTAATTATCTTGTTTAGGAGACGTCCACCTTTTTCTCATATTATTTTAATTTGCATGCTACGAGTAATGAAAGTGATGTCGCCCGCAACGTAAGTTGCACACTTCCTGTTGGGGTTTATGCGGGCCATTTGTCTATTTGCACTTCAACTGGTCGGACCTTGGGTAGAGTAAGTGGTCGTGTGCTCACATGTGCTGAATTACATTTGATCCAAACTTACATACTCATGAACTGCAAAGAAGTGGAGCCCTTTATTGAGTAAATGTCTATAATCTCGATATATTTGTTGAATTGACTAAATAAAGTTAATATACGTTATTCGATTATTCTTTGATGGATATTATTTAACAAACTTTGTGCGCCCGTCAAATCCAACAATAAGCGAAGCTGAAGAGATACAGATATTTGAAAGACACTTTCGCCTTTGTTTCTCCTCCTATGTAAGGATTAATTCAAGTATATAATGAAGTAATTCGTTTAACTTTCAATCTACAATGAACTAATTCAAAATTGGTGTTTCCTCCACATGCAGACTGACAGCTCGACAATTTTAGATCCTTACATTACAACACTAGCTCGTGGACCCACTAATAAAGTTAAGACATATCCTATTATTTTGTGAACGGTTATCGATTCCACACGAAGACACATGCATCAACTCGGGCAATTGACAGTAGTGGAGTTTATGTTCTAGGAAAAAACTTCGGCATTGACGAGGACTTCTATGGTGTTCTAGAGGAAATAATTGAGCTCAATTACATATCTCAAATCGTCAAATGCCCTATTGTCTCCAAGTGCTCGTGGTTTGACACTAGAAGTCGTGGAGGAACCCGCACTCACCCTCAAGCGCTCGTGGAATGATGAAAGAGTGTAGACCCTAATGAGAGCAGTTCATGTCGGACTTTTTTTTAGGAGACATTTCAACAGGAATCATCACTTCTACAAGTTATCGATGATACACACGATCTGCTTGGTACATTAAATGACCCAAACGGAGATGATTGATGCATCCAAAACTAACCCGCAAGCGAACGAGGTCAATTATAGTACCTCAAGTGTCGATCCCACAAGGACCAATGTAATACCAATTGGATCTCTACTAGTAAATTATGCAAAAATGTAAGTAATAAGGGAAATCTATTCTAGGATAACAAGTAATAATAAAATAAAGGATAAAATATATGTGATAGATGTGTCTAAGGTTAAGGATCACCACAACAATATTTCAATAAATAAAATTATACTCTACCTGAATTTATTTGAAGGACCAACTATCTAAGATAAACATTACCTATTCTAAGACAAATAGTACATCTACCTAAACTCAACTAGCAGTCACTCTCGTACAAAGTGAGTCAAATTTAGATCCTTAAAGCTGTTTAGAGACTAGGGATAAACAATCCTAGCATTCGATGTCACGCTCCGCTAGAATCATTCAAACCCTTGAACTACTACGATTGTTAAAAATCACATAGCAGAAATTAAATTGATGTCGCATAGATAATTCTCAAGTTCAATACTTAGAGATCTAAAAAGAACCACTTTTTAGTCCTTAAATTATCAGTATCCTAGTATTATTATCTCATGTCGGTCTCAAACCCTAATCTATCTATTACTAATAACTAAAGCCGAAGCAAATTCTGACACCACATTGCGCCACATCACCCCTTTATTAAAATAATAGTTGTTTAAAGTTAATTATGCAAAAAAGTTATCTCCAAGTAATCATAAAGATAAAATAAATTTAATGATTCTAATTAAAATATTTTTTATTTATAATTTTTCATAAATAAATTATCATTAAGCTATCAAACTTATATTGGACTCACCTTAACAACTTTGGTTGTGGACTCACATTATATTGGCTCACCTTAATGATTTTTCTAATAAATACCTCATTTTTATTTTTTAAAATTAAATTAAAAATACTATCATTAAATAAATTAAGTATTAAATCCATATAGTCGTGCAGGGCACAACGAGTATAACGAGTTAAACCTGTTTATGAAATATTGTCAAGGAAAAAGAGCAATGTAGATTATATTATCTTAATAATGTATGTTTATCTTCAATTTTAAACTTAATAATCTATATTTAAATTTTTTATTTAATTTCAAAAACAAAATAATTTGTATACATATTATAGGCAATAAATTACTAATATTAAATTTTTTATTATATTATTTTCTATTAATATCTTTTTTATAAAATATCTAAGAAAATATCAAGTCATAGTCGTGCAGGGCACGACAAGTACAACTAGTAGGAATCCTATATGCAAAAGTAATCTAGGATTGAATCAAAAATATTTCAATTCAGACAAATAATATAACTTTAATTAAATACACATTGAATAGATCATCAAAATCCTAGAAATAAACAATTTAACCAAATATGATTGAAGATATAATCATAATAGATAAACTAATCAAGAATTATTCAATACAATTAAAGAATTAGAAAACTTAATCTCAATTATATAGATAATTCAAAATAAAAGGCTAGAATTCTTAAAACACAAGCAAATCCTCCAATCACACGGCCGAATTCTCTCGTTAAAAACTAGTCTCCTTCGGCTTTCGTACAGCAAGACCCAACTAAAAAAAATAAACCTACACTTTTATATAAAAATCTAAGCTAATCTCATTAAAATTCCACTCTACGTAATATCTAAACTCAATATATATACCACCTTCTCTCCAACAACATGAGACCCCCACATAATCTTTTTTAAGGCTTACTTGAAAAGCTCAAATATAGTTGCTTGTAGGGGGAGGCTCCAATATTAATCTATGCAGGCCAAAACTCAAGCAGCCCATAAATCCATAATAGTCACGAGTCACGACCCATCAGCTTTGCTCATTAAATGAAAGCTTCAAATTGTAAAATTCTTCAACGGCTTTGCTTTGCTACCTTTCTTCTTATTTAGCTTCTTAAAAGTAATTTTTTTAAATTTTTTCCAAAAATAATCTTAAAATACCTGAAAAATATCAAAGTACGGGTGTAGATTCCGACTACAAATTAAAATAAATATAAAATACGTAAAATATGTATGAATATGACCTAAATTAATATGCAACTAAACCTCTAAAATATGACTAAATTAGGCATTATCGTTGATGTTGATGCAGAGGTCGAGACGTCTAGTGAAACGACAAAAGGGGAGTTTGAGAGTGAATCAGATACAGATGAAGAAGAGTTATAATGAATTTGATCACTTTTGTATAATTTTCAAAGCAATTGGAGGGATTATTGTTTTTCGTTTAACCTTTTCATATTATGTATGAACTGCTTATTTTTAGGATTTCTTTAAGTTTAGAGAATTGAGCTTTGGAAAACTTATTTTTGATAATTAGTGACCACATGGTCGCCATTTGGCGACGAAGTGCTCGCTAAATCACTCAAGGAGCGTGCAAAATAAATGCATGAACATGCAAAAACTCTCAGTAAACCGCTAGGGTCGAGCATATATTTTTTTTATTTTGCAACCAAGTGGTCACTAAAATATGAAAACTGTGGTGGGAGATGTCTACAAGCGGGTAAGTTAATTTTTTTTTTGGGGGGCTTAGCGACTACTTGATTGCCAAACCCAAAAAATAGTGGAAAAAGTATTAAAAACGCTAAATTAAAATATTTGGACTTGGTGACCAAGTTGTCTCTAATTAGCGACCAATTGATCGCCAAGTGCAAGAACTAAAATTAAAAAAATAAAAACATTGGCGACCACTTGTTCGCTCTTGTAAAGGTCGAGTTGGAGTACTGCTAGTTCTCAATGCCCTTTTAATGGCCACGGGCGAGGGGGTGGTGGCTGCGGGCACGATGGTAGGTGTAACACCCCGATTTTTAAATACCAGAATGTCACTTGGTTGTGGACCTCACTTGGGTCCACTCAGGCTAATTTAACAACAATTTCACAATGCGGGACCTTGCAACAAAGGCACGACGAGAAATACAAGAAAAACATCCAACTATGTTTCTTTAAAAGTAACAAAGTCATGCACGTGTGCATTAACCCACTCCAACACAACTCTCATTTCTGATCTCTAAACTTTAACCAATATTTACAAACATCTAACTTAACAAGATAACATAGACTCCTAGGACCTACAGTCCTACAAAACATTATCCGGCTGCATCCTAAGACACACCACGTCGATCTGGCTCACCATCATCTTCGAGAAGATTCCTTGGAGCATTATTCATTCCAAAGTGATTACCTAAAAGAAAAACAACACCCCGAAGGGTTAGCTAAAAATTCCAATATACACTGGATAGTAAATGCAACATGTAGAAACAAAATCAATCTATTCAATTATATAATAAGAGCTGTAATATAATAGTTCACATATAGCACATTCACCATAACAAACAAACGCACATCAATACTTATAATTATTAAACGCACATAATAATACTTACAGCCATACAATGCATACTAATAATAGCACATCATTTCACTTAAGTATCACCTCAATCACTTTTCGTCTCAATAATTGTTCAATCGCAACTCATCAATTGTCAATCGACATAATTTATTAAACAAGCATGGCATCCTCCAGCCTTACGCGGGGTAGTGGACGGCGGCCTCCACCGTTTATCCGAACCACTCACACCCTCATCATTCACCTTCTTACCCCTGGTCAAGCCTCCTCAGGAGCACTCGCCAAAACATTTTATTATAATTTTGAAGGGGGCCCTCCTTGACATACAACTAAGTTAGGGGTGTCTCCGCCTTCCCGACTATCCCTAATCATAGCCGTATCGGTTAGGTGCCAATGTTTAGAAATCCGAATAAAATAAAAAATATTATTCATCTATTATAATTTTCTAAAATAGCGAATTATTTTCAAATAGACATATATAATATATAGGAAAGAATCCCAAAATACAGGTCTACACATCATATCTACACATCCAACACACATCAAAATTGATAACTAAGTAAGTCTAGACGACTTACCTCGAAGATGAATTCCCAAAGCCAGGAAACAACTATATAACACGCAACTTGGAACTCTGTCTAAGATAGATACTTTGTCTAAGATAGATAGCCTATATTTGCCCGTTGTCTCTGGTCACGACCTAAGACCCACGCTCTTAGATAAATCAATGAATAATAATAGTCGTTTTATTCTTACAAACTCTAACCCTAAAAATGACGAAAAGCCAGGATGTATTATAACTTCTTATGTATACTTCCAAATCTCTTAAAACTTCACAAGAATATACTAAATATTTAAAAGAACATTATTTTTCTAGTTAAAACCTCTTTGTAAAACTTGATCAAAAATCCCCAATAATCATTACAAAACAAAACCCTAAAAACACTCTAATATCTTTTACCGAATATAGATCCAATATCAAAAAAACCCTCTAAGAACTATAAATCAACCGATTTTCATATCAAAATTAACTATAGATCTAGATCTGAAAAATTAAATTAATGAAATCTAAATAAACCATTGACTGATTAAGACTTACCAAATCACACTTGTACTTCGAGATTAAAACCCGATAGAAGAGAATCAATAATCATAACAACGAAATTCAACTTCCTCTCTTACTTTTATCTCATCTCTCTCATTTTGTTTTTTTGATCTACGTAGCTTGATTACAAGCTTCTCCAACATACATATTTATAGTGCAATGAGTCGATCGGCACAGCTTAACGTGGCAAAAGCTTTCAAGGAAAGTCACATTTTTCACCCTTAAATCTTCTTTACTACAAACTTTACCCTAAAATAATTATTAATTAATTTTTAGTTAAAAACTTTTTAAAATATAATTAATTAAAATTAAAATTAAAGTATTAACTATTAAATATTATTATTTAGACAATATTACTTACAATCAAAGTAATCCCAATACGAAAATCGAGGAACATAAAAATAGAATAAAAATATCAAAATATTTTCGAATATTACATTCTACCCCCCTTAAAGAAAGTTTCGCCCCGAAACTTCTAGAGATATACGAAAAACAAACTCATACCACTATGCTTAAAATCTTTCACATGAGCCATACAACACGTAGATCATACTCTTAATACACCATAAGTAGTAACCAACTAAGTCAAACATCATGCAATTCATACTAACAGTACACTACAAACAACTATCAAACAAATCAAGCATACGTAGTCAAGTCAAACAAAGCACACGGTTAGTTACCATCCATAAGGTTCTCACACACTTCCAACTTCTACTATTTAAGGTCTTACTAAACTCGGCTACAACTCTGGATATCTTTATCATATTCTCATCCTAAAATCATGTAATCAACTTAGTCAATCATCAAGCAGTTAAGGAAATTCACCAAGTTTTCATAATCTATAACCAAAGTCAAGTCCTGGGTAGTAACTAACCTGCCAAACCTCTAATTCATTCCCTCTATCAAACCACGGTAAAGGACAGGGTAATTTTTCTCTATACTAGCTTCAGTTTCCCAAGTGGCTTCGTCGACTCCTCGTCGAGACCACTGAATCAACAATAAAGGAATCTCTTTGTTCCGCAACTTCTTCATGCGATGATCTAGAACTGCTGTTGGTTGCTCCACAAAGGTATGGTCCGGCTCAATCTTCAACTCCTCATCATTAAGCTTATGACTAGGATCAGGCACGTACTGCCTTAATTGTGACACATGAAATACATAATGAACTCCATCCAACGTTGGTGGCAATGTCAGTTTGTATGCCACTTCACCTATTCTCTCAAGAATTTCAAACGGACCGATGTACCGAGGACTCAACTTCCCTTTCACCCCAAACCTTTTAACTCCGCGAGTCGGCGACACTCTCAACCACACATGAGCTCCCACCTCGAATTCCAAAGGCCGTCGTCTCTTGTCCGCGTAAGATTTTTGGCGACTGCGCAATCAACATGTGCTCTCGGATCAAAGCCACCTTCTCCACGGTTTCTTGGATCATCTGAGGCCTTCCATCTATAACATCTGATGGATCATCCCAGCATAGAGGTGTCCTGCATCTTCGTCCATATAAAGCCTCATAAGGTGCCATCTAAATTGAGGAATGCCAACTGTTATTATAGGCAAACTCAACTAACTCCAAATAATCAGACCAATTTCCTCCCCAATCTAGCACACATGACCTCAGCATATCTTCCCATGTATGTATCGTCCTCTCAGACTAACCATCTGACTGTGGGTGGTAAGCAGTTGTGAAATGTAGTTCTGTGCCTAAGGCTTTATGTACTTGCTTCCAGAAATTAGAGGTAAACCGCCCATCACGATCAGACACTATTATCTTAGGTACTCCATGCAATCTCACTATTTCTTTTACGAATACCTTTACTAGTTTACTCACTCGCCAAGTCTCTTTAATGGGCAGAAAACGAGCAGTCTTTGTCAGTCTATCTACAACAACCCATATTGTATCATGTCCTCTACTAATCTGCAATCCGATAACAAAATCCATGAAAATGTCCTCCCACTTCCATTCTGGAATGGGAAGCGGTTGGAGTACTCCCCCTGGTCTTTAGTGCTTTATCTTCACCTGCTGACATACCTGACACTTTGCCACAAATCTTGCTACATCAGGCTTCATGCCATCCCACCAATAACATTGTCTCAAATCCTTGTACATCTTACTAGCTCCTAGGTGGACTGAATATAGCGTAGAATGAGCTTCTTGAAGTATTTTCTGTCTTAACTCGTGATCTTGGGGCACACATACTCTTCCATGAATTCTCAAAATTCCATCTCCTCGAATTTCAAATCTCGGTGCTTCACCTCGATACACTTTCTGACAAATATCTGGAATATTTGAGGAAGTCTCCTGCTTTTTACGAATCTCTTCTATCAGACTAGGTTGGTAGTCTAAGGTACGCAACTGACCCTGGTATCTTCGAATCCATACTTCAATCTCATTTCTCATCAAGTCCTTTTGCGAAGATGGTTGAGCAGTCAAGTGAGACAATATTCGTTCTTGAGATGATTTCCGGCTAAGTGCATCAGCAACAACATTTGCTTTTCTCGGGTGGTAAAGTATCTCTAAGTCATAATCTTTAATCAGTTCCAACCACCTACGTTGTCTCATATTGAGCTCTCGCTGAGTGAAGATGTACTTGAGACTCTTATGATCTGTCGGAATTTGACAGGTTGCTCCATAAAGATAGTGACGCCAAATCTTCAATGCATGAACCACAGCTGCCAACTCTAGATCATGTGTTGGGTAATTCTGTTCGTTTGGCTTTAACTGCCTTGAAGCATAAGCAATCACTTTACCATTTTGCATCAGGACACAACCTAGTCCCAATTTTGAAGCATCACTATATATTACATAACCTTCATTCCCTTGAGGAAGAGCTAAGATCGGAGCTGAAGTCAACCTATTCTTCAACTCATCAAAACTTTTCTCACATGCATCTGACCACTCAAATTTTCTTGTTTTTCACAGTAGATTGGTTAATGGTTGGGCTAGACGAGAAAATCCTTCTACAAACCGTCTATAGTACCCAGCCAAACCCAAGAAGCTACGTACTTCCTTCACATTTCTTGGAGGTTCCCAAGCTGCCACAACCTCAATCTTCGTTGGGTCTACCATTACTCCTCTAGCAGATACCACATGTCCGAAAAAGGTTACCTTTGGCATCCAAAATTCACACTTTGATAATTTTGCGAACAACTGTTGTTGTCTCAAAACTCCCAAGACTGTTCTTAGATGATCAGCATGCTCCTCATGACTTCGTGAATACACCAAGATATCATCTATAAAAACTACGACAAACCGATCTAAATAATCAATAAAGATTCGGTTCATCAATTCCATGAACACAGCTGGGGCATTTGTCAATTGAAGGGCATCACCACAAACTCGTAATGCCCATATCTTGTACGGAATGTTGTCTTTGGAATGTCTTCCTCTCGGATCCTCAACTGATGATACCCATATCGTAGATCGATCTTAGAGAATACCATAGCTCCTTGCAGTTGATCTAATAAATCATCAATTCGTGGTAATGGGTACTTATTCTTGATGGTGACCCGATTCAGCTCTCGATAGTCGATACACAATCTCAACGACCCATCTTTCTTCTTGGAAAACAGAACTGGAGCTCCCCAAGTTGACGCATTGGGGCGCACATATCCCTTTTCTAACAACTCTTCCAATTGAGTCTTCAACTCTTGCATCTCCATTGGAGCCATGCGATAAGGAGCTCGCGATATTGGTCTTGTACCGGGCTCCAAGTCAATGTTGAAGTCTACCTCTCGCTGAGGTGGTAGTCCTGGCAACTCCTCAGGAAAGACATCCTCAAACTCTCGTACAACTGGAATATCTATAACTCTCGGAATTTCTTTATTCCCTTGTAAGACATAACACCAATAGCCTACACATCCATTCTTTATCAACTTAGTTGCCTTCATTGCGCTAATTATTACTCCATATTTCTCCTTCTTTGATTCTTTCCATACATGTTTAGAACCGTCATCTGCAGTTACTGTTACGGTTCCACTATGAATATCTAACACTGCCCGATATTGCCTCATCCAATCCATTCCCAAAATTACATCATCATCGGATGCTAATTGTGCTACTATGAAATCCGCTAACTAGTCCTTATTTCTGATCCGTATCGGACACTGCATGATCTCTCTATCCCCACTAATCTTACTACCGTCTGGCAGTCTAACAAGAAAAGAGGCACTACTACTACATGTCAATTGCAATCTATGTGCACATGCAGATGACATAAATGAATGTGTAGCACCAGTATCGAACAAAATGTGTACAGGTTTAGATTGAATCCAAATCGTACCTGTCGTAGTAGGAGCATTCAAAACACCATTTCTCTTCATCCCATACATTCGAGGTTGAGTGGCACCCGAATTACTAACCACACTACCGTGACCCCTGCCACGACTCTATGATGGTGGTGGATACTGTTGTGGTGGGACAGGGCGATGAGCCACAAATTTACCAGTCCCTGGAGATGATCCTTGCGACGAAGCTACTCCCTTATTAAAGCAGAATTGTGAACGATGTCCCACTCTTCCACAAGAAAAACAAGTAACTAGTGGTTTCAGGCAACTACTCTTAACATGATCAGTACTTGCACAATTGTAGCACTGCCTTGGGCTCCCAAAAGTACGAGCTTGTTGTGATTGACCATGACGGCTTTGAAATTGACTAACTGGTCCCTTTTGTTGAAACTGACTAGGTCGTCCATCTTTCTTAAAGCTTGATGACGATGTCTTTTGTCTCTTACTGTTTCTTGGACTAACATCAGATGGTCCAGGCCTTAGACTAGCTAGAGTATATGCCAAAGCTGAGTTTTGAACTTCAGTTAAGGTTTTAAGTTGTAATCCAGAGACATAGGCACGTAGCTGCGGTTGTAACCGCTTTAGAAAAGCAAAGATCCGAAGTTTTTCTGTAGGTGCAGCGTCAGGTACATCTGCTAACTCCTTTTGAAATTTATCAATTGTTTCAGTCACCTGAATGTTCTCTGGTCCAACATCTCGAAATGCAGCTTCCCTTGCACTCCTCAAGGGCTCAGGACAATAATGTTCTCGAATCTTCTCTCCAAATTCTCCAAAGGTCATGACTTTTTCATGATCATGTTTCAGATTCCACCAGTCAAATGCACCTTCTTGTAATAAACTATGCACTAAGGACATCCTCCTCTCCTCTGGCGCTTGGATTGAATCTAATGCAGAAGCGAGCCTTCTCAACCATTGTTCCACATCAGTACCTAAAGCTCCGGTGAAGTTTGGTACTCCCGTCTTCTTAAACTCTCCAAGCCACTTATCTGGTTTTGGCTCCCGTAGACCTCCTCCCAACTCCACTACCCTTCTAGAGCATTCAGGTCTCGTGATGCCTGGTAGTATTGCAACTTGGCTTACTTGGGGAGGCATCTTCATATTTGGTGCCTGTATCTCAGGTTCAGGAGGCACATTAGTTGGCCTAGGTACTTCTGGGTCAACCCTTGGCCTAGCTCCAACAATAGAGACAACATCTTCTTCTACAAATGGTGATTCATATCTCCGAGGGTCATTAGCAACAGAAGCTTCTGATTGTCCTTGTCGAACACCCAATGCCAGTCCTTCACTTTCCGCAACTTCTTCAGCATGGAGATTAGCTGGAGCTGTATTTGCGCTTTCTCTACCCCTTCCACGCCACTTCCTCGGCCTCGGGGTCTCCCTCTTCCTCTAACAACATTAGTAGTCTTCTTCGGCGGTGCCATAACTAATCTGCGAGTACTAGTATTATTAAGCCTAAGCAATACTAAACAAAATACATAAGAGAATGCTTACATGATTACTCCCCATTCGATGGTGGCCCTTCTCGACGTGTCTTTCTACCCAAATATGCAATATGCCTAACTTTTATCAAAATGTTTTAAAAAAGAAAACTCAATCTGAGTTTTCGTTTAAGTTGGACCTCTCATACTTCTATTCTTAGGTTCATTGTGCCCATGTTGTCAACCTCGCTCTGATACCAATTTATAACACCCCGGTTTTAAATACCAGAATGTCATATGGTTGTGGACCTCACTTGGGTCCACTCAGGCTAATTTAACAACAATTTCACAATGCGGGACCTTGCAACAAAGGCACGACGAGAAATACAAGAAAAACATCCAACTATGTTTCTTTAAAAGTAACAAAGTCATGCACGTGTGCATTAACCCACTCCAACACAACTCTCATTTCTGATCTCTAAACTTTAACCAATATTTACAAACATCTAACTTAACAAGATAACATAGACTCCTAGGACCTACAGTCCTACAAAACATTATCCGGCTGCATCCTAAGACACACCACGTCGATCTGGCTCACCATCATCTTCGAGAAGATTCCTTGGAGCATTATTCATTCCAAAGTGATTACCTAAAAGAAAAACAACACCCCGAAGGGTTAGCTAACAATTCCAATATACACTGGATAGTAAATGCAACATGTAGAAACAAAATCAATATATTCAATTACATAATAAGAGCCGTAATATAATAGTTCACATATTGCACATTCACCATAACAAACAAACGCACATCAATACTTATAATTATAAAACGCACATAATAATACTTACAGCCATACAATGCATACTAATAATAGCACATCATTTCACTTAAGTAACACCTCAATCACTTTTCGTCTCAATAATTGTTCAATCGCAACTCATCAATTGTCAATCGACATAATTTATTAAACAAGCATGGCATCCTCCAGCCTTACGCGGGGTAATGGACGGCGGCCTCCACCGTTTATCCTAACCACTCACACCCTCATCATTCACCTTCTCACCCCTGGTCAAGCCTCCTCGGGAGCACTCGCCAAAACATTTTATTATAATTTTGAAGGGGCCCTCCTTGACATACAACTAAGTTAGGGGTCTCTCCGCCTTCCCGACTATCCCTAATCATAGTCGTATCGGTTAGGTGCCAATGTTTAGAAATCCGAATAAAATACAAAATATTATTCATCTATTATAATTTTCTAAAATAGCGAATTATTTTCAAATAGACATATATAATATATAGGAAAGAATCCCAAAATACAGGTCTACACATCATATCTACACATCCAACACACATCAAAATTGATAACTAAGTAAGTCTAGACGACTTACCTCGAAGATGAATTCCCAAAGCCAGGAAACAACTAACTAACACGCAACTTGGAACTCTGTCTAAGATAGATACTTTGTCTAAGATAGATAGCCTATATTTGCCCGTTGTCTCTGGTCACGACCTAAGACCCACGCTCTTAGATAAATCAATGAATAATAATAGTCGTTTTATTCTTACAAACTCTAACTCTAAAAATGACGAAAAGCCAGCATGCATTATAACTTCTTATGTATACTTCCAAATCTCTTAAAGCTTCACAAGAATATACTAAATATATAAAAAAATATTATTTTTCTAGTTCAAACCTCTTTGTAAAACTACTTGATCAAAAATCCCCAATAATCATTACAAAACAAAACCTTAAAAACACTCTGATATCTTTTACCGAATATAGATCCAATATCAAAAACACCCTCTAAGAACTATAAATCAACCGATTTTCAAATTAAAATTAACTATAGATCTAGATCTAGAAAATTAAATTAATGAAATCTAAATAAACCATTAACTGATTAAGACTTACCAAATCACACTTGTACTTCGAGATTAAAACCCGATAGAAGAGAATCAATAATCAAACAACGAAATTCAACTTCCTCTCTTACTTTTATCTCATCTCTCTCATTTTGTTTTTGTGATCTACGTAGCTTGATTACAAGCTTCTCCAACATACATATTTATAGTGCAATGAGTAGGCACAACTTAACGTGGCAAAAGCTTTTAAGGAAAATCACATTTTTTATCCTTAAATCTTCTTACTACAAACTTTATCCTGAAATAATTATTAATTAATTTTTAGTTAAAAACTTTTTAAAATATAATTAATTAAAATTAAAATTAAAGTATTAACTATTAAATATTATTATTTAGACAATATTACTTACAATCAAAGTAATCCCAATACGAAAATCGAGGAACATAAAAATAGAATAAAAATATCAAAATATTTCCGAATATTACAGTAGGAGCCGCGGGCGCGAGTAAAGAGGTCGTCGGTGCCGCTGGGTCGACTTTGCTTGTATCTTCGATAGGAGTCTCCATCTCGTGTCGTTTGCTGCTAATTCGATTATCGAGGAATAATTCCATTCGACATCATCCATCATAGATGCATCTAATGTTAAAAGAGATGAAAGCATCCATGGCGGATTCTTTGTTCTTGAAACGAATGTTTGAATGAAACCCTATTTCTGGACTCAATTTCTCAAGGTCCTCTATAATTCCGAACGCGGAAAACATTTGCTCCAATACGTAGCAAGAAGCTGGGTAGAGTTCCCAATGAATCTTGATATATAGTGTTCGATTCTCCACCGAATTACCTCCATTAACGCCGATTTGATTCTCGAGCAATAACTCCATTAGGCGACGCTTTTATTATTAGCATAGCACCAATTGATACGATAATCCTTGGGACCCCGCACCAAATTACTATAGAACGTAACCAATAGAACCGATGAAGGTGAAAGGGAAGGGGAGATTGTCAATGGCCAGGGGTGAAGGAGACGAGACAGAGACGAGAAGGAGGCTAGAGAAAATTAGGGTTAACAATGGTATTCTTCTAATTGATTGTTATTTTCTGAAATACAATATAGGGTATTTATAATACTGCCCTATCAGTTCAATAAAGGCGACATGGAAAAGAACCGATTAGAAAACCCATGAAGGAGTTTATAAAACTCTATTTAAAAAGTTTACATTAATAAAATACTAATAATAATTCCTATGCTAGATAGTACTGTATCAGTTTGGTTCAAATGAAACAAACTCTTATCCTAAAACGTGAAACGAATGCACTTTTCCTAGTTCGTAGTGCACTTTTCTTACAAAAGGGCATTGCAAAATACAAATAGTGCAATCCGAAAAATGCACTAAAAGAGTACAAAAAGTGGACTACAAAGTACGAAAAATGCAAATCCGAAAAAGTGCATTCCGAAATAGGAAAAGTGCATTCGTTTTAGGACTAGAGTTCGTTTCAGGATAAGACTTTGTTGCATTTGAACCAAACTCTTATAATATATTTTAAAAAATCTATAACTATATATTAAAGTTGTACCTTTTCGAGCCACCAGAACGATTCTAGGCCCACCTCATATTTAAAAATTTAATTTTTATTTCTATTATTATAACTTCTTTTTATTAAATTCTTTTTTAACTATTTAAATTTATCTCTAACATCAACCAAATATCTATTTAGTATAACAATATCTTTTTAAATCTTTCTTATACAAGTATTTAAAATTAAAGATAAAATATTTTACATATTTGAAATAAATATAAATCATTTAGCATATATCTTTTGATGAATTTTTTATAGATATATATTGATTTTTTTATAATAAACAATTAATGATAAATATTTATAATGTTTAAAATTAATAAAAATAGATAACAAAATATTTAATAGATATATTGAAATATTTAATCTTATCTAATCTTTACTTTATCGAACCACAAAATGAGTTTCGTCCCATCTTAAATTAAATTAATTAGATTTTAAATATTTTAAATAATTAAATTATCTTTATCTTTCATATTTTATTATATCTTATTTCTTAAGTTAACAATTATTTTTTAAATTCTTATATCTTCCATATTTGAATATATAAGAATTTTATTCATATGTCATCTTCTTTTTTTAATTACATATCTATGAAATATCATCAAGGAAAAAAGAGAAATGTAATTATTTTATCTTAATAATATATCTTCATTCGCAACATTAAATTTAACCATTTATATTGATTAAAAAAAGTATACATTCTACGCGCAATAAAATTGCTTATATTAAAGTTTATGTTATATTTTTTATTAATATCCTATTTATAATATCTTTAAAATATCAAATCGTAGTTGTACATGATACGACGGGTACAACTAGTATTTTTAATATTTGAGTATTAGTCATTCCATGGGCCCAACTAGATTAAATTATTGTTGAATTGTGGCTTAACCGATTCCTATTTAGTTTAAACTAGCAAGACCCGGTCGTGCCATGCACGACTATGACTTGAGAATTTTTTTTTATGTAGGAACAATGTATTAAATCAATAATTATTAAAAATTAAATAAGTGGTGGTAAACCTCAAATTTAAAATAAAAATATGAGGTATACCACCACTAATCTCATTATAAATTGATATTATACATATATAGATTTATACATATACTTTAATATTATAAAAATGACACCACACACATAAGGGGCAAAAAATATCAAAGCTTTATTAAAATTTATGTCCATAAAAATAAAATCATAGAGATGACCTATTAATAGTTTCATATTTACCATAGAAAAAATTACGATACATATATCTTGCGTACTAATATAATTATATAATATTAAAGTTTCTCAAATTTTGTTCATAAAGATAAATAAGTAGAGATATCATGTACTAATTTAGTGTGTAAGGAATTAAACATCACCTACTAATATATTAGAGTCCGGTTCAGGTGCGAATGGGCGCCCAGGTGCGAAATAAGAAAGAACAGGAGCCGTTGGATCAAGAAAAATCAAAGGCGCTGATCATTTCACTTAAAAAGGGGAAAAAACGGCACGGGCGAATTATTGGCGAATTATTCGCGTATTTTTGAAAAAAACGGAAATAGGACACGCGCCCAGATTGTTCATCAGTATTGTGGATTTGTTCATCAATAATGTGGATTTGTTCATCAAAACTGTGATTTTGTGCATAAATAAACTATTGCTTGTGCATCAAAAATCTATTGTTTGTACATAAAAAATGAACAAATGTGTATCAAAATTACATGCAATATGTTCATCAACATTGTGATTTTGTTCATAAAAAACGAAAATATTTGTTCATCGGTTTGTGCATATTTGTTCATTAGTAATATCAATTTGTTCATTGGTTTATGCATATTTGTTCATTGCCTTTTTCATATAATTGTTCATTACTAGATGCATATTTGTTCACTAGTAACCTCAATTTGTTCATTACTATATACATATTTGTTCATTAATAACATCAATTTGTTCATAGCTAAATAAGGAACAAGCACACCTCTTCGATTTGTTGCTATCTCGTTCTCTTAGCATACACCATATTATTGCAAAGTCAAATTATTTATCTATTATCTTTTGCATTCAAGTTTCTACATCAAACTTATCTTATTTTGGTACTATATTGAGCACTTCATTCGTATTGACGTTAGCCTTAAAGCACTTCATTCGTATTATACTTTGAATTCAAGATAGCCTTAAAGCACAAAATAAATGCAAAAAATGCACAAATAGATAGTCCTAAATATACAAGTTGATGGTATTAATAGTCCTAAATGTACAAGTTGATAGCATTGACACATAAAACATAAGTTTATTTCAATTCACAAATAAGGGTATAATAATGAACAAATAAGGTTATATCAAAGAACAAATAAGGGTATATCCATGAACAAATAGGGTATATCAATGAACAAATAATGGTATACCAATGAACAAAAAAGAAGTATACTAATGAACAAATAATAGTATACCATGGGTATATCAATGAACAAATAGGGGTATATCAATGAACAAATACGACTATATCAATGAACAAATATGGGTACATCAAAACTAATTATATGTGCATAAAAAACTACATAATATTGTATTCCTACACATAAATAAGGTTAAAAAATAAAATTAAAAAAGTTCGAAATCGATGAACAATGTTATCAAAAACTCAATGCACAATTAGTTAGTATTGATGAACAATTGGTGAATATTGATGAACAAATCGCTATTTCTGATGAACAAACTGGGCGCGTCTCATAAAAACATATTTTTCGAAAAATTCGTGAATAATACGGGAAAAATTCGTCCGTGTCGTATTTTATTGAAAAATACGAGAATAATACGGGGAAAATTCGCCCGTGCCGTATTTTATTTTTTTTAATGAATGTTTAATCAGGGACGTTGATTTTTTGGAATGAACGAGCGAGATTTATTCTTATTTCTCACACAGGCGCCCATTCGCACGTGACTCTTTTTCAATATATTATGTCCAATTATTAATAACATTAGAAATATTATTATATTATATATTTATAAGGATTGTAAATACTAAAAATTATGAAGGGTAAAGGAGTAAATTGAAAATTTAAGAAGCTTATGTGGCATAATTAACAGATTGACAAATAGGATTGAGGGATTCGAGTTTAGTAATAGTATATAGATTCTAGCCTAGCGGATTTGATATATTATTTACAAGATATTGATGATAACTATATACTAGAATAACTTAATGTTTTAAATGGAAGATATGTTTATTCAAAATTGATTCATTCATTCAAAGTTAAAAGGAATTGTCGGTTCACTATTTATAATATGATAGGTAGGTAGGTAGACCTGTCAATCGGGTCGGGTCAGGCGGGTTCGGGTTCGGTCATTTCGGGTTTGGGTTGAGTCGGGTTCGGGTCGTTACGAGTCACGGATTAAACCAGGACCGGTCGATGCGGGTTTTCGGGCAGGTCGGGTTGACCAAGGGTCAAAAACATTGAATTTTTTATGATTATTAAAATAGATTTTAACTAATAATAGTATTTAATTATAATATATTATTTTTTTTATGTATTTTAATAAAAAAATATATTATATTTTTGAAAATAATTTTTATAAATATACTAAATCGGTCAACCCAATGGGTTTCGGGTTTCAACTCAACGGGTTGCGGGTCTATCGGGTTTCGGTTCACTTCGGGTTTCGGGTTCAAATTTTCGGGTTTTGACCCTAAAATTTTCGAGCGCTTCGGGTCGGGTTTGCGGATCGGTCAGCTTTTGACAGCTCTATAGGTAGGTGATCCGAAAGTAAGTTTTGACTTTAGAACATTGATTTTTGAAGCCATGGTATTTACCATTTTATATCAACATATATTATTATATTAAATATATTTTATACTTTATCAGAAAATGTTAACATATCCTTTTAAAAATTATTTAATTGAATAAAGTTATTATATTTATTTTTGCACAACAATGTACATTAAATCATCCATCTCCATGTGAGCTAGAAGTACAATCCAATATATTGTTGAATAAGCCACCTACTTTTAGGCCTTAAAATAAATGTTTACGTGTAAATAATGATAATGAAAAATAGTTACCGAAGATATGCTTTTCACAACCGTTTTAAAATCCTATTCATAAGAAGAAAGATTACATTGTTTGCACTGACAATGCAAATCATTGCAATATTAGAAAATAAATTTTATTTCTCATGGTCTTTTCAAAATATTTTTTTTTTGTTTTATATTTATTTCAAGCTTATTTTTTATTGCTATTTCCATTTGATATTTTAAGGTTAATAAATATGAAATTATTGACATTAAGTTTTATTTCTTTTTATTTATTATTTATGTTTAATTTTGTAATATTATTAAATATTTATAAACAAATATATGTATGTAAAATAAATTTTAATATTAAAAACCATATGCAAGGCATGGGTGTTTTGGACAAAAATGACCAATTAATCACTTTAGTGTCCTTGATAGGGTTTGATAGCCAAAGGGATACAATTGGATCGGGTTGATGGGAGAACGAGTAAAAACGATAAACAAAAGCGATGAATAAGTAAACAAATTGAATGTAAAGACAACAAAAAAAAAAGAAGAAATGCTTATCTCCTCTTATTAATTATAAACAAGCGATTATAAGCTTAGATCCAGGGTTTAGGACCCGTAATCATGCGAAAACATCAGGGAAGACAGCGATTAGATGCTAGCGGTCCTGCTCAAACGACAACGGTCTCCGAGAGCAATGTAAGTTATGAGAACGTTCTGATTACAAGAGAGGGGAATTGTTGTGTACTAATGTCTCTATCTCTAGATCTGGCGTAGCAATGTAAGTTAAGCAGTTACAAGATCAAGAATAAACGTTCTCCTCAAAAATAGGTCATGGACGTTGTGAAGATATGGTAAAAGGCAGTTGTAAATGACCCGGAGATCTCGGGATCTCATTGGCGCCGCGGGATATTCAAACGACGATGGCGGTCTTCGGTCTTTGTGACGACGGCAGTCATCAGTCTTTGTGACAATGATGGTCTCTATGATGATGATGGTCTTTCTGACGATGGTCTTTCTAACGATGATGGTCTTTGTGACGACGACAGTCCTCGGTCTTTGTGACGACGACAGTCTTGAAATCATACTTGGAATTTTTTGGGTCTAACAATACCCCAAATTCATCTTGGTCGTTGAGGCGAGGAGACGGGCGAGATGAATTTAAAGCCTTTCGTCGGATGCCTCATCGTCTTCTTGTGAACAATTCCGTTTGGAAGTTGATGAGCCACTAGAAATCGGGCGTCATGATGATGGAAGTCAATGGTCAAAGGTACGGACTTGATCGAGGCCATCGGCTAAAGGCATGGACCTGACCGAAGTTGTTAGCCTCTAGCGCTGGTTCTATCAAAGTTGTTTAGGCACAGGCATTTTAACTTGATGAAAACCGTCGGCGTTGGGCTTTAACTTGATCGAAGCCGCTAGCCAATATCTTAGACTCGGTCAAGGTCGTTAACCAAGAGTACAGACTTGTTGTCTTGCGAAAATGCAACTATGTGAAAACTTTTGAGTTGTGCCTCAAGAACCGAGGGCTTTTAACAAACAAAGACCCCTGCAGAAATCGTTTGTCAACCTTTTGATTTGCAGCAGCTTAACATCTAGAGTGCTCAGCCAAGCGATGACCAGTGTCTTCCTTGGCGATAACTAGCGTCTTCGGCGTTTCGAGCATTGTCCTCAGGGGAGTCCCTATTCTGGCAAGTACCGCCCTGGAGGATAAGCCTTGTTTGCTAGCGATAGAAGCTACGATTGTTGGCGAGTAGCGCCTCATTTGTTTTGGCGAATACTGCCTTATGATCGTTACTGATGATTTCTGTCTTCTGATTGTGGTCATTTGTAACCATGACTAACGATCAGCATCTCATGTGCTTCTGCATGACAAAATTCAAAGAACTAGGAGGGTTGGTCGTGGGTTTCCCCAACAACCCTCCGACGCTCAAGTCAGTATTTATTCGAAAGAAATCATAAAGGAAAGCATAATAGTGAACTAACATGATTTTTTTTTAGAAATGATACGAATGAAACCTATGTTCCTTGGGATTTTGGGAGACTAGACCACGACTATGACCATGATCATGATCGTGACCGTTCTCGTCATCATCTGAGGTCTCATGATCAGATTCACTATCTGTTGGATTCTAACGGTTATCTTCTGGGGTCTTAGGATCAGACTCCAGAAGGTCATCTTCGGGGAGGTTAGCTCCCTTGTCTTCTTCTAGGCGAATTTGTGCCATTGCCTTAGCTTGAACATCTTCGAAGGTTGCACATGGTACATGGTCAACTCTTTGTAGAGTTCATTGCTTGCTTGAAGACCTTGGCAGAATGCCTCAATGGATGTGAGACATCACAATTGGGGATCTTGATTTTCTCATGAACGAAACGGTTCATGTAATCTCGAAGAGTTTCATCATACCCCTGCGCAATTCGAAATAAGTCATTAGAATACTTTTCAAGTCGGCGACTACTCATGAATTGAATTTTAAACAAGTCGGCGAGATTCGCGTATGATTCCACGGATCATCATGGCAAACTAATGAACCATCTTAGGGTCGAGCCCTCAAGAGTTACCCCAAAGCTTTTGCACATGATGGCTTCACGATCTTTTTTAGGGATGGAAGTCATTATCATCTTTTGCTTGAAGATCAGAAGATGATCATTAGGGTCATCGGTGTCGTTGTAGCTTGACATGTCTGGAACGAGAAACCCCTTAGGAAAATCGACAACGGAAATAGATTCCACAAAGGGAGAAACTTCATAGCCCTCTTCGGGTTCCTTCTCGATGGGATGTGGGATTTCGGGGATCCTTGCAATCGTCTCATAGAGAGGCTTTAATTTCTCTTGGATCCTTTGCTTGATGACCTCCTCAATGTCGAGAAGGTTGGGAGTTATCTCGTTGTCTTCTGTCGGCTGCTGGGATGGGACCCCCAAAGAGGAAGTTTCTCAGGTCGTCATCGTCATTCTAGGAAAGGTAACCACTGGAGGATTTTGGACAATCACAGTCTCTTCAGGGAAAGCTCCTGTGACAGTTACAGTCTCTTCAGGGAAAGCTCATGCGACGGTTACACTCTTGCTCGTGTGTACCTGCGATCTCAAAGACTCGTTTTCAACTATTAATTGCACCACTCGGGCGTTGGATTTGGCTGTTTCAGCTTTGAATTCATCAAGGTCTTTTTGGAGGGCATCGAGACGAGCAAATAGGTCATCCATGGAGAACGGTTGGTGTTTGGTAAGAGGTTGATCGGTTGGATTTTAGCTATCTGCCCCACGGTGGGCCCCAAATTATTTTGGACAAAAAATGACCAATTAATCACTTTAGTGTCCTTGATAGGGTTTGATAGCCAAAAGGATTCCATTGGATCGGGTTGATGGGAGAACGAGTAAAAACGATAAACAAAAGCGATGAATAAGTAAACAAATTGAATGTAAAGACAACAAAAAAAAGAAGAAATGCTTATCTCCTCTTATTAATTATAAACAAGCGATTACAAGCTTAGATCCGGGGTTTAGGACCCATAATCATGCGAAAACTGATGGGAAGACAGCGGTCAGATGCTAGCGGTTCTGCTTAGACGACAGCGGTCTCGGAGAGCAATGTAAGTTATGAGAGCGTTCTGATTACAAGAGAGGGGAATTGTTGTGTACTAATGTCTCTATCTCTAGATCTGGCGTAGCTATGCCCTTATATCCCTTTATATAGTAGGGAGAATCACATATAAGTAGTTTCAAGATCAAGAATAAACGTTCTCCTCAAAAATAGGTCATGGACGTTGTGAAGATATGGTCAAAGGCAGTTGTAACTGACCCGGAGCTCTCGGGATCTCATTGGCGCTACGGGATAGTCAGATGACAATGGCGGTCTTCGGTCTTTGTGACGACGGCAGTCTTCGGTCTTTGTGACGATGACAGTCTTCGATCTTTGTGACGACGACAGTCTTCGGTCTTTGTGACGACGACAGTCTTCGGTCTTTGTGACGACGACAGTCTTCGGTCTTTGTGACGATGATGGTCTCTATGATGATGATTGTGTTTCTGACGACGATGGTCTTTCTAACGATGTTGGTCTTTGTGACGACGACAGTCTTGAAATCATACTTGGAATTTTTTGGGTCTAACAATGGGTACATCAACTAGTCTACTAGTATTTTCTAAACCTAAAGAAATTAAAGATAATATTGTCATTATTTAATATCCTAGTTACTTTTTTTTAATTACGATAATTTTTTATAAATTTTGTATCCTGAAGTATGGAAAATATAAAATAGAATAGATATTATTAATTATATGAAATAGAGAGGTATTAATATTTTTGGGATTATTTTAATTAAAAATAAAGTAGATAACATATTTAACATTAACTAGGAGCCATGTAGCATATCATGGTAGGTATTTCCTCACTACATAATAGTTTCAACGAGAAAATGGTCCATCATAAACAATATACTTTTATTGAGAAAATAAAACTTTCATCATTGTTAAATTTGGCAGGCTCTATATAATTTTATGTCGAACACACAACGATGAAGTTATGATTTCCTCGTTGAATGTTTTTTAACGATGAAAGTATTTCTCAATGAATGCTTTCAAATTCGTCACTATTGACCTTATACTTTATAAGACCAAATTATAGGTAAAAGTAGCATGAAACAAAATATTTGTCGTAGAATATTATGTATAGTAAGGAATACATGTTTCTCGCTAAAAGTCAAGTCACATTTATAGAGAAATCATGATAATGCCTGCTAAAAGCCAATTTTAACGAGGAAAAATGAATTTCTTGCTAAAAATTGTCGCAGAAAAGCCTTTCTGTTGTAGTGTTTCGATGTGGGATGACTTGTATGGTAGGTGGCGCATCAACTCTTGATTGGACGATGCATTTTGTAGAGACTACATGCTTGCAAGTGGGCAAGTGGACAAGAGGGTTAGTGGCATGTTGCCTCGCGATTGGTGATCTTGGTTTCCTTTCATTAATTGTGTAACATTTATAGACCAAGTGAGGTGTCATTTTATTATTGGAGGGAGCGGTTAGGGGCATTGTCGACCCTACGAGAGGCGAGAGTAGCTTGTATTTCCTCCAAAGGTCATCATGATTATATCTTAGATAATTAGTGTATCCATGCGTAATATCTTGTCCAGGCCCGCTCATGAGCGTGTGCAAACAACCCATTCGAACAGGGCCCCCAAAATTTTAAAACCCAATTATATTATATATGCTATAATAACGAAGACAGGAGGAGTAGCTCAGGTGGTTGAGTACGTAGTGGTATAGTCGTATAGGACGCATGCCCGTGTTCGAATCTCGCTCCACACTTTTCTTTTATTTTTCCCCACTCTTGCACTCTACCAATCCTTATATAGGGAGCCCAAATTTGATTTTTAGGCTAAAAATATTCTACTTTTCTTGTCACAAATATAATAAATTCAAATTACAAAAATTGATTTTTTTTCTTCCCATATTCCTTGCCAATCAATACTACATTATGTTAGGCATGGTCGTGGTGCTTTAGCGGCTTCTGATGATTCTTCTTTTAGATGGAGACTCGTCAGCGGTCCTTTGCGCATCCCTCTGGATCGTTCAGGGTTGACCTCCAGTTTTACAGCGCTTTGACTTCTGGCGCGCTTCTCTCCTGCTACCAATCTTGTTTCGTTTTCCTTTCTTCGGTTGTCGTATTTTACCTTACTTGTGGTTGCTTGCTTTGTTTGTTGCTTGCCGAGCTTTCAACTGCTATCTCTTGATAGCCTCTCGGGCTGCCAGGTCTGTCTGATACCCTGAATCTTTACCTACTAAAAAAAAATACTACATGATGTTATTTTTAGTAATTAAAAAGCAAAAAAGTTCAAAAATTTTAGTCGAGTACTACATGATGAATTCAGATTCTCAACAATTAAATATGTTCCTAAGAGTGTGTCTCCAATCATATTATTTCAAATAAAGTGTTCATCTATTTAAAACAAATAATATTTAAAAAGAGGATGATTAATTATTAATTGTAATTATAATTTAATTGGTCACATATGACTTGAATAATTGGATTTACAAATTTAGTCTAATATCTCTATACAATATCTTTAATCTAATAGTTTATTAAGAAAATACAAATTAGATACTAAATGAATATTTTTTAATTTATGAAAAATATATTACACTATGTATTTTTTTAAAAATCTAGATGATATGACTTTTATATTAACAATCTTACTTGATAACTAATAGTAAAATTCATTTTTCTAAATTATTGAAATAATAATAATAATAATTATTGGAGTACTCTGTCGCACATCGGAAATATAGAAAGAACTAAGTCAGTATAAATACCCTTGGGTTACTCCTCCTATTGCCAATTGGTTTTAGGATGGAACCCCATTGGCTTATGTGTTGGGCCGAACGCGCTTGTGCGCATGAATGGACGTGTGTACCCCCCACGTCGTATTGGCCCGCCGGAATTTAACATGGTATCAGAGCCTGTTCGGTCTGGGTTCGGATTCCTGGTCTAATGGGCTAGCCGGCCTTAAGGCATAAAAACGTCAAGTTGCAACTGGCATTATTGCGGGGCCAGGCAGTTGCACTTGAGGGGGCGTGTTGATATAAAAAGCTATCCCACATCGGGATTTATGAAAAAAACTTGCCCACCATATATACCCTTGGGTTACTCCTCCTATTGTCAATTGGTTTTAGGATGGAACCCCATGGGCTTATGTGTTGGACCGAACGCGCTTATGCGCATGAACCGACGTGTGTCCCCCCACGTCATATTGGCCCGCCGAAATTTAACAATAATGTATAAGTTAATTTTTCGCATAGGGCCTCCAAAATTAATTGGACGACCCTGTTCTTGTCGATTGATCTTCCAGTTTATACTCTTTCATGACGGGGTGTGAATTGTGATCTTGCCATTTGATTATTAAGATGAGGTTAGGGGTCCTTAGTTTTTCGTGATCCACATGCAATATAACCTTCTTATAATCTTATTGTTATTTGGACTCGATGGCCTTTACTTTCATGATCCACGCGTCTTATAATTCTTTTTTTTTTTTTGGTCGGAAAAGAGAGCTAGTGCTCTTGCGATATATTAAAGAAAATTAGAATTCCTCCAAAGAGGTTATAACATCACTAGTAATAACATGAGCAACAGAAATTGAAGGAGCATAATTATAAGTAAAGGAAGAGAGCATAGTAAGAGCTTCATTTGTCATTAGATTAGCAGCGGTATTCTAATTGCAAATGAAGCTCTTAATATGCTCGATTATTCTATCTAATTCGCGCGCTATGTATTAGCGCACCATCAATTAATTTGTGAGCTCCTTGATTGACGCCATAGTTATCAAATAATTGGAGAATTGTAAGTCAGAAGCATCGACATTTCACATTTGGACTTGAAGCTATGTATGTCCCATCTCAAAATTGACTTGAAACGCGTTAAATTGGGGTTTGTAGCTCTTCTATTGGGTCTTTGCAATTTGCTTGTTTGGAATGTTTCCATACTTTACAAACGCGCTTGTTAATCATTCAAGAGTACGACAAATCCTACAAAGCTTGTTTGGGATATATACACTGATACACATACAAAACGCGTGGACGATGGTATACTATACTATATTACATATAAAATGGCCACCTGGTCATGTTTTACTGATCTCTTAAAAATGGGCCCTACATTCCGATTTTTGGTTTTGTTTCTACATAGGTTGATTCGTCGGGTTCCTTTCTGTAACATGCATGTTTCATTAATTTTGTCTAGTGTGACTCCACAGCATGGATAGCACTAGATCATTTTGTATGACTGAAATCTCAAAGAAATTGATTCAAATAAAAAAAAAATCTCAACGAAATTCGGATACCGTTAAAAAAGTGAAAATTGAAGATGAGCGCAGAGCGGCAGAGGTAAACCCTTAAAAAGAGGCGATTAAATCATTATTAGAAATTAGTTAACCCTTAAAAAGAGGCGATTAAATGGTAATGTACGTCAAACGTAAATGCTCCGGACTATCATGACGATTCCAACATTAATTAATTGAGAAGTAGTTCTTTAAAGTAGGATGACATGTATGCATTATTATTTAGTGGGCCGACATCACACGTTCGTCGCATCGGACTTCTCTAGATCCTTCTTCTTTCTTGTTTGGTTTCTCTAAAATTTGCTTGAGGTTTTGTGAGAAGTAGCTTGCAAGATGACTATTCATGGATTTATGTAGGCGCATCATGCTTAGGGCTTGTAGGATCAACTTTGAATAATAAACGAGTCGTCGACTTTAAATAATAATTGAGCGGAATAACCAAACAGGAAGGAACCCTACTGTTTGGTAACGTTCTTCATGTTTGGTAACGTTCTTCTTGTTTTGTATGACTTTGAATAATAATTAAACAGGACCAAAGCATGATGCACCTATAAACGAGTCGGCGACTCCTTCGAAGTCGTCGACAACTCCTTCGACATGGATAGCACTACTATTAAACGAGTTGGCGACTCCTTCGAAGTCGGCGACTTTGAATAATAATTGAGCGGAATAACCAAACAAGAAGAACGTTACCAAACAGTAAATAACATGTGATGTATAGTGGAAACTCTTCGTAAACCAACTAGTCTACTTAGAGAAAAACCACTCCCTTCCAAGCTTCTCACTTGGTCGGATTTCAAAACTCCTTAGACTCGCTCTATTGATTTCTTGAGTGTTACAAGGCTCTCTCGTGTACAAGTTGAATCTCACAAGCTTGAATCACGCTCTACCTTTGTGTCTACACTCTCAACCTCATGTTATGCCTAAGAACACTTGACTACACCACTTACACGAGTCTCATGCACAAGTCTTCTCTTTCTTTCTCACAAGATACAAATTATGCTCGACGTCTTACCTTCTATCCTAAACACTGAAGTATTTAAGTTAGAGGAAGAGAGATCTCGTCTGATATCCCCATTCGGTAAGGGAAATGACACACACTCAATCTTTACATATATTTCCTCAAAATATCATGCAAGCTCATATAAAATATCACAAGAGAATCGTTACATAATCTTCTGATTTTTGCACTCTTTTGTGATGATTTTCTCCATAAATAACGCCCCAACTGTCCTGTAAACGATCGAACATGATATTTTTACTCCTAAAAATAGTTTTTCTGCCAGTTGGTCGTGTTAGTGACTTTGTCGAGTCGCCGTCTCGCCATGCAATTTCGAAGTCACTAACTTTTTGGAACCATCAAAACTAAAACTTCTAACAACTTCCCCCTTTTGATGGTGACAAACAACCTATCATGATAAGATCCTTAAAGCACACAAGAAACATCATAGCATAAAGAGCAAATGCAAAAATCATAAAAAGTTTCCTCTAAGCTTAATATCCACATGTTTTTTCAGTTTTTAGATCCCTCCCTTATAAATCTATTTTCCTGTTCAATTCCTCCTTTTGGCATCATCAAAAAGATTGCTTTAAACAAGAAAATAGAAAAAGAGGCAAATCATGGAAACTTAAAGCATAATATCAAAACAACATAATAGTAATCCACCATAGCAAAAGGAAATAGTATGATGCAACAACAGACAATCCAAAATGCAATACAACCAAATTGAACTTAAAAAGTTGTCTTTTAACTGGGGAGAAGACAGTAAGGATAGAAAAGAGGAATAGAGAAAGTCATGGGCTAGTAGCAGTCAACGACGTCAAACACTGAGGCTACTCAGCCTATCCTCGAACTCCTGAAACCTTGATAGTAGTGTGTTGCAAGAGTTCTGAATCTTCTCAATTATACCCCTTAGTGCCAGATTCTGAGCCTTTAGTTCCTTCAGATCAGCAGCTACTTGTGTAGACTAAGGTCCTTCATCAAGTTGATACTTGTCACCGACATCAGCACTCTTTGAGACTTCTTTGAGCCTTCAGTTCCTTCAGATCAGCAGCCACTTTCCATCCACCCGATTCCTGCCAAACTTCTTGAGCATCTGCTTAGTCATGGTCCTTGTGTTGATGACTTCATCGCCATTTTCATACACTCGATGGTCAGCATGATAAGTTAGATCAGTCCTCCATAAGGAAGAGCATGTTTGGGGCTCTCAAGGACATGCCTCATGTGAAGCATCATCAATTTTGGCATACAGACTTTCTCACCCCTCAACACCTTGTCTATCACTAACAAATCTTGGATGTACGCATCATTCTTCTTTTGCTCCCTGGGCAACAGATTCCTTATAACATAGTTGAACAAAACCTTCTTCTCAATACCCATCTTGTTGACCAGATAAGGACTTGAGGGAGGATCATCATTGTTAGTGACAAACTTGATGATCTCTGAGTCATAGACTCCCTTAGGCCACGATCCCTTGTAATACTCATCAAATCCTTCATGAGGAATTTCCAAGATGTCACTCACATCTTTGCTAGTGAAAGAGTACTTCTTCTTGTTGATAGTGTATTTCCCAATTGTCATATTTCCCGTATCGTCAATCGTCAACGACTCATTGAACATCCTGATTATACGAGGATTGTAGTGATTCTCTCCTTGCACCAGATTGTCCCATTTTTGTTCCTTTAGCCAGTCAATCACCTTGCTCAATATGAACTCAACAAGGAAATTTTCATCCCAGAGCAACTCCTTTGTAAACTCCATGAAATACACATCAATAACACCAGCACCCGTTTTGTTTTTACTTGCACCTACACTTGCCTTAAAACCAGACTTGGCTGGCAACTTCCCTCTTTTCCTCTTGGTGACTTTCTCAAAACAGAAGAGTCACCACCTTCAGACCCAACATCAGGGGTTTCCAAACCCTTAGCCTTGGCCTTTAAAGCTATAGCCATAGCTCTAGCAAAGGCCGATCAGGTCTTAAGGCGAGAGGAAGAGGAAGGAATCACCCTCTTTAAGAATCATCTCCAAATAGATCCTTTTGCAAATTCCGTTTAACAGATTCTATTTTCCTAGAACACAACTAACACTAAGGAATGAAGATTTGAGGATTCCAAGAGCTGTTAAGAGTTGTGGAGGAGCTATTACAAGTCAAAATGCAAACTAAGGAGTGAAGGAAGAGGTTAGAAGCATCATCACGAGTCGTGGAGGCCATCACGAGCCAAAAGAAGGGCAAACAAAGCAAATAAGTTCTCTCAGATGGTCGGTCATGGGTCTTGACCCCCGTCACGGGTCGTGACTAGCACTGTGCCGTCGGGAATTTTGGGCTTTTCTTACTCTTTTTTGGGCCCGAGTTGGTTTTATTTTTGGGATATCTTTTAGCATAAGTTTTAAGGAATTTTCTAATACTACTTGGGGGCTTAAGTTAGAACATTATTATGGATTTTTTTTTCTAATTTCAAGTAGAGAGAAGAGACAATTTCTAGGTTTTAGTTCTACGCTCTTTCGCTTTGGAGTTTTGCTTTGCACTTTGGATCTAATTGCTCTTTCAATTGAAATTCCTAGTAAGTATTCTCTTTCAATTATTGTTCTTATTTCTATTCCATGTCTAATTTCATTATTTTGATCATGAATTCAATTATGCTAGGCTAAGTTCTATAGTTCTATGGTTTGGTTGATCCCAACGATGTCAAGCAGATTAGATTCAATACCTTTTGCTTGAATTGAGTTGGAAACTAATATGATTTGATTCTAGGGGCTTAATATAATAGGTTTAAACTTATTAGAGTCTTGTTTAGGTTGCGCATCGAGATGTGGTAGTCTAAGTAAGTAAATAAAATAGAGAGAACACATCGAGAGGTGGTTCTATCTATTTGGAAAAATTAGAATTGAACTTGAGATTAGTTTCTCATGTGGTTAATTGTCATAGAACTTCTAGATATTTGAGTCAAGTTTGATACATCACGAGAGTGGGGCAAGTTTGGTTTACCATCTACATTTCTAAGTGCTTAAAGGGTTTCTATTGGTTTTGTTTCGTCAAGAGAGTGGGTTCTTAATTTGATAGAAGTACATTAAGTTAGGCTCTGAGAAAAGTTAATTTATGACATTAGACAATAGCCTTCATAACCAAATATCCAACTCAGTTTAGGTAGAAGTGAGATTCAAACTCAATGGATCAACGTTGTGGGGATTCCTAGCCTTGGAACTTTGCATTCTCATATATTTTTACATCATTATTTACTTTTTTTACTTGCTTTTAGTAGTTAGAATTACACTACAAATCACTATATTTGACTTAGGAATTGGTTCATAGAATTAGCTAAAGCAGACATAATTCTCGTGATTCGATCCTAGTCTACTACTATAATAGATCTCGTATTCTTGTGAGTGTGTGGGAAACCATCACAACAGGGTTGTCCGACCATGATGGATCGGAGAAAATCATCTCCAAAGAGGAGAGCAATATTTTGGTGAGATTGGTGGAGTTGGGACTTTTGAGGGGGTTGCCATGGCAGTTTGAAGGGCAATTTTAGGTGAGGGTTGTCCGGCCATGATGGATCATAGAAAATCGTCTCCAAAGAGTAGAGCAATCTTCCGGCGAGCCGATTCAGGACTTTCATTCGGATGAGGAGGTGATGTGATTCCATCTACCGAGTCATGGCCCCAAGATTTGAGTGAAGATCTCATCCCTAAAGACAAGCGTAATTTGCACGACAAAAGAGGGTCTTCACTTGGACAAATATCCAAGGCCGGTGTCCGAGGCGCTAAGAAGCCGAGTCAAGGAGCCATGCCCTATCTTAGGCGCATCACATGAGCCCTAGCTAAGTCTATACTAGACAAAATCAAGGAGGAGCTCATGGCTCATAAGTTTCCGATGGCTAATGACGGTGAAGGTTGGAGTTTAATTGTGCTTCACGGTTCTAAGTGACATTTCTACGGTTAAGGACACTTTATAAGTTTTCGGGATTTCGGGTTAATTTATGTAATTTCCTTAAGTGAGGGGGTTGATTTTGTAAGGCTTTGTGTTAGGTTTAAGGTCGGCCTCCTCCTCCTCATTTGAGGAGTTTGGACGAAAATACTCTCTTGTTGCTTACTTTCCCTTGCAATTTCAATTCAAGTTCTTGTTCTTGTATTTCGTTCGTTCAATTCTCGTTGTTCAAGTTGTTGGTGAGTAATATCCGACAATTTGGGCATCTTAGTTTGTTTGAGAGCTTGGTGAGTCATATCCAAGTTGTCAAGCATCCATATCCCCTTGTTCTCCCCATTTCGATCCATCATTCATCTCGGTGGTTTCTGCACACTCTCAGTAAAACTGACATAACTTTCGATCTGATCCAATCATCATCTTGATCCATCAAGATGATGATTGGATCGAAAGTTATGTCGATTTTACTAAGAGGGTGCAGAAACCACCGAGATGGATGATGGATCGAAATGGGGAGAACAAGGGGATATGGATGCTTGACAACTTGGATATGACTTACCAAGCTCTCAAACAAACTAAGATGCCCAAATTGTCGGATATTACTCACCAACAACTTGAACAACGAGAATTGAACGAACGAAATACAAGAACAAGAACTTGAATTGAAATTGCAAGGGAAAGTAAGCAACAAGAGAGTATTTTCGTCCAAACTCCCCAATGAGGAGGAGGAGGCCGACCTTAAACCTAACACAAAGCCTTACAAAATCAACCCCCTCACTTAAGGAAATTACATAAATTAACCCGAAATTCCGAAAACTTATAAAGTATCCTTAACCGTAGAAATGTCACTTAGAACAGTGAAGCACAATAAAACTCCAACCTTCACCGTCATTAGCCATCGGAAACTTATGAGCCATGAGCTCCTCCTTGATTTTGTCTAGTATAGACTGAGCTAGGGCTCGTGTGATGCGCCCAAGATAGGGCATGGCTCCTTGACTCGGCTTCTTAGCGCCTCGGACACCGGCCTTGGATATTTGTCCAAGTGAAGACCCTCCTTTGTCGTGCAAATTGCACTTGTCTTTAGGGATGAGATCTTCACTCAAATCATGGGGCCATGACTCGGTAGATGGAATCACATCAGGAGGGGATAGAGAGCGGTTGGAGGTGTTGGATGGAGACGTCATTGGAGAAGGGTAGATGTTTCGAGTGTTTCTAATTCGTGAGAGAGCGTAAGGAGCGAGAGAGACAGAGAGAGAGTTTGAAGAGGCGAAAGTGTACTTTTTTGCTTATGACAGTTGGAGTAATAAAGGAAGTGGAGTTCTATCTCAAAGGAAAGCGTCAAATCACTCAAATCTTCTTGTATTCCTTTTTTTTGAAAAAAACTTTCCAATTTCAAAAGATCCTCTTAAGCCATGATCTCATTCACACGCCATTTTTTTACAGTCACTGACCCTGCTCATTTCGGTGACACTCTGATCAAAAACTTGTTTTCTCACCATATATGTCCGTGACTTTTGCCAAATCCATGACTTTCTCTTTAAAAGACCTTACTTGGCGTTGGGTTGCATAGGGAGTGCCAAGGCAAACCAAGTATGAAACAAAATATATATGTGGATTTATCGATCATGACGGTAAGTCTCTATTTCATAGGGAAATTCAAAAAGGGCTCATAAAGACTCTCAAACATGATAGGTTAGGGAAAACATTAGAATTGACCATCATTTGGGCTTATAATGAAGGTTAGGGTCATTAGGTCGATTATTTTGGGCTAAAACAAAGAGCTCAACAAGTTGTAAAACGAATCAAATGTTGAAAAAGTCATCGACAAGTCAAGTGCATGGGGTTTCCTAAACATGACGTATATCAAGAATGCTAAGATTTATACCATAAAAAGCATGAGTCCAAAACATATGAAAAGCAATCAGTTTCAATCAATCATTGAGGGAATTCATGTGGGGAAATAGATCATTCACGAGAAATCATAACTAGTTCTATGCGGAGTTGTTCAAAGGGTTCACAATTTAAGGCTTTTGTGAAAATGTCTGCTCTTTGGTCACTTGTTCTACGGAATTCCATGGCGACCATGTCTTTTTCAACACAATCTCGAAAAAAGTGGTGCCTTATCTCGATATGCTTGGTCTTTGAATGTTGTACCAGATTCTTTGAGATGTTGATTGCACTTGTATTGTCACATAGTATAGGCAGTTGGGAACTGACCCACACTTCACACCATAGTCGCAAAGTTGTTGCTTGATCCATAAGAGTTGAGAACAACACACTGAAGCAGCAATATACCGGCCTCTGTCGTTGAAAGAGCGACTGAATTTTGCTTCCTATACCCCCATGACACAAGGCAAGGTCCAAGAAACCGATCCATCTCGGACGTATTCTTTCTATCAATTGAATTTCCAGTGAAATCTGTATCTGTGTAGCCGACAAGGTCAAAGTCGAAGCCTCTTGGATACCATAAGCATAGATTGTCAGTCCCTTTGAGTTATCGAATGATCCTTTTCACGACTTTAGAGTGCAATTCTCTTGGATCTGATTGAAATCTAGCACACAAGCATACTCCAAACACTATATCAAGTCTACCCGATGTAAGGTAAAGAAAGGATCTAATCATACCCATGTACATTGTTGCATTGAATTTGGGATCCTTATCATCTTTTCCAAGTGAAGTAGTTGACGACATAGGAGTGTCGAAAGGTCGAGAGCTCTCAAGATCAAATTTCTTAACACATTCTCTGAGGTATTTTTGTTGATGAACTCTTGTCCCAAATTCACCTTGAACTACTTGAAGTCCTAGAAATAACATGAGTTCACCGACCATACTCATTTCAAACTCACTGGATATGAGGTCGGTGAACTTTTTCACCAGCTTATCATCTGTTGAGCCAAAGATAATGTCGTCGACATAAACCTGAACTACAAGTGTATGACCTCCTTCCTTTAGCAAGAACAGAGTCTTGTCTACTTCTCCTCAAACATAGCCATGTTGAATTAGGAACTAAGACAAACGATCATACCAAGCACGTGGTGCTTGCTTCAATCCATAAAGAGCTTTGTCCACTTTGTAGACATGATCCGGGTGGGTGACATCTTCAATACCTAGAGTTTGTTCAACATACACTTCTTTCTTGAAAAACTCATTGAAGAATGCAGTCTTGACATCCGTTTGCTGAAGCTTGAAACCATGATGCGCAAAATAGGCAATTAGCAATCGAATAGTCTCAAGACGAGCCATTGGTGCAAAAGTCTCATCATAGTCAATGCCCTCCTGCTGATTTTAACCTTTAACTACCATCCTTGCTTTGTTTCTGATAACATTCCCTTCATCATCCAACTTATTCCTGAACACCCAACGTGTGCCAATCATAGTTCTTCCCTTTGGCCTAACTCCTAAGGACCAAGTGCCAAACCTTATTCCCTTGGAATTGATGAAGTTCTTCTTGCATGGAACTATCCTGGTCTGAGTCTTTCAATGCTTGATCAACGTTTTTGGGCTCCAATATAGAGATGAGGGCATTAAAAGCAAAGAAATTGTTTAGAGAGGACTAGTTTGCACACCCTTTGAGAACTCAGACAGGATGTTAGTGACATGATGAGCACCTTTTTGTTGGTAGTTCCTGACTTGTAGATCTGTCAAGTCGTTGACATGTGTCTGAGGTGTTCTTTCTGAACCTTCTTTAGAGTTTTTTGGATTTGAGCTTCTCTCAAGAGAATCTTCTCTTTCATCTTGCTCATTGTCACTATTTTCTTGACCTTGATTACTTCCTTCTGATTTGACTGAGTTAGTGACACCATCATTGTCACTAACTAGAATCCAGCAGAGACTTCTCTGCTGGATTCTTCTTCTTTCTTCCTTGGCTCCTTTAAGGTTTGGTTGAGGCTTTGTGAGAAGTAGTTTGATCATACGTCTAAAATGCCCATATCTTGTTCCCCAAGTCTTTGTACATTCTTCACATGTGACTCCATTTGATTTTCGTCAACTCTTGATGCTCATCGGGTCATTAGATCAATCAGCTCAATATGAGGAACAAACTACGCCTTCGTTTATTTTGTCTGGAACAGGCTTCTGCATTTCACGCCGAGTTGTGTTTTGTACTGACATGGGAGTTCCCTTGAGTAGGGAACGTGAAGCACTCGAGTTCCCTTGATGCGAACATCTTCATATGGCTTTTCAATTTCTGTTTAACCTGTAGTTCCCTTGAAATCTTGAACATAACACATTAGTTCTTTAATGGTGATTGTCATTATCAAAACTAGAGAGGATTATCGTTGTTCTAGTGTTGTAGAACATGAGTTCACAACACTGTCCCAACAATTACAATATTTTATTTTTTTGTAAATAAAAAAAATACCTAATTTATAAGACTTATCAATGGGAAAATCCTTGTAACGTTAGCTCTTATGAAATTTTAAATTCTAAGGGTTAAGAAGTAAGAGATTATCAGGGTTGTCAAATGTCCTTAATGAATATCAAAATATTAATGAAAATGTTGAGAATTTTAGAGGAAAAAGAGATTAAACTTAAAATACATTTGAAGACATATTTGACGATTAGCAAATTCTTTAAGGAAAAAATAGAAACTCGAGCACTCATATTACAACAAGGCCTTTTTTTATTCGAGCAAGATCAGAAGAAATTTGTGAAGAAGAACATGATTCTTAATGAAATGAGATATAATTTAGTGTTTCTTTTCCTGAGCAAGAATTTTCTAACAATCACCTAGACCTACTCAATAATTCCTATCTTGTAACAATCATGCGACCCTTGCATGCTTCACTCTTCTCGAAGGAAATATTCCTTCTACATGCAAGGCATGTTGGACATGTACATCGCATTTGAGTGATACAAGTGTTTGATGGGTCATAGTAGTGCGAGGTTGTCACTTTAGACACTATGTATAATGCGAGATTATTGTTTAGAGGGTGCCTAATTGTTTTTTAAAAGAGTGGGGACATCTGACGCTAAAGATGTAGTTGGCAATAGACCGGAAGAGGAAACGACTTCGGCCGAAGTGTTAGGGCCCCACCCTGTACAGAGTCCTAAAATATTTAATGTTTAATATTACTAATTAAAAAGGGTGGTAATATGTGTCTTAACAACTATAAAAGTTGTCCCTCTATGTCCAATAAATGATCCATTCTCTAATGATAATTTCTACCAATATTAAATTACAAAAAATAAATAAAAGCTTTTTTTGAAGAAAATCAAATAAATACTTACAATTGCCTATTCATTTTTAAGGGCTTCAAATTTTCTTATTTCAAAATAAAATAACATAATGAACAATACTATATGTTTTAGAAAGTAAAGGAAGCAAAAAATATCTTTATTTATTATTCAAAATTTTATATACACGAGAATCACATTAATCTTCATCTGAAAAAAATAGTTCAAAAAATAAATTTTAAATTTGCAATAGTTTAAGTATAAAAAGTGAAATTAATGCCTTCGGACATTTGGTTCGGTAGTTAAGCCTCTGGGGTAGTACCCCGAGGTCACCGTTTCAAATCTCGTGGGTGGTGGTTTGCCCTTTCTCTTTAGAGTTGGTTAGTAACCAGTTCTCACCCCTTATGGATGCTCTAGGCGAGCCCAAGTTCTACTCGCGGCGACCCTAATCCTTACCCTATCAAAAAAGTGAAATTAATAATTGGACTATCAAATCAGGACGTAATCACATAAAAGAAATTCATGTATCTTGAATTAGTATGCACTATACACTAATTAAATAATCAAATAATTTATACATGTATATTTTTTAATATTTTTTTGGAGTTTGTTTCTTGCAAAACAAACTCTAACATGAGGTAATACAAACTAGGAAAACTGAAAAAGTGCATTACAAATATATTAAAGTGCAGTACATAGTAGGAAAAGTGCATTACAAAAACTAGAAAATTAGTGCATTACAAAAACTAAGAAATTAGTGCTTTACAAATTTACACGAAAGCATTAATCTCCCAAAAATCAAAACATATAGTGCATTACAAATTTAGGTATAGTGATTTCTAAATACCGCAAAAGTGCAATCCGAAATAAGAAAAGTGCACTACAAAGTACGAAAAGTGCATTACAAAATACAAAAAGTGCACTACAGAATATGAAAAGTGCACTACGAACTAAAAAAAGTGCATGCTCTTCATGTTATAGGATAAGAGTTTGTTTCATTTGTACCTAACTCTATTTTTTTGTATACAATCAATTAGAATATTTCGTAACTAAATTAATTAATGTACTTAATCACATATTATGATATCTAAAAGCCTGTACATTTAAGAAAATAATAAACATGTACTTTGTCTCGTCCAACGAACGGGTTAGCACTTTAGTATAAATACAAGTTTGTCTAGTGAAAAAGTGTTTAATGCTCATCTTTTCAAGATGTTTAGTGTTCAAATCTCATATCCTTTTTTTTATTTTCATTATTGATCAACTTATCAATTAAATCATACAACCCCGTCGACATATTTGTATAATTAATTATAATAAATTATTATTTTACTTTCTTGATTATTAATTACTAATTGGTATTAGTATAATATATTTTCAAAGAGTCTTATTTATAAGAATTCATTTATTAATTATTTTTAGTATAATTTAAATGTAATTATAGTAAAAGGCTTTCAAATAGTTTTTTCTTGCATTTTTTTAATAATATATGAGAAGAGAATTAAGTTACTTTACGTAGATTCTTATCATATTTTATAAATTTTTCCTTGTAATATTGTACTCCCTCTGTTTCACAATACTTGAACTTAGACAAAATTTCACACATATTAAGGAATTTTTTTCTTTCCAAATTACCCCTATTAAATACTGTTTGTTTTTTCCCAATTACCTTGGCAGATTCAACCAAAAAAAAGAAATTTTGGGATATATGTAATGTGGGGGTATACACAAGGGTATAAATGGAAAAAAAAATTACACGGACATCTATTTTGAAATAAAAGGCTTTAAGAACAAGTATTATAAAACAGAGGGAATAATAACTAGAAATTTTTGTACAAAGGTACACAAAAAATTATAAAAAAAACACCCTATATTATTTTTTGCTGACGACCTCTTCTAACATATTAGTGGCCGGTATGGTACTGTGCAAAATTGCTATGTATTCTGAATACGAATTTTGTCAATCTCTTCAATAAATTATTTAACATTGAAATACAATTCAAACCCTACTCACTGTTCTAAAAAATACTAGACGGATTCTAGATGGAGAGGGACGGACGCTTAGACAGACTAAATGTTCTCATAAACGGACTAAAAAGCTAGGCGAACTTGCACCTTTTAGCACCTGTGCGGGATCTAGACAGAGTTAGGCGGGAATTTTTAGAACATGAATGCCCGTTACGATCGATGACAAGGTACAACATATATATGCACTACGTACGGATGCCAATATGGCCGTGATTCTCTCCTCAATTTCCTATTGTATTTTCTTTTTATCAATTAATCACCACCAATTAGTGTGAGAGTATGCAATGACTTTAGATTTTAGAAGCTAGAATCACCCCACACCGATATCAAGACCCAAAAGGACCGGAGAAGAAGAAGACTCGCCACCGAATAAGGATTAATTGTTTTTTTTTGTTCGTTTATCTTCTGCACTTCTTTTTCTCTATTTATTGATTAATTTCAATCTTACCGTGTAGCATGCGAAATGTAAAAATCGTAAGGTAGGCGGGCCAAAAAAAAAAAAAAGACACGTATGTTTCTTCAATCTTCATTTGGCATGTCGCGATCACTAGGTAGCCGTTGCGCGCGTACGAAACTTCCAATTACCTCCACAGCATGAACGAACCCATCCAATGCCAATTATTGTAAATTGACAACTCCTATACGAAAATCCGTGTTCTTCACTAACATTTTGCAACCTTTTATATTAGGGAAATTGTTACTTTCTTAAAATTTTAATGAGAAAGAGAACAAATTAAATTGATGATGTGGTCCTAGGAAGCATATTTAATTTGTTATAAAAATTTAATTATTATCAATATGTTTCGGACTTTCATGTATAGTACTTGTTTCGGGTGCTATACATTTCTTTTTTATTTTAATTCCCCGAAATTCAATAATATATCTTATACATATTTAGAGATCTAGAGAAATGACATGTTGTGGGGGAAATGTATACACGGTAACACGTAGGGCTGTCAAAACTTGACCCGACCCGAATAACCCGCCCGACTTCGAACCCGACCCGACCCGAGAAAACAATAAAAAGTTTTATACCCGAAACATGTTTGACCCGAATTGATTTGACCCGAATCCGAAAAAACCCGAACACGAGATTAACCCAAAATCGATTATACCCGAATGGACTAGCATGATGCAACCCGATATCCGATGCTACCCGACCCGAAGTCATCCGAAAATCCGAAGTTACCCGACCCGAAACCATCCGAAAATCCGAAGTTACCCGACCCGAAACCATCCGAAAATAATATTATGTTTTAAAATATTAATAATAGTGAATATTTATTATAATTATGTTTAAATTAAATGTTACATTAAATATTTAGGCCCTAAAGTAGTCAAACTACACAAAATAATCATTCGATATATGGTCTGAATCAAATTCCGGCTTACTCGAAATCAGATTAACCCGAAATTCGGCCAAAGTCGAAATCCAATTCACCCAATATCCGAAAAACCCGAAACCGAACTCACCCGAAATCCGACTAAACCCGAAACCGAACTAAACCCGAAACCGAACTTATCCGAAATCAAGTTGGACCGAAAACCGAATGACCCGATCGAAATTGACCCGAAACCCGATTTTGCCCGATTAATTGAGCACCCGACCCGAAATGATCCAACCCAATTTGACCCGATTTTCCAAATATCCGAATTTGACCCGAACCCGAACTTACCCGAAACTAAATTGACCCGACCCAAACCCGACCCGACCCGCCCGATTGACACCCCTAGTAACACGGATATGGCCATGGGTCATCGATCATATTAATCCTACTACTATGTATATTTAATTTGACGTGTGTAATAATCGAATTATTGAATATTCAAACTAATTGGTAGTTGTATTAAATATTTTGTAACCGTACAATGTTATATATATATTCAAAATCTTATGCTTTTATATCACTATTCAATATCAAACATTCAAATCTTTGGTTACTTAGGTTCAAACTAATTGATAGTTATATTTAAACATTTTTACAATTTGTTGGATCGTAACTGGTTAGCGTGAGCTTGGGAACTGGTTGTTAAGCTGTTCCCAAGACAGCGGAAGAAACAATATCGCAAGTATTAAAAGCTGAAAGAACACAGTTCCTTTATAGAGGAACCCCGCGAAAACCAACTAGTTGTGTGGGTAAACCTCTACCTCCGCTTGGATGATTTTGAATGACTTACTTCTTTTATTGCTTGTTCCTTAGTTAAAAACAGCCAGATTCAAACTTCTCTGTTCCTACGAGTTCTACCTAACTCTAGCAACACTAATTAATCTTCTCAACTGAGTTCCTAAGCGAACAACTCAACTAAAACAAGAAAGTCAAACCTTACACCTTGACAATTCAGTTCCCTTGCTCTTGGGAGCTTTAGCTTCACCGTCGTCGAGATCGGACACTCGCCGCCGGGGACTTCTCTTCTTCTATCTTTCTTTCCCTGGGAGTATATGTGAGTTCTGGGAGAAGTGATTGAACTTAGCACTATTCATTTAGCTTTATACTCGGTTGTACTTGGGCTTCAATCCAATCTTTCATGTTGTCCGAAATGCCCTTTGCTTGCAACCCAAGTGTACAATCTTCACATGTGACTTCGATTTGAACTAGGTCAACTTCTTGAATCAATCGGACCGTTGGATCACTTGTGACAGTCTGCTCATCAGACTGTTCCTTCGTTTTGTCCAAGACAGGATCCCGCGATATGCGCTGAACGGTCTTTGTCTTCACATGTGAGTTCCCATGTGATGGGAACTGTCTTCTTCAGAGTTGTTTTGAGAGAAACTCTTCAGCGTGTATGCTTGTGTTCCTTAACCATTCATGAGAGTTTCCATAACATGGGAACTTTCTTTGATGGACCTGTGTTCCTTAGAAATACTTGGACAAGGCACATTAGTTCACATATGGTGTTTGTCATTATCAAAACTGGAGAATGGTCTCGTTGTTCCGATATTTAGAACCAGAGGTCCCAACATCGTCTCAACACAATTGTACAATGTTATTCATAAATTCAAAATCTTATGCCTTCACATTCATTATTCAATATCAAACATTCAAATACTAAGTTATTCTTGTTCATATACTATTACATATCGAATATCATACACGTCAAATTAAATGTACCTAAACATTCAAATCCGTAGTTCCTCATGTTCAAACTAATTGGTAGCTATATTCAATTTTTTTTCCTATTATACAATGTAATTTGTATTCTCAAAATCCTATAACTTTATATTAACTATTCAATAATTCGAATATGACACACATCAAATTAAATATATATAACAACAAAATAAATAAATATGAACGACAACTCGCATCCGTATATGTATATGTGTTTCTTCACAACAATTATTTCTGTTGATATATACTCCATAGTCATCTCGCATTAACTAGCTTTTTTTTGCTAATAAGTGATGATATTCATTTGTTGAATTCCTACTTCCCATTATAGTGGTTAAAAGACAAAATTAAATTATAGATTACATGTAATATATTTTATTTTACCATGTAGAATTATAAGATATTAATATAAAGAATTACATATACTACAAATTTCTGGATGAGCTAATAATTTGTGATAATGTCATAATGTACGGCGAAGTATTTATAGTGTTTATGTTGACTATATAGATATACGTAAGAGAAATAAGTGAGAAATTTGATCGATGTGCCAAATGGCCCAAACGTACATATATAAATATCATGATGTCGAGCCTTCACAAGCTACCCCATGTTATCATCCTCCCCAACCCACCGTACCTTATCCAAGGCTTCTTCCCTCCTCGCCTCTTTTCTCCTCTTAATTCTCATATCCAATACCACCGCCAAGGCCACGCAATCATACTAAATAGGAAGGAAAGGAACAAATAACATTTTTTGTCCTCTTAACTTAACTCATCTCGCATTTTTTGTCCTCTTAACTTATCTCCTCTTAATTCTCATATCCAATCCCTCCTCGCCTCTTTTCTCGTCTTAACTTAACTCATCTCGCATTTTTTGTCTTTCCCCCTTTTGACATCATTGAAAACAAATAACACATAAATAGGAATGAAAGGAACACGCAATCATACTAAAAACCATTTCATTACTTAAGCAAAATATGTACATAGGAACACAAGAGATGTTGTGGGAACATTGAGGATAAGGAGAAGAAAAGGGGAGATCATGGGCTCCGAGGGAGCAGGAGTTCACTCAGTCGGTTCAAGGCGTGGATGATCTTTTCTTGGTTCCCTGCCATCCTATCCAGTGTGTTGGCAATGTGCACCAACACTTGTGTGTTCCCAACCTCTGGGCCGTCACTAGAGGGAAGGGTCCCTTGGTCCTCAACTGGCTCGGAGTGACGCATCTTCTGGACCACAGAGATATCCAGTTGCCTGCCTATGGTCACTTCTTCCTTAGAGGAGTCGTAGAGGCCCTCTTTTAGCATGAGTTTCTTGATCAGGCCAGCGTATGGAAGGGAATGTGACGCAGAGGCCATGCACTTCTCCATGTGCCCTAGAATGATTCGTGGGAGATTGATGGGCTTCTTCAGGAGGAAGTGATAGAGGAGAATGGCGTCTGGAATGTTGATGTGAAGACGCTTCTCCTGGCGAGGGATCACCACGTTGATGATGAACTGATGGGCCAACTTGGCGATGAGAGATAGATGATGGGTCGACGTTCCAGTGGTGGGAACGCGGCCCTCATAAATGGTGTGGTAGATCACATCGCTGTTGTAGTCGTCCCAGTTCTTGGTGGGCAAAGCCTCGAGGCCTTGGACAGGGACCTGGAGTTGAAGGCGAATGGTTGAGGCTGTGAAGATGAAATCATCGCCATTGAGGGAAAGAGTTCCCTTGGTGCCCTCGTCATGGACGACGAAGTGGTTGTAAAAGAGGCGCACCTGAGAGGGATCCACACTTACGGCCTCATTACAAATGTGTTCCCATCCTTGGGCTTTGATCAAGTCCTTGGGCTTTGATCAAGTCCCACAGTTGCCCAAGCCCTTGTTCTTGGAGTTGTTGCTCGAAGAGGATGAGAGGGGGAAGGAGTTTGCGTTTTTCAGTGACGAGGACCTTCTTGGAAGCAGTTTTCTTCCCTTTCTTCTTCTTGTTCCCCCTGGAGACCGCAGTCTTTCTTTTCAGCTGGGGGGAGTTAGCCGCTTCAAGCAAGAGTGGAGGGTCCCTTGTGTCTCGGGTTCCCTCCGACACCACCAGTTGTTGTCCAAGCGTTGCAATGACGGCAGACCCTTGCTCAGTATTAGCCTCGACGTGTTCCTCAGCATCATCGCTGGAGGTCCCTTCTTCTTCGGAGGAAGTCAGGCCTGTTTCTTCCTCGTCATCTTCTGGATGACGGTTGCGTTGCCCAACACCATCAGACGGTGCTGGGGTCCCTTGTTCTTGGGCCTTGCTCCCTTGCTCGGCTGGAGGCTCTCTGAGTACGCCTCAGAATTCTCCCTCGAGGGCTTTGAGTCGGGCCTCTTCTTCAGTAGTTCCCATAACTATGGGCGGCTGCTCCTTGGCCTTTTTGCGAGCAATGACTCCGATGGGGAGATCATCCTCATCCGAATCGAGGTCGATGGTTTTCTTAGCCAGAGAGGAGGAAGGGAGTTTTTCGGTGGAGGGAGAGTGTGGTGAAGAAATAGGTGGAGTGGTGAGGTATGTGGGGTTGACACCTTTGAGGTTGGAGTAGGAGGAGTGGTGTTGGGAGCCTTGGGACTGGAGTTCCCAGAGGCGAGATTTGGATTGTGAGATGGAGATTTGGCTATGAGGGAGGAGGGTGGTGGAGTTACTTATTTTGAGGGAGACGAGGGAGGGAGATTGGATGTTCCCTCGAGTATGGGAGGAAGGGAAGAAGAGGTTGTGGAGATGGGGGCTTTGGGGTGAGGCTGCCCAGAGTCTGAGGACTCTGGTTGAGAAGAGATTTTAGTAGGAGGTGGTGGAGGTTGACGCTGGGATTGTGAGTTCCTAGAGCCGGATGGTAAGGGAAGAGTGAGAGGGGGTTTGATGACGTAGGAGTCAAGTTTAGAGAGGAAGAGGACTTCATCCATGGCGAGAAGAGATTTCTTCTTCGGCATGGGAAGAGAAGGGGAGGAAGGAGTGGAAATCTGTGAGTGTTTGCGTTTGGAGGAAGAATGTTTTGAGGATTTGGATTTGTGAGAGTGTTTGGATTTGGAGGATTTTGGTTTTTCGTGTTTTGAAGGCGGTTCGGATCCGAAACTGTCAACGATGACAGTTCCGGAGGAGAAGGCGGTGATTGGATGAGGAGGTGGAAGAGGTTGAGAGGAAGTGGCGGTTGAGGAAGGCATTGCGAGGGTTTGCTCTGTCGGAGGAGGAGGAGGAAGGAAAAGGCTCACATAGTTGTAGAGTCCCTCGATGAGGACGTCGTGAAGAGCAGGATCTTGCTCTTTCTCGATGTCTTTCATCATGGAGAGGAAGAGTGTTTTAGGATTTTGGTGGATCCACTCACGAATTTGTTCAAAGGTGTGGGCTGGAGCCATGGGAAGTTGTTGGGAAGAGATGATTTTTGGAGGTTTTCTCGAAAGAGGGAGGAAGAGAAGTTGCAGAGAGAAAGGGTTACAGGGAAGAATGAGGAAGAAATAACCCAAAAATAGCAAAGTAGGGTTTTTATGTGAGAGAGAGAAACGAGGGTAGAAAGGGAAGTTAGAAAAACCTCGATAACCGTTGGCCAATGAATGCGGAGGGACGATTCATCTTTCGTAGCACGCCTCTTACACGCGTCATTTTCTTCCTAGGGAAGTCACTTCAAGAATTTCAAACGCTTGGCCCATAATGCTTCGAATTCTGACACAATTTCCCGTTTTCCAAGTGACATTTCATTTTTCAGATCTATCAGTGTTCCCCTTCTTGTGCACACCAGTTCCCATGATCTTTCGAAAAGGTCATATTGAGTGGAGAGGTTAAGGGAACTCACACTCAATTTTCTTTGTAAGGCTAGGGAACTCAAAGGGAACCAGAAAATTACAACTCGATAAGGGGATAAAGAGTTTGGTTCATGAGAAGCGTTTGTCTGGCCCTTGGCTTAGGGTTGGTTTATGATCAACCGTCATAGTGGCTTGTAGAGAGGGTTAAAGGGAACTCTGGTTGATCATTTTGGGCCAAAAAGAAAAGATGTTCCACTGTACATAATGAAGCTCTAGACTAGTAATATGGCAAAATGAAAGCAATGAGTCCTACAGTTCCCTATCATGCATTTCTAGTTTAACTTAGTCAAGCATCGAGGGAGAGACAAACAGGGACTTGTTTAGTTTAGAGTTATCATCCCTAGAAGCATTCGAAAACGCTGGTAGGGACGTCTGTCTAAAGCTTTAGTGAGAATATCCGCAATTTGCTCTTCCGTTCTACAGTGTTCCGTAGAGATGTTCCCATTTTCAACATTGTCACGTAGAAAGTGATGCCTAATGTCTATGTGCTTAGTCCTAGAGTGATGCACAAGATTTTTGGAAATGTTAATGGCACTAGTATTATCACAGAGTATGGGAACTGGGCCAAAAGACATACCATAATCCTGAAGTTGTGACTTGAGCCATAGCACTTGGGAACAACATGATGCGACAGCCACGTATTCTGCTTCAGCTGTGGAGAGTGCCACTGAATTTTGCTTCTTGGATCCCCATGAGACTAGGCATGATCCTAGGAACTGGGCCATTCCTGATGTGCTCTTTCTATCAATGAGGTGCCCAACGAAATCTGCATCTGTATAAGCAATGAGCTCAAGGGAACTGTTCCTTGGATACCAGAGGCACAAGTTATCGTTCCCTTTGAGGTACCTGAAAATCCTCTTCACCTCTTTCAGGTGTGATTCTTTGGGTTTAGCTTGAAAGCGTACACATAAGCACACTGAGAACATAATATCAGGCCTACTAGCGGTTAAGTATAGGAGAGAGCCAATCATACCTCTGAAGTTCCTTTGATCGACACTTACCCCTGTTTCATCGGCATTGAGCCTTGAGTTTGGTGAGATGGGAGTGTCGATGGGCCTTGAGTAGTCCATCCCATACTTTACCAGCATTTCTCTGATGTATTTCTGTTGATGAATCCTTGTTCCCTCCTTTGTTTGAGATATTTGGAGTCCCAAGAAGAACGTGAGTTCCCCTATGAGACTCATCTCAAACTCACTGCTCATGAGGTCCTTAAATTTCTCTACAAGAGTTTCGTTAGTTGCTCCAAAAACAATGTCATCAACATATACTTGTACGATCAAAATATCCTTAGATTCTTTCTTTAGGAACAAGGTTTTGTCTATGCAACCTCGAAGGTATCCATGAGACAAAAGGAATTGAGCGAACCTGTCATACCATGCTCGAGGAGCTTGTTTGAGTCCGTAGAGGGCCCTCTCCAGGAAGTAGACGTGGTTAGGTAGCTTCTCATCTTCGAATCCTAGGGGTTGAGCTACATATACTTCTTCTTTGAGGTGCCCATTGAGAAAGGTCGTCTTCACATCCATCTGGTACAGTTTGAATCCTTTGTGGGCTTCATAGGCTATGAGAAGGCGGATGGCCTTGATCCTTGCGACTGGTGCAAAGGTCTCGTCATAGTCGATCCCCTCTTCTTGTCTGTAGCCTTGAGCAACCAGTCGAGCCTTGTTCCTTGCTACGACACCAGTGTCATCGAGCTTGTTCCGAAAGACCCATCGAGTTCCTATGATGTTCTTGTTCTTTGGCCTAGGAACTAGCTTCCACACCTTGTTCCTCTCAAATTGATGGAGTTCCTCTTGCATAGCTTGGATCCAATCTGGGTCCTTGAGAGCTTCTTTAATGCTTTTTGGTTCCACCAGCGAGACAAAGGCATTAAAAGCACAAAAATTATTGAGAGAGGAGCGAGTTTGAACACCTTTGTCATATGGAGTGATGATGTTGTCGATGGGGTGATCTCTCTTTTGGTGGTAGTTTCTAGTTCGGATGTGTGAGACATCAACCTGTTCCCTTGACTCTTCTTCATTTGTATCTTGAGCCTCCTCTTCCTCAGGGGAACAGTTATGCTCAACTTCTTCGCTGAGACTCTCGTCAGGATTCTCTTCGGAGTTCCCTCGTTGTTCCCCCTGAACATTGGATTCTGGTACATTTTTATTTTGGGGAACAAGAGAGTTCGATGCATCTTGTGGTTCTTCTGTTGAGGAGGGAACTTCAAAGGAGCTTTGATCTGTGGAATTTTGATCTCCTTCGTTGTTCCCTGATTGTGGGGCATTGTTCCCACTTGGATAGTCTTCATCTCTCTTTCTTGGTTCATCCTCGTCGTCGTCTTCTTCTTGTCTGACCAGCTTGAACAGAGTTCCCTTTCCTTGGACCTCTGTTCCCATCTTTACAGATTTTTCGTCGAAGATGACGTGAATGCTTTCCTCTAATTTCTTGGTCCTCTTGCTATAGACCCTGTACGCCTTGCTTTGGGAAGAGTATCCCAGGAATATCCCTTCATCGCTTCTGGGGTCAAATTTGCCGAGGTTGTCCTTCCCATTGTTGTGAACGAAGCATTTGCATCCAAAGGTCCTTAGATGAGAGATGTTGGGCTTTCTTCCTTTGATGAGCTCGTAGGATGTTTTTTTTATCATGGGCCTTGTCATGGCTCGATTTAGGATGTAAGTAGCTGTGGAGATGGCTTCGGCCCAGAAACTTGGAGGAACTCCACTCTCTAGCATCATGGTCCTTGCCATGTCTTCCAAGGTTCTGTTTTTCCTTTGCACCATGCCATTTTGTTGAGGAGTGCGAGGAGCCGAAAAGTTGTGGGATACACCATTGTTGGCACAGTACCTTAGGAACTCTGAGTTTTTGAACTCAGTCCCATGGTCAGATCTGAGTGCCTTGAGCTTGATTCCCATGTTAACTTCCATCCTCTTGATTAGAGTCTCAAACTCTTTGAAGGTATCTGATTTTGATCTCAAGAAAAGAACCCATGCAAACCTTGAAAAATCATCAATTAAAACATACATGTACCTCTTTCCTCCGAAGCTTTCGATGTCCATGGGACCACAAAGATCCATGTGAATTAGCTCCAAGGGCCTTGTTGTACTGATTACCCTTTTTGGTTTGAAGGAGCTTCTGGTTTTTTTGCCACGAACACAAGCTTCACACATCTTGGCACCTTCGATGTTTATTCGAGGAAGGCCAATGACCAGATCTTGTAGATAGAGGTTTAGGATCTGACTAATGCCTGCATGGCCCAGTCTTTTGTGCCAGAGTTCCGTTTCGTCAAGGGAACTTGCCAAGCACAGTTTCCTTGGTGGCTCAAAGTCTGTATCCACCACATAGATGTTGTTGGACCTTCTTCCCTTCAGGATGATTTTGTTAGTCTTCTTGTTGATCACTAGACACTCTCTTGAATCAAAGGTGACGATGTTGTTCCCTTGATCACATATCTGAGAAACGCTCAAGAGATTGAATCCCAGGTCCTTCACCAGGTTAACGTTGCTGATTTTGATTGATTTGTTGAGTAGTACTTCCCATGTTCCTATGATTTCCCCTTTATTCTTGTTGCCAAAGGACACATGACCTCCTTCGGCCTTTGGGTGGAGTGAGGTCAGGTTGTCTTTGTTTCCAGTCATGTGGTTTGAACATCCACTATCAATGACCCATGTGTTGTTCCCCCTCACTGCCACCTACAAGAAAATTTAGTTTTTGAGGACCCAGGCAAGATTACTCTTGCCTGGTCCCTTGCAAGGGAAGACAGTCTCAAATAACACATAATCAGTAATGTTAATATCACGAGAGTACTTGTTATAGGCGAAGTTCCTATGGTTGTTCCTTTTTGTGGGAACTCTAGCAGACTTGTTGGCTTGTTCATTTTGCCTGTTCCAGTACTCGTGGTTTCTCTGGGTTTGAGCCTTAGCTTTGGGACAACTTTCCTTGTAATGCCCATGAGCACCACAGTTCCAGCAGGTCTTATAGTATTCTCCTAGGTAGTACTTAGGATGGGGTCTTTGTATCCTGTTCCTATCCATAGTTTCCTTGTTGTACACCCTAGACCTATTTCCCTTAGCTATTTGAACATACAGCTTATGTCCAGTGTTCCCAGTGTAATAGTCTACTTCTCCATTCACTCCACTCTCCAAGACACGGATTTTCTCTTCTAAGTGTGCATTTTTCTGTTTCTCACACTGAAGCTCTAAGGCCCTACACTCGTTGATCTCTTTTTCACTCAAAGGGGACTTTCCTTTCTTAGAACTCTCTGAATCATACCCTATTCTGTGTCTGACAGGGAAAAACTTGGTTTGGGAACTAGAGGCTTCAGGATTCCCATTTGTTTTACTTAGGTTTTGTAGAAGCGTGTTCTCATCACTTTCTAGAGTTTTAAGCTCATTCTCAAGATCTACGACGTGAGACACATAGGACTGAAGCTTTTCAAGAAGGGCCACACAGTTGGGACATGGCTCAAGACCAACTAGTTTAGCATTGGTGTGTTCCGATTTTTCCAACTTCTTTTGTAATTTAATGTTATCTTTGACAAGCCTTGAAAGAATCTTTAGCAACTCAGGTTTTTCATAATTATTCAAGGAAGCAAGAACGGATTCAGTAGTTACCTCACTGGGTTGTTCCCCAGTGGTGTCTCCTATGGCCATTGCGCACATGTCGGGGGATGCCCAAGATTCAGGATCTTCGTCCTCGTCATCGTCCTAGGTGGCGATGTAGGCCTTCTTCCCTTGCTTACGATCGTCAATTCCCAGTGGGCACTCCTTCGCGAAGTGTCCTTTTTTGTAGCACTTGAAGCATGTGACGTCCGAGAGGTCCTTCTCAACAAGTTTTCTTTGGGAACTTTGTCCTTTCTGTGAGTTCCCATTTCCCTTCTTGAACTTTCCTTCGTAAAAGGATCGAAGGGCCTTTGTTATGAGGACTAGTTCCTCATCCTCTTCTTCTTCAGATTCTTCATGTTGCTCTTGAACTGACTTCAGCATCTTTTCAAGTTTGAGGGAAATCCCTTGGTGTGCCCTCTTTTGCTCTTTGTCATCTATCTTTCTTTTCTCATGTCCCACCAGTTTTCCAAAGACCTGGTGGAGTATAAGAGTTCTGTTTTCGGGGTTCTCTTTGAACATCGTTCTCTCATTTGCCCACTCTCCAGTCAGCCCGTTGATGAGTTGTTGAACCTTCATTTTGTCAGTGATTTCCTCTTTAGTGATCCCAAGACCAGCCATCTTGGTGCAAAGTCCCTCGAAACGGTATTGGTAACTATCGACGGACTCTCCCATTTCCATTTGGAAGTTGAAGAACTCCCTCCTCGCATTCATCTGAAGATCTTCTCGGAGGTCTGAGTTCCCAATATGCATTTGATGAATGGCTTCCCACACTTCCTTAGCTGTGTCTAGGTTTGCCACCCTGTCGCAATCTTGCACCGTCATAGCATTCTTGAGGTACTGTATGGCCTTGAAGTTGGCCTCCATGCACTTGTACTCCTTTGGTCCCCATTTGGTGAGGTCATTCTTAATAGCTGGATCAATTTTGAAGTTCCCTTTCTCTATAACGCACCAAGCCTGGTAGTCCTGGCTACGCATCCAATTCTTCATGTCGCGTTGCCAGACTTCGAATCTACCAGTGATGAGCCTTGGTGGCTTGCTGTTGTTGTGACCGACTTGGGTGAGTTCGTGAGCCATTTTGAACCCTGCGATACTAACACAAATCTAGAGCAGCCCGCTCTGATACCAATTGTTGGATCGTAACTGGTTAGCGTGAGCTTGGGAACTGGCTGTTAAGTTGTTCCCAAGGCAGCGGAAGAAACAATATCACAAGTATTAAAAGCTGAAAGAACACAGTTCCTTTATAGAGGAACCCCACGACAACCAACTAGTTGTGTGGGTAAACCTCTACCTCCGCTTGGAGGATTTTGAATGACTTACTTCTTTTATTGCTTGTTCCTTAGTTATAAACAACCAGATTCAAACTTCTCTGTTCCTACGAGTTCTACTTAACTCTAACAACACTAATGAATCTTCTCAATTGAGTTCCTAAGCGAACAACTCAACTAAAACAAGAAAGTCAAACCTTACACCTTGATAATTCAGTTCCCTTGCTCTTGGGAGCTTTAGCTTCACCGTCGTCGAGATCGGACACTCGCCGCCGGGGACTTCTCTTCTTCTATATTTCTTTCCCTGGGAGTATATATGAGTTCTGGGAGAAGTGCTTCAACTTAGCACTATTCATTTAGCTTTATACTCAGTTGTACTTGGGCTTCAATCGCATCTTTCATGTTGTCCGAAATGCCCTTTGCTTGCAGCCCAAGTGTACAATCCTCACATGTGACTTCGATTTGAACTAGGTCAACTTCTTAAATCAATCGGACCGTTGGATCACTTGTGACAGTCTGCTCATCAGATTGTTCCTTCGTTCTGTCCAAGACAGGATCCCGCGATATGCGCTGAACGGTCTTTGTCTTCACATGTGAGTTCCCATGTGATGGGAACTGTCTTCTTCAGAGTTGTTTTGAGAAAAACTCTTCAGCGTGTATGCTTGTGTTCCTTAACCATTCATGAGAGTTTCAATAACATGGGAACTTTCTTGGTTGGACCTGTGTTCCTTAGAAATACTTGGACAAGGCACATTAGTTCCCATATGGTGTTTGTCATTATCAAAACTGGAGAATGGTCTCTTTATTCCGATATTTAGAACCAGAGGTCCCAACATCGTCTCAACACAATTGTACAATGTTATTCATAAATTCAAAATCTTATGCCTTCACATTCATTATTCAATATCAAACATTCAAATACTAAGTTATTCTTGTTCATATACTATTACATATCGAATATCATACACGTCAAATTAAATGTACCTAGACATTCAAATCCGTAGTTCCTCATGTTCAAACTAAGTGGTAGCTATATTCAATTTTTTTTCCTATTGTACAATGTAATTTGTATTCTCAAAATCCTATAACTTTATATTCACTATTCAATAATTTGAATATAACACACATCAAATTAATATATATAACAACAAAATAAATATGATCGACAACTCGCATCCGTATATGTATATGTGGTTCTTCACAACAATTATTTCTGTTGATATATACTCCATAGTCATCTCGCATTAGCTAGCTTTTTTTTGCTAATAAGTGATGATATTCATGTGTTGAATTCCTACTTCCCATTATAGTGGTTAAAAGACAAAATTAAATTATAGATTACATGTAATATATTTTATTTTACCATGTAGAATTATAAGATATTAATATAAAGAATTACATATACTACAAATTTCTGGATGAGCTAATAATTTGTGATAATGTCATAATGTACGGCGAAGTATTTATAGTTTTTATGTTGACTATATAGATATACGTAAGAGAAATAACTGAGAAATTTGATCGATGTGGCAAATGGCCCAAACGTACATATATAAATATCATGATGTCGAGCCTCCTAAAATTCACAAGCTACCCCATGTTATCATCCTCCCCAACCCACCGTACCTTATCCATGGCTTCTTCCCTCCTCGCCTCTTTTCTCCTCTTAATTCTCATATCCAATGCCACCGCCAAGGCCACCCTCTCTTCCACGACCACCCGAATCCCGCTGTCAAAATCTCCAAACCAGCGGCGGCCCTCCTCGTCGAACAACGCATGGGAGTCCATAAGCCTGACCGCAAAATCATCCCTAACCCGAGCACGCCACCTGAAACGCGGCCCGTCACCGTCCACCACCGGGAGCGTGAAATTACCATCCTATCCTCGAAGCTTCGGCGGCTACTCCATCAGCCTCTCCCTGGGCAGCCCACCTCAGCAAGTCTTCCTAGTGCTGGACACCGGCAGCAGCCTCGTGTGGACCCCATGCACCACCCCGCGCGCCGCCTACTCCTGCCAGAACTGCTCCTACTCCGGCGTGGACCCCGCCAAGGTCCCAATCTACGCCCCCAACAAATCCTCCTCCTCCGTCCAACACGTGCCCTGCCGAAGCCCCAAATGCGGCTGGGTATTCGGGTCGGATCTCAACTGTAGCGCTACTAAAACAAACCAGCGTTGCCCCGACTATCAACTCCAGTACGGGATCGGGGACACGGCGGGGATCCTGATGTCCGACCGCCTCGAATTGTCCAAGAAACCGAGCGACGCCGTCGGCAACTTCCTTTTCGGGTGCTCCCTTTTATCCAACCGTCAGCCAGAGGGAATCGCCGGCTTCGGGCGCGGCTCGGCTTCTCTGCCCGCTCAGCTTGGGCTCGCTAAGTTCTCTTACTGCTTGGTGTCGCACCGGTTTGACGATTCAGCTCAGAGTGGGGACTTGGTTCTCTATAGCGGTCGTGATAGCGCCCACGGAAATACTAACGGCGTTAGTTACGCCCCGTTCAGGAAAAGCCCCGCCGTTTCCCCGTATTCCGAGTACTATTACATTGCTCTGTCTACAGTCACCGTGGGCGGCAAAAATGTTCAATTTCCTTCCGGGTATGTGTAATTAATCAATAAATTTATTCTTATCATATAGGAGTATAATTAATGGTTACTCTGATTGAGCTTAATTAATCTAATTATTTGTGTTTGTTGTACAGGTACCTAGTGGCATCGCCAAAGGGGAACGGAGGAGTAATAGTGGACTCCGGGTCAACCTTCACATTCATGGAGCGGGCAATCTTTGACCCGGTCGCCAAGGAGTTGGAGAAGCAGATGAGTAAATACAAGCGGGCCGAGGACGTGGAGGACCAAACGGGCCTGGGCCCGTGCTATGATATCACGGGCCAGACTGACGTCGAGGTCCCCAAGCTGGTGCTCTTGTTCCAAGGAGGGGCCAGGATGGATCTTCCCTTGGCTAACTACTTCACTTTCGTGGGCGGGCCTAGCATTGTGTGCATGACCGTTTTGACCGACCCGGAGGGGCCCGTGGACCCTGGGGTTCCTAGTGGGCCCGCTATCATTCTTGGGAATTATCAGCAGCAGAACTTCTATATCGAGTATGATTTGAAGAAACAGAGGTTTGGGTTCAAGCCCCAACAGTGTGATCATGCTTCCCATTAATATACTTAATCTAGCTCTTAACAATTGGATTTACGTTAATTGCATGTTTTCTCTTCTTTTCTCCCTATAATACTCCGTATTTTATAAGCCCCTTTTCTTCAGTGAATGAAGTACGCGCTATTATGTGCGAGGTAATTTGAGTGAGAGCTGGCCGAGAGGTACGCGCCAAGAGTTATTGGTTGGAGATCGATTACTTCTACTGTTATATATGTAACCATTAATGTTTGATTATCCTTATATAATGGAGTAAGTAATAGTATTTTTATTAGTCAACAGATTAAGGACTTCTTGTGTACGTTCAATCGCTAATCTATCTCTACATACATATAAGTAATGTGGCCTCGTGATGGTAGTAGATATCTTTCTCTATCGAACAAAGGTTGTCGTACGTACATTAATATATGTACTTTTTTCCATCGGACGAGAATTACCTTTTTTTTAGAAGGAGAGACGGTATTCTCCGACCTTTAAAAGAGAAATTTTATTAAAATAAAAACATTGGGTTCAGTGTTCAACACATGGGGGATAACTCGACCTCTTACATCATCAAAAAGCATTAAATTAATCTCTTCAGGCAGTGCAAACAATACATGATATCCTAAAGGAAACGAGAAAGCAAGAGACGCGAGGGTATCAGCTACCATATTTGCCTCACGATACACATGATGGGAATGGACAATCCAATCCCTACAAATAAAGCCTTGGAATTGAGATATCAAGCTAAATAACGGTTGACACTTATTAATTCTAGAATTTAAAAGATTGATGACCAGTTGATAGTCCGTTTCCAAGATCTCTTGCCTATACCCTTCTCCCAAGCAAGTTGAAGACCATTCTGCAGTCCCCAAAGCTTTGTCATCGGGACCGAATAAGATCCAACATTGCACAAACCTACTAATCCATTGCCCATTGTCATTTTTAAGAAATCCTCTTGTCATGGCTAAAATGTTGTCTTTCACTGCTCCATCTGTGTTTAGTTTCACCCATCTGGATCCCGGGGGCCTCCGAAGCCACATTCTGCACCTTTTTACTAACCAAAGAAGAATTTAATTGGAACATACCTTTGGTTTTGGAATAATCTTTTGCACACTCCATAATGTAAGCCCAATTCCTAGTAATGATGGCCTCCTCGTCAAAAACTCTAGCATTTCTCCAACACCATATAAACCAAATAGCAATTGCAAACACATCCCTCCATTCGATCGACTCCAAGGTGCCCTCTGACATTATGTTGCAACGCAGCCGACTAGAAAACGGATCTTGAAAAAAAGATGGAACAAAATCAAAAGCCTTTAGTTCAAGCAAAATAGAACTAGCCATTGGAAAATCCCTACAAAGGTGTTCAAAGGACTCTTCCCTGTCATGGCAAACAACACAACAATCAGATATCCATATATAAAGTCTCCTCCGTTATGAATTCGACATGACTCTGCCTTTGCTAGCCATCCAAGCAGAACAACGAACTCTTTCCGGGACATTTAACTTCCATATTTTCCTAAAGAAGCTCTTATCATTAATGACACGATTCATATTGAAGTGACCCGGATTCTGCATCCCAAAGCTCAAGATAAATGAAAAGGTTGTTTTCTCTTTCTCTGATCCATTGAACATGCTTCAATATTTTAGCTCGTTTGGAGACTGTGGTTGTCTGATCGGGGACATTAAAGAACCGTTGGAAAGCTTACTTGATTCTCTACAACTTTTATGCTTAACAATTTTCCTAAATCAACCAAGATCGTCTCGAAATCATCAATCTTTCTAGAAACTCGAATCTGGATGTGAAAGGTTTTGATCATATTCAAGTCAAAGAAAGTCAAACAACTTCATCACCTACATGGAATTAAAAAGAGTGTCTTCCACCAACTTTATTCATTTAAGTATGTGGTAGGTGAGGTGGTAGGTGAGAGTGAACATGAAGGGTTTTGAGTGAGTAAAACACGTTCCCTTTGTTCTCATTACATGCTTGTTGATTGGCTTCGACTCTAGGATACGGGAACGACACCAAGAAGTGTTGTCTTGCATGCTTGTTGTCTAAATTTTGTTGGTTTAAAAAAAATCAGAAATTTGTGCCTTAAAGAAAAAGTCTGGCTCGGGGAGAAAGAGAATCGGGGCTAGAAAAACTCGGACTTGACGAAAGAGAAAGAGAGGTCGGGCATAGAAAAAGTCGGACCCGTGAAAAAAACAACCTGAGCAAAGGCCTGAATCTTTGTTTAACTTGTTCTTGACTTTCTTGGTGTTTAGTAGCTTCCTAGTTGTTGTTGCCTTTGATAAGTGTGTAGTGTGTTTGATCCTGTCTAGTTGTCTTTTGTTGGTCATCTCAAATAGACCTGTCAATTGGGTCGGGTCGTGCGGGTTTAGTTAGGTCATTTCGGGTTCGGGTTGAGTGGGGTTCGGTCCGTTACGGGTCATGGGTTAAACCGGGTCGGGTCGATGCGGGTTTTCGGGCGGGTCGGGTTGACCAGCGGGTCAAAAACATAGAATTTTTTATGATTATTAAAATAGATTTTTAATTAAAGAATAATATTTAATTATAATATATTATTTTTATGTATTTTAATAATAAAATATATTATATTTTTAAAGTAAATTTTATACATTTTATAAATAAACTAAATCGGTCAACCCAACGAGTTTCGGGTTTCAACCCAACGGGTTTCGGGTTCGGTTGATTTCGGGTTCAAATTTTCGGGGCTTGACCCTAAAATATTCTGGCGGGTCGGGTCGGGTTAGCGGGTTCGGTCAGCTTTTGACAACTCTAATTCTAAATGAATATAACAATTTCTCATAAGAATGAACGATTCTAAAGAAATAAAACGATTTCTTATAAGAATGAACGATTTCTAAAGGAAATTATTTTAAATTATTATGCATAATAATATTATTCTTATAAATATTATTATTCTAGGAAGTCATTTATAATTTATTAAAAATTATTAATTTCCTAGGTGAGCATGATTGATAATTTATTTTAATAAATATTTTTTTTATAAAGGTCTATGGGTAAAGCTGTCAAAAGTTGACCCGACCCGAACCGCTCGAAAATTTTCGGGTCAAGACCCAAAAATTTGAACCCGAAACCCAAAATAAACCGAACCCGATAGACCCGAAACCTGTTGGGTTGACCCGATTTGTTATATTTTTGAATATATATAATATATATTTAAAATTATAATATATTTTATTATTAAAATATATCAAAATAATAGATTATTATTAAATATCATTTTTTAAATAAAATAATATTTCAATAATTATAAAAAATACGATTTTCTTGACCTGTTGGACTGACACGACCTGCTCGAAAACCCGAAATGACCCGACCCGATTTGACCAATGACCCGTTACGACCCGAACCCGACGCAACCCGAACCCGAAATAACCGGACCTGAACCCGACCTGACCGACCCGTTTGACAGCTCTACCTATGGGTAATATTTATTAAAATTTTAAAATAATAGTTATTTCTAGTGGAAATAATTTTACAAATAATAAAAATTAATTAGGATTGGGCTTGTGAGGTAATAAAAAATCTGATGGGCTTGGGAGTCAAAAGAAATGGCCCGTTTTTGGATCATGCTACTCGGCTCATATGGAGGAGCAGCCCAATCCAAACTCTTCTCCTCTTCCTTCATTGAAATCTTGTGGTTATTTTTGAAAATTTACCACGAAATGAAGAACTCGTGGCTAATCTGGTGACTGTTTCAGCAAATATATCCAAACAAACAAAGTTAGACACGAAATGAAGAACTCGTGACTAGTCTCGTGGTTATTTCTGCAGATTTCTCACGAAATGAAAAACTTGTGGCTAATCTCGTGACCGTTTCTGCAAATTTTTCCAAACAAACAAAGTTAGACACGAAATGAAGAACTTGTGACTAGTCTCGTGGTTATATATGCAGATTTCTCATGAAATAAAGAACTCATGGCTAATCTCGTGACTGTTATCGCATATTTTTCGAAACAAACTAAGTTAGACACGAAAATAAGAACTCGTGGCTAGTTTTGTGGTTATTTCTAAAAATTCTAACGAAATGAATGAACATTTATGAGTCAATGATTCAAATTACCCACACAAATAAGCACAAAACTAGCCATAAATATTATGTGGGTACTTAGCTCCAGATTTTGCCGTGAATATACACTCGAATCCTTTTTCGTGGCTAATTAGCTACTACACTATGGCCAGATCTAGCCACACGAGACATTAGCGTCAATTTGGCCTAAACATTAGCCACGGGCATATTTTCATGACAATATGGCCAGAAATCTACAACCAAATTTAGCCGTGTGCTCTTTTCGCGGCGATTCAGCCTCAAAAATAGCCGCAATTGTATTTTTCATGACAATATAACCACAAACGTAAATATTTGTGGTTAAACTTGTGGTCGTTGCCACCCAAATTAACCTCGACAATATTCGTGGCTAAATATTTTCTGGCTACAGACGCGTTTTCCAGCAGTGCCCTTCCCCCATGCTTAAAACTTACTTTGTCCCCAAAGTAAAGTAAGAGAAAGAAAAAGAGAAAAACTCACAAAGATCTAGCTTTTCGGGAATGCGACGGGTTATCCGACGACGATGGTGGTAGTGGTGGGTAATTTGACATCTTGGGCCTTCCTTTCCTGCATTCCCCTGTCTTCTTCGGGAATCTGATCTTCGGACCCAGGGTATCTCCTAACTAAAAACTACCTAGAAAAGCAAAAGATTATAACTGAAAATTAAATGTACTCTAATCCTTGGGTTGCCTCCCAAGAAGCGCTTATTTAACGTCATTAGCTTGACCCTGAGCATAAATTGACAAGATTAGACATTGTCAATGCCCTTAGAAACCTGTCAAACACATGTGCACACATCTCACAAAAACATAAGTAGAACAATGATAAATTGAAACTGAATAATATACCATTCAAAAACCATTTCAACTTATCAAAAGTATGAGCACTATTTTCATGAGAAGGTATATAATGAAACCAATTTAGCTCAAGAGGTGGATACTCAAAATCTTACTATATGGATCAAAGAACTCATCAACATTACCAGTCTTACCAAAGATGAACTCCAAGTAATCTCGAGATTTCACTTTAGTCTCTACACTTGGTTCTACCTCAAGTTTATTGGGAGTATCAAAGAATGGGAGATTGGGGTAAATGATACATGGAGCCTTGAAAACCTCAATGGTATGATCTTTCTTATTTTTTTCTTCATGATCCTCTATGTCATCATCAAAGAAGTTGTCATTGTCAGACAAACAATCCTCCTCCTTCAAAGCAATAGTTTCCTCAAATTGAATTACAGGAGTAGACTCAGTCTTAACATCAGAATAATCTTTCTAGCCCGACTCAAGTCTAGTGGATTCCTCCTCAAATTTCATTTGATAGCCCATGGAGCAAAAGAAATCCCAACATTCCTCAAATTGCATATCCAATAGTCTTTTATTGCTCCTACACCATGCTAGACTAAAATTCCTAGGGTTCATACCCTCAAATATATATTGACATAACTCCCTCTTAGATTAATGATAATCCAAAATCCAATGTTCATACACATAGTCTTGGAATCTATAAAAGCAATCATGGAAGTGTTCATCATGAAATTGCCTACACTCAAACATAGCCATGAGTTAGTAGCACATGCATTATGAACCTTAAGATAGGTTCACAACACCAAAAAACACACAAATTAAAACACAAATAGCGATGAGCCCCCGGAAACGGCGCAAAATTTGATGAGGTATTTTTCAATCGTTTTACCTATCAAAGAACCTAACTTAACCAAATTGAGTAGAGCGGTAAGTAAGGGTCAATCCCACAGAGAAGCGTGTACTTGTGTTCTTACTTGTGTGCCAAGTAAAGTAAATATTGGGGGTTTTTGGATGATTGAAAGTCTATTATACTATTAAAAGCAGATATGAATGCAAGGATGATTTTATCAATATGAGACAAGTGTGTTCAACTAGTTAAATACATCATGATATTACTTTGTAAATTAACCAGGAAATCCTATTAGGTAGCTAATCTAGCAAAACCCTAGAATAACTTTGATTCAATTAAGCATAGAGAATAAAATCTATTCAAGTTTGTTGAGAATCAAATAAACCTCACAACTCATGCAAATCATGACTTCAATTAACTAGTCAAACACAAAGAATTTAGCAATGCATAATTAGATTAAAAGCAAACTTACAAATTAGGTTCAAATAAATCTTGAGAAATCCTCTCTTGAAACCCTAGCCTCCAAGTTGTAAATCCAAAGTTATGAAAGAAAAGTCAAACATGAGGTTTAAATACCCTATGACCACCTAAGATCAAAATATCCCAAAAATACATCAAACACGTCGGAAATTGTATCATAAAAGTCCATCTCGAAGCGCAACTACGTCGGCCCACTTCTCCACATGAAAACAAAGCGCACGGTCTTCCTCCAGAGTTGCGCAGCCGAGCGCCCTCACCTTCATGCCTGCGTCATACCCTTGGCAGCATTCAGGAAACCAGTGGCAGATCCAGGATCGGCTGGATGGGGGGGACAAACGTTGAACAAGTTTAATAGCAAAAAAAATCGGACAAATTAAACTAGCAGTTTAAGCATCAAAAGTAGTATAAAATAATAACACTAGAGATAGTTTGACAATAAAAAAAGCGACTGTACAAATCATACTACATGTAACTTTTTTTTGTTGAGGCACTACGTGTAACTTTTTGTTACGGGATAATTCACATTTCCTTGTATAGAAATAGTCAATTTGGAAAGAACTTATTGTCAACCTCTTTCAGATTTTAATCTATCCTAAAATTTGAAAACGATGCAAGATAGTTTCATTTTCAATAGTATAAACAATAACAATTTACAAGTCTTATCAATTTCAAAATACCTTTTCATTTTAATTGAACACATAACTGATCACTTCTAACAAATAAGAGCTTACAACTCTTATTAATTTTAAAATTAATCAACAATTAACTTATTTATTTTAATTTCAACATTATCAAAATTTTAATTCAACAATTAGACTATTATGACTATTATACAACAATTATCCACTCTACGTCAACAATTAACCTATTTAAATTAATTAACAATTAATTATTTGATAAATAAATCCAGTAAAAATAAATCTTGTTGATTAGTTCTTCATTTAGAAATTTTACAATAACAATTTAAGTGCTTTATATAACATCAACCTTAAATATATACTTGTCGGCAAATTATTTGGTTAAATTTTACACTTTTTTTTTGTCGAAGTTAAACTTTACACTTTAATTCTAGTAAAAAAGAATACTTGCCAGAAGGCCCGGAACGTCAAACGACCCAAACTACTTGCTGACCTAATTTTTTCCTTTTTTTTGAAAACAAATAAAAGAAATTATGCACAAATAGATTTTAAGTTTTTAACATACGACGTCGTTCTCGTTTGAGGTTCTCTCCTTCATTCTGTCTTCTACCTTAGGTCAGGAATTTCAACCCCGCCGCCGGTGCTGACAGGCCTTCTTCTCCACTTCGCCCAGATGCCTCGTCGGATCGCCCCGCCTCAATCGCCATTCGCCGCCCCACCCTGCCCCCTCAATGGCTCAGTTGTCCCTTCTTGTCCCGCATCGATGAGGCTCCTCTATACAATCTTACCATTAACTCCGGTGAACGGGGGTAGCCACCCACCCATGCCCCTTGCATCCGCCACTGTAGGTGACACTTCAAAGGTTGTTTTAACCCCTTCGGGTTGGAATTTGGACTTGGAGTAAAAACATGAATTGTAGATTTTTGAATTAGCTTTCGAATGAAAATAAATTCAGCTCAATCAGACCACTATAGATCCCAAACTGAGCATTGCGAGATAAAGGTGTCAAAACAACAACTCCAATGCACGACCCAAATTTAAGTGTTCTTTTCCCACAATATTCACTTGAATCACTCTAAGCTTCATTCATATCCTCCAATGGACCACCATAGTTAGCTCGGATCACATTCCGTCTTGCTCCATCACCTAGTAACCTGCAAAATCGAACAAAACAAGCGTAACTACACGAAAACACTAGAACCTAGAAACTAAGCTAAAATTAAGCTAGAACCCATGCAAAAAAAAACATAAATATGCATCCTAAGCTATACCTATATGCAATCTATGACCTAGACATGCAATTCTTATAAATTTCAGCAAAGTGAAGATCACTAGCATACAATTCCTTAATCATTGCAAATCCAACGATTTTAACATCACATTGGTTCAAGAGAACATAGCTGCGAGAAAGGGAATCAACTACCACATTTTCCTTGCCTTTCTTTTGATTTACAACATAAGAAAAGGTCTCCATAAATTCAACCCATCTTGCATGCCTCCAGTTGATTCATGATTGACCTTTTAAATACCTCAAAGTCTCATGATCAAAATGTATCACAAACTTCTTAGGCCATAAATAGTGTGACCAAGTTTTCAAAACCCTAATCAAAGCATACAACTCTTTATCATAAGTAGGGTAATTCAACTCAGTCCTACTAAGCTTTTCACTAAAATAAGCTATGGGTTTCTTGTCTTGTAAGAGGACGCCTCCTATTCCATGCCTTGATGCATCCACCTCAATCTCAAATGCCTTAGAGAAATCAGGGAGTTAGAGCACTAGAGTATTACAAAGTCGATCCTTCATTGCGTTGAAGGCATTCTCCTGCTGCTCTCTTCATTTGAATGGTGTGTCCATCTTTGTAAGGTCATGGAGAGGGGCTGCAATTGTGCTAAAATGATGCACAAACCTCCTGTAGAAGCCATCCAAGCCGAGAAAGGACCGAACCATGGAAGGTGTAGTCGGGTGAGGCCACTTCTTGATTGCCTTGATCTTGTCTTCATCTACCTTCAAGCCACTCCTAGAAACAACAAAACTAAGAAAAACAGTAGATTTCGAACAGAAAGAACACTTTTTCAAATTAAAATAAAGCTTCTCTAATCTCAAAGTGTCGTAAACAATCCTAAGATGGTCAACATGTTCATGCAAAGTTTTGCTATAGAGTAGGATGTCATCAAAATAGACTACAACAAACTTTCCTAAGTATTTTCTCAAAACATGGTTCATAAGCCTCATAAATGTACTAGGTGCATTAGTCAGTCTAAAAGGAATTACTAACCATGCATATAAGCCATACTTAGTTCTAAAAGTAGTTTTCCACTCATCCCCTTCATTCTAATTTGATGGTATCCACTTCTTAAATCAATCTTAGAAAAGAAATTAGCACCATGCAATTCATCAACCATATCATCAAGTCTGGGAATGGGATGGTGGTACTTAACTGTTATTTAGTTGATCTCCCTGCAATCGACACACATTCTCCAAGTGTCATCCTTCTTTGGCGCCAATATGACCGGGACCACACAAGAACTAAGTGATTCACGTACATAGCCCTTGTCCATGAGATCTTGCACTTGTCTTTGTAGCTCATTGGTCACCTCTAGACTAGCTGTATAGGATGCATGATTTGGTAAAGAAGCACCAGACACCAAATCAATTTGATGCTCAATGCCCCTTATTGGTGGAAGGCATGTATGCAACTCTTTTGGCATGATATCCTCAAATTCATGTAAGAGATCTTAAATAAACTTTGGAATATGAGAAATATCTTGATTTATGATTAGTATTTCTTTCCTCAAAAGCATTAGACAAAAGGAATGAGGAATAGGGAGAGAAGTACTAGATTGTGTCACTAGAGAGCGTTTCTCTACTCTGCCTTTCAAACAGTTTTTGGCCTCAGTTTTCAAGCGTTTTTCTTCTGGACTCGTAGCTCTCTGACTCTAAACTTCTCCCAAAATTTGAGCCAAAATGCCCGAGGGAATTGGGAGATAGCCTCGTTTTTGTCTCAGCATCGCTGTCTAAAGTCACATGCGGCACTTTTAATGATTTAGGGCCATTTGATGGGATTTTTTTGTTCCATTCAGTAGCTCCACCTATGTTTGATGTTTTCCTAAAATTTGTGCCAGAATTCCCGGGTGGAAACATTTGGAAACGTCGATCATTTGTGAAACAACGCCGGGTGTTGACTGGTGGCCTTGGTTACGGCGTCGGCTGCTTCTTGTTCCTCTTTGGCACGCCTCAATGCTCTGGCTTGGTCCCTGCGTACCTGATCTTGGAAAACTTGTTAGGGAAAAAATGGTAGAAGAGAAACTCTCCTCCCATCATGGTTAAAAGAATAGGTATTAAGCATGCCATCATAAATAACTCTCTTATCAAATAACCATGGTCTACCAAGCAATATATGAGTGCATTCCATGTTAACCACATCACACATAATATCATCAACATAAGTACCAATGGAAATACGGACTAAGCACTAATTAGTATCTAGGTTAGGCCATCTGAATCATTGATGCCATTTAGACCATAACTAGTAGCTCTAGGTTGTGTTTTCAATTGCAAGTGATCAAGTACCTTACCATTAATAATGTTACAACAGCTACCACTATCAGTAATCATGTACAATACTTGGTTCTTAAGAGTACACCTAGTATGATTTTTTTTTTCTTTTTGATCTAACCTAGGTGTTTCTTGCAATGTAAGAGCTCTCATAGTCACCAAAGTTAAGGGTTGTTCAGAATTTTAAGTTTCAATTACCTCTATTTCGTCCACCTCATTGCTAAGATTCTCCTCCTCCACTTGATTTGGAGGTATTTCTTCATCACTCACATAACCCCCATTTGCAGTAAGGAGCACTTATTTCTAATTTGGACAATCTTTAGCTAAATGGCATCTTCCTTGACATTTGTAGTGTGCAATGTCTCTTATTCTTTGCTACGTTTGGGGGCCATTCATGGAGCGTCTTGGGGTCATTGTACCTGGTTTAGGTGATCTTTGAGCTCTCTTTTTTTGCATAGAAGGATTAGAAGAAAAAGAATTGGAATTTGAGCTAGAGTTAGATGGATACCTTTTTGTTGCATTCCAAGCTTCTTTCTTCTTCCTTTGTTGTTGTTCATAGAGCAATTGGGCTGAATGGACTATGCATCAAGATCTTTGATTTGTTGCACCTCAAGTATGTCTTTGATAGATTGATTTAGTCCAGCCATGAATTAGATCCTCAAGGACCTTTGAGAATGATGAATTCCATCCTTGAAATTTAAATCCTCAAGCTCATTAAAGTACTCAATAGGGGACTTGAATCCTTGTTTGCAAGTGGCCACTTTTAGCCTCATGTGCTCACTGTGTTCTTTAGGCACATACTTCTTATTCATTACAAACTTCAGCTAGTTCTAAATCTCAATAGGAGGTAAATTCTTTCTCATTCTATCCTCCTTCATTCAAAACCACCAATTTCTAGCGGTCCCAACAAAGTGTATTACAACAACAAGAACTTTTTCCCATTCTTCATAGCCCATGTGATATAGAATGAAGCTAGTAGCTTGCTCCCACTCTAGATATTTTTCAAGATTAAGCTATCCATTGAAAGGTTCAATTTGATCTTTATATCCTGTTTTCCAATTCGAGCATTATTCTGATTGTTTTTTATGTTTTGCCTCCTAACTCCAAAAGCTTGTGGAATTTCTTCCACCTCTTCAGTTTGGTTATAGAAATCATCAAGGGGAGAATGCCATGGGGGTTGTTCTTCCCAGGGGTAGCCAGAAGTCACATCTTCATAAGGGTTATCATATGACTGAAATTGATGATGGGTGGCTCGAGTAGGCGACGCCGGTTGCCTGAGGGGTGGTGACTGGTGGGGGTACGACGGCTTCCTAACTGCAACTCCACGACCTCTACCACAGCCAATGGTGAGTAATGGCCTGGGAGGTTGTGGTCTCTAGGAAAGCTAGCAAGAACATCATGCTCTCCCTCTTCCATTTTCTGCTTGCCTTTGTTGCTTGTAGAAGCCTGATATAGATCAAATTGTTGTTGTAGAAGAGGGGCATCTTAGTGAATTGAGTGTTAATCTCTTTGGATGTAGCAACAAGTTCATCCAATTTGTCCCATTTAGGTTGCAAGCCTGCGTTCACCACTTCTACTAGCCTCTTTTGACTATCTTGAATGCCCTCAGTAATAGCGAATCTAATGAAATCAATAGCTTCCTTGGACAAATTCACATCAGAGGGGTTAAATTGCTCTTCAATTTCCATATCTTACTTGAAAAGGTCACTGATGATGCTCAAAATAGTAAAGTAAGAAGTGGGCCCGGGGTACGAAGAACATACAGACCCGGCGGGCCTCCCGAGAATGATCCTGGGGCCCACAACCACACCCACCTTTTATTTTAACAAAACTCCTACCCCCGCGAGGTCCTCCGAAACCTTGGAACGAGGTCTACACCTCGTAACCGACTCTACCGACACGCCCGCCCACCAGAACCACTCAGCTAGCGCCACTCTCCCGAGCCAATCGCAAGCTGCCTCGCCTCTAGGCCAATCAGAGCCCTTGATCTCGGGCGTCCCACATCGGACAATGATCAGAACTCGACTCCCCAATCCTCTATAAATAGAGGAGAATCTCATATGGACAAGGGGTCGAAAAACATCTTGAACTCAAGAACTATCTTGCTCGTTGAAGATCAACGTGATCGAAACATCGTTAAAAATCCTCGCTACAGACAAGTGAAGTCCACAAAAAGACTTCAAGTCTCATAAAGTTTCCGCTCGCATCAAAGACCTCGCTACACCATCCCGGAAGCCGCCTACACCTCACTCTCATGTACATCAAAGACTCCGCTGCTCAATCTCGCAAGTCATCAACGTCATCCAGCAAAATCAACCTCGTTCAAGAGGTCAAAAAAGCGATACTTAGAATTGTCTACCAATTAGGAGATCTCGAACATTGTTAGGTCGAGATCTCGAACAACCGTAGGGGGTCTAGGGTGTAAACCTCAAGTGTTTGTAATCTCGTTGGTTTGTAACCTCGTTGGCTTGTAACCTCGCAGTCTTGCAACCTCGTTGTAAAGAAAATCATAAATAAAGAAGAAAGTGTTCGCACAAATCGAATATAATAATCCCGTGTCTTGTCTTTTAGCGAACGGTTTATTTCAGGTTTCATCACTGGCGCCGTCTGTGGGAACTTCTTCATCCTAAGTAGTTCCTCGATTCGTGCAAACCTTAGCTTCGATCCCCTCAAAATGGCTTGCCCAAACAATTTCTTCCCTCAACACCCCGACAACATGCCCGAAACTACGCAATGGACAGCCGCGGGGCCTCCGGGCTGCCCATTCGTGGTCCCTCCGGGATGGACGTACGCCGCCCCGCAAAACCCATTCCCATTCCAAGGCTTCGATCAGGGCGGCGCACCCCCGAACCCATATCCCTACCCGGCTTATGGGCAATACCAGCAAGGCTTCGCCCCTTCGTACGTCCCCGTTCCCCCCCAGGGTGAGCCTCACTCCGAGTACGTACCTGCGTACGTCCCTAGGTGTGTGCCGGAGCCCGAGACCTCCACCAACGGCTCGTCAACGGAGAGGCCTCCCCGAGATCCCATGCAGATCTCGCGGTCTCGATCGCGACGATCGAGGCTGCAGGAGCCAGAATTTTCCGAGACAGCGGGGAGCGCGATGCACTACCCGAGGTCTCGATCGCGCAATTTGAGGCCACCACCCCAAGCTCAGGAGGAGGCCAAGATCACCTCTCCGTTCATGGACGAGATCCGGAACGCGCCAATGCCCAAGGGCTTCCTAAGGCCACAAATGGGGCTTTATGACGGCTCAGCGGACCCTGAGGAGCACGTAAAGCACTTCGCCATCCAAATGAACGTCAATGCCTACAACGACGCGATATTCTGCCGGGTTTTCCCAACCACCCTGGAAAATGCCGCATTAACATGGTTCTCAAGTAAGAAGGTCGGCTCTGTGACCTCGTTCGCCCAGCTGTGTGATTCCTTCGTCACTCACTTCAGCGGCTCCAGGAAGCGCAAGAAGAACATGCGGGATCTCCGCGGAATCGAGCAGGGGGAAAGCGAGTCTTTGGGTGCCTTCTTCACGAGGTTCAAAACCGCGGTGGCGGAAATCGCGCACGTCGACGAGTCGTCAGTGCGCGACACCCTCATGGGCAACCTGCGCATCGGGGATTTCAAGAACCACATTTTCTTGAAGAATCCGACGACGTACGAAAACCTATGCGCCCGGATCACGGCCCAAGTGTACGCCGAGGATGCCGCCAACCAGAGCTCGCGACCAAGAACTGACAAAGAGATCGTCACCGATGCCAAGGGGAAGGCAAAAGTGGTCGCGCCGGCGGCGCGCGATGCGTGTGTGACGTAGGCACATAACCCCAACAACAACAACAACAACACCAACAACAACAGAAATAACAATAACAACCGGAAAAACAACAACAACAACAATAACCGGAACAACAACCGTGGAGGCGGCGGCGGGGGTTGGAACTGCTTTGGCGGGAAACCGCGGGGTTACCGAGGCAAGGGAGGTCCTGCGTACAACCCAAATGAAAAGGGCCGCGCCAACCCCGCGTCAGGAGCCAACACCGTGCCGCAAGGCCCAAGTCACGCTCAGGCCAACAACAACAATAACGTCGAGCAGCAGGCGCCCGCGAAGCAGGCCCGGTCTGGACAAGCGACGGTGCCCGATGGGTATATCCATACCATCTCGGGCGGACCATCGCCTGTTGGGTCAAGCCAGGCAGAGAGGAAGAGATACGCGAGGAAAGCCACCATGAGCCCTCGGTATTTAGCGTCGCCCAAACCTCGCGGGCCCACGTAGGTCTGTCCTTCTCATCCGAAGATGCCGAGGGGCTTCACATGCCTCACTCCGACCCCTTGGTGGTACACACTCAAATGGGCTCGAAGATGGTAAAGCGAGTGCTGGTAGACACGGGATCCTCCGTGGACATCATGCACTATGGCGCGTTCGAGCAATTGGGCATCTCCGAGACATCCTTGAAGCCTTACGCTGGGAAACTCACCTCCTTCTCGGGAGACGAATTCGACGTGGCAGGTCTCATCGACCTCTGGATGACGCTAGGCACCGGATCCACCAGGAGGACCAAGATGGTGGAATTCACGGTGGTACGCCTGCCTTCGGTGTGGAATGCAATCATTGGGAGGGTCTCCCTGATGAAGTTTCAGGCAGTAGTCTCTATCTATCACCTGAAGATGAAGTTCCCCGTCGATAGCGGGGTTGGAGAGGTAAAAGGCAATCAGGAGGAAGGCCGCATTTGCTACGCGACCTCTGCAAAACAAAAGTGCCCGGTGTTCATGGTGGAATCTCCCGGCGAGGCCAACCTCGAAGTCTGGGATTTCACGGTCCCCACTCCAGAGCTAGAAAGACGGGTGATATCCCCTTTTGAGAGCGATTCTGAAAAGATCTACCTCGGGGAATGCCTCTCGGAGGCGTCAGCAACGTCGCTAGAAGCCTTGCTCGCCGGGTCCCGTGACGTGTTCGCTTGGACTGCAAAGGATCTCCGAGGTGTCCCGCGGACCGTGGCCCAGCACTCTTTGAACGTCGATGTCACCGCTCGCCCCGTGGTGCAGTGAAGAAGAAAAATGAATGAAGAAAGGGCGAGCGCCGCAAATGACGAGGTGGCAAAATTGCTGGCTGCGGGGTTCATACGCGAGGTTCAATACCCCCGGTGGTTGTCCAACGTCGTGCTTGTCAAAAAAGCCAGCGAGAAGTGGAGGATGTGCATCGATTTCAAGGACCTCAACAAAGCCTGTCCCAAAGACAGTTACCCCTTGCCCTTGATCGACGAGCTCGTTGACTTAACCGCAGGTCACGAGGTTTTAAGCTTCCTCGACGCATACTCAGGGTACAATCAAGTCATGATGAATCTGCGAGAAGAGGAGGAAACATCCTTCATCACCCAGCGAGGCACTTATTGCTACAAAGTCATGCCGTTTGGGCTGAAGAACGCGAGGGCCACCTTACAACGCCTCGTCGACCGCGTCTTTAAGAACCATCTCGGACGGAACGTGTCGGCTTATGTCGACGACATTGTTGTCCGGAGCAAGACCCCTGAGGAGCATCTGGTCGACCTCGCCGAGGTCTTCGCCACTCTCAGGCACAACCGTCTCAGCCTGAACCCCAAGAAGTGCGTCTTCGGCGTGTCATCGGGAAAATTTTTAGGCTTTATGATTAGCGAGCGCGGCATCGACGTAAACCCTGCCAAGGTCGAGTCGATCCTCTCAATGAGTTCACCAAGGTCTCGCACCGAGGTGCAACGGCTCAACGGTGCCGTCAACTACCTGGGGAGGTTTTGCTCCCGCTTGGCGGAAAGGTCCCTGCCCTTTTTCGCTTTCTCTGAGCTAAAGGCCTTCCTGTCGAAGCTCCCCACTCTGTCGCCCCCATTGGCGGGCGAAGACTTGCATCTTTATGTGGCCGTCAGCCCCGAGACGGTCAGCGCGGTGCTAACCAGAAAGGCCACGCACCTAGTTTACTTCGTGAGTCGCGTGCTCCAGCCCGCGGAGCAGCGCTATTCCCCAGCAGAGAAGATGGCGCTGGCAGTTGTGACCGCCGCAAAGCGTCTACGCCCTTACTTCCATGCGCACCCCATTCAGGTCCTGTCTGACCTCCCGCTTCGACAAATCCTCTACCGGCCCGCCCTCTCCGGGCGAAGGACGAAGTGGGCAGTCGAGCTCTTCGAGTTCGACATCAGCTACCTCCCGAGGACCGCCATGAAGGGGCAGGCCCTCGCTGACTTCATGGTGGAGGTCACCTTCCCTGACAGAAACGAGCTCGAAAGAATGGAAGGTGTTCGTTGACGGCTCACGATGTGACGCCGGTGGTGGGGCTGGCGTATTCCTCGCCGGGCCCTCGATCGAGACGGAGTATTCCCTTAACTTCGCCTTCGAAGCCACCAATAACGAGGCCGAGTATGAGGCCATGATCGCCGGGATCGAGATGGCGCTCCTCAGTGGTGCCCGAAAAATCAGGGTCTACACCGACTCCGAGCTAGTGGCGCGCCAACTCAACGGTCAGTACGACACCAGAACGGGGTTCCTGCCCGCGTACCGAGAAAAGGTCAAAGCTTTGGTATCGTGCCTAGAAACCTTCGCGGTTGAGTCCATCCCGCGAACCTCGAACACCAAAGCAGATGCACTTGCGAGGTTAGGATCCGCCCTCCCCCTTGAAGTGGGGAACCGCGTGATGGTAGAAAGAAAACTCTCGCGGAGTGTGAACAGCGAGGTTCTGTCTGTCACCACGGAGGATTGGAGGATCCCGATAACACGGTATGTGGAGAGCGGTGTCCTCCCAGAGGATCCCGCGCAGGCCAGGAAGCTGAAAATGCAAGCGGCGCGGTATTGCGTCGTGGGTGGCTACCTTTATCGCCGAGGCTATGCTGAGCCCAACCTATTGTGCATCCCAACTGAAGCTACGGAGCACATCCTTTATGAGGCCCATGAAGGGGTCTGTGGCGGCCATCCAGGATGGCGAACCCTTTCGCATAAGATCGCCCACCTGGGGTACTTCTCGCCCACCCTCCGGCAAGATGCAAGGGCCTATGTCCAGCGATGTGACGGGTGTCAGAAGCACGGTAACCTCTTGCGCGCCCCGACCTCACAGCGTCGCTCCATCCACGCGCCGTGCCCCTTCGCGATGTGGGGGATGGACATCCTTGGCCCCTTCCCCAAGGCTACTGGTCAGGCGCAGTATATCCTGGTCATTGTCGACTACTTCACAAAGTGGGTTGAGGCCCAAGCAATGGCGAAGATCACGGGGACTAAGGTCTGCGACTTTCTATGGAAGAACCTCGTCTGCCGCTTCGGCGTTCCCATGACCATCATGACCGACCATGGACCCCAATTTGATTGCGAAGAGACCCGGACATTCTGCTCAGACCTGGGCATAACCCTCAAGTTCTCCTCCGTGGCCCACCCTCAGTCCAACGGCCAGGTGGAGAACGTCAATGCCCTTATCCTGTCCGATCTAAAGAAACGGCTGGGCCTGGCCCAAGGTCGTTGGGCAGAGCTCCTCCCACTCGTCCTATGGCCGTACCGCACCACCGCGCGCCGCGCAACCAGAGAAACGCCCTTCGCCTAACCTACGGGGCGGAAGCCCTAGTCCCGGTAGAAACCCTTGTCCCGTCAGCAAGGGTGTTTGATTTCAATGAAAAAGAGAACGAGGCCAATCTCAGGGTCGAGTTGCTCTTCCGTGACGAGCTACGCGAAGTAGTCGACCTTCTCTCCAGGGAATACAAGCGCCACGTGGCCGTCTACCACAATAAGAAGGTGAGACCTCGATTCCTGGCCACAGGCAACCTCGTCCTGAGGCGAACCGAAGGTGGCAAACTGGACCCCAACTGGGAGGGGCCATACATCCTCGGCGAGGAGGTCGCTCCCGGAGCTTTTAAGCTCAAAGACAACGAGGGGCGTACCCTCAGCAAGACATGGAACGTCGACCGATTAAAGAAGTATTTTGTGTAAACTCTCTGAACTCTGTTACTTCTTTTTGTGAATAAAGGGTTGTGGAACTTTCAAAATCTCTCTCAAAAATAAAAACTTCGGGTTTTAAGTCCATCCCTCGCTTCCCGCTTGGGGTTGGAGAATCTCGTTAAGTCCAAACCTCGCTCCCCGCTTGGTGTTGGAGAATCTCGTTAAGTCCAAACCTCGCTTCCCGCTTGGGGTTGGAGAATCTCGTTAAATCCATCCCTCGCCTCCCGCTTGGGGTTGGAGAATCTCGTTAAGTCCAAACCTCGCTCCCCGCTTGGTATTGGAGAATCTCGTTAAGTCCAAACCTCGCTTCCCGCTTGGGGTTGGAGAATCTCGTTAAGTCCAAACCTCGCTCCCCGCTTGGTATTGGAGAATCTCGTTAAGTCCAAACCTCGCTCCCCGCTTGGTGTTGGAGAATCTCGATAAATCCATCCCTCGCTTCCCGCTTGGTGTTGGAGAATCTCGTTAAGTCCATCCCTCGCTTCCCGCTTGGGGTTGGAGAATCTCGTTAAGTCCAAACCTCGCTTCCTGCTTGGGGTTGGAGAATCTCGTTAAACCCATCCCTCGCTTCCCGCTTGGGGTTGGAGAGTCTCGTTAAGTCCAAACCTCGCTCCCCGCTTGGTGTTGGAGAGTCTCGATAAATCCATCCCTCGCTTCACGCTTGGGGATGGAGAATCTCGGTAAATCCATACCTCGCTTCCCGCTTGGGGTTGGAAAATCTCGTTTGGAAAGTTAGTCCTCCCCTCGCTTCCCGCTTGGGGTTGGAGAAACTCGAACAAAATATGCGAGGTCCGAGCAGGGCTCATGACCTCGGCGTAATTATTGTGCGAAGTCCGAGCAAGGCTCGAGACCTCGACGAATTCTTGTGAAGATCCGAGCAAAGCTCATAATCTCGATGCAGAATTAGAAACACCCGATGTGGCCCGAGTACCACAGTAGTTGTGACACTCGGACCATGGGGTTGGGTGAATATGGACGAGCATATGCAAATAAGCTAGAACAAACAAGAAATCATGAGAAAAGGAAAATGATATAAAAAGGTGGGGCACGTGTGCCCAGATGTTTAATTACAAACCCCGCAGGGCCACCAATAAAACAAAATAAAAAAAATAAGCCAACATCCTTCAAATCTTCGAAGCTTCAGCGACGGGGCCTTCGAGAGGTTCCGGGGAAGGAGGAGGTGTCGTGGACGGCTGGAACTTTGGCACATCTGCCGCAGGCTGAGGATCTGTGGCGGCGACTTCCGGGTCTTCCTGAGCGGAGTCTGCCAAGGTAGGCGCCTCGTTGGCCACAGTCCCGTCCTCGTTGAGAAAGAATTCACACTCTCCCTCGGGCTCTTCTCCGTCAAGTTCCCCCATAGTCTCCTCGTAGTTGGGGATGAAGAACTTAATGCGGCGGTCGATATGCCCGTACTTCGCAACCGCCTGTTTGACCCCCATACGGACGGACTGGTGGAACATCTTCCTCACACTTTCCACCAACTCAGCCTTAAAGGCCTCAGACTTCACATACCTAGGCCCCTCGGCTTCCACCTCCTCCCTAAGCACAACAACACGCCGTTGGAGCCTGGTAATCTCCTCCTCAGCTTTCTAAAGCTCCGCCTCCTTTTCTCTGAAAAATTGGTGCTCCGCGGATAGCTGTCCCTTGAGCTTTGCGACTTCGCCCTTGAAGTCCCCGTTCTCTTCCTTCAAGTTCTTAGCCTCCTCCTTCGCCTTCCTCAACTTATCCCTGACCCTCGCGGCGTCCTTGGCCTCGTCCGCTGTCGCGATCTCCGCGGCGCGAACGCGTTTCTCGGCCTCTACGAGGTTTTTTCCCCTCTTCTCAATCTCGGCGTCCCGCTCTTGGAGCCTCGCCTCCATCCTATCCATCTTCCTATGGAGGAGGTCGACACGACCGCAGTTATAGTTCGCGAAGAAGATATTCTGAAGCAATAGAAGAGCACGTTAAAACAAGAACAAAAATAATAAAGCCAATCAAGAAAAAAAAACCCCGTAAGAGCAAGGCATACCATTGCTGAATAGCGGAGGATCTCATCGTTAAGGGCTGCCTCCGAGAGGTTGTTGGCCCATGCAACCTCATCGGTCCAAGATGACCTTTCCCAGTCTTGGGACACGCCCCGGGAAGGACCGGGGCAGTGGAACTTATCGGCAGGAGGCCCGGTGGCCGAGACAACTCGGCTCTTCGAGCCAGGGCGCTCGATCTTCTCGCCCCCTGGGGTTCCCCCTTGGCCATCCCCCTTTTGCTTCTTCCTTTTTTCTCCGCGTGGAGACCCCGTGCCCTTTCTCTTGGACCCGGCTTTGTCACCCGATCCTCGGGTGGCTTGGGATGACGTTTTGGTAACGTCCCCCTTCGTCGCGGCCGCCTCGCTCTTCTTCGCCTCAGGCGCCTTCAACGTCGGGACTGTGGCCTTCGGCTGCGAGGCAAGTGGCCTCGCTTGCGAGGTCAGCTCCTTTATGACGACTCCATGTTGGCTTTGGGGTCTCGGAGCATTGGAGGAAGAAGTCACAGGCCTTTTGCCCTGTGACTTCGTGGTAAGAGCGCCAAGTAGGTCCACTGTCAAAACAAAAAAGGCATAAAAGTTAGACAAGAAAAAACAAAAGCGCATTAGCGAGGTTCATAACCTCGCTTCCCAGCAACAAAAGGAAGAAACAATCAGGAAAGAGATTGAATACCCTCTCTGCCCTCGCTAGGGGGGAGGCTGAGACTCAGGCCGACCCGCTCAAGCCGGTCCTGAGAGAGATACACCTGGTACGGTGCCTGACTCACTGTGGCGTATCGGGCCTTGAGTGCTTTAAGCTCGGCAACCGTATGCGGGCACACGCACCGAACAAAGGTGCCCGGCACCACGGGAAAATTGAGATATCTCCCGGTGGGATCTCGGACCAAAAACCAATTCGGCTTCCACGGCTCGACGTTCGATTGGGCCGTTGTGATTTTAATGTTCGGCGTGCTAAGATTGATGAGGCAAGACCGAGGTTCCCTCCTCGCTAGGAACAAAGCCGACAAGTTGTCACGATTCGGCCCGTCCCCGAGTTCACGACTGCTAATCGTGTAGGCACACAACAGCCGCCAAGCGTTCGGAAACAACTGCGCGGGACAGATCCGCATGGCCCACAGGTATTCGACAATATGCTGGGCCAAAGGTAGCCTGAAACCCGCCTGAAGACTGAAGAGGTGCACGACAACGCACCTTTCGTAGGATGCCAAGGGCCAACCCCCCTCTTCGGGAAGTGCCAGCTCAACTCCCTCGGGCCAGGCGAAGTCTTTGGCAATCTTCGCGAGATCTTTATGCTTGAGTTCGGTGGCCATTCCCTCGGACAGATAGGCCTTAGGAGTCCCCGGGGTCATGGGAATCCGTTCTTCGAGGACAGGCGGAACGCGAGACACGGTGTCAGTAATGTACGCCGCAGGGAAGCTCGGGGGCACGTAGGGGGTAGAAGCCGAGGTCGTTCCCGCATCCGACCGCACCTCAACCTCAGTAACAACCTCATCTGGGGTGGAAGACGAAGCCATTTCAACACCCGACGACGTTTGAAGGCGGGAGAAGCGCGAATTGATAGAAGCCTCGGAGTCGCTTGAAGAAGGCTCGCTGAAAACCAGCGAAGGGGACCTCGGGTTCTGAGAATCGCTAGGTTCTACGCTTCCCGCGGACTCCGAAACCTCCTCGTAAAAACCCTCTTGAACTCTGAAAGCGAAGCCGGGCGGAGGGCTCACAGAGGCTCTCCTAGGCATGAAAGGAGCGACGTTCAGGCCGCGGAAGGCTAACACCTGGAAAAGAAAGAAGTGTTGAGACATCGGGCAAAGCAACCAAGGAAAAATAATGCGAGGTCATGACCTCGAAGGGAAGAGAACGCGAGGTTAGAACAACAAAAGGGAGAACAAGACGAGGTCATGACAGCATCCGGAAGACAGAGAATTCGAGGTCATAAGAGACGAAAAGCCACGTGGCACCCTATGGGTTTCTCTGACAAGATAGGACGGCGATGGAGAAGTTGAAGCGCCAAAAAGAGGAAAGAGAAGGAGAAATGGAGGCCAGCGGTGGAAAGCAGCGGCGGAGACCCTAACGTCCCATCAATCAGCTGTCAAGACGTTTGGGTTTCCGAGGGTCTCGAAATTCAAAACCGCCGAAAGAAAGCGCAGAGGCCCGACGGTCGGTTGGAGGGAAAGGGGTTCGAGTGGATGGCAGTCGCCACCCGCACCCCACCATCCCGCCACCATGACGCTGGAGCGAGACACCAAGAAACGACCTTTGCCCGCTAGGGCACAAAGCCGAGCAAGAAGAAAAAATAAGAAGAGCGGAAAAAATGAAAAGGGCAACGCCCAGAAACACACGCGACACTACCACCGCCGCTTCGCCACCGTGACACCGGAGCGGAACACCAGGCGACGCGCCGTCGCCTTTACAGAGCGCGGAGCAAAAAAGCAAGCAAGGAAAGATCGAAGGCAAAAAACACCGAAAAACAGAAAGAAGAAGGTCGAGAACTTACTTGTTAAAAACCAGCGAAGAAAGGGCGGTGGTGCAACTGGCAAAAGGCGAAGGCTCGTCGGAAACCGTCTGGAGAAGCGCTAGCAAGAAACCGAAAAGGCGAAGAAAGAGGGCGAAAATGTTGAGAGAGAAGATGGAAGGGAAGCGTGTGAAATACGCTCTTATAAAGAGCAGGCTTGGGCCTCCCCTGCCCAGAGAGGCTTATTGGGCATGTCCCTCCTGAACGGCCCATTAAGCAAGATATGAAGAGCAAGCCCAGAAAAGCTTCACCCCTGCAAAAAAAAAAGAGCTAACTGTAGAGCCTCGCAAAAAGAGGGCCTCGCGAGATGCCCGCCATGAACCTCGGAACCCTTGAAACCTCGCAAAATGCCTGCCCACCTCTCAAACACCTCGTACCCCGTGATCTTTGAGAACTTATGCCCTACGGCCCTCGGGGCGAGATCCCCAGGCCATGGGGTTGTGATGATGCTCAAAATAGTAAAGTAAGAAGTGGGCCCGGGGTACGAAGAACATACAGACCCAACGGCCCTCCCGAGAATGATCCTGGGGTCCACAACCACACCCACCTTTTATTTTAACAAAACTCCTACCCCCGCGAGGTCCTCCGAAACCTTGGAATGAGGTCTACACCTCGTAACCGACTCTACCGACACGCCCGCCCACCAGAACCACTCAGCTAGCGCCACTCTCCCGAGCCAATCGCAAGCTGCCTCGCCTCTAGACCAATTAGAGCCCTTGATCTCGGGCGTCCCACATCGGACAATGATCAGAAATCGACTCCCCAATCCTCTATAAATAGAGGAGAATCTCATATGGAAAAGGGGTCGAAAAACATCTTGAACTCAAGAACTATCTTGCTTGTTGAAGATCGACGTGATCGAAACATCGTTAAAAAGCCTCGCTATAGACAAGTGAAGTCCACAAAAAGACTTCAAGTCTCACAAAGTTTCCGCTCGCATCAAAGACCTCGCTACACCATCCCGGAAGCCGCCTACACCTCACTCTCATGTACATCAAAGACTCCGCTGCTCAATCTCGCAAGTCATCAACGTCGTCCAGCAAAATCAACCTCGTTCAAGAGGTCAAAAAAGCGATAATTAGAATTGTCTAGCAATTAGGAGATCTCGAACATTGTTAGGTCGAGATCTCGGACAACCGTAGGGGGTCTAGGGTGTAAACCTCAAGTGTTTGTAATCTCGTTGGTCTGTAACCTCGTTGGCTTGTAACCTCGCCGTCTTGCAACCTCGTTGTAAAGAAAATCATAAATAAAGAAGCAAGTGTTCGCACAAATCGAATATAATAATCCCGTGTCTTGTCTTTTAGCGAACGGTTTATTTCGGGTTTCATCAGTCACAAAAACAAGAGAGTAGTCTATTCTTCCAAAAGCAATACGATCAGCAATATCACATCTTTATCAAGCCAAAACTTCCTCAAAAGCAATCGAAATCAACCAATTCAATTTTTGGGTTAAAATTGAGGTAGGAATGATAGAGATGAGATAAACTAATGATAATCAAGGAGAAACGCAGCTTAAGTAATAAGTAAGTATGCAATCAGAAAAGCAATGCAAATTTCCCTTATAAGCTTCAAAAGAACATGCAATCTCTCAATTGATCTTTAACAAGTAGATGAATGCCAAAGTTAAGCAAGCAAGGTGAGAAACTAGGCAGGTTATGTGACTTATTGTAGTGTTGTCACAAAGTATACAAAGTGATCACAAATACTAGCTTTTAGTAGAGCAATCACTAGGGGTGAAAGTGGCTTCAAACTAGATAGAGTGGATCACTCTTTTGACAAGAAAGCTTTGTTTTTTTTTAATTTATGAACAAACTACTAGAATGTACTGAATTGAAAGCAAACACAGCAACAAAGCATGTTATCAATATGTTAAGCAAAAATCGAATATGAATGGAATACAAAGCAAAAATCGGCAATTAGAATCTCAATCAATCATGCAATTATCAATTGAAAACTCATAAAACTATAGAAAACAATATGCTAATCAGAATTGCAACAAACTCAACCAATTAACCTTAAAAATACATAAAATCCCTTGAAAATCTCCTAGTTGGTTAATTAGTTACTTGGGGGAAAGGAGCAACAAGGGGTTTTAGGATTAGGGTTCCACACTGATGTCCATGTTTTTAGCATAGTTTTAGTGGTTTTTCTAAGTCTTTTAGTCTAGTTTAGTTGTGTTTTTGTGAGTGTTTTATGTTTTTCTAGTATAGTTTGCATATTGTGTGAAAAGTATGGAAACTACGCTATTTGTGTGTTTTTTGTGTAGGTTTTATTTTTATGGATTCATTCAATGGACATTAGAAGAGAGGATTAAGCTTGGAAGAAAGAAGGAAGGAAGCTATGGAAGAAGCCCCCACAAAATGCAAAGGAAGAAGGAAGAAACAAAAGAACAAGTGCAAAGACCAATTTCGATACCGACCCTCTAAGGGTCGGTACAGAGGCACTCGGCCCAGCCGACTAGGATAATTGCTCATTAAATGCTTTTATTCGGTAATCTTTTATCTTTAGTAGGTTTTTTTTATGGAAACTTTTTAAGAGGGATGTTCTATTATAAATACTCTTGTTTAGACCCTCTCTCTTGTGGTTGGACGCACCTAGGTTTAATTCTCACGCACTTTTAGTTTTTTAGGAGACAAGTTGTTGCTTGGAGCACAAGGAAGAAAGATTGTGGACATTTTCTTGTGTTCTAAGTGTGTTCTAAGACAAGTTTGAAATTTTAATTCAAGTAAGCTTTTAGTTTTAATTCAATTCTGTTCTCTTTCAATTGCTTTGGTTGTTTTTCTCCAATCATGAGTGAGTAGTCTCCTTTTCTAGGGTTGGGGTTAGAAACCCGACATGATTGTGCATGAATGATGATGTGATGAATGAATTGAATGCCTTTTATCTATTCTTCTACTTGTTTGTGCAAAAGCATCGTCGAAAGTTGAAGTATTTCATGTTATTGACTTGATTGAAAGAGAAAGTTGTGAATTTGAATACGAGATAAAGTTTGAGACGAAAGTTGAGAACCTTAGATCAAAATAAGTAGATTAAGTGAATTGATTTATGAAAGTTGATCGATTTGCTTGTTTATTCAATGAAAGTTGATAACTTTATGTTAAAGGCATGATATTTATGATTTATGTTATTTGAAATTGCATGATTATGTTGTGGTGAACCCCTATCCTAGAGTTTTTCCTTATATTTTAGTCGAAATCCAAACCCAGGTACCTCGATATCGACCCTGCCCAGGTGATATGCTGTGTTTTGTACAACATAACTAGGACTTTTTAGTACATATTTCTGTAGTATTTTAGGCCTAGTTTGAGCGTTATTGAAGAACAGATTTGAAGGCCGGAATTCAGAGTTAGCAAGAAGTTGAAGACTTCGAAGAAGCTGAAGGCCGCGATCGCCGCCACTCTTAGGGGCGGTCGCGGTGGACGTCGCCGAAGAAGACAAGATCGCCATTGAGGACCGTGATGACACGAAGGCCGCGATCGCGGCCGTGTATGGGTGGCGATCGCGGTTGCCAGAGGTCGCCGGTGGATATTGGTTTGCAAGTCAGGCAGCGATCGCGGCCAGGTTTAGGCAGCGATCACGGCCCTGCTGGAATCTGACGCGTGATTAGATTTATTTAGTTTATTTTTATATTTTTATCTTTTTAATTTTCGACTTGTTCGAGACTATTTTAGGTTTACTTTTCATCCTTTGTTGGTATTCTCTTAGACTTAACTTTGGAGACTTTGTGTTTTTCTCTCTTATGGAGAACTAAACTCTCTAGATTCTATTCAAGTTGAAGCTTTTCAGACTCAAGTTGTTGTGAGATTCTACTTTACAGGTTTATTTCTACAGGTTATTTCAATTCTCTTGTGCGTAATTTATATTGATTGTATTGATTTCTACTTGATTGATCACCTTGTTGGAATTGATATTATCTATTGCTAGATCTAGGTTTTCTCGTAGCGAAGCCTAATCTTTGTAGCAACTCAATTGGTTTAGGACTCGTTGGACTAAAACAATTGAGAAGAGAATTGAATGCATGTTAATTGTTTGACTCGTTGGAATTCAATTTCATGTATCCTGCTTATCCTTGTTCTTAATGCTAATATCCCTATTATTTATGATCGTTTCATGAGTTGTTTGGATATTAAGTTTGCATGTCTCGTTGCCATGTTAAATTTGTGATCAGGATGGGAATAACTAAAAGGAATAACTTGTTTGAATCTAGGATCAATAACTTGAGGAAGAAAAGTGGATACTTGAATAGGATTGCTTTTCCCTAATTGATAAAAATCCAACTTTTGCCCTGTTTGATTGCTTGCTTTCTTTGTTTCAATTCTTAAGTTTTAGTTTTAATTTACAAAATCCCCCCTTTGTTACTTATTTGAGTTGATAATAATAAAACTTAGGATCCAAGTGTCTCTTGGGTTCGACCCCGACTTACCGACTATACTAGTTGTGTAACTAGGGATTTATTTTTGATTTGGCATCAACGTTTCTCAGCCAGTCAAATTTTGGCGCCGTTGCCGGGGACACTTTTGTTTAATTCGAAGTTTTTATTGTTACCAACTCTAGTGTGGACCCTAGTTTATGGTCCACACTCGTGCTACTAATTCTTCTATTTTGCCTCTTGATTCAGAGATTGAAAGGACCCTTTCCAGGTTGAGACGTGAAGCTCGGGAACTACTCCGTGCATTGCCTTTCGACTTGAATTCTGCTGAAACTGAGACAATGGGAGATCAGACTTTGAAGCAGCTGACTGCTCCAAACTTCCAACAACAGCCCCTGGCTGTTCAGTTCCCTGCGTTGAATGATGGTGTCAAGTTTGAATTGAAATCAGGGTTGATCCATCTCTTACCCCAGTTCCATGGGCATGGTGGGGAAGATCCAAACAAGCATCTTGCTGAATTTGATCAGGTCTGCTCAAGTATGAAGCCTTGCTGATGTAACTGAGGACCAGATCAAGCTGAGGGCGTTTCCTTTCTCTCTGAAGGATTCAGCCAATGAATGGCTCTACTATCTTTCTCCACGCTCCATAAATACCTGGACTAAGATGAAAGCGGCATTCTTGGAGAAATACTTTCCTGCCACCAAACAGAACAGTCTGAAGAAGAGCTTGAGCAATATTGAGCAACAGGCTGGAGAGAGTCTGTATGATTATCATGAGCGATTCAAGAGACTGTGTGCTAGTTGTCCGTATCATGGGTATTCTAATCAAGATCTGGTACTGTACTTCTTTGGTGGATTACTGGATGAAGAGCGCAGAATGGTGAATGCAGCTTGTGGTGGAAGCCTGATGAATAAGACACCAACAGATGCCCTTGAGCTCTTTTCTGAGCTATCTGAGAACTCAAGGCAATTCAACAAAAGAACTAGCGCTAAGGGAGTCAATGCTATGGACTCCTCTTTTGTTATAAAATCTGAGATGGCGGAGTTGAAAGATATGATGAAGAGGTTCATGCTGCAAGGAACCCCTCAACAACTGAAGGCGTGTGAAGACTGTGCTGATACACTTCACCCTACTGATGCCTGTCCACAACTCCAGGAGCCTCAGGCTGAGGTTAATGCTGTAGGAGGCTATGGACCTCCTAGACCTCGTTTTGATCCCTATTCTAATACATACAATCCAGGCTGGGCACACCATCCAAATCTGAGATATGGGAATCAGAATCAGCCTCAATATAATCAGCAAGGAGGAAATCAGCAACCCAGGCAACCTTATGTCCCTAGACCTCTAGTTCAGAGCCAAAATAATTCATCTAACGCTGAAGAGTTGATTGCAAGGCTAGCTATCACAGTGGAACAGATGGGACAGACTACTCAAGCCAGTATCAAGAATATGGAGACTCAGATCAGTCAACTGGCTAATGCAGTGAGTAAATTGGTGGCCAAAGATTCCGGAAAATTGCCAGCCCAGCTCATCAATCCTAGGGAGAATGTGAGTGCGATTACTTTAGGAAGTGGAAAAGAATGGTCGAAGATTGATGGAAGATTTGACGAACCGCGATCGCCGCCAAAACCAGAGGCGATCGCGGCTGAAGAGGCCGCAATCGCGGCCCCCACCATCGGCGATCGCGGCCCCTTAACTGAGGCCTCGGGGTTTGAGAAAATTGAAGACGCGATCGCGTCCACATCTGGCAGCGATCGCGGTGGCGGTGATTCCCGAAATTCTGAAGAACCGCGATCGCGGCTTTCTGATGGGGATCGCGGCCAAGCTCTAGTTTCCAACGATCAATATATTCGTCCAGATCTCCCTTCCATGGTTTCCCAGAAGCCACCTCCTCCCTTTCCTGAAGCGCTGAAAGACACAAGGAAGCCAGAGAACGACAAGGAGATCTTTGAGACGTTTTCCAAGTGTGAGGTAAATATCCCTTTGCTCAATCTGATTAAAAGCGTTCCTAGATTTGCTAAATTTCTGAAAGAGTTGTGCACTATCAATAGGAACCAAAAATTAAAAGGGAAACAGAAAGTTAAGGTTAGTGAACATGTCTCAGCTGTATTTCAAAGGCGAATGCCTAAGAAGTGCAGTGATCCAGGCATATTCAGCATTCCATGCATAATAGGAGACACTAAAATAGATAAAGCCATGCTTGATTTAGGTGCTTCTATTAATGTTATGCCTTATTCTGTTTATACTTCACTAGGCTTAGGACCTTTGCATGAAACTGGTGTTATTGTTCAATTAGCTGATAGGTCCACAGTCTACCCGAAAGGGCTTGTTGAAGATGTCCTTGTCATGGTTGATAATTTGATATTCCCTGCTGATTTTTATGTGCTTGATATGGATCATGATGTGCATGCTGCACCTATTCTGTTAGGACGTCCTTTCATGAAAACTGCTAGAACAAAAATTGATATGTGTAAAGGTGTCCTAACTATGGAGTTTGATGGGGAGAAATTTGAATATAGTATGGACAATGCTATAAAATACCCCCAGGATGACCATTCTCTTTGTTCTATTGATGTGATTGATCCCATTGTGCAAGATGTCTTTGATGCTACTTATGGTGATGAATTACAATATGTGTTAGAGAATGATGTCACAACTTCATGCATGGATTATGATTTGTCTGATAGATATCATGAAATCCTTGCTGATCTGAGTGCTTGTTGTGAATCTCCTGCTGATGCTTTGGCCATTGGGCCCATACCACTAACTCTCCCAAGCGAGAAGTTGCTTCCTTCTGTAGTACAGGCACCTGAAGTTGAGCTTAAACAGCTCCCTGAGCATTTAAAATATGCCTTTCTTGGAGATGGTGACACTTTGCCTGTCATCATTTCTAACAAACTTTCCAAGGAGCAAGAAGAAAAATTGGTGCAGGTACTGAAAGAGCACAAGACAGCTCTAGGTTGGACTATTGCTGACATTAAAGGGATCATTCCCTCTACATGTATGCATAGGATCCTCCTAGAAGATGGTGCCAAGCCATCCAGACAGCCACAGAGACGGCTCAACCCACCTATGATGGAGGTAGTCAAAAAGGAGGTACTAAAGCTCCTACAGGCAGGTATGATCTATCCCATCTCTGATAGTCAGTGGGTTAGTCCGACCCAAGTTGTGCCCAAAAAGGGAGGCATTACAGTGGTAGAAAATGTGCATGGGGAACTAGTCCCCACACGAGTTCAGACAGGTTGGAGAGTTTGTATTGATTACCGTAAGCTGAATGCGGTAACCAGAAAAGATCACTTTCCCTTGCCATTCATTGATCAAATGCTTGAGCGACTTGCCGGTCGTTCCTATTATTGCTTTTTAGATGGCTATTCAGGGTACTTTCAGATTGCTATTGCACCGGAGGACCAGGAGAAAACGACATTTACATGTCCCTTTGGCACTTTTGCATACCGCAGAATGCCATTCGGATTGTGTAACGCACCTGGTACGTTCCAACGGTGTATGGTAAGCATCTTTTCTAAGTACATTGAAAATTTTATAGAGGTTTTTATGGATGACTTTACAGTACATGGAAACGACTTTGATGCCTGCTTAAACCACCTCTCTTTAGTCCTTCAAAGATGTGTAGACACCAATTTGGTTCTAAACTCTGAGAAGTGTCATTTTATGGTTGAGCAAGGCATTGTGTTAGGTCACATAGTGTCATCCAGGGGTATTGAGGTCGATAAGGCAAGGATTGATATCATTCAGTCTTTGCCTTATCCTACTAATGTGCGTGAAGTGCGTTCTTTTCTAGGCCATGCAGGTTTCTATCGCAGGTTTATTAAAGATTTTTCCAAGATCTCAGCCCCATTGTGTGAATTGCTGAAGAAGGATGTGCCTTATGAGTTCAATGAGGCATGCAAAAAGGCGTTTGATGAGCTGAAAACACGCCTAATAGGTGCCCCAATAATTCAAGCCCCGGATTGGTCTCAACCTTTTGAGATCATGTGTGATGCAAGTGACTACGCTGTTGGGGCTGTTTTGGGTCAAAAGGAAGCTAGAGCATCCCATGTCATACATTATGCTTCCATGACTCTAAACGATGCCCAAAGGAACTACTCCACCACTGAGAAGGAAATGCTTGCTGTAGTGTTCGCCTTGGAGAAGTTCAGACAGTATCTGCTGGGTACAAAGGTGATAGTTTATTCAGACCATGCAGCACTTCGTTATTTAATGACGAAAAAGGAGGCTAAGCCGTGATTGATAAGATGGATCCTCTTGCTAAGTGAGTTTGACATTGAGATACGGGATAAAAAGGGAGCCGAAAATCTTGTAGCTGACCATCTGAGCCGGCTTGTACATGTGGAAGACAAGTCAGAAGGGCAGGAACAAATTCAAGGACGATTCCCCGATGACATGCTTTTCGGAGTCAGTACTGATTCCGAACCGCGATCGCCACCAAAACAAGGCGCGACCGCGGCTGAGACAACCGCGATCGCGGCCAAAAAGAGTGGCGATCGCGGCCCTGGTGGCGACCGCGGCGACGAATCGCGATTGGAAGAATTTGTTTTTGGGATTCACTCGTTCAGGCCATGGTACGCAAATCTAGTCAACTACCTCGTCTCAGGGGAGTTTCCTCCTAATTTTACCAAGGCTCAGAAGGACAAGGTGCGTCAAGAATCCCGATTCTATGTCTGGGATGATCCTTATTTATGGAAGCACTGCACAGATCAAGTAATCCGACTGTGTGTCCCGGATTCTGAGGTACAATCTATACTGTCTTTTTGTCATTCCTATGCATGTGGGGGTCACTTTGGGACTAATAAAACTGCTAGGAAAGTCTTAGAAGCTGGTTTTTATTGGCCTCATATTTTTAGGGATGCATATGCTTTCTGTAAATCATGTGATCGTTGTCAGAGGGTGGGTAATATTTCTAAGAGACATGAGATGCCTCAATCTCGTATGATCTTCTGTGAAGTTTTTGATGTTTGGGGCATTGATTTTATAGGACCCTTCCCCTCTTCTTATGGTAATCTGTATATTTTACTTGCGGTGGACTATGTTTCCAAGTGGGTGGAAGCAAAGGCCACCAGAACTGATGATTCAAAAGAAGTTGCAGGTTTCCTTAAGGACAACATTTTTTCCAGATTTGGGATTCCAAAAGCTCTAATCAGTGACAGGGGTACCCATTTTTGCAACAAGACTGTGAGTGCTCTATTGAAGAAGTAACATGTCACCCAGAAGATCTCTACAGCCTAGCATCCCCAAACCAATGGACAAGCTGAAGTGTCCAATAGGGAGATAAAATCAATTCTGGAAAAAACGGTGGCGCCTAACAGGAAAGATTGGAGTTTGAGACTCAATGATGCTTTATGGGCCTATCGTACTGCTTATAAGACACCCATCGGGATGTCCCCCTTCAGATTGGTTTATGGCAAAGGCTGTCACTTGCCAGTTGAGCTTGAGCATAAAGCTTATTGGGCGGTCCAAAAGTGCAATTTCAACCTGAAAGAGAATGGAGAGTGCAGAAAATTACAATTGCAAGAGTTGGAAGAATTGAGATTGGATGCTTATGATAATGCCATGAACTACAAGAACAAAACCAAAGCTTGGCATGATAAGAACATCCTCAGGAAGGAATTCAAGGTTGGAGATAAGGTCCTTCTGTTTCAGTCTCGTCTCACACTCTTCCCAGGAAAACTCCGTTCTAGATGGGCAGGACCGTATACAATTACTCAAGTTTTTCCACATGGGGCTGTGGAATTATTGGATGGGGACACCCAAAATGTGTTTAAAGTTAATGGTCAAAGATTAAAAAAATACCATGAGGGAGTCAGCCATGAAGTGCTAGAAGAAATGGGTCTTGAGGATCCAACCCCAATTGCCAACTAAAATGGGCACCAAACTCGAGCCAACGACATTAAACAAAGGCGTTGCTCGGGAGGCAATCCGAGGTAAGTTTTTCTTTTTAATTTTTCTAATTTTTTTGTTTTGTTTTCAATCTCGTGAGGCTAACACGCAGGTACTAGGTTCGAAAGAACATTACTGAGGACAAACCGCGATCGCCCCTCGAAAAGGGCGATTACGGGGCGTTTTTCGAGGAATTGACGGTACATTGCAAAGGCCGCGATCGCAACCGCCACGGGGCAGCGATCGCGGCCCCTCAGAGATATAAAAAAAATATATAATAATTACACGAGGCAGTGGGGCCACTCCCACCGCCGGCCCCACCCCTCTTCGTCCATCTTCTTCTTCCTCCTTCCTCCTCTATTCTTCACTTCTTCTTCTTCCTCCATTACTACCCTCCATTAAAGCTCTGTTTAAGCTCCATTACCCTACTCAAAAATTTCTTCCAAACTCGATAAAAAACCCGGATCTACAATCCTCACTTCGTCCTCAACCCAAATCCGTTAAAAAAATCCCTCTTACCTCTCTATTTCTCCTCAAAAATCAAATCTACAAAAAATCCAAAAAATTCCCCCATACTTCCAATCCGCCATAGCCACCCCTCTTGGTCCATTGACGGGTTGTTGAAGGCAAACCGGAGAGGCGACCGCGGCTCGGAGGAGAAGAGAACCGCGGTATCGGAGATTGCATCGCCGCCTCGGAATCGTCGATTGCCCAGAACCGCGATCGCGGCCCTCTAAATACCGCGATCGCGGCCTCCCACCATCGGCGATCGCGCCTCATTATTGTGGCGATCGCGGCCTCTCAGCAGTATCCGATCTCCAGTTTCTGTAAGTTTCTTCGATTGCCTTGCTTGCTGAGCTGATCAGTTGATTATACATGGCATATCCTGTTAAAAAGTTAACTCCTGCACAGAAGAAAAAATGGGACTCTCTGGCTAAGAGGAAATTTACTAGTACTAAATTCTTTGATGTTGAGATGCTTAGGACACTAGGCATGTATGACTGTACTAGGACGTTTCTGACGAGTGGTGGATTAGGGGGTTTTATTGATCTGAATGCCCCTACCTATAGGAACATTTTGCTAGAGTTTCTGTCTATATTTCAAGATGATGAGGGTTTGTTCAAATTTAATATTTTGGATGAGCCTTATTATATAGACAGAGAGGGGTTGAAAGGAATTTTTGGGATTACTGGTGTTCCTACTGCGAACTGGGAGGCAGTGAGTAGAGAGTCAGGCCTTAATGATTTTTGGGAGGCGATTACAGGGTTTGGGTTCTTGCCTAAGAAGGGGGAGTATAACTATTGCATTACCCATCCTTGTATTCGATTATGTCATAAGGTGTTGTCCATGAGTTTTCTGGGACAAGGGGAGGTAAACAAGGCATCTCTCTTTGACATGAGCATGATCTGGTGCTTGATGCCTATGAAGGCTGCAGTTCCTGACTGGGTTGAGTTATTTATTGGGAGTGTCAAGAAGATCCTGAAGAAGGATACTGGCAAGATTGCTATAGGAGGGATGATTACTTTGCTTGCCAGAGAGTTTGCGAGTGAGGATAGGTTTGGACGGCCTGATAGTATAGAGTATAAGTTTAATGAGAACCAGCTGAAGAGGGATCATTGCTTGAAGGGATCAGCTGAGCAGGGATATATCTGGACTTTAGGTCATCCAGTTGAGGCTTATTTGCGTCTTCCTAGAGCTATGCCCACTGGTCCTGCCTTAGCCTATCTGTACATCCGATCTGATTTTGCTGTTGGGGGCGGGGTTCAGCAGGAGGAGCCTGCGCCTCATGTAGAGATGGAGGATCAGGGGGATCATGAGGATCACAATGATGATGATGATGGTGATGATAGAGACGATGGAGGAGATGCTAGAGATGGTGGCCGTGTTCCTGGTTATGGTGGTGCTGGTTTTGTGCCTGGTGGTGATGTTGGTACGTCGTCTGCTGGCTGGGGTGCTAGTTCTGGTACAGCACCAACTAGTACATCGAGTTGGACGACAGGAGGATATACTGGTTATGGTGATGGTGGAGTTGCTGCTTATAGAGGTGGATATGGAGGTTTTGGAGATACTTCTGCTTGGGATGCTGTTGCGGGTAGAGTTGGATGGGGTGGACATTCTGATTCTGATTGGTAGAACCGGATGTTCTGGGAGATGGGACGACTTACTATGTCCCAAAATGGGATAGTGTCCACTCAGAGAGAGATTGTGATGCAGCAGAGAGAGTTGGCAGCTCAGCAGAGTGCTATTGCATCCACCGTTCAGGACATGCAGCGGGTGCAGGGGCAGCACCATCAGTTTTTCAGTCAGATGTGGCCAGGTTTTCCTGACTGGTCACAGTATCATCCGCCAGGTCCACCACAGTGAGTCTTCTGTTTTCCTTTCCTTTATTTTTATCTGATTTTTCTTTATTTCATTGAGGGCAATGAAAGGTTTAAGTATGGGGGAGGGAGTACTCACTGTTGTATATATGTACATATGCATTTTAGTTTCTGCATTTTAGTTTAAAAAAAAACAATTCAAAAAAAAAATATATTAGAAAAAAAAAAGCCATAAAAATGAAAAAAGGCATATAAAATCCTGGGATGAGCTGAAAACCCGAAAGGGCGGCTCAGGTAATAAGCAGGTAACCCGGACCAGCATTAGGCTGTGGTAATAAGAGGTTAATGAGAGATGTGAGTATTTGTGAGCACACCTAAGAAAAATGAAAAGAGTGATTAGGTGAAAACCCGAAAGGGCGCCTAAGTAGAATGAGTGGAAAACTCAGAGTGTTTAGGATCATATTCTACTTTGGGGTCTGGGGATTACACTTTAGATGTTGGGTAGATCCCAGGTTGCTCTACACTTTTTAGAGCTTGAGCGCTATATCTTGTATCTGTGAGGTGTGTGATTTGAGCTTTCATGTTTTTGCTCACTATTTCTCTACATGGGTTCGGGTTGTGAGATTGTTTTGAGTGCTTTTGAGTTTTAGGTCATTTTCTCCCATTCCTGTCTGTAGACCTTTGTTGATTTGTCATGCTTGATTATATTTTGAGCTTACTCGAGGACGAGCAAGGTCTAAGTATGGGGGAATTTGATATGCTGTGTTTTGTACAGCATAACTATGACTTTTTAGTACATATTTCTGTAGTATTTGAGGCCTAGTTTGAGCGTTATTGAAGAATAGATTTGAAGGCCGGAATTCAGAGTTAGCAAGAAGTTGAAGACTTCGAAGAAGCTGAAGGCCGCGATCGCCGCCACTCTTAGGGGCGGTCGCGGTGGACGTCGCCGAAGAAGACAAGATCGCCATTGAGGACCGCGATGACACGAAGGCCGCGATCGCGGCCGTGTATGGGTGGCGATCGCGGTTGCCAGAGGTCGCCGGTGGATCGCGGTTTGCAAGTCAGGCAGCGATCGCGGCCAGGTTTAGGCAGCGATCACGGCCCTGCTGGAATCTGACGCGTGATTAGATTTATTTAGTTTATTTTTATATTTTTATCTTTTTAATTTTCGACTTGTTCGAGACTATTTTAGGTTTACTTTTCATCCTTTGTTGGTATTCTCTTAGACTTAACTTTGGAGACTTTGTGTTTTTCTCTCTTATGGAGAACTAAACTCTCTAGATTCTATTCAAGTTGAAGCTTTTCAGACTCAAGTTGTTGTGAGATTCTACTTTACAGGTTTATTTCTACAGGTTATTTCAATTCTCTTGTGCGTAATTTATATTGATTGTATTGATTTCTACTTGATTGATCACCTTGTTGGAATTGATATTATCTATTGCTAGATCTAGGTTTTCTCGTAGCAAAGCCTAATCTTTGTAGCAACTCAATTGGTTTAGGACTCGTTGGACTAAAACAATTGAGAAGAGAATTGAATGCATGTTAATTGTTTGACTCGTTGGAATTCAATTTCATGTATCCTGCTTATCCTTGTTCTTAATGCTAATATCCCTATTATTTATGATCGTTTCATGAGTTGTTTGGATATTAAGTTTGCATGTCTCGTTGCCATGTTAAATTTATTATCAGGATGGGAATAACTAAAAGGAATAACTTGTTTGAATCTAGGATAAATAACTTGAGGAAGAAAAGTGGATACTTGAATAGGATTGCTTTTCCCTAATTGATAAAAATCCAACTTTTGCCCTGTTTGATTGCTTGCTTTGTTTGTTTCAATTCTTAAGTTTTAGTTTTAATTTACAAAATCCCCCTTTGTTACTTATTTGAGTTGATAATAATAAAACTTAGGATACAAGTGTCTATTGGGTTCGACCCCGACTTACCGACTATACTAGTTGTGTAACTAGGGATTTATTTTTGATTTGGCATCAACGATTCTCAGCCAGTCACCAGGTATCGACCTGCAATTTTCCCCTTTCTTCTTGCTGTTTACTTAGTTTTTCTGTTGAATTTATACCTCTGTAATGACCTTGACAAGGTCGATATCGATCCCTTCTAGTATGCTTGTTTTGTTATTTTGCTTTGTTTTTCCTTCTCTTTTGCTTTTTAGTTTAATCATAAAACATAACCTTGCTTCCCGTGGACGATCCTGACCTCCATATACACAGTGGGGTCTTGACTACAAATTTATTTGTTGTTAAGTAAATCCCTATCAACAAATTGCAATTTGTTGATAGGGTTTCTTGAAAACAAATAAATTTATAATCAAGACCTCGCTGAGTACAGGAGAGTCAGGTTCGTCCACGGGAGACAGTCTATGTCAAGTTTTGTTACATAGACCGCAAGAAATCATCAAAAGCAAGGGTTTTTATCAAGGAAAGAGAAAATCTAAGGTAAAGGTATCCCCACAACAACAATCATGCATACAGACGCTAATGAAACATAAAGATCATGCTTTTATCACAAAAAGGTGTCAACTTTCGTCAACCAAAGCAAGTAAATCAACTAACTTTCGTTCAATCAATAAACTTACTATCTAATCTCTTCTACTTCAACTAGGATAGATCCGCTTTCGCTTCAAACCCTAAGTTCACTATTCTGATTCAAGGTTTCCGCTTTCGCTTCAACTATGAATGAGAAATTTCCTATCAACTTTCGTTTCAAGGATTAAGAGCAAGAGAATAGAATCATGCAATAAAGACAATCAAATCATGATCACAAACAGGCATGCACAACCATTGTTGGGTTTAACCCCAAACTTACAAAGAGAAGACTACTCACAAATCATAATTAAGAACAACTGAATTTAAATAAAAGAGAAAGCTTACAACTTTGAATCCAAACAAAACTTGTCTTCCAAGTATCTCCAAAATCGTCCCCCTCTCACACATCTCTCTTCTCTCCTCCTCTCCCCCTAAACTAGGTTAATTGATTGGTTTGTGTTGGTAGAGAAAAACAAAGGCTAGACAAGAGTATTCAAAGAGAAACTAATCTATCTAAGAACTATCTATAAGGAAATAAATATAATAACATAAAAGGAAATAGGATAAAGGTGCATTTAAATGCGCCGACTGATGTCCGCCTTTTTAGTCGTGTTTTTTAGGGTATGTTTTTAGTGTGTTTGAGTTTTTTTCTTTAGTTTTGTGTTTTATTTTGATTCATTTGTGTAGGTTTTCGTATTATCTTAGGATATGGAGTCTACATATGCATTGGTGGTGTTTTATAGATTTTTGGAAGCTATTTGGAGCACTTTTGAGGAAAAGAGCAAAACCGAGGAGCAACGCTTAAGGAAAAGCTCAGGAAAGGAGTACATAAAGAAGTTGAATATCAACTTTGAGATTGGAAGGAGATAGATAAATTCGTTACAAGAACATAGGAAAAAGAATCAAGTCAAACGGAGTTGTAATGAACCCTCTACGCAAGTTTTACTCAAAGTTGTTCGTAGTGCTGTCACAGCTCGGTGCCGAGGTGTACAGTTCGGTACCGAGGCATCCCACGTCGCATCGAAGACCGAGTCGGCACAATTAAAAGGCTTTTATCCTATTTCTTTTTATTTTATTAGATAGATAGAAGGAATATGGGTCCGTTCGGCGGGCCTTATTTTGACCTTATACAGCTTTATTCAAGCTTATGGTAAAAAAAATAAAGTCATTATTATATATTCGATAGTGGGAGTTGATGATCATTATTGTACCTTATGCGAGTTGATGGTAGTTTATATTTCACCCAAAATTTAATCTACGCCTCCCATCTTTATCCAGCCTTATTTCCTTCCATTGCCCTTCACTAATGTAATTTTAGAAGATTTAAAAATTAACCTTCTTTTTATTAATTTTTTAAATATATCCTTTTTGGTAATTTTGCATCCATCGTTAATAAAATCAGTCTCGATCAATTTTATCTACCGAACACCTACATAATTTTTCACAAAAATAAGCTAATAATTTCAACTCCTAAAATTAACTTGTAAAATCAACATCAACCATTAAATCAGCATCAACACCAACATCAACTCGTATTAGGTTTGAAGCGCCGAACAGACCCTATATCTTATTAGAAGATTTATTTCCTTAGAGATAGTTTTAACATAGATTAGTTTCTCTATAAATACTCTTGTCTACCCTTTGTTTTTCTCTACACAACCAATTGCCTTGGAGGGCAAGTAAGGGGAAAAGAGAGAAGTTAGAGAGAGGTGTGGGAGGAGAGAGAGTAACGAATTTGTGGAGTTATTTGGAAGACAAGTTTGCTTTGGATTTGCTTGTAAGTTTACTTTTTAATTTAATTTAGATGTTCTCAATTATGATTAGTGAGTAGTCTTCCTCTCTAAGGTTGGGGTTAAACCCAACAATGGTTTTGCATGCTTGTTTGTGATCATGTCTTGATTGTTTCTATGGCATGAATCTTCTCTCTTGCTCTTAATCCTTCAAACGAAAGTTGAAAGGAATTTCTCGTTCATAGTTAAAGAGAAAGCGGAAACCTTGAATCAGAATAGTCAATTTAGGGTTTTAAAGCGAAAGCGGATCTATCCTAGTTGAAGTAGGAGAGATTAGATAGTAAGTTTATTGATATAACGAAAGTTAGTTGATTTACTTGCTTAGGTAGACGAAAGTTGACACCTTTATGTGATAAAAGCATGATCTTTATGTTTCATAGCGTTTCGCATGCATGATTGTTGTTGTGGTGACTCCTTTACCTTAGATTTTCTCTTTATTGATATAAAAATCCATACATTCTCTCTTACTTGCGTGACAACTAACAGAACTTAACACTGACTTTCTCCCTGTGGACGAACCTGACTTCGCTATACACATCGTGGTCTTGATTATAAATTTATTTGTTGTCCAAAAACCCTAACAACAAATTGGTTCCGTTGCCGAGGAGATTTCAATAGTGTCAAGTTTTGTTCTTTTTACGTTTTTCGGGACTTGGTCGAGTCGGTAACGACCCCCCTAGGGTCGGTACCGACCCTGATGGGCAACCTAGTTTTTGTGCCTTTTCTGTTTACTTTCTAGGTCACTGTCGAGTCGTTATCGACCCTACCCAGGTCGGTACCGACCTTGTCGACAGGTAGTTGCTTCTTCCTTTTCAGTTTTTATTTCACGAGATCACTGCAGGCTCGATACGACCCTCTGGGCCTTGGTACCGACCCTCTCCGAGACCCCGTTTTGCTTTTTGATTTCGTTTTTATTTTTGTTTTTGCTTTCAGTGTATGCCAGCTGAAGGACGCCGAGTTGTCTCTAATCCAATAGTAGACTCTAAACCCGAGCGATCCTTCCACCGCAGATTACGAGAAAATAAAGCAATGGCAACCACTGAAGAGATGGCACAACAGATGGCCACTCTCCAGAGGCAGATGGAGGCGTTACAAGTTGATCGAGACGTTGTTGCTTCTACCGCTGAACGTGAACGAGTAAACACTGAACGTCACCGAGTGGACAATGCTCGTTTACAGGAGCAGTTGAATGCCTATCCAAGGAATGCCAAACACTATATGTATCCAGAACTGAGGGTGCCAAAGTTGATGTGATTCCATCGATGTCCGAGCCAACTATGGAGCACACTTCAGAACACTTGGAGGAGCAACACTTGGAGGAGCACACGTCGGAACACTTGGAGGAGCCTCGGCATACCCTAGACGCGCCAACAAGCTTGGATGGTGGCGCGCCCTTGCCTTCCGGTTTTGATGGTGCCAAAGCTCAAGGAACTACACCACCTTATCTAGGTCGTATTACGCGATCCCGAGCTAAGGCCATTCTATGTCAAGTGCAAGAAGAGCTCATGGGGTGTAGCTTTCCGAAAGAGTGCAATGAAGATGGTTGGAGTTTTATTCTACTTCATGGTTCTAAGTGACAATTCGACGGAAAGGACAATTATTAAGTTTTCGGGTTTTTGGGTTAATTTTTGTAATTTCCTTAAGTGAAGGGGCTAACTTTGTGAGGTTGCTTTCTAGGTTATATGGTCGTCCCCCTCACCCTTTGTTGCTAGACTTGGACGAAATTTGCTTCTCTTTTCCTTGCATTTTCAATTCGAAGTTCTTGTTTTGTTTCGTTCAATTCTCGTTGTTCAATTGTTGGTGAGTCATATCCGACAATTTCGAGCATCCTAGTTTGTTTGAGAGCTTGGTGAGTCATATCCAAGTTATCAAGCATCCATATCCCCTTGTTCTCTCCATTTCGAACCATCATCCATCTCGGAGGTTTCTGCACCATCTCAGTAAATTCGACATAACTTTCAATCCGCTCATCATCTCGGTCTCATATTTTGAGGACTTCAACTAGACTCATAGATCTAACTTCTCGAATTGGAATCACTCAATTTCGAGTTCGGACGAGGAAGATCCAGCCAGTTGAAGACGGGTCAGTTGCGTGGTGTTTGTTGTCGGAATTCCTTGGATTCTCGTGGCGATCTCTTTGCACCATCATCCCCTCCATCGATCCGGCCATCAAGTGGTATCAGATCCACGCGAAGGTATCGCCATCTAAACCTTGTTCCGACCTTGAATTTCCACTTGTTGCAAGGTTTTAGGTTCGAACTCTTTATTGGTTGTGTTGTGTTGTTGTGTGCGACCATAGTGTCCTTGTTGTGTGTTGTTGTGGTCGTTGCTTTGTCTTGATCTTGTGGTTGTCTTGGCCGAGTGTGTGTTCAGCCATGGCTGCAAACCATGCTCAAAAAACGTTCCAATAGAACACCCAAAAGAGTTATCAAAAGTTGGTAGTTGAAAGGGTGCATTTGTTGCTTGAATTAAGCCTTTCTTTAGTGTTAGTTTTAAGTGTGTCTTGCTGATTTTGCTGAGTTAAAAAACGTGGGATTGAGGTCCAAACCAGCCTTGTTTGTTGTCATTACATGCTTGTTGTTGGCTACGGTGCTAGGATACGGGAACGACACCAAGACGAGACATCTTGTGTTGTTGTTTAAGTGTCTTGAAATTTTTTGTTGAATAATCAGAAAAACCTTGCCGGCGGCGAAAGCTAATAAGGGGCCAGGCATAGAAAGAAAGATTAAAGACTAGAAAAACCTTGCCCGGCGGCGTAAAGCTAATAAGGGGCCGGGCACGGAAAGAGTAGTCATCTTGTAGTGCCTAGCAAAGGCCTACAAAGAGTAGTCGTCTAGTAGTGCCTAGCAAAGGCCTGCTCGAAACAAAAAAAAAATTAATTAATTTGTAATACTTGGTGTTGAGTCTTGGTGGTTTAGTAGCTTCCTAGCATTGTTTTCCTAAGCAAGTGTGTGGTGAATTCTCTCTTTGTTGCCTTTGTTGTTTTTGCCTACTTGCAACTTGTCGGATTTTCATCTCGGGCAAGTCTTGGTGATTAATTCGTGTGACCTCTATACCTTGATCTTTGCCTTGTTTTTACGATGACAAGTGTAGGTGATGACAAGAATAAGGAACAAGTTGAGGAGACGTCCACTAGTTCGGTGGCTGCCATGTTGCAAAACATGCAACAATCCTTGCAACAATCCATTGAGGCTTTGGGAACTAGGTTGACTGATTTGGAGAGCCAAGTGTGAGGCCAAGATGATAGAGCACGGGTGTCTCATACGGGGGCTCTACCAAGTGTGCTACAAAGCGCTAACCAAGTGGAGTCGTTACAAGAGGAGGCCTCTACTTCTTACTTGCCAAACTCGGAGGCGCAAGCATCCATCGGTGTGAGCACCTCCATGGGGATTATGCCTCCTTACATTCCTCCGACGAGCTTCCACAATCCACACTTTGTGGCCAATTCCGGGGTAAGGCCTTCATTTGCTACATTTCCTAATAGTATTCCTATTAGTGCTACTAACTTGTCAGGTTATGGAGCGCCGAGCTATCAAGAGGTCAATCCTGCAACGGCTACTCAACCCCCACCTCTCTTGCATCTCCCAAGGCGCGGCCAACCTCCTAGAGGGCCGGCCAATGGTGGTGCCGGGCAGCCTTGGCATGGCGCGCCGGTGCAACAAGAAGAGCGGCCCCGGGATCCCCATTACGGCATCAAGCTGAACGTGCCGACATTTTCGGGAACTTCCGACGCCGATGCCTGTCTTGATTGGCTTGCCAAGGTGGAGTCAATCTTTGACTTCTATGGCTATGATGATGCGAGGCGGGTGGCCATGGCGGCCATACACTTCACCGACTTTGCTTACCAATGGTGGCTCGAGGACAAGGCTTTGAGGAGAGCACGTCGGATGCCTCAACTTAACACATGGCAAGATCTAAGAGAGGCCTTAGAAGAGAGGTTCGTGCCTCAAGATTACACGGAGCGCATCCATGCCAAGTTGGAGCAAGTGCGTCAAGGAAACCGGACTCCCGATGAGTTCTACAACGAGCTGCGTATGCTCATCTTCCGTTCCCGAGTACAATTTCCCGACGGGTATGTCATCTCTAAATTTGTCAATGGGTTAAATTTGGAACTAAAAAATGTGGTGAGTATGCAGCATTTTAGTAGGGGTACCGATATTGAACAAGTGCTTCATTATACCAACCATATCTACAAGCAACTTGCTCAACGGCGTTCGAGTTCAACCACTTCTCGAACGTGGCAGCCTTCATCCACGGCTCCTAAGGCACCACCAACTCAGTTTAGGAAGCCGGAAATAAGGAAGGACTCGACTCCTCAACCGAGGAAAGAGTTTTCCCCACGTCCTCGGCAAGAAGGCGGTGTGAAGGCGAGCGACGTGAAGTGTTTCAAGTGCCTTGGACATGGGCATTATGCTCGGGATTGTCCCAACGAACGGAAGGTTCTTCTTAACTCCCAAGGGGAGTACGAGTATGATGAAGAAGGGGCTGCGGAAGAGGAAGAAGAGAGCCCCGAGGTTGAGGAAGACGGCCTCCATGTCACCGCCGAGGAGGGTGAGTGCTTCGTGGTACAACGGACGCTTTTCATGACGGAGAACACCACCACACCTAGCCAACGAGAGGTTATCTTTCACACTCGATGCAAAATTATGGATAAGGTATGTAGTGTGATTATCGATAGCGGGTCTTGTTGTAATATTATTAGTCAAGAGGTGGTGGATCGCTTTTCCTTGAAAACTACTTGCCATCCTTTACCTTATCCTCTATGTTGGTTGAATTCTAATGCCCCGATCCAAGTCAAGGAAAGGGCTCGTATTTGCTTTTCTATAGGGCCTTACAAGGATGAGGTGGAGTGTGATGTGGTGCCGATGACCGCTTGTCATCTTCTTTTGGGGCGCCCTTGGCAATATGATAAGGGAGCTATTCATGATAGAGTCTCCAACGAGTATCACTTTCAAATGGAGGGAAAGAAGGTGACGTTGCACCCGATGACCCCCCATGAAATCATGTTGGACCACGCAGCGAAGGAGCAAAGGAAGAAGCATGCGCTTCGAGAGGGAAAGAAGGACAAGAAGCTAGCTCTAGGCGGCCCTTCTACGCCCTTGCTTTTGGCCAAACCGAAGGAGATTATTCATACTTTCAAGGGAAGTGGCGTTTGCGTTTTACTTGTTTTTCAAGAATCTTATTTATCTTCCCAAGAATTAGTTGATCTTCCTCCTTCCATATCTACTCTTTTGCAGGACTTTGAGGAGCTTTTCCAAGAAGAGGTGCCACCGGGACTACCACCGCTTAGGGGAATCGAGCATCAAATCGACTTTGTCCCCGGTGCCACTCTACCGAACCGTCCAGCCTATCGAGCCAATCCGGAGGAAACTAAGGAGCTTCAACGGCAAGTCCAAGAGCTCCTTGATAAGGGATATGTGCGTGAGAGCCTCAGCCCGTGTGCCGTGCCCGTCATTCTTGTGCCTAAGAAGGACGGCACATGGAGGATGTGCGTTGATTGTCGAGCGATCAACAATATTACTATCAAGTATCGTCACCCGATTCCGAGACTTGAGGATATGCTTGACGAGCTGCATGGGGCGAGTCTCTTCTCCAAAATTGATCTCAAGAGCGGATATCATCAAATAAGGATGAAGGAGGGAGATGAATGGAAGACGGCGTTCAAAACCAAGCAAGGCCTATACGAGTGGTTGGTTATGCCCTTCGGATTAACCAACGCTCCGAGCACTTTCATGCGCTTGATGAACCACGTCCTCCGCCCTTTTATTGGTAAGTTTGTGGTTGTATACTTTGATGATATTTTGATTTATAGCCACGATTTATCATCCCATGTCGAGCACCTTAGGCAAGTGCTTGAAGCTTTGAAACGGGAACGCCTATTTGCTAACTTCAAGAAGTGCCACTTTTGATCGGATCACGTGGTATTTCTTGGTTTTGTTGTGAGTAGGAATGGACTTCAAGTAGATGAAGAGAAGGTGAAGGCGATTCAAGAATGGCCCACACCGACAACTATGACACAAGTCCGGAGTTTCCTTGGCCTAGCCGGTTTCTACCGCCGGTTTGTTCGTGATTTTAGTACCTTGGCTGCGCCTTTGACCTTCCTCACCAAGAAGAATGTTCCATTTATGTGGGGAGAGGCGCAAGAAGAGGCCTTTGCTGCCCTTAAGGCTAAGTTGACACACGCGCCGTTGTTAGCTCTTCCCGACTTTGGCAAGATGTTCGAGATTGAGTGTGATGCGTCGGGAATTGGGCTCGGTGGTGTGCTTATGCAAGAGGGACGTCCCATAGCCTATTATAGTGAGAAGCTTGGAGGTGCCGAGCTCAAGTACCCCACGTACGACAAAGAGCTACTTGCTCTTGTTCGAGTGCTAAGGGTGTGGGAGCACTATCTCTTGCCTCGGGAGTTTGTTATCCATTCCGATCATGAGGCGTTGAAGTACTTGAGAGGGCAAGCAAAACTGAATCGGAGGCATGCCAAATGGGTTGAGTTCATTGAATCCTTTCCCTATGTCATCAAGCATAAGAAAGGCAAGGACAACGTCGTCGCCGACGCGTTGTCCCGGAGGTACGCTCTTTTATCCTTACTAGATGCACGATTGCTTGGATTTTCTTTCATGAAGGAGTTGTATGCTCATGATGCTGAGTTTAGTGATATTTTTCATGCTTGTTTGAAGGGGGGAAGTCGGGATCAATTTTATTTGCATGATGGGTTTCTTTTTAAGGGAACTCGCTTGTGTGTGCCTAGTGGTTCGGTTAGGCGTTTGCTTGTCCAAGAGGCCCATGGTGGCGGCCTCATGGGACATTTTGGTTTCATGAAAACTTTGCATATGCTTAGGGAACATTTCTATTGGCCTCACATGCTTAGGTCGGTAGAGAACTTTTGTGCTTCATGTGCTACATGTGTGCGTGCAAAGTCTAAAGTGCACCCTCACGGTTTGTATACCCCTTTGCCTATTCCTAGTGCCCCATGGGAGGATATTTCTATGGACTTTGTTTTGGGGTTGCCTAGGACAAAAAGGGGTAGGGACTCTATTTTTGTGGTGGTAGATAGATTTTCTAAGATGGCACATTTTATTGCTTGCCACAAAACCGATGATGCTGTTAATGTTGCCACCTTGTTCTTTGATAATGTGGTTCGGTTGCATGGGGTCCCTAAATCTATTGTTTCTGACCATGATGTTAAATTTCTAAGTTTCTTTTGGAAGACTCTTTGGTCCAAGCTTGGAACCAAGCTCTTATTCTCTACTACTTGCCACCCGCAAACGGATGGGCAAACCGAGGTCGTTAATCGTACCCTTGGTGCCTTGTTGCGTTCTATTTTGAAAACTAATTTGCGCAGGTGGGAAGAGTGTCTTCCTTTCATTGAGTTTGCTTACAATAGGTCCATTCATTCCGCTACAAAGAAGACGCCTTTTGAGGTGGTGTATGGGCGCAATCCCGTTACACCACTTGATTTAGCGCCTTATGCTATGTCCGATCGAGAGAGTCGTGAAGGACGGGACCGGGCTGAGTATATTAAGCAGATTCATGAGGATACTCGTCTTCAATTGGAGAGGCGAACATTGCAATACAAGCGCCAAGCTGATAAAGGGCGCAAGGAGCTGATTTTTGAACCCGGCGACCTTGTTTGGGTTCATTTGAGGAAGGAGAGGTTTCCTACTCTTCGAAATTCTAAGCTTAAGCCACGTGGAGTAGGACCATTCCAAGTGTTAGAGCGCATCAACGACAATGCTTACAAGCTTGATCTTCCTCCGAATTATGGCGTCCATGAGGTATTCAACGTATCCGATCTTGTTCCTTATTTTTCTAACAATGATGTTGAGTTTGAGCAGGATCTAGGTTCGAGGACGAACCCTTTTCAAGGGGAGGAGGATGATGTGATTCCATCGATGTCCGAGCCAACTATGGAGCACACTTCAGAACACTTGGAGGAGCAACACTTGGAGGAGCACACGTCGGAACACTTGGAGGAGCCTCGGCATACCCTAGACGCGCCAACAAGCTTGGATGGTGGCGCGCCCTTGCCTTCCGGTTTTGATGGTGCCAAAGCTCAAGGAACTACACCACCTTATCTAGGTCGTATTACGCGATCCCGAGCTAAGGCCATTCTATGTCAAGTGCAAGAAGAGCTCATGGGGTGTAGCTTTCCCAAAGAGTGCAATGAAGATGGTTGGAGTTTTATTCTACTTCATGGTTCTAAGTGACAATTCGACGGAAAGGACAATTATTAAGTTTTCGGGTTTTTGGGTTAATTTTTGTAATTTCCTTAAGTGAAGGGGCTAACTTTGTGAGGTTGCTTTCTAGGTTATATGGTCGTCCCCCTCACCCTTTGTTGCTAGACTTGGACGAAATTTGCTTCTCTTTTCCTTGCATTTTCAATTCGAAGTTCTTGTTTTGTTTCGTTCAATTCTCGTTGTTCAATTGTTGGTGAGTCATATCCGACAATTTCGAGCATCCTAGTTTGTTTGAGAGCTTGGTGAGTCATATCCAAGTTATCAAGCATCCATATCCCCTTGTTCTCTCCATTTCGAACCATCATCCATCTCGGAGGTTTCTGCACCATCTCAGTAAATTCGACATAACTTTCAATCCGCTCATCATCTCGGTCTCATATTTTGAGGACTTCAACTAGACTCATAGATCTAACTTCTCGAATTGGAATCACTCAATTTCGAGTTCGGACGAGGAAGATCCAGCCAGTTGAAGACGGGTCAGTTGCGTGGTGTTTGTTGTCGGAATTCCTTGGATTCTCGTGGCGATCTCTTTGCACCATCATCCCCTCCATCGATCCGGCCATCAAAAGTCCTCCATGAGCTTCCTAAGATAGAGAAGACCTTTGAGATCAAACCTCAATTCATATCCTTGATCAAAAGGGCTCAGTTTGAGGGAAAACCCACTGAGTGCCCAATAGAACATATTAGAAATTTCCTTGATTTATGTGACACTATTGCTGCTAACGGTGTTTCTTTGGAATATATTTTGTTGAAAGCTTTTAAATGGTCTCTTACAGGAAAGGCCCTGAGCTGGTTAGAGAGCCTTCCTCCCAAGTCAATAAAGAAGTGGGAAACTCTGCATGAATTGTTCATGATAAAGTTCTTCCCACTTGCCAATACTATGGAGTTGAGGAAGCGCATCACCTCCTATCACCAGTTGCCTAACGAGACCTTTGTGGGGATGTGGGAGAAATTCAAGGAGATGCTCAGACAATGCCCCACTAATGGGCAACCACAATATGTACTCCAAGAAATCTTCTTCCAGGGGATCAATGCTGAAACGAAGAACTGCATCAACCTGCACACTGCTTGCGGTTTCATAGAGATGGATCCCGATACGGCGTGGGCATTACTTGACAAATTGACAAATTATGATGCAATGTATGGCACATAACAAGCCTAGCAACCCCAATGAAAGCTCTACAATCCAAACAAGGACGAGGTCGACCTTGAAGTGAAGCACCAATTCTTACAAGATGAAATCAACCGCCTGAAGAAGCATGTAAGTTATCTTAAATCATCTCCTTCTTGTCAAGAATGTGGGTCTCTATCCCATGCTACTTCTGCCTGCACTAACTTACAACAGGTTCGTGCTGCTCAGGCATATGAAGAAGCTAACTATATGAGAGGTCCATATCGGAACCAAGGTAATAATTTTCATGCAGGGAGGAATTACAATCAGCCCACCTGGGGCAATTATGCATATGTCCAAGGGAGCCAACCTCCTCAACAAGATCAGAGGGTTCCGCCTTATAGACCCTCGGGCTATCAAGAGGTACCATCCTGGGTGCAAGGACTTCATGAAGGGATCAATGGAGTAAAGAATGAAATCAATGGAGTCCAAGCCAACCTCAATAATAAAATGAAACGGTGGGGAGAGTTCGAGAGTTGGAAGAAGAGCGTTGACTCCCAACTGGGTAAGCTTGATGCACAGATTCCAAGACCTCAAGATCAACTCTAGGGTCGTCTCGTGGAGAACCCTAGAGGACAAATTGCAGCCATACACCTCAGAAGTGGCAAGGAGTTGCCAGATCGAGCCAAGCCTAAAGACATTGAGCACGGCAACGAAGATGATGCCCTGGTCAGGCTCGTTACCGAGCCCAACAGGGTCGATATCGAGGCTCAACCACTCGATACCGAGGCTCTCCATCTCGATAATGCGCCATCCATGCCAGGTAAGTCTTTTGAACCAAACTCTGAGTTCGTTACCAACCCCACCAAGGTCGGTACCGACCCCTTATCTGCACAGATCGACCCTCTTGTCGATTCGGTAGGGCCTCGATCCGGGTCTCTTTCTATCCCGAGTCCGTCAAAAACTCTTCCTTTCCCGATTAAGAAGTCTAATGATGTCACGGAAGGAATGTTTAGACGGTTTGTTAAAATTCTTCAAGGGTTAAATATTTCAATTCCATTTACTAATGCCCTTAATGAAATGCCCACCTACGCTAAATTTTTGAAAGAGATTTTGAGCAGGAAACGATCTATCTCGGAGCTGCATAATGAAGTCCGATCCATAAAGCTTCTAGAAAAACTCGGTGATCCAAGTAAGTTTGCAATTTCAATTGGTATAGGGACTCGCCGTTTTAAAGCTCTATGTGATCTGGGTGCTAGTACTAGTTTATTGCCATTGTCTATCTGGACCAAGGCTAACATGGGACCACTGGAGCCTGTTGATATGAATCTCTACATGGCGGATGGATCTTCTATCAAGGCAACTGGAGTCGTTGACGATGTCCCTATCCAAGTTGGAAATTTTTTTGTTCCCAACGACTTCATTGTTCTAGATATGCCTGAGGACCTTGTGGTACCAATCATTCTTGGAAGACCATTCTTAGCCACTGCAGGGGCACATGTAGATGTCAGGAAGGGACTTCTCACATTTGATATTGGAGAAGAGAAGGTCGAATTTCATTTCAATTCGCTCGTAAGCGAAGTGGCTAGTTGTAGTACTGAGGAGCCTACCGACCCATCATGGCTCGGTAACGACCCCTCTCTGAGTACAGAAACAAGAAATTTCAATGGAGACACATCTACCGAGGAGCCTACCGACCACCATGGGTCGGTATCGAGCCCAACACCGTAACCGAGTCTGTCCTGCATGATATCGAGCCACTTCCAGATCTAGTAGGCCTGGTAATGACCCACATAGCCTCCGTAACGAGCCCTTTTCTGCTCGATCAAGGTAAGTCTTCTTATTTTGGTTTGATTGATTCTGGTCATGATCCTTTTTCCCATCCTTGTTTCATATTAGATCCTATTGTTAGTACTATGAAGGAGTCAAAACCTCCTTGGTTTTCGGATTTTACTAACCCTATTGTAGGACTACCAAGCATTCTTGTGGATGATAGAGGGCCAAATATATTGGAGAGAAGCTTTGATGCTTTTCCATCTAATTATGGGTTTCTCTTGATCCCGACAAAGCTGGATGGAAACCGACCTGATCCGCTCAAGTAAGTTCGTCGGGCTAACGACGTTAAAAATAGCGCTTACGACAGGCAACCCGCTTTTTGTTTCCGTTTTTTAGTTTTTCATTCTTAGTTCTTTTTGCTATCTTTCTTTTGACTTGTTTTTTAGGTAAGATTAGTGTAGTAGGGATAGAAGTTTTTCTAAAGTGACTTAGGTACAAGAAGATGAAGTGCTACAACAAAGAAGATAACAATAAAAGGCATTTGGTGGCAATTCAGAAAGTTCGTTAACGACCCTCACAGGGTCGGTACCGACCTCAACAGAACCGAGAAAGAAAATTCAACTCCTCAGTGATCAATGATTTCAAGCAGCTTCAGTTTTATTTTGTGAGTTCCCTTTTCTTATCCTCTTTATCTTTCTTTGCTTTAAACAGTGAGGACACTGTTTGGTTTAAGTATGGGGTATGGGAAAAGAAAACTCAGTTTTTGTGTCTTTGTTTGTGTTTTTAGGATTGATAATATTCCACTTAGATGTCCAATGATATGCTTTAACTTGCTTGATCATGTATTTCCTTTAGCATGTTTGGATAGCTTTGCTTGAATCGTGTTGAAAATTGTTTTAGCTTGCCTGAATCATGTTGAAAATTGTTTTTATGTGGATATTTAGCATGTGATGAAATTGAGCACATATGATCTTAGGTAAAAGTGACTTTAATCCAACAAAAATTGCTACCTTGTGAGTTGTTTTTGGCCTTATACGGAGAACATCAAGAATCCCTCTTCTTTTCTTTTGTGATTTACTCTCCTAATGCATATTATCTCTTGTCATTGATATGGTTATCTATTTCTTGAGACCTTTATGAGATATTAGTTCATTGCATGTGAAATCATATGATGGAGAATTTATTTCTTTTAACCCACTTTTTATCCTCTCTTTTTATCTACCCTATGCATTATCCTCATTTTGAAGCCAAGTTAAGCCTTAAGCCTTTTATTTGTAGCTCCACAAAAATATTCCCTAGCCGATGTTAGCTTGACCCTATCCGGGGATTAGGACTTAGTATTGGTTGTGATGGTTTTGTTGAGTAAGATGTATTGGTTCAAGTGGGGTAATTTTGGGTTGAGTAAAGTAAATATCTTGCAGTTTGTTATGTAAAAGGAGTTTGGTTCTCTGAATGCATTTACAAAAGAAGTGGAAAGTTAAGAGATAAAGAAAAAAAAGAGAGAAAAAAGCAGTGCATCGTTACCGACCCTGGTATTGTCGGTACCGACCTTCCTAGTAGAAAAAATCAATAAAAATCAGAAAGGAAGGATGGAAAAAAAAAGAAAGGGGAAGGAGTAGTAGTGAATAGTGTGTATGAGCCAAATTTCCTTGTTGTTTTTGAGCAAGATTAGTTTGCATATTAAAGAGGTTGTAAGAATGAAAGTGCATAAAGAAGAGAGAGTTTGTTTATTTTATGAGAGTTTTGAGTATGTGAGAAGTTTTTAGGAGTCTTTATTCCCGGATATTATTAGCACCACATAGCCAAAATATTTCCACGCCTATTTGTCTTTACCAAGCCCCATTACAACCCGGCCGAATGGAAGCTTCTATGAAGTTTTTCATTGAGCCTAAGTTCTCTTGATGATTTTCATGTGTTTTGACATCTCTGGTGGAGAGTTTGGTGATACAAGTAACAATGGCTATGTTTATTTTTCTATTGGATTGAGATGAGAGTTATTATTATACACCCAAACTCTTGAGAGTTGAGTAAAACACATTACCCTGGTGAGGTTGGATTTGTAGTTGCTTTTGCTTGAGGTTGCTCATATATGTGTGATGACGTTAGATTCACTTGTCTATTATTTCTACTTGAGTTATGATGTTGCTTTTTGATAAGGGCATTGACTTAATATATGTGTTATTGGTTTCTGTTGATTTCTTGTTGATTGCTTGAGGACAAGCAAGTCTAAGTATGGGGTATTTTGATGTCCGCCTTTTTAGTCGTATTTTTAGGGTGTGTTTTTAGTGTGTTTGAGTATTTTTCTTTAGTTTTGAGTCGTTTGTGTAGGTTTTCGTATTATCTTAAGATATGGAGTCTACATAAGCTTTGGTGGTGTTTCGTAGATTTTTGGAAGCTATTTGGAGCACTTTTGAGGAAAAGAGCAAAACCAAGGAGTAACGCTCAAGGAACGGAGTTAATAAAGAAATTGAAGACCAAGTTTGAGCTTGGAAGGAGATAGAGAAATTCGTTACAAGAACATAAGAAAAAGAATCGAGTTAAACGGAGTTGTAATGAACCCTCTACGCAAGTTTTACTCAAAGTTGTTCGTAGTGCTGTCACAGCTCGGTACCGAGGTACACAGTTCGGTACCGAGGCATCCCGTGTCGCAGCGAAGACCGAGTCGGCGCAATTAAAAGGCTATTATCCTATTTCCTTTTATGTTATTAGATAGATAGAAGGAATATATCTTATTACAAGATTTATTTCCTTAGAGATAGCTTTAAGATAGATTAGTTCTCTATAGGGGTGGAAAATTCGGACCCGACCCGAAATAACCGACCAAACAACCCGATTCGAGAACCGACCGCTATCCGAAAAAAATTACAAAATGAAATCTGAAACCGACCCGATCTGACCGATTCTAACCCGAACCCGAAAGCAACCCGTTTAAAAAATCAACCCGAAACTGATTATATCCGAAAAGACAAACCCGATACATATCCGATTCTGAGCAACCCGAACTTGATTGTACCCGAACCGGTTGTACCCGAAAACCGAAACAATCTGAACCCGATTACACCCGAAACAACCCGAACACAATTGTACTCGAGACCTGGAATAAGATCTTATTAGGATTAATGTATAAGATCATGTAAATATAAGAGTTCAAATAATTATTTGGATATTGGATTGAAATCATTTTAATATCTTATTTGTTATTAATACATAAGATCATATGAATATATGATATCATATAATCATTTATTTATGAAATAGTCTTAGTTCTCGCACTTTGTACGAAATTTTATAAAATTATTGTATTATGTTTTTGTACTTGTTAAATTTTGAACAAACTGATGATATAAGCAAGAATATTTTAGAAAAACTATACATATCTTATCTAAAAAACTATCATTTCTAAAAATAATCATTAAAAATTCATATAGGAAAGAATATTTTAAGAATTATATATATATATCTTATCTAAAAAATAATCCTATCCAAAAATAAAATTAATGTATTAATTTTTTAAATATATATAAATATAAATAATCAAAAATAATTCGATTAAATTTCAACTAATAGGATTGATTTAAGAAAAGATGAATGATCTAAGATTGTACGTATATTACACTTACTTTATATTAAACTTAATTATCTAAACCTAGCATATGCATTCTATCTAACATTAAAATAAATATCCTACTATTTGTATAATATATAGCATAAAAAATATCTTAATAATCTTCCTATTTATCATATCCAAAAATAAAAGATTTATTTTTAAAAGGAAAAATGACTCAAAATAATCCCAAGTTTCAACTTTCAACCAAAAATATTTCGAAGTTTGAAAATCACCACCAGCAATACGAACTATTGCAATATTAACCAAAAACGATCCGACCTCATTTTTCGACGATTTATCTGGAGGAATCAATGATGTGGTGATCAGATATATTTTAAACAAGCGTAAAATATTAAGTTATTATGTCAGATTTTCGATCGCTACATCATTGATTCCTCCATAAAACTCGTCGGAAAATGAGTACGATTCATTTTTGGTTAATATTGCGATAGTTCGTATCGCTGGTGGTGATTTTCAAACTTTAGATTATTTTTGGTTGAAAGTTGATACTTGGGATTATTTTGGGTCATTTTTCCTTTTTAAAATAAAGAATGAGAATTTTTATCCATTGATTATAGTGATATAAGATTGTACGTACATTACACTATCTTTATATTAAACTTAATTATTTTGCTAAAGATTAGTTTTAATAAAAGTGGTGGTGGTGTCGAATCTAAAAGCGACATGTGTCGTTTAATAAATTTTCTAACCTCCACTTTAGTATATAGTTATGAAATTATGATGACTGGAATCATATTTTAATGACTTTAGAACTACTTTCCATAGTCTCATATAGTCATAGATTCCAATATTATTATTCATCACAAAAGATATATTTCTTCAATAAAATGTAAGGATTTTATTTATTTATGTATATGATCTTGAAAATGTACGTGAATATAAAATTATTATTTATGAACTGAGATCATTTTAAATTATTGGAGTATAACATCATATAATCATTAGTTGTAACATGTAATTAGTTGATTACAATATCATAAGAATATTTTATAGATATAAAATATTACATATGTTTACTATCATATAATCTTTACTTGTGATTTGTGAATATTTTATCTTATAAATTTGTAAATTGTGATCATCTATTCATTTGATTGACTTTTCATCGGTCAAATATTAATTAATTTATTCTACAAATGATAAATGCCTATTCCATCTTTAAAAACTCAATATCAAATTCAAATTCAAATTCAAATAGTATATTATAAATTCAACGATTCTTAATATTATCATGACCCATTCATTAAATTCATATAACTTTTATCACTTAAATAAAGTTATTTTGAACTCTTAATATCGATTTCAACCGAAATTCAGTCAAGACTTAATTTCAACCAAAATTTGATTTAACCGAACATCGATTTAACCGAACTAATTCAAACGAAATCCGATTCAACTGAAATCCGATTTAATCAAAAATTGCAAAAACTGACACAACCCGAAACCGACTTAAACAAATCCGACTAAATCGAAACCCGAATTTGCTTGACCGATTTTGACCCGATAACCACGATGTAACCGATAATTTACACATCCGACCCGACCCGAAATACCCGATTACCGATCATACCTGTTACTGATCGAACCCCGAATGATCCGAAATCCGAATAACCCAACCGAAATCAGACCGATTTACCGAATTGCCACCCCTGGTTCTCTATAAATACTCTTGTCTACCCTTTGTTTTTCTCTACTCAATCAATTGCCTTGGAGGGTAAGTAAGGGGAAAAGAGAGGCGTGGGAGGAGAGAGAGAGAGTAATGAATTTGTAGAGTTATTTGGAAGACAAGTTTGCTTTGGATTTGCTTGTAAATTTACTTTTTAATTTAATTTAGATGTTTTCAATTATGATTAGTGACTAGTCTTCCTCTCTAAGGTTGGAGTTAAACCCAACAATGGTTGTGCATGCTTGTTTGTGATCATGTCTTGATTGTTTCTATTGCATGAATCTTCTCTCTTGCTCTTAATCCTTCAAACGAAAGTTGAAAGGAATTTCTCGTTCATAGTTAAAGCGAAAGCGGAAACCTTGAATCAGAATAGTCAATTTAGGGTTTTAAAGCGAAAGCGGATCTATCCTAGTTGAAGTAGAAGAGATTAGATAGTAAGTTTATTGATTTAACGAAAGTTAGTTGATTTACTTGCTTAGGTAGATGAAAGTTGACACCTTTATGTGATAAAAGCATGATCTTTATGTTTCATACCGTTTGGCATGCATGATTGTTGTTGTGGTGACACCTTTACCTTAGATTTTCTCTTTATTGATATAAAAATCCATACTTTCTCTCTTATTTGCGTGACAAGTAACAAAACTTAGCACTGACTTTCTCCCTGTGGAGGAACCTGACTTCGCTATAAACAGCGGGGTCTTGATTATAAATTTATTTGTTGTCAAGAAACCCTACCAACACCGACTCAGACAAGGAGCACCTCGGTACCGACCCTGAATTCCTCAGTATCGACCCTATTCAGCTCTACAAACAGCCGAGAGTAAAACTTCCGTAGCGGGTTTCTTATACCTCCGTTTGACTCGATTCTTTTTCCTATGTCTTTGTAACGAGTTTCTCTACCTCTTTCCAAGCTCAAACTTGATTCTTCACTTCTTTATTTGAGTTCTTTTCTTCGGCCTTGCTTCATTCTTGAGTGCTATCTTCAAGTGCTTTCCTCCTTTCTTCAAAATATGCTTCAAAACAACTTCTAAAACCTACAAAACACCACCAAAGCTTATCTAGACTCCATATCTTAAGAAAATACGAAAACCTACACAAACGACTCAAAACAAAACACAAAACTAAAGAAAAAGACACAAAGACACAAAAACACACCCTAAAAATACGACTAAAAAGGCGGACATCAAAATACCCCATACTTGGAATTGCTTGCCGTCAAGCAATCAACAAGACAAGAACCAAAACCATCAATACATATATTAAGTGAATTCCCTTATCAAAGCAACATCAAAGCTCAAGTAGAAATAGATAGACAAGTGAATCTAATGTCATCACACATATTCATTGTTACTCAACCATCAATACAACCTCAAGTAAAAGCAACCAAGAATCCAACCTCACAAGGGTAATGTGTTTCACTCAACTCTCAAGTGTTTAGGCTTATAATAACAACTCTCAACTCAATCCAATATACAAAAATCAACATATTCATTGTTACTTATATCACCAAACTCTCCACCAGAGATGTCAAAACACATAAAAATCATCAAGAGAACTTAGGCTCAATGAAAAACTTCATAGAAGTTTCCATTCGGCCGGGTTGTAATGGGGGGCTTGGTATAAACAATAAGGCATGAAAATATTTTTGGCTATGTGGTGCTAAAAATATCCGGGAATAAAGACTCCTGAAAAAACTCACACATTATCCAAAACTCTCAAAAGATAACCAAACCCTCTTTTCTTCTTTATGCACACTCATCCGTTCAACCCCCTTTCTTCCACTAATCTTGCTAAAAAACAACAAGGAAATTTGGCTCATGCACACTTTATCCATTACTTAACTTCTCTCCCCCCCCACCTTTTTTTTTTCTTTTTCTCCCTTTTCATCTTCATTTTTTTCTATGGGAGGTTCGGTACTGACCTACCAGGGTCGGTAACGAGTTCTGCATTTTTTTTCTTTACTACCACTTCCTTTCTCTTTTTTTTCTTTTCCGATGGGGCTCGGTACCGACATATTGGGTTGGTAACAATTCTGCATTTTTTTCTGTTTTCCTCTATTTCTTTTTTTATTACTGGGTGCATAGAGAGAACCAAATTCCTTTTACATGAGAAACTGCAAGATCTTTCAAATACCCAACCCATATTATCTCACACTTGATCCAAAAAATCTCACTCAACAAAATTACAACACCAACCAACACTAAGTCCTAATCCCCGGATAGGGTCAAGCTAACATCGGCTAGGGAATAAATTTTTTGGAGCTAAAAATAAAAAGCTTCAATGCTCAAATTGACTTCAAAAAGAGGATAATGTAAAGGTAGATAAAAAGAAAGCATAAAAAGTGGGTTAAAGAAATAAGTTCTCCATCATATGATATCACATGCAATGAACAAATATCTCATATAGGTCTCAAGAAATAAATAATCATATCAATGACAAGAGATAATATGCATAAGGAGAGTAAATCAAACAAGAAAAGAAGAGGGATTTTTGATGTTCTCCCTATAAGGCCAAAAAAACAACTCACAAGGTAGCAATTTTTGTTGGATTTAAGTCACTTCTACCTAACATCATATGTGCTCAATTTCATCACATGTTGAATATCCACATAAAAATAAATTTCAACATGATTCAGGCAAAGTTATCCAAACATGCTATGGAATTACATGATCAAGCAAGTAAAAAGCATATCATAGGACATCTAAATGGAGTATTATCAATTCTAAAAACACAAACAAAAACTCAAAAACTGAGTTTCCTTTTCCCCACCCAACACTTAAACCAAACAGTGTCCTCACTGTTTAAAACAAAGACATAAAAATAAAGAGGGAAAAGAAAAGGGAACTCACAAAATAAAACTGAAGCTGTTTTGAAACCATTGATCATTGAGGAGTTGAATCTGTTCTTGGTTCTGTAGAGGTTGGTACTGATCCTGCTCGGGTCGTTACCGAGCATGCTGGCTTGTATACCAATTGCTCATGGTTGCTCTTATACCGAATGTCTTGAATTGTTATCTTCTCTTTGAATAGCACTTCATCTTCGTCTTTCTGTACCTGAGTCACTTTATAGAAACTTCTATCCCTACTACACTACTCTAACCTAAAAACAAGTCAAAAGAAAGCTAGCAAAAATATCTAAGAAAGCAAAAACTAAAAACAGAAACAAAAAGCAAGTTGCCTCCCGTAAGCGCTATTTTTAACGTCGTTAGCCTGACGAACTTACCTTGGCTAATTAAGGCGGCTTCCACTTCTGAAGTGTATGGCTGCAATTTGTCGTCTAGGGTTTTCCTAGGGTCGGCCTGGAAGTTGCCCTTGAGGTCTTGGAATCTGTGCAACAAGGTTACCCAGTTGGGAGTTGACGCTCTTTCTCCATGTATCTAACTCTCCCAATTGGGCATGTACACCCTTCATTTGATTATTTAGGTCAGCCCGGACTCCATTGATTTCATTCCTTACTCCATTGATCCCTTCATGGAGTCCATTCACCCATGATGGCGTCTCTTGATAGCCCGGGGGTCTATAAGGTGGAACCCTCTAATCTTGCTAAGGAGGTTGGCTCCCTTGGCCATAGTTTCCCCAAGTGGGCTGATTGTTATTCCTCCCTGCATAAAAAGTATTACCTTGGTTCCTATATGGATCCCTCATGTAGTTAGCTTCTTCATATGCCTCAACAGCACGGACCTGTTGCAACTTAGTCCAAGAAAAAGTAGCTTGGGATCGAGACCCACATTCTTGACAAGAAGGAGATGATTTAAGAAAACTTACCTACTTTTTCATACGGTTGATCTCATCTTGCAAGAACTGGTGCTTCACTTCAAGGTCGACCTTATCCTTGTTTGGGTTTTAGAGCCGTCTTTGAGGTTGTTGGGCTTGTTGCACTCCATACATTGCATCGTAGTTGGTCAACTTGTCGAGCAATGCCCACACCTCATTAGGATCCATCTCTATGAAACTGCAAACAGTGTGAAGATTGATGCAGTTTTTCGTCTCAGCAGTGATCCCTTGGAAGAAGATTTCTTGGAGTACATATTGTGGTTGCCCATGGGTAGGGAACTGTCTAAGCATCTCCTTGAATCTCTCCCATGTCTCCACAAAGGTCTCATTAGGAAGCTGGTGGTAGGAGGTGATGCGCTTCCTTAGCTCCGTAGTCTTGGCAGGAGGGAAGAACTTTGTCATGAACAAGTCATGCAGAGTTTCCCACTTCTTTATTGATTTGGGAGGTAGGCTCTCTAACCAGCTCAGGGCCTTTCCTGCAAGAGACCACTTGAAAGCTTTCAACAGAACATATTCTAAAGAGACACCGTTAGCAGCAATAGTGTCACATAAATCAAAGAAATTTCTAATATGTTCTATTGGGCACTCAATGTGTTTTTCCTCAAACTGAGCCCTTTTGATCAAGGATATGAATTGAGGTTCGATCTCAAAGGTCTTCTCTATTTCAAAAAGCTCAATAGAGGACTCTAGCACCCTCAGTTCTAGATGCATGTACTGCTTAGCATTTCTTGGATAGGCATTAAACTGCTCCTGCAGACGGGCAGTGTGCTCTCATTCATGTTCAACCTCAACAGTTGCCGCGTCTCGATCTGTAACACCCCGATAATTTATAAGGGGTTGAGATGCTCCCCATGTATACAAGAGCTCTTCCTTTTTTGGGTTCAAGTGAGGACAAAGAACTCAGAAGTTAAGCGTGCAAGGGCGAGAGTAATACCAGGATGGGTGACCTCCTGGGAAGTTCTCGGGTTGGCATGGGATAGCACTTCTAGGGCCTCGGGCCTTACAAATGGTATCAAAGCCGACTTTGGGTTACAAGTTGGCTTGGCTCGGTGGGCGGTCACTTGACCTAGAAGGCGATCCTTGGGCCTTGACGAGGACGTCAAGTGCTTAAGTGGGGGAGATTGTAACACCCCAATAATTTATAAGGGGTTGAGGTGCTCCCCATGTCAACAAGAGCTCTTCCTTTTCTGGGTTCAAGTGAGGACAAAGAACTCAGAAGTTAAGCGTGCAAAGGCGAGAGTAGTACTAGGATGGGTGACCCCGTGGGAAGTTCTCGGGTTGGCATGGGATAGCACTTCTAGGGCCTCGGAACTTACACGATCGGCTTGCAATGCCTCCATCTCCCTGTGGAGGGCAGTCATCTGTTGAGCCATTGATTTGTGTTCTCTTAATCGGTGGAGGAAGGATCGCTCGGGTTCAGGTCAACTATTGGATTAGAGACAACTCGGCGTCCTTCAGCTGGCATACATTGTAAGCAAAAACAAAAACAAAAACGAAATGAAAAGCAAAATGGGTTCTCAGAGAGGGTCGGCCTAGAGGGTCGGTATCGAGCCTACAATGATCCCGTAAAACAAAAACTAAAAAGGAAAAACTAAGCTCTTTCGACAGGATCGGTACCGACTTGGATAGGGTCGTTACCGACTCGACAGTATACCGAACCTAAGGGGTCATTAACGACTCAACAGAAAAACGAACAGAAAAAGAAAAAGAAAACTGGGATTGCCAACAACGTCGGTATACCGACCCTAAGGGGTCGTTACCGACTCAACAGAGTCCCGAAAAACGCAAAAAGAACAAACTTGGCACTATTGAAATCTCCCCGGCAACGGCGCCAATTTATTGATAGGGATTTACTTAACAACAAATAAATTTGTAGTCAAGACCCCGCTGTGTATATGGAGGTCAGGATCGTCCACGGGAAGCAAGGTTATGTTTGATTACTAAACTAAAAAGAAAAAGAGAAGGCAAAACAAAGCAAAGAACAAACCAAAACAACTAAACAAGCACACTAGAAGGGGTCAATATCGACCTTGTCAGGGTCGTTATCGAGGTATGAATCAGCAGAAAAATTAAGTAAACAGCAAGAAGAAAGGGGAAAATGGCAGGTCGGTACCGACCTGGGCAGGGTCGATATCGAGGTACCTGGGTTTGTATTTCGACTCAAATATAAGGAAAAACTCTAGGATAGGGGTTCACCACAATATAATTATGCAATTTCAAATAACATAAATCATAAATATCATGCCTTTAACATAAAGTTATCAACTTTCGTTGAATAAACAAGCAAATCAATCAACTTTCACAAATAATTTCACTTAATCTACTTATTTTGATCTAAAATTCTCAACTTTCGTCTCAAACTTTATCTCGTATTCAAATTCACAACTTTCTCTTTCAATCAAGTTAAGAACATGAAATACTTCAACTTTCGTCAAAGCTTTTGCACAAACAAGTAGAAGAATAGATAAAAGGCATTCAATTTATTCATCACATCATCATTCATGCACAATCATGTCGGGCTTCTAACCCAAACCCTAGAAAAGGATACTACTCACTCATGATTGGAGAAAAACAAGCAAAGCAATTGAAAGAGAACATAATTGAATTAAAAATAAAAGCTTACTTGAATTAAAACTTCAAACTTGTCTTAGAACAAACTTAGAACACAAGAAAATCTCCACAATCTTTCTTCCTTGTGCTCCAAGCAACAACTTGTGTCCTAAAAAACTAAACGTGCGTGAGAATTAAACCTAGGGGCGTCCAACCACAAGAGAGAGGGTCTAAACAAGAGTATTTATACTAGAATATCCCTCTTAAAAAGTTTCCACAAAAACAAAACCTACTAAAGATAAAAAATTACGGAATAAAAGCATTTTTTGAGCAATTATCCTAGCCGGCTGGGCTGAGTGCCTCGGTACCGACCCCTAGAGGGTCAGTATCGAGGTTGGTCTTTGCACTTGTTCTTTTGTTTCTTCCTTCTTCCTTTGGATTTTGTGGGGGCTTCTTCCTTAGCTTCCTTCCTTCTTTCTTCCAAGCTTAGTCCTCTCTTCTAATGTCCATTGAATGCATCCAAATCCGCCTCTAAACCTACACAAAAACACACAAATATCGTAGTTTTCATACTTTTCACAAAATATGCAAACTATACTAGAAAGACACAAAACACTCACAAAAACACAAGTAAACTAGACTAAAAGACTTAGAAAAAAAACCACTAAAACTATGCTAAAAACATGGACACCAGCGTGAAACCCTAATCCTTATTAGTTTCGATAAACATGCAAAATAAGATGAACTTTCTACCTGTTTTGATGCACATATATAAGACAAACTTTTGTGCATCGATTTTGCCTTGTATGTGCATCAAAACTAATTATTTGTGTATTGATTTTTTGGTGCATATTATGCATTAACTTCAATTTTTTATATAAAATGTGCATTTAAAATTGGAGGTATTTTTTATGCACATTGGAGTACAAATTTGTGCACATTTAGCATGTGTTTATTCACTTTCATGGGAAAAACATATGCACATCTAGTGCACCACCAAAAAATCGATGTGCATGCTATATAGAACATGTGCATCAAAACTAACCATATGCCCCCATTTTTTGATGCATACGAAGCCACTTTTAATGTACATTCGGCCATTTTTTTATGCACATGCAACCTTTTTTTTATTTGAAAGAAGACGGTTTTGATGCACAACGCGAGTGCATACCTTGTATTCTGTTTTTCAAAAAATACACGAATAATTTGCTAAAAGTTCGTCTGTGTCATTTTTTTTTTCATTTTAAGTGAAATGATCTACATCCTCGATTTCTTTCCATCCAGTTTCTCATGTTCATTCGTATTTCGCATGTAAGCATACACTCACATCTATCTCGATTCTCGACATTGGTATGTCTTCTTTGAAGTAAAAACAATGTTATCTTAAATATTAATAAATTAATGAGTCTTCAACCTAAAACCACCCGTAAAATAGGCCATATTGCACTTAACCACCCGATTTATGACTATTTATAACCACCCTTAAAAGATATTTTGTTAGCTAAACACCACCAACAACACTATTCCGTCAAAAAAATCAGTCAAATATGTCCATTTACATTTTTGCCCTTTATTTAAAAAATGAAATGCCAAAGTTGCCCCTTCTTAAAAACCCAATCATAAGCCCCTTCTTCGAACTCACCATCTCCACCCAAACCCTAATCAAGGAGATGCAATCCAAATTATTTCGAATCGCTATCGAATTCCATGGGTCGGATTTGGCCTCTCCGCCCTCGAATTCCATCACTATTTCAGTCATCTCCCACCATCATCACCTACCTAGAACACCCTTACCCATCCTAACAACCATCCCTTGGGTTTCAATTGAATTCGAACCCCAAACTCCACCCTTCAAACGCCCTCTCAAAATGAAATCTCGGGCAAATTTGGCGAAGATATTTTTAGTTTTGAAGAAGATAGGCCTCTCCGCTGCCCAATGGGTCAGATCTTGCCCTCTCCGCCCTCTAGAAATGAAATCCCCGGTAAATCCAACGAAGAGTTTTGAAGAAGATAGGCCCTTAAAAACCATCTTCTTGGTCCTCCCCTGCGCTTCCATTTCCCTCGCCCTCTTCACATTCTGAAAGGAGACAAGGTCGTCGCCGATTCCGTTACCGATGCATTTCGGAGCTCTAGCTGGCGTGATGAGGCTATTGTCTTCTTCTCCTTGGCCACGTTTCACGTGACAGAGCTCCGCGGTTCCATTCACGTTGGTTATTGGATAGAGCTCTAGGAAATATGAAATGTAGGGAATGATGTACAGTAATCAATTATGTTTGGTAAGAAAATGGAATTTTTAACTATACTGTATTTTTTTAATAAAAAAAATAATATAATATATTAAAATGGAGGGCAGAAATGTAAATGCACATATTTGGCTCAGATACCAATTGATATGTTACAATCTTCAAGTATGAACACAATCACATTAAAGAAATCCTAGAGTATGGATTTCAGATTTAACTTGCGGAATTGTGGATTGAATTATGAAAGCGAATGGATGAAGCACTTGAACTCAAGAATAAGAATAAGAATGCAAGAAAATAAAGATCTTGAATGGGAAAGAGTTTAAACAGATAAGTTTTCTATCTACGAGTATTTAAAGATACCTTAGCCAAGGTGTCTCACTATAATTTCGTCATGATCATAAAATTGATTACAAAAGAGTATTTAAAGACATAGAAACAAATATATAGAGATTCTATCCTAAAATAAAACTCTATCTATTTAAGATAATAATAATAATAATAAACATAATATTCATACTAAAACATAGAAAAATCGAAATTAATAAAAGACATAAAAATAACTTAAAGATATAATTAAGGAAAGTCTCAAATTCACAAAAGATCATGTACTACTCTCAATAAAATGCAATTTTAACCATTTTCTTGTTGGATTCACATCTTGATGTCAACCACAAAGTTGTAGATATTTGAATAATCTTTCCAACACATCTTGAATCACCTTGAGATAAATTTTATATCCAATTATTTGACCTTTTAGTGAATACTGCTCATAATGTGATGAGATCTTAAACTTCCTAAAATATCTTTACTTTGATTCTTTTACTTGGAGGTCTTGGATGCCTCACTTGATATTCTTCAGAGGATAAATTTACATGCTTTAAGATCTTCTTGAACTTTAAAGCCCCAAACCTCTTCTGAGGTCGAGGCCTCTTTCTTCTTTTCATTCGACGCCATGAATCCTTTGCCTTGGACATATCCCATTTTGTATCACCGCCAACATCGCATGTGTTCCAATGAATCGAGCACTAAAATAGAAAAACAACCACCTTTTCATACCTTCTCACATAATATATTTTAAATTTTCATCTTATAATAATAAATCCAGGGCAAAAGTTATAGATTTTCAAGGCACAATTGATACAATACCTTAATATTTCACAATGGGGGATGTGAGCCACAACTTGAAACTAAGAGAATTCTCCTTGTTAGATCGACAAATAAAACATGAGTTGAAAGTATTTGTTCGATCAACAATTAATTTGCAACCATTTGTCTTTTCTTTTGAAGGTTTATGAAGGGGATGGGTTTTTAGTTTTGATTTAATTGAAAGAGAAATCTAGATTTTATTTTTTAATTTAATAAAAAATTTACTCAACTAATCCATGTCACAATTTATTTTGACAGGTCAAAATATAGGTTGACATGTAATCCTTGTTGGTTGGAGAAAATTTCCTGCAATGAGAGATGGGGTAGCATTTGCAACGTTCCTTCAAATATTGAATATTTTGTAAGAAATTTCCTACTACATAATAACTTAATCTTTTTATGGATTCTGTCTAAGTAAAATATTTGTAGAATTATATGAAGGCGTATATTAATTTAGAATCCGCCGCCTAAAACCACCCGTAAAATAGGTCATATTCCACTTAACCACCCGGTTTATGACTATTTATTTTTAACCACCCATAAAATACATTCCATTACCTAAACACCACCATGGCAATATTCCGTCAAAAAAATCCGTCAAATATGTGCATTTACATTTCTACCCTCCATTTTAATATATTATATTATTTTTTAATTAAAACAAATACAGTGTGCTTAAAAATTCCATTTCCCCACCAAACATAATTGATTACTATACATCATCTCCTACATTTCACCTTTCCTAGAGCTCCATCCAATAACCAACGTGAATGGCACCGCGGAGCTCAATCACGTGAAACGTGGCCAAGGAGAAGAAGACAATAGCCTCATCATGCCAGCTAGAGCTCCGAAATGCATCAGTAACTGAATCGGCGGCGACCTTGTCTCCTTCGAGAATGTGAAGAGGGCGAGGGCAATGGAAGCACAGGGGAGGACCAAGAAGATGGTTTTTAAGGGCCTATCTTCTTCAAAACTCTTCGTTGGATTCACCGGGGATTTCATTTCGAGAGGGCGGAGAGGGCAAGATCCAACCCATTGGGCGGCGGAGAGGCCTATCTTCTTCAAAACTAAAAAAATCTTTGCCAAATTTGCCCGAGATTTGATTTTGAGAGGGCGTTTGAAGGGTGGAGTTTGGGGTTCGAATTCAATTGAAACCCACGAGATGGTTGTTAGGATGGGTAAGGGTGTTTTGGGAAGGTGATGGTGGTGGGAGATGACTGAAATAGTGATGGAATTCGAGGGCGGAGAGGCCAAATCCGACCCATTGAATTCGATAGCGATTCGAAATAATTTGCATTGCATCTCCTTGATTAGGGTTTGGGTGGAGATGGTGAGTTCGAAGAAGGTGCTTGTGATTGGGTTTTTAAGAAAGGGCAATTTTGGCGTTTCATTTTTTAAATAGAGGGCAAAAATGTAAATGGACATATTTGACGGATTTTTTTGACGGAATAGTGTCGTAGGTGGTGTTTAGCTAACATAATATCTTTTAAGGGTGGTTAAAAATAAATAGTCATAAATCGAGTGGTTAAGTGGAATATGGCCTATTTTACGGGTGGTTTTAGGTTGCAGACTCATTAATTTATTCATATTTAAGATAAGTGTTATAATATTTTATTATATTATTATATAGATGTACAATGGTAAACCCTAGTTTTGGGCTTATCCATTAAGCTTTGTATTCCCTATATAAAGGCCCCTATGGGTGACCTAATGAGACACACAAAATTCTACGCTCTTTCTCTCTTCTTATTCTTTTTCCAATAATTATAACACGTTATCAGCACGAATCGCTCAAGGCTCGAAGTATTATTCTAACACTAAAATTAATCCTCTGTACACTTCGTTTCAACATTTAATTTGTTCTCGATCACATGCTTATTTAATATATTACTGGATGTGTGAATTATATGCTCGAACTAATGAATTGCATGTTCATATGAATTGCGTTCTTATTTTCATGTGCTTTACAAATTCTGATTTGAGATAGAGAGACAGTACGATGATTCATTCCATTAATTTGACATAAAGTACATACGAATTGCAAATTCTGATCATTCATGATGAATTCACGTTCTTAGTTATTTTTGATAACTATTTTTTATCATTCAAACTTAATGTTCGTTGTTTGATCATTCACGTGTATCACTTTATGCATATCTCTACATGCTTAATTAATATTCATAAACAATATGTTACGTTATAATTAATGTTCGTTGTTTTTATTTACATTGATTTAATATGATACATCCTCCGAAGTGGATGTATTCATAAACAAATTTGTCCTTGGTGAGACAAATAATATGTACATATGAAGATAATATTATTCCCAAAGTGATAATTTTTTGTTAATTTTCATTCCCTGAAGCGAATGAAACATCAATATATAATCCCTGAAGTGATTATTGTCATTCCCTGAAGAGATGGGAACATTATTGTATTATCCCTGAAGTGATAATTATTTCCTCCTGAAGAGTTGAATTTTTACAAATAATATTATCCCTCAAGTGATAATTATTTCCTCCTGAAGAGTAGAATTTAACAAATAAAATTATCCTTGAAGTGATAATTATTTCCTTCTGAAGAGTAGAATTTAACAAATAAAATTATCCCTGAAGTGATAATCCTCATTCCCTGAAGTGAATGAAATAATTAATATTAACATTATTTTTATGTTTTTATTTCCACTTTACGTTTTTTTTTAATATTCCCTTAGTCTAAATTCGAACCTTACGTTAATCATATCTATACATATATGGTTGATTCTGTTGCCTTAATTGCATACGTGATTGAATATGTTGAATTATATATGGTTGATTCTGTTGCCTTAATTGCATACGTGATTGAATATGTTGAATTATATATGGTTGATTTTGTTTATATAATACAAACTGCATGATCTCATATTTTTCCTTTAATATTATAGACATGTCGAACCTTACGAGATTGGAATTTGTTGTCCTTGATGTTTCTGGAAGAAACTATCTGACATGGGTGCTTGATGCTGAACTTCACTTATCAAGCAACAATTTGGGAGACACTGTCAAAGAAAAATCTAGCGCATCCTATATATCTAGCGCAGGATCGCGCAAAAGCTATGATATTGCTTCGTCACCACCTCCATGAGAGCTTATAAGCTCAATATTTGACTGTGAAGGATCCTTTTGAGCTCTGGAAGAGTCTCAAGGACCGTTTTGATCACCAGAGGACAGTCATTTTACCTCGTGCAAGATATGAGTGGATGCACTTGAGGTTACAGGATTTCAAGAAAGTCTCAGATTATAATTCTGAATTGTTTCCACTCTGAGACTCTGTGGAGAAACTATAAAGGACGAAGATATGTTGGAGAAAACATTCTCTACTTTTCATGCTAATAATCTTGTACTCCAGCAGTAGTACAGAGCACGTGGGTACAAAACATATTCAGAATTGCTCTCATGTTTGATTTTAGCTGAAGAAAATAACCAGTTGCTTCTCAACAACCACCAAAACCGACCCACTAGTTCAGCCCCACTTCCTGACCAGTCTAAGGAAATGCCTGAAGCAAATGCCAACTCCTCCAGTAGAGGACCTGGCGGAGGACGTGGTCAAGCCCGCGGGCGTGGGCGTGGTCGTGGGCGTGGTCGTAATGGTGGTCGGGACATGGACACCACAACAATTGGGCAAACTCCGATATCCAGAAGAATATTGGAAAGCAACCCAAGAAATCAAATCAGGAAGAAAAGTTCAAAAGAAAAGATGATACCCCATGTTTCCGATGTGGAGGGATTGGACATTGGGCTCGTACCTATCGTGCAGCACCACACCTTGTAGAGCTGTATAAAGCCTCCTTGAAGACCAAAGGAAAAGATGTAGAGACTAATCTTATAGAAACCCACCTAGAGGCTAATGATTTTCTCAATCAAGGTGACAGTGACCTACTTGAGCTGGGTCTCAAGTTTGGTGATCTCCCAAATGATGGCAACATTTTCTTAGATTAGTTATTGTAATAAATTGCATCAGTTTACTTCATGGATATTGGTTGTTTTTATTTTTATGGATATTGGTTGTTTTATTTTATGGATATTGGTTGTTTTACTTTATGAATATTTTTGTTAGTTGTTTTCCCATTCACAGTTGTAATGACTCTACAAATTTCTATTATTATGATTGGAGTTTATTTAGTTTATATGGTTCCTTGTTTTAATAAATAGCTTTATTAGCATATTTAAGTATTTATTTATTCCTATTTTTCTTTTGATATAGCACGGATCATATGAATGGAACACTCAATGGCGGAGAGTTATGTTTGATTGATAGTGCCACAACTCATACCATATTGAAAAACCTGAAGTTTTTCTCAAGCAAAAAAATGACAAAAACCAATGTCAACACTATATCTGGAATGAGCAATATAATAGAAGGCTCCGGAAGAGCCTCTATCTTGTTAGCTAGAGGGACAAGAATAGACATTAAAGATGCTCTATACTCAAGCAAATCACAGAGAAATTTGTTTAGTTTCAAAGATATTCGAGAAAATGGCTTTCATGTTGAAACCATGAATGAAAATGGTGTTGAGTTTTTTATTTCTTGTATCTCATCAAACTAGCCAAAAGCTAGTCTTAGAGAAGATGAGAACATATACATCTGGTCTGTATGGCACAACAATTTACCCCATTGAAACATATAATGTGACTAACCAGAAGTTAGTCAATAATGAATTGTTCTCTTTGTGGCATGATAGACTTGGTCACCCAGGTGAAACAATGATTCGCAGGATCATTTAAAGTTCACATGGACACCCACTTAAGGACCTGAAGATCCTCTCAAAGGGTGACCTAACATGTACGGCTTGTTCACTTGGCAAATTAATAACAAGACCGTCTATAACAAAAGTAAATGCGGAATCTCCCATGTTCCTTGAACGGATTCAAGGTGACATATGTGGACCTATAACACCGCCATGTGGACCATTTAGATATTTTATGGTGTTGATTGACGCTTCAACACGATGGTCACATGTAAGCTTGCTCTCAACACGGAATGTTGCATTTGCAAGGCTTTTAGCCCAAATAATTAAATTACGGGCTCATTTTCCTGATCAACCAATTAAAAGAATCAGGTTGGACAATGCGGGAGAATTTACATCAAAGTCTTTTAATGACTATTGTTCATCAATTGGTATAGTGGTTGAGCATCCAGTTGCTCATGTACACACACAAAATGGCCTGGCAGAGTCGTTGATCAAGTGGTTACAGTTAATAGCTAGACCAATGCTAATGAAGTCAAGATTACCTCCCTCGGCTTGGGGATATGCAATTTTGCATGTCGATGCTTTAATTCGACTTCGAACCACCGCGTATAATAAAATTTCTCCCTTGCAACTTGTCTCTGGAAGAGAGCTTGATATCTCACATCTAAAAATCTTTGGTTGTGCGGTGTATGTCCCTATTGCTCCCCTACAACGAACTAAAATGGGGCCACAAAGAAGGTTGGGAATATATGTGGGTTTTGAGTCCCCATCAATTGTGAAATACCTAGAGCCAATTACAGGTGACTTATTCAGAGCTCGGTATGAAGATTGTCATTTTGATGAGACAAAATTCCCAATCTTAGGGGGAGAAGATAAGGAGATAGTTAAGAAGGAGATTGTATGGGATACAAAGTCTCTATTATTTTTAGATCCAAAAATAAATGAAAGTGAACTGGAAGTTCAACGGATCTTACATTTGCAAAATATAGCAAATAGGCTTCCAGACGCGTTTACAAATGCCAAGAAAGTGACAAAGTCACATATACCAGCTCAAAATGCTCCAGCCCGTTTGGAGATTCCAGAAGTAACTCCAAACAAACACATAGCAAATGAATCTCAAGCACGTCGGAATCGTGGGAGACCATTAGGCTCTAAGGATATTGTTCCCCGAAAAAGAAAAGAGCCAATACCATCTCAAAAAGATGATGATGATATGTCGACTGGAAACAGAAATGGAGATAAAATTCCTGAAGAAGTTTTATCTAAAGAATGTGAGAGCAAAGAAAATGACATTGGAGACAATTTTAAAATGTCAATTAATTATGTTAGTACCGGTGTAGGATGGTACCGGGAAGAAGTGGTCATTGATGAAATCTTTGCTTATTCAGTTGCCATGGAAGTCATGGAAGAAAATGACAATGATCCCCAAACGATGGAAGAATGTCGACATCGAAATGACTCATTCCCACCAGAGTTCAGACTGGGTGGCGAGTTTGTATTGACTATCGTAAGCTTAATGCTGTAACCCGGAAGGACCATTTCCCATTACCTTTCATTGACCAAATGCTGGAACGACTTGCCGGTCGTTCATTCTATTGTTTCTTGGATGGGTATTCTGGATATTTTCAGGTAGCCATAGCACCAGAGGATCAGGAGAAGACAACATTCACTTGTCCTTTTGGCACCTTTGCATACCGAAGGATGCCTTTTGGACCGTGCAATGCCCCAGCTACATTCCAACGGTGTATGGTTAGTATCTTTTCTGAGTACATAGAGAAATTTATTGAGGTATTTATGGATGACTTTACAGTCCATGGGAATGACTTTGATTCATGCTTAACTCATTTGACACTAGTGCTTACACGATGTAAAGATACTAATCTTGTTCTTAATTCTGAAAAATGTCATTTTATGGTAGAACAAGGTATAGTATTAGGCCATGTAGTGTCTTCTAGGGGTATTGAGGTCGATAAGGCTAAGGTTGAAGTAATTCAATCTTTTCCTTATCCTACTATTGTGCGTGAAGTGCGTTCTTTTTTAGGCCATGCAGGGTTTTACCGCAGGTTTATTAAAGACTTTTCAAAAATTGCCTCCCCCTTATGTGTGTTGTTGAAGAAGGAAGCAGAATTTGAGTTTGGTGATGCATGCAAGACGGCGTTTGATGAGCTAAAACTCCGCCTCACCACAGCTCCCATTATTCAAGCCCCAGATCGGTCTCTCCCCTTTGAGATCATGTGTGATGCCAGTGACTATGCAGTGGGGGCTGTTTTGGGACAAAAGAAGGGCAGGGCATGTCATGTGATTCACTACGCCTCTATGACATTGAATGAGGCTCAGAGGAACTACTATACCACAGAGAAGGAGCTCCTAGCAGTTGTGTTTGCATTGGAGAAATTTCGCTCTTACTTGCTTGGAACAAGAGTGATTGTTTATACAGATCATGCATCACTCCGCTATCTGCTGACGAAAAAAGAAGCCAAGCCCAGGCTAATCAGGTGGATCTTATTGTTGAGTGAGTTCAACATTGAGATCAAAGACAAAAAGGGAGCTGAGAATGTGGTTGCTGATCATTTGAGTCGTCTAGTGATGGAAGAACAAAATAGGCCAGATCATTCACCCATTCAGGAGGAGTTTCCTGACGATACCTTGTTTGCTATTAAGGTTGTAAAACCTTGGTATGCACATATGGTCAATTTCCTGGTTATGGGTGAGTTCCCACCAACGTTCATAAAAGCCCAAAAAGACAAGTTAAGATGTGAAGCAAGATACTACATCTGGGATGATCCATATTTGTGGAAACACTGCGCTGATCAGGTAATCCGACGATGTATCTCGGATAATGAGGTAACTTCTATCTTAACTTTTTGTCATAATTATGCATGTGGGGGCCATTTTAGTTCTAACAAAACAACTAGGAAGGTATTTGATGCAGGATTTTACTAGCCAAGCATTTTTAGAGATGCTCATAGTTTTTGTAAATCCTGTGACCGATGTCAAAGGGTTGGGAATATGTCCCAAAGGAATGAGATGCCTCAATCTCCTATGATTTTCTGTGAAATTTTTTATGTATGGGGCATTGACTTTATGGGTCCTCTTCCTAATTCTTTTGGGAATTATTATATTTTGCTTGTGGTGGACTACGTTCTCAAATGGGTGGAAGCGAAGGCCACCAGGACTGACGACTCTAAAGTGGTGACAGATTTTTTGAAGACCAACATTTTTACTAGATTTGGAGTCCCTAGAGCTTTAGTCACTTACAAGGGATCCCATTTCTGTAATAGGATGGTTAGTGCATTATTGAAGAAGTATCATGTCACACATAGGGTTTCGACAGCATACCATCCCTAGACAAATGGCCAGGCAGAGGTATCTAACAGGGAAATCAAGTCCATTATGGAAAAGACTGTTGCACCAAATAGGGAAAAGCTGGAAAGAAGCAATACAAGCAGAGCTGGATTCGTTGAATAAACGAGGTGTTTTTGGACCTGTAGTTCCAACACCACAAAGTGTAAAACCAGTTGGCTATAAGTGGGTGTTCGTACGAAAACGAAATGAACGAAATGAAGTTGTCAAATACCAAGCTAGACTGGTTGCACAAGGTTTTTCACAAAAACCTGGAGTGGATTACACAGAAACATACTCACCAGTAGTGGATGCAACAACACTCCGATTTATAATCTCTTTAGTCGTTGTTGAACGACTTAAGATGCAACTCATGGATGTGGTAACGGTCTATCTATATGGGTCATTAGATACTGACATATACATGAAAATTCCAGAAGGATTAAGAATGCCTGAAGCATTTGAGTCAAAACCACGTCACATGTATTCCATTAAGCTTAGAAGATCGCTATATGGATTGAAACAATCGGGGAGAATGTGGCATAATCGCCTTAGCGAATACCTACAAAGGCAAGGTTTTGTGAATGATCAAATAAGTCCTTTTGTGTTCATAAAAAGAACAAAGTCAGGATACGTAATCATAGTTGTTTATGTTGATGATTTGAATATTATTGGGACTCCAGAAGAGATCCAAATAGCAGCTGATTATTTGAAAATAGAATTTGAAATGAAGGACTTAGGAACTACCAAGTATTGTCTCGGCCTGCAGTTCGAGCATACAAAAGATGGAATCTTTATCCATCAATCAAACTATACAGAAAAAGTCCTAAAGCGATTTAATATGGATAAGGCACACCCATTAAGTACACCAATGGTAGTAAAATCGCTAAGTGTGGAAAAGACCCCTTTCGTCCCAGATCAGAAAATGAAGAGATATTAGGTCCTGAAGTACCATATCTCAGTGCAATAGGTGCATTAATGTATGTTGCTACTAATACCCGACCTGATATAGCTTTTGCTGTGAATTTATTAGCAAGATATAGTTCAACACCAACAAAAAGACATTGGAATGGTGTTAAGCACATTTTGCGTTATTTACGTGGAACAAGTGACATGGGGCTTTATTTTCAAAGGTCTAATGAAGGACAAATTGGAGGATTAATTGGCTATAGTGATGCTGGCTATTTATCTGATCCGCACAAAGCCATTTCCCAAACAGGGTACTTGTTTATGTACGGTGGAGCAGCCATTTCATGGCGCTCAACAAAACAGTCCATAGTAGCCACATCATCAAATCATGCAGAGTTGATCGCTTTGTATGAAACTGGAAGAGAAAGTGTGTGGCTTAGATCGCTCATACACCACATTCAAACATCTTGTGGGTTGAAGTCAGCTGTTGAAAATCCAACAATAATATATGAAGACAATGCCACTTGTATCGCCCAAATCAAGGAAGGTTACATCAAGAGTGATCGAGTCAAGCATATATCGCCGAAATTTTTCTCTACTCATGAGCTTCAAGTCAAAGGTGATATTGATGTTCAACAGATTCAATCAAGCAAAAACTTAGCTGATGTGTTCACTAAAGCATTGCCTACCAGAGTCTTCAAACAGCTCATTCATCATCTAGGGATGCGACGCTTGAGAGACATATGTTAAAATGAGGGGGAGTACTACAACTGCACTCTTTTTCCCTTAGCTTGGTTTTTATCCCACTGGGTTTTTCCAAGCAAGGTTTTTAATAAGGCAGTTAGTAATGTACATCTAAGGGGGAGTGTTATAATATTTTATTATATTATTATATAGATATACAATGGTAAACCCTAGTTTTGGGCTTATCCATTAAGCTTTGTATTCTCTATATAAAGGCCCCTATGGGTGACCTAATGAGACACACAAAATTCTACGCTCTTTCTCTCTTCTTATTCTTTCTCCAATAATTATAACAATAAGATTGTTTTTACGTCAAAGAAGACATACCAATGGCGAGATTAGATGTGAGTGTGTGCTTACATGCGAAATACGAATGAACATGAGAAATTGGATGGAAAGAAATCAAGGACGTAGATCATTTCACTTAAAATGAAAAAAAAACGATACAGACGAACTTTTGGCGAATTATTCGTGTATTTTTCGAAAAACAGAATACAAGGTATGCGCTCGCGTTGTGCATCAAAACAGTCTTTTTTCAAATCAAAAAAAGGTTGCATGTGCATAAAAAAAATGGTTGAATGTACATCAAAAGTAGCTTTGTATGCATCAAAAAATGGGGGCATATGGTTAGTTTTGATGCACATGTTCAATATAGCATGCACATCGATTTTTGTGGTGGTGCACTAGATGTGCATATTTTTTTCCCATGAGAGTGAATAAACACATGCTAAATGTGCACAAATTTGTACTCAAATGTGCATAAGAAATACCTCGAATTTTAAATGCACATTTTATAAAAAAAATTGAAGTTAATGCATAATATGCACCAAAAAATCAATGCACAAATAATTAGTTTTGATGCACATACAAGGCAAAATCGATGCACAAAAATGTGTCTTATTTATGTACATTAAAACAGGTAGAAAGTTCATCTTATTTTGCATGTGTATCGAAACTAATAAAGTGTGCAATAAAATATAAAATATATTTTTATATATTTCAAAATAAAAATAAAATACTGAGATGGATACGTGAATTGGATGATGACAAGTATATAGACATTGAATGAATTGTATTGATTGATTTGTGGGTGTGAAGCAAGTCTTAACCTGGATGCATATATTATTTATAGACAAAAATTCCACAATAGACTTGGTATAATGGGCTTGTTACCCCCAACCAAGTAGAATATGTAAAGCTGATAGAAATTTTGGGCTTGGGCATGTTGGCTCCAACATCATACGGGCCACTCGAGAGCAGACTCGTCGAGCATGTCATGTCCCAAACCAACCTCCCTCTATAGTCTATATCCATCTGGTATGGATTGCAAAGAGAAGCAAGTTTTGGTCGCCATTCATCTTCTCGCGCTGTAATCTCGATCTGATCAAAATCAATACCGTTGCCATTATAGAGACGATCCCCATTACTTTATAAAGAGTATGTCTGTACTGTACTTTTTCTCTCTCTCTCTTTTCTTTTGGTTTTGACCTAGATTTTCTATCAACGAGTAGTCTATTTGTGTTCCAATTTTCGCAAATGTCTGAGAATTTATGGCTGCAATCGAAATCAATCAATTTTTGATGAATCAAAAGAAGCGTCCGTGGTCCTCTATATGATCGAGGTTATAGTATGTTAAATTTAAATATCAACAAAAAGAAAATGAATTCTCTGACAACGTTATATTATAAATAGGCATCATAGTTTTTTACATAGATGCCTTTAATTTGCGGGTGTAGGAATGAAATACAAGTTAATTACAAAAACTGATGGAATGCTACTGCTTAATCTAATCTAATCTTTGTGTAACCTAGCTTTGCTAATCCATCTATAAAGAAAGTTAAGACAAAGACCACCACTAAAAATAGTTTCCCTGAAATGTATATCCTCCCAGATTCTAACCCTAGTTGTATTTCGATCAACATAGATTAGAAACACTACATTTTTGTGACCTAAATTTCTCAACTTTGGCTAGAGCCTTGTACTTATATATCTAGTCAGTAGTCACCCATATCTTTGAACATCATACTAGTACTCATTTTGAGTAAAAGTGGATCCATCTCTTGAGGATGTCACCATCATTTTCCAACCAAGGAGACATATGAGCCACCGAACTACCCATATCCATTCCCTCTCACATATAACATATTGCTAGATATTTGGTATTCATACCAGTATATTAGGTATGACTATAGATATGACTCGTACCTATATCTACTACTTGGTATATTCTGATATGATATTAAATTGATATCTGTTGTTTGGTGTATATATGGAATATGAATATCAAACTTTTATTTTGATACCTTTTAAAAAATGGTATATCAAAGGTAGATAATGGGCCCAAGACCAAACCGCTATCGCTACCTTTTTGTAACCTAGCTTTTATTTTGAAAAGTTATTTTGGATATGTTTTCTTTTGCCCAACATGTATTATTGATATACATAAATCCAATGCACTATCGCTACGCAACTACATTACCCCCTCTCAACCAGTCTTTACACTAGGTCAAATCCATTGAAAATTTTAAGATGGTGAGGTCGTGCTTTATCACCTCCATTCAACTCTTGGGTCTACCTTTGCCTTGACGAAAAGCATTGAAAACCAGACTCACACCTTCATACTAGGGCCTCTAGTGCTATCCTCTGAATGCGCCCAAACCAGCGAGTTGTGATTCACACAACTTCTCCCCTATACTAGCAACTCTCATTTTGTTTCAGATTACGAGGACCTACACATTTTAGTACAGTATACCTTGTCCCCGACTAGAACCACACGTGCAAGTTTCTTGGCATGCGGCTCGTATGTGCTTTCCAAGTGATGCATGTCCTGCAATCTTTTGACCATGAGAATACGTGTCAACAAATTCCTCTACCCCGCTGCAGCTTTCTTTAGCTACTTTCGGCTTCCCCACTTCCTCATTTGTCATATTCGAGAAAGCTTGCTTCATGTCAAGCATTTAGCCTAACCACTTCCACTTATCTAGTCCAAAAGTTTGGTTTCAAGTGAACTACGCTCCTAACCCTAGCCGGACAGGCTTCTAGCTATGGCATGAATTCAAAATCGAAATCTTTGATCTATTTTCCTTTTTTTTTGCTTTATGGATTCAATTATATTCAAGCTCCAGAGAGAGAAGGCAAAGAAGGTTAATCCAGATGAAGGTCAGATTCACTTTCTTCCCAACAACTGATGGCATTAGCACGAAGCAAAGACATAGAAGGGTTAGTGTGCATCATCATACTTTTTTTTTACGTCTCGTAACTCTTCCTCAGCTAGGCTTGGGCAGAATAGCAGAGTAAATACAAGTATTAGTAGCATAGAAAAAAAAGCGTTCCTCGTCATTAATATGTTTTATGTTTGCTCGTGGTCATTGTAGCCTCTCGGAAGAATTGAACAAAGAGAAAATTGGATTTTGGAAAGCAATTATATAAAAATCTAGAGTTCCATTCCCATTTCTTGTTTAATCTTTTGTGTAAAATGACATTTAAGCGATGCAATTTCACTAATAATTGAATCAATTTGTGTTAAAATACATTTTATAAGCTCAAAGTGAAAAAAAAAAGATAGGATCTTACGATTTTACACAGGATCATATGATATCCTATACGATCCTATATGATTCTACACGATTCGATCTAAACCGATTTTAACACATTCTGATTTTAATGCATGATCCGGATCACAATTTTAAGATTCAGATCTCGATTTTTATAACAATGGGAAAGCTTGCTTCATGTCAAGCATTTAGTCTAACCACTTCGACTTATATAATCCAAAATATTGGTTTCAGGTGATCTATGCTCCTAACCCTTAGCCGGACAGACTTCTAGCTTTGGCATGAAATCAAAATCGAAATCTTTGATCTGTTTTCCTTTTTTTGCTTTCTAGATTCAATTATATTCAAGCTCCAGAGAGAGAAGGCAAAGAAAGTTAATCCAGATGAAGGTCATATTCACTTTCTTCCCCACAACTGATGGCAATAGCTCGAAGCAAAGACATAAAGGGGTTAGTGTGCATCATCATGCTTTTTTTACGTATCGTAACTCTTCCTCAGCTAGGCTTGGGCAGAATAGCAGAGTAAATACAAGTATTAGTAGCATAGCAAAAAAGTGTTCCTCGTCATTAATGTGTTTTATATTTGCTCGCGGCCATTTGTAGCCTCTCGGAAGAATCGAACAAAAAGGAAATTGGATTTTTGAAAGCAATTATATAAAAATCTGGAGTTTCAAATTCTGTTCAATCTCGTGTGGTCATAGATCCATATAAACATTCACATCTCTGCTATCATCAACATTTGCTCATGTGCTTTAGTAGTTGGCAAGCACTCTACACCATACAGTATGGCTTGTCTAATTACCGCTCTATAGAATTTTCCTTTGAGTTTAAGTAGGACCTTCCTAGCATATAAAACACTAGAGGCACCCCTCCATTTTTATGCCAACCTCTTTGAATCCAGTGCCTAATGTCTTATTTGATGCACCCATCACTTTGCTGAACCGAACCTAAATACTCAAAACTCTCTTTCGTTTACATAATATCTCCTCCCAAATGCAACTCATCGTCTATCTCATCCTCGGACCAAACTAATTAAACTCCATATACCCGGTTTTGGTTTTGCATTTCTACAACAATTTTGCATGGAGATCATTCAAAAGGATAGGAACCACCTAGACAATCATTCATATTCTTATAACATACTTTTTTCTCGAGTTAAGTAAACACTTAATTTGTTTATTAAGAAAGTGAAACACAAGGATGAACAAAATAATGGGAACTTTTAGGAAAAGGAGTGTGTGTTACGTAATTCCATTACCTTTACGTACATTAACAAAGGTGTCATGTGAAAATCAGAGCAACTTTTCCCCCTATATATATTTGTGTATGTTTAGCTTTAAAGTGTGTGTAGCCCACGCATACACTGTTTGAGTATCCTCTTTCTCTATATGCTCATTTAAACTACTTTGTTTACCCCTCCTCCTGGATATTGCTTTCTCCCACATGGCCACTTCTCGGCTGAAGATGCTTATTTGCAGCTTAAAAGCATAAAAAGAGCAACTCTTTTGAGTAGATAATGCCATATTTTGCTTTTAATATTCCCCTTTACTATATATTATCGATCTCCTTTTTCTTCTTCTATGGGACTGCTTTGCTTTAACAAAAAAGGGGAGCGCGCGGGAACAGGAGCAAGCGAGAGAGAGATAAGGATCGAGAGACGTCTCATAATCGATCTCATTCATAAAATTCCATACACAAAATTAACAGCAAAAGGGTTTCTTTTTTTACAACTTAACCATTAAGGAGGCTAGCTAGGAGAAAATGAGAGCACAGTTTTACAAGGGTTTCTTTATAAATTAAAGTCACTTCCCCATATATATTTGTGTTTCCTTTTCATTCAAAACTCTCTCTCTCTTTTTTTTTTTTTTGGCTTTCCACCATAATGCTTTCCTTTGTATTCAAATTACTTGGTGCCCCTTTCGTTGTCTTTTTAGGCCATCAAAGATAGAAGCGCTTTTTGACCGAGGACCATAATGTTCAATTACACATATAAGACACACAGAAGTTCTTTCATTAAAATGTAATAGATACAAAATAAAATGTACTGAATTACATTCACCAAATGCAACAACATCCTTTTGATTACTGATTTTAATACTATATAACAGCAGAGTTTTGACACATCTTGATCTTTTTCCTTCGTTATGTTATTAATTAGTTTAATCTTATCCGCTTTTAGTCCTTTATAATTGTAAATAAGGTGTTTTACACATGAAGCTACGATAATGATAAACATTCTTTTTTCTTTTTTTGTATAACTTCAGGAAAGAATAAAAGAAAGGGTAGTGGCTGAAGATGAACGAGGAATGAAAGGGAAATCTCTCGTGTACTGTGAAAGTAATATATTACAATTTATCAGGGATTTTATTTTACGGAGGTTGTCCAAACACCAAGATATGGTGGAATGGATAGTAGTGAACTGAATGAAGTGCTGCTTTCCAGGCAAAGGCATGCTGGGGAAGAATACTACCAGCAACATAACATGGTCCAAACTCCTAACAGAGATTTTTAATTATGTTGGAACGATGTTGGAACCTCTGGTTCTAAAACATCGGAACAACGATACAGTTCTCCGAGTTTTGATAATGACAAACGCTATAAGGGAACTAATGTGCTTCGATCAAGTATTTCTAAGAAACACAGGTTGAGTAAAGAACTTTTACGAATGACCAAAGAGCACAGGAGCACACAATGAAAAGTTCCCATCAAGGGAACTCTGAAGAGAACTCCCAGAAATGACCAGAGAACAAAGGCTTACACGATGAAGAGTTTCTCTCAAAGGAACTCAGAAGAAGACAGTTCCCACGATATGGGAACTCACATGTGAGGACAAGGACCGATCAGCGCATATCACGAGATCTTGTCTTGGACAGGATGAAGGCACAGTCTGAGGAGCAGACTGTCACGATTGATCCAACGGTCCGATCAATTCAAGAAGTTGACCTAGTTCAAATTGAAGTCACATGTGAAGAAAGTACAACTTGGGCATCAAGCAAAGGGCATTTCGGACACAAATGAAAGATGCGATTGAAGCCCAAGTTCACTCGAGTATAAAGCCAAATGAATAGTGCTCGGATTGAGTACTTCTCCCAGAACTTACAAAATACCCACAACAGAGAAAGAGAAAAGAAGAAGAGAAGTCCCCGGCGGCGAGTGTCTGATCTCGACGACGGTGAAGCCGAGTTCGCAGGAGCAAGGGAACTGTGATTCGGTGTAAGGTTTGAGTTACTTATTTAGTGATTGTTGTTCGCTTAGGAACTCAGTTGAGAAGATTCATTAGTGTTGCTAGAGTTAGGTAGAACTCATAGGAACAAAGAAGTTTGAATCTGGCTGTTTGTAACTAAGGAACAAATCAATAATATAAGTAAGTCATTCAAAATCCTCCAAACGGAGGTAGAGGTTTACCCATACAACTAGTTGGTTGTAGTGGGGTTCCTCTATAAGGAACTGTGTTCATTCTGTCTTTCTAATACTTGTGATAATTTCTTCCGCTGCCTTGGGAACAGCTTAACAACCAGTTCCCAAGCTCTAGCTAACCGGTTACGATCCAACAATTGGTATTAGAGCCTGATCGCTCTAGATTTGTGTTAGCATCGCAGGTTTCGAAATGGCTCACGAACTCACCCAAGTCGGCCACAACAACATCAAGCCACCAAGGCTCATCACTGGTAGATTCGAAGTATGGCAACGCGACATGAAAAATTGGATGCGCAGCCAGGACTACCAAGCTTGGTGCGTCATAGAAAAAGGGAACTTCAAAATTGATCCAGCGATTGAGAATGACCTTTCAAAATGGGGACCCAATGAGTACAAGTGCATGGAGGCCAACTTCAAAGCCATCCAGTACCTCAAGAACGCCATGCCGGTGCAAGACTGCGACAGAGTGGCAAACCTAGACACGGCAAAGGAAGTGTGGGAAGCCATTCAACAAATGCACATTGGGAACTCAGACCTCCGAGAAGATCTTCAGATGAACGCAAGGAGGGAGTTCTTCACCTTCCAAATGGAGATAGGAGAATCCGTTGATAGCTACCAATCCCGATTCGAGGGACTCTGCACCAAGATGGTTGGCCTTGGGATCACTAAAGAGGAAGTCACTGATAAAATGAAGGTTCAACAACTCTTCAATGGGTTGACTAGAGAATGGACAAATGAAAGAACGATGTTCAAAGAGAATCCCGAAAACAGAGCTCTTATGCAGCACCAGGTTTTTGGAAAACTGGTGGGATATGAGAAGAGAAAGATAGATGACAAGGAGCAAACAAGGGCACACCAAGGAATTGCCCTCAAACTTGAAAAAATGCTCAATTCAGTTCAAGAGCAACATGAAGAATCTGAAGAAGAAGAGGATGAGGAACTGGTACTTATAACAAGGGCCCTTCAATCCTTCTACAAAGGGAAGTTCAAAAAGGGAAATGGGAACTCACAGAAAGGACAAGGTTCCCAAAGAAGACCAGCTGAAAAAGACCTCTCGGATGTCACATTCTACAAGTGCTACAAAAAGGGACACTTCGCAAAGGAGTGCCCACTGGGAACTGACGATCGAAAGCAAGGGAAGAAGGCCTACATCGCCACCTGGGACGATGACGAGGACGAAGATCCTGAAGCCTGGGCATCTCCTGACATGTGTGCAATGGCCATAGGAGACACCACTGGGGAACAACCCAGTGAGGTAACTACTGAATCCGTTCTTGCTTCCTTGAATAATTATGAAAAACCTGAGTTGCTTAAAATTCTCTCAAGCCTTGTCAAAGATAATATTAAATTGCAAAAGAAGTTGGAAAAGTCGGAACACACAAATGCTGAACTAGTTGGTCTAGAGCCATGTCCCAACTGTGTGTCCCTTGTAGAAAAACTTCAGTCTTATGTGTCTCACATCGTAGAACTTGAGAATGAGCTTAAAACCCTAGAAAGTGATGAAAACACCCTTCTACAAAATTTGAGTAAAGCAAAAGGGAACTCTGAAGCCTCTAGTTCCCAAACCAAGTTTGTCCCTGCCAGACACGGAATAGGGTATGAGTCAGAGAGCCCTAGAAAAGGGAAGTCCCCTTTGAGTGAAAAAGAGATGAACGAATGTAGGGCCCTAGAGCTTCAGTGTGAGAAACAGAAAAATGCACACTTGGAAGAGAAAATCCGTGTTCTGGAGAGTGGGGTAAATGGAGAAGTAGATTATTACACTGGGAACACTGGACACAAGTTGTATGTTCAAATAGCTAAGGGAAACAGGTCTAGAGTGTACAACAAAGAAACTATGGATATGAACAAGATATAGAGACCTCATCCTAAGTACTACCTAGGAGAATACTATAAGACCTGCTGGAACTGTGGTGCTCATGGGCACTACAAGGAAAGCTGTCCCAAAGCTAAGGCCCAAGCCCAGAGAAACCACGAGTATTGGAACAAGCAGAATCAACAAACCAACAAGCCTGCTAGAGTTCTCATTAAAAGAAACAACCATAGGAACTCTGCCTATAACAAGTACTCTCGTGACATTAACATCGCTGATTATGTGCTATTTGAGACTGTCTCCCCTTGCAAGGAACCAGGCAAGAGTCATCTTGCCTAGGTCCTCAAAAACTAACTTTTCTTGTAGGTGGCAGTGAGGGGGAACAGCACATGGGTCATTGACAGTGGATGTTCCAACCACATGACTGGAAACAAAGACAACCTCACCTCACTCCACCCAAAGGCCGAAGGAGGTCACGTGTCCTTTGGCAACAAAAATAAAGGAGATATCATAGGAACAGGGGAAGTGCTACTCAACAAATCAATCAAAATCAGCAACGTTAACTTGGTGAAAGATCTGGGATTCAATCTCTTGAGCATCTCTCAAATATGTGATCAAGGGAACAACATCGTCACCTTTGACTCAAAGGAATGTCTAGTGATCAACAAGAAGACTAACAAAATCATCCTGAAAGAAAGAAGGTCCAACAACATATATGTGGTGGATACAGACTTTGAGCCACCAAGGAAACTGTGCTTGGCAAGTTTCCTTGACGAAACGGAACTCTGGCACAAGAGACTGGGCCATGCAGGTATCAATCAAATCTTGAAGCTTTATCTACAGGATCTAGTCATTGGTCTCCCACGAATCAATCTTGAAGGAGTCAAGATGTGCGAAGCATGTGTTCGTGGGAAGCAAACCAGGAGCTCGTTCAAACCCAAAAAGGTGGTTAGCACTATAAGACCATTGGAACTGATTCACATGGATCTCTGTGGTCCCATGGACACTGAAAGCTACGGAGGAAAAAGGTACATGTATGTCTTAATTGATGACTTTTCGAGATTTACATGGGTACTTTTCTTGAGATCAAAATCAGATACCTTCAAAGAGTTCGAGAGACTGATCAAGAGGATGGAAGTGAGCATGGGAATCAAGCTCAAGTCACTTAGATCTGACCACAGAATTGAATTCAAGAACTCAGAGTTCCTAAGATATTGTGACAACAATGGTGTATCTCACAATTTCTCAGCTCCTCGGACTCCTCAACAGAATGGTGTGGTGGAAAGGAAAAACAGAACCTTGGAAGACATGGCAAGGACCATGATGCTAGAAAGTGGAGTTCCTCCAAGTTTCTGGGCTGAAGCGATCTCCACAGCTACTTACATCTTAAATCGAGCCATGACTAGGCCCATGATAAAAAAGACATCCTACGAGCTGATCAAAGGAAGGAAGCCCAACATCTCTCATCTGAGGACCTTTGGATGCAAATGCTTCATTCACAACAATGGGAAGGACAACCTCGGCAAATTTGAGCCTAGAAGCGATGAAGGGATATTCCTGGGATACTCTTCCCATATCAAGGCATACAGGGTCTACAACAAGAGGACCAAGAAGATAGAGGAAAGCATCCACGTCATCTTCGACGAGAAATCTGTAAAGATGGGAACAGAGGCCCAAGGAAAGGGAACTCTGTTCAAGCTGGTCAGACAAGAAGAAGAAGACGACGAGGATGAACCGAGAAAGAAAGATGAAGACTATCCAAATGGGAACAATGCCCCACACTCAGGGAACAATGAAGGAAACCAAAACTCCACAGATCAAAGCTCCTTTGAAGTTCCCTCCTCAACAGCAGAACCACAAGATGCCTTCAACTCTCTTGTTCCCCAAAATGAAAATGCACCAGAATCTAGTGTTCAAGGGGAACAACGAGGGAACTCCAAAGAAAATCCTGACGAAAGTCCCAGCGAAGAAGCTAAACACAACTGTTCCCCTGAGGAAGAGGAGGATCAAGACACAGATGAAGAAGAGTCAAGGGAACAGGTTGACGTCTCACACATTCTAACAAGAAACTACCACCAAAAGAGAGATCACCCCATCGACAACATCATCACTCCATATGAAAAAGGTGTTCTAACTCGCTCTTCTCTCAATAATTTTTGTGTTTTTAATGCCTTTGTGTCAATGGTGGAACCAAAAAGCATCAAAGAAGCTCTAAAGGACCCAGACTGGATCCAAGCTATGCAAGAAGAACTACACCAATTTTAGAGGAACAAAGTGTGGAAGCTAGTCCCTAGGCCCAAAACAAGAACATCATAGGAACTCGATGGGTCTTTCGGAACAATCTAGATGATACTGGGGCCGTAGCTAGGAACAAGGCTCGTCTAGTTGCTCAAGGCTATAGACAAGAAGAAGGAATCGACTATGACGAGACCTTCGCACCAGTTGCAAGGATCGAGGCCATCCGCCTTCTCATAGCCTATGCAGCTCACAAAGGATTCAAGCTATACCAGATGGATGTGAAGACGGCATTTCTCAATGGGCACCTCAAGGAAGAAGTATACGTAGTTCAACCCCCAGGATTCGAAGATGAGAAGCTACCCAACCACGTCTACTTCCTGGAGAGGGCCCTCTATGGACTCAAACAAGCTCCTCGAGCATGGTATGACAGGTTTGCTCAGTTCCTTCTGTCTCATGGATACCTTCGAGGTTCCATAGACAAAACTCTTTTCCTTAAGAAAGAGTCTAAGGATATCTTGATTGTTCAAGTTTATGTTGATGACATTGTTTTTGGAGCAACTAACGAAACTCTTGTAGAGAAGTTTAAGGACCTCATGAGTAGTGAGTTTGAGATGAGTCTCATAGGGGAACTCACGTTCTTCCTAGGACTCCAGATATCTCAAACAAAGGAGGGAACAAGGATTCATCAACAGAAATACATCAGAGAAATTCTAGTCAAGTATGGGATGGACCACTCAAGGCCCATCGACACTCCCATCTCCCCAAATTCCAGGCTCAATACTGATGAAACAGGGGTAAGTGTCGATCAAAGGAACTTTAGAGGTATGATTGGCTCTCTCCTATACTTAACTGCTAGTAGGCCTGATATTATGTTCTCAGTGTGCTTATGTGCACGTTTTCAAGCTAATCTCAAAGAATCACACCTGAAAGAGGTGAAGAGGATTTTCAGGTACCTCAAAGGGAACGACAACTTGTGCCTCTGGTATCCAAGGAACAGTTCCCTTGAGCTCATTGGTTATACAAATGCAGATTTTGCTGGGCACCTAGTTGATAGAAAGAGCACATCAGGAATGGCCCAGTTCCTTGGGTCATGCTTAGTCTCATGGGGATCCAAGAAGCAAAATTCAGTGGCACTCTCCACAGCTGAAGCAGAATACGTGGCTGTCGCATCATGCTGTTCCCAAGTACTATGGCTCAAGTCCCAACTTTAGGATTACGGTATGTCATTTGGCCCAGTTCCTATACTCTGTGATAATACTAGTGTCATTAACATTTCCAAAAATCCTGTGCATCATTCTAGGACTAAGCACATAGAGATTAGGCATCATTTTCTCCGTGACAATGTTGAAAATGGGAACATCTCTATGCAACACTGTAGAACGGAAGAGCAAATTGCGGACATTCTCACCAAAGTTTTAGACAGACGTCCCTACCAGCGTTTTCGAATGCTTCTAGGGATGATAACTCTAAACTAAACGAGTCCCTGTTTGTCTCTCCCTCAATGCTTGATTAGTCTAACTAGAAATGCATGATAGGGAACTGTAGGACTCAGTGCTTTCATTTTGCCATATTACTAGTCTAGAGCTTGATGTGTATAGAGGAACATTATCTCTTTTGGCCCAAAATGATCAACCAGAGTTCCCTTTAACCCTCTCTACAAGCCACTATGACGGTTGATCATAAAACCTACCCTAAGCTAAGGACCAGACAAACGTTTCTCATGAGCCAATCTCTTTATCCCAAAATCGAGTTGCAATTGTCTGGTTCTCTGTTGAGTTCCTCAGCTTCACAAAGAAAATTGAGTGTGAGTTCCCTTAACCTCTCCACTTAATATGACCTTTTTAGAGATCATGGGAACTGGTGCTAACAAGCAAGGGAACACTGGATCTGAAAAGATGAACCGTCACTAGGGAAATGGGAAATTGTGTCAGCCTCTGCAGCGTTTTGGGCCAAGTATTCAAAAAATCAAAAGACTTACCATGGAAGAAAACGATGCGTGTCAGAGGCGTGCTCGGGAAGTTGAAACGCCCCTCCGATTTCATTTGCCAACGGTTATCGAGAATACCAACTTCCCCTTCTACCCTCGTCTCTCTCTCTCACATAAAACCCTACTTTACCACTTTTGGGTTACTTCTTCCTCATCCTTCCCTGTCATTCTCCTCCTCTGCAACTTTGCCTCCTCCCTCTTTCGAGAAAACTTCCAAAAACTCTCTCTTTCCCACACCTTCTCAAATGGCTCCAGCCCATTCTTATGCCGAGATGAAGGCATGGATTAAAAACAACCCTAAAGCCCTCTTCCTCACCATGATGGCGGACGTCGAGAAGGAGCAAAATGAAGCTCTTCGCGATGTTCTCATCGAGGGACTTTACAATTATGTAAGTCCCTTTCTTCCTCCTCCCTCGACGGTGCAACCTCCAGCACCGCCGACCTCCACTCTTCCACCTCCCTCGTCCTCCGAAATTCGCATCGTCGACACTTTCGGATCCGAACCCCCTTCCAAATATGAAAAACCCAAACAATCCAAACACAAACACTCCTCAAAATCCAAACACCACTCCTCCAAACGCAAACACTCACAAATCTCCACTTCTTCATCTCCATCTCTTCCCATTCCAAAGAAAAAATCCCTCCTCAACATGGAGGAGGTCCTTAATTTGTCCAAACCCGACGCCTATGCCGTCGTTCACCCATCCGAGGTCGAGAAGCTCTTTCTCCCTCCTCCATCCTCTTCCTCCCCAAGAGTTCCCCCACCCACCTCACCCATTCCCACATCCCCCATTATTACAAAATCTGCCTCAAGTCCCAAAGCTCGCACTCCTACTCCTCCTCCTTCCACTCCCAAGGTCCCAACTCCACAAAATTCTCCTCTACCTCCCTCTTCTCCCACCACACTCAAACTCCCTTCCCCACCTTCTTTGGCCCCGAAAACCATAGACCTCGACTCCGACGAGGATAATCTCCCCATCGGAGTCCTTGCTCGCCAAAAGGCCAATGCACCCATCGTGATGGGAACTGCTGAAGAGGAAGCCCAACTAAAGGCCCTCGAAGAAGAATTCGAAGGCGTACTCAAAGGGCCTTCCGAAAATCAAGGGGGCAAAGCCCAAGAAGAAGGGAACCCAGCACCAACTGACGGTGCTGAGACAAGCAGTCGTCGTCAGGAAGACGACGAGGAGGAAACAGGGCTGACCTCCTCCAATGATGAAGGGACCTCCAGTGATGACGCTGAAGAGGAAGAAGAGGCCCCCACTTCCAAAGAGCCTGCCGGCATCCAAGCTCTTGACCACCAAATGGTGGTGTCGGCACAGGCCTAGAGGAAAGGACCCGTCCACTGATGCTCGAAGCGGCTGCTCCCCCTCAGCAAAAAGGAAAGACTTCGGTCTCCAGGGGAAACACAAAGAAGAAAGGGCAAGGAACGGTGCCTAAGAAAGTCTACATCTCTGAGAATCGCAAGCTCCTTCCCCCCCTCATCCTCTCAGAAAAACAGCTCACCGATGAAGGGCTAGGGCAACTATGGGACCTGATCAAGGCCCAAGGATGGGAACATATGTGTAGTGAGGCCGTGAGTGTCGATCCCTCTCAGGTGCACCGATTCTACAACAACTTTGTGGTCCAAGACAACGGCACCAAGGGAACACTTTCCCTCGAAGGCGACGACTTCATCTTCACAACCTCCACAATCCGCCTTCAACTACAGGTCCCTGTCCAGGGCCTCCAGGAACTGCCCGCCAAAAGCTGGGGCGACTTCAAAAGTGAGGAAATTTACAACACGATCTACGAGGGCCGTGTTCCCAGCACTGGCACCTCTACTCATCACTTGTCCCTCATTGCAAAGCTGGCCCATCAATTCATCATCAACATGGTGATTCCTCGCCAGGAGAAGCGCCTTGTCATCAACATCCCTGATGCCATCATTCTCTACCACTTCCTCCTCAAAAAGCCCATAAATCTTCCTCGCATAATTTTGGGGCACATGGAGAAGTGTATGGCTTCAAAATCCCACTCCCTCCCTTATGCTGGCCTTATCAAGAAACTCTTGCTCAGAGAGGGCCTTTATGACACATCCAAGGAAGAGGTCACCATCGGTAGGGAACTGGACATCTCTGTGGTCCACAAAATGCGGCACTCTGAGCCAGTGGAGGAACAAGAAAGGCTGCCATCTGGTGAAGGCACTCAGGATGGGAACACTCAAGTGTTGGTACACATTGCCAACACTCTCGACAAGATGGCCAAGGAACAAAAAAAGATGGCAAGGGACCAAGAACAAATTGCTAAAGGCCAGGAAAAGCTTGTACAAGTCTTGACACGACTTTGTGATGCCCTGTTCCCACCACGCCCATGATCTTTTCCTTCTTTTTCCTAGCCTCAATGTTCCCACAAATATTCTCGTGTGTTCCTATGTACATGTTTTTTTGCTTAAGTAATGAATGGTTTTTAGTATGATTGCGTGTTCTTTTCCTTCCTTATCTATGCGTTTACTTGTTTTCGATGATGTCAAAAGGGGGAAAGACAAAAAATGCGAGATGAGTTAAGTTGAAAAGATATCACAGAATACGCTATAGCTAAGGGGGAACAATTGCATAAAAAGCTAAATACGATTCAGTGATTCACAAGAAGTGGCTCCCTAGGAATACACGTAGGAACTCATTTGCATATCATGCTTTGAAATACTTGCTGATATGTTGGAACGATGTTGGAACCTCTGGTTCTAAAACATCGGAACAACGATACAGTTCTCCGAGTTTTGATAATGACAAACGCTATAAGGGAACTAATGTGCTTCGATCAAGTATTTCTAAGAAACACAGGTTGAGTAAAGAACTTTTACGAATGACCAAAGAGCACAGGAGCACACAATGAAAAGTTCCCATCAAGGGAACTCTGAAGAGAACTCCCAGAAATGACCAGAGAACAAAGGCTTACACGATGAAGAGTTTCTCTCAAAGGAACTCAGAAGAAGACAGTTCCCACGATATGGGAACTCACATGTGAGGACAAGGACCGATCAGCGCATATCACGGGATCCTGTCTTGGACAGGATGAAGGCACAGTCTGAGGAGCAGACTGTCACGATTGATCCAACGGTCCGATCAATTCAAGAAGTTGACCTAGTTCAAATTGAAGTCACATGTGAAGAAAGTACAACTTGGGCATCAAACAAAGGGCATTTCGGACACAAATGAAAGATGCGATTGAAGCCCAAGTTCACTCGAGTATAAAGCCAAATGAATAGTGCTCGGATTGAGTACTTCTCCCAGAACTTACAAAATACCCACAACAGAGAAAGAGAAAAGAAGAAGAGAAGTCCCCGACGGCGAGTGTTTGATCTCGACGACGGTGAAGCCGAGTTCCCAGAAGCAAGGGAACTGTGATTCGGTGTAAGGTTTGAGTTACTTATTTAGTGATTGTTGTTCGCTTAGGAACTCAGTTGAGAAGATTCATTAGTGTTGCTAGAGTTAGGTAGAACTCATAGGAATAGAGAAGTTTGAATCTGGCTGTTTGTAACTAAGGAACAAATCAATAATATAAGTAAGTCATTCAAAATCCTCCAAGCGGAGGTAGAGGTTTACCCATACAACTAGCTGGTTGTAGTAGGGTTCCTCTATAAGGAACTGTGTTCATTCTGTCTTTCTAATACTTGTGATAATTTCTTCCGCTGCCTTGGGAACAGCTTAACAGCCAGTTCCCAAGCTCTAGCTAACCGGTTACGATCCAACAAATTAACACTAGTAACAGCCATTCATCTATATTCTATAGGCTTTGCCATAAGATTCTTACGCTAGATTCTTAATTATTGCTTCTAATCTGGGTGAAGGCCAGGGTTTAATTAATTTGTCTTTTATGTTTTCACCGTCTTCTAAAAAAAAGGCTTTCCACGTCATTTAAATATAAAATTTCTCACATAATTTCCAGACTCTAATTCTAGAATGCAAGGCTAAGAAGATTATGGAAATATATGTGTAAGGTTGGCTATTGTTTTAGTAGCTTGACTTGGTACTCTTGGGACGGTGTTGGGAACTCTAGTTCCAAACATCAAACAACGATACTTGTCTCCAGTTTTGATTATGACAAACGTCATATGAAAACTAACGAGTTACATTCAATTATTTCAAGGGAACACCAGGTCTAATGAAGAATCTCCAAGAACGCTAAAGGAACACAGGAATATATGATAGCAAGTTCCTGCCAAAGGAACTCTGGAGAGAACAGTTCCCATCGCATGGGAACTCACATGTGCAAACAAGACCGTTCAGTGCAAATTGCGGGATCCTGTCTCGGACAGAATGAAGGCTCAGTCTGAGGAACAGACTGATTTGAGTGATCCAACGGCCCGATTGATTCTCAAAGTTGACCAAGTTCAAATCAAGTCACATGTGAAGTTTGAAACCTTGGCGTGCAAGACAAAGGGTATTTCGGACAATTTGAAAGTGAAGATAGCAGCCTAAGTACGAATGAGTATAAAGTCAAATGAATAGTGCTCGGTAGAAGTACATCTCCCAGAACTCACATTCACTCACAAAGAAAGAAAGAAAGAAAGACAAGAGAAGAGAAGTCCCCGGCGGCGAGTGTTCGATCTCGACGACGGCGAATCCAAGTTCCCAGGAGTTAGGGAACTGCAACATTGAGCTCAAGGTGTAAGGTTGGATCTGTCTTATGTTTAGTTGAGGTGTTCTCTTATGCACAAGGTTGAGAAGGCTTACTAGTGTTACTAGAGTTTGGAAGAACTGCTAGGAACAGAGAAGTGTAAATCTTGCCTGTGTAACTAGGGAACAATCAATAAAATAAGAAGATTGTTCAAAATCCTCCAAGAGGAGGTAGATGTTTACCCACATAACTAGTTGGTTGTTGTGGGGTTCCTCTAGAAAGGAACTGTGTCGCTTACATTCTGCTTTACTTGTTTTTACTTTACTTCCGCTGCCTTGGGAACAGTCTAACCGCCAGTTCCCAAACTCTTACTAACACACATCGATCCAACAATTGGTATTAGAGCAGGAACGCTCTAGATTTTCTGTGTTAGTATCGCAGGTTACAGAATGTCTGAGGAACTCACTCAAGTTGGACATGGGATCGGAACAACAAGCCTCCAAGGCTTATCACAGGATGGTTCAAAAACTGGCAACGCAACATGAAGGATTGGATGCGCAGCCATGACTTTCAAGCTTGGTGTGTCATTGAAGTAGGGAACTTCGAGGTAGACCCAACCATTCGCAACGACTTCACAAAATAAGGACCAAACGAATGGAAGTGCATGGAAGCAAACTTCAAGGCCAAACAATATCTCAAGAACACCATGTCAGTACAAGATTGCGACAGGGTGGCAAACCTAGAAACGGCAAAGGAGATGTGGGAAGCCATCCTGCAAATGCACATTAGGAACTTTGACCTCAAAGAGGACCTCCAAATGAACGCTAGAAGGGAGTTTTTCAACTTTCGAATGGAGTTGGGAGAATCAGTCCAAGATACCAATCTAGCTTCGAAGGCCTGTGTACCAAGCTAACTGGACTTGGGATAACGAAAGAAGAGATAACCGATAAGATGAAAGTCCAGCAACTCTTCAACGGCCTAATTGGTGAATTGGCCAACAAAAGGACCATGTTCAAAGAAAATCCTGAAAACAGGAATCTTATGCTCCACCAAGTCTTTGGAAAGCTGGTAGGACATGAGAAAAGGAAACAAGACGATAAGGAACAAGAAAGGGCACACAAGGGAATTGCCCTGAAACTAGAAAAGATGCTCAAATCGGTTCAGGAGCAACACAAAGATTTCGAGGAAGAAGAAGATGAGGAACTCCTCCGGATAACAAAGGCTCTTCGATCTTTCTACAACAAATGAAAGTTCAAAAAGGGCTTTGGGAACTGGCAAAAAGGTCAGAGTTCCCAGAGAAAGCCAGTTGAGAAGGACCTCTCGGACGTCACCTACTACAAATGTTACAATAAAGGGCACTTCGCAAAAGACTGTCCACAAGGAACTGACGACCGAAAACAAGGGAAGAAGGCCTACATCACCACCTGGAACGATGACGAGGACGAAGATCTCGAATCTTGAGCACACCCAGACATGTGTGCAATGGCCATAGGAGAAACCACTAGGGAACAACCCAGTGAGGTAACCACTGAAACTGTTCTTGCTTCGTTAGCTAACTATGAAAAACCTATGTTATTAAAATTGTTCTCTACTCTTGTTAAGGATAACATAAAATTGCAAAAGAAGCTAGATGAATCGGAACACACAAATGCTGAGTTAGTTGGTCTTGAATCCTGTTCCAATTGTGTGAAACTGATTGATAAGCTTCAGTCTTACTTGTCCCACATAATAGCCCTTGAGGATGATATTAAGACCCTAGAGAGTGATAAAAACGAGTTCCTACAAAGGCTGAGCAAGGGAAATGAGAATCCTGAAGCCTCAAGTTCTCAAACAAAGTTTGTCCCAGTCAAACATGGGATCGGGTATAAGTCTGAGTGCCCAAAGAATTGGAAGTATCTTTTAAGTGAACAGGAGATAAATGAGTGTAGGGCCCTAGAACTCCAATGTGAAAAACAAAAGAATGTCCATCTAGAAGAAAAGATACGTGTCTTGGAAAGTGGGGTAAGTGTAGAGAGAGACTATTATACTAGGAACACTGGGCATAAACTCTATGTCCAAATAGCCAAGGGAAACAAGTCAAGGGTCTACAATAAGGAAATCATGGATAGGAATAGGATACAAAGACCTCACCCTAAGTATTACCTGGGAGAATACTACAAAACCTGCTGGAATTGTGGTGCTCATGGGCACTACAAAGAAAGTTGTCCCAAAAGGAAAGCTCTCTCAAAGGAATCACGACTATTGGAACATGCAAAACCAAAAGGCCAACAAACCCGCTAGAGGTCCCACTCGTGGGAACCAACATAGGAACTTTGCCTATGACTCTAGGAACCCTCGTGATATCAATATTGCAGATTATGTCATGTTTGAAACTGTCTTTCCTTGTAAGGGACCATGCAAGAGTCATCTTGCCTGGATCACCAAAAACTAACTCTCCTTGTAGGTGGCAGTGAGGGGGGGGGGGGAGGGGGGAACAACACGTGGGTCATTGATAGTGGTTTTTCAAATCATATGACTGGGAACAAAGACAATCTCACCTCACTTCACACAAAAGCCGAAGGAGGTCATGTGTCCTTTGACAACAAAAATAAAGGAGAAATCATAGGAACAGGGGAAGTACTACTCAAAAAGTCAATCAAGATCAGCAATGTCAATTTGGTGAAGGATCTGAGGTACAATCTCTTGAGTGTATCTCAGATATGTGATCAAGGGAACAACATTGTCACCTTCGACTCAGAAGAATGCTTGGTCATCAACAAGAAAACCAATAAATTCATTCTACGAGGAAGGAGGTCCAACAATGTCTATGCGGTGGACACAGACTCTGAACCACCAAGAAAGTAGTGCCTTGCAAGCTCCCATGATGACACGAAACTCTGGCACAAAAGACTGGGTCACGCAGGGATAAATCAAATTCTGAAGCTCTACTTACAAGATCTGGTCATTGGTCTTCCACGACTCAACATTGAGGGAGTGAAGATGTGTGATGCATGTATTCGTGGCAAGCAAACCAAAAGTTCCTTCAAGCCAAAGAAGGTGGTCATCACAACAAGGCCCTTGGAATTAATTCACATGGATCTCTGTGGTCTCATGCAAACGACCAGCTACGGTGGTAAAAGGTGCATGTATGTGTTAATTGATGATTTTTCAAGATTTACATGGGTTATTTTCTTGAGATCCAAATCAATTGTATTCAAGGAGTTTGAGCCCTTCATCAAGAAAATGGAAGTTAGCATGGGATTGAAGCTCAAGTCTCTTAGATCTGATCATGGAACTGAGTTCATGAACTCAAAGTTCCTAAAGTTTTGTGACAATAATGGTGTATCCCACAACTTCTCGGCCCCACGCACTCCCCAACAAAATGGAGTTGTGGAAAGAAAGAATAGAACCCTGGAAGACATGGCTCGCACAATGATGCTCGAGAGCGGAGTTCCCGAAAGCTTCTAGGCCAAGACAATCTCCACAGCTACATACATTCTAAATCGAGCTATGATCCGTCCCATGATCAAGACGACATCATATGAGTTGATCAAGGGAAGAAAGTCCAACATCGCTCACCTCAGGACCTTTGGATGCAAATGCTTCGTCCACAACAATGGCAAAGACAACCTTGGGAAGTTCGATCCAAGGAGTGACGAAGGGATCTTCCTGGGATACACCTCTCAAAGCAAGGCGTACAAAGTCTACAATAAGAGAACCAAGAAGATAGAAGAAAGCATTCACGTCATCTTCAATGTACAATCAATGAAGATGGGAACAGAGTCCGAAGGAAAGGGAACTCTGTTCAAACTAGTCAGACAAGAAGAAGAAGACGACGATGATGAGCCAAGAAAGCAAGATGAAGACTATCCAAATGGGAACAATTTTCCATCACCAGGGAACAACGAAGGAGGTCAACATTTCACTGATCAAGACTCCTTCGAGGTTCCTTCCTCAATAGAAGAACCTCAAGATGCATTAAACTCTCTAGTTCTTCAAAATGAAACAATGCCAGAATCTAGTGTTCAAGGGGAACAACGAGGGAACACTGAGGAAAATCCTGAAGAGACACTTAGTGAAGAAGTTGAGAACAACTGTTCTCATGAAGAAGAGGAAACCCAAGTTGCAAATGAAGAAGATACAAGGGAACAGATTGATGTCTCACACTCTCACACATTCGTACAAGGAACTATCACCAAAAGAGGGACCATCCTATCGACAACATCATCACTCCCTATGACAAAGGCGTACAGACTCGTTCATCTCTCAACACCTTCTGTGCCTTCAACGCCTTCGTCTCACTAGTGGAACCCAAGAGCATCAAGGAAGCTCTAAAGGACCCAGACTGGATTTAAGCCATGCAAGAGGAACTCCACCGATTCGAGAGAAACAAGGTATGGAAACTGGTTCCTAAGCCCAAGAAAAAGAACATCATAGGAACTCGATGGGTCTTTAGAAACAAGCTTGATGACACAAGGGCAGTGGCTAGGAACAAGGCCCGTCTGGTTGCTCAAGGATATAGGCAAGAAGAGGGAATCGACTACGATGAGACCTTTGCACTAGTTGCAAGAATTGAAGCCATTCGACTACTCATAGCCTATGCTGCCCACAAAGGATTCAAGTTGTATCAAATGGACGTCAAGACAACGTTCCTAAATAGGCATCTCAAAAAAGAAGTCTATGTGGCACAACCACCTGGTTTTGAAGATGAGCACTTCCCAGACCATGTATACTTCTTGGAGAGGACCCTATATGGTCTCAAGCAACCTCCCAGGGCGTGGTACGACAAGTTTGCCCAATTTATTTTGTCTCATGGATACCTTCGGGGGTCCATAGACATAACCCTTTTTATCAAGAAAGAATATAAAGATATCCTAATTGTCCAAGTATATGTTGATGACATTGTGTTTGGTGCCACTAATGAGCTTCTTGTTGAAAAGTTTAAGAATATAATGAGTAGCGAGTTCGAGATGAGTCTCATAGGGGAACTCATGTTCTTCCTGGGACTTCAAATATCTCAAACCAAGGAGGGAACAAGGATCCATCAATAGAAGTACATCAGAGAGATGCTAGTAAAGTATGAGATGGAACACTCCAGGCCCATCGATACTCCCATCTCACCAAACTCAAGGCTCAACGCAAATGAAACAGGTATAAGTGTGGATCAAAGGAACTTTCGAGGTATGATTGGGTCTCTTCTCTACTTAACTGCTAGTAGACCCGACATCATGTTTTCAGTGTGCCTATGTGCGCGCTTTCAGGCTAACCCTAAGGAATCACACCTGAAAGAGGTGAAGAGAATTTTCAGGTACCTCAAAGGAAACGACAACTTCTGCCTTTGGTATCCAAGGAACAGTTCCCTTGAGCTCGTTGCATACTCAGATGTAGATTTTGCTAGGCACTTGGTTGATTGAAAGAGCACTTCTGGAATGGCCCAGTTCCTAGGATCATACCTAGTCTCATGGGGATCAAAGAAGCAAAACTCAGTGGCACTCTCCACAACAGAAGCGGAATATGTGGTTGCCGCCTCATGCTGTTCCCAGGTTCTATGGCTTAAGTACCAACTTCAGGATTACGTCTTTTGGCCTAGTTCCCATAAGGTGTGATAATACAAGTGCCATTAACATATCTAAAAATCATGTGCATCATTCTCGTACTAAGCATATAGACATTAGGCATCACTTCCTACGTGATAATGTGGAACATGGGAACATCTCTATAGAACACTGTAGAACTGAAGAGCAAATTGCGGACATTCTCACTAAAGCTTTAGACAGACGTCCCTACCAGCGTCTCCGGATGCATCTAGGGATGATAACTCTAAATTGAACAAGTCCCTGTTTGTTATTTACTCAATGATTGGCTAGTTTTTCTTGAAATGCATGATAGGGAACACTAGGAATAATCGCTTTCATATTGCCATATTACTAGTCTAGAGCTTGTGATGTACAATTTGGAACTTTATTTCTTTTGGCCCAAAATGATCAACCAGAGTTCCCTTAGCCGAGAACCAAACAAACGCTTCTCATGAGCCCAACTTTTTGTCCCATTATCGAGTTGTAATTGTCTGGTTCTCCTTTGAGTTCCCTAGCGTCACAAAAGACCTTGAGTGTGAGTTCCCCTGACCACTCCACTCAAGACTGGCCTTTTATAAAAATCATGGGAACTGGTGTGCAAAACGATCATAAGCAACGGAACACTGGTACCTTGGGAAAGTTGAAGCGTCACTTGGGAAACGGGAGACTATGTCAGATTTCGAAGCGTCGTGGGCCAAGTATTTGAAACACTCGAAGTGACTTCCCATGGGATTAACGACGCGTGTCACAAGCATGCTAAGGAAGTTGAAATGGCTCTCCGAGTTTATTGGTTACCGGTTATCGAGGACTTTTGTCTTTCCCTTTCTACCCCGCTTCACGTCTCACATAAAAACCCTGTCTTTGCCATTTTTGGGATCTTCTTCCACTCCAGCCCTCTGCAACTCTCCTTCTCTATAATCCCTTTCCTTACTACTCCAAGCAAAACTCCAAACACTTCTCTCTTCCCAAAATTCTTCATGGCACCTACTCACCCATACCACCACATCCGTGAGTGGATCAACACCAACCCTAAATCCCTCTTTGCCTTCAAGCTCAGACAAGCCGATAACGAACCAGATCTTATCAATTGAGAAAAACTTTACAAGGGCCTTCACGATTATGGTCGCCCCTACCTTCACCAACCCCGCACCGGATCCTCGCTTCTAGAATTCGAGGTTCTTGGGCAATCCTCCGTCCTCCCGGAGGCACAAACTCTTCTCAACCAATCTCTTCCTCAACCGGGACTGTCATACTTGACAGTTTCGGTCCCGAACCTCCCAAATCCAAAACTAAATCAAAAAAACGCAAAGACAAACAATCCTCCTCTTCTTCCGATCTTCCCAAAAAGAAAAAGAAGAAATCCTTTCTCAACATAGACGAGGTCCTTAACCACCACCCGCACTCAACCCTCCTCTCTTCCTCCTCCTTCAGATTCTGGGAACACTCAATCCCAGAATCTTCCACTTCCTTCTCTATCCAACCCTAATCCCGTCTTTGGGAACTCAAGTCCCAGAGATCCCATCAACCCACCTCCGTCCTCTCCAAACACAAAAAAACCCACACCTCCCACCTCTCCATTAGCCAAATCCCCCTTTTCTCACAAATCTCCTCCTCCCTCCACCACAGAAATCTCCTCCTCCCCCTCTCCGGCCAAACAACCGGTCGACCTCGACTCTGACGACGATTCACTGCCCATCGTCGCAGTCGTCCGTAAAAAGGCGAAGATGTCGGCTCCCATCATCATGGGCACAACCAGAGAAAATGCTCACCTAGATGCTCTACAGGCTGAGCTGGCCGACTTCATCAACCAAGCCCCCTCCGAGCTCCCAAGGGAAGAGGGCGCTCGCTTTGATGTCGAGGGACAGCTCCAAGAAAAAGGGACCCCAGCTCACGCTGTTGAGGCTGGCACAAGCAAGGGCCATTCTGAAGATAATGCAGATGATGATGAGGATCTCGACCTGTCCTCTAATGAAGAAGCAAACTTGGATGGCGATGGAGCCACCGTGGTTCTAGATGTTGAAGGGTTGGAAAAGGAACATGCCCAAGATCTCGATGAAGATGAACAAGGACGCCAGATGGTGGTGTCGGGGGGTGCTCCCATGGAAAGGGATCCTTCCCTCTTGCTCAAATCTGCCCTTACTCCCCCAAAGAAACGAACGGTTGCTGCCTCCAACGGGAACAAGAACAAGAAGGGGAAGGGAACAGAATCGAAGAGGGTTCCCATCACGGCGGATAGAAAGCTCATCACTCCGCTGGTCCTCTCTGAGTCCCAACTGACTGAAAAGGGGCTTTGAGATCTCTGGGCACTCATCAAGGCCCAGGAATGGGATCAGGTCTGCGACGTTGTCGTGACCGTTGATCCTGACCAGGTGCGCCTCTTGTACAACAACTTCGTCATCCACGACGAGGGCACCAAAGGAACTCTCTCCCTCCAAGGCGACGACTACGTCTTCACCGCCTCTTCCATCTGTCACCAACTACACGTTCTTGGCAAGGGCTTGGGAGTCCTTCCCATTAAGAACTGGGGGGGGGGGGGATTCAACAAAGATGAGATTCTGCAAAATGTCTACGAAGGCAGAGTTCCCACCCAAGGGACCCCAACCCACAACCTAGGCCTCATAGCCAAGCTGGCTCATCAGTTCCTCATCACGACTGTGATCCCTCAGCAAGAGAAGCGTCACACACTCAACATCCAAGACGATATCCTCCTCTTCCACTTTCTCCACAAGATGCCCATCAACCTCCCACTGATTATGCTTGGGCACATGGAGAAATATCTGGCCTCTCCTACTCATTCCCTGCCCTATGTTGGCCTCATCAAGAAGTTGATGGTCAAGGAAGGCATGTATGTTGACTCCAAGGAGGAAGTGACCATCGGAAGGGAACTGGACCTTTCTGTGGTCCAGAAGATGCGTCACTCAGAACAATCCGAGGATCAAGAGACCCTTCCCTCTAGTGACGGCCCAAGTGTTGGGAACACTCAAGTGCTTATGCACATTGCAGCCACTCTCGAAAACATGGCGGGAACTCTCCTGAACATCATGTCCGTCATGACCCAGCTGCGTGATCAGATGCTTCACCGGGCCCCATGATCTTTCCTTTTCTTCTCCTTAGCCTCATTTTCCTCTATAAATGTAATGAGTTCCTATTGTACATTTCATGCTTAAGTAATATATGAATGACTTTTAGTATGATTGCGTGTTCCTTTCTTCGTTACTTATGTTTTCTCTTTTCAATGATGCCAAAAGGGGGAAGGACAAAATGTGTGAGATGAGTCATGTTATGAGTTGTCACAGAATATGCTTTTGCTAAGGGGGTACTAACGTATAAAATGCTAAGTAAGAACTTAATGTTTCATAGAAGTGGCTCTCTAAGATCACACTTAGGAACTCTGATGCATGTCATGCTTTGTCACACATTGAAATACTTGTTCATTTTGTGGTGGGTTTGTCATCATCAAAAGGGGGAAATTGTTGGGACGGTGTTGGGAACTCTAGTTCCAAACATCCGAACAACGATACTTGTCTCCAGTTTTGATAATGACAAACGCCATATGGGAACTAACGAGTTACATTCAAGTATTTCAAGGGAACACCAGGTCTAATGAAGAATCTCCAAGAACGCTAAAGGAACACAGGAATATATGATAGCAAGTTCCTACCAAAGGAACTCTGGAGAGAACAGTTCCCATCGCATGGGAACTCACATGTGCAAACCAGACCGGTCAGCGCAAATCACGGGATCCTATCTCGGACAGAACGAAGGTTCTGTCTAAGGAACAGACTGAAGTTAGTGATCCAACGACCCGATTGATTCTCAAAGTTGACCAAGTTAAAATCAAGTCACATCTGAAGTTTGAAGCCTTGGCGTGCAAGACAAAGGGTATTTCGGACAATTTCAAAGTGATGATTGCAGCCCAAGTACGAATGAGTATAAAGTCAAATGAATAGTGCTCGGTAGAAGTACTTCTCCCAGAACTCACATTCACTCACAAAGAAAGAAAGAAAGACAAGAGAAGAGAAGTCCCCGATGGCGAGTGTTCGATCTCGACGACAGCGAATCCAAGTTCCCAAGAGTTAGGGAATTGCGACATTGAGATCAAGGTGTAAGGTTCGATCTATCTTATGTTTAGTTGAGGTGTTCTCTTAGGAACAAGGTTGAGAAGGCTTACTAGTGTTACTAGAGTTAGGAAGAACTGCTAGGAACAGGGAAGTGTAAGTCTTGCCTGTGTAACTAGGGAACAATCAATAAAATAAGAAGATCGTTCAAAATCCTCCAAGCGGAGGTAGAGGTTACCCACACAACTAGTTGGTTGTTGTGGGGTTCCTCTATAAAGGAACTGTGTTGCTTATATTCTGCTTTACTTGTTTTTACTTTACTTCTGCTGCCTTAGGCACAGCCTAACCGCCAGTTCTCAAGCTCTTACTAACACACTTCAATCCAACATGTACTGAACTTAAGAAAGTCAAGATCATCAAGTAGTCAAAATATTGACTTTTATGATTTGTGGATTGATGGGTGCATCCTTATGCTCATTGATCGACTGTTTTATACAATATCTTTGAGATGGATATAGTCTTTATGTTAATTTTAAATTTTAATACTCCCTCAGTTCTATTCTACTTGTCCTTTTAGATTTTTTCACATATATTAAGAAACTCATTGAAAATTTAAAAAATATCATTAAAAATCCAAAATTTTCTAAATGTAATCACAAATTAATTATTAAATACCCTTTATAGCCAATAGATAAAGAGAAAAAAGTCAATATGACACTTTCCAATATATTAATTAAATAAAAATCCTAAATGGACAAGTTTTGTTGAACAAAGTTTTGAAGTTAGAAAGACAAGTAGAATGGAACGGAGGGAGTATATTTTAACTAAATTCAGTTATTATTGGCACATAGTTGAATGTCAGTTTTCTTTTGGTCTATTGGACGGATCCTAGTTTCAGGTTCAAAGTATGGGTGACCCATCTTAACATCCCAAATCCGCTTATGTGGGACTATACTGAGGAGATGATTTTGATGTTATGATTTTTTGATTACAAGTCACCTTTATGGATATATATATATATATATTATTAGAATAAAATTTCCTTATTGTCTTTGAGGAGCATTCTCATGCACATTAGATTTTATACAATACCTTTGAAATAGATATAGTCTCTATATTAATTTTGGTGTATTTTAACTAAATTCAAGTATTATTGTCATATAGCTGAATTTCAATTTTCCTTAGATCTATCGAACATATCCTCTTGATATGTTCAGGTTATGAATGCCCATCTTGAACCCCCCCCCCCAAATCCTGCTAACTAGAGCGGGACTCTACTGGACGAATGTTGAAAATTTTCTCCAAATCCTGTTAGAACCTGACTTTATTAGGCTTTGATGTTGAACATTTTCTTATGTCTTATTTGCAGTTAATAGTATTCTTGCTCTTTTTTTTTGATACCGTTCACACAGGAACACTACAATTTTTTTTGAAACAATGAGCTAGAAGGCAAACATTAGGCTTCCCTAAAGAAACAGGGCCAACCTAAATCATCATAATAGATGATCTTTAAGAAATGCAACAAAAGAGGATAAAGAGAACAATCGTTCCTAATATTACAAAGATTCGGGTCTAAGAAATCAGAAACTAGAGACGAAAATAATAGAGCAGTACGGAAACGATCAACAGTGACATATTTTCTGGCTAAAAAATCAGCCGTAGAGTTACTTTCCCTGAAACAATGGAAAAACACAACATTATCAAACCCCTTGACCATATTTCGAATATCTTTAATTAGAATATTAATTTTCCAAGGGATTTTCCACACATTTTTTAAGGAATTAATGAGAACTAAATTATCCCCTTCAATAACAATATTTTTAATATTCATACGAATCGTTTCTCGAAGGCCATGAATTAGCGCTAAAGTTTCAGCCTGGAGTACTGACATTGAGGGTACTTGTTGACGATCAAAATTTAGAATTGAACTGACATGATTTCTTAAGATATAACTTATGAAGGTATTTGAGTTACTTTGTTAGACGCATCAAAATTTAATTTGACCCAATCAACCTGAGGTCTTAACCAAGCAACATTATTTTTCCTCTTTCCCCTTTGACAAACATGAGAACTAGTGTTATTAGTTTTTACTTGTGAGGAAATCCATAGCGAATGCTCCCGAGCTGCAAGTTCGCTAGGTAATAAATCAGACATACGAGCTGTGTGGTTGAAGATAATTTTATTCCTATGGTTCCAAACAAACCACCAAAGAAAACATAAAACATTACTATTTGCATTTACTTTGAGAGTAGAAACTAGATTATCATAAAAATTTCCGGAGCAATTTATCTGAAAAGATATATTTAATTTCAACTCCAATTCCGATATCATTTTCTGAGTAAAAGGACACAGGAAAAAGAAATGATTAATATGCTCATCATTCATATCACAGAGAGAACATGTATGAGGGACCGAATTATAAAATCTATTAAGTCTTTCTGTAGTTGGCAAACAATCCGTACAAGCTTTCTATATGAAATTTTGTATTTTAGGGGGCAAGTTAGTCTTCCAGATCCATGAAAGAACGAAAAACTGGAATTGTCTCGCATAATTTATCAATTCTGAGGCCGATTTTACCGAAAATTCACCATCACTGGCAGGACTCCAGATAATTGTGTCCTCAACATTTGACGTCGGAATTAAAAGTGAAGTAATTTTTTTTACTACCCAGGGAGGTAGTAACTGATTTAAAGCCTGTACATCCCAAATTTTATTAATTGTAATGAAATGCTGGACTTTTACCCTTGCATCTCCATTATCAAAAAACTCAAGCAAATTTTCATTTTCAATCCAGACATCAGACCAAAAATTGATTTTGCAACCATCTCCAACTAACCACTTTACTACTTTAGAGAAAGAGTCTCTAAGACTTAGGAGTCGACCAAACTGCCAAGAAGTAGTTTTTTGTTTATACCAAAAAATATGCTCCGAGTGGAGATATTTTTCATTTAAAGTTTTCACCCAAATATTCAAGGGTTGAGTTAATATTTTCCATAACAATTTCATCTGAAGAGCAACATTATTATTATAAGCAGTGCGCAAACCAACACCACCATTTTCCTTTGGGGAACAAATTTTTCCCCAGCTGATGAGAGGATGATGATTAGGAGTAAATTTATTCCAAAAGAAAGATTTATTGACTTTATCTATCTCATCACAAACCCCTTTAGGCAACAAAAAGCTCTGCATTAGGTAACCTATTTGTTCTAGAAGATTTGACTGTATTAATACCGTCCTACCTGCTTGAGAAATAAAATTTGCCTTCCACTATGATAATTGTTGTTTATGTTTCAGAATTAAATCATTAAACATGATGTTTTGAACTTTCCCTTTTAAAATAGGAATGGCCAGATATTTTTCCATGGAAGTGGTAATCTGAATATTCAGGATACTAGCAAGAGATACAGATGTAGGGCGAGAAATGTTCGACGACGTTTGAAAAGAGCTTTTATTATAATTTATAGAAAGACCAGAAAGGGTGCTAAATTTATGAAGAAATAATTTAATAAAATTAAGATTATGTTGTGTTGTATTTGCAAATATAATTGTATCATCCGCAAAGCTCAAAAATGGAATACAAGTTCCATTTCTCACTAAACGAATACCAACTCTAGAGGAAGGTTGAGAAGATTCATATTGTAAAGAGCGCGCAAAGTATTCCATGGTCCGATCCCGGTTCATTATTAACAAAAACTGAAGAAGTTGAGGTAGTCTAGTCATAATAAGGTGAACCCATTTCGAACAGAAACCAAATTTAAGAAGACAGGAACACTACAATTAAAAGTTGGTCAAAGGAACATATAGGATGGAGAAAAGAAATAGGTATAAATATAGGGCGACAGTCAAAGGTGCTCCTAGCTTGTTAGTCTATACTATCATTTTTCATGTATACTCACAGTACACATTCTTCTATCACTTTATGTAAGCTAATTAATTGTTAATTAAACAGGTAAATGAACCCATATATCCTACGTAGGAAGTACTCATGTAGATGTGACAAATAAATATTGAATCATTTTCCATGGACAGGATTAAGGAGGCCTTGCCCATGCACATACTGTATTTTGGCATGCAGGAGGAGAACGCTCAATTGAAAGAGAGGAGGTATTGAATTGGGATGTTGGTAATGCTGGCTATGATAAGTTATTTTCTTTCCAGATCATGACCTCACTCCATTTGTTTTTCACTCTCGATCTGAATCAATTGATGAGGGTCCAAAAGCTTCTACTTTGTGAAATAATGGCTGCACTTTCTCTGTATGGGTAAGAGAGAGCAGAGAGATCGAGATAAAGTTGAAGTGGTGAGAATATTTATTGCTTTTAGTGTTCAAAATCCCCATGCATTCAAAGGCCGTATTAAAGCATTACAATGTAGTAGTAATATCTGGGAGTCTGAGTCTCTAGAATGGGAGAAATTAATTAGTTAGAAAAACAAAATTATAAAATCAAACACTAGCTAGCTAACTAGCTTTATTCCTGTCCTTTGAGATCGAATTTGGAAGAAAAATATTGCACACAGTTCCCGATTGCTTTAGTTGTAGACATACGCAACTTCTCTCCCACCATCGTCTCTTTTTTATGGCCTTCTTGGAGTTGGGACTTGGACGATGGACCAAATGCGGATTGTTTCTCCTCCTCTTCTCCCCATTTCTGGCTTCAAATTTTAGATCTACTAATATTCTTTTGAGCAAAAGGATCTACTAACATTCACTTGGATATGTAAGGTGCTATCAATATTCTAGTCATTTAATAAGACCAAATCTTTGGAGTAGAGCATGGGTTAGAGTTCTGAATTGCATTATCTCACGTACGTGATACTATAATTGTTTTTGGGATGAATGAATATACGATGGCAATGAAGTGGATTTGGATTACTCAATGAAGAAAATATGTCTCACTCTTTCTGTTTAAGTAAACACAGATTCAGTGGAAAGAATTCAATTGCACACACGGATTTTGTCTAACACAATTACTTCTGCATTAAACTGTTGACTACCGTGTGTGGGACATCAGTTTACAGACATTACATATATATATGAGACAACACCAACAACTGTCATCAACTAACTTCTGTCAACAGTTGCTTGATAGTTACATAATTGATTTCTTTGACAGTTAAACAACATAACAGACTAACATAATAATAATAATAATAATAATAATAATAATAATAATAATAATAATAATAACAATAATAATAATAATAATAATAATAATAATAGAAAAAGTGTCACGTGCGAGTAGGCGCCTGTGTGAGAAATAAGAATAAATCTCGATCGTTCATTCCAAAAAATCAACGCCCCTGATTAAACATTCATTAAAAAAAAAATACGGCACGGGCGAATTTTTCCCGTATTATTCGCGTATTTTTCAATAAAATACGACACGGACGAATTTTTCCCGAATTTTTCGAAAAATACGTTTTTATGAGACACGCCCAGTTTGTTCATCAAAAATAGCGATTTGTTCATCAATATTCACCAATTGTTCATCAATACTAACTAATTGTGCATTGAGTTTTTGATAACATTGTTCATTGATTTCGAACTTTTTTAATTTTTATTTTTATTTTTTAACCTTATTTATGTGTAGGAATACAATATTATGTGGTTTTTTTATGCACATATAATTAGTTTTGATATACTCATATTTGTTCATTGATATACTCGTATTTGTTCATTGATATACCCATATTTGTTCATTGATATACCCATGGTATACCATTATTTGTTCATTAGTATACTTCTTTTTTGTTCATTGGTATACCATTATTTGTTCATTGATATATCCTATTTGTTCATGGATATACCCTTATTTGTTCTTTGATATAACCTTATTTGTTCATTATTATACCCTTATGTTTTAGGTGTGCTTGTGTCTTATTTAGCTATGAACAAATTGATGTTATTAATGAACAAATATGCATATAGTAATGAACAAATTGAGGTTACTAGTGAACAAATATGCATCTAGTAATGAACAATTATATGAAAAAGGCAATGAACAAATATGCATAAACCAGTGAACAAATTGATATTACTAATGAACAAATATGCTCTAACCGATGAACAAATATTTTCGTTTTTTTATGAACAAAATCACAATGTTGATGAACATATTGCATGTAATTTTGATACACATTTGTTCATTTTTTATGTACAAACAATAGATTTTTGATGCACAAGCAATAGTTTATTTATGCACAAAATCACAGTTTTGATGAACAAAATCACAGTTTTGATGAACAAATCCACATTATTGATGAACAAATCCACAATACTGATGAACAATCTGGGCGCGTGTCCTATTTCCGTTTTTTTTCAAAAATACGCGAATAATTCGCCAATAATTCGCTCGTGCCGTTTTTTCCCCTTTTTAAGTGAAATGATCAGCGCCTTTAATTTTTCTTGATCCAACGGCTCCTGTTCTTTCTTATTTCGCACCTGGGCGCCCATTCGCACCTGAACCGGACTCATAGTAGTAGTATACTTATAACATAAAATTAAACCAAGTTTAATCCCAACATTCACCCCCTTAAACTTGGTTCAACAACTTCATTTCAATCTCTTCTCTCAGATCAAGTCAGCAAGTCAGCCAGCTGATCAAAACCTGTTTTGATCCCCTACCGTGTGATTATTTGGGCCAAAATCCAAATACCATTCATTAATCTCATGAATATCCTCACCTTGCACTTTCTCTGGCGCCAATAGACCTTCTTGATGACATTCTTCATGCTTAAACATCAATAGAGGAGGTTCTTCCTCATCTCCTTTCATTGTGAGATTCACCTTCTCTTCTTTATCCTTAAAATCATTCCGATTTGAAGTGTCCCATCTTTCCACATGAAAAACACTTGATCTTTCTCTTATCAAAACGCTTCTAATTGGGCTTTTTTTCTTCTTCATCACTTTGAGACTCTTCCTCATCCTTGGAGATCTTGTCTTTTCCCTTCTTCTTTTCTTTTGCCTTCCACTCAGCCCAAATAAGAAGTGCACTTTCCAGATTTTCTTCTCCAAAATCTTGCAACCTTTCTTCATGAGCTTTGAATGAACCAATTATCTCATCAATGGTCTTGGTTTTGAGATCAAAAAATTCTTCAATTGTGGAAGATATTTGGATGAACTTAGAAGATGTAGACCTAAGGAATTTCATTAAAACACATTCCTCATCAACTTGATTTCTTAGACTTCTCAATTTACTGACAATGATATTCAATTTGCTTGAGAAACCATCTACATTTTCATTTTCTTTCATCTTAAGTCCCTCAAATTCTCTCAACAGGGTCTGAGTTCTTACTTCCTTGATTCGATCAGCCCCTTCATTCATATTCTTTATCATATTCTAGGCTTCCTTTGCAGTCTTCTTTACTCCTAATTGCAACAAAGCCTCCTCGCGTATGGCTTGGTAGATGTCGGCTAGAGCTAGTTTATCTTTCTTTTCATCAATTGGTGCTTCTCCATCAATTGCCTCAAAGACACGTTGTGTAGTCATGAAGATTTGCATCTTAATCGCCCATGCTCCATAATTTGTCTTGTTTAACATGGGGTATTGTAAAGTGATCATCCTATATCCAGGAATTCGTGAACCATCATTAACAATTCCAGTCTTGCCCGTGTTACCAGCGCCTGTGTTACTTCGTGTAGACATTCTCTTCTATTATGCTTTGATACCAATTGAAGAAAATATGTCTCACTCTTTCTGTTTAAGTAAACACGGATTCAGGGGAAAGAATTGAAATGCACACACAGATTCTGTCTAACACAATTACTTCTGTATTAAACTATTGACCACAGTGTGTGGGACATCAGTTTACAGACATAACATATATATAAGAGACAACACCAGCAACTATCATCAACTAACTTCTGTCAACAGTTGCTTGACAGTTACATAACTGATTTCTTTGACAGTTAAGCAACATAACAGACTGACATAAATAATATTATAATAATAATAATAATATACTAATGACATAAATTTAAACCAAGTTCAATCCTAACACTGAATGTAGTGTATTCCAATTATATATTGTTGTTGTGAGGTTCGGGTGAGAATGTCGGCCCTATAAGAAAATGAGAAGGAACAATGGAATCTAAAGAAATTAGACATATTGATCATGCATTCATTAAAATTGAAATTACAGAAAAAATATGTATTTTTATGCAAAAAATACGTATTTTATGCAAAAAATATGTATTTTATGCAAAACATTTTATGCAAAAAATATGTATTTTTGTCTTATTAAATGTGTATAATTTTCTTATTAAGTGTATAACATTTTCATAATTAAAATATGTGTTCAAACATATATTCTTACTAAACATTTTTAAATAATATATATAAAACATTGTTAGAAACTTAGAATGGAATTTGTTTGAAGAATGTTCAAATTAAAAAAAAATCTAAATTGAGATATTATGTAAAGTTGGATTGCTACCTATTAGAGATTGTTTTTTATGCCTTCGGGAATCTATAAGACTGTAGTTAGAACAACGATGCTGTATGGGGCAAAGTGTTCACAGACTACATTAATCCAATTTGGTAGATTTCTGCAAGATTAACAGAGAATACCCTCACACAATTATCGGTATTGTTTCACTACTTCGATCACTCTCTCATGCTAGTGGATTAATTCAGAGAAATTGAATGCATGTCATCTGAAATTATGATTTTGGAGGATTTTGTAGCAAAAAGAGACACCTGTTAACAATGTAATTTTGATTTCTAGATATGTTTTTTTTTAATACGAAAAGATTAACATTAAAGTATTAACCATAGTGAAAAGGCATATCAAGACCAAGATTGCTTGATATCTTAGAGTCAATTTGGTGCCATTCTCTAGGTGATCAGTATTGGTAGTATATAGATATGCATGGTTTAGGGAAAAGGGCTGTTCTAAGTCCTAACACAGGCTAGAACTTGTGAACAGTTTTATTCAACTGAATCCCTGTAGCCTCCAATTTTTAATTTAGTTGCTCTTTATATTGCTCAAAAGGTAAAAAAGAGGAAAGTATTTTCATATGTTAGACCCAATAAAAGTATATACCACTTAGTGGAACAGTATAAATAATATAAGCCATCTTTTTGAGATGAGTATTTTGGGAAGGTTAAAAAAAATATGATTAAGGCATGAAGGATGAGCAAAGTTGAGGTGCCTTTGATATTGGTGCTGCAAATTTGTACTGCTTGTCAGCACATGTAATCCACTTTCCACTTCTAATACTCTGCTTTTGGGCCCCCTCCATGGAAATATCATAAATCAAATAAATTGCCTCTCAAACAAGAAAAGCATTTACAAGCCAAATCCATTGCTTATATATCTATTATTGTATCAACAACTCCACACCCCTCTAATAGCCTGTTGTGGCCACCAAGTCATTCAAACTTCCTTAACACTTTAATCTTCCTTAGTAGTAGCTGTAGAGTCATACTCCCACTGTTGTTGCCCACTTTTACACATCTTCTTCTTGCCTTACAAATCCTTCAAAGAAGAGACAAATGAAAGACCCACCTAACAAAAACAATCCTGTGCACCTTCTTTGATCAATCCAATCCTTCTTTAGGATTTCAAGTTTGAATCCTTTTCAATTTTTTGTTATTGTAATAAAAAAAAATGAGATCTAGTGGATGCACAATCCAACAGGCTCTAACTCCAGAGGCTGGAAACATGGTGAAACAAGCAGTAAGCTTAGCAAGGCGACGTGGGCATGCTCAGGTGACCCCTCTCCACGTGGCAAACACCATGCTTTCGTCGTCCTCGGGCCTATTCAGGGCCGCTTGCTTGCAATCCCACTCCCACCCTCTTCAGTGCCGAGCTCTTGAGCTGTGCTTCAACGTGGCCCTGAACCGGCTCCCAACCTCCACCTCAAGCCCCATGCTCGGGCCCCACTACCATCACCACCACCAGAACCCCACCATCTCCAACGCCTTGGTCGCCGCCTTCAAGAGGGCTCAAGCTCACCAACGCCGCGGATCCATTGAGACCCAGCAGCAGCCCCTCTTGGCCGTCAAGATTGAGCTGGAGCAGCTCATAATCTCCATTCTTGATGATCCTAGCGTGAGTCGGGTGATGAGGGAAGCCGGCTTCTCTAGCCCTTTGGTTAAGGAAAAGGTTGAACAAGCTGTTTCCATGGAGGTTAATAATTCTTCTGATCAGTTGAAGGTAGTAGTGGTCAATAAGGACGACAATACATCTTCCGCTACTAATAATAACCTCTTAGTCCTTCAACCCGGTGTCAAGGATGATGATGTGGCGAGTGTGATGGAAGGGATGCTGAATAGTAAGAGGAAAAGGTGCTGTGTTGTTGTAGGAGAGTGTTTGGCTACCTTGGAAGGCGCCTTCAAAGGCGTGATGGATATAGTGCAAAGAGAAGACGTTCGCGTTCCTGATGCTTTGAGAGAGGTGAGATTTGAGCCCTTGTCTCTTGACGCCTTGGGAAGCCTTTCTAAGGAGCAGCTTCTGCAGAAGTTTGCGGACATAACTTGCTTGGTCAAGAGGTATGCAAGCAAAGGCTTGGTGTTCTACTTGGGTGATCTTAAGTGGGCTGCTGAGTTCATAAGTGGTGGCGGATTAGAGCAAAGGAGGAGCTACTATTGCCCCATTCAGCATGTCATCATGGAGCTCAAACGCCTTGTTCAGGAATGTAACGAGACCGGGAGATTATGGTTAGTAGGAGTCGCCACTTTTCAAACTCACACTCGATGTGGAAGTGGCCACCCTTCGTTAGAAGCCATTTGGGGCATTCATTCCATCATGATTCCAGCCGGTAGCTTGGGTTTAAGTCTCGTCCCCGAAAGGTACGTATTTTGCATTAACTAATAAGTACCTCTTAATTATATTGCAAAGGGTGTGGTGTGGTTTCTTATTGTTGTTCCCTGTCTACTCTCTCCATTAATTTAATTAGTGATTCACAAAGGGTGGTGTCAAACAAGAAAGTGGACAACGGAACGAGTTGGCTTCTTCACGAAGGAAGCCGAGAAGAGAAGCATCGCGTAAGTAACAGTGAGTCCACTACGCAAAGTCTCCCTTCATGGCTGCAAAAGTGCAAGGATGATGAGAACAAAAGAAGCAATGACACTGATCAGGTCATTAATCTTTATCTTTGCTTTATTTCCGCTTGGAAGGCAACATTTGCCTAACTTACCTATCAAACTATTGCAAGTAATAATTAAATGTATCCACAATTATTGGTGTCAAAGTGTTATAATAATAACTATATCTTTTTTGCACTTTGATTTGTATAGGATTTGGTCCTGTTCAATGATCTATGCAAAAGGTCGTGGAGTTTCACTGAGAGAACTTTAAGCTTCTCTGTGGTGTCCCCTTCCTCACCTCCCACCGGATTCTTATACGACCAAAAACAACACCAACAACAACGCTTAAATTGCCAACAGATTGATTATAACCAGCTCTCTAACAGATTGCCCAAGCCTTCATTCAGAACGTACATGCCAGAACCCAACTCAACCTCCTCTAGTGACATCATGGAGGTAGAACTCACCCAAAAGAGGTTCAAGGACTACAACTCCGGGAATCTCGAAACCCTTTGTAATGCATTGGAAAAAAAGGTGCCTTGGCAAAGGAATATTATCAGAGAAATAGTAAGCACTGTTCTTAGTTGTAGATCAGGGAGGGCGAGGAGAAAATCCCACAACTTGAAGGAAGAAACTTGGCTTTTCTTTTTAGGGGCTGATTCGGTTGGCAAGGAGAAGATAGCAAGGGAGTTGGCAATGCTGGTTTTTGGGTCACAGAGCAAGTACAATGCCATTGCACTTAGTAGCTTCTCTTCAACAGAAGATTGTAGAAACAAGAGGCTGAGAGATGAGAAGAGATCCACTTGTATTGACAAGCTGGCGGAAGCGGTGGCAAGTGACCCACACAGGGTGTTTTTCGTCGAAGACGTTGAGCAGGTGGATTATGGCTCTCAAGTTGGGATAAAGAGGGCTATTGAAAGAGGGAAGCTGAGGAATTCTAATGATGAGGAAGTGAGTCTTGGAGATTCAATTATTGTATTAAGTTGTGAGAGGTTTAGTTCCAGATCGAGGGCGTGTTCTCCCGATCAGGAAAGAGGAGGTGGTTGTTCTGAGGATTCTTCTAATGGGAATTCTACAAGTCCAAGTATTTCACTGGATTTGAACATGTCAATTAGTGATGATTGCGGGGTTGATCAAGATCAATCATCTGCTGATCAACTTGGGCTTCTTGCCGCTGTTGATAAGTGTGTTATGTTCAAACTTGAAGAGTTTTGAATCAGAAAATGAAAAAGAAGGAATAGGAAAAATGAAAAAGAAGGAAAGATTATAGTGGTGTCATGATCATCAGGTGTGTTGTGGGTTTGTTTTTGCCCCGCCTCTTTTCATTTGATTCCTCTTCCCTCTTTTTCTAGCTAGCGCTTTAATTAGATTTACATTCTGTTTGGGCTTTTGTCTTTTGATTCCCGAACACATTTTCTGTGAGTGAACATGGAAGGAATTTTGCTCCTTAATGCAAGTAAAAGGGTTCAGGTGTACTTGTAAAATGGTTACAACAGATCATCATCAATTACAAACCTAGTAGTGCTCGATCTTCTTTGTTTAGCAAGTAATTAATTAACGTGGACATATTTTGTTTGGAACCACACAACTTTCTTTATATTTCGATTCCTTAGCGCTAACATGTATATTTTTGTATGATAAGGTTCATTGTACATGCTAAGGAATGTTCTAAGTCTATTTATAAATTTGATAAACTCGGTTGGATGTCCACATGGGGTGGCCTAGTGGTGAATGTATGAAAGATGTTGGAAATTATAGGGTTAATCCTTGCAACCGTACTACCATTTTGGTGAAAAAACAAGTCTTACCATTCTTCTTTTTATAAGGTTGAGTTGGTCGACACAAACCGACTTATCTAATTCGTGGTATTTACCGACTAGATCCCAAACCGAAAATTACTATTAAAAGTGGGTTCCTCGTAAAAAAAAAAATTCTGATGGACCTTGATATGGTTGTGCTCTCCTACCTACAAAATTTTAAAACCTTATACTTTGTTTGATAATATGAACAGAAAAATTAAATGTAAAGTAGGTTAATTAATACTTTGTAATGCACTCATGGACACGGTGGATGCATTAGATTATTTTATAAAGTAATATTCTGTGGGAATAACTTGCCAACTTAGAACGGCATGGAGTATATATCTCTTCTTTGCATGGCTTTCCGGCTCTTAACTATTAGGCTATTACCTAATAATGATTCTCATCGATCATATGCTCGCCCCTATTACTATAAGTAAAAAATTCCTTTGCACTTAACTTTAATATATGGTGTATGTGTTGTTTAACAGCTCATACATCCTAATAAACCATGACTACATACTTCCCCTCTACACTAGACTAATGTACGTGCGGCATCCTATACCGAAATCTGATTCACCCTGTTCGATCTTAAATTGTACGTGCCTACTTTTAACTCTCAAGCCAAGCCTCACAAACCTAATTGCTAAATAATAACGTTCGTAATTACTAGTTGTTCCTGTCGTGCCCTGCACGACTATGATATTCGATATTTTTTAGATGTACTATAAAAATGATATTAATAAATAAATATATAATATAAATAATAATTGTGATTTGGTGATTTATATAAATTGTAAAAAAAAATATAATTATAAATTTAAGATTTTGACAGTAAAAATGAAAATAATGAGACATTTAATATGGATTAGCAAATAAAATTGACTTGACATGTACGTATATTATCAAAAAAACATTACGGGGAAATTATAGTTGAAAATTACAATTGTAATTGGATAGATTTGTATGTAAATTATCAAAAAAACAAAATTGAAAATTCGATTTTGATTTTTTGATAATTTAAAGATTTAGCAACAAAAAGATTCGATCCTATCTAAATATCATAATGGGAAAAAAATATAGATTAACAAAAAAAAATTGACTTGATTTGTACATAGTTTGTAAAACCGTAACTCATTGTTTCTATATATTTATTATGATTCATTTTTTACTACCATAACTCATATTGGAAAACTCAAAACAATGATAAGGTTGTCGAAAATATGTTAAGATTATCTCTAGATATATCTATTCTAATTCTTTTTTTATAAGATATGTTAATTGTTAAATTTTATGTTCAATTTATTCGTTATGTACATATGGGCATATGGAACTCTAACAATTTATTATTATTTTTGCAATTTAAAAATATTATAGGATAAGATCTCGGTCTATATTTATGTGAGTTTTTTTAGATTATATTGGAAAGTTGTTAGGAAGATATGTTAAAATCTTATCCTATAAAATACATAAAAAATATTTTTATATCATTTTCATGGAAATTAATTTTTACGAACCAGTTTTTATTTTGCTAGAAAATAGGTTAACTGTTAATTTTGTTGTTCAATATATTCATTATGTACTTACATATATGATCATATCATATATATGGATCATTAACAATCTATTATTAATTTTGTAGATTAAAAATATTAGAGGGTAAGATCTTGGTATATATTTATGGGAGTTTCTTTGGTAGATTATATTGGAGAGTTGTTAGGATCATAAAGATATGATAAAAAAATATTTTTATATGTAAATTCTCGAAATATGTAACTAAATTTCTAAAAAAAACATTATTGTAATCCAATATTAAAAAATTAAAAAATTGATTGAGATTTGTAGATTATGTGGCAATATGATGTGTACATAATATATGAGTGACATGGAAAAAATTTGACATGTGGACTATGACATGGAATATTTATAAAAACGTCTAAATTATAAGAAAATGACACGTGTAAAAATCTGAGGTGACTCAATATAGGATCGACATGTGGCGAAATCCTAGGTGGCGTAATGAGAAGGGTCCAAACCTTATTGCTTTTATATATATAGTAGATTACGTTATAAGTTCGAAACCCTTGTCCTCCATTAATATTGTAATGGCTTAAGTACTTATCTATCCTAAAACATTATAAAGCAAAAATCATTTCTATTAAAAAAATTGTAGCACGTGACATAACTTTAATAAATTAATTTTAAAAAATAGTTCTAATAAATTCTTTTAAAATTTTTATTATACTTTCTAGAAACTCTACCCTTATTATCTTTAATTTACAATATGTATTATATATATATATATTTTCTATCTTATATTCTCTACCAATATACATAGTAATATTTTTCATATTTATAAGAACTATGTTATTTTTATTACGGAGTAAGAGATAAGAATCCTAAAACATAACCTTAATAAATTAACTTTATAAAAACATTTTAATAAATATTTTTAATTAATTATATTATTTTTTCTAGAAAGCCTACCCTGATTAATTTTATCTTTAGAAAAATCAAGTATTTTATGCATATTAGCTTATTAAAAAAATAATTATTAAAAAATATTCAATTCACATGAAATTAATATTTGAATAATTTCAATCTAAATTTGGGGCAAAATATCAAAATATAATTAAAAAATAATTAAATATATTAATTAAAATATTTATCAGGATCTACAAAATATTTTTTTATGGCTTACATAATTTAAATGATATTATATTATTATTATATAAATGTATTTTATATTTTATATTTTATATTAATATCATAAAATTTTAAATTTTTTAGTAAAAGTATTCCCATGAATTTCATAAGACTACAATTAGTATAGACTAAAAAAATTTATCACAAATCCGTACAATGAAAATAATACAACATACGTGAATATAAATTATAAATATTACAAATAAATGAGCACACATGTTTGGGAAAATAATACAGACAATCCTTGTGCGTTTTATTTGGACGGGAATAATTCTTAGTATCATACACGGGTCTCATTTTTTTTGGTACAAGGAAGTTTTAAAGGTGATCAAGGAGATAAAATCGAATCAGGAGATACCTTTCAATCTAAGATGGGAAATACCTCCGAACATAGAGATTAGTAGAATGTAATTACAATAACTGATCCAAGGCGCTAATAGGTGATCTAAATCTACGACCCCAGTCCAATGAAGACCACTCGACCAATCCAAGGGTTACAATGTTACATGGAGCTCGTTAAATTGCACAAATTCAGTCCATAAAATTCTTCATGGTAGTAAATTCAATTCATAAATACTTGGATAAAAAAACATGTAATACAATATGGTATGATTGCGTGGATTACTATATTAAAACCCATTACAAATGAAAGATACACGATCGAGAATAATAAAAAAGGAGAAAACTACATGGCCGTTTAAAATAGTTTCTTTCAGATTTATGTTTTTGGAAAGACTTACGTCAAAATGGACGCTCATGTAAAAAGATAAGAATAAAATTTTAGCTGTTTTCATTAAAAAAAAATCAACATTTCTGATTAGACTTTTATTAAAAAGGATTAAAAACGAAACCGACAAAAAATTTCCCGTATTTTTCGAAAAAACCTGTTTATGAGATATGCATGCAGGATATGCATTAAAATTGGCTAATTGAGCACAAATCCTAACCAATTGTGTATCAAAACTAATTGTTTGTGCATCAAGTTTTTGATGAACCATTGTTCATTGCTTTTGAACTTTTTTTCATTTATGTATATGAATACAATATTTATCTAATTTTTGATGCACATATAATTAGTTTCGATACACACATAAAATAAGATGTACTTTTGTGTTGTTTTGATGAAAATATATATGTAATATAAATTTTTGTGGATCGATTTCGTCTAATATGTGCATCAAAACTAGTAATTTTTGCATTGATTTGTTTGATGCACATTGTGCATCAATTTTAAAGTTCTTTCTTTTTCGATCCGCATTTTGCCAATTTTGACGCACACTTGGCCGATTTTGATATACTTACAATTAAGATGCACTTTTTAGTTGTTTTGATGCACAAGTGACTCCTTTTGACGTGCATAAAATAGTTAGTTTTGACTCACACAATACTAATTATGATGCATAAACATATATTAATGTACACAATTTGATATATATATATATATATATTCGACTATTTTTTATGCACAAACAATTGGTTTTGATGTACATTCTGATTACGCCCTTTATATTCTTTTTTTCCCAAAAATACATAAAAATTCACCAAAATTTTGATCGTGGCATAATTTTTCCTTTTTTAAGTGAAACAATCAACGTCTTCAACTTTTCCCCCCACCCTAATAACTTTAGTTCTTTTCTATTTCTTATCTAAGCATCTGTTCTCACTGGATTCGTATCCTTATATTTTATGTGTTTAATGTGATGTTCGATTAGTTTATAGTTAAATAAATAATGTAATGATCACGTAACTTAAGATTTGTGCAAAGGCAGTGCAACTTTTTTCCTTTATCCTTCGGAAGAGAAAAAAGCAAAATATTCACCTTTCAAAAGTGATAAGCACTACTTTTCATGCTTTTGTTATTGTTTGTGAATTGTTATGCGTTTCTTCTTTCTTTGCATAACTTTAATCAATATTTATTTCAAAAAAAAAGATAAATAGAGAGAATAAAAAAAAAATATAAAGCTGAACTAATCATAAACGACAAGGATTTTCAGTGTTTTTGCCTTTATGTAATGTGTTTAATCTTGGTCACCTTATATACTCCATCCACTCTACAATAATTATCTTTTTAGACATTTACACTAGAAGTGTTCAAAAATATCTAATCGGATTATTCCGACCCAACAATCCGACAATTTAATCCGCAAAAATCCAAATTCGACGGAATATTATCCGACCTCAGTCCGATCTGAGAAAATTAGCTAGATTACTAGATCGGATATGGATCGGGTCGTCGACCCCCTGGATATTCGGGGGTATGATACTATACATATACATCGTACAATACCAAAAAGTTTAATAGTTCAAGTAGTTTTATATATTTCGGCCCTCTCATATTACCCTTTTTTTGTTTGCTTTTAATTATTTCTTCAATATATTCAACCAAGAACTGTCAAAAGTTGACCGGACACGCTAATCCGACCCGAACCGCCCGATAATTTTAGGGTCAAGACCCGAAAATTTGAACCCGAAACCCGAAATCAACCGAACCCGATAGAACGTGAAACCCGTTGGGTTGACCGATTAGTATATTTATAAGAAATTTACATTTTATTTTAAAATTATAATATATTTTATTATCAAAATAAATGAAAATAATATTTTATATTTAAATATTATTATTTAATTAAAATTGATTTTAATAATCATAAAAAAGAATATTTTAGACTCGCTGGTCAACCGGACCCAACCGAAAAGCCGCTACAACCGACCCGATTGATCCGTGACCCATAACGAAACTGAACCCGATTTAACCTGAACTCGAAATGACTGAACTCAAACCCGTCCGACCCGACCCGATTGATAGGTTCCCCACAAATAAAATTACAGATAACTAAATCCTAGATATATATTTCACACTGTTTTTTTTGTTTTTGTTTTTAATTATTGTTTTTCTTTCTTTTATGTGGATGGTTATTCGGATCATTTTTGGGTTAAATTTACAGGTTGAATGAGTTTTGAAACTTAAATACATAAAATAAAAATATTCTTTTAAAAATATAAAAAATGCAAATATAAGCTATCCGAATATCTGACACGGATATTCAATTCGATCCGAGATATACGGATCGGATATCCGAATAGACCCGGATCGGATACGAACATGATTTGGTAAAAAAATCCGAATAATTGATCTGATTAGGCTAATTGGATCGAATATTCGGCTATAAACACCCCTAATTTACGAAATTTTAAGGAAATGTATAAACTGAGACTAAGGTGTCTTTTTATTTATATTTAATCATCTTTTGAATTATTGAAAAGTACAACATTTTACGTACATCAATACAAAAGTATATACTAGTTAAATAAGGTAAAATGGGGTTATAATAATCAAAGTAATTAAAAAGACAAATATTTATGAACAAAAAGTGAATGTTGAAATAACGACTATTTTAGAACGGATGAAATTATTGGTCTATAAGGACATCACTAACAAATTCTCTATTATTTTATCTAAAATGAAAAATAAAATCTCATATTATTTAAATTTTTTACTCTAACTTCAACAAAATTATTCTAAAAAAAATTCAACAAATTCTCTATTTTGAAAAATCATGTTTATATTATTGTTATGTTTATTTTATATATAATATTATAAAATCTAATTTAATCATTTGTAAGAAGACATGATTGCTATGTATATTTAATGCATTTCTCAAATCGTATTTGGAATTTTCAAAATGTACGAAAGACTAGCTATATTTTGGGGACTCTTTCCATTTTTGAGAAATAGATGCAGAAACTGTTGGAACAATCTTTGTTCCATGGTTTCTCTTAATTTTGATGATAACAAACTTAGATGGTATAACTTGTTTCTACATGTAAATGTTTCAGGACAAACAGATACATTATCACGAGTGACAGAACAATGTAAGAAAAAATGGAGGAACGAGTGATAGATTTAGGAAGCGCATCTCGAAAGGAACACGACTTTCTATTTATGGCAAATTACCAGATCTTTTGCGAGCGATCTTCTATGAAGATATATACGACAATTGTAGGTTGATGCTTGAGAAGATATATTAAGGAAGGATAAGATCAAGCTAATCTAGGAAATCCGAGATCATTCGGTTTTGGAAAGAATCGACATGGTTGAGGATCCAAAACACAAACAATACTTTCTCCTATCAATGTATGATTTGTGAAGTAGAAAATCTACTTAATTAGGCAAGAATTACGTATGAGATCAAACTTGACATTTCTTATAAATAGCTAGGTTAGAGCTCGGGTTAAAGTGTGGATAATTAACGACGAACTTGAAGAGAGAGCTTTTCGCGTGTACGAGTGTGTGGCTTTTTCCGGTGAAGAATCCACAAGTGAGTGAGTACTCAGGTCAGTAGTTTACTTTTATTTACGTTTACACTTAGGGTTGTAGAAGTCTAGTTGGTTGAACTTTTGTTGGTGCCTTAGTTACCAAGGAACTTGACTTGCCTTGTAATCGTTGAAACTTAATAAAATTATTCTATTGAGAATCCTCTGAGAAGGAGTCTCAGGGGTAGAAGTTTTTCTTTCTACGATTTGTTGGTCAGACAGAAAGTTTTCCTCTCTAAATACTGTGTTCCTCATTGTTTTTCCGCTGCTCGGGAAACATTGCTAGTTCCCTGACTTGTTACTAACGCGTCATGATCCAACAAAAACGTTAACTTAAAATACAAAATAAAATCACAAAATTTATCTTTTTCGAAAAAATATAGATATTGTTGGAGATGCTCTAACAAAATTAAAAAGGCAAATTTGCATACATGCCCCAAAAAAGTTCATAAAATAAAAAATACCCTCCTTTAGTTTAAATTGCAAGGAGTGCCATTTTGGAAATTTTTTACAATAAAAACTTTGTTTTTTTCATTTACTACTAAATTATAAAAATATAACACATTTATTAAAAAAATTAAAAAACATTTTCAAGTTGTTAATTACGGTAGAGAGAAAATCAAGGAATTTGATTTCATTCTAAAGATAACGAGGTATCATTTCTCATTAAGTAAATAGAAAATGATGATAAAAAAAAGTAAAAATATATATAATATTATTTAATTCGAGAGAATAATAATACAATCTATTATGTTAATATTTTAAACTCGCGTTAATAATCTTATTATTAAATAGGAAATGATGATGATTAAAAAAAAGAATATTTAATCATAAAAAATATATTTAAATTGCAGTTTATTTTTCTTGATATGTAAACCCTCTCCGTCTCTCCTCTCTTTGTCTCTCTCTTCACCTCCGTCTTCTACATCTCAATCGAATAGTATTGTGTCCACAAATTTTGAGATCATAAGCTAATTAACTTCAATTAAATTCATTGTTGGATTAATTATCTTCAGTTACAAGTCATTTGTAACGTACTTCCTCTTCCTATATTTTGTTAAGGTTTCATTTTTTACTCCCTCCGTTTCGCAAAAATGTCTTTTTAGACCATTTAGCATTTTTTATAAAAGTTGTCCTTTTACCATTTTTTTTTCAATTTTTTCCGATTATGCCCCTAAAAAGTGGGTTCGCTTTTTTTCATTTTCCCATGTAATTGGTCACATTAATAAAGTAAAGTCATTTAATGAGGGCATATTAGATATAAAAAATTTCCTTAATAATCGTGTAATTGTCGAAAAGGACATGTTTTGCGAAACAGAGGGAGTAGTATTTCTTGTATTGTTGTGCTGCATTTTCATTTCATTTCCCACCATCATCACTGATAATCTTATTTGATACATTTTTTGTTTTGCCAAATTGTGAGTAGATCTAATAGATGCTTGATAAAATCTTTTTTATTCATTTTTGTAATTGTTGTATTGATTTTGTGATAGAATAATATTTAAATGAAATTAAAATTTTACTTTTTTCCCTAAATGTCAAAAAAATTGAGAACCATGAACTTCTAAATTGGGTTGTTAGTTGTTTAATTTAGACATTGATGTAAATATAAAATAACAGACATTTTTGCTATTAGGAACTTTTTTGGGGCATAGGCGACTATAAACACATTAAAAAAACCAATGAAAAACGTTTTCGAAAATTGGTCAGAAAAATGAATACAAATAAAGGAATTCACTAATATTTCCGATGCAAATTTTCGGTCGTTCTCTATATCGATCCCTACCATGAATACATATAAAAAAATTTTTTTTGGTCGAAACATATAAAGAATTTTAGATCATGCCAAATTGCCAACTTGTTATTTTGTTTTAAAATAAGACCCTCTCAAAAAAAAAAGTTTAAAATAAGACATGCAAAACATTACGATTGAATTCACGCTTTTTCTGGTTCATTTAGAGATTAACTAGTTGTACCTGTCGTGTTTTGCACGACTACGATTCATCAATTTTTAGATATACTATAAATATAATATTAATAAATTAAATATATAAAAATAAATAAAAAGTCAAAAATAATATACATTCTTAAAAAAATTAATCAAATTCAATTCTTTAAAAATCTTTTCAATAAAAATTAAAAACATAGTTAATAAGAAAAGATAAAAAATATAGATTTTTTAAAGATAAAAAACTTCTATATTTGCATAAAATCTACAAAGGAAATTAAGGAAAATATAATATAATTTTCTTATAAAAATTTAATTAAGGCAAGTAATTATATAGATATTTGAAAATTTTACCTTTTTATCAAAATTTGATTTAAGATCAATATTTTTTATAAATAGATAAAAATATAAAGATAAAATAATTATCATTTTCTTAATAAAAATTCGAATTAATTTTTTCCACATGAATAAATAGAAAGGAATTTAATTGAAAAAAAAATAATATAAATATTTTTTTTAATATAAGGTGGGGCTAGAATTAATGTGGTGCCTATAAAAGTTACAACTTTAATTTATAGTTATAGATAGATATAGTTGTTTTTATTTCAAAGATATATATGTGATCACGTGTACATTTTTTTTCTTATCTTTTTTTAATGTATCTTTTACAAATACAATAAATATAATGTATTTTTTTTTATCTATTTTTGTCAAATCTAGTAATATTATTTTATCTTTATATTTATTTAGGGATAAATTTTTACAAATATTATTTTATCTTTATGTTTAGTTGGAGATTACTTTTTTTGCATAATTAATTATTTAAAATTATTATTTTAATAAAGGGGTGATGTGGCACAACGTGGTGACAGAAATTGCTCCGGCTTTAGTTATTAGTAGATAGATTAGTGGCCTTCCATTTTTAATTATGGGTGATCAATTGACAGGTTCCCACTTGACCCCCCAACTAAAGATAGTTTAAAGAGGAGGATTAGCGGGATAAGCATAACCTTTTCTATGATATAAAATAATTTAATTAAAGCTAGGTGAAAGAGATTTTGATACCTAAGAATCGCAGAAAGATGATTATCAATACTCGTCACTTTTAATATGGAAATACAATTTGAAATTAAAGCTCCTCCTTTTCCTTTAAAACCAATCAAGCATAAGTAGAGAATTTGTCGGCTTTTGCCCCTTTTATTTTACGAAATGCATAAATAAAAGAGAAAGAATTGGAAGAATACAATCCAGTTTCAACTTACGCGTACCGTCGAGAGGACACTAGTTTAAAGGCGTGTTAAATTTCATTTAGCAAATAGGTGGTGACCATATTATTACAATCTCCTTTCACCTTTTCCCTTTAAATTTCAATAACTTTTTTCTTGATCCGGCAAAGTTGGAAAGGTAGGAGTTCGTTTTTTTATACATCCGTTCATCGGTTAGGGATCTATGTATATGACTCATCCTCGACAAGTGAATTCCCGTGGAACGTTTTTTCGGATAATAATCTCAAGATTCTTATCAAATTCAAATCTACAACTAGTGGAAAGAGGCTCAGCGCCTTTTCAGATAAAAGTAAAAAAAAACCTAGGGCACGATAGCGACTAGCGGTGATTGTCTTCTGGCATTCTCCGATCTGCTTTCCGTCTCTCCGGTTCAGGGCCGTGGGGGCTAGGGTTTTCTCGCCGATAACGTGCGGGCTTCGCCAGTGGTGGAAAGTGCACTTAGAATTAGGGTTAGGGTTGCAGATGGCTGATCAAGGCAAGAAGAGAGATTTACACTTGACTGCTGATGAGTTTGAGGAAGTTGAGGCTGTTGTGGATCCGAATAAATTGAATGGGACGTCGGAGAATCTATCTTTAGTGGGATTGCTGATGACCACTCGTCCCTTCAATAGTTTCGCACTGGAAGCTACAATGAATGGTGCATGGAAGTTACGTAGGGGGTTTGTGTTTCGAGAACTGCGTCACAACCTATTCATATTCAAATTTGCTAAGAGACAGGGATGCGGTGTTGAAAGGAGGGTAGTCGTCTTTCGACAAAGCTTTGCTTGCACTCAAAGAACCAGGATCAGAACAGCTTTCAAAGATAAATGTTGATACAGTTCCGTTTTGGATCAGGGTCTATGATCTACCTATTGATGCGATGACTCAAGAGACCGTAGAAGCCATAAGAAGAGCGTTTGGTGGTTTACAAGAGATTGATGAGGAGGAGTAACTCGTTTGTGCTCGATATCTAAGAGTGCGGGTGTTCATCAATGTGCTGAAACCATTACGAAGAGGGCTGATTATGAAGGTTATTGGGAAGAAGATATGGGTTGATATTAAGTATGAGAGACTATCGAACTTCTGCTACTCGTGTGGATGTGTTGGCCATGTCGAGATGGATTGTCAAAACGAAGACACTAGGGGAGCTCATCAAGAATATGGAGATTGGCTAAGGGCATCTCCGCTTAGACGTTGGCAGCCTCGATCGGAAAGGGAGAGGGAACAAGAATGTTCAATCATTGTTGGGTTGTGTGGGGGTAAGGAAAAGGCCTCTCAAGGTCAAATGATAAATTAGATTGTTGGGAGAAAATCTCTGTTGGCCTTATTAGATGCTTCTAACGATGTTTCAGAAAAAGACGGGGCTGATCAACTGAGTGTAGAGAAGGAGAAATCAAAGAATAAAGAGTTGGAAGATGTTACAAGTCAAGTGCAAAATCAGCTCATGAGTTACGTTGGAACAAGGCGAATGTGTGGCAGAAAGTGGGGAAGGAGGACGAACTGTGGAAATCAATAAAGAGAAAAAAGAGAAGGAAGTGATGCTTGAGAAAGGAAAGGAGGCTGAGAAGGGTAATACGAAGAAGGCAGTTGTGAGGGAGCAACAGGAAGAAAAGCTAATTCGAGGATGGTGTTCAAAGCAACTAAAGGAGAGGGAGGGAGTGAAAAAGTTGTAAAAGATCAAGGGGTGAAGGGGAAAGATAAAAAGAACTGGAAAAGATTAGCTAGAGGAGAGGTTGAGTCTTCTCAGTCACAACATAGTGGGGAGAAAGGAAAAAGAGAAAGAGTGGATGGTGATAGTGAGATGAGGGAGGCAGTAGTAGGAAATAAGAAGCAAATTATTGATATATCGGCGGGAGGGGCAAACCCCTCTTGCCGGGATCAATGAGTATTTTAAGTTATAATTGTCAGGGATCGGGGACGGCCCGTGCAGTTAGTAAACTCACTTCTATAGTGAGAAGGGAAGCCCCAAAATTGGTTTTCTTAATGGAAACCAAGTGTGATAGAAAGAGAATGGAGGTGGTTAGAGACAGGTTAGGGTTTTCCGGATGTTTTTCGGTGGATTGTGTTGGAAAGTCTGGAGGTTTATGCTTACTTTGGGAGAATGATGTACAAGTTTCGATCTCTACCTTTATAGCGCACCATATTGATGATGTTGTGAAGTGTGTTGAAGGGGGTGGTGAGTGGCACATTACCGGATTTTATGGCTGGCCAAAAAAGGAGGAGAAGTATTTGTCTTGGTTGTTGCTTGATCGACTTTTGCAGGAGAAACATCAAGGTTGGTTATGCTTGGGTGACTTCAATCAGGTTTTGAGTGATGAAGATAAAAAAGGAGGACTAAGACCTGATATTCGTGATATTGCTGCTTTCAAGGAGGTTTTAGGTAAATATAGTCTTAATGAATTTCATTTCACGTGTCCTAGATTCACCTGGGACAACAGGAGGCTGGATGATGAGTTTATAGCAGAGCGGCTCGATCTGGCTCTTGTCAATACAACCTGGCTTGATATCTTCCCCGGAGGAAATGTAAAACATCTTGATAGGGCTGGTTCTGATCATGTTCCCATCAAAGTGGAATTTTTCAGGGAAGAAGTTATTACTGAATATGGACATCGGGGCAAACGACCGTTTAAATTTGAAGCAATGTGGACGTTGAATAATGGCTGTAATCATGTGGTGGAGAATGAATAGAATAATCCGAGATCGAGGGGGATGTTTGATGAAGTTCCGTTTAAGGTTGATAGGTGTGGAAGCTTTGAAACAATGGAACAAGAAAGAGTTTGGAAATGTGATTACAAGATTGAATGATATCCGGGATCAATTGAGGGAGTTAAATAAGCAAGGAATGAATGGAGAGCTGAATGCATAAAAAACACAAAAAAATATCAGAATATTTTTTAGAAAATACCAAAAATATCATGCATTTTAGGTTTGTCATATTTCCCTAAGCAAAGAAACCACGTGTCTTCTAATATATTGGATGATGATTTTTGCCCCTTAACTTGCTTGGATTGCTTGAAGCTTGATAATGTTTATTTCTTTAAGAGCAGGTTTGATAATTTGATTGAACATGTATATCCTTGAGATCTAAGTTACACAGAAGTTCTAGACAAATTTTACCTTGTGAGATTATTTTTGGCCTTTCTAGGACTACACATTTATGAGTCCTCTTTTTCATTGTATGTTCTCACTTTGATTGCTTCCTCTAGAACTTGCATTTAAATATCTTTTTCAAGGCTGCATTCATGACTTTTACATATGACATTAAAATGATTGAGGCATTGGTTTATTAGCCTATTATTCCCTTATCCACCCTTACATATGTTCCTTCTTTTGAAGCCCCTTCCTAAGCCTTATTTTTGGAAGCCCCACAAAATAAATCCAGAGCCTTATATAAACTTGACCCATCCGGGAACTAGGCTTTTACTTGATTTGTTTGTGGTTGTGAGGCAAGTATGGGGGACTTGATAGAGAAAATGGTGGACGAATATTTGAATTTGAAAATGAGGGTGAAAAGAAAAAAAAGATGAGCTGAAAAGTTGAAGTCTTCAATTGGTTGAAGAAAAATTATATGAGAGTTGAAGCAACAAGAAGAAAAAAAAGAATGAAAGTGAAGAAAAAAAAAAGAGAATATCAAATGGAGTTAAGAGAGTAGGAGTTAGGAAAGAAAAAGAATTGAAGTTTGGTGTTGATTTAGAATTGAGTTGAGTCTTGATTCCCGGATTTAGCACCACAAGACCAAATGATTCCCTACCAAATTATTATTACCTTGGCCCCGTTACAATCCTCAAAACACCTCATGATTTTTGTTGTATGCATAGTCTCTAGCGGTGGAGAATTAGAACACTGATGCAAGCCTATGGTAGCTAGGCTTTCAAATTTGAGTTTGAGCGAAACACATTTACCCTTAAACACATGAGTGAGAGTGAAAACACAAAATCCTAGTGAGGTTTAGAATGGGTGTGTTTACTTGATCTATTTGGATGCCAAAATACATGCTATGATGTCAATTGTTAAATCATGCCTCTTGTTATTCTTGCTTAAGCACTTATCAAAGTGGATGCATGAATTGCTTGTTTGTCGGGTGTTAAATCTATTTCTTACTTGAGGACAAGTAAGGTTTAATCATGGGGAAATCCAAAATTTGACTGGCTTAAAGTCGTCGTGCTAAATCAAAATATAATTCCCTAATTATCAACTAGTATAGCTGGTAAGTTGGGGTCGTACCCAAGAGACATTTGTATCCTAAGTAATATTATTATCAACTCAGAAAGTAACAAAGGGGGGATTTTTTGATGATTAATCTAAAACAAGGAATTAAAGGCAGACAAAGCAAGCAAACAAAGCAAAGATTGAGTTTTTATCAATTTAGGAAAAGCAATCCTTTTCAAATATCCACTTTCTTCCTCAAGTTATTGATCATAGATTCAAACAAGTTATTCCTTTTGGTTATTCCTATCCTGATCAGATATAATAAACAAGCCAACAGGTCATGTAAATACTTAATATCAAAACAAACATGAAACGATCATGAATAATAATGATACTAGCATTAGGAGCAAGGATAAACATGATACATGCAATTGAATTCCAACGAGTCAAACAATAAGCATGCATTCAAATCTCTTTCTCAATGGTTTTAGTCCAACGAGTCCTAAAACATTGAGTTGGTACAAAGATTAGGTTTTACTACGAGAAAACCTAGATCTAGCAATAGAGAGTATTAATTCCAACAAGTTGGCCAGACAAGCAGGAATCAACACAATCAATATTAATTAAGCACAAGAGAATCGAAATAACTTGTAGAAATAAACCTGAATTGTAGAATCTCACAATAAACTTGAATCTGAAAGCTTCAACTTGAATAAGATCAAAGGAGTTTAGTTCTCCATAAAACATGAAATACAAAAGTCTGGAATAATGAAAACTAGGTCTAAGAGATGTAGAGATCCCAAACAAAGGATGAAACTAGGTTTTAAGTAGCCAACTAAAAACACGAAAGCAAAGATATAATAAAAAGGCAATAAAGATAGGCAGAAGATCTCGCGTGTGTAAATTCAGCAGAACCACGACCGCCATAGCCGTGATCGCCATAGAGGTTGGCCGCGATCGCGGTTCTTGTCTTGACAGCATTTTGATGGTACTTTCAGAGGCTGCTTTAACCCATTTACATTTGGAATTTGAACTCGTAGTAAAAATATGAATTGTAGCTCTTTGAGTTAGCTTTCCAATGATACAAAATTCAGCGTTATCCGACCACCGTAACTCCTAAACGAAGCGTCACAAGAAAGTGGTGTTGAAACAACAACTCCAATGCATGGCCCATTTTAAGCGTTCTTTTCCACAACCTCTTAGGCCTTAATCATCATCATAAGTGGCTTGGATATGCTTGGAAAAGACACTTGAATATCTCCAATCTTGAATCCTTCAAATTAACCAATCTTTGCTCCTTAAAACGACCTAAAAACACAATAGCGCAAGAGTAGACACTGAAATGCAAAAACTACAAAAACTAAGCAAAATGCATGCAAATTCCTAAGATTTAAACATAAATATGCCCTAAAACTAATGCCTAAATGCACGCTATCAAGAGCGTGTGGCAAGGCGCACATTTCTTGAAAAAATGGAGAACGAGTTGATGGAAAAAGAAGAGGTGCTATGGTATCAACGAGCAAAGAAGAGGTGTTGTGTGTGCAGATGGTGTGGCTACTTTTGGATTCATACTTAGGGACTCCAACGGCTCTCCCATCTCGTTCGACGTAGGACTGATAGGTCGACAGTCTGTGCTGATCTCCGAGACCATCGCCTTACGCCAGGGACTTCTCGAGGCCATTCGTCATGGCATTCTCCGAATCCAGATTGAAGGCGATAACTTGCAGCTGGTCAAGGCCGTTCTTGGCGACTGGCGCTGCCCGTGGGAGATTGAAGTGTTGCGTGCGGACATCCACTGTTTGTTGGCTCAGTTTTAGGACTGGAGTATCACTCATGTCTACCGTGAGTGCAATTCTGCAGCTGACTTCATCGCTGGCTCCTTCCGACGTGTATCTTCCGTTCCACTTGCAGCTGACTTGGGTTTCTGTACCCTCATCCGTCAGGATGCCCTAGGGTGGTCACTAGTTTGTTAGTGACCTCTCTAATTCCTTTCCTAATCAAAAAAAAAACGAGCAAAAGCAAATGAGTTTAAATGGGGCGATATAAATACAAATTTTTTCCAACAAAAAGCAAATGGGCACAGAAAGCGGAATAAGATTAGATGGCAGTTTGATTCGGATGGTATGGCCTGGCGTAGTGTGGAGGGTAAATCTAAGGTGGTTGTTGATTACTTTTGTAATCTCTTTACTTCTTATCTTAGTGCACTTTCTACCACGGTTCCTCAAGGAATCTCGCCTATTATATCGGATGATGAGAACGCCGAGCTATTACGTCCCTTTACGGGAGAGGAGGTACGTTCTGCCCTTTTCTCTATGCATCCTACAAAGTCTCCTGGCCCTGATGGCATGTCTGCTCTATTTTTTCAACATCATTGGAATATTATTGGTCGTGATATTGTGAATTTTTGCATTAATATTCTAAATGATGCTCCTTTTCCTTAAAACCTAAACCATACTTTTATTTCTCTTATCCTAAAAGTCCATGAACCCACAAAAATGCATGAACTTCAGCCTATTAGTTTATGTAATGTTCTCAAAAGATTATTTCAAAGATGTAGGATAACAGGTTGAAGATTATGCTTAACAAAGTGATTTCTCCGACAAAGAGCGCATTTGTTCCAGGGAGATTGATAACTTACATTGTTCTTTCTGCTTTTGAAATTTTTCCTTACATGAACAATAAAAAATGCGGAAAGCATGGTTTTATGGCGCTTAAGTTGGATATGGCGAAATCGTATGATAGAGTGGAGTGGCAATTTCTTGAACAAGTTCTGGTTCGTTTTGGATTTGTTGATAGGTGGACTGAATTGATGATGAGATGCGTTCAGAGTGTCACTTTTTTGGTTCTGATGGAGGGTTTTCCTTCAAAGGTCTTCAAACCGCTTAGAGGATTAAGTCAGGGCAATCCGTTTTTGCCCTATCTTTTTCTTCTTTGTGCTAAAGGTTTTGCGGATCTTATTAGAGCAAGTGAATAGGCGGGGCGTTTTCATGGCATAAAAATTGCTCGATCTGCACCTTCAATGTCACACTTATTTTTTGCTGATGATAGTGTACTTTTTGCAAGAGCTACCTTTCAACAAGCACGTGAGATTGTTAATATTCTCCATGACTATTGAGCAGTGTCAGGACAACATGTGAACTTTGTAAAATCTGAGCTATCTTTTAGCAAAAATGTGTTGGCGGAAAGGAAAGATGAAATTCAGGAAGTCCTTCGAGTTAGAGAGGTCGGCAAACATGCGCGATATCTCGGTCTACCAACAATAGTTGGGAGATAAAAAAAAGCTATTTTCCAGCAGGTTAAGGAGAAAGTGTGGAAGAAGCTGAAGGGGTGGAAAGAAGGCACACTCTCTAGGGCAGGGAAAGAAGTATTAATAAAAGCAATTGTGCAGTCCATTCCTATGTATACAATGTCTTGTTTCCTTCTTCCGGTTGAACTTTGTCATGAGATTGAGCAAATGATATGAAATTTATTTTGGGGATCGGATCAGAGTAGGAAGAAAATTCATTGTATGAGTTGGAAGAGATTGGGATGTTCAAAGGAGTCTAGTAGTATGGGATTTCGTGATCTGCAAGCTTTTAATTAGGCCCTTTTGGCCAAGCAATGTTGGAGAATTCTTCAGCAGCCTGAATCTTTACTTCTTAGGCTTCTTAAGGCCAAATACTTTCCCAGGTTTGATTTCTTGAATGCCAAGGTGGGTTTTATTCCAAGTTACACGTGGCGGAGTATTTTCAATGCAAGGTCTCTCCTTGAAGCAGGCTTGGTATGGCAAATTGGTAATGTTTCATCAGTGAGGGTTTACAAGGATCGATGGATTCCTAGAGCTCACTCGTTCCGTGTACTCTCAATTCCAGTAGATGGTGAGGAGGATTTGTTGGTTTCTGATTTTATTGATTGGACTTTAACTTGTTGGAAGGATGATCTCATCAGTAGTAAACTGATCCCTGTTGATGCTGAAGTGGTTTTAAATATCCACCTGATTGATTCAACTATTGAGGACTGACAATGCTGGTTTTTTGAGAAAAATGGTGAATTTTCTAGGAGGTCCGCTTATCATCTCTCCATGTCATTAAATTAAGCTGTTAATGGTTCTGGGGAAGGGTCGGACTCGATGTTAGCTCGGTCTTTTTGGAAGAAGATTTGGAGGGTTCATGTTAGCCAAGAGTTAGGAACTTCCTTTGGCGAGCTTCAAAAGATATTCTACCATGGAAAATTAATCTCTTTTGACGTAAGGCTGTTGAAAGCCCTTTGTGTGATTTATGTGGAGCTCATGAATCATCATTTCATACTTTATGCAGCTGTATTGTGGAGAACTATGTTTAGAAACGATTTTCGTATCTAAGGTCGTGTGAGATGGGGATCATCCGCTTTAATGATTGGGCTGATTGGATTTTTAAATATCATGTGGAAGTTGATGTTATCCGATGGGCTGTTCTGTATTCGTTTATATGGAATGAGAGAAATACTTGACTTTTTTCGAATACACAGAGGAGCATTGATGAAATTGTTTCTTTGGATCCCACAATGGTGGATGAGCTGTGTTTGAAGCTTTGTGAAAAGCCCGATGGGGAGGCTGCTAAGAGAGTTCGATGGTGCAGGCATGAGGTGGGGGTTCTCAAAGTTAATTGCGATGCCTTTGTAGTGTAGAACAGATGGGGCGTCGGAGTTATCGACAGGAATTCAAATGGGGTGATGGTTTTTGCAGGTTCAAGAGATATTCAAAGGGACTTGGAAGTTGATTTGGTAGAGGCGGAGGTGATTTTATGGGGAACGGAGTTAGCAATCCAATCGGGTTAGAGAAAGGTGATGTTTGAGTCGGATTGTTTATCAATCATAACCAAATTGAAGTAGGGTACCATTGATCGCACGGTTGTTGGTGTCCTTGTGGCTCGGATTCTGGTAAGAGCTTGGGAGTTTGATTTCTGTGAATGGTCTTTCATTCGACGAGAGGGCAATGGAGTTGCACATTGGCCAGCTACCAATTTATTTTCTAGTTCTCTTATTTTCAATTCGGATTCTAGTTTTCCGTCTTCGTTATGTGATGTACTTGCTTTTGACGTTGGAGGTTAATTAAAAGGTTTGTTTATCAAAAAAAAGAAAGAGGCTCAATTACGCAGTTTTACCACGAGTAGCCTTTCAAAAGTCGCGCGAGATCATAAAAATGGACGGAGAAGATGGATTTATATTGGAAAGTTTCGTATCTAAGGTTCAACGTGGGAACTTAATTCTCGGAAACTTAATTTTCTAGGAAGTAGTTTTCTGTGAATTAAAATTCATGAAACTAAAAAATTATGTTTGGTTAATTTTGTATAAGTCGAGAAATTAAAAAAATTTAATTATATTTATAATTATAGGAAGTATAGTGCAACTTATCTACGTTACCATAAAAAGGTTGTGCTTTGTGGGAAATTGACGTTGAACCTAACGAGGGCTCATAATATAATTCACTCTCTTGTAACATATTAATAAAATTATAGAATATTACTTGTTTAATTCATTTTACGCTTAACCATCCCCTAAATTCGAATTTTCAAAGAACTATTCATTAAACCTATTTCATTACCAACAAACCACCCTCAATAACTTTCCGTTCATATTTTCGTTAAAAAGTGTAAAACGTCCATTTTACCATTGGTTTATTTAAAAAATGCTAAAACATACTATATTTAATTATCCATTTTACTCTTTCTTCATCTTCAACCTTGATTATGAATTGTGGGGGAATTTTCAATGAATTTGAATTCGAACTTTTGGTGAATTAGGTATTTTAATCTTGTATTGGGTGAATTTGAGTTTGAATTATGTGAGTTTTTAAGGCTTGAATTTCAACTTAAGAACACCGATTCCATTGTTAAACTTGAATTCTTCGGTTTTCTCGAAAAAAATCAACCCTTCTAGTTGTTAATTCTATATTTGGAGCCTAGATCCATGTTTCCCACCCTTTACTTCATAAAAGCGCTCTGCTTCCTCATCAAATCGACTCACTATCCATCGTCGATTGATGTCACCATAGTCCACTCTTGGCGATGCCACCACCATCATGCTCGTCTTGCATTCCCAATTAAGTCCATAGTCAACAATGGCTCCACTCTTCACGAACGCCACTTTCACCATTGTCACTGCAAGGATTGCGTGAATAGTAAAAAAGAAAGGAGGAGGACAAGCAATTCTAGATGAAAAGTAAGGGTAAAATCGTCCTTTTTAGGTATTTAGCAGATTTTTGTACAAAAACTGGTCATGGGTGGTTCATTGGTAGTAGAATGGTTTTAATGGTATGTTCTTTGAAAAAATGAAATTCCGCAGGTGGTTAAGTATAGAATGACGTGTATAGCGGCCGATTTCATGTAATTCGGTATGACATATTTCACTTTCGTTTAAGGAAAAATTTATTTGGTACCCGTGAGCTTTTTATTTTTTCGGATGGTACCCTAAAAAGTTTTTCGAGATGACACCTCCAAGCTTTGATACAAATTCGCCTGGTAACCCTAAGTTTAATTTTCCTTTACCCGATTTAAACTTATGCTAAAATTGTAATTAAAAAAGGAAAAAAATTTAGTAAAATAAAAAAGATTTAACTAATTAAAACAAAAAAAGCATCTCGTAAAAAAATAAAAAATTAATGTACATAGTTTATTTAATTTTATTATTAATGCACACGATTTATTCTTCATCACACACAAGCACAAATGTTAAGGGGCTGACGACGTATGCTAATAGTTAATTCTTTCATTTAAATAAGCAAGAAGGTCAAACAGAAGCCCAAAATAAAAAAACCCATTAACCGGATGTCGTCAACAATTGGTATACGTCAATATTTGTGTCCATAAGAGGTTGACATTTGTTACTATTGATGGGCCTAAATTTCCAGCCGCATCTCCCTCAAAGTGGCTACGTCCTCACACTCGCTACCTACGCTACTCTACCTATTTACGCTAGCAGAAGACGAACTGATTGTTTCTAGAAGGAATTCAAACAATCCCTGAACGCTCGATTAATGGCCATTGAAGAAGATTTCTGAAGAATTACATAACCTACCCATATTTAATAAGTTGTGATTTGATGTAATGAAAGCAAAGGTAGATTAATGGTTCATCAGAAAAGAATTATAAAAAGTAGTATAAATATGAATTCAAGCTTAAGGAGTAAGAATTGGACTGTAATATACTAATATGTAATATTAGACAAAGACATACAAGGAAACTAGTCATTGCCATCGTTGGCACGCCGCAAGACTCGGCATTGGCTGACACCACGCAACAACAACCGCAACTCCCGCGCGGGTCGCGCACGCGCGCCCGTGCCAAGGCTATCGACACCGTTGTTGGCGCCACTATCATGCCTATCGCAACCGTGGTGTCTGTGCCACCAGCCCGTCTCACACGCCAACCAAGACCAATGTCGTAAGGACAAGTGCCACACCGAGCCTAGCCAGCCTCTACTTCAACGAATCGATTCTGTCATCGATTTTAGGCAAGGCGAAGACACTCGGGTGCTTCGAAGTGACCTAATTGCTTATGATCCGTCTTCGGATGCCTACGCCGAAGACCAAGGTGTGTCCTATCTTTCACCCCTATTTATGATTCTTATGATCCAAGAGATGATCGTTACTATGCCACGACATCTCATCGTACCTAGCCTTGCCAACAACACGTTGACGATGTCGGGCGCGTCGGCTTTACAGAATGCGTGACCAACACTTTCCGGCACCAGTTTTGGATAATGATTATTATGCTCGTGACCTTAGAGCTTATGATAGGGAACCTACTCGTACATCACAATTAACATGCTTCCTTGAGGTACAACTCCGCTAAGCCGATTATTCATGAAGACTTAGGAGTTCGATGACGAACAAATCGAAGACTCAGGCATGGTTAATCCTGATAATTTTCCACCTTTGGGTGATCCTCTTGAATTGGATGAGCTCCCATCAGATTGGATTCCACCAACCCCAGCCCATGAATATAGCAATGCTCAAACGCGCCAAAATCGGAGCGCCCATGACCATGTTGCCGAGTGACGCGCCCAAGGCCCGCCTGGCACCATGACCGAGAGCAAGGCTGCAATTATGAGCATGTGCCAACCCGCCATTGGCCACCCATTGATCGTGGCTATGACATGCGTGTTGGTCAAGATAGAACCGTTTGAAGGGCACTATGGACCCGACGGTTTTTTTAGAGTGGGTCACTGGGACGATACATATTTTGTGCTATTGTATTATTCCCGCATAGAGCATGTACAAGTGGCTACTTTACATTTCCATGGCTCAACCCGGGTTTGGTGGCAACGCTTTCTAGATGACCGTATGTGCCGGAATCTTACCCAAGTGACCACATGAGAACAATTGGTCTATGTTATGACCCAAAAATACATACCAACTGATTACCTTAATTAAATTGGGCATTTAGCCATCTGTAAGGCTTTCTAATGTCTCCATGCCTTTTTGTCCTGGGCATGCAGTACTTATTCCACCTCATCCAATCCCACACCCAAAACCCAAACATCAATTTCCACAAAAAATGTTCTCGACCTAAAATCACTCGTTTTTATTTCATAAATGACCTTCTCTTGTTCTATATGGGTGATTTTTATTTTGTCCAAATTCTTAATGATGCCCTAGATGACTTCAGGGAAATCTCAAGGTCGAAGGCCATTTCGCTCGAATCTAAGATCTATGGCGGGGGCACGCCACATCATGATCAAGAAAGCATTAGAAAACTCCAGTAGTAGTGCGCTTCCTCTAGAGAGAGAAACTCTCCGTTCTCTCTACTCAACCAGCTTGCACACCCCTCTTGCTTCGGCAAGGGCCTACCTCACGTGGCCCTTTTTTCAATGCTCAAGGTGCACATCCTCACGAGCCACCTTCGAGCAGGAGTGAACCGGTGGTCCTAGTGCTTGACGACGTGGTTCCCTCTTGGACTACCTTCTCCTTCCACTTTGTTTGTTTCGTCTAGCCTCCCCAAATTCCTCTTTTGGTGTTGTGTTAGTGATGACTCTCTAGGCTCGGTTTGGTTTGTGTTTGTGAGCTTGGAGCCGGCCTTGATCGTGCACTCCATTGCCATGGGGAAGGCCAAAGCTTCCTCCTCATCCCAGGGGGGTGGAGACTCCACAAAGTATCTACTAGATAAGTCGGCCTCCTCCATAGGTGGAGGCAAGGGTGGAAGTAACAAGAAAAGGAGCTCAAGGGTTTCAAAGAAGATGGTAGAGGGTGATGGCAAAAAGGCTCCCAAACCCGCCTTTGATGGTGGAAATAAGCTTGAAAATGAAGATATGGGCTCAAATGGAGTTGGAGATGAAGAAATGGTGGCCAACTTAAGAAATCCTCTCTTTGATGATGAAAATGGAGATGATGATGGTGGCTTTTTGGCGCTCACCAGCCACGTTCCTCCACCGCCAACTATGGTGGAGCATGAGCAACAAGTCCCGGCGGTGAAACCAATTTAAAATCCTAGCCCTACGGCGCCTTGGAGAGTGGAGATGGCGCACACCCCCTTTCGGCAAACTCCCAACCTACCAATGTGCCGCCCATGCCCCTTGTAGGCACATTTGTGGAAAAGGACTCACAAAACTTCTCACGTGAACATGGGGACAATTCAGACACTGACCCAAACCTTGAAGACACCCCTGGCACGTCACTTTCAATAGCAGATCCCACCCCGCCTTTGCACGTTGCTTTCGTGCCCGGATCCCATCGCCATCAAAGCAGCCCCAAGCGTTGACTAGGGTGTCGATACATTAGATCCTAGCGCATCAACGTCCCATGCCACTACCCAGGTCCTAGCACATGCTGGCACAAGCAACCTGACTCTAATGCGTCGCGCCTTCGCACCTATTGCACCCTTGCCAACCCACCTAACCCCAACCCCACTGGCACGGTTCACCAAATCCATGGACTCCCACCCCTTGTGCCAGCGAAATACACCAACGCCCAACCCCGGATGCGGACTAGCTCGAGGACTCCCACCCCTTGAACATGCTGGTTTGAACCCGATTGCGCCACAACCCAACACCGGGGGCCCAAACTACAGTACGATGGTGTCCAGACCCGGTTCTAGCCATACTCGACCCAATGCTTGGGTGGCTAATCCAATTTTTTTTATGAACTCCAGGCTTGGATGCAAGCTCGAATACACGCCACCCACCTCGAATAGAGTCTCCATTAAGTGCTCCGAAGGACTCCCAATGCAAGTGGTTTGGGGATGGTCCTTGCTTGGCCAATATCTTGGCTACCACCCGAGCAACTTCTTGATCAATGATTTAAGGAAGCAATGGGCTATTCGATCAAGATACCAGGAAGAAGAAGGGTGGATGATATTACCCTTTGACTCGGAAGAGGATTGTGACAAAGTGCTCAAAGGTGGCCCATGCTTCATTCAGGGTAAGCCTCTCATCCTTAAGCACATTCAGGATAAGTTTTCTTTCAATAGGAAGGATATTGTCACCATTCCTCTATGGGTTCGATTATGGTCTTGCTAAGGACTATTGGACCACACCCATCCTTGGTCGCATTGCCTCTCATGTTGGCAAGCCCCTCTACGTGGACCCGATGACTAATGAAATGAAGAGGGGTGCATATGCTCGAGTGCTTATGGAAATCAACTTTGCCTCGACCATTACAAGGGAGGTAGCTTTAGATTTTGATGATGGTGTCTCTCTTGATTGCAAATATTTTATTGAGAATGAGCCCTTGTATTGCAAGGATTGTTGTTCCTTTGGACATGTAGATGGGGAGTGCTCATTCAAGGAAAAAAGAGAAGTCGTGGGTGTCATGGCCTTGAAGAGCATAACTCGAAGAGATGGGAAACTAGTCGGGGATGGTGGTTCCTTGGAAGCTAATGTTTGCAAGGAGGCGCTCCCACCAAATGACTCCATCGAGAAGGGTCCAATGTCCCCAAAAGCGAGCTTGGCCACCAACACCGAAGGATCAAAGGATATTGCCACCTCTAAGAGTGCGAGAAAAAATGGGAAACACAAAAAGGAGGAGCAACCTCAAATGATCCTCCCTTCGGTGAAAAACAAGGTGACATTGGGACTATGAGTGAAACACATGGTGAGGTGAACACTCTCCCTACTTGGAAGAGAATGACATCCTTAAGGGGGGTGACCGAAAGTGAGACTGACTCCAAAAGTGAGAATTGGAGGCACAAGAGAGTGAGGGTGAGAGTCAGGAAGAGGTGGACCATAATCCCGGAGTGTCTTCGTCGAAGGAGGTGATTGCTAGCGTGGAGGAGGATGACCAAGTCTCGTTCAACTATGTTGAGGATGGAAGAGGTGGGAGCCGCGAGGAGGATGCACCCTTTGAGTTGTATATTTCCAAATCCGGGAAGAAGAAGGTTTGGAGAGAAACGCAAAGGGTCACGGTTCTTGGACTTCCGAACCAAGGGAAATGGCCAAGCACGCACACAAGAACCACGAGGAGCTTGGTTAGGGCCGAGAAGGGGAACGAAAAGATAGTGGCCCCATGAGAATCATCTCTTAGAACATCCAGGTGCTTTGCCATCCCCGAAAACAAAATGGCTTGCAGGATGTGATTCGTGATCATGATGCTAAGGTATGTGGCATTTTTGAAACAAAGTGTGTTAACTATGATTTATTTGAGTTGACTAGCCGTGTGGCCTCGGGTTGCATGGGAGCATTCTTCCAATTTTCATCTTGATTATCGGGTTCAGATTCTTGTCATTTGGGATCTGGTCTTTATGGAGGATGATATTGTAGGGTGCTCTGTGTAACACATTGGTTGTCTTATCACTTGTAAGACTATCGGTGTGGTGTACGGTTGTTGCTTTGTGTATGGGTTGCATAGTGTGGTGGATAGGAGGCTGATTTAGAGACATGTGGATGAGCTTTTTGAGGCTCATGACATGCCATGGATGGTGTTGGTTGATTTCAATAATGTTATGGCCGATGAGGAGAGGATCCATGTGGAGTCAGTCACCAATTGTGAGTGCAAGGTTATGATTGATGCTTGTTGACGACTCGGGCTTGTTGATGCGCCGAGTACAAGACACAACCCTTTCACTTGGACCAACCACATCGTTTGGAGAAAGCTTGATCGGGTCATGGTAAATTGTAATTGGCTCAATATTGATTTCTTTTGTCATAATAATTTTTCGGACATGTGGCACCTTTCGGACAACAAGCCGGGCATTGTGTCCTTTCGCAGGGTGGCCGGGAATGGCAAGAAAAGCTTTATGTTCTTCAATATGTGGGTGGATCATCCGAGCTTCATGAGTGTGGTTCGAGACGTGTGGGTGTCTCAAGTCCGGAGCACCTACCAATTCCGGCTATGCAAGCTCCTCCAAGGCATGAAGGCGCCTTTGAGATCTCTTAACCGGTTGGAGTTTAGTCATACTTCCTCTAGGGCGGACGACGCCAACCTCACCCTCTCCCTTACCCTTGAGGATCTCCGGCTGAATTCTAATTCCTTGGAGGCCAAGAAGACGATGGAGCATGCTAGAAAGGAAGCCAAGAGATTGAATGATGCTGAGGCGAGCTTCCTTAGCCAACAAGCCAAGGCCAAATACATCCTCCAAAGCAACCGATGCACCAAGTACTTCCATCGCTTGATGAGGGCTAATGCACGGCGTGCCCATATTCCCGCCATTAGCCAGCAAGATGGGAGCCACACTACTTCCATTGATGGTGTCGCTAAAGAGTTTGTGGGCTTTTTCAAAGGCCTCTTTGGTTCGAAGATGTCGTGGTCGAGCCGGATCTGAGACTTTGCTCCTAGCGCCCAAGTGTCGGACTCGGATGGTATCATGCTTGCTAGGCCTAATTCCATCTGTGAGATCAAGGCTTACCTTTGGTCCATTAGAGATGAGAAGGTCCCCGGGTGATACGTGATCGCCTCGGATTACTCCTTGTTGATCAAGTATTGCAACCTCACAGGACCCGATCTTGCCTTGTAATCGAATTTTCAAACCTAAAACACTCTCAAAGTTGACAACTTGTTGCACAAGGAATCTCAAAACTCGAATTGACTATGAAACAAATGGAATTTCATTCGATAGGATAATTCAAATAGATAGTTCAATTGAATTGGCTCTAACGCTAAATTCAATTGATGAACTAGTGTTAATTTTTAACAATCAATCTAGAACTATACTAGATGAACACTTATCAAAACAAATCTAATTATGAACGATTGAATGTTAGAGAGATCGAGTTAGATGATGATGTTGGTCGACTTCTCCAATATTGAAAGCAAGAATACGTTAATTATTTTTGGCCCAAAGACTAGATAAAACCAATTTAGGGTTTATCTAATCTCAAGATGATTTTACTAATGAAAAATGCAAATTATTTAAAGGATTACAAAGCAAGATCTCTTGGAGAACAAGCCAAATCCCAGCCGACCCTATAAGGGTATTTTTGGGCTTTTTCTTGCTTCTCAAGATATCATAAAATAATATAGAATAACTAACTAAGATTCCCTTATATTAAATAAATCAAATAAAGATTTATCTGACTTATTTAAATAAGGAAACTCCTAACAAACTCCTAACAACTTAAAGATAACAAGAAAAATAGGAGAGAGAAATAATCAGCCAACTAACATAACCTAATTGCTGAAAATCTCTTTTATTTGTTGAATAAAAATTGTCCATAAAATAAATAATAACTAAGATATTTTCCTATTTAGATTGGTCAAGTCAAAGAGTTGACTTTGACCCATGTAACAACTTATCTTACCCGGTCACTTACTAAATTCAGCTCTAAAGTAAGACAAGCTATTCCATGTATCCAAATTAAGAAAAATGTGTTAATACTAGCCCATTCCCCTAAAAAAGTTATTAATTGTAAAAATGCCTTTATTTTTTTAAATTTGTATCAATGCCCAAAAAAAAGACTCAATGCCCAATTTAATTGTACAAATGTTCAAATCAGTTGTTTGACTATTTTTTTAAAAATAATTAAATTCCTAATTTCAATTAAATTCTATTCCATAAAAAAAAATTAAAAAATGATAAAAATCAGTGTAGTGTTTGCACAATTCCACTCATCTAGATTTTATTGAAGTGAACGATTCACTGGTGCATGTACGTTGATCCATCAAAGCCACGGAATAGAAAACAATTTTTTCAGTTTAATCAATTCACTGGTGCATGTTGATCCATCAAAGCCATGAAATAGAAAACAATTTTTTCAGTTTAATCAAGTTTTATGGCACTGGCTTCGCAAGGTACTTATGTAGCAATTGGTATTTTCTTTATAAATGTGTTCTTCTAACATGCTCAATATATTCATCTTATTTTCTTGGGTGCCTTCTTTCTTTAAGTAGAGGAGCTGTTAAGGGCCATCTTAATCTGAATGGTCATTCGATCATGTACCGCGTATCCCGGTGGAAAATCAGTTTTTTTTTTCAATTTTTTGTAATGATATTTTGTATTTTGTAAATTAAAAGTAAATGTAAAATCAGAAGTTTTTTATTGTAAGAAATGCCCAAAAAGGCACTCCTTGCTATTTAATCTAAAAGAGGGCATTTTTTATATTATGAACTTTTTTAGGGGCATATGCGCAAATTCGCCTTAAGAAATAATGGTGAACAAGGCCCAATAAAGCAAAGTGGCGCCCCATTAAATATGAAACTTGGCCCAACACATCAATCCATAGAATCTGGGCTCAGCTTGTGTTGAGTCATAGTGACCTATCTCTTCTTGGTGGACTCTTCAACCATGGTTGCCAAGCGAACTAAGATAGATGTTGTTCCTTAAGCAATCTTCTTAGCACGACTTCTTGTGATTGGTCCATCAAAAGACACTCGAATCAACTCATCGACGGGGGTAGGAGACATGGCTGGTTTCACTGCATCATTCTCTACTTGAGCTCGAATCGTCTCTGATTCGACGTCGAAATCAAAATCTGGCACATAAAGTGAAAGATCAGCCACATTAAACGTTGGATGGACATTATACTCACCAGGCAAGTCGACATGATAAGCATTAGGGCCGATCCTCTTGAGGATTCAAAATGGTCCATTGCCACATTGATCTAGCTTGTTCCTTCTCTGGTTGGGAAACCTCTCCTTCCAAAGATGCACCCAAACAAGATCACTTCTTCAAAGACAATCTGTTTTCGCCCCTTGTCAACATGGGCCTTATACTTCATGGATTTTCTCTCCAAGTGCATCTTGGTCCTCTTATGTAGCTTCTTCACAATCTCAGCCCTCTTGTTAGCTTCAAAGCTTTTTTTCCCCTTGTATGGATGAGGCGTCAAGTCCACTGGCGTCCTTGGATTCAGCCCATAAACAACCTCAAAAGGGGTCATTTTAGTGGCTGAATGGATTGACCTTTTATAAGAAAATTCCACAAAAGGCAAAACATCATCCCAACGTTTGAGGTTAGCTTTAAGCATAGTCCTTAATAAAACCCCTAACGTTCTATTAGTCACAACAGTTTGCCCATCAATTTGTGGATGACATGAGGTAGAAAATAGCAATTTAGTTCCCAACTTAGACCACAAACCTTTCCAAAAATAACTCAAAAATTTAGCATCATGATCTGAAACAATAGTAGAAGGAATGCCATGCAATCTAACAATTCCCCTAAAGAACAAATCAGCAATATGCACAACTTCATCAGTCGTGTGACATGGAATAAAATGAGCCATTTTAGAAAAACGGTCTACAACCACAAAAATAGAATCTCTACCTTTCCTAGTTCTAGGCAATCCAACAATGAAGTCCATAGAAATGTCCTCCCAATGAGAACTAGGAATATGCAAGGGCTCGTACAATCCATGAGGGTTTAGTCTATATTTAGCTTTAACACAAACAACACAACTTTTGACAAATCTAAGCACATAATTACTCATCTTAGGCCAATAGTAGTGTTCTTTTAAGTCTTCAAGTGTTTTCTCTAACCCTCTATGTCCTCTTGATTCATGCACTTCATTAGTTAACAGCCTACGTATACTAGATGAAGGTATGCATAATTTTCCAGCTTTGAACAAATAACCATCATCTATTAAGTAAGAGTCAAATTCTCCCCTAGACATGCAATTCTTATAAATTTCAGCAAAGCGAGGATCACTAGCATACAATTCCCTAATCATTGCAAATCCAACGATTTTCACATCACATTGGTTCAAGAGAACGTACCTGCGAGAAAGGGCGTTAGCTACCACATTCTCTTTGCCTTTCTTATGCTTTACAACATAAGGAAAGGACTCCATGATTTCAACCCATCTTGCATGTCGCCTGCTAAGTCTAGATTGGCCTTTCAAATACTTCAAGGCCTCATGATCAGACTGAATTACAAACTCTTTAGGCCACAAATAATGAGACCAAGTTTTCAAAACCCTAATCAATGCATACAATTTTTTTTTATCATAAGTAGGGTAATTCAACTCATCCCCACTAAGCTTTTCACTAAAATAAGATATGGGTTTCTTGTCTTGCAAGAGGACACCTCCTATGCCATGTCCTGATACATCCACCTCAATCTCAAATGCCTTAGAGAAATCAAGGAGCTGAAGCATCGGGGCATTTCACAACCTGTCCTTCAAAGTGTTGAAGGCATTCTCTTGTTGCTCTCTCCATTTGAATGACGTGTCTTTCTTTGTAAGCTCATGGAGAGGGGATGTAGTTGTGCTGAAATCACACACGAACCGTCTATAGAAGCCAGCCAAGCCGAGAAAAGAACGAACCATTGTTGGTGTAGTCGGTTGAGGCCACTCCTTGATAGCCTTGATCTTCTCTTCATCTACCTTTAGACACAACAAAACCAAGAAAAACAGTAGATTCCGAACAAAAAGAACACTTCTTCAAATTAACATTAAGCTTTTCCAATCTCAAAGTGTCCAAAACAGCCCTAAGATGATCTACATGTTTATGCAAAGTTTTGCTATAGACTAAGATATCATCAAAGTAGACTACAACAAACTTACCTAAGTATTTTCTTAAGACATGGTTCATAAGCCTCATAAATGTACTAGGTGCATTAGTTAATCCAAAAGGCATTACTAACCATTCATATAAACCATACTTAGTCTTAAAAGCAGTTTTCCACTCATCCCCTTCCCTCATCCTAATTTGATGTACCCACTTCTTAAATCAATATTAGAAAAGAAATTAGCACCATGCAATTCATCAATCATAGCATCTAATCTAGGGATGGGATGGAAGTACTTAACTGTTATTTGGTTGATCGCCCTGCAATCAACACACATCCTCCAAGTGCCATCCTTCTTTGGCACCAAAATCACCGGAACCGCACAGGGGCTTAGTGACCACGTACATAGCCCTTGTCCATGAGGTCTTGAACTTGTCTTTGAAGCTCATTGGTCTCCTCTGGACTCGCTCTATAAGCTGCATGGTATGGTATAGAAGCACCAGGCACCAAATCAATTTGATGCTCAATGCCTCTCATTGGTGGAAGGCCTTGTGACAACTCTTTGGGCATGACATCCTCAAATTCATGTAAAAGATCCTGAATACACTTTGGAAGATGATAAATATCTTGATTTATGACTAGTATTTCTTTCCTCATAAGCATCAAACAATAAGAATTAGGAATAGGGAAAGAAGTACTAGACTGTGCTATGAGAGAGCGCTTCTCTACTCCGCCTTTTAAACAGATTTTTGGGTCAGTTTTAGGGCGTTTTTCTTCATGTATTGTATCTCACTGAATTTATGAGTTTCTCCCAAAATTTGAGTCAAAACGCTCGAGTGGTTTGGGAGATAGCTCCGTTTCCATCTCAGTTGCACCGTCAGAAGTGTGGCTCGGCACTTTTGACGATTTTGGGCAAATATCTGGGCGTTTTTTGTCCCATTCAGTAGCTCCTATTGTGTTTGATGTTGTCCCAAAATGTGGACCAATTTCAACGGGTGGAGACTGGGTAACGTCGTCCATCTTTGCAACTGCATCGGGCGCCGAACGCTGCTTGGCTGCCTTGGCCATTGCTTCGGCTGCCTCTTGCTCTTCTTTGGCACGCCTTAGTTCCCTAGCTTGGTCTCTTCGTAAATGTTCTTGTAAAACTTGTTGGGGAGACAATGGTAGAAGAGAAACTCTCCTCCCGTCATAGTTAAACGAATAGGTATTAAGCATGCCATCATAAATAACTCTCCTATCGAATAACCATGGTCTACCAAGCAAGATATGAGTGCATTCCATGTTTACCACATCACACATAATATCATCAACATAATTAACAATGGAAACACGGACTAAGCACTGATGTGTAATAAGATTAGGACCATCTGAATCATTAATTCCATTAAGACCATAACTAGTAGCCCTAGGTTGTGTTTTTAATTGTAAGTGATCAACTGCCCTAGCATTTATAATGTTACAACAGCTACCACTATCAATTATCATGCACAACACTTGATTCTTCATTGTACACCTAGTATGAAAAATATTTTCCCTTTGATCTAGCCTAGGTGTTTCTTGCAAAGTAAGAGTACGCATAGTTACCAAAGTTAAGGGTTGTTCTGTGCAATCAGGCTCAATTGCCTCTATGTCGTCCCCTTCATTGCCAAGATTCTCCTCCTCCACTTGATTTGGAGGTATCTCTTCATCACTCACATAACCACCATTAGTGGTAAGGAGCACTTGCTTTTGGTTTGGACAATCTTTAGCTAAATGGCCTCTTCCTTGACACTTGTAGCACACAATGTCTCTTGTCCTTGGCTGTGTTTGAGGGCCATTCATGGGACGGATAGGGGTCAATGTACCTGGTTTAGGTGAGCTGAAGCTCCCATTTGCTGCATAGAAAGGTTAGAAGAATAAGAATTGGAATTTGAACTAGAGTTAGATGTATACCTTTTTGTTGCATTCCAAGCGTCCTTCTTCTTCCTTTGATGTTGCTCATAGAGTAGTTGGGCTGAATGTACTAATGCATTGAGATCCTTGATTTGTTGAATCTCAAATGTGTCTTTGATAGCTTGAGTCAGTCCAGCCATGAATTGGGTACTTAAAGACCTCTGAGAATGGTGAATTCCAGCCTTGAAGCTCAAATCTTCAAGCTCATTGAAGTATTCGGTTGGGGACTTGAGACCTTGTTTGCACGTGACCACTTTAAGTCTCATGTTCTCGGTATGTTCTTCAGGCACATACTTCATTCTCATCACAAACTTCAGCTGGTTCCAAGTCTCAATAGGAGCCAACGCCTTTCGATCTCTATCCTCCTTCATTCGAAACCACCAATTTCTAGCGGTCCTAACAAAGTGGATTACAACAACAGCCACTTTTTCCATTCTTCATAGCCCATGTGATCTAGAATGAAGCTAGTATCTTGCTCCCACTCTAGATATTGTTTAGGGCTAAGCTCTCCATTGAAAGGTTCAATTTTGATCTTAATATCCCTTTTCCAATTTGAGCCATTTTTTGGTTGTTGTTGTTGATGTTTGACCTCCTTACTTCATAAGCCGATGGAATTTCTTCTACATCTTCAGCTTGATTGTAGAAATCATCAAGGGGAGGGTGCCATGGGCGTTGTTCTTCCCCGGGATAGCCATAAGTCATATCATCATAAGGATTGTTAAATTGTTGTTGTTGATAATGAGTGGCTTGATGGAAATGTGCCAACTGCCTTGTGTATGGTGGTTGGTGGGTGATCGGCGGATGCCTAAACAAATTGCGACACCTTCTTCCTCAGCCACCATTAGGTGAATAATGGCCTTGGAGGTCGTGGTCTCCTGGATAGTTAGCTAGTAGATCATGCTCTTCGTCTTCCACTTGTTGCTTGCGTTTGTTGCTAGCTGAGGCTTGATTTGGATCAACTTGTTGTTGTAGAGAAGGGGCATCTTTTTGAATTGATTGTGAGCTTTCTCTAAGTGATGCAATTTTCTCTTCCATCCTCTGCAATCTCGGATTCAAAGCTGCACTCACAACTTCAATTGCCCTTTGTTGACCCTCTTTCACGCCATCACTAATGGCCAATCTAATGAAATCGATGGCCTCCTTAGACAAGTTAAAAATAGTTGGGTTGGGTTCTTCTTCAATTGCCATCTCTTAGCCTGCAATGGTCACAAAAAGAACAATAGAGTAGTGTGTTCCAAAAAGCAAACATGATAAGCAATATTACACCGTTATCAAGCCAAAACTTGCCTCAAAGCAATCCAAGTCAATCAATTCAGTTTTTGGGTTGAAAGAGGTAGTAATGGTGTAGATATGGTGTTGTAATGATAAATAAAGGAAAAACACAACTTAAGTAATTGGCAAGTATGCAACTAGAGAAGCAATGCACAATTTCCCTTTATAAGCCTTAAAGAACATGCAATCTCTCAATTGACCCTTTAGCAAGACAAGTAATGCCAATCAATGCAAGCAAGGATAGAAAAAGGGTAGGTTTGTTGATTTTTGTAGTGTTGTCACAATTGCATACAAAGTAATCACCAACTAATTTTTAGCAAGCAATCACTAGGGGTGAAAGTAGCTTAAAACTAGATAGGGTAGATCACTTCTTTTTGATCTAACACAATTTGATTTTCTTTTTTTTTTTGTATTATGCACAAACTACTAGAATGTGCTGAATGTAAACAACAAGAAAAGAACAATGCAAGGATAACAAACTGATTTTTTTTATAAGTGATTTTTGCTGCCAATGAAACTATCTAGAAGCCAAAAACAACAAGAAAGAAAGGGGTAGGTCAAAATTATGGGATGCAATTACAAAAATATGAATCTCAATCAATCATGCAATGTTAATTGAAAACTCATAAAACTGTAGGAATAGAATGTTAATCTAAAATTGCAACAAAACTCAACCAATTAACCATAAACATGCATCAAATCCCTTAAATATCTCCTAGGTAGTTAGTTACTTGGAGGGCAAGCAACAAACAAAGGGTAATTAGGGTTTGGGTGTCGAACAACACGGGGGGGGGGTTTGTAGTGGTGGTGACGAAAATTTGGTGGCTTTGTATAGAAAAATCAAAATTCGGTCTAAAAAATTGTAACTTTGGGTAAAGGTGAGATTTTTGGGATAAAAAATTGAATTAATCAACTAGAAAGCAAATTAAGGTAATAAAGACACTGGATGAATGATACCACTTGATACGTGACCGCCTCGGATTTTTGATCAAGTATTGCAACCTCACAGGACCCAATCTTTCCTTGTAATCGAATTTTCAAACCTAAAACACTCTCAAAGTTAAAAACTTGTTGCACAAGGAATCTCAAAACTTGAATTGACTATGAAACGAATGAAATTTGATTCAATAGTATAATTCAAATAGATAGTTCAATTGAATTGGCTCTAACACTAAATTCAATTGATGAACTATTATTGATCTTTAACAATCAATCTAGAACTAAACTGGATGAACACTTATCAAAACAAATCTAATTATGAACGATTGAATGAGAGAGAGATCGAGTGAGATGATGATGTTGGTCGACTTCTCTAATATTGAAAGCAAGAACATTTTAATTATTTTTGGCCCAAAGACTAGATAAAAACAATTTAGGGTTTATCTAATCTCAAGTTGATTTTTACTAATGAAAAATGCAAAGTATTTAAAGGAGTACAAAGCAAGATCTCTTGGAGAACAAGCGAAATCCCAACTGGCCCTATAAGGGTATTTTTGGGCTTTTGATTGCTTCCCAAGATATCAAAAAATAATCTAGAATAACTAACTAAGATTCTCTTATATTAAATAAATCAAATAAATATTTATCTGACTTATTTAAATAAGGAAACTCCTAACAAACTCCTAAAAACATAAAGATAATAAGAAAAATAGGAGAGAGAAATAATGAGCCAACTGACATAACCTAATGGCCGAAAATCTCTTTTATTTGCTGAATAAAAATTGTCCATAAAATAAATAATAACTAAGATATTTTCCTATTTAGATTGGTCAAGTCAAAGAATTGACTTTGACCCATATAACAACTTATCTTACCCGGTCACTTACTAAATTCAGCCCTAAAGTAAGACAAGCTATTCCATATATCTAAATTAAGAAATAATGGTGAACAAGGCCCAATAAAGCAAAGTCGCACCCCATTCAATGTGAAACTCGGCCCAACACATCAATCCATAGAATCCAGGCTCAGCTTGTGTTGAATCATAGTGACCCATCTCTTCTTGGTGGACTCTTCAACCATGGCTGCCAAGCAAACTAAGATAGATGTTGTTCCTTGAGCAATCTTCTTAGCTCGACTTCTTGTGATTGGTCCATCAATAGGCACTCGAATCAACTCATCGACGTTGGTAGGAGACATGGCTGGTTTCACTGCATCACCGGGCCCAATGGCTTCATGTCGAAATTCTTCAAGGCCACTTGGGACATCACCGGGGGAGAGTTGTGTGCGACGGTCAAGGAGTTCTTCACCAACGGCAAGCTTCTCCGGCAACTCAACCACACCATTATTTCCCTCATTCCAAATGATGAGCAACCCTCTCTTGTTGAGCACTACCGAACCATCTCTTGTTGCAACGTGGTGTACAAGGTCATCTCCAAAATCATGACTAATAGACTTGGCAAGTGTCTTGGCCAACTCATCAATCCGGCCTAAAGCGCTTTTGTGGCGGGCCGCTTGATTGCAGACAATGTCTTTCTTGTCCAAGAGCTTTTGAGGAGATATGAGGTGAAGCAGGACACGAGGCGATGTTTCTTGAACGTTGATCTTTCCAAGGCTTATGACACCATTTCTTGGAAGTTTCCTCGGTTTGCCCTCACTAGAATCGGGCTCGGTTTGAGATTTGTGGAGTGGATCATGGAGTGCGTCTCCTCGGCCACGTACTCCACCAAAATCAACAAAGACATCCATGACTTCTTTCCCGGGAAGCGCGGCCTCCGCGAAGGTGACCCCCTCTCCCCCCTCCTCTTTGTGATTTGTATGGAGTTCCTTTCCCGGTTGATTATGAGGGAAACTTCTAGAGGCTCCTTCCGCTTTCACCAATTTTGTGATGATTTAAGGCTCTCCCACCTTATCTTTGTCGATGATGTGGTGTTATTTTGTCGGGGGGACTTGGAGTCGATGAGTGCCCTTATGAGGTGCTTGAGGAGGTTTGAGAAGATGTCGGGTTTGGCCGTGAGTGTGGGCAAGTCTTCCATTTTTCTTGCTTCGGTGTCGGAGCGTGAAAGGGCCTTTTTGATCGCCGAGACCGGTTTCAAAGTTGGTCCCTTCCCATTTTGATATTTTGGCATTCCTATTAGCCCTCATGCTCTTCAAGTGATACATTATAAGCCTCTTTTGGACAAGATCGAGGGTTACCTTAAGGCTTGGGCTAGGAAGATCATTTCCTTTGTTGAGAGGAGGGAGTTGATTGCCTCGGTCCTTCAAGGTTGTGAGTGGTTTTGGCTTTTCATCTTGTCGGTGCCACTTCTATCCTTAATAGCTTGATTTCCCTTTGTCTGAACTTCCTTTGGAGAAGACCTCAGGTGAAATGGTGGATGTGTGTTTACCGAGGAGGGAGGGGGCATTGGCCTCTTGGATATTGCCACTTGGAACAAGTGTTTCATGGTGAAGCACTATTGGCATATTTTGAGAAAGAGGGAGAGCTTGTGGGTTAGGTGGGTCCATCATAGATACTTGAGCATAGAGGAGGCACGTACTTGGACCCCTGATTGGCGGGACTCACCTTTTATTAAGGCCATCACCCATGCTAGAGACTTGATTGAGCATCTCGAGGGGAGGGAGGGGAACTTGGAGGACACCCTCTCGTATTGGTGCCGTGGTGGGAGGTTTAGAGTGGAAAAATGATGAGGTATTTTCGGTGGTCGTTATACCTATCAAAGAAACATTAACTTTACCAAACTCGGTAGAGCGGAAAGTAAGGGTCGATCCCACAGAGACTCGTGTAAGTGTGTTATTACTTGAATGCCAAGTAACCAAAGGGGGTTTATGAATAATTTATCTAAACTAATATGCAAACTAAAAGTAAATATGAATGCAAGAGTTGATTGTAAGAAACAAGTATAAGGAAAGCATGTTCAACTAGTTAAATCCATCATAGATATGCTTATTGATCATTGATTCTTTTGATTCTCAATTCAATTGAATAATCTATCGTGGATTATTATCCAAAACTTTATATTTAGTTGAAAGAGCTAACAGTCTGAACAACCCTAATCATCTAACAATCTAGAACAACGTCTAGATTCAATTAAACGACAGCTTTAAGTTCAAAGTATCGATAGAAATAAATACTCAACGCAAACCGCTAATCAAGTTATCTTTGGTTTATTCCCTTCTACAACTAAAAGGCCCGAACGGGTCTAAACAATTATAATTGCTACTTTATCTAATCAATCCCGAACGGGACTTGATCGGATTAGATGTAAATTAACCTAGAAATTCTATTAGGTGGTCAATCTAACAAAACCCTAGAATAATTCTGATTCAGTTAAGCACAGGGAATAAAACCTATTCAAATTGTTGAGAATCAATCAAACCTCACAATATTATGCAATCTATGATTTCAATAACTAGTCAAACACAAGGGAATTTAGCAATGCATAATTAAATTTAGAAAAACATACAAATTAGGTTCAAAGATCTCTTGAGAAAAACCTCCCTAGAAACCCTAGCCTCCAAGTTGTAAATCCAAGTTATCAAAGAGAAACTAAAAACAAGGTTTAAATATTTCTTGAAACTATCCTCAAAGCCATACTAACAAGCACATCTTCGGACAATTAATAAAAACAAGCCCAAAAAGCAAAGCCTAACGTCGTCAGCCCACATTTCCGCTTAAATCCCAATTGCGCGGGTTGCCAATTGCGCGGCCGCGTAATTTCTTCCCAACCCGCGCAATTTGGTTCTTGTAAGATTGCTTTGGTTGACATCCTCTCTTGCAAGCCGCGTTTTCTTCTTTGTCATTCTTTCCATCCTAGCTCTTCAATGATCCAATGCACCACCTTCTAACTCACTTCAACTCTTCTAACCACCACTATGATCAACCATAATCCATCCTGCTTTTACTCTTAAACCTAGAAACCTGCAAAACTGAGCAAACAAGTGCAAACTACCCGAAAACACAAGATTCTGTAAACTAAACTAAAACCAACTAAAACTAACTAAAACTTATGCAAAACCAACATAAAACATGCATCTAAACTACACGTATATGCAAGCTATCACTAAAGCCTATGAAGCCGTTAGGAGGAGAGGCCCGGTGGTTCGATGGGCCAAGGAGGTTTGGAGGGCCCGCAATACACCGAAGCATATGTTCATTCTTTGGCTTGCCACTCTTGGGAAGCTTTCTACCTATGATCGGCTTCTTTTCTTGGATATTGACCCGACATGTCGATTCTGCGGATCCGGGCTTGAGACACACTAGCACCTCTTCTTTGAGTGCCCTTATGTCCTTCGTATTTGGAGAAAGTCCGGGTTAGATTTATGATCCCGGCCTTAGCTTTGTTGGTGCCTCACACATTGGATTGGCTTAGGAGACATGCCCGAGGGAAAGGATGCCTTGCCCACGCTAGAGTTTTCACCCTCTCGGCCACGATCTACTACATCTGGCACGCCCGGAATGCTCGAGTCTTCGACAACAACCTCATCCCCCCCCCCCCCGAGGTAGTGACTAGAGTGATTATCACACATGTGTTTAGATTGCTTTATGATATTTTTCCTTCTTGTGAGATTGAGACCTTGTAGTTGTAGTAGATGTTAGCATAGTTTGGAAGGTCTACGTGCTTCTCCATTTATGCTTGGTTTGCATGGTTGGGAGGCCTATGTGGTTATCCATTCATGCACCTATGTTTGTACCACCCTCTTGGGTTTTTATTTACATCGAATTAGCCTTACACCAAAAAAGGCATTAGCAAACTCCTAGCTTTCTCTATTCACGAACATCCTATGAGATATTTGGGGATCCCTTTGTGGTCTAGACAGCTCACAATCATTGTTTAGTCGGTGTTAGGAAATCACGTTCATTAACACTAGAACAACGTCCTCAACTTTGATAATGACAAACTCCATAGGAACTAATGCTCTTTGCCAAGTATTTCTAAGTATACAGGTTGCGCGTCACTAAACAAAGATACGGAGAAACAAGTTCCCAAGGCATGGGAACTGAGGCAACGAAAGATCCCATGTCAAGGGAACTCGATCAAGATGCGACCAACGTCAGAGTTCCCAAGGAGTAGGGAACTGAGTGAACCAAAGTTCCCACATAATGGGAACTAGCTAAGGAGAACAAGATCCCCTCAAGTCAAGAGAGTTCCCAAGACAAGGGAATTGAGAAGACGAGAGTTTCCTTTGTATGGGAACCGGCGTGCATGAAAGCGACATCTCAGTGCAAATCAAGGGATCATGTCTAAATGGACAAAAGAGCCTCTCAGTGTACCAGACGACTTCAGGTTGTGCGACAGGTTGAAGACGACCATCCAACGGGTCGATGTGATCCAAGAGTTGACAAGTTTCAAATTCAAAAAAAGTCACATGTCAACCTTAAGGATCAATCTAGGAGGGCAAGGAAAAAAGAGCATTTAGGACAAATGCCTCAAATGGATTAGGGCTGAATATCACTCCTATATATACCCTTAAACAGTGACCTTGCCCACCACTTTTCACAATATACAAATTACCAAACACACAAAGAAAGAGCTAGAGAGCTTATTGAGAAGACCATTCAAGTGGTGAAAATTCCCCACTGGTGAGCTCAACTCGACGACAGTGAAAGGAGAAAGAACGAAGTTCCCAGATCCAAGGGAACTAGGTTACAGAGACAAAAGGTTGTAAGGTTTGAGTTTACTTTTGCTTTTGATTGTGAGTGTTCACTAGTGTTAGGGTTGAGAGAGTACAATAGTATTGCCTAGGGAGAGAGTCCTTGTAGGAACAAAGAAGTTTGTATTCTGCCTTGTAAACACTGAAGGTAACTAAGCAATAAAAGAAAAGGGAACTCGTTGAAAATCCTGCAAGAGGAGGTAGAGGTTTACTCATGCTTTTAGTTGATCCTCGTGGGATTCCTCTATAAGGAACTATCTCTTCTTCTTTCATTTGCTTGCTTATTTATTATTTTCGTTGTGTGTGAGAACTGTCCAATACAGTTCCCATAAACGTTTGAACTAACCTCGATCCAACAATTGATATAAGAGTGGGTGCTCTAGAGTCCAATACAGTTCCCATAAAAGGTGGAAACACACTTTTAGCTTCCCTGGAACGAAGAAGATGATGACGACGACGATGAGCCAAGAAAGGGAACTCGTCATTATCCTTAAGGGAACAACGACTCTCAAAACCGAGATATCCAAGAGTCGGTTGAACTTCCATCACTTGATGAGTCACTAGACACCTCCCAAGCTGGCTCCCTAGTTCCTCCACCCGAAGACATTCCTGAATCAAGCACCCAAGGGGAACATCGAGGGAACTCATCCAATATTGGGAGTGAAGAACCAGAAACCGTTGCACAAGTGGAGGATCCAGAGGATGAGGATCTACAAGAAGAATGTAATGACAATGGTGATAGGAACGAAGAGGAAGATCCAGATCTCTCCAATATCAATCCCAGAAACATCATATCTCCTCATGACCAAGGCGTAAAGACACGATCATCACTTCAAAACTTATGTGCGTTCAATGCTTTCTTGTTAATGGTGGAAACAAAAAATATCAAGAAAGCCCTTAAAGATTCAAACTGGATAGTGGCAATGCAAGAAGAGCTCAATCAAATTGAAAGGAACCAAGTGTGGAAGCTTGTTCCTCGTCCAAAAGGGAAGAATGTTATAGGAACAAGATAGGTGTTCCGTAACATGATGGATGACACAAGTGTTGTTTCAAGGAACAAGGAAAGGTCGGTAGCTCAGGGCTACAACCAAGAAGAAGGCATTGACTACGATGAGACCTTCGCTCGTGTAGCAAGAATTGAGGCAATCAGACTTCTAATCGCATTTGTCGCTCACAAGGGATTCAAGCTTTATCAGATGGATGTGAAGACAGCGTTCCGGAACAGAAACTTAAGAGAAGAAGTATATGTGGCTCAATCACCAGGATTTGAAGATGGGAACTTTCTAAACCACGTCTACTTTCTTCAGCGTGCCCTATACGGACTCAAGCAGGCCCCACGAGCCTGGTATGATAGGTTTGCACAATTTCTCTTGTCACATGGATACCTTTGCCGTTCCATTGACATGCCTTTGTTTCTTAAGAAAGAGTCCAATGATATTCTTATTGTTCAAGTATACGTTGTTGATATTCTTTTAGGTGCAACTAATCCCTATTCTTTGAAAAGTATAAAGATCTAATGAGTTTAGAATTTGAGATGAGCCTGATTGGGGAAGCGGATTTTCAAGTAGAGTCGATATCATGTTCGTCGTGTGTTTATGCACGCGCTTTCAAGCTAACCCCAAAGAATCACACCTGAAAGAGGTGAAGCGGATTTTCAAGTATCTCAAAGGGACTGACAACTTGTGCTTGTGGTACCCATGCAGAAGTTCCCTTGAGATTGTTGCATTTTCAGATGCAGACTTTGCTGGTCATATGATAGATAGGAAGAGCACATCATGCATGGCTCAGTTCCTAGGAGAGTGCCTAGTGTCATGGGGATCAAAGAAACAAAACTCAGTGGCGCTCTCGACGGCCGAAGCAAAATATGTGGTCGTTGCATCATGTTGTTCCCAAGTCTTATGGCTTAAGTACCAACTCATTGATTACGGTATGTCTTATGGCCTTGTTCTTATTAGATGTAATAATACTAGTGCCATAAAAATTTCAAAGAATCTCGTTCATCACTCACGTACTAAGCGTATTGATGTTCGTCATCACTTCTTACGTGATAATGTTGAGCAAGGGAACATTATTATGGAACACTATAGAACTGAAGAGCAGAGAACAAATGTTCTCACCAAAGCATTGGATAGGCGTCCCTTTGAGCACCTTCGTATGCTCTTAGGGATGGTAACTTTAAATTAAACAAGTCCTTGTTTATTCTGTCCCGGATGATTGGGTAGTTTAGTTGTTTGCATGATAGGAACCAGTTAGGAACACTGCATTCACTTTATCCTTTGTTACTAGTGTAAGGCAAACAGTTGTACGCATAGGAACTTCTTTTCTTTTTGGCCCAAAATGATCAATTTGAGTTATCTCTAACCCGCATTACAAGCCACGATGATAGTTGATCATAAGCTTACCTAGAGTCTTGGATTGGACAAACTCATCCCATGAGCCCTCCTTTTGTTCACCCTTTTCGAGTTGAAATTGTCCAAGTCCCTTTTTGTTCCCATCCCTCACATAAAGTTTGATCGAACTTGAGTTCCCTTTTGCCACTCGGTTCAACACAAGCTTTCTTTCAAGATCATGGGAACCTCACTTTCGAGTAAGACGAAACCTCTCATCTAGTAAAAAGCTCAGTCTAGGGAAGATAAAAAGGTGTGTCAGGCTATTTATTAGGGGAAGACCAACTGTGAACCACGCATTTGAATTACACCAAGGGGGAATTTCCATGTTGCAAAGCTTATTGAAGAAGTTGAAGATGAAACGATATTGACCGAGTTCATTTCTCAAGGGAAAAATGAAAAAGACAACTATGCCCCTCTACTCAAAACTATTTAAATATCGGCCTCCTCTCTCAAAGCATAGCTCATCTTCAACCCTAATTTTTTGAAACTCCCTCATGAAACGCTTTAAGGAAAGAATGGTGGCCCCTTTACAGCCCGAAGATGGCCAAGCCTTCGACACACTCCATCCTTCCCAAGAGACGCTCAGTACCAAGATCACCCACTCGAAGAACAAGCGGTGCATCAGCTCATTAACACCGTTAGCCTATGAGAAGACTCTCGTGGGCACCCCGGGAAGAGACACAAGACCAAGCAAGGACCTGCACTCATCATGCGTGGAGGAGAAGATCTACTGAGGACACCATCCACAAGGATGGAGTCCGTGAGCCTCACAATCCAACCTAGTTTTGAATATTGGGTTGGATCAAATCACTAAGGTTGAGGTTCTTGATGGTTCAAGAAGAGGATCCGAGAGATTCCCTCTGCTTAAACCAACACCCTCTTGATCTTTTTCCTTCTTTTCTACTCCTTTCTTGTTGCATCTCCTCCCTCCCAAACTTATATTTCACTCCGGACTTCCCTTCTGTACAACTTGTTTGCCTAAGTAATAAAATGGATCTTTAGTTTGAATGTGTGTTCTTTACTTTATTGTTCCGTTACTCATGCTTACTCTTTTCGATGATGCCAAAAGGGGGAAGGATAAAATGTGTGAGATGCGTTATTTTTAAGTTATCACAGTATGGCCTTTGCTAGGGGGAATATTTGCACAAAATTTGCTAAATAGGAACTACATAACCATATAAGTGGAACTCCCTACGATATGTTGTCACACTAAGGGGGAACTTGCATTAGCATAAAATGAGCATAAAATTGAATGAAATACTTGTCATTTTATTAGGGGTTTGTCATAATCAAAAAGGGGGAAATTGTTGAGTCGGTATTAGGAACTCACATTCATTAACACTGGAACAACGTCCTCAGTTTTGATAATGACAAACACCATGGAAACTAACACCAAATTGCCAAGTTTTTCAGTTTAACAGGTTGCACGTCGTAAAAGCACAAATTAACGAGTTCCCGCATCATGGGAACTAATGCAACGACGAAAAAGGAGGCGACCAACCTTAGAAGAGAATAGAGATACACACGATGGGAACAAGATAAGAGGAACAGGAATCCCTCAGAAGTCAAGAAGAGTTCCCAGGAGAAGGGAACCGTGGAGAGTTCCCTTTGGATAGGAACTGGCGCATGCGTGAAAGCGACGTCTCAACGCATTTTCAAGGATCCTGTTTATTCCGGACACAGAGGCATCTCAGACCTTCAGAGCCTCAGCAGAGAGAAGACGACCATCTAACGGTCCGGATTGATTCAAGAGTTGGCACTTCAAAATTCAAATAAAAGTCACATGTCAACCTTAAGAAATAATACTTGGAGAGCAAAGCAAAAAGGGTATTTAGGACAAATTCCTCAAGTGGATAATGGTTTCTCATCATGCTTATTTAAACCCTTCAAGAGTCACCTTGATGCTAACTTTTCCCAAATCATAAACTCCAAACTCAGAGAAAGAAGAGCTGAAGAGCTGCTTGAGTGAGAGTCATCAAGCTGGTGAAAAGTCCCCGATAGCGAGCTAATCTCGACGACGATGTAGGATAAAGAGCGAGTTCCTACGTCTAGAGGAACTCAAGAGAAGAGACAGAAGAGAGAGAGAGAGAGAGAGAGAGAGAGAGAGAGAGGTTTGAGTTTCGCTTTGTCTTTGATTGTGAGCGTTCACCGGGTTAGGGTCGAGAGAGTACATTAGTGTTGCCTAGGGAGAGAGTCCTAGTAGGAACGGAGAAGTTTGTATTCTGCCTTGTAACCTGAAGGGAACTAAGCAATAAAGAAAAGGTAACTGATTAGAAAATCCTCCAAGAGGGAGGTAGAGGTTTACTCACGCAATTAGTTGATTGTTGTGGGGTTCCTCTATAAGGGAACTATCTCTATTACTTTGTTTACCTGCTTACTTGTTTATTCTGCTGCATGTGGGAACTGTTCGATACAGTTCCCATAACTGATTTCGACTAACTTACGATCCAACAGATTGGATGAGGAGCCATGACTTCCAAGCATGGTATGTCATAGAGCGACGGAATTTCAAGGTCAATCCAAACATTAGGGACGACTTGTCCAAACGGGGCCAAAGCGAATGGCAGTGTATGAAAGCTAACTACAAAGCCAAGATGTACCTCAACAACGCAATGTGCGAGCAAGACAGCGATAGAGTGGCAAACATGGAAACATACAAGGAGATGTGGGAAGCCATTCAACAAATGCACGTAGGGAGTTACGATCTTAGAAAAGACCATTAGATGAATGCAATAAGGGAGTTCTTCAACTTCAAGACGACTATGGAGAATCGATTGATAGATATCAATCTCGCTTCGAGTCCCTATGTTCCAAGCCAATAACCCTTCTCATCACCGAGGAAGAGGTCTCCGATAAAATGAAGGTGCAATACCTTTTCAATGGGTTGACGGCGGATTGGGCTAACGAACTTACTATGTTCAAGGAAAATCCTTAGAATAGGAACTTGATGCTTCACCAAGTGTTTAGTAAACTCATTAGACATGAGAAAAGGAAGCAAGAAGACAAGCAACAATAGATGGAGAGTCGAGGCATAGCCCTCAAACTGGAGAAGGTCCTCAAATCCGTCCAAGAGCAATACGAAGAATCTGAGGAGGACGACGATGAGGAAAGCGTGCTAATCACCAAGGCCCTTCGCAACTTCTACAAGAAAGGGAAGTTTAAAGGGAACTCCAGCAGAGAGGAGGAACTATGGTCATAGTAACAAGTACCAAGACAAGGAAAAAGATTTGGTGGATGCTACATGCTACAAGTGCTACAAGAAGGGGCACTTCACAAAAAACTGTGCTTAGGGAACTGAGGAGCGAAGGCCTAACAACAACAAGAAGAAGGTCATACTCTTTTAGTTGTCGCTATGATATTGTGCAAGTTGAGATGTAGTGACCAAAAACCTCCTATTAATGTGAAAGTTAAGACTGAGGTTGTCACCGCGATCACTCTAGTAAAGAGACCAAAATCGAGCCCTCCAAAAGTCGTCAACTTGGATGGAGATTAACCGCAAGACCTGTGGCCGAACCTCCATAAGCTTTATAAACCGAAAAGACCTCATTTAGATGCCTTTATCTCTGATCTTGGATGACGTTGGTCTCCCAACAATGAAAGTAGTGTTTTTCTTTATTCAATGGACTATTGCTTTCTCGCTACTTTTATTCTCCTTCTTTTTTTTGTTTGTTGGCTCTAACCTCCCCCTTCATCTCTTGCTTCTAGGTTTTTCAAGGGATTTTGTCGATCGTGGATGACACGAGAAGGGAGAAGGATGTCATGGGGAAGGAGAACCTTGCTCTAGAGAAGGAGAAAAACCTAGTGGATGCTCACCTTGTGAAGGCCACCAATGAAAATTGAAGAGTTGAGAAGCATGTTCAAAATTTACACCCAACGGACTGTGGCGGATCGCAAGAGGATCGAGGACCTGCAAGATACCTAGAAGAGGCTCGTTAAGGATGCTGGGGAGATTGGATCCTACTTCTTGATGATATCCCGAGTTGAAACAATTAAGCACTACACCAAGGGTGAGCATAAAGACTGGAATTTAGACAACGAGCTCAAGAGCTTCCATCTTTGCCACCCTTTGGGAAATCATGTGCTTGGGTCAAAGCTTCTTGCATCCTTTGGTATTCTTTATGATACTAATACAAATGGAGATGATCTTGAGGTTGATGTTGGTAACCAATTTGAACCTACATATGGCGACAAGGAGGTGTCCGCTAATGGTGGTCGACCAGAAGATTCTAGTGATGGCGGGGAGAAGCTGGTGAGCGAGTTTGGCAAGGAAAGCGTGTCATCTGCTGAAGTCAAGGATTGAGGCCATAGGCCTTTTTTAATTTCTTTTTATTCTTGGTGCTATTTTATATTTTATGGATGTTTTAAGGCCTTGGTTGGCCAAGAAATGTTTCTTTTGGACCCATCCGTAGGTATGCGGGTTTAAGCATTTATGTCTATTGGCTATACTTTTGTTCGTTTGTTTCATGCTTCTAACGTCTTGTAGATGTGCATGAATGTTATTTATTCGAATAAGGCTTTCGAGGAGAGTGAGGACCCTTATAGAAGGTGTTCACATCAGTTGGCAGCTGCACTTTATCAGTGGGAAGCCCACATCAGTCGGCGTTCAAGCGCCTTTCTTGTGCTTTACGAACATCTGTCATTTAAAGACAATCCTTGTCGCTTGTGATTCTTAAGTTTGTAATCTCTGCCAGTATTTGGCTTATGACTAATGTAACTTTTGCATTCAAACAATAAAATGAGGCCCAGTATCTCCTCATGTCGGAATTTTTCATGTGATTTTCAAAGCTAACGATCATGATGCATATTATAAATAACAACAGCTGGTGATTCAATAAAAGTATAACACAAATCGCCTAACATTCATTACGTATGCAATGTCAAGGAAGATCATACCAGGATAATAATTAACATGATTTCATGAAGAAAAAGGTAGTAACATTCAACAAAGCAATTACCAAAAAGCAACAATCAATTGTAGTCACGCACACAATATCAAACGAAAATAACTAACTATTGTAACTCTTGCGAACGAAATCGGGTGACGACAATCGTCCGGGGTGATAAGCGACCCATAAGACCGGGTAGCACTTGGCTCCAATGGGAGTATTTAGGAAAAGAGAGCTTGAAAGGGAAATGACTAAAAATAATACTGCTTCAAATGTTCCACGTTCCAACTATGTGGTATGGCTTCTCCATCTTTGGATTCGAGCTGGTACACTCCTTGTCCGACGATTCAAAAAGGACCTTCCCAAGCTAGTGCTAGTTTGTTGGCACCAAGTTCCATAGTATTCTGGAAGACTTTTTTTAGCACCCAATCTCATACTTGGAAGACGCAAATCATGACGTTCCGGTTGTAGCTCTTGGCGACTTACTACTGGTGCTTGGCCAGTCAGACTTCGGCCTGATCCCTAAGCTCGTCGATGGAATCGAGGTCTATCGCAAGTTCCGTGCGATCTCCTCTTCCATAAGGAGACTGTAACAGGTGGTTGGTATGAGAATTTTTGTGAGAATGACCGCTTTCCACCCATGGATCAGGGAGAAAAGCGATTGCCCCGTGGCAGTGATGAGGTATTTTCAGTGGTCGTTATACCTATCAAAGAATCATAACTTAACCAAACTTAGTAAAATGGTAAGTAAGGATCGATCCCACAAAGACTCGTGTATTTATGTTATTAATTAAATGCCAAGTAATCAAGATGGGGTTTTTTTGAATGATTATCTAGTCTAAGATGCAAACTAAAAAGTAAATATGAATGCAAGGTTGATTGTAAATATATGAGAGAAATATGTTCAACTAGTTAAATCCATCATCGATATTCTTATTGGTCATTGATTCTCTTGATTCTCAATTCACTTGAATAATCTATCGTGGATTATTATCCAAACTTTATATGTAGTTGAAAGAGCTAACAGTCTAATCAACCCTAATCATCTAACAACCTAGAAGAACTTCTAGATTCAATTAAACGACAGCTTTAAGTTCAAAGTATCGATAGAAGCAAATACTTGATGCAAACAGTCATTCAAGTTATCTGTTGTTTATTTCCTTCTACAACTGAATAGCTCAAAAGGGTCCAAACAATTATAGTTGCTACTTTATCTAATTAATCACAAACAGGACTTAATCAGATTAGTTGTAAATTGACCTAGAAATTCTATTAGGTAGCTAATCTAACAAAACCCTAGAATAATTTGATTCAATTAAGCACAGGGAATAAAACCTATTCAAGTTGTTGAGAATCAATCAAACCTCACAACAATATGTAATCTATGATTTCAATAACTAGTCAAACGCAATGGATTTAGTAATGCATAATTAGATTAAAGAAAACTTACAAATTGGTTCAAAGGTTACTTCTTGAGAAAACTCTCTCAGAACAAACCCTAGCCTCCAGATTGTCTTGTAAGTTATCTAAGAAAAGGTCAAAGACAAGGTTTAAATACCCAAGACTTCCTAAGATCTATTATCCCAAAAATACATCAAACACGTCGAAAATTATATCATAAAATCCCATCTCGAAACCCATTTCGTCAGATCAACTTCTCCGCGTGAAAACAAGGTGCGCGGGCTCCCTCCAGAGTAGCTCGGTCGCGCAGCTTCATGTTATGCCTGCACCATGGCCTCGGTTCAGCATTCAGGTGACACTTCAGAGGCTGTTTTGACCCCCCCCCCCCCCTTCGAGTTGGAACTAGTACTCGGAGTAAACATGAATTGTAGATATTCGAATTAGTTTTCCAATATAACAAATTCAGGTCCATCAGATCACCATAGCTCCCAAACCAAGCATTGCAAGATAGAGGTGTCAAAACAAAAACTCCAATGATGACCCGAATTTAAGCGTTCTTTTTCCACAACTTCTTGGGTCTTGGTTCTTCCAATCTTCACTTGAACCACTCTAAGCTTCATCTTGATCCTCTAATGCACCACCATAGCCAGCTCGGATCACGTCCCCGTCTTGCTCATGTACTTAGAAACCTGCAAAACCGAGCAAAACAAGTGCAACTGCCCATAGAACATATGGAAGTTCGTCTACCCACTTCCCCTTGGCCTTGATGAATCGTTTCTTAAGGTTGGTAACAATTACTATGTTACTAGCTTTGGCTTGTCTGTTGGACTGCATGTAGGGAAGGGTAGAGGTGACGAGCTCTATGTTCCAATGCTTATAGAAATCTCTGGTCTTCCATCTTATGAATTGGGAAGTGTTGTCACAAAAGATTTCTTAAGGTAGCCAAATCTTGAAAGGGTGTTCCTTTTGATAAATGAGATTACCTGCTTATCCTTAACCTATCGATATGATTCAACTTTAATCCATTTGGAGAAGTAGTCCATCATTACGAGGAAGAAAACTCTCTGGCAGGAAGATGGTAGAAATTTTCCGACGATATCCATTCCCTATTTCATGAAGGTCCATGGAGTGAGAGTGGGATGGAAAGACTCCGATGGTTGGTGTGCAACTGGTGCGTGCCGTTGACAAGGGTCGCACTTTTGAAAAAAATTGGATGCGTCCTTCCGCATGGTTGGCCAATACCAACCTTATCGCAGGGCTTTATTAGACAAACTTATGGTCATCTTGCCTATAACGGTGAACATAATGGCCTTAAATTTTTAAGTGTCCTAGCTTATATTTTATCATTTGGAAGCTTGCCAAATACTTTCCAGTCAAGATATGGGAAGATTATTATCTTGAGAACGATCCTGATTTTCTCCAAAATGACCATGGTCATCTCTAGGAAGATTATTGTCAGCCTATTGGGTATCTTGTTGGGGTTCCTCCGGGATCATTTCCTCTATACTCACGATTTCCCCATATGTTCCAAGTGACTCTTCACCTATGTCTAGTTCACTTTGAGATGCGGGATGGTTTCTAGTGATGGTTGGGGTCGTCACATAGATCCAAGGAATCAAGGGAAATTCATTAGGGTCTATTGTCAATGCGAAATTGACTAGTGCATCGGCTTGAGCATTCTGCTCTCCAGGGACTTGCTCGTGGGAGACAAACTTGAATTGAGGGATCAAATCCTTCACTGCCTTTAGATAAGTGGCTATTCGGGCATCTTTGGTCGTGTATACCCCTAGCACTTGGTTGATACCTCGTAAAGAATCACACTTAACTTCGAGTTGACGAATGGACAGGTCTCTTGAAAGGTTTAGACCAAAGAGTAAACCCTCATATTCTGATTCATTATTCATTGCCTCAAATGAACATCGTACGGCCTAGCCTACCCTTGTGGTGATTTCAAAACTACCCCAATCTCAATGCCCTTGGTGTTCGCGACATCGTTTGTGTGAAGTGACCAAGTTCCTTGGTTCCCAACAACGACTGCGGGCATTTCTTCTTGTTTGGCTCTTTCTTCTAGGGTAGGGCTGAAATCAGCCACAAAATCAACAAGTTGTTAGGACTTGATTGTCGTCTTGGGTTCGTGCTTGATATCAAATCTGCTCAAGTTGATCACCCATTTGGCCATCCTCCCAATGAATTTTGGCTTATACATGACCGTTCTCAACGGATATGGAGTACAAAACATGATGATATATTATTCGAAGTAGGGGCGGAGTTTGTTTGAACAAATCACTAAAGCAAGCACAAACTTTTAGAGAGAGGAGTTCCCGGTTTCCATCGTCCCCCCTATTTATTTTCGGAACATCTTGTTGACCAACCACTAGTATTTGGCTCTAGCGTTCCTTAAGTCGAAAGGCATCACCTTATAACAATAATTCACCATGCGCAACTGCGATCGTAAATCATCATTCTCTAATATGAGGCGTTCAATGCTAGATTTGTGTTTCTCATTACTGGCCCGTTACTCAGACAACTCTTTCTCCAAATTATAGAGTCTTCGCGGGGATTTAGTCTTCGAGACAATCATGACCGAGATCTCTTTCTCCGTGAGGGACATGGTGATGGTTGCTTGAGTAGGGTTATTGTACGGATTTTTCGATTATGGCTCCACGGTGGGCACCAAACTGTTTTGGAAGAAAAATACCTTAATCTAAATGTCCAGGATCGGGGTCATAATCGAGTTATTAGTGGATTTAGAGGACTTTTTAGACAAAGGAAAGGCATATATCGTACAGATTCTGTTTGAACAATCAATCTCGAAACGTAGAAGTTTGATCTTGAGTTTTTTTGGGTTACATTTGATAGCTTTTCTTATATCATCCCCTACTTTCTAAGTTTTATCTTCTTTTTGAAGAATGATATGGGATAACCGCCACTTGATCCCATGTAGTGAGATCCTCGATGCGACCGTCGCGACCAACTCCCCGCTCTGTCTTCTTTGGAGTCCACCAACAGTCACGTTTTACCAAGTTTGGTGACCGCTGTCTTCAACAATTACTTTGCTTGCTTGTCGAGGCTTGGGCTACGAGCTTTTGAACGTCGATAACCAATATTGGATGGGCCGAATTTATTTTTATGTTATTAATGGCCCATTAAGGATTGAAGGCCCAACAAACAGTAGCTCTCAATAGCTAATCAGGAACTTGTTGTAAAGCGGAATAAAAACATTGAATCTGAAGCTAAATTATTGCTATCTTCATTCTGCAATATCTCATAATCTTATTTCACAATGTATGTCCCGTCCCTAATTAATTAAATGCTAAAACTTGATACAAATAACACATTCATTTATTCAATTAATTTATGTCTAGTTTTAGTGTCATTTTCTTAATATGAATAAATCTTATACTTTAGATAATATTATATAATTTGTCCTTAAATTATTTTTGTACATAAAAAGAAACATCGACCTCACTAATTTTATTTTAAAATCATTTTAAAATCCGTGAAAAGTGAAAAAGACACATATCATCATTACCATGTACTAGTCACCGGAAACACTCTCTCCTCTCTCTAGAATAGTCTAGAGAGAGGAAGGGCAAATCACGGCCGAGAAGGCCGGCGCCGAGAAGGCCCGTTGCCGAGAAGGCCACGAAATCGCCGAGAAGGCAACGAGAACCGCCGAGAAGGCAGTGATTGGTGACAAATTTTGATCTACATATTTTCGATCCGAATCCCGATCGGCTACGATCTGATGCTTAAAATCTATGTTCTGATGATGAACAAGATCATGTTTTTGTCCAAGTCTAATGCATGTTTATCTAATATAGGTTTCTGAAGTTTTGATTTGATTCTGCGTTTGTTTTTGGTTTTGTTTGATTTGGCTTTAAAGCTCTTTTCCAATTTCACGCTACGTTCATGTCGTTGGTCCCCTTCCCTGACCCTTGATTGTGGTGGACTTGTTTCTTGTGGGCTTAGTTTGTCCGGAATTTCCGACCGAGTTTCATGAGAGGGTTAATTATAGACTGAGTTTCGACTATGTTTTCCGTCCGATTGATTTTCTGATCGAGTTCCAATTTTCCGACCTGTTTTACGGTGCTGGCTTTTACAACTTGCTCGTAGATTATGCGGTCTCTGGTGTGGCCAAACGTCATCATTATCCCCTTGTTGTGGTTGTGTGTTAGCCTACATGGCTCAATGTGTTTCATAAATTTTCCACTTTGGTGGATAGTTTTCTGTTTGCGTGGGCTTTGGCCCGTTAGTTGCCTTCTCTTGTGGGCCTCCTTTTGGGCTGGCCCATAAGTTTGGTTCTTGTGTGTTTGAATGATGGTTGATGTTGTACAACTGAGAGTGGTGGCTCTAGGACGGGGTATGGCTTGTTGGTGATTGGCGAGGTCGCTTGGACGTTCGCGTGGCTGGTGAAGATCCTTCATCCCGGTGGAGGCAACTTCATCAGTCCTTTTTAACCTAATTGTCCGTCATGACCCCAATGCTAAAGGCGCTGCTACTTAGCCCCTCACTAACCCAATACCTTTTTTCGTTCTAGTTCCGTTTTTCCTTAGTTGTACTTTTTTGGTATTGTTGTTTGTTTATGTTTGCTCTAGTCGTTTTTCGACTGCCGTTTTAATCGGCCTCTCGGTTGTATCGGGCTTGTCCGGTAAACCGAATTCTTTCCTACTAAAAAAAAATCATGACCATGTACTAAACCGGAGGTTAAAAATATTATAAACCGGTCCCACGTTAAAACACATCATCCATATTTTTTAAACTAATTTGATTGGTTGAAATTTAAATGGATGAGTTTCAAGTAGTTATATTTATATATTAAATAAAATAATTAATATATAAGTTTTATTTTTGGATAGGTTAGTTTTTTTAGATAAGCTACATATAGTTTCTTAAAAATATCCTTACCTATATCAATTTTTAATAATTATTTTTAAAAATGATAGTTTTTATATAGATACATATAGTTTTTTTAAAATATTCTTAAATTAAATTTAAAAAATATAAATAAATGATACAATAATTTAATAAAATCCCTAAAAAATACGGAAACTAAGACTAAGTATTATAAAAAGAGAGAATAATAGAGTTTGAAATGTTTTTTCATACGTAATATTTTAATTTGATCCTTCATCCTAGTAATTCCCGGCCCATTTTTTTTTTAAGAAAAAGAAGAAATTTTTAGGTCACATGAAGTCACAATCTGAACAGATCTGTATACTTTTGCATGCATGAAAGTAAGCAAATTCGCGCCCTAGTTCATAGCGTTGTTGATAATCATGAAATGAGGTCCCTTTTCTTTTCTTTTATTTTTTTTGGCTTGCTCTGTTTTACTTGTAGCTTTGGTTTGAATTTCCTTTTCTTTTTGTAGCCAAGTATTCGATGAATTTATCATTTGGAAGTGGATTCATTTCTTTTTGAAGGATCCAAAAGCAATGACAACAGTAGAACTACTTTCACGTACTTGTGCTAATCACCTAATTTATGTTGTTTTCATTGTCTTCTTTCTCTGTTTTCTTCTCTATTTAATTATGCATGTACAACTCAATAAAATTTCCAAACCCAAACCATAAAATTTAAAGTTGTCTCCTTTGATAAAGCATAAATATTAAGCATGCCAACGGCAGTAAACTAGACATGGGTCCGGTTTCGGAACCGGCGATTCCGGTTTCGGTTCCGGTCTCGGTTCCGAAACCGGAACTGAAAATAATAATAAAAAAATAATTTAAGTTTCCTTACAAAATGGCCTAACCGCTGTCGTGGTCCAATGGGCCACGATCGCGGTTAGCAAAACCGCAGTCGCAGATAGCCAAACTGTGATCACAGTTAGGCAATTTTTATTATTTTTATTGGTGGAACCGGTGGTTCCACCCGGTTCGTTCCCCGGTTTCGGGGTGGAGGAACCGGTTCTGGCCAGTTCCAGTTCCCCGCCGGTTTCTTAGAATAGAACGCATGTCTACAATAAACCCCACAAATGGCAGTCCGTTAGTGATGGTGACTTTTGAATTGCGACTATTTTCTTTTTTGAGGGTTGAAGAAAAATGGTACTACATATTTTAAAATTTTTTGGACTACATGTTTCAAGATTTATGCTTAACAATTGTATTTGTAAAATTTGTTAAATGTGAATCTTAAATACTACTAATGTTTACCAATTCTATCCATTGATAAAATGATAAAAGTTGATATAGGATTAGGATAATACATTTCGATCCCACGATATTGTGATGGTCCACTATATTCAAAAAGAGATTGAAGATCCCACTTTTAGGATCCCACTTTTAAGATGGCATACATATAGGTTGCAAATTTCGATCCACTATATAGTGATAGTCCACTATTTTGTACAGTATGCAGCCCGATGTGATGATTCCACTAAGAATAATAGGATGGGCCTTTATTTTATCAAATCCAACCTCCACATAAGACCGAAAACTTGCTCTTGGGCTCATATTCTTGCCAACGTTGGGCTGGGCCTTTCTCAAGAGAGTGAGACCGAGACTGAGACCTAGACTGAGAGTGCACTCTTCGTTTTATTCTTCAAATAATAAGTGCTAGTGTAAAGACCCGTACCTTGTACGGATATTTTATTAAATATAAATACATAAATAGTTAAAAGGTATAAATTTTTATTATGGATTTATTTATTTTTCTTAGAAAAATATGGAGTCAAAACTGATATTCATTAACGTTTATGGTTCAATTGAAAAAGTATAAAAAAATTCAAGGAAAAATTGGTTTTGGAGAGTCATAGTTTGAAGAGAATTGCACATTTTTTTACTTTAATCTTTATTCTATCTTTATATAATATATTTTACCTATCCCTTATCTAATATTTTAGAACAAAAATTATTATAATTAATTTTTGTGCTACCGCTTTAGTATATAGTAATGATAAATTGATAATAGATAGTAGATTAGAGTTTTTATTATTTCATAGTTATTTTGGAGAAAAAATTTCAAAAAATTAAATATTTCTTAGAATTGGATTATTTTCTTTTTTTTCTTTTATAGTTATACTTTTGAACAATGACATATATATGGAAAAAATTTAAATTTAAATATTATGAAATATTTCATATAGTTTTTATAATCTTCTAAAAAATTACAGATTTGTAAAATTGGATCTTTTTTATTTAATGGTTATTTTGCCAAAAGTTGTCAAATCCAAATCTTATAGAATATTTCACATGGATATAAATAATAATTTTATTATATGTGGGGTCTATAATTATTTTTTAACCAATAGAAAAATATCCATTTAAATTTTAACCAATGAGATTGATTTTAAAAAAGGGGGCGGTGTAGTCCAATCTAAAAGCGACATGTGTTATTTAATAATTTATTTAATCTCCGCTTTAGTATATAGTAATGATTGTTGTGATATTTGGAGAACACTTATAAAATAAGATTTGATTTCCTTGATGATATTACACTACTTTGCATATGTTATTTATAGGCCAAGATTTTTGGTTTCATTTTGCCGTATGAAGTTGAAAGATAAGAAGGTCGTAAAGCCTACCAAGCCGTATGGCTACCAAGTCGTATGGGCCAAAATCTATCAAAATAAAATACACATAGTACAAAGAAGGAATGATTCACCCTTAGTTATATCTTAACACTCCCCTTGAATATGCATCTTTTCATATGGGGTTATGAATATGTTGTCTCGCTAAAAATCTTGCTAGGAAAAACTCACTGCGATAAAAACCATAGCGCAGGGAATAAGAGTACAACTTATCTTATACGTTTTCATAGTATTGCCTCATTAAAAATCTTGTCAGGTAAAACCCAATTGGAAAAAACCTTACCGAAGGGAAAAAGAGTGCAATGCGTAAAATTCTCCCCCAAAAATCAACGTACTTCTCGAAATATTCGCATTCCGATCTTGTATACAAACTCTTCAAACTTCTTGGGTTGTAAGAATTTTTTGAACAAATCTGCAACATTTTCACTTGATCGGATTTGCGATTTTGATCTTGTTCTCCTTCTCTAGATCATGAGTTAAAAATAATTTTGGCGAAATGTGCTTTGTCCGATCTCCTTTGATGTAACCCCTTTTGACTTGTGTGACACATGCATAATTGTCTTCATATATCATGATTGGATTATTTGCAATCGATCTTATTTTGCATTCTTTTAGCATATATCCAATCATTGATCTTAACTAGACAATTCTCTTCCCGCTTCATAAAAAGAAATTAGTTTTGCATGGTTTGATGATGTAGCGGTAAGCGTTTGTTTTGTTGACTTCCATGATATTGAAGTATCTCCATATATGAATACATAACCATTTTGAGATTTTGATTTGTGCGGATCTAATAATTATATTGCATCTACATATCCAACAAGAGTAGCATTTGCATTTCTATGATAATATAACCCAAGGTCAAGAGTACCCCGCAGGTATCAAAGCACATGTTTAATTTCATTCCAATTTCGTCTTGTTGGTAATGAGTTGTATCTTGATAACAAGCTTATAGAAAAATCAATATCCGATCTTGTATTGGTTGTGAGATACATCAATGCACCAATCACACTCAAATAGGGGACTTCACGCCCAAGAATATCTTCACCATCTTCTCGGGGCCTAAATTGATCATCATGTATATTAAAAGAACGAGCTATCATGGATGAACTTAATGGATGTGCTTTGTCCATGTAGAACTTTTCAAAATTTTATAGGTGTAATTTGTTTGATGGATAAAGATTCCATCTTTTAAATGATGAATTTGTAAACCAAGACAAAATTGGTTCTTCAAAGAACTTTAATTTCAAATTCTTTCATCAAATATTTTGCGGCATTTTCAAGTTCATCGGATGTACCGATAATATTTAAATCATCAACATATACTACAAGAATAGCTAATCCAGTCTAGGATCGTTTGATGAAAACACATGGACAAACAATATCATTTTGATATCCTTCTTTAAGAAGATACTCACAAAGCCGATTGTACCACATCCTTCTAGATTGTTTTAGACCATATAATGATCTTTCTAATTTTATAGAAAGCAGTTCTCGAGGTTTTGTAATGTATACCTCCGTTAGTTTTAATCCTTCATGAACTTTCATGTAAATATTACTATCAAGTGATTCCATACAAATATGCAGTTACGACATCCATAAGTCACATTTGTAGTTCCTCTAAAATAGTTAGGCTAAATAAAAATCTTAATGTAGTTGCATCAACTACATGGGAATACGTTTGATCATAATCTATCCCCGTGTATTTGAGATTAATCTTGTTCTATATGTCTTGCCTTCAAGGTTATTAAAATCGAGATTCTAGGATCAGATCACGGAAGGTCTTGTGGATCGGATCTTAAAATCGGATCGTACGATCCTATAATATCACTAAACCTAATATAATATAGATATGATACAAAAAATATAGGCACTAAAACCAAAAAATATATAATTTTATTAAAATTTAATGATCATAATGCCGAAAAATTGACATTTCAAACTTATATATGCACAAGAAGCACATTTAAAAATATATATGCTCACATAATAAGAATCGAGGAAAGATTATGGGTCTTTATTAGGGGAAAAATATTATAAATTCAACAATTAAGAGTCGGGAAGATGGAAATTGGGAGGTAGATGAGGTTAAAAGAGACAAAATGAGCATTTAAGGGATGTAATTTCACTAATAATTAAGCCAATTGGTGCTAAAATAAATTTTATAAGCTCAAAGTAAAAAACTGGGTAGGATCTTAAGATTTTATGCAGGATCTCATGAGATCCTATACGATCCTATACGATTCTATACGATTCTAACACGATTCTACACGATTCTATAACGATTTTAACAAATTTCGATTTTAATGTACGATCCGGATCAAAATTACATATGGGATCGTAGGATCTCACGATTTTAAGATCCGGATCTCGATTTTAATAACACTGCTTGCCTTGTATCTCACAATTTCATTTTTCTCATTATGCTTTCTTATAAATACACATTTATAGCCTACTAGTTTCATGCTCATTGGTGTGGGCTTTATTGGGCCAAAAACTTAATGATTTTCAAACGATTTTAATTCAGTTTGCATAGCCTCTTTCCATTTTTACCAATCGTGTCTAATAAGACACTCATGAATAGTTTGTGGTTCAATGTCATCGTCATCAACCACTATTTCGTTGGCAACAGAGTATGTGAACACCTAATCAAAGATAATGTCTTTATTGTTCTACTATATTCTAGAATAAGACATAATTTACTGAACTTTCATAATTATCAATGCTTTTTTCTTTATCTGGAATAGTTTCCATTTTGTTCTTATCCGGAACATCCTCCGTTTTCTTCTTATTCGATACAATTTTCATTTCTGAAACATCTCCTAGATTTTCGGAGGTATTTTTATCGTGTTCTCCCTTTGAATAGGAAATTGGTGCAGTTTCACTTAGATTATCCTACCGCCTATTCTTTCTTGGTTTTAGATCTTTTGATCCAAACGGACAGCCACATTTTCGGCGCGCTATAAATTCTTTTGCATGAATCTTATCTAGTTGTCCCACAGGAATTTTAATTCTTTGAGGGGCATTATAGCTGGCATATATGACTTTTTCAGTTTCTTTATGTTTGTAGATGAATCATGTAATTGATTTTCTATACTCTACATATTTCTTATGCTTTTGATAATCACCAAAACCCTCACCATGACCACGTCCTCAACCACGACCATGACCACGACTACCATCATGTCCATAGTTATCGTGTTGTCTGTTGTCATTTCATTGAGAGGAATTTGTTGCATTTGTCTTAGGATAAAGTGCAGTACCAGTTGGCCTCATGTGGTGGTTTTTCATGAGCAATTTATTATTCTACTCAGATATAAGTAGTACTTGTTATCAAATATGAATATGTCTTAAACTCCCTCTATTTGTATTGTTGTTGTAACTGCACATTATTACCATGTGTTTTGAGTCGGTGTTAGGAACTCACGTTCAGTAACACTGGAACAATGTCCTCAATTTTGATAATCACAAACGCCATAGGAACTAACGCGCTTTCTCAAGTATTTCTTAGCTTACAGGTTGCACATCGCTGAGAAAAGACACGGAGAAATCAAGTTGCCAAGGCATGGGAACTGAGGCAACAAAAGTTCCAATGACAAGGGAACTCGATCAAGATGCGACCAACCTCAGAAGCGAACCTGAGTTCCCAAGGAGTAGGAACTCAATGAACCAGAGTTTCCATAAACATGGAAACTAGATAAGGAGAACATGATTCCCTCGAGTCAAGAGAGTTCCCAAGACAAGGAAACCGAGAAAACAAGAGTTCCCTTTTGATGGGAACTGGCGCATGAGTGAAAGAGACATCTCAACGGAAATCAAGGGATCTTGTCTTACCATACAAAAGAGCTTCTCATGCTTCAGGCGGCTTCAGAATGTGTCGCAGGTTGAAGACGACCATCCAATGGTCCGATGTGATCCAAGAGTTGACAAGGTTCAAATTCAAATCAGAGTCACATGTCAAACTTAAGATCAAGCTTGGAGAGCAAAGCAAAAAGGGCATTTAGGACAAATGCCTCAAATGGATAAGGGCTGCATATTACACCTATTTAAACACCTCAACAATGACATTGCTCGATACTTTTCACAACTCACAAACTACCAAACACTAAGAGAAAGATCTAGAGAGCAAATTAGAGAAGACCATTGCTTTGGTGAAAAGTCCCCGGCGGCGAGCTAATCTCGACGACGATAAAAGAAGAAAGAAGGAGTTCCCAATACTAGGGGAACTCAGTTGCAGAGACAGAGGTCGGAAGGTTCGAGTTTTTCTTTTTCTTTGATTATGAGCGTTCATTAGTGTTAAGGTTGAGAGAATACAATAGTGTTGCCTAGGGAGAGAGTATATCCTTGTAGGAATAAAGAAGTTTGTATTCGGCCTTGTAACCTGAAGGGAACTAAGCAATAAAGAAAAGGAAACTTATTCAAAATCCTCGAAGAGGAGGTACAGGTTTACTCACGCGATTAGTTGATCGTTGTGGGGTTCCTCTATAAGGAACTGTCTCACTCTGTTTTATTTACATGCTTGTTTGTTTATTCCATTGTGCGTGGGAACTGTATCGAACAGTTCCCATAACTGTTTTAACTAACCTTCGATCCAACAGAATGCATGGTAGAATAAGTTTTATCCAGCATTCTCTCTTCAGAGATTTTTCGCCCGCATAAACGTTATTGAGAAGTTATACGAAACGAGGCAGAATTGTAATCAATGACTGATTTAGGCCTTGTTTCACTTTGGGGTGAAAAGTTATTTTGGGGTGAAATGTGATTCTATTTGCCTTCAAAAACGCAAAAAAAGAGAGTTGAACCTATTTTAAGAAGTTTAAAATATAGTTTTAGGATTAAAAGTACTTTTGAGATCAAAGTGAAACAAGGCCATAAAATCTAGAAACCTTAAATTAACCCGTCATAATTTGCTTTAGGGAGCAAAACGTGTTGTTGGTTGTTGTAATATCCCATCATTTTATAAAAAAATATTCATAGAATATTTTTAATAAGGATGCCCCTTATTTAAATTACAATGCAAATTTAATTTTCGTTATTAACTGCAAAATTTATAAAATTTTCAAATAAATTATTTTATAAATGATTTAGCAAATTTTAATATTTAATAACGACGGATTTTGACCAAAATTAAATTGAGCGGGCTAAATTGAATTTGACCCACTCATTTTTGTAAGAACTCAAACCAACCAAATTGGGCGTAGCCCATTCTATAGGCCCATTCTCAAAAGCATGAACCCCAAAGAGAGTAAAAGAAGGAAAATAAAAAGGGGAAGTTGATGTTCGTGTTTTTAGTATAGTTTTTAGTAGGTTTTCTTTGTTTATTAGGTTTAGTTTTGATAAGTTTAGGTTTAGTTTAGTGTGTTTTTGGATAGTTTTGCATATTTTCATAGGAAGTATGGAAGCTACTCTATTTTGTGTATTTTGTAGGTTTTAGCAAGGAAAAGTGCTATATGGAGCTGAATTTGGAGCACTACAGTGAAAGACAGAGGAATACAAGTTTGAAGAAGTCAGAGTCCAGGTTTTATGAGATGAAGTGTGGAAGAAACCAAGCCCAGGCTCGTTAACGAGGCTGTGAGGGCTCGTTAATGAGGCCACGTGATAAGAAATTTCGAGGGTTGATTTGGTAACTCACCGATCCTGTGCAGGAAATTCTTTCCGTGTCGGTAGAGTATCTTTTTATGATTTTTAGGGTTATTATATTATATATTTTAGGTCTTGTTATCTTCTTAGATTTAGTTTCTATCTTTTTAGGTTTTTATTTCTATCTTTTAGGAAAGTTTTTATCTTCTAGCCTTATTAGTTTTTAGCCTTTTTAGTATAAATAGCCCTCTTATTTAGCCTAGAGGAGGGGGCGATTTTAGAGACGAGGAAGAGCCGAGATAGAGAGAGAAGATCGGAGTCGAGATTGAGAGCTCGGTTGACGAGAGTTACCGGGGTCGTTAGTTAGTATTTCGGTTCGATATTTGTTTATTTTCGGTTTCTTCTGATTTTCTGTAAGACGACATTTTGTTATTTAATTTGAGTAATAATTTGTTTTCAATGATTTCTTTTATTGAGTTTATTTGTTTCGTAGTTATGATTAATGAGTAGTTTTCTTTTCTAGGATCGGGGTTAAGCCCGGCATAGTTGAGCATGTTTGATGAGTAAGATTGTGTATTGAATGCCTTTTATCTATTATTAAGGTTGTTTGTTGTGTTTATACCGAGATGAAAGTTGAGGTAATTTGAGTTTTTAACTTGATTGAAAGAGAAAGTTAGTAACTTGAAGGTTGATATTGTTTGAATACGAAAGTTTCAAGCTTTAGATCCAAGACAAGCAATTAAGTGAGTTAGGTTGCGAAAGTAGGTTAATTTACTTCATGATCAACGAAAGTTGATGAATCTATCTATTTAAAGGCATGATCTACTCTTCTTACAAGTTTATGTGCTTGGCTATGTTGTGGTGTCCCTAGTCCTAGATCTTTGTTTTTATTTGAATTATTTTTAAGTGAATTTCGTTGCTGAGTTACTTGGCTCGGTACCGAACTTGTTTAGGTCGTTAGTTGAGTCTTTTTGTGTTCGGTGGTTCGTTAACGACCCTGACAACGTCGTTAACGAGGCTGCTTGTGTGTGTTTTTGTTTGATTTTGTTTGCTTTTTAGTAGTCGATAAACGAACAACCTTTCTTCCTGTGGAACGATCCTGACTTCGCTATACTCAGCGGGGTCTTGACTTATAAATTTATTTGTTGTCAAGAAACTCTCATTCAACAAATTGGCGCCGTTGTCGGGGAAGCAACGTGTTTGTAATTTATCTGTGGGTTCGGGAATAGCCCGGCCCCGTTTTTATTTTTAATTTTTGTTTTCATTGTCTGTTTTCTCAGCGTATGCCGATAGGACGACAAAGGCTCGAGTTTGACAACACTGGTTAATACTCAGAACCCGAACGTTCCCTGCACCGTAGACTCCGAGAAAACCGAGCCATGGCCACACCAGAAGAGATGGCTCTTCAAATGGAAGACCTTCGAAATCAGATGGAGGCATTGAAGATTGAGAAAGAAGGCGCTGCTTCTGAGGCTGAGCGTCAACGAGTTGCTAATGCTCGTCTACAAGAGGAGCTTGATGCCTATCCAAGGAATGCTAAACAATACATGCATCCAGAACTGAGGGTGCCAGAATCTCCAATCGTGCTTCCTGCGATAGAGAAACCCTTTAAGATCAAGTCTCAATTCATATCCTTGATTAAACGGGCTCAGTTTGAAGGAAAACCTACTGAGTGCCCTATGGAGCATATTAGAAACTTTATTGATTTATGTGACACCATAGCTGCTGAAGGTGTCTCACTTGAATATGTTCTGTTAAAAGCTTTTAGGTGGTCCCTTACTGGAAAGGCCGTGAGCTGGTTGGAGAGCCTACCTTCTAAGTCTATCAGGACTTGGAAAGCTTTGTACGATCAATTTCTGACAAAGTTCTTCCCTCCTGCTAAGACGACGGAGTTGAGGAAACGCATCACCTCCTATCACCAGCTGCCTAATGAAACATTCGTTGAAACATGGGAAAGATTTAAAGAGATGCTTAGACAATGCTTCACTCATGGGCAACCTTTATATGTTTTACAAGAAATCTTTTTCCAGGGTATCAACGCAGAGACCAAGAACCGCATCAACACGCATACTGCGTGCGGTTTTATAGAGATGAATCCGACGGAGGCATGGGAACTGTTGGATAAGCTTTCCAATTACGATGCCATGTATGGAACCCAGCAGACTCCACAACCTCAGAAACGTCTCTACATACCTAACCGAGACGAAGTTGACCCGGATGTTAAAAATCAATTCTTGCAAGATGAGGTCAACCGTCTGAAGAAGCAGGTAAGTTTTCTGAAATCCTCTCAATCATGTCAAGAATGTGGTTCTTCTGCACATAGTACTTCTGCTTGCACTAACATAGAGCAGGTTAGAGCCGCTGAGACAATAGCTGAGATGAATTATATGAGAGGACCATACAGGAACCAACCTAGCTATAATGACAGGTCAAACAACAATCAGGCATGGGGCAATCAGAATACCAATCAAAACTATGCAATGCCTCCACCAGATAGACGACCTGCACCTTATCGACCTCCAGGCCATCAGGAGCCACCATCATGGGTTCAAGGATTACAGGAAGGTATTAACGGCGTGACCAACAAAGTTAACGAAGTGACCAACAAAGTTAACGAAGTTCAAGCCAACCTGAATCAACAAAATAAAAGATGGGGAGAGTTCGATATATGGAAGAAGAGTGTTGATTCCCAACTAGGGAACCTCACTGCCCAAATTCCGAGACCACAAGGGCAACTCCCGGGCCGTCCCGAGGAGAACCCTAGGGGACAAATAGCAGTAGTGCACCTTAGGAGCGGGAAGACATTGCCGGAGCGAGTCCAAACTGAGGACAAGAAGGAAGAGGACGTCACCACACAGCTCGTCAACGAGCCAGCAAGAGCAATAAACAAGCCCATATACCAAGGTGACGAGGCTTCGAGGGTTCCTAACGACCCGACCCTAGGTAAGTTTTCTAGACCGAGCCTTCCTCTCAACTCCAGGGTAGTTAACAACCCCATCAGGGTCGGTAACGACCCACCGAGGTCACCTAATGATCCCAATAACGACCCGGTAGCACCACCTCTCGAGCCTAACTTGGTTCCGAGAATGGTGAGAACTCTTCCATTTCCAACTAAGAAATCTATGGACTCTACTGAGAGTAAGTTCAAGCGTTTCGTAAAGATTCTTCAGGGCATTAATATTTCCATCCCATTCGCTGAGGCCCTAAGCGAAATGCCGGCTTACACAAAGTTTTTGAAGGATATTCTTAGCAGGGAAAGATCCATTACAGAGCTGCAGGATGAAGTCAGATCAATAGCTCTACCGGAAAAGCTAGGAGACCCAGGGAGATTTGCAATAACAATCGGCATAGGCAACCACAAGTTCAAGGCTTTATGTGATCTGGGCGCCAGTGCTAGTTTAGTTCCTCTCTCAATCTGGTCTAAAGCTAATATGGGACCACTAGAGTCGGTAGATATGAATCTGTACATGGCAGATGGGTCATGTGTCAAGGCCACAGGAGTCGTGGATGACTATCTTATTCAAGTCGGGAAATTCTTTATACCAAATGATTTCATCGTCCTCGATATGCCTGAAGACCCTCATGTCGCCATAATTCTGGGCAGACCATTTTTAGCTACAGCAGGTGCAAGAGTTGATGTGCGGAAAGGACTCCTCACTTTTGATATTGGAGAGGAACGGGTAGAATTCAACTTGGATCAGAATGCCAACGACCCAATTGCAGTTGCACTAATCAAGTTGACTCAACCAGAACTCGATTCAGCCGTCCCTACCGAGCCTCACTGGCCAATCACCGAGTCCCACATGCATGAATACAACCAAGGTAAGTACTCTAATTATGAATCTGCTAAATATGGTCATTCCTTATCTTTTATTCCTACACCATGCCCCCATCATATGCACTACAGAGGAATCCAAACCACCTTGGTTTTCGGATTTCACTAACCATCATGTAGGAATACCGGGCGTACTGATAGAAGAAAAAGGACCTAATTTAGCAACTCAAGCACGCAAAAACTGCAAAGCTAAGTATGGGGTACCTCAAGACCCCAGCATAACTGCACAAGAGCCACCTTGATTCAAAGGAGCACGTCGGGCTAACGACGTTAAAAATAGCGCTTACGGGAGGCAACCCGCTTTTTTAGTATAGAATTATATTTTTTTTCTTTTTTTTAGACTTTTTTTCTTAACTTTCTTTTGAGTTCTTTTTAGTAGTTTTTAGGATAGAAATTAGGATTAAATTTTGAGCTAACAAGATGTAGGAGAAGGGATCGAAAAATCACTTCAAGAGGCTACGGTGGCTCGTTAACGACCCACTCAGGGTCGTTAACGACCCGGTTCGGACGACCCGATTCGGAAAAACGGGCAGGTAAGTTTTTAACCTAGTCTATCTTTTTCACTACCCTAGCCGCCACCCCCTCTACCCCTTCCTATCCCTTCCCTCTCCTATATAACCCTTCTACCCCTTCCACATTCTTTCACCCTCAAATCCCCCCAAATCCAACCTTCTCAAAAACTCACCCAAAAATCTTGAAGACCCCTTCCCACCGATCGGAATCCCGTGCCAACCATCACCGAGCAACCGTCGTTACCGAAGCCCGAAAACCCTTCCCTCCACTGTCGAAGATCCGAGCTTTCGATAACCCTCACCAAGCTCGTTACTCACCCAATTTCCGACCCCTTGTTCTTCAAATTTCTCGATTCTCTGGTATATTTTTAAACCCTAACTCGAAATTGCATGATTTATGATTTTTAGGGTAGAAATTTCATGTCTAGAATCGAGTTCATATAGAGGATCGATGTTCATGATTAGATGTTGCCCATGATTGTGATTTTGCTTCGTAATTCTAGATCTAGAGAGGGATATTCATGTTAGATGTTTCATCGTGAGAAGTTGATTGAGAAAAGCATGAATTTTTCTTGTTCTAGTATCAAACTACAAACTTTGCATGTCAAAATTTCGGGCAAAATTTAGCATGTTCGGGATGGGTAATCGAGCAAGTATGGGGTGCGTATTTCCGATTGTGTGACTAGTGAGGAGTATAGAGGATTGCATGCTTGGTTTTTGCTTGACTTTTAAGGTAGAGTAAACTCGGAATTCTGTGATATGGTTCTCGGCGGATCGTTAACGACCCACCTAGGCTCGTTAACGACCATGCATGATCTCAAAATTCAATCCAATCCAGAATTCGTAAACGACCCAATTGGGTAGTTAACGAATAATTCCGAGCCTATTTCGAAACTAAGTATGGGGTCTCTTGCCTATCTATTTTGAGTAGATCTTATCTTGGAAAAGTTTTTGATTATTTTGTAGATCTCATGGCAAGTACAAGCAGACCCGCTACCCGAGCTCAGAAGAAGAGAAGGAACCAGAGGTCCCCATCTCCACCTCGCATGGACAACGTGATTTTGAGTACTCAAGGCCAAGTGCATCGATACCGTGCCATTCTAGAAAAGGACCACAACACCCGTTGGTTCTCGAAGTCCAGTGCTATAAACACGGGGATCTACACGGACGTCAAGGAGGCCTTCCTTATCCTTGGTGTATCCCATCTCCTGAAGAAGGAGAATTTACCACACTTTCCGGCCCTCACATCCGAGTTTTTGGCCACTTTAGAAACTAGTTTCCCATCGAAGACTTCGGCGGGACGAATCCGGTTTCGGCTCGGTAATGTGAGCCATGAGTTCACCATGGCAGAGTTCAACGCAATCCTAGAGCTTCCAAATCCGTCTAGAGACTACAGTTTGAAAGACTACAGGGTGACTAGGACATGGAGCTACATCATGGGGGAAGAACAATCCTCCACAGCGGCATTATCTGGGGCAAGCATCATCAACCCCATCTTCAGGATCATTCTCCGAGTTCTACCCGCTATGTTTTGGCCAAAAAGAGAGTTGAACAGGCCAACAAGGACGGAAATTGCTTGTCTCCGCACTATCCTTTTCGAGGAGCCCAGCCCCTTGAATTTGGGGTATGAATGGCTCTACTACGTCGAGAAATCAACCAAGTCCAAGGAGGTTTGGTGTGGCAACTTGGTTAGCCTTTTGGCTAAAAACCTTGGAGTTGACCTTACTCGATACACACCGGCTCACGCTCAACTCCTCAACAAGAGCTATTGGTATAGCTCCGGTATTTTCATTCAAGCCGAGGGAGGATTCAAAGTAAAAGTTCAAGACCGCTTCGTTAGGCCCACCCTCGACAAGTTGGAGCTACTATACGTACCAAATTGGTACGAGGCGTGGACGGGGCATGCTTACCCATTAGAGCCCAAGCCGGAGGATGAGCTATCACTACGGCCATGTGAGACAAGATTTGAGCGAGAAGGCAAAGCAATGGATGAAGATGAAGATGAGGATGAGGATGAGGATACCGAGTTAATTGGCGATGACACTGAAGAAGCCGATACCGAGGGAGGTACTGAGGAGCTTAACCTCGAGGATGAAGACCTCGACACGGAAGTTTTGGGCACCAACGTCCTCGTTGACGAGCCCACCAGGCTCGTTAACGACCATTTCCAGCCTCCTTCCTATACTTTTAACGAGGCCCCGAGGACCACTACCGACCCACCGCCAGCTCCTACCGATCCTCATTCCTATGGACTCATGCCATACAACCCGGTGTTGTACCAAGACCATTTCCAGCCTCACTATCCACCACCTCCTCAGCCCGAGTACACAGGATCGAGTATGCCACCAACGTGGGCCGAAGATCTTTCTGCTCAGATGCAGCAGCTTCACCTCCAGTAGGACCATATTCATCGGAGGATGGACAGATGGGAGACTGTCTATTCTGCTCGCATGTCGATGGAGGATGAGAGGCATCATCAGAGAGAGGCGGATGATGCTGAGCGTTGGAGGACGATGTATGACTTCATGGGTACCTTTGAGCACTATTTTCCTCCACCAAACCAGTGATTCAGCCTGAAGATGCAGTTTTTCCTTGTTTTCCACTTTTGAGACTTTGTAAGTTCTTATGTTTTTTTTATCTTTGTTTGTTTTCTTTTCTATTTCTTTCCTTCTTCTTCTTTTCTTACAATGGGGACACTATAATTTTAAGTATGGGGTGGGAGATAGTAGAAAACTTGTTAACTTGTTGTCTTATGTGTTTATGTGTTTTGAGTAGTTTCGGAAAATTTAAAAAAAAAAGAGTTTTAGAATTGATAGATATCCCTTTCTTAGGTTCTATGATAGTAATTGCTAGCTTAATCATATAATTCCTTGCAAGCATGTGTTTAATAGTATAGCCGGAATCTTCAAACTTGAAATTGTTTTTAGAAAAAGGTAGCACTTGATGAAATTGAGCATATATACTTTATAGCATAAGTGATGCAATCCAACAAAATTGTTACCTAGTGAGGAATTTTTGGCCTTATAGGGAGAACATAATAAATCCCTCTTCTTTTCTTATGTGATTTAGTCTCCTTATGCATATTATCTCTTGGAATTGTGATGGTTATCTATTTCTTGAGACCCGTATGGGATTTATAGTTCATTACTTGTGAAAATCATATGATGGAGAACTTATTTTTATAACCCTATTATTCCTTATCCACCTTTACATGATTCTTCTTTTGATAGCCAATTCTAGCCTGAAGCCTTTATTTTTAGCTCCACAAAATTGTTCCCTAGCCGATATAAGCTTGACCCTATCCGGGGATTAGGACTTAGATTGGAGAGGTATTTTTGTTGAGTGTAGAAAAAAAAAGGAGTGACATATATTGTTTGCTATGATTGAGGGATTATTGGGAAGGGAAGATGGGAAGTCTCCTGTTTTACTTGTAATAAGAAAGATCTCTTGATAAGTAAAAAATGCACAAAATAAAGTTGTTTGTTGGAAATAAAAAGAAAGAAGGAAAAAGAATACACGATGAAGCTCGTTGACGACCCTAAAGTGGGTTCGTTAACGAGGCAGCGAGAAGAAAAGAAGGGAGTTTGAAGTGCATGTGTGTTTATAGATAATGTCAGAGATTCTTTTATTTCTTATGAGACTTTCTAGGATATGTTGGGTGAGTAAAATGAGTGTGCATAATGAGAGAGTGTGTTTGGTATATTGTTTTTATGAAAGTTTGGTAAATGTGAGTTTTAGGAGTCTTTGATTCCCGGATATTATTAGCACCACATGGCCAAAATATTTCCATGCCTTATTGTCTTTACCAAACCCCATTACAACCCGGCCGAATGAAAGCTTCTATGAAGTTTTTCATTGAGCCTAAGTTTCTCTTGATGATTTTTGCTTGTTTGACAAAATCTTGGGTGGAGAGTATTGGTGATATAAGTTCCAATTTCTATGTTGATTTATGTATATTGGATTGAGTTGAGAGATTGAATTTATAAGCCTAAACACTTGAGAGTTGAGTGAAACACATTATATCCCTTGTGAGGTTGGATTGTATTTTCTTATGTCTATTTGGTGCATATATGTGTGATGACGTTAAGTATCTTTTGCTATATTTTTCTCATGTGTAGATGTTGCTTTTTAGAGGATGGCTATATCTTGATGAGTATGTTTGTTTGGTTTTGGTTAGTGTTTAGTGATTGCTTGAGGACAAGCAAGTCTAAGTATGGGGTATTTTGATGTTCGTGTTTTTAGTATAGTTTTTAGTAGGTTTTCTTTGTTTATTAGGTTTAGTTTTGATAAGTTTAGGTTTAGTTTAGTGTGTTTTTGGATAGTTTTGCATATTTTCATAGGAAGTATGGAAGCTACTCTATTTTGTGTATTTTGTAGGTTTTAGCAAGGAAAAGTGCTATATGGAGCTGAATTTGGAGCACTACAGTGAAAGACAGAGGAATACAAGTTTGAAGAAGTCAGAGTCCAGGTTTTACGAGATGAAGTGTGGAAGAAACCAAGCCCAGGCTCGTTAACGAGGCTGTGAGGGCTCATTAACGAGGCCACGTGATAAGAAATTTCGAGAGTTGATTTTGTAACTCACCGATCCTGTGCGGGAAATTCTTTCCGTGTCGGTAGAGTATCTTTTTATGATTTTTAGGGTTATTATATTATATATTTTAGGTCTTGTTATCTTCTTAGATTTAGTTTCTATCTTTTTAGGTTTTTATTTCTATCTTTTAGGAAAGTTTTTATCTTCTAGCCTTATTAGTTTTTAGCCTTTTTAGTATAAATAGCCCTCTTATTTAGCCTAGAGGAGGGGGCGATTTTAGAGACGAGGAAGAGCCGAGATAGAGAGAGAAGATCGGAATCGAGATTGAGAGCTCGGTGGACGAGAGTTACCGTGGTCGTTAGTCAGTATTTCGGTTCGGTATTTGTTTATTTTCGGTTTCTTCTGATTTTCTGTAAGACGACATTTTGTTATTTAATTTGAGTAATAATTTGTTTTCAATGATTTCTTTTATTGAGTTTATTTGTTTCGTAGGTATGATTAGTGAGTAGTTTTCTTTTCTAGGATCGGGGTTAAGCCCGGCATAGTTGAGCATGTTTGATGAGTAAGATTGTGTATTGAATGCCTTTTATCTATTATTAAGGTTGTTTGTTGTGTTTATACCTGATGGTGCGCAAAATAACCGCTAAATAATCAAGGGGCGATTAGTAAATATAAGAAAAGAAACAACTCGTTGCGTTGTACTTACGCGTCTAAAAATAACATATGCGTACGAGGTGGCAGATAGTCTAAGTTGCATGGCCAAGTTTATTAACAAATGCAAGAATGCATCTCATATGTAAGTGGGAGCACAAGTGGGCTTGGCCCACAATTCACGTACCAAATTCACAAGGCTGAATTTTGAAATGCATGCAATTTAATGCATGCAAAAATCCACGCGGGCCATCAAATGTTTATACGCTAATAGGTTGTGAAACAATCTGGTGCTTATATATGTGAGCCGTCCCACATCGACCAAACTCAAAACAGGCAAGCAACAAAACATTATATATAGCAAGGCTATGGTACAATCTTAAAGGTCGAAAATCCTCTCTGGCTCGAGAACTATCTCGTTTGCCAAAGCTCGACGTGTTTGATCTCCGAGTGAGATCGCGCTATAAACGGTATAAAGTCTAAAGGCTTTATTCGTAAAGAGCACAAAAACAACCGGCTGAGGGGTGGGGAGGAGGACTAATCCACGTACGAAAATCGTTTGGTTGTACGAATCCCGAGAGTTAGTATTTTTATAATCCCGTTTTATAGCGCGTATTATATCGGGTTAGAATCAACTAACAAGCGCTTGGAATTTCAACTATGACTAATCTAGAAAAGTACCTTGGATGCCCGATTATTAATAGGAAGGTAAATAAGGAAAACTTCAAAGACTCTGTAGGGAAAGCTTAGAATCAACTAACCAAATGGAAGACAAACTCCTTCTCTCAAAAAGGCCACACAACACTAATACGATGGAACCTGGCAACAAAGCCAAACTATGTAATGGAAAGCTTTATGCCGCCAAGTAATGTTCATGATGAGATTGATAAAACTAACAGGGGCTTTTTCTGGAACAAAGATCAACAACATAAACCATTAGTAGGATGGGAAAAATTATGTAAACCTAAATCACATGGAGGAATGAGGATTAGAAAGACAGAACATATGAACATTTGGGTTACGGTTGTAACTGAAAAGTATATGGAAAATCGGAGATGAGAAAACTATTAATTTTTGGAATGATAATTGGGTCATCCACAAACCATTAAAGATCTATGTGATAGATCCAACTAACATTAATGAGGCAGTTAAGGTTTAGGAGCGGGTAACGACAGAAAGAAGTTGGAAATGAATGAGTTGAAACAAATAGTTCCAACTGATATAGTTGAGCAGATTAGGACAGTTATAATTCCAGATAATAGCATTCGTGATCGCCTCTACTAGGCTCCTAGTAAGAATGGTTGGTTTTCTACTGCTTCAGCAATAGAACTAACTACACAAATTGAGACTCAAAACCCGAACATAAACAACTAGATCGGGAAGTTAGACATGTTTCCAAGAGTTAACAACTTTCTATGGAAAATTGACGCTAATGGCTTCCAAATAAAGCTAGGCTGAGAGAAAAACATGTCATGACACCTGTTGGATGTATCATTTGTAACTGCACATTTGAAGATATCACACATTTATTCATAAAATACCCATACACCCTAAACATAACAAAGAAATAAACCAAAATACAAAACAAGTTCTTTGAAACTATGATACGAATAATAAAATGCCTAGAACTATCCTAAATGAAGTCAATTAGATCTTAGGAAATAAAGAGTTCACTGAATTGGTAGCGATATAGTGGAGTATTTGGCATCAAAAGAAATAAGCTAGTGTTTCAACAAGTCCTAAATGAATTTATGCCAGATCTAGCCCTATATATTCAAACGCAATTACATAATTGGGAGAGTTCAAAACAATGGATAGAAGATGAAGATAAGATAAGGGGCCTTGGTAAAGGAGGAAAAAGCAGCAAAAAAAAACAAATTGGAAAAAACACCAACAAGGTTTCATCAAAATCAATTTTGACAAATCTAGACTGACTAATGGACAAGCATCATGAGGAATAGTAATAAGAGACCACAATGGTCGTGTAGTGGATATGATGTCAAGAAGCTATGGCAAGTGTCTGCTCTCAAAGCAGAAGCGTTGTCATTAAGGGACCCATAAGGGAACCGAAGAACGGTAACTTTGGAAAAAATGAAATTGAGGGTGACAACCTAACAATCATCAAAGCATCTCAAGGATTCACAAACTGTCCATGGGAAATAGAAATGATTGTCTCTGATATCCTTATCTCCCTTGAAAGATTTGAGACAGTGCAAATCACTCACGTAGATAGAGGTTGTAATGTTGTAACTGATAAAATTGCCAAAATGGACCACAACCTCCCAACTAGGGGTGTCCAACGGGCGGGTTGACCCGTAACCCGACCCGACCCGCCCGCAATTTTACGGGTTACGAGTCAGATTTTTTTAGTTTACAGGTTACGGATTGGGGTTTTTTAGTTTAAGGGTCGAACCGCCAGGTTACGGGTTGACCCGTAATATAAAAAAACATAAAAGTAAAAATTATTGTTATAGTAAGTGACAGGGAGAAATAAAATTTTATGAGTTAAATGGGTCAAACAGGTCAAATTTGACTTGTTTGACCATGACCCATTTGACCCAGTCAAACGGATCAACCCGTAACCCGTAACCCGTTTTACGGGTTGCAGGTCGGGTCACAGATCGACTTTATTTTTTTACGGTTCGGGTCCAACAACCCTACTCTCAATTAATGTCATTAGAAACCTTCAAAAACTAGTTCTCATACACAAGAATGCTTTAAGACACCCTCCGTAATAAGAGAACATCCTAATTCTAACCTAAAAAAAAAGGTTAGAAATTTTATATTTGTTTAATACTCCATAACAATCGTGGATTATAAAAGTAAAATTACTCCAAATATAATACTTTGCCATGAGAAAAAAAAAAGTAACATTGGTGGCAATTAATGCCGAGTCAAAAGCATTAGCAGAATATACAACTTTTTGCATAGCATGATCCAAAAAGTAATAGTGGTAATTATTCAGTATACACTTTACACATGTAATGGAAGGATGAATCCAAACACTTGCAACTTTTATGCTTTTAGAACGATTATTTTATTGTAAGGTGATAAAACACAAGTGAGGTAGCTAGTATCCCATTAAAGGCCCAATCAATAATTTTTTGTGGTAATGATCGATGGATGGGCAGCTTAGGAAGCTGGGGCTGTTTCTTACATGTCTCTTCTCACTCTTCTTCTTGGCTCTACTCGCCGAAATCCTCTACGTCTTCCTCTACCGCCGCCACGTCATACACTTCCTCCGCCGTTTCAAAAGGCAGCCGTCCGGAAGGGTGGACTCCACCGTCGACGCTGATCAGATGACACGTGTCTCAGGCAGCAGTGAATCAACTCTGGCGGTGGCGGAGGAGGATGTGATGAAGATGCACGCCTACGCGGCCTGCAGGCAACTTTTCACCATTCAGGAGGAAGACAAGGAAGGCCCTGATTACTCTTCCGAGAGATCCGTGGAGATTGGACAAAGGGAACAGCTACAAAATCGTTGCGATGACCAAACGGCGTCGCTTGAGCTTGAGACGCCGTGTGATTCACCCATGGCTTTCTTTACTCCCTCTGCTTCTCCCTATGGATGATCCAAGGTCTCTCCGTTCTTCACACTTCAAACCCATATTTATATATATTAATTGGTCAGTGTTTTATTTCTTTCAATTTTGGGTGTTATTCATATCTAGTGTATATATTCTTTTGATGTGTGCATAATATTTATCAAATGATGGTGAAAATTAATGGTAATAGTTTATGTCTCCTAGTTTATGATACAATATTTTTTTTTATATTAAAAGTTAGGGTCCGTTCGACGGGCTTTATTTTGACCTTGTACAGTTTTAATCAAGCTAAGGGTAAAAATAAATAAAATAAAGTTGTTATTATCTGTTCGGTAGTGGGAGTTGATGATCATTATTGTAGCTCATGGGAGTTGATGGTAGTTTATAATTCACCCAAAATTTAATATATCCCTCCCAACTTTATCCAGCCTTATGGAATTTATTTTCTTCGATTGTCCTTCACCAATTTAATTTTGGAAGATTTAAAAATTAACCTTCTCTTTATAAAATTTATAAATATATCCTTTTTGGTGATTTTGCATCCATCTTTTATAAAATCAGTCTCGATCAATTTAATGTACCAAACACCTACATAATTTTTCACAAAAATAAGCTAATAATTTCAACTCCTAAAATTAACTTGTAAAATCAGCATCAACCATTAAATCAACATCAACATCAACAGAACTCGTATCAGGTTTGAAGCGCCAAACAGACCCTTAGCTTTTGTTTCGGTCTTATCTGTAGTAAGATAGTATTTAGCTGGTTGGATCTAGATTTGGCGGGTGGCAGCATGAGTGTTTTTCCTACGGTTATGGAGCTTTTGGGGGAGTTGTACAAGGCGCGTGATGCGCGTTCTTGGTAGAAAGTTGAGCGGTTCAATTTTCCGTATTTTATGTCATGTGTAGCATTGTATAGAAACTTTGAAACAATAGGTATTTAAATGATAAACTATTAATTCATAAATGTAGTTTTCAATTGTTCTTTCTACTACAAAAGAGATTCTTTAGGATTATGTTGAGGGAGTGGATTGGAGGTTCCTAATTCTGATGGTTACTGCTGTAGTGGGCATAGTTCTTTCTACTACAAAAGAGATTCCTGAGATTATGCTGAGGGAGTACGTGAGGTTCCTAATTCTGGTGGTTACGCTTTAGTGGGCATTCTCTTGTCATCTTTTTTCACATTTTTTTGTTTTCTTTTCGTGCTTCCATTTAGAGTAATTAATGTATGTATTTGTAACACCCCTATTTTACAACATTGGGTGTTACCGCCAGTGACCTCGGACTTTACCGTCCAAAGTCACCCAAGGCTTTTAGAATGATATAGAACATTATTAAAGCGGAAATAAGCATAATTCATAAAATAGAAAAGATGCTCCCGAAGGAGACTTGGTTCTTACAAACGTCTTACATTGTCTTCATAATTAAAGTTCTTAAAATCAAATCACGAAAACATCTTGTTCAGTCAATACAACGATATTAAACCAAAAGGAAATGATAAAAACATCTTGACGGATCCTTGACCTTCCTTCACTTCACTTCGCCTTACGCCTTGCTCGGGTTCCTGGTTTCTGACATAATTCGCGAGGGGCGATAGAATGCCAGGCAAAAATGCGGAAAAGAAGAATTAGTCTAGGAGACTAAGCAAGCGGGAATGGAACTTCCCAAGGGTATTTCGGTAATTTCAATTATTGTCGAAAGAGATGATAAGGTTGTGTTTATGAATGGGCTATATGATAAGGCTTGTGTATGTGGAGTTTTCATGGTTCACAGAAGAGTATATCTTAGACTAAGATAACTCAATAAGCAATAGAAGAGCTACTAGATTGTAGACTTCTTTAGGATTTTGAAAGTATGTTGGGAACGTTTATTAATTAATACAAGTGAAAACCTCTCGCGCCCTGAGCGGACCGAGAGCCGGATCGATCATTTGAGACCGGTCCGGTTTTGGTATCTTAAATGTGCATTGGCACTTATCTTATATAGTGACGAAAGATTCTCGACTTTGTTAATGATTTTTAATAGAGAGTGGTGGGACACGGATAATCCGAGCCACCCGAGGGAGAACTTCAATTCCCCGGCACTTAGCTAGAGTGCGCACATCCCTCCTTGCAATCGGAGCGGATGGAGATCCTGATCCCGAAAGTCGTATGGACGTACGACTTAGTAAGGTTATATAGAGGCGTTGGCTATCCCGCACCCCTTTCTAGTTTATTCAAAGTAAATCTCTGAGCGAGACCACAAGCAATCAAGATAATAACCATACTAGCATATATAGTCCTATTACGAGAATATAAAACAACTATGCTAACAGTGGGTCGTTATATCTAGCATTCGATATTTCCTAGGTTCATTTATACTTAAGCACACAAGTTGTTCCCAACATCGAGAATTTTTACAGAATGAAATGTAAAGGTTGCAAGGGGAAATTCCACTTGCCTTAGCTTACACGCGTATACTATCGAGTCTTGACGGAATATTTGGTTCGCAACTTCGAGCACGAATCCCGACCTAATGACACGGAATTTACGAGCGGATTTTAAATACGAATTCTTCTTAGCTTGGATTCTCTCTTATAATACTTTATATAAGAGAAATGGAATTCTAAATTATTATGATAATAATTTAGAAGATTATTTAAAATAATAATATTCCTTCATTATTATTTTGGTTTTGTAATATCCTTTTTATTCCATAAAATTTTTTATTCCATATTATTAAAATAATCCTTTTTAACTTTATTTGTTATTTCCTTAATATAATTAAGTATAATTTCATAAAATACTATACTTTGCCTAAAAAGTATTTTTCTTTTAAAAGTACAAATTCTCCTTACATTATAAGAAATCTATTTTAACCTTTTTACAAACTCATTTTAATTAAAATATTACTTTTAAATTCCTTAATGATCTTGAAGTAATATTTCCCTCACCAAGAATATTTTATTAATAATATTCTCTTAGTAGAATTTTATTTAATTATTTAATTCACATAAAATATCACTCATAGATTTATAATCTATTTTTCTTGGAAGTTTCCACAATTAGGACTTTTTATTTTCTTTATAAGGTAACTTCCTAAAATTTAACATATATTAAATTAATCTTATTTATTTTATTCTTATAGTTCTTTTCACATTATATGGTTTATAAAATATATATGATCATAGCTTATAATATATGATCATGACTTATAAAATATACCACTTCTTACCTATAGTCCATTATTATAATATCTTAGAGTATAAAATAATATCTTTTCCCATATCTTAATTATTTCTTTTCATGCAAGCAATCCTTATAACTATATAATATCATAAAATCATTATAAGATCATACTTCTTATATTTAACCTAGGACTTATGTCTTGCAATAATTCTCTACACTTAGAGGTTATTAAATTAATATTATTCTCACATGATGACTTTAGTAATATAATTATTATTAATATTATTCTTTTATAAAAATCAATATCTAATGTCAAACTATAGTCCATGACTACCATATTTGAAATAATAATATTCTTATAATAATTCTCTACAATTTATTTCAAATAGTTATTATTATAATATGTCATAAGTATTTTATTGCCACTACCATATATTATAAATAAAACTATATCTATTGTAATTCTCTATACTTTTATAGACATGGCAACTTTAAATAATATGTTTATTATTATTAGCAATAGTTTTCTATATCTTCAATTTCTCTATAATTATTAATAATATCTTTAGCATATCTTTTCTAACAACTTAGACCTTTATATTTTTATAATAATTTCCCAATAGGATAATCATATTATTTATATTATACTTCTCATATAAATCTCATAATTCAATCTCATGATTTCATTATAATGTATTTCTCTATATAAAAGTTCATCCAAATTATTTAATATCTCTTTCTAGTCTTCAATTTAATCATATAAAATTATCTTATGATAAGAATATCTTATCCATATTATATATAAGTTTATAATATGATTTTGAAAGACATGTTAGTATTTTCTATTAATAAAGTCTTAAATTAATACATCCCTTCATCTAGTTCTATTTTCTTTAATTAATTATAATAAAAATCCAAGCAAGGTAAAAATATTATTAAATCATATTCCTTATGCTTAGAGGTCTTATATTATGATCTCATAATTTATTTAGAATTTTTCCATGTCTATCCATATTTTATTTCTCTATATAAAATACACATGCAAGTTGATTATGTTCAATTTTATGAATAAGAAAAATAATAAAACAAAATCTGATTTAAGTAGAGATTTATGCCCAAAATTTAATAGCCCAAGTTGAGTTTAAAATTAACCCCAAATTAATTAGGCCCACCTCCTTGCTCCCTCTCCCTTTCACGTACAAGGCAGGAAACCAGAGAAGAGAATCTGGACGAACGACGACCACACCAGGCGGGGCTAAGGCGGCGACTCCGGCGGCTCCATGGGCGACGGCGGGCGGCGCGCGGACTGCTGGCGGCGGCCTGGAGGTCCGGCAGTGGAGGGTTGGTGGTTGGGGGGTGTTTGGATGTGGTTGAATGTGTTTTCAAGGGGAAAAATCAGATTTAATGGGGCTTTTTCTTGGCTGATTTTTGAGTGATTTGAGTAGCAATTTGCTAGAAGAGAGGGAGAAAGTTGATGTGTGAATTCTAATGGAGAAATTGAGCCTTTAAATAGGCAAAGCCATGGGGCTTGGCAATCCATGTCTATGGCAATTGACCAATGGAGAGGAGTCCAATTGATGTGGATTGGGGAGAGTTGTGCTTGTTTGTAGATGATGGAAGGTGATGCAATAGTCTAGTCTTGCAAGCAAAGGAGAAGGCTCCATTGCCATGCATTGGAGGAATTTTCAATCGACGTCAATTCACATCAGACAAAGGTGTGATGTTTCTAGGAAGAAGAAGATAGGGTTATTATAAAGTTAAAAGAGTTGGGTTATTGAATAGAAAGTTACAATGGCTTAGCGGATTGTGGGAAGGGGCGTGTGAGAGGGGATTGCAAGAGGTCTCGGGTTCAAGTCCCGACCCTTGCATCCTTTTTACTGAATTTTTTTATTGTGTTATTCATAGTCTAATGTACCCCTTTTTATTTAATAAAAATTCAGAAAATTGTGAAGCATCTTTTTTATTTAAATGCTTTTTATGCCTCAATAACCCTTTATAATATATTCTTGAATTTATTTATTTAAATTATTTAAATTCTCTTATTTAAGAGAAAAAGGATTATTAATGGTTTTAAAACTTTGGAATATTGCGGAAATTACCTTTATAATATTTTTATAATTTATTAAGACAGTTATTATAAAAATACTTAAACTCTCTTTTCAAGAGAAAATGGATATTCGACTTGCATAATATATTTAATTAAATTCTTCATTGTCATTGTAGTAAACTTTTGTAAGCTTTCATAATATAGTCTGAAATTATAAAGTTTATTAAATCCTCTATTTTAGAGAAAAAAAAATTTATTGGGATAATTATCTATTTTATTTTATTTAAAGTTTAGCGGATATTACAGTATTAGCTAATGAGTTTAGTGACTATTGTGTTTGTATAATGTACGTTTTGTCAGAAATGGATATGAATGGAAAACAAAAGTTAATAAAAGATCAATTTTATAAACTCGCACATGTATAGTTTTGTAGCTGCAATTCTGTTTTCTTCCCTTCATCGTTACCCGTCACTAATTCCACTCTAACCCCATTCGCTATATATATATGATCCAAATTCCACACAACTCGTCTATACCTCTCTCACTTTCTAATCTAGCTATCTCACTTTCCAATCTAGCTCTCTTCACTTTGTTCGATGACAACACCAATGCGCTTCTCATGAACCAACGAGGGCACAAAGGTCTCGTTGGGCGGACCATTCAATGGGTACGCGCGTATTTCGTTATTTGGGCCCTCTTTAGCATTAGTAAATTAGTTTATTTTGTACTATCTTTTCCGATCGGGCCCAACTTCATAAGAAACCCAATCTCCCCACTTGTAAATTACATTGTCGTAAATTTTCAATTCAGTTTTAATATAATATCTGACTACTCATTAGTAATAATTTTTTAAAAGCATGATGTACAACGTTCTTCTATCTTGCAGGTGGGAACTCATCCCTATGCTCCCGACGGAAGGAGTTCGTGACGTGTTCGAGGTGATGTATAATTTACCTTCGGGATGGCACGAGGATCTTCTGGTCCAAATTCCTAGTCCACATCCCTGGTAAATTATACATCACCTCGAACACGTCAGGAACTCCTTGCGCCGGGACCATAGGGATCAGTTCCCACCTGCAAGATAGAAGAACGTCGTACATCATGCTTTTAAAAAATTATTACTGATGAGCAGTCAGATATTATATTAAAACTAAATTGAAAATTTACGACAGTGTAATTTACTAGTGGAGAGATTGGGTCTCTCTTATGAAGTTGGGCCCGGTCGGAAAAGATAGTACAATATCAACTAGTTTACTAATGCTAAAGAGGGGCTGAATAATGAAATACACGCGTACACATTGAACGATCCGCCCAACGAGACCTTTGTGCCCTCGTTGGTCCATGAGAAGCGCATTGGTGTTGTCATCGAACAAGTCAAGAGAGCTAGATTGGAAAGTGAGATAGTTAGATTGGAAAGTGAGAGAGTGACAGAGCTATAGACGAGTTGTGTGGAATTTGGATCACATATATATAGCAAATGAGGTTAGAGCGGAATTAGTGACGAGTAAGGATGAACATAATAAAACAGAATTGCAGCTACAAAACTATTCATGTGCGAGTTTATAAAACTGATCTTTTATTAGCTTTTATTTTCCATTCATATCCATTCCTGACAAAACACAAATCATACAAACACAATAGTCACTAAACACATTAGCCAATACATATATTAATTACTCTAAATGGAAGCACGAAAAGAAAACAAAGAAAATGTGATAAAAAGATGATAGGAGAATGCCCACTATAGTCGTAACCACCAGAATTAAGAACCTCCACTCCCTCAACATAATCCTCATGAATCTCGTTTTTAGAGTGCATTTGGTTGGTTGGTTGAATGTGGATCGATTGGTTGGTTGAATGTGAATCAAGTGAGAGGCTTTGTCTGAACAACTAGTTCCTCACCTCGGTCTTTTGAAAAAATTGCAGTACTTTTAAGTCTAACAATTGTATGAAAACAATTAGCGAAATGAATGAATAAGGGCTTGCTATAGTTTACTTAATGAAAAATAATTTTAAAAAAAAACATGTTTTTCACATTTTCCAACACAAAAATATAACTATCATTCACATAATTCGAGATAAAAAAGCATATTTTTTTCCAAAAATTACTTTCCAATAAGTGTAGCAAGCCCTAAGGATTACACAATATTGATAACTTTTTACTTAATTTTTTTCATTATTTTTTTAATTAATTCATAGCACATGGACCAATAAAAAATATGGACCTGGACTAGCAATTTGGACCTTGCAGCCCATGTTATTAACTCAATCTTCCTCGTCAAATTCCAGAAATAAATTTCTCTTTTTGTTAAGAAGTTGAAACTTGCAACAGAAAAGAGAAGCGAAATCACGTGGCCAGCAAAGCACGCACCTTCCAAATTGCAATTAGCCGTTACTTCAATTATTCTGCTACGCTACTCCCCAAAAAGGTAAAAGCCCAGGCGCCACCATCACTGAAAAGTTGCATTCACCAAAAACACCAATGGAAAGATGCAATCCAATCCTATTACAAGGTAACGCGATTTAATTCCGTATACAACTTCATCATCATCTTCGTATGATATATAATATTTGTTTAAAGTGAAATCTTTAGATTTTAATCCGGAAAAAAAAAAGCAATTATATGCATATAGAAAAATAGAATTTGAGAGTTTATACACGCAAAATAAACCCCAAAAAGATATCCAGCAGAACAGCTAATTAAAAGATAACAAATCACCTAACACTAACATGATGAAAACGACGGCGTTATAGCCGGTGACGGAAGGCGGCAGAGCTCAGGGATCGAAGTAGCACTTGGTGGGCTTAAACTTGGAGGTGGACGAAGAAGCGTTCAACGGCACCGTCAAATCGCACCTGAATTTGGGCCTAAACTTACCAGTCTTGAACCATCCGAGCTTAAACCTAACTTTGAGGTACAATTTCACAGCAATCTCGAACTCGCCGTTGTTCCTCTGGCTCTGGTAATCGAAGCTCTGGTCGGATCCGAGGGAGAGCGCGGTGCGGCCCTTGAACACCAGGGGCCCGATCTCCGTCGTATTCTTGGACTTCTGGAAGAACGGATCGACCTCGGCCATGGCAAACCTCTGGCCCTGGAAGATGGCATTGGCCTCGAAGGAGTCGTAGTAGACGCCGACGTGGCCGCTAGGGTTACGGAGGGTGAGGTTGAGGGCGAGGTTGTAGGAGAGCTGCTTGTCGGCGGAGGAGAAGTTGAAGGCGGAGAGGGAAGCGTCGGAGGCGTGGAATTTGACCTCGTGGGGGCGGAGGAAGAACCAGAGGAGGAGGAGGATGGCGGCGGCGACGAGGAGGATGGAGAAGAGGATCTTGAAGACGCAGCCGAGGAGGCAGCAGCCGCAATCGAAGAGGCAGTCGAAGAGGCAGCAGCCGCAGCGGGCGCAGCAGCCGCGGCCGCCGGAGGAGGAGCGGTGGTAGGGCTTCGGAGGGGGGATTGGGGGGCCGTAGTAGGCGCCGTTGAGATGAGCTTGCTTATGCATTGTGATTGTGGATCTTGTTGGAATTAGGGTTTAGTGCAGAGGCAGAACAGAACAAGGGTGATGAATTAGGGGAAATCAATTTATAGGGAAGGTGTAGACTGGAGAGGTTGAGTTGGTGGTGGTAATGGTCGTGGCCTTGGTGGGGTTTGACTGCAATGTTTGGTTACCGGAGATTTAGATTCAGAGTAGGAATTGAATTAATGGTTTCGTTAGGATAGAATTTCGTCAGGTAATTTACAAGATACAGTAAAATCTTACTCCAGTTTTGTAATTATTATTTTTAAAAATATCTTTATAAAAATAATAAGAATATAGTATATTATAACAAAATATAACACCATGGCAAAATCTAATTTGAAACGGAAAAGTTAGAAAATCTCAACAATAGCAGTATAGCACATACATATGTGGTAAAGAGCCAGTCAAATCTTCTACTCCCTAAATATACTCTCGTACCACATGTGATTGGGTGATGACTTTTCAAATTACATTAAAAAAATTTAAATATTAATAAAATATTAAAAAATATCTTATAATCAATTAAAACAAGTGAGTATAGGTAATTAGGGTAAAGTTGAAAAGTTTAAAAATTAAGTCTCTTAAACTTAAAAAAAATGTTTTTTTACGTTTTAGGCTTACAATTGTTTGGATATTCAAATAGAAAATATTGATTATGACAATTATTTGAAAATTATAAATTATCTATAAAACATGAGTAATGTAATTGTCAAAGGTGATCATTACTGTATTTGTTTATATGCAAACAGAAAACCCAGAAAAAAAACCCAAGTGACGATGTTTTCATTTACAAATTGTTCGTTGTCAAATCAATTCAATTGCAGAATTTATGGCAATCACATTCTCCTAAATAAAGAACACGTCGTAGTCTCTCTTTCTCACACGTCAAGGTGATGGTAGTATTTGTTGACATGTTTTCTCACTATAAATTTCGTATTGCACAGAGCTGTTACCTTTTTTTCGATTATAGTTTTAATCGGCTACATTTATCGTTTTAGTAGCAACTAAAATTGTTTTTAATAGTATAATTTAAAAATCTGCCGATACAAATAAAAAAATAGAAAGTGAAGAGATTACGTTAAATGAATGTTATCGTAGGTGTGGAAGACAATACTAACTGGGTTTACATCCCCACAGTAATATAAAATTGTAGCTCTCTCCTCTCTCTAGTTTTCTAGAGAGAAAGTTAAACTTAGCCGAGGAGGCTCCGCAGGCAATGCCGAGAAGGCTCAAATAATTTGCCGAGAAGGCACATACCTTTGCCGAGACGGCACGTACCTTTGCCGAGAAGGCTATCTCGATCTCTATATATTGATTCATAAGGCTTTGCGAACTTTGATTTATAAAATTGACTTTTAGATCCTCTTCTTTGTAGAAAGTAGAGTAAAAGCCTCACAATAATCTAATCTCTTTTTAAGACCTGATGTTAATCTGTAGAGATATTTCTTGGTGTGTTTTGTTATCACTTGTCTCTCCGATCGATCTTGCCAGGCAATCTTCCGATAATCAGTTGTATTCAAAGTTATATTTCAATTTACTGGAATTTTTCCGATCGCCGGTATGTTGAAAGACCGCCGTCTTCACTGCCTGCCCATAAAGATCGTGCCCTCGTGGCCTTACGAAAACTTCATAAGAAAAATTCGGCTTGTGAAATAAAAAAAAATCAAGGCTAGAGCTCTTTGGAGAAGCCCAAGTTTCCAATTCTTCGGAAAAGGAAGCAAGACGCTGCAACGGGACGGACCGAAGAAGCCAAAACAATCTTTCCGATCGTGAAGAATGAAGATTGTGATGATCGTGGAGATCGTGATCAAAGATCAGTTTGCTTTGATTACGTGGACTTTGTTCCACCTTGTTTTTTTGTGTGGTTTTAGATGCTTGTTTATTGGTGGGCCTCTATGGCTTATTGGGCCTGTGTGCCTATGTGTCTATTTCTCTAGATCTTTTTTTAGGCTTCTTGTTGGCTTCTGTTGGGCCTTTGGGCCTGTTCCTCTTGGGTGGTTGTTCGTGTTTGTGTATTTCTTTGTTGGTTGGTTCTCTTTGTTGACTGTTGTTGCAGGTTTAAGCACCGTTTGTACAATTTCGAGATTTGGCTCTGGGATTGGGTGTGATTGTTTGTGATTGGCGCGGTCGCCTGAACGTTCTTGAGGTTACTGAAGATCCTTCATTCCGGTGGAGGCAACGTCAGTAGTCCACTTTAACAAATTTTGTCCGCTTTTGACTCAAATGCTAAAGACGTTGATCTTTAGCCCCTCACTTCTCCCACTACTCATTTTGTCCTAGTGCCTTTTTCGCCAGTTGTACTCACATAACGTGCTTGTTTTGTTTTAGTTTGTTCTGTTCTAGTTTGTTCTTGTCGCGTTCCGACTGCCGTTTGTTCAGCCTCTCGGTTTTACCGGGCCTGTCCGGTAAACCGAATTCTTACCTACTCAAAAAAAAAAAAAACTAACTGGGTTTATTTGACGGCCCATTAATTATGCCAGTGATGGGATAAATTGTTTTGGGGCACTAGTTTATGGGCCTTCTGGCCTATGTGTAACCACGGTGAAAGCCCAAAGAATGAAAAAATGGGGTGGCAATTCTATAGCACTATTTGAATTATTTTTAATAAAGAATTGTAGTATTATTCAGCTCAACAAACTGGTTTATTATTATATACCTCCATTATTTATATTTATATGGCAAAGTTAACTCTCTTAAAGAACATGTCCATAGAGTCAAAATATTGTTGTGCATGATTTTTTGAACCCTTGTGAGAAACTCGATAGCTTTTAGTGTCAACCATAGGTTTCAAACACAAACGAGATGAAAATATATTGATTATTGATACATGCTTTCTCATACTTAACCACTTTAGATGAAGCAGCTTTGAGGGTTTCTTGTCTAACAAAAAACACTCCACTCTTAAAACTTGCCATCAATGATACACATGTCAAGTCCATACATTCGTGTCTTCCTCCCATCCACCAATAAACCAAAACATCTGTCGGCCTAGGTGTTGATCTACTCTCAAACAAATCCGTCAAGAAATTAGCCGGAGCCTCTTTCTTAGCAGAGATTTTTACACGCTTATCTACATCAAAAAGGACATCTCTAACAAGATCATGCTCCCCAAAAGTGTCAACACAACGCTTCTGGCAAACTGGGAACATCTCATCAATCGGGAATAAAAAACCATGAGACAATACTTAAGGATAGTGTGGTACTCCACTGGTGACATATGTTGTCCTAGACCTTCAATGTCAAGAAAAACTCTTCTTTTTCAAGGTTCAAGTGAGAAAAAAGAACTTTGTAGTTAAGTATGCAAGGATGAGAGTAGTACTAGAATGAGAGTAGTACTAGAATGAGTGACCTCTTGGGAAGTCCTTGGATTGGTATGGGATAGCACTTCGAGGGACAAATATCAAGCCTAAATCTAGGTTATGATTTGGCTAGGACCGTAGAGTGGTCTTTGGGCTTTGATGAGGACATCAAGTATTTAAGTGAGAGAGATTGCAATACCCCGGATTTGATTTTTTTTTATAAAGGATTGAAGTGCTACTCATGTCAACAAGAGCTCTTCTTTTTTAAGGTTCGAGTGAGAACAAAAAACTCTTAAGCTTATAAGAGTGAGAGTAGTAATAGGGTAGATGACCTCTTGAAAATTCAATGTCTCGCTCCTTAATAAATTCTAGGGTTGTACATCAGTCCAAAACCAAACCAAACTGAAACAACTCGATTCCAATTGGTTTTTTTGTTCGGTTCAACTCCGAACCAAACAAACCGACATCATCATATTCACGAATCAAACTAGTGTGGCACAGAACAGTAACACACATGAAAAACCCTCAAACTCTCAATGAATGAATATCATCCAGGAATTGGTGTGGCTTTTTATTATTTTGGTCGACTTGGCTAATAATTTGTGATAACTTTGGGTTTATTAATTGTAAGGTTTCTTTTGAGTAGGGGCATTTTAGTAAGATTTGAGCAAGCAATATCTTCATTCATATTATCGCAATCTTCAAACAATTTCGCGATTCGCCTCAAGTCTATTTTTAGTGGGGAGTCCATCTCGAGCTATTTTCCACATGAATTTTTTTTTTTTTTTTGGGGGGGGGGGTATTTAGCTTTCTGATCCATTATAAGTTAATTAAGAGCTCTCCTTTTTTTCCTAGATCCATTGCATTTTGGAGTGTGTTGAGTACCAACCATTTGTGCTCGATTTCCAATACAACCTATTAGGTATTTTTTTTTTGTGGTGTAATGGTATGTGTGACGTAATTGACTGCCTCATGATCAAGAACTAGATTCAGTTTGGGGATGTTCCAAGAATTATCCTCAAAAAGTTAGTTACCAACACACTCATCCCAATTAATGTTGTGTTGGATATTAGTCTTGGGTTTTAAGATCCTATGTTTAGTCTACTTATCTTTCCAGAAACGAATTGTCTGTTCGTCTCCCACTTGCCTGATGAGCCAAAAAGGAAAAACTTAAGTAGGCTAATTAGGTTGGACCATTGCCAAGAGCTAGGTATTATTCTTTTTGTTATGGTTAAAAGGGTCATCTTTTTTAAGTTACTTTTCTGTGATAATTTTGACCCATATGTCACTACAAAAAAAAAAACGCAGATTTACCGACCATATTTCTAGTCGCTAAATGCATTTAGCGACCATATTGTGGTAGCTAAAAGACCGGTCGCTAATCACTTGGCGACCATATGGTCGTTGAATATAGCGACCATGGCGACCATATGGTCATTGCATCTAGCGACCATATGGTCGTTGCATCTAGCGACCATATCGTCGCCACATAGTGACCATGGTCGCCCATGCTCGCCAACACTGTGGCGACCATTTGGCGACCACGTGGTCGCCATTATTAGCGACCAGGTGGTTGCTAATAGGGGCCAAACCATGGTGACCAGTTGGTCGCTAAATGGCGACCGGTCGCGAACGGGCGACCAGTTGGTCGCTAAAAGCAATAAAAAAACGCACGACCTTAGCCGTTATCTGAGAGCAAAGCGCACGATTGTGCGCCTTGGAGTGCACGATCATGTTTGCGTTTAGCGACCACTTGGTCGCCAATTTAACTTTTTAAAAAAAAAAAAATAATTACGAATTAATTTAGATAATTCATATTAATTTACATAAATTCATTAAATTCATTGATTTACATAAATTCATTAATTTACATAAATTTAAATAATTTACAATATTTAATAATATTTACAAAAAACCCTAATCTAGCCGGCTTCGCCGAAGCCGTCCGTGTCCTGGTCATTCCCGTCGGGACCGGGCTGGCGGGATCCACCGGCCTGTGGGTCGAAGCCTCCACTTCGCATCCGCTGCATGAACGCCTCGACCTCGAGCATCCTACTCTGTAGGTCCGCCATGGTTTACCTAAGCCCGACGTTTTCCTGCGTCAATTCCGCCACCCGAGGAGCTGGGCAACGCGACGCCGTCAATCGCTCGCCGTAAAACTCGGAGGCGGCGTTGCCAAGGCCGAAGACGGCGCCTCCCGGCCCACCCCCCAGCGGCCATCAGAAAGGCATCACACTCGTCCTGAAAGGACGGTGGGGTGCCCGATTCCGAGGACCTTTGGGAGAGGATCTCCTGGGTCCGAGCCTAACAAAATACGTAAATAATATAAATAAAAATAATAATATACGAAATTAAATAAGACGTAAAATAATTAAAACTTACAACGATGAAGGCCGACCGCTCGTCTATAAAATGCCGATCGGCGCCCTGCGTGTGCGTCTCGATGAGAAGCTCAAGAGGCGTAATGCAGCGATGCCATTGTTCTTCCTACGAAATTCATCAAGGATGTTACGAACTATTAAATATAATTAATTTAATTTAAGTTTAATCAAATTAAGATAACATATGTACCATTTGACGCATGGTGTCGAGGTGGGACCTTGAACCGCTACTGTAGTTTGCCGAATTGACATTCCGGATTTGCTTCTGGTGCGCACACTTGGCTTTGAACGCCTTCATGGACCAATGCATCGTCTTCCAGTTCTCCCAAGTGGCGGACTTGATTAAATTCGGCTTCATCCCGGCCCGATAGTGCTTCCCGATCAAGTCGTCGTCGTATCTCTTCTTGGCTCTCTTCTCCCAAAGCAACCGGACCGACTCGACGTCCATACCCGGCTGGGAGGGATCCCATCGGAAGTGCGTCTAATTAAATCCGAAAAACATTTATTTAAAAAAGTAATTAATTAATGTGGAATTTGTAAAAATAAATGCAAATTAAAAAATTTACCCTCCAAGACTCAAACCAACGAGTCTTCGATGCGGCTGAGGCAAAGTCGAACTTCGACGCCTTATCGTCGGGTTGGTGTTGTATGCTCTGTGTCGACCACCGCAACACCATGCCCAATGGCTGCAAGCTACGAGATTTCGAAAACGTGTTATAACATATTTAAAGGTAAGAAAAGAATTTAATACAACCAATGTCATAGAGGAAATTGTACGTACCACCCGCCGGCAATGTAAAGATGCCAAATGCGATTGGGATCGAGCCCTCGGCTCGATCCATACGAGGACGCGGATGTAGGGGCCCTAGACTCATCCGCTTGGGTGCCCGTCTCCTCTGGTACTAGGATGACGGGCCCCGTCGTCCTCGGACAAACGTGGTGTGTCCGTGTGGGTCGCCTCGGACGAGATCTCCTTGTCTGGTATCTCAGACGAGACCAGCTCGTCCAGACGAGGAGCTCGTACACGTCGACGTGATCCGAACATAATAACAAACTATAAAAACAACAATAACAACAACAATAACAATAACAACATCATCCATCTAGCTATAACATAAACAACAACAAGAGCAACCAAATCAACAACAACAACAACTTAAATTTACTAATTCTTCACCCAAAATGAACAACAACAACAATCAACAAAACAACAACTTCAAAATCAACAACAAAACAACAACAACTTCAAAATCAACAAAAACAACAACAAAATGAACAACAACAACTTCTTCACAACAAGAGCAAGATCAACAACAACAACAACAATAACAACAACAACAACAACAACAACAACAACAACAACAACAACAACAACAACAACAACAACTACTACTACTACTACTACGACGACGACGACGACGACGGCGGCGACGGCGGCAGCGGTGGCGACGACAATGACGACGACGAAAACAACAACAACAACAACAATAACAATTTAGCCCATCAATTCAACATTTATCAACCAATTCCACATTTTTTTTTCAAACCCTATCAAATAATCCCCAAATTTGAACAAAATCATAAGGGATAGGGGTTGTACCTCAAATGTGACGAGGCGACAGCTCAACTGCGGTGGGCGGCGACGAAGACTGGCGGCGGCGGCGGCGCGAGCCTAGACAGAGTAGGCGAGGGCGGTGCAGAGGAGGTCGAGGCGGACGGGAGGCCCGAGAGAGGCGATGGAGCAAGAGAGGGAGAGGTGGAGGGTGGTGGCGCAACGATAATCGGCGGTGGTGGCGACTCATAACTGGACGGAGTAGGCAAGGGCGAGGACCGAGAGAGGCGGATGGAAAGGAGGACGAGGCGGAGGGAGGGCCGAGAGAGAGAAAGGAATTTCAAACGGCGGAATAGAATGAAGAGGGAGGCAGGCGGCGTAGGCGCGAGTGGCGAGGGTTTAAGGAGAGAGAGAAAGGAATTTCAAACGGCGGAATAGAATGAAGGAGAAGGCGGTTCGTTCTCCTTCTTATTTAGGGTTAGCGACCATATGGTCGCTAATTATAGCGACCATATGGTCGCGATATTTAAGTGAATCTGGAAGTGTTCCATGCGAGCACATTGGCGACCAAATGGTCCCTAACCCAAAATTTTGGATTAAGAGCCGAAATTTTAGATTTCCCCCCAATTATTTTAGAACTCGCGCCATAAATTTCGGTTTATCGACCATATGGTCGCAAAAACGAAATAAAATTGAACTACGTGCTAAAAATTGCAATTCCGAGCTAAAATTTTAACATTAGCTACCATATGGTCGCTAAAATCAATAAAAGAACACGCGACCCTGACCTTTCTCTAAGAGCAAAATGCACGATCATGCACTAAAAGTGCACGATATGTCGTTCATTTGCGACCACGTGGTCGCCATTACTAGCGACCACATGGTCGCTATATTAGAGATCGCGATCATATGGTTGCTATTTTGGAGACATTATATGTAAGCAAACACTTTCTACCAACAATATATGGTTCGAGGACTCAAATTGGACAAAACGAACAAGTTCATTGCTTCCACACAACCAAGTTACAAACAACTTCATTACAACTTACGTACGAATAACACTTGCTTCTTGTAAAGCAAAAACATCAACAAACAACTTACTGAATTACAAATTAGATGACAAATATCATTTATTTTTAAGAAGCAACAACCCTAATCTCAGCTCCTTCGAGTACGCGAAGCTGCGCAGCCGTTTCGCTGGCCTCAATGCGGTCTGTGATGTCTTCGCCGTTCAAGAAAAAACGGCAAAATCTCGGAGGTGCCCCCCGCCAGATGACCTCCAACCAGCGATTGCAACTCTTAATGGGCGATATTTCCTGGTGCTCCATTCCATTCTGCTCTCTCTATCCCCACGCACATACATGATTGAGAAATGGATGAGTTTTGGAGCAAAGGCGGTCGTGCGCCTGGAACACGCTCTCCTTTGATGAGCCATTGATCGGATGAATTGGAGATGGAATCGAAGCTTTAGGTGAGGGTTTGATGTTTTGGAGTTGGAGATGAGCAGGATGGAAGACTAATGCATGTTGGAAGGAGATGAAGTCTCCTTTTATGGTTGGAAATGGAGATGAGGATGAAAGACTTGTGATGTGCATGCATGCCTCTTGTCATCAATCTAGCTAGCTAGTAAATGATAATATTGTCATCAGAATAGTGTCATCCGAATAGTATTATCAGCATAGTAATAGAAATAGTGAATCCGAATAGTATTATCCTAATAGTATTATCAGCATAGTAATAGAAAATAGTGAATCCGAATAGTATTATCCTAATAGTATTATAAGCATAGTGATAGAAAACAGTAAATCAGAATGATAAATGATAATAATGTTATCAGAAAAGTCAATGAAAATATAATAATATTATCCTGATTACATATCTTCCTCATCTATATCCGTCTCAGTCTCAAATTCCCCCTCAGACGTTTCACTAGACGTATCTGCTTGTTCCTCAACGACACGATCCTCTCTATGTGGGTCATTTAGCGGACCAAGTGGATAATTATCTTGTGTGTCGTCGATAACTCGTGGAAGGGAAGAATCATGTTGAAATGCCTCTTCAACGGCAACGCCCCTGGAACCACTCTCATGAGGGTCTACGCACGTACCTTCATCGGGCCACACACGTGACTTCACTTTACAGACCGCTCTCCATTCAGCATCTGCACGCCTCATCTTTGGGTAATTGAGGAAATAAACTTGAGTGGCTTGATGTGCTAAGATGTAACGATCTTTTGTTCTTAACATTTTATATCTATGAACATCGACAAGCTTTAGGTGAGGGTGAATGCGTGTTCCTCCACGACTTTTAGTGTCAAACCACAAACAATTAAAGATAATAGGGCGCTTTACGGTTGGAGATATGTAATTCAGCTCAATGATTTCCTCTAGCACACCATAGAAGTCCTCCTCGTCGGTGCCGAAGCTTTGTCCTAGAACACAAACTCCACTACTGTCACTAGCCTTAGTTGATGCGTGTGCCCTCGTGTGGAATCGATAACCATTCACAAAATAACAAGGATATGTCCTCACTTTTGTAGAGGGTCCACAAGCAAGTGTTACAATGTTAGGATCTGTAACTGCCGGACTGTCAACCTACAATTTGAAATCAACATATATATATAATATACAATTTGAAATCAACATATATACAATTTAAAATTAAATTGAAATTAATTTAGGAAATCCTTACATGGGAGTAGAACCAAAGGCGAAAGTGTATTTCTAAAATGTTTTGCTCTTCATCATCGGTTATTGTTGGATTTGACGGCCGCACGAAGTTTGTCAAATAGTACCTACCAAAGAGTAATTGAATGAAATACGTACTTATATACCCTAAACGAAATACTTACTTATATTAATTAGTTGAGATCATAGAAACGTACTCAATGTAGGGTTCCACTTCGACGCAGTTCATAAGTATGTAAGTTTGGATCACATCGAATTCATCATCTGTGAGGACACGACCACTTGATCTGCTACCCAAGGTTCGACCAGTATAGACAAATCGCCCGGATCAACCCTAACTAGAAGTGTGCAACTCACGTTGTGGGCGATATCCATATGATTACTCGCGACATGTGAGCTAAAATAATACGAGCAGAATGTGGACGTCCTTAACGAGATAGGCACTACAAATTGAAGACCATTGAAGACCATTTCTTATACAAGTTAATTATATAAATCAAAATTCGTACAACTGCATATAATTGTACATACCTTTCTTCTGGATACATCCATCGATAATTGACAAGGCCACAAAGTGAAGCTTCCCGTGGCAGATGAATAGGCAAGTGCTCCATTGAATCAAATAACACGGGGGGAAAGATGCGCTCCAGCTTGCACAAAATTATTGGTATTTCCTTGTGCAATTGCATTACCACCTCATGCTTCAGCTCCTAACACGTCAGGTCCTGAAGAACGCACTTAGCTGAGCAATGGGCTCCCAGACTTTGTCATCAAGAAATGGTCGAAAAGCAACAGGCATCAACCTTTGCATGAAAACATGACAATCATGGCTCTTCATCCCAAAGAGTCTAAGCTTGTGCAAGTCAATGCAGCGGCTCAAGTTGGACACGTAGCCATCCGGGAATTTTACGAATCTCAACCAATCTAGAAGCACTTGTTTTTCATGACGATCTAGTGCATAGCAAGCCTTTGGGTACCTATTGTCCTCCTCATCAGGTTCCAACTCCAGACGCTAACACAATTCCTTTATATCCTTTCTGGCCGACCACTTGTCTTTCGAGTTCCCCGAAACATCGAGAATGGCGAAGAAAACATTATCGAAGACATTCTTTTCAATGTGCATGACATCTAAATTATGTCTTACCAGCAGACTAGGCCAGTAAGGTAGGTCCTAGAAAATGCTTTTCTTCTTCCAACCCGAACCTCTACTGATCACGACATTGTGCTCCTCCGCTCCCACTTCAGTTATCTTCATCAACCCCATATTTTATCTAGTCTAATATCTTGTATCCGTCACGGAGTACCGGGGGACCACGACGTTCCCGTCGACCTTTCTTGAAATCAGTCTTATTGTTTCGGAAGCGATGATCATGTTCTGTAAACCTCATGTGACAATCGAACCATCACATTTTGTGTCCATGTGTTAGATAAAATGCATTGGTGTCCTCCATGCAATAAGGACACGCGTATTTCCCAGAAGTGCTCCAGCCTACACAAACATATGTTTTTTTTATCACACATTAAATTTCACAAATCATATATCCATGATTTATTATATATAATAGTTTCAAATTCATTAGCATATGTAAAATTAACAACATACCTGACAACATCGAATATGCCAGGAAGTCACTAATAGTCCATATTACAGCTGCATGCAACACAAAATTCTGCTTCCTCCAAGAATCGTATGTGTACACCCCATTAAGCCACAAATCCTTCAGCTCGGCTATCAACGGTTGCAAGTAGACATCCAAATTTTGCTTTGGACTATTCGGTCCAGGTATAATAATCGTCAAAAACATAACCTCTTCTCGCATACACATCGACGGTGGAAGGTTGTAGGGTGTCAGAATCACATGCCAACATGAGTATTGGCGCCCGGATGCCCCAAACGGATTGAAACCGTCTATGCACAAGCCTAGTCTCACATTTCATGTTTCTGATGCAAAATTTGGCCACACAGGATTGAAGTGCCTCCATGCCTCTGCATCTGTCGGATGTCTCATCACCCCATCTTGTACGTGCTCTGCATGTCATCTCATGTGTTCGGCAGTCACCACCGATGCGTACAACCTCTGAAACCGTGGAGTTATTGGCAAGTAAAACATAAGAGAATAGGGAATGAGCTTTGACTTGCCTTTTTTCCATCTAGGATAGCCACATATCTTGCATGCCGCGTATTCTGCATCTGTACCCCAATATTTCGTGCAAGAGTTTGGACAACAATCAATGTCCTTGTACGGAAGACCAAGACCCTTAACCAGTTTTTTCGTGTTGTAAAACGTGGCTGGTAACGTCGTCTCCGTGTGAGAAACGCGTCCGCAAAAATCCGAGATCATGTCATATCCGCGCTCCGTCATCCTTAGCTTAGACTTTAGGCTAAGTAGCTCAGTCGTAGCCTCCAACTGTGTCATATCACATCCAGGCCACAAAGGCCTATTTACGGCCGACAACATGTCATACATACGTTGTGCATCGAGATTGGGTGCTTCATTATAATATTGCTCCCCTTGATCATGCCTTATATCCTCATTCTGCACGGGATCCTCAACAATGTAATGACTTCGGGCATTAAAACCATCATATACCATCTGTTCCATTCGATTATCATTCCCACCATTTACTGGTGGTGTTGGATCAGTACTGCTACATCCTTCATACTGTCTAGACTCGGCCAATAATGCAGCAAATATTTCAACTGTCTCCCCGTGCGAAACCCAATGGTAATAGTTAGGAACAAAACCTTCCTTAACAAGGTGATAATGCACACCATCTACAGATTTCAGTTTCTTATTCTTGCACCTCTGACACAGACACCTTAATTCGGATGGGTCATAGTTCGACATAGATTTGCAGAATTCGATAAATTGCTCTACGCCAGCTAAAAACCCGTTGTTCAAAAAACCATCTATATTACGCGCATACATCCACTCACGCATTGTTCCTTCCTACAATTCAATATAAGAGTATAATTAATTTAATTCAGGTTCATATAAGCATGTTTTTGGCGACCATATGGTCGCTACGATGCAGATAGCGACCATATGGTCGCTAATTAGCGTCCATATGGTTGCCACATACAGTATATCAGAACATATATATAACATAACCAATTGCTATATGCTATGTGAATTTAATGATTCTGTAACACAATATCTTATAATTATATAAACGAAAACTTTCTACCGACAATATTTGTCAAAAACAATAAAATGACAAAATGAAATACTAGGAATAAGTTTCAAATACATACCTTTAGTGAAGTTGTCAGTAAAAATTGACGGAATTCCTTCCTACAATCAATTCAGATTTGTGATTGATTGTTTCTTTCTTTTTTGAATACTTTGGAAGATAGCTATGTATGTGTGAGGTTGTGTGAATGCAACGGAATGAGAGTGAAGTTTTTACAACCTAGGTATATATGCTGAAATGGCGGCAATTTTACCAAATATTGTTTTTAGCGACCAAGTGGTCGCCAAAAATGCGGGAAATTACCCGCCAAAATTGATGTTGCCCGTCAAAACATCTGATCCATGTCAGCGACCACGTGGTCGCTATATGTTGCGACCATATGGTTGCTGACATGGTGGAGACCACATGGTCGCGGATATGGGATCCATATATAGCGACCATCTGGTCACTGCATGTAGCGCTCATGGCAAGTTCAAGTAGACCCGCTACCCGAGCTCAGAAGAAGAGAAGGAGCCAGAGGTCCCCATCTCCACCTCGCATGGACAACGTGATTTTGAGTACTCAAGGCCAAGTGCATCGATATCGTGCCATTCTAGAGAAGGACCACAACACTCGTTGGTTCTCGAAGTCTAGTGCTATAAACACGGGGATCTACACAGACGTCAAGGAAGCCTTCTTTATCCTTGGTGCATCCCATCTCCTGAAGAAGGAGAATTTACCACACTTTCCGGCCCTCACATCCGAGTTTTTGGCCACTCTAGAGACGAGCTTCCCGTCGAAGACTTCAGCGGGACGAATCCGGTTTCGGCTCGGTAACGTGAGCCGTGAGTTCACCATGGCAGAGTTCAACGCAATCCTAGAGCTTCCAAATCCATCTAGAGACTACAGTTGTAAAGATTACAGGGTGACTAGGACATGGAGCTACATCACGGGGGAAGAACAATCCTCCACAGCGGCATTATCTGGGGCAAGCATCATCAACCCTTCTTCAGGATCATCCTCCGAGTCCTAGCCGCTATGTTTTGGCCAAAGAGAGAGATAAACAGCCAACAAGGACGGAAGTTGCTTGTCTCCGCACCATCCTTTTCGAGGAGCCCGTCCCCTTGAATTTGGGGTACGAATGGCTCTACTACGTCGAAAAATCAACCAAGTCCAAGGAGGTTTGGTGTGGCAATTTGGTTAGCCTTTTGGCTAAAAACCTTGGAGTTGACCTCACTCGCTACACACCGGCCCACGCTCAACTCCTCAACAAGAACTATTGGTATAGCTCCGGTATTTTCATCCAAGCCGAAGGAGGATTCAAAGTTAAAGTTCAAGACCGCTTCGTTAGGCCCACCCTCGACAAGCTGGAGTTACTCTATGTACCAAATTGGTACGAGGCGTGGACGGGGCATGTTTACCCGTTAGAGCCTAAGCCGGAGGATGAGCTATCACTACGTCCATGTGAAACAAGATTTGAGCGAGAGGAAGAAGCAATGGAGGAAGATGAAGATGAAAATGAGGATACCGAGGTAATTGGCGACGACACTGAAGAAGCCGACACCGAGGGAGGAACTGAGGAGTTAAACCTCAAAGATGAAGACCTCGACACGGAAGTTTTGGGCAGCAACGTCCTCATTGACGAGCCTACCAGGTTCGTTAACGACCATTTCCAACCTCCTCCCTACATCCCTAACGAGGCACCTAGCTTCGTTAACGAGGTACCGAGAGCTTCTGTCGACCCACCGCCAGCTCCTACCGACCCTCAGTCCTATGGACTCATGCCATACAACCCAGTGTTGTACCAAGACCATTTCCAGCCTCACTATCCACCACCCCCTCAGCCCGAGTACACAAGATCGAGTATGCCACCACCATGGGCCGAGGATCTTTCTGCTCAGATGCAGCAACTTCACCTCCAGCAGGACCACATTCATCGGAGGATGAATAGATGGGAGACCGTCTATTCTGCTCGCATGTCGATGGAGGATGAGAGGCATCGCCAGAGAGAGGCGGATGATGCTGAGCGTTGGAGGACGATGTACGACTTCATGGGTACCTTTGAGCACTACTTTCCTCCACCGAACCAGTGATTCAGCTTGTAGAAGACGTTTTTCCTTGTTTTCCTCTTTTGAGACTTTGTAAGTTTTGTTTTTCTTTTTTTTTCTTATTTTTTTTTATCTTTGTTTGTTTTCTTTTCTATTTCTTTTCCTTCTTCTTATTTTTCTTACAGTGGGGACAGTGTAATTTTAAGTATGGGGTGGGAGAAAGTAGAAAACTTGTTATCTTATGTGTTTATTTGTTTTAAGTAGTTTTGTTTCATAAATCGAAAAATTGAAAAAAATCGAGAAATTTTTTGAAAAAAAGGACAAAAGATTTTAGAATTGATAGATATCCCTTTCTTAGGTTCTATGATAGTAATTGTTAGCCTAATCATATAATTCCTTGCAAGCATGTCTTTAATAGTATAGCCGGAATCTTTAACTTGAAATGGTTTTTAGAAGAAGATAGCATTTGATGAAATTGAGCACATATACTTTATAGCATAAGTGATGCAATCCAACAAAAAATTGTTACCTAGTGAGTTATTTTTGGCCTTATAGGGAGAACATTAATAATTCCCTCTTCTTTCTTGTGTAATTTACTCTCTATATGTATATTATCTCTTGGAATTGTGATGGTTATCTATTTCTTGAGACCCGTATGGGATTTATAGTTCATTACTTGTGAAAAGCATATGATGGAGAACTTATTTTTATGAGCCCTATTATTCCTTATCTACCTTTACATGATCCTTCTTTTGATAACCAATTCTAGCCTGAAGCCTTTTATTTTTAGCTCCACAAAATTTCCCTAGCCGAGATAAACTTGACCCTATCCGGGGATTAGGACTTAGATTGGAGAGGTATTTTTGTTGAGTGTAAAAAAAGGAGTGATATATATTGTTTGCTATGATTGAGGGATTATTGGGAAGGGTAGAGGGGAAGTCTCTTGTTTTACTTGTAATAAGAAAGATCTCTTGATGAAGGAAAAAATGCACAAAATAAAGTTGTTTGTTGGAGATGAGGAGTAAAAAAAATGATGGAAGAATACACGATGAAGCTTGTTAACGACCCTGAAGTGGGCTCGTTAACGAGGCAACGAAAAGAAAAGAAGGAAGTTTGAAGTGCATATGTGTTTATAGATAAAATCAGGGATTCTTTTATTTCTTATAAGACTTTCTAGGATATGTTGGGTGAGTGAAATGAGTGTGCATAATAAGAAAAGTGAGTTTGGTATGTTGTTTTTATGAGAGTTTTGTTTATGTGAGTTTTTAGGAGTCTTTATTCCCGGATATTATTAGCACCACATAGCCAAAATATTTCCACACCTTAATGTTAATACCAAGCCCCATTACAACCCGGCCGAATGGAAGCTTCTATGAAGTTTTTCATTGAGCCTAAGTTTCTCTTGATGATTTTTGCTTGTTTTGACAAATCTTGGGTGGAGAGTATTGGTGATATAAGTTCCAATTTCTATGAGTTTTTGCATATTGGATTGATTTGAGAGATTGAATTCATAAAGCCTAAACACTTGAGAGTTGAGTGAAACACATTATATCCCTTGTGAGGTTGGATTGTATTTTCTTATGTCTATTTGGTGCATATATGTGTAATGACGTTAAGTATCTTTTGCTATATTTTTCTCATGTGTAGATGTTGCTTTTTGGAGGATGGCTATATCTTGATGAGTATGTTTGTTTGGTTTTGGTTAGTGTTTAATGATTGCTTGAGGACAAGCAAGTTTAAGTATGGGGATAGTGATGTTCGTGTTTTTAGTATAGTTTTTAGTAGGTTTTCTTTATTTATTAGGTCTAGTTTTGATAAGTTTAGGTTTAGTTTGGTATGTTTTTGGATAGTTTTGCATATTTTCATAGAAAGTATGGAAGCTACTCTATTTTGTGTATTTTGTAGGTTTTAGCAAGGAAAAGTGCTATATGGAGCTGAATTTGGAGCGCTACAGTGAAAGACAGAGGAATACAAGTTTGAAGAAGTTAGAGTCAAGGTTTTACGAGTTGAAGTGTAAAAGAAACCATGTCCAGGCTCGTTAAAGAGGCTGTAAGGGCTCGTTAACGAGGCCACGTGATAAGAAATTTCGAGGGTTGACTTTGTAACTCACCGATCCTGTGCAGGAAATTATTTCCGTGTCGGTAGAGTATCTTTTTGTGATTTTTAGGGTTATTATATTATGTATTTTAGGTCTTGTTATCTTCTTAGATTTTGTTTGTATCTTTTTAGAGTTTTTATTTCTATCTTTTAGGAAAGTTTTTATCTTCTAGCCTTATTAGTTTTTAGCCTTTTTAGTATAAAAAGCCCTCTTATTTAGCCTAGCGAAGGGGGGAGATGGATAGAGAAATCGAGCATAGAGAGAAGAGGAAGAGCCGAGAGAGCCGAGGAGAGGATCGGAGACGAGTCAGGGGGTCGGTGGACGAGAGTTACCGAGTTCGTTGATCGAGTATTTCGGTTCGGTATTTGTTTGTTTTCGGGTTTTCTTCTGATTTTCTGTGTAAGACGATATTTGTTATTTAAATTTGAGTAGTAATTTATTTTCAATGATTTCTTTTATTGAGTTTATTTGTTTCTTAGTTATGATTAGTGAGTAGTCTTCTTTTCTAGGATCGGGGTTAAGCCCGGCATAGTTAAGCATGTTTAACGAGTGAGATTGTGTTGAATGCCTTTTATCTATTATTGAGATTGTTTGTTGTGTTTATACCACTATGAAAGTTGAGGTAATTTGAGTTTTTAACTGGATTGAAAGAGAAAGTTAGTAACTTGAAGGTTGATATTGTTTGAATACGAAAGTTTCAAGCTTTAGATCCAAAACAAACAATTAAGTGAGTTAAGTTGCGAAAGTAGGTTAATTTGCTTCATGGTTAACGAAAGTTGATAATTCTATCTATTTAAAGGCATGATCTATTCTTCTTACGAGTTTATATGCTTGGCTATGTTGCGGTGTCCCTAGTCCTAGATCTTTGTTTTTATTTGAATTATTTTTAAGTGAATTTCGCTACCGAGTTTGTTTAGGTCGTTAGTTGAGTCTTTTTATGTACGGTGGTTCGTTAACGACCCTGACAACGTCGTTAACGAGGCTGCTTGTGTGTGTTTTTGCTTGATTTTGTTTGCTTTTTAGTAGTCGATAAACGAACAACCTTGCTTCCTGTGGAACGATCCTGACTTCGTTATACTCAGCGGGGTCTTGACTTATAAATTTATTTGTTGTCAAGAAATACCCTCTCAACAGATAGGCAAATCGAGTTCCAATTGGTTAGGGATTTATAATTGTTGCTCTTGTTCCACAATTATAATTCTGCAAGTATCCTCCATAGAAGTTTCATTTGGAGTGATTGATTCATCTCCTCAGCTTTTGCTATTTTTAGGCCCCTAGGTTTAGGGATAGGCAAATTGAGTTCCAATTGATTAGGGATTTATAATTGTTGCTCTTGTTCCAAAGGAATTCTTTGTTTATTTGGTCCAGTTCTTTGAGTGTAGTTTTAGGTAATAAGAATGATTGCATGAGATAGTTTTGTTGTGTCGATAGATTTGCTTTAATAAGGGTTTTCCGTCCTTCTTAAGACAACGCATTTGCTTTTCATTTAGACAGTTGATCCCTTGTACAGAGAGTTAATGGTTTAAATGTATTCTTCATGACCCTCCATTTATAATTAGGCGTCCTAGATATTTGTCTAGGGAATTTGTATTGGTTGTGGAGAATTGTTTGAGTTGTGCTTTTGCGTTGTTGTTTGTGTTCTTTGTTACCTGAAACGCTGATTTTATGAGAATTAACTTTCTGTCCAGAGATTTGGCAATAATCGTCTATTATGTATTTGACTTTTTGGCAAGTTTGGTTATTTGCTTTTGCAAAGATAATGATATCATCAACAAAGGCCAAAAGGGGATTTTTGTCCCACCCTTGTAAATCTGAATTCCAATACCACTTTTAGGTTTGTTGCAGGGAGCCTAGAGTTGCTTGCAAATTTTTTTACTGCAAGGATAAATAAGTAAGGGATAAGGGATCACCCTAACACGGACCTCTTTTAGGAGCAAATTGGTTAGTTGGCCCATTATTAACCAAAATTGAGAATGACATCATTTAGATGCATTCACGAATCTAGTTTATAAATTTGTTGGAAAAACCAAAATTTTAATAATATGGAAAATAAATTCTCAACTTATTCAGTCATAAGTTTTTTTCATGTCAAGTTCATCATATCCTTCTTTTCCCTTTTTATACTAGGAGTGAAAAATTTTATGTGCAACGAGGGTGTTATCATGTATGCTTCTTTTATTGACAAAGGCACCTTGGAGGGGGTGGATGAGTTTTCCCATTACTTTTTCGAGTCTTGCAGTAATGATTTTGGATATGATTTTATAAATTATGTTGCATAGACTTATGGGTCTATAGTGACTATTTGGGTTCTCGCTTTTTGGTAGTAGGATCATGAACATCGGAACATGTGATTAATTAAGTTGCTTTAGTATTTTTCTTGAACAAGAAGTTTTTATGACATATGGACCAACAATATACCGATACTTTTTTTTTTATAGAAGCTAGTAAACATACGATCCGAGTCCGGTGATTTATATCGCCGATGTTAGTTTGGTTTTACTATATATTGGAAACTGATTTTGTAACATGAGGTTATGTTCTACAGAGACTTCCTTCTGTATAGTGTAAGTATCGACATGTATAATTTAGTGTGGTTAATTTTCCGTTATTGGAAAGACCGGGGCCATTAGATGATAAAATGTTGTAGTACTTTTATGGACCAAATTAAAACGATAACTCAATATTCCAATCAGCTCATCCACAAAAAAGTGGGGATAATACAGAATCATTCAACATCAATACAGGAGAATTTACAAATGTTTGACAGCTATAACAACAATTTTTTTGGGTAGAAAGAAACTACTCCTATTCCGTACGTATTAATTAACTTAATTTATATTGAAATTAAAGAAAGCAGGTGTAGGGCCAAATAATAATAGAGAAAGTCAAAGGCTGACGCTGCAGGTCTGGGAAAGCTGGTACTTGTTGACAGCGTGATAGCCGAGAACGGCACCGGCATTAGGGTCAGCGACGGCGATGTAGGCCGGGCAGTTGACATGCAGGCGGTAGGTGGCGGAGACGAAGGACCCAACTCTCCATCTCAGCCGTCCATCCAACTGGAAATTGATGGCCAACTTCCCCGCCATCTGATCTTGGGTTATTGCCTCCCCCACGTACGGCGCGATGGGCACCAACACTCCCGTCACAAACGGCGACCATATGTTTATCCCACTTGTGTCCTGAGCATGCATGTACGTACGTATTACAATTATGTTATACATATATATATGAAAAATGACTAGTATGTATATATATGGCAATCAAATTAGGGCTTATTTATCTTGAAAAGTGTAAAAAATGAAACCTGGTACGTGGGAGGGAAGGAGGTGGGGGCGGTGATCTGCTGGGTGCGATAGGTGGCGTACGCCATAAGGCGGTCGTAGTAGATGGAGATCCGAGGGTTGGGATTGCGACACTGAAGGGTCAGCTGGAAAGTGGAGGTGAGGAGGTTGGGCGGGGATCCGGTGAGGTTGAAGGTGTTTACGGTGGCGTCTTGGAGGATGAAGTCGGGCTTGCGGGCGGGCCTCAGCACCAGCCATATGATGAGTACTACCAGGAGCACCACCACGATGAAGATGCCCACTCCGATTCCGATCTTCTTAAGGAGCTCCTTCTTCTTGTCCTTGTGGCGCCCGCAGTCTTTCACCGACATCCTGCCTAGCTAGCTTATGTGCACAAAGGTACGGTGATCGATCGATTATATTTGTGCAACTGGATCTCACACACCAGCCATATTGGGTTTCAAATGCTACATACTATATATATTGTACATGTACTATATGTAGACCTCAAGTCTCCCTCCCATCCAACCGGTATTTTTTATTTGGAGATTAGATTATTAATCATAAATATATAATTAAACACCAACTAGCTCGTACAAATTATTAGAACAAAAAAAAGAGACTATTAATTAAACAAATTAAGTTAATTTCTTGTACTAAGATGACGGATGAAAAATATTGAACAAAGTATATAATTATGTGGGTACGTACGTAGTAATAAGCCTGCCCCTAGCGCGCTTAAAGAGACAAAAATATGAATGGTGGCGAAAATGATGTACCCGTGTATAATTAACATAGAGTTGGTGGATAAATCATCCACTAATCAGTCATTTGCGGGCCTCATTTCATTTTTCAAATATTGACAACCAAAGTAGTTTTGTTTCTATGTATACAACAAGCCAAAGGTCTATGTCATACAATTGAATTGTTTTTAAAATACGCTAACGCGCGAAAGCCCATGTGAACCAATTGCATTAATCGAAATAAATAATCCCAGAAGTGACACAAATTAACTTGTTGATCGATTATAATTAATTTATACGTATAAGTGTATGTATAACTATCAAGCTACATAATTCCATGTCATGTAAGAATTGTAACGTCATGAGGCTAATACAATCAAGCTAAACTGTGTGATGTATTCAATTGATAGAACGAAAAAGAAGCCCCCAAAAAATTGACTGAAATGAATTCCAACTTTAGGACTCGCATTCTTAGTATTCCACATGAAACTCCTCATTCAAGGAAGGAAAAAGGGCTTCAATTTTTGTTTGAATAGAACATTGAAGCTAAGGATATACTCCTCATACTTTTTACCCAAAAATCAAAGTGAATAAAGGCTTTTTCTTTTTCAAACAAGAGAAGCATAGAGATTCATGCTGATTCCTACCTTAACTTTAAAGTTATATAATACATCCACAAATTAGCATTATCTGGCCTCCGTAGTTATTTTCTGCAATACTTTTTCGTAATTATATAAAAAAAAAATGCAATGAGTTAAAAGGGTCTAGTCTTTCTTCCCATGATCTATAGCTAGAAGTAAACTAATCATCAACAAATCCATATAAGTTATAATTTTGTATGCTATATCAGTCTGTGCATATATAGCCATCGCCATTGATATATAAATTTCGACATAAGCCAACTTCAGCCAAAGTAGGATTATCACGCAATTTTTTTTTTTATAGTGCGTGCAGGTTCTGGACACCAAAATGATATTTTCTCTATTATTGTATGGACAGTTGTTCAATTAAAGAAATATTATTAGAAAGGTGGGCAAGTTTGTCTCGAGTTCATTTTTGTATCACTGTATATTACTATAATTCATAGATCTTTACTCTTTAGTGTCATGCCTGGATCCTTCCCTCTAGACGACATATGTCTACTTTCATCCAAGTTTGGTCTGAAACCAGCGACTTGTTCATATTTTGGTCTTTGATATGCCTAAGATTCTTCGGTATAATCATTTACATGATTAATTAAATTTCAATTGATTGATCGTGTCCTTGTATAGGCTCCCAATATATAAACAAACAACTAACAAGAAGTATTACATTCAGAACAACTAACAAGGATCACTGCCATATATTCGTTTACATTTCTGCTGAATTAAAAGGGAATCTTACTGAAACACAAAAGTTGCATTTCAAATTAATAAATTTGCAGTTGGAGCTCCCGCACTAAATTAACATAATAGGCATCACTTTCAAATCCACAGATAAAATACCATTTCTTATTAAGAGCTAGCTGCTTTGTAAGAATAATTAAACTAGGATTGACCTGAACATAAATATAATATTAACAATCAAGAAGCTAGATCAGGCTAAGTAATGGAATTAGTTCTATCACCTCTGTTGAGCCGAGATTTCCCCCCGAAAGAACTCTGATAACTTGTGTTCAAGATCCTCAGGGGTGTATTTGATGAGCTTGTTAGGGTATTTGCCACTATCAATACTCGGCCTGCATCAAAACCACCCATATACATTGAAGAGATAATGTTATGAAGAATGGGAATTATACTATGAAGAGGGTGGAGCAGAAATTCATACCCAAAGTGTTTGGTGAAAGATCTGTAAGCAGGCAAGAGTACCTCTGCTACAGTCAACATCAAGGACTCGCGCAACTCACAATCAGGGACGGTCCACTGAGACTGTCTTTTATAAAGCTCCTCAAATTGGATGTTAAAGTTCTTGAACCCATCTCTTATCATTCCTTTTGAAAGGTTATCAGAGACAGTAATACAATGCAGAATCTACATGCCAAAAGATGAATTTTAACATAGAAGAAACTCAACCACATGTCCACATAGGATCAGTACTATATATATATATGGTAAATAAATGGACATAGTATACAAACTAGATTTTTTTTTTCATACAAAAATAATTCGTATTATTGACGGTTAATACCTAATAATTGGGATTATTTTGTGTTTTTTTTTCCAATTTATAATCCTAACATATGAAAAACTCAAACCACATATTGAGCAAAAGAAATGATACACAACAGATGACAACCTTTGACCATGCAATCCTCTTGTACTGGTTTGCGTGCTGTTGGACAACCCTCCTATGTATTTGCACCCAGTCATCCCCTAAGAATTCCTTTGCATTGGACCTACACAGCAATTTGATCAGGACAAATTGTGTTTATGTACAAATGAAGTTCCTGTTTTAAATCATTATGGAAATTGCTTCACAAACCTGCGGACAGATCTCACAATGTAGTGTACGTTGTTCATAAGAAACAGCTGAGTCAATGCAGGATCTTTGTATAACTTAGATTTTCTATCCAGATTATTCAGAAGAGCCTGTACTATACGTGTTGTTACTGATGCTAACTGAGAGTCTGCATCGTGACTCCCACAATCTTGGAATACCAGTTTCATAGTAGATTGATAACTGAACAGAGAGGTAAATAGAAAAATCAACGACAGATCACACAACAGTCAGGGATGCATTTCCAATGACAGATGCCCACTCGGATACCAGAAGATTGAAGGGAATGGAACACCAAATAAAGTAAACAATAGACCAAGTAGAGTAACATCCTAGGTAACTCACTCAATGAGAAACTTCACGTAGTTGATCACATAGCTGGTTAAAGGATGAACAGTTCCATCAAGAACGGTGCTTCTTGTTGCATCTTTTTCAACTGCAACTTCAAATTCATAAAATGTGTCTTGCACTGTTTGTGCTAGACGCTTAGTTAGTGCTGCTGCAGATTCTCTCACTCCTGTGCACGGTTTACCTTCAAAAGTAGATTCAATCTTCCATTGGAAGAAATAAAAGATGAAAGACTTAGATCAGTTTGAAGGTACACTACCAGGACGAAATCAGACAATGAATAAAGCAAGGGAAAAAGTATGAAGGGGCCACTATCTAATTACAGCAAGGAAATGGCAAGGACTTCAATGCAATAAAACACATTCAAATTAAGGTTGTTATAGATCACTTTGCATGTAAAAGTTATGCATGAAGCTAGTAAGACAGTCCTTGGATTAAAGTAATCTAGATCACTTTTCCATTACATTTAACAATTCTTACCTGGCAGGAACTCAAGGACTTCCTATTTCCTCCAAGTGTCTAGTGTATTTACTATATAACAGAGAATAAAATAATTCAAACATGAATGAAATTTGAATACATCTATACTACGCAATCAATATAGTAAATCCAATTTTATCAACACCAATGATATTGACTTTGAAATTTGAATACATCTATACTATGCAATCACTATAGTAAATCCAATTTTATCAACACCAATGATATTGACTTTTTAATTACAATGCTATTTGATGCATTTCCATTCAACTCAGATCCTAAATTATTGGAGAATTTGCTTCACTCTTCTTAATTTCTAACATGTCGCACATTATCTCAGTGATTTGAAGTTGAGGACACTTGGCAGCTCCTAGATCCCAGTTTATCCTACACTTATACCCAATATGCCCAGCTAATACCCGCTCAAGGATGACATGAAGCACATATTGGTTCTGTAAGAAGGTGCCAAAATGGCAAGAATTCTTGATTTAAGATTCCTTTCTCCATTTCTATTGTTACTTTCATGTAAGGAAGATATTGCACAGTAAGGAAGACAATTAGAAAGTAGTAATACTGCTAGATTAGTTCAAAAGTTATCTACCAACATGATATAGAAAGAAGAACAAGACCTACAGGACGAGCCACTCATCCTACCTCTGGTACAAGTTCTCTCATAATCTCATACATGTCCAACAGCACAAACAATTTTTCTGGTGATCTCTTACTTCTGGAAATTGCATCCCCAAAACTGAACAGCGTTGCCACACTTTTGGAAGCAACTTCGGCAAAGCACAATGTCCTGACAGATTCAATCCCACAGAATATTTGATCAGCGGTTTTCTTTTCACCCGGGAACAGAAGTTTGACCTGTTGGGACACCTTGCAGCAATCAGAAGGTATCTATGAAACTTGTAATGTGCTTGAACTTAAGAAATTTATATCATACTGCTATCTGGATGCATTGGATCCAATTTCCAATCTTTGCATCCAAGACTTCCCATGGCATCTTCTGCAAATCATCCTTGGTAAGTGCCTCCACACCAAGTTTTTTGAGGCTTATCTCCAAAATAACTGAACGTGTTTCCCTACATGATAAAATCCAGACTAAATGGTAACAATTTAACACTATATCAAAGCAATTTTAACAGGGAAAAGAAAGCTGTGGAGAGTTGATTTTATAGAAATAAAATATCAGTGGCACATGAAATAGGCATATGAGATCAAGGTACTTGCCGGTAAGTGTTAATCACCTGTTGCTGATAACCAGCTCCAACCATCTGATCAGCCAGACTATGAAGCAATGGTATAACATGAAATGGTACAAGGGTCAGTGGTTTATAGTTACTCTCCGATTTCTTGTGTTCAGTAGAACCACTGGATGACTTGCTATTAGTTTTCCTTCGACTTCCTTGGGGTGCTGAGGAAGGACACAAGGATGTAGGGAGGCATCTATAAAGATAATCAGGTTCTGCAGGTTTGCTGAAATTGCAGGACATTTCACTTTTAAATTCCATACAATGAGAACGACGGTAACATATCAAAGTTTATTTGCAAATAGATAAACACAGGAGAGACAAAGCCATTCTATCTTTATCTTTCTTTCTGTCTAGATAATAACAACAACAACAACAACATCTACCCAGGTGGAACCCGGTATGAGGAACGGTCTCTGGGGGGACGAGATGTACGCACCCTTGCCCCGACTTGAAGTCGGGAGGGTATCTAAGGTGGGCCCAAAGCAAAAGATGAAAAAGGTGGGAACAAAAGGAAGAAAAGTAGGAAAGTAAAAAACGAGAGCAATAAACTGAGAAACTGAGAAAGAGTATTTTACTAATTGATTCTATTACCATGCAACTAATGGAGAGTAACACTCTGCAAGATATTAGTGAGTGGTCCATTTTATCTTCTTATCAAGAAGAACATATGAACCTAAGTGGTATATACTTAAAGTAAAAGAAGAATAATCCTGATGTTATCCGTACAGAGCACAGTAATCACTTAAATCAGACCTGTTAAGAGCTAAATGGTTTCTGAACACATCCTCGAGCTTGGCGACGGCCCCAGAAAGCAAGTTGCTAGCACTGGATTGCGCAGCGTTGTTAGTCTTGAAATGGTTAGCGCTGCTGAAGAACTTCACAATGCGCCTTAGCTGATCAATAGCTTGGAGATAACTCTCCAAATCCTCATGTGGCCCTCTAAGTATCCTCACCTCAGCCTGCGCTTTCAGGGAATTTCTTCATCATTTCTCAAAGCCAGATGAAGAATATGAATGAAGTCAACCGTATTGACTATATACTAACATAAAAATTGTGCAGACTAAATACTGTCACTTGTGTATCATGTCTTAATCGGAAGGAATCTTGTAACAAGCAATTGAAAATTCATGAAGCCAAAAAATAAACTTAGCAGATAGAAACCGAAAATGTGACAAGGTGCGCGCGAGACACCTGGTGAGAAAGATCAAGATGATGGAGAATAACTTCGGATTGCTTCAAAGTTCTGTCGATGTTCTCGTGCGCCCTGCGCACAGAATACGTGCGTATCTGCCGAATTAAAGGAAAGAGAAGACAGGATGAAAGCCTTTATTGGTGATCCTAGTGTTATTACTTTGGAAAACAGAAGCAGAATGTAAAAGAAAGAGAGATGCCTGGGTGGGGCGCATGGCGGTTTCGAGGGCGGAAAGGCGGTGGTCGAAGGAGTCCAGGATGGTGGTCATTCTGTCAGTGATGCTCTGATTCTTGAGCAACGACTCTTTGAGGAAGGCGGCCCTCTCTCCTAGGGCTTCGACCGCCATTACTGCTTCACATTCCTCTATTCAAAATTGATTTGGTGTAATATATGGAAAGAGAAATTTTAACAAAAATCTGTTGATCTTCCACTTTTGTTGTGGTTTTGTAGGTGAAGGGTGGGTTTGTTAACAGGTTTTATGATCATTTCTCGCGGTGCCGGTAGTCCAGTACCCAATATGAAATTCCGATTTCGGCACCTTTTTCATTTTTTTAAATTTAATTTCAAAATTCCTTTTTCGATTTCGGCACTTGCACGAGTGCTCAACCGGGATGGGCAAAAAATCCGTGGAGACCCGCTTAGTTATGTGCAGTGGTTAATCACATTATTTTGGTCATAGAATTATTTTATTGATTTTTTTTCTTTATTTAATTTTTTTGTAAAAATTATTCCCTCTCTCTTCTCTTTTTACACATGTCAACATGAGAGGTGATGGCCAAATAAAAATTTAGTCATGGTATGACTAAAATTTCCATTTCTTTCTTCATTTTTAACTCCCTCTCTCCCCATTTAATATTTTTTATGTTGATGACCAAAAATTGGTCAAGCAATGAGAATACTCTTAGGGGCGGAGATTCCCCGACTTGGTGGTGAATGGGGTGGGATTGAGGATCAATTTTGTATCTCCAATTTAAAATGGGGTGGGAATGTACTATCTGTCCCGAATCTCAGCTATATATACGCATTATGTTTTTTTTTGTTTTTTTTTAATTTATAAAATGTAAAATAAAAATAAATTTTAAATATAATTGTAGTTTTTAATTTAAAATTTTATATATCTACAAATTATATAATAAAATTTAAGCTATTAAATTTGATATTTGTAAAAAAAATTAAAAGTTTAAAATATTAAATTACTAGTTTAAAATATTTTTTATAATAAATGGGGTCTCGTTAACAACCCGATAACCGACGGGGATTTCCCGTCCGGTTCCCCACCGGGATTAGACAGGACGAGGCGAGGATGGGGGCATTATCGGAGGTGAGTCGTTCAGTGCTAGTCTTATGCCTTTCGTTGCAAACACGTTGGTCGAACATTTCCTTCTCAAGAGTACGAAGCCTATGAGCGAACTCCGACAATTCAGCTCTGTAATCGGTTGCCACCACCCCCTCATGGTGCCCTAATTCTTCGGCATCAGTGTTCTGTTCTTGAATCTTCCCTTCGTGATTGCTCATGGTAACTATTGCTCCGATAAATCCGTGGGCGACAAATTATTTTGGACAAAAAATAGCAAGCTACTTGAACGTCCTAGATTAGGGTTACAATCGAATTGGAATGAAAGCAAAACTGTGTTTGATCTAATTGAACGAGAATGAACGAATGTCTATTGATTACGTTTGAGAGTGTTTTTCTTTTGAGATTACATTATGCATATGTACAACTGATTATCCTAGTTTTGTCTTCCCTGTTTCAGTCGTTATCCACGTTCAAGGCCATGTTCCCACGTTTATCGGAACCGCCGCAACCGTCGCCCACCTTCCACGTCGCGAAAGGAGGGATCTGGGTGCTCTTAACCGTGCGCTTTCAGGTCTTCTGTCTTCACTTAGTGACTATGATCTTCCTTTTTCAGCCTTGTGTTTGTCTTAGATCCTGTTACGTCTTGGGCCGAGAGCATAAGATGCGTTAGACTTACATTCTTCCTGGGCCACTCTTCCATTGGACTCTTAAGTAATGGGCCCAACACGCACCACGATCCCAAACTCAATAGCATTCTTACTTTTTGAGGATTTGTACTTTTCTTAGCCGATCTTGCTCGCTTTTGACTCACCTAACCATTCACGATTGTCGTTTTTCTTACCCACTTTCATATTACTGAGCATGTTTGATATTTCGATCCTCGACCTTTTTTTCCCCAAAAATAAAAAGCACGTGCAACTACCGATCTCAATCACATATTAAGAGTAATTGTGCTTAATTAAACAGAATGATATGAAAATGACAAAAGGTTGATTAATGAGAAACATTCTCAATGTCTTGGGCTAGCATCTAACACTAATTATTTATATCGACACAGCATTCGGCCTCGAGCCCTTGACTACCAAACTAGAGGAGTTACTAAATATCAAGTACACACAACACACAAATTAATACACACGCTAAAAGTGACACTACCGGGAATCTAATAAAGAGTTTTAGAGATGGAGGTTATTCCTAAACTACCACCAAGGCACCAACACAGGCTAATTGTGTGGATCAGGTCGGGTCAAGGTGGGATCCGATTGCATCAGTTAGTCCAGCCTCTTGGCAAGGCATTGTTGGCAGGGGCAACCGTCCCATGTCTGTGAATTAGCCACCATTCCTCTGCTGGGTTTCCCACCCCAATCCTTCTCCCCTGCTGCCCAATTCTCGGATTCTCATTCATCATGCTTGTCAGGTCTCTGTTTCTCAATCCTGTAAAATCAAATAAACGGTAGCAAGTAAGAATGCATACAAACTAAGAAGGATGTATATTCATATCGAGTAAGAGATTTAAGTTAAAACACTTGACATTTCAAATGGTTGTTCAAGTTTAGGGGCAACAAAAAGTGGGTAATACAGTTTTTTCACCTATTGACTACTTTCCAATATTCGAACTCGAACAAAGATCGAAGCCTTCTTTGGATATAAAATGCATTCCTATTAGGGCTAAAGAAACAAATGAATAGGTTGTGAATAAATAAATGAATAAAATACTTCAGAAGATTAAATATCGTTGACTGCAAATGGGAATGGGACCCCACTTTTTTCAAATGAATAATGTACATATTTTTAATCCCCCCGGGTAAATAATACGGAGTACATAGCTTTATGACATGGGACAATTTATTTAATGACATTGATCACTTAATTCAGCTAAATATTTATGGCATTCGGTGCATTCCATCATCATCTTCCCTTGTACCACCAAGGAAGGAGTACTCAAGAAATAAACGAAGTAGTTGAATTAGAACGAGCTATGCATATGAACAGATTTGTGGTGGCTGGCGAGGCTCTTATAGGAAGAATATCTGCTAGGCAATACAAAACCAATACAATAATACAATTCGTACATCGCCGGTTCTTGGTTTCATCTTATTTCCTTAAATCCGGTATCATATCAAAGGAAAGATTAAAAACACAGTAAGCCACTAAGAAGGGCCCGTGTTATTTTCTAGTTTAATGCCACATAATAAAAGCAACATTAAATTCAAGCTTGCCATAAATGGGTAAGACAGATACACGACCCTAAACCACGACTCCACTCTTCTACTTTGTTCATGAATCCGCAATTAAATCCGGAAGAGAAGGGCTTTTAAGAAAAGAGAAAGGTTGAAAAATAAAAACTGACCTTGGTTCCTCCTAACAGCGTCCCCGGCGGCGCGTGGGAGGAAGACGCCGGTTCCGCCAGAGTCTCTGATAAAAGGTGGTTGAAAAAGAAGGCGGGTTTGAGGAGCCTGCAGGCGGGCAGCTACCCTGGTCTCCGTCAGGCCATCAGCCTATCGTGAATCATATCGACATCATGGAATCAGTCCTCAGAACTTAAGCTGACCAGAAAGAGAAAAAACACTTTGCTTCGAAAGTGACACTTGAAAGCGACCCTTATCTGCTCAGTTTCGACCCGGGTTCGGTACAGAATTGTTTATTTATTCCTTCAAAATGTACTACATGCTACATACTACATACCTGTCCGGGTTGAACAAAATGGTAATGGAGAACCGGGTCTGGAGTGGAATAAAGTGAGCCGGATCTGGACCCGAAGATAGCGGTGGGATGAGCCGGAGGTGGGCCAGTCGGGGTTCGAGGAGGTGGTGGAGAAGCAGTTAAAGCATACTTGTTTGCAGGCCCGAAACGCTGCTGCAACTGACCCTGTGCAAAACCAAAAATAAAAAATAGTGAGTGAATCAAAATCAGATAATCCTCATCCCCATTTTCAAGCTAATGAGAGTAGGCTCATCATTTCAAGACAAATTCGAACAGAAATTGATAGTATAACTGCTAGTCCCAATTGAATTGCAAAAATTTGGTAAACGAAAGCAGAGCAAGAACAAGAGAGACGAGGGACCTGGGAGGAATACAAGTGTGGGCGATTAAGCAAAGACAAGGCCGCGAGGCGGCGAGCAAGATCGATGTCAACGGAGAAATCTCTGCTTCTGCGGGACCGGGAGTGAAGCGGTGGAGGAGGAGGCGGTTGAAAAGCGGTTTTGGGAGCGGCGGGGAAGGGGACGTCGGCGACTAAGATGTCGGAGGGAATCCAAAGCTCGCCGTCGTCTAAGTTGGGCAGAAACTCGGCCATCACCACTTTGGGATTGTGGAATTTGTTCAGAGTAATTGAGCGGGAGAGGGTTTTTTAATTCGGGGGGTGAACAGTGAAAACAAAGGGAGGAGGAAAATTGGGAGGGGAGAGAGTCAGAGCGAAAGCACTATTTCCCAGAGGGCGTTACGAGATTACTTGTGTAGTTGTGTGTTTATATACAGACGGGGATGGAATGCGGATAGAGATAGTCGCTGTGTCCGCGTGATCTTTTCTTTCTTTCTTTGCTTTTTACACGGAAATTCAACTTTTGTTAAATTTCACATAACAAAATCGGTTGTAGATATTTTTTCACTTAGGATGGAAAATTAGAGACAAATAAGGCCTATTGAATTCAGGGAGGAAGGGTTAAGATTAAAATAGACAAAGATATAAAAAAATTTTTTTTAAGAGGAATCTACTTTTGTTGATAAACCTGAAGTAGCCGATAATACGCATGAATCTAGTAAACTGGTTTACGCCGATCAATTCGACCAATAAAAAGAAGAATGATAAAACTTAATTTTCAAGTAAAAAACCAAATCTCAATGATTGGTGATGCAATGCTTATGTTTTAGCAGTTCAAGCATATGTTCATAAGTTACAACTACAAGTTCATGTTGTATGGTCTCGAGTTCATACTTGATTATATCAATCCACATACACAAAATATAAAAAATAAATTTATGGACAAATGTGATGGTCGAGATCCGTTGGGGAGTGGGGGCTTGGGTTTGCGCCGCCTTCCTTGGGTCTTCTGGGCGGCGGCAGAACCGTCGTTGATTACTTAGCATGTTTTTCCCTCAAGTAGGGTTTTTTATTTTCTTTGTTGTTGTCGATCTACTGGGGCTGCGGAGCCGGGGAAGTGGTGCACCGCCGCAACATCATGGGCCCCCAACGACCTGAGCCGCCTGGCGGAGCATCTTGGGTGTTCTTCTTCGATTTTGAATATTCTTTAGGATCGAAGTTCAACCGGTTAGGTTTCCAGGGTAGGACGTTTGCACCTTTTTTATCTTCTTGATTCTGGGTGCTTTACGGCTTTTTGTTTGCCTGTTTCTCACTAATTGAGCCATCCCCTTCTCTTGAAGAACCCTAGGCACGTGCTCCACCCGCTTTCTATCTTAATTGACCTTTCATCACTTGTGCCTTAAAACTCTCTTTCTTTTCCAAGTGCCCGCTTAACGTGCCATGTCCTCCAACACATTGCGGGGTATGATAGTTAAAGACTGGGATAAGTATTACGAGGATCCCATGAAGTCAGCAAACCCTACCGAGGAGAGTGAGTCCCAGAACCCTTCCTCCCCTCCCTTTCTTTTCAGTGAACCCTCAACCTCCTCCGAAGTCTCGATCGTGCCAACAATGGTCCGCGCTCGCATCTATTCTGAAGTAGAGACGGCCTCACCTTTAGTGTTAGATGAGGACCCCCTCGGCTCAGCGACGCGGTCTTCTGACTCTAGCGGACGGCTTGGCTTTTTCCCTCGCTATATTGATGATAGGGTTTTGGCCATTTCGCGAGCCATGGAGCAAAAGGGTCCCCATTACACCGAACCTAGAGATTGGGATGTTTCTTCCTCACGGTCTACTATGATAGCCTCCTCGTCGGCTTAGGCTTCATCTCGTTGTACATCTTGCTGACTATTTGGGGTTACTAAACATTTCGATTGCTCAATTAATCCTCAACGTGTGGAGGTACCTTTGCGCGTACACAATCAGGTGCCTCAAGTTAGACAAGGAACCAGGACTAAATACCATGCACACATTACTGGTGCCAAATCCGGCCTCTAGCTTTATAAACCTTAGCTTGCCCAATCTGACTCTCGTCACCACACCTTCTAACGTGGGAATATGGAGGGGAAGGTGGTTCTTGGCAAAACACCGTTGAAGGTGGATCTTTCGGAGGAACTTTTCACCTTTTCCAACACATCGCACCCGAGCCAAAACACCATCGAAGCGCCCTAGAAGGTGATACGTGAGGAAAATATGTGCTTCAAAGCAAGGAGGGTGAGGTCGCACATAGAACTTTTGACGCAAGATCACTTAGAACTCGCTAGTCTAAGCCTCAACTTTCCCCAGGATGAGGGTATTCACTTTTCATTAACAACTTCTCTCTTTATTTTTACTAAAACTCTCGCTTTGATGTTTTTTCCAAGGATGAATGCTACCACCATGGTTTTGCGGGAGAGGACGAAGAATATTGTGACTGGAGCGTCGAGCTCGCACCCTCCTCATACTACAAAGGCGTTGGGCCCACAACCTCTCGCGACTACCAAAGTGGGGGCATAAAGTGCCCAAGAAGCCCCCAACTTCTGGTGCACATACCTCTAAGGAGAACGCTAGCATCAAAAGGAAGGTCGCCAATCCTCTTGCCACGGTGGAGAAAAGGAAGAGAAGAAGGAGGTGGACGTGGCCCCAACTGGCGTCACGGAGGGGCAACTCGTTCTAACTACGAGCATGGGGGAAAGCCTGCCTGTTGATGTCAAGGCATCGCACAACGTTGACTTTCATTGCCCCGGACCATCTCGGGTCGAGCTCAAATGTTGCAAACGTGATGACTACCCTAACGAGATTCGATGGGCAAATGACGGTCTTCTTCTAATGTCATCGAGGAGTCTCTTTGCTACTCGGAGACGATAAGTCTTTCTTCAGGTTTATAATAAAGGATTTTCTTTTTGAGCATGTTCTTAATCATGATTGATTACAGAACTCCTTCACTAACTACAATGCCCATTGAATCCGGCTCTTGGAGGCAGATTCTGCCAAAATCTATGACAAATTTGAGGTCGAGATGGCGAAGACGGCCGAGAAGGAGGTCATCCGCCTCCACCAGCGCATCAAAGAGCTCAATGAGGAGGTGGAGAAGGTAGGGCGATGTATGTCAGGAGTGAAGAGTTTCTAGAGCAGCTGGGTGATGCCAACGAGCAGATGTACTACCTGACCATTCAGATTTGGGTCAAACAGGCGGTCGAAAAGTACAAGCATATCGACCAGTGAATTACCTTCTTTATATTAAACTACGAGGAGGATATGAGGGAGCTTGAGGAAGAGCCTTAAGGTGAGTGTGGGTTCTTCCTCGAAGGAGGGGATCGTGTCGACTTAAAGGAGGATGCACCTACTAACGGCGCCCTTCTGCAAGATGCAGCCGAGAATGACATTCCAATCATATGCTTGTAATTAGATTTTGCCCCTACGTGAATAGATTTCACCTCGCATGTTCTGTTTTTAGTTTATATATTACATATATTATTATTATTAATATTTTTTGTAGAGGTCCTCTGACCATTCATCATCCATCCATCATCCACCTCCCATCTAACCCCAAGGCGCGAGGTAGCGCGCAGTTTGCGCCAACTCAGGCCACAAAGGGAGGGGATTATGGCTTCGATTTCGATCACACGTACCTCTTAAGAGTAGGTGCACAATCCCAAAAAGATTTCAAGTCGGTCGGACGACGATTATTTGCGGCGATCCTAAGCACAACTTGAAATGCGCATATCTGAAATAAAGTAGGTGCGACCCTAAGGCACGCTTGAGTTACACGCTTGATCAGGTTTAATAGTGTTCACAAAGCTCTTAGGTTGTTTCATATAAATAGTCTCATTCAGGTCACTATGCAAGAAAGCAATTTTTACATCTGTTTGCTCTAATTTCGAGTTGTACACAGTGGTCATGGCAAGCAAGAGTCTAAGTGTTTTATATTTTATCACATGAGCGAAGATATCATTGTAATTAATGCCCTCCTTTTAGGAGCACCCCTTAGCTACAAATCTAGTTTTATATCTAGGGGGATCTCTAGAGTGAGCACCATCCTAAAGTTTTTAAATCCATTTACAATCAATCAGTCTAGCATTGGATGGCTTGGGAACAAGGACCCAAGTATTGTTAGCATACATAGACTGAATCTCTTCTTTCATGTCACTTATCATATTTTTAGCATGCATGCATTTCATAGCAATCTCATAAGTGTCAGGAGTAAATGAATTAACAACATGCTCAACAGCTAGACAAGCATATTCAATCAAGTTCACATCAGATAGAAGATTAGAAAACTCAACAAACATGATGAATCTCCTATTTGGTATCCTAGTCCTTGGCTCTCTATCTCTAGCTAATTGGTAATCATGCAAGTTATTACTGCTCGAGGGAATAGAGTGACTAGACATAATAGGGAGATTATCACTTACCTCCCCACCTGATTGGTGAGGGTTCTGGTCTTCAGTACTTGATTCAGTGACATTTTCATCCAGCTCAGGTTGATCATTCCCTTCATGCCTTGTTCACCTTCTCCTCCATTCTCCATTGAAGCACCATGTTGTTGAGCACTATCATACTCATTTTCTTCATCATTTATTGCTTCATGAGGCAGGAAGAACGCATTTTCTTCTCCCTGAATGCTGGTGTTAGGCCCAAAAAATAGTCGGCCCATTTAACAGTAGCGGCCCAGAAATAAAAGGTGTGTCATGATAGAACGCGAAGACAGAAATCCTGAAGAACTGGAAGAAGTTAACGATCACCCAATTAAGAGAGAAGGCTACGGTCATAAGAAGAAGACGCGCATTCAGGAATCGGCTGTTCATGGTAGTTATCTCCTCCGACAAACGTGGGAAGTGGCTAACGAATGAAGATACGCCCTAACGACATGGAGATCGTGGAGGAAATGGGAAAAATGGCTAGTTTAATATGTCTTAGGAGGATTTTTATCATTCATTCACATGTACGCGAAGAAACCAACTCTAGTTCTCGAAAGAGAAACACTTGTAACTATTTCTTGAATCAATCCATTCGTCTTTTTCATCAACTTCCCTTGAATCGACTCCATCGTAGCCCTAATTAAGGACAGAAGTTAGGTTGTTATTTAGGGTTATGATGAGTAACCTTTTGCTTCGAACATCGCACAAGTCGAAATACCAAAAAAGTTCTTAGTTTTGAGCATGAGTCCCTATGACGAAACGGGGGATCCTGATGAACACGTGACAATCTTCAAGCAGAAAATGATGACTAGTGTTGTCCCGTATCACTCTCGGGAAGCACTAATGTGTAAGGGTTTTGGAGCGGCCCTTGTAGGGCTGGCTTTGAAATGGTTTGTTAATCTTCCACGAGGAAGCATTTGCTCTTTCGTTGAGTTGATGGATTCATTCAATCGAAGGTTCGAGAAATAATCCAACGACTTGTATTGGATTATCCAAAAGCCGGAAGAATCTACCCGAGAATTTCTGGACAGGTTCAACCGCGAGAAGATCTCTATCCTGCACTGTGACGTGCCAACTACCAAGTTTGCCATGGAAGCTTTCCACCAGGGGGTTAATTAGGATGGAGATCTCTACAAAGAGCTCACCAGGCATCCTTGCCATAGCTTTGAAGATGTCCAGACAAAGGCCCTCGCTCAAATCAGGCTTGAGGAGAATCTGAAGTTGAGGAAGCTTGTGAGTGTTTGGGAGAGGGTAGAGAAGAAAGCCACAACGGATCACTACTGGGAACGTCACGACCAACCCTGCCAGCGCTCTCACCCCGACGCAGTGAAGGTAAACGTCACCGAAGCCAACCCCATCAAACCGTTACCGCCGATGTGTGATGAGTTCTACTTGGGTATATCTCCCGAAGATCTCGTGAAGAACATAGCTCTGACGATGCAGGGTGTAAGGTGGCCTAAAAGGAATGAGAAAACCTACCCAAACAAGGATATGAGCAAGTGGTGTAACTTTCAAGACGACTATGATCATATAAACAAAGAATGCATTGTGCTAAGAAGAGAGATTGCTTATCTCGTGGCTCGGGGAAGGATAATAGAAGTGGCACCCAATGCACAAGTTCCCCCGAATGTGGTGGAGGCCTCATGTGCGGGAATGCCTGCGTCGCAAATACCCTCCAAGGTCGTGAACGTAATCACTAGGGGATCGAGTGTATGCGGTCTCACATACTCAACAACCAAGTGGAATGCCCGAGAAAATGCTTTCTGTCGTCCTTTTCAGATGAAGAAAGACGTCATCAATGTCGCGATACACTTCGATGAAGATGACGTTGACGGTCTCGAAGGACCTCACCATGATGCGCTTGTGATCTCCCTTTCAATAGGGAACGTCTTGGTCAAACGAGTCCTCATCGACACTGGAAGCTCCACCAATCTCATGACGCTAGGAGCACTGAAGGAGATGCGACTGAGCGAGGAGGACATGAAAAGGAATCCAACCGCACTTGTAGGGTTCAATGGAGAAGTAAAGCACACCGTAGGTGACATTATCCTTCCCACGTATGCGAAGAGTATAAACATTCAGGTTAGATACTTTGTCATGGATTTCCCTTCATGCTATAATGTGATAATTGGAAGACCATGGCTCCACGATATGAGGGGAGTTCCTTCGACATACCATCAAACGTTAAAATTCCCCATGCCTTGGGGGTTCAAGATATACGAGGAGATTAGAGAACGACGAGAGAATGCTATAAGTCGGCTTTGAAGTCGTCCGTTAGTAGAAGTCAGCATAGCAACTAACGAAGACCACTAATTCCACCACTTCAAAAGAAAAAGAAAAAGAAGACGAGCAGGTGGAAGAAGTGGTCATAGACCAATCAGACCTCAATCGGTCCGTCAAGATTGGTATAGACTTGGAAACATCTATGAGGAGCGAGGTTATAGACTTCTTAAGTAAGAATATAGAATGCTTTGTGTGGTCTCACGAGGACATGGTGGGAATCGACCCGAAGGTCATCACACACAAGTTGAATGTGAATCCAAATCACCCACCAGTAAGACAAAAGAGAAGGAAATTCGCCGCAGAAAGGAACAAGAGAGTAGATGAGGAAGTTGGACAGCTAATGGAGACTGGCAAGATCAAAGAAGTCAAATATCCAGGATGTAGTGGTCGTGGTCAAGAAAAATGGAAAGTGGAGGATGTGTGAGTCCCACCTTGACCGCCAATCAAGAAGCGGAAGACTTGTCCGTGCGCTACGACAAACCCATCACTCGAGCCAAGACCCGTGCCATAGCTCGAGCCACGACTTCCATTGTCGCGCGCTCCATCGTGAGCCACGGCGCATCCACCGATGTGCCCCTCTTCACGTTTCTCACCATCGTCGGCACTGCACCACACCTCGGTGCCGAGGACCTCACATCGGCACCCTATGCCATGTCCACGTCGGGCCAACCCGGCGTCGCGACATGAGGTTCGCGTGCGCCGCGTGCCTCGTGTCCTTGTCGTGCCACGCCTAGTGTGTCGCGACAGCCCTTGCGCGTGCGCACTAGCGCACCGATGCCTTGTCGCGCCGCGCCAGCCTTGTCACGGCCTTGTCGTGACACTCGCGGCATGGCCACCGTGACCACTATCTTGTTATTGCCTTTTTAAGTACTTTTCCTTTTTAAACATTGCTTGTTTTAGTATTTAATATGTTTGGCTTAGTATTTTGGGCTTGGGCTCGTGTTTGGGCCGCTTGCATGCGTCTCCCTCCATGCCCCACGCCTCCTAGGGTTTTTCAAGGGTTTGCTTAAGGAGCTCCTCTATATAAAGGAGCCTCCTCTTATGTATTTCTTTACGCTTAAATTAAGATATCGATTTTTGCCGGATTGTTCCTGCACTTATCCTTTTGGGTGTCAAACACCATTCTTTTCCCAATCCCATATTCTCCTCGTCTAGGTCACACTAGACACCTTCTCAAATCCTTTCACTTCTTTTCTCAATCCAGTCTAGGCGTCCAACGCCTCACATCTATCGGTTCGCTTGGTGAGAACAACCCACTACGAGTCCACGCAAAGATCAGCTCGTGAATCCTTCAATGGTGTTCACATCAACTGGCATCAGAGCCGAAGGACTGCGTAAGTCTTTTTCACCCTTTTGCTTGTTTTTGCATGATTTGTTTTTTTCTTTTATCGTCATTCACATAGCTTCCGCCATCTCTACCATCATTCACATAGGATCCATCGTTTTTCTTCAAAAAAAATTCGGAAAATTAAAAAAAAACCTTGCCAAAACCCATGACTTGTATTTGTTTGGTCATCTTGCTTCGAGTCATTAGTATTGCATGCTAAATTTCTTGTTCATCTTGATCGATTATTTGTGTGTCTTGCATATCATTCATAAGTGGTTCTTGAGATTTTGGTTGGAAGAGGATAAAATCCATTCCGTCTTGCTTGATTCACAAGGGAAGAGAATAAAATTCATTTCCTTGTTTGTGTCATCCGAGATTTGCCATTATTTTCGAGTTGCCTTGTTGGAAAAGATCTTGGCGGATAAAATCCAGTCGATTCTTTAGTTGTCGATTTAATTTTTAAAAAAAATCTTTTGGAGGATCATAGCCAAAATAAGGTAATATCCTTCCAAGAATTAAAAAAAGCTAAAAGATCTTGTGGGACACACAAGCCAAAATAAGGCAAGTGTTCCATTTTTGGTTCGGCCCCAACTCTTGCATATCTTCTTTGATTGCATATCTTGTTTGTTACCATATTTTGCTACACAATCTCGCCTACCCCTTTTGGGCCTAGATCTCAATCTTCTTCTTTCCTCTTTCTTTCTCAAGTGGTTCGGCTAACCCTAATTGGCCGCCACCCCCTCATTTATCTTTTCTATTGCTTGCTTTACTTTTACTTCTTGCTTGTGCCTTGCTTGTGTTAAGTCGAGACCTATAGCCTCCCATACCCTATCAAGCCTCTCAATTCATGCAGTTAAGAGTACTTGGGTGGTGAGACTTACAAAGTCTCTAAGCTTCGTTTTCCTTGTTTGTTGGAACTTTTTACTCGTTCATGTCTATGGTTGAAATAGGTGATGGTATCATGCAATCGGACGAGCAAAACCAACAACAAGAATAACACAACAACCAACAATAACAACAAATCGGCGCTCATGTCATGCCGATGTTCCAATCGGGGCTCCTCGCGACGCCCGACGTGACCGCGCCTGGGCTTGTGCCGCCAGTTGGTGGCGTGACTTTGGAGGCGCGCTTCGCCAATATGGATTTCATGTTGCGCAAATGATGAAGCAACATACGACATTGATATCCATCCATACTCATCATTCCCAGCCCCTGAACCCGAGCATGCAACCGCAAGGCGCTTCAGTACCAAAGGCTACGACGCGGGAGAAGGGCAAGGTGCACATGGTCGAGCCGTCGTCCCAACATGGAGTCCAACGATTGGAGTCCATGAAAGAGAGTAGGCCAACCAACCAGGCCGATGGCGTACATGAGGTCCATGATGTTCATTCCGACAACGCTTATGAGTCGGCGGAGTGGCGACGTCAACAAGCGAAAAAGAAAAAGAAGGCGGTCACACCGACGCCTAAGAAAAAGAAAAACGAGGGCCAAGATGATTTCGATATCGATGACTATCGTGGTCATCAGAGCCCAACTAGCCCGTACTCGGATTCCGAGGACTCCATTACGAAGTACGATGAGGAATCCGAGGACGATTTTGACCACCATCCGGTCCATGATTCGGAGGAGTGGATAGATCGAGGTCAGGATCGGATTCCGAGATGCAAGTTGCCCGAGAACCGTGCGAAGTATGACCGGCTTGAGCGGTATGACAACCACGACCAGCCTCGGCGCAATGGGGATCGGCGCACCAATGACCGTGACCGAGAGAGACATCGACGCCCTCAGCACGATGGAGATGATGATCCCAGCGAAAACAGCGGCGGCCTTGGCCGAGGCCCTCCCCGAGGCCAGTGACGCTATCGCACACCACCGCCGTGTGCCAATAGGCGCGCCGACAACGAGCGTTCGACGCACGTATCACGCCGCGACGTTAAGGTAAAATTTGAAGAATTTTTTGGCAACTATAATCCTGATGAATTTATTTCATGGCTGCAGGGTACCGAACAAGTCCTCAAACATTGCCATTATGAGGAGCATGAAAAAGTCGAGGTTGGGACACTTCACTTCTGTGGGGCCGCTCATATGTGGTGGAACCGGTTTGAATCAGATCGGGCCCGAAAGGGTAAAGCCGCCATTACTGAGTGGCATCGGCTCGTGTTTATCATGAAGAGGAAGTACATACCCACCGACTATAAAGAGAAGTTCCGACTCATGATCCAAGACGCTCGTCAAGGGTCCATGACTCCGGAGGAGTTCTTTGCTTACCTAGAAGATTTATTCTTCAAGGTGGCCATTAGTGCTACCCCGGGGGCTTTGCGGTCGCGCTTTGTAGCGGGACTCCATCAGTGGATTCGGGATTGACTTGTTGTCTTGCCAATCAAGGACCTTGGCAAGTTGATACACAACCATGGAGCTTTACACGCAATTCAAAAGGCCGAAGAACACGTCCTTTCAAAGGTATGGCTTGAACCCTAGTCCATCCAATTTTGGTATTGAGCCTACTTCTTCTCTTTCTTTGTCAAAGCCAACGGTAGGTACCCCCGGGACGGACTACAAGACCCCTTCGGGTGGGCAAAACTGTGAAAGGCCAACCACTACCCCACAACCTAGGGCTAGAGATATCGAGTGCTACCAATATGGTGGGCATGGCCACCTTAAATGGGACGGTCCTAACACGAAAAGGGTTCTATTTTCGGCTCAATCGGCGGCTTATAAGAGTGTTGACGAGGCGGAGTCCGAGGAATAAGAGGCACCGGTTGAAGACGGTGCATTCTACGCGTCCTCGGACATCAACGCCGACGTAGACAAGTTGTTGCTCGTGACACGCCGAGCATTAAGTGTCAAGGAGGTCGTGCCAACCGATCAATGAGAAAACATTTTTTGTACCCGTTGTTTGGTTCAAAACGTCTCCTTGAGCATGATCATAGACTCTAGTAGCTGCGGAAATTTCTTATCAAGGAAGGTCGTTACACATTTCAAGTTGCCTCAATTAGAGCACCCGACACCTTACAAACTCACTTGGATCTCTAATGAGGCTGACCATTGGGTTAACAAGCAAGTACGCCTTTCTTTTTCTATTGGTATCTACCATGATTCTGTTTTGTTTGATGCCACTGAAATGGACGCCACACATGTTTTCCTTGGCCGTCCATGGCAGTTTGACCGTCACGTGATTTACGATGGCTAGTTGAACACTTACATGTTCAATTACCATGGTAAATGCGTGACCATCTTACCCATGTCTCCTAGTGAAGCTTTGCAGGATGAAGCTGAGAGGCGACAAGCAAAGGGTAGAGAGACCGCCCCGACCGCGCCAATGCCAAACGAGGCCACCACCAGCGTTTCTGGCAAGAGCAAAGATTCTGTCAGCGTTTCAACATTTTCTGGGCCAGAATCTGGCCAAAACAAGGTTTCGACCCAACATTGCCGAGCAAATGTGAAGGAAGAGCCGCGTATGCCGAGCGCCACTGTTGCAGCGCGGCGCAACGTGCCAGATTCGCTATCGAACGGTGCTGGCTCGATACCGAGGCTTTCCAGTGGTGCAACTGGGCCCAACCTTCACCATTGGCATGGGGCTACTGTCCAGACTAGTGGCGCCCATGGCACGTCTCGGAGCGTCGAAGCCGCCGAGCCCCCTTTGCTTGGCACGGTGCAAGACCACTTGTTGCTTTGCCGACGCCGAGACGTTGTGAAGACCATTGAGTGGAGTACTTCTTGCTTTTTGCTTTGTCCATTATTTAATATTTCAGTTTCAAAAGAGCATGTACTTCCCCCTTCTATCTCTTCTCTTTTGTAGGATTATGCTGATATCATGCATGTTGAACTTCCCGATGGGCTTCCACCCATTCGGGGAATTGAGCATCGCATTGATTTGATTCCTGGAGCTTCATTGCCAAACCGGCCCGCTTATAGGGCGTCTCCAAAGGAGACTCAAGAGCTGCAGTGCCAAGTCCAATCCTTGTTGGACAAGGGCTATGTTCGAGAGTCTCTTAGCCCGTGTGCGGTCCCGATTATCTTGGTGCTGAAGAAGGATGGTTCGTGGAGGATGTGTGTAGATTGCCGCTCCATCAACCAAATCACCATCAAATATCATCATCTCATTCCCCGTTTGGACGCATGCTAGACGAGCTGCACGGTGACGTGTTGTTTTCCAAGATTGACTTGCGGAGCGACTACCACCAGATTCGTATGGAAGAAGGGGACGAGTGGAAGACGACTTTTAAGACCAAGCATGGTCTTTACGAGTGGCTGGTGATGCTGTTTGGCCTCACTAATTCTCCTTCTACCTTTATGCATCTTATGAACTTTGTTTTACGTAAATTTTTAGGTCGTCTTGTCGTTGTGTATTTTGACGACATTTTGGTTTATTCTTGAACTTTGGACTCTCACGCGGGGCACCTTTGGCATGTGTTAGATTGCCTCCGCGAACATTCTTTGTTTGTAACCTTTGATAAGTGTGTGTTTTGCTCGGATACGACGAATTTTCTTGGATTCATCGTATCCAAGGATGGCCTACGAGTGGATTTTGACAAAATTCGGGCCATCTGTGAGTGGCCAACTCCCACGACCCCCACGATGGTTCGTTCCTTTCTGGGGCTCGCCGAGTTTTACAAGCGATTCGTCAAGGACTTTAGTTCTATTGTCGGGCCACTCCGTTCTTTGACCAAGAAGGCGACCAATATAAAGTGGTTGCCACATCATGAGGCCGCTTTCGAGTCCTTAAAAGATGCTTAATGCCACACCCCGGTCCAGCAATTACCAGACTTTTCAAAGTCCTTCGAGATCGAGTGCGACACTCGTAATTATGGTATTGGCGGCGTACTTCTTCAAGAGCAAAAGCCGATCACTTATTTTAGCGAGAAGCTAGCTGGGGCTACACTGAATTATCCGACCTATGATAAAGAGCTCTACGCTCTTATTCAGGTCCTAAAGACGTGGAAACACTATCTCTGGCCAAGCGAGTTCGTAATTCATACGGATCACGCGGCCTTGGCTTATCTTAAGAGTCAAACGACTCTGAATAGGCGCCACACACGCTGGGTTGAATTTATGGAGACGTTTCCTTACGTCATTGCTCACAAGAAGGGCAAAGAGAACGTTGTCACTGATGCTCTTTCTCGCAGGTATGTCCTTCTAACCTAGCTCCATTCAAAGCTGCTTGGATTTTCTTTGATTAAAGAACTGTACGCCTCAGATTCGTACTTTTCTTCGATCATAAAATATCTCGAGTGCTCTCGCATCCATGAGTCCTTCTTTTTGGACAACGGATATCTATACCGCGTTGGGAAGCTTTGCATTCCGGCCTCTTCGGTTAGACACTTGTTGCTCAAAGAGGCTCATGACGGCCGAGGCCACTTTGGCATAGCCAAAACATTGGCGACACTTCGAGAACATTTCTTCTGGCCACATATGGTACGAGATGTGAAAAATTACTCTCGGGGTTGTGTGCCGTGCCATACGGCTAAGTCTCGGTCACAACCAAATTGGTTTTACACGCCTCTACCGATACCGGACACCCCATGGGAAGGTCTCTCCGGGTCAGTAGACAAATCGATACATCTAGGAATTTAAGCCACCTTGAATGTAGAGAAACGTGGAATTTAACTTCGAAACCCTAAAAGCTGACCTGATTTAGGTAAGAGGCTCGACCTAATCTGAATCAAGAGGTAAGCGAAAGCGATGACCAAAGACAAAGGTGAAAAGCGATTGAGCAACAAACCAAAACAAAGGCTGTCAGAATTCGTGGATGGCAGGCAGCGGGGTTCACTCTAACGCGGTTCTTTGTGAGGGTAAGACAAACAGAGGCGGACACAACATGCTTGTAGACCGTGATAGGTTTTCATAGCCGACGTGCGGTTGATGGTGGATTTTGCGGTCGAAGAATACGAGAAGGGTGAGCAGAGGGAGGGAATAGAAGAGGGAAAAAGACTCCATATTTGTAGTCGTGGGCCGGTTTTCCAAAATGGCCCACTGCATTACTTGCAAAGGAACCAATAACGCGGTGGAAATCGCAAATTTGTTTTTCGAGCATGTAGTGAAGCTACATGGTATTCCTAAAACTATTGTTAGTGATAGGGATACCAAGTTCTGCATCCACTTTTGGAGAACGCTTTGGGGGAAGTTAGGGACACGACTCCTATTTCCCACTGCTTATCACCCCCAAACCGATGGTCAAACTAAGGTGACCAATTGGACCTTGGGCACTCTTCTTCGGACGATGCTCAAGGCCAACCCTCATCGATGGGAGGACTTACTGTGTCATGTTGAGTTTGCTTATAACTTGTCCTTCCACTCTGCGACGAAGATGACCGCTTTTAAGGTTGTCTACGGGCGTAACCCGTGTACGCCCATGGATTTGGTGTCGCTTCCCTTCAAAATCGGCGAGCATGTCGACGCGGCCAACCGCGCTGACCACGTCCGCCGCCTCCATGAGCACACCGAGGCCCAACTGCTGAAGTGCTCGGATTAGTACGCTGCCCAACGCAACAAGGGGTGACACAACCTGATTTTCGAGCTTGGGGATTTGGTGTGGCTACACCTTAGCAAAGATCATTTTCCCACCGCTCGCAAGACGAAGTTGCACCTGATGTCCGCTTTTTAGTCATGTTTTTAGGGTGTGTTTTAGTGTGTTTGAGTCTTTTTCTTTAGTTTTGTGTTTTGTTTTGAGTCGTTTGTGTAGGTTTTCATATTTTCATGAGATATGGAGTCTACATAGCTTTGGTGGTATTTTGTAGGTTTTTAGAAGCTTTTTGGAGCACTTTTGAGGAAAAGAGCAAAACCGAAGAGAAGCACTTAAGGAAAAGCTCAAGATTAAAGAAAAGATGAAGATTAAGTGCTCAAGTGAAGTTATTGAACATCAAGTTTGAGCTTGGAAAGAGATAGAGAATTTCTTTACAAGAACATAGGAAAAAGAATCGAGTCAAATGGAGTTGTAACGAATCCGCTACGCAAGTTTTACTCAAGGCTATTCGTATTGCCTATCAGGGTCGTGCTCGACATAACCAGAGAACAAGCTCTCAGGCACGACCCTATAAGGGTCGTGCACGACCCTTATATTGATTGCTTTGATTAGTTCTAATAGGATTATTTGCGAAAGTTGATATTCCTAGGTTGAAGGATAGATAGAAAGTTATTTTATTTGCGAACGTTGATTGAATAACTTGAATTGTTTGCGAAAGTTGACTCTTCTATGATCTAGATTGCATAATAATTATGAGTTCTTGTTGGAAGAATGTGTGATTGTTGTTGTGGTAGCCCTAGCCTTGGAATTCTTCCTTTATATTGATTAAAATTCGTGTCGTTGCTTCGATCTCGACCCATACGTCGTGCTCGATCCTTTGCTTTTATTTGCACGTGTTCGTGTGTGTTTGTGTGCTCAGGACCGACCCTAATAGGGTCGTGCCCGACCCCCTTCAGTTCGGTCCTGGCGTTGTTTGCTTGTTGTTTCTTTGCTTTTCGTAGTAGACTAATCTGTAGCACTATTCTCATTCTTGTGGACGAACCTGACTCTTTTGTTGTTTTTTAATTTTGTTTTCTTTGTCTTTGTTCGCAGTGTATGCCATCTCGTTCTTGCCAGAGAAACTTTGAGATTAACTACAACAGTGAACCCGAGAGATCCTTCCACCGACATTTGAGAGAAAAACGAGCAATGGCAGACGCTGAGACTCTTGCTCAACAAATGGAGGAACTCCGCACTCAGATGCAGATATTTGGGTTTGGGACTAGCCCTTACCCTTTTGTTGTTTTTTAATTTTTTTTTCTTTTTCTTTCTTCGCAGTGTATGCCATCTCGTTCTTCCCGGAGAACCTTTGAGATTGACTACAACAGCGAACCCGAGAGATCCTTCCACCGACGTTTGAGAGAAAAACGAGCAATGGCAGACGCTGAGACTCTTGCTCAACAAATGGAGGAACTCCGCAATTAGATGCAGCGCTTGAAAGTGGACCGAGACGCTCAGGCTGCAGCTGCGCAGCGATTCCAGTAGCAACTGAACGCTATCCCAAGGAATGCCAAGCAATACATGCACCTAGAACCGAGGGTGCCCGAATCGGCGATAGTGCTCCCAGAGATCGACCACACTTTTGAGATTAAATCTCACTTCATATCCTTAATCAAGCGTTCTCAATTTGAGGGGAAAACCACTGAATGTCCCATGGAGCATATTAAGAACTTTATTGATTTATGTGACACTATTGTTGTTGACAATGTCGCACTTGAATATGTTCTCTTGAAGGCTTTTAAGTGGTCTCTTGCAGGAAAAGCTTTAAATTGGTTGGAGAGCTTGCCACCGAGGTCTATTACATCATGGAAAGAATTGTATGATTTATTCATGACCAAGTTCTTTCCACCGGCAAAAACAACGGAGCTTAGGAAGCGCATCACCTCCTACCATCAACTTCCCAACGAGAAGCTTGTGGAGACATGGGAACGATTCCAAGAGCTTTTACGCCAATGCCCTACTCATGGGCAACCTCCCTATGTTCTCCAAGAGATCTTCTTTCAAGGCATCAATGCGGCTACCAAGGATCGCATTAACCTTCACACTGATTGTGGGTTCATTGAAATGACTCCAGATGAGGCATGGGCGTTATTGAATAAGCTAACCAACTGTGATGCCATGTACGGAACTCAACAAGCTAAGCCGACGGAGAGGAAGCTGTATGAACCATCGCCCGATATGGTTGATCGGGATGTGAAGTTCCAATTCATGCAAGATGAGATCAACCGATTGAAAAAGCAAGTAAGCTACTTTAAATCTTCTCAATCTTGTCAAGAATGCGGGTCTTCCACCCATACTACTTCCAATTGCACTAACTTGCAGCAAGTACGAGCCGCCGAGGCTTATGAGGAGGCGAACTACATGAGAGGTTCCTATAGGAACCAAAACAATTATGCAGGGAGGAACAATGCTCAACCATCTTGGGGCAATTCTAATTATGACCAATACAAGCAACCCCCTCAACAAGAGCAACGTCCCCCTCCCTACCATCCTCCGGGCTATCAAGAGCCACCATCATGGGTGCAAGGGCTGCAAGAAGGAATCAACGGAGTCCGAGCTGAGGTCCAGACCGGGATCAATGGAGTACGAGCCGAGATGAAAGGAATTCATGCAAGGTTGGGAGAATTTGACTCATGGAGAAAGAACGTCGATTCCCAACTTTGCCAACTAGCTACTCAAATCCCAATACCTCATGGACAACTCCCGGGCCGCCTCGACGAGAATCCGATAGGCCGAGCAAGCGCTGGTGAAATCCAAGCCATACACTTAAGGAGTGGCAAGGCGTTGCCCGAGCGACCTTTGCATAAGGAGAAGGAACAAGCCTCAGGACCGACCCATTCAGGGTCGTACATGACCCACTTAGGGTCGCGCACGACCCACTTAGGGTCGCGCACCACCCATTTAGGGTCGTGCACGACCCCCTCATGGGTCGTTCCTGAGGATGCTACTAATGAGGAAGAAGAGGCGATCGACCCTCCAAGGGTTGAGCTCGATCACCCTTCGCCAGGTAAGTCTTCTAACCCTTCTCTTTCTATTCCATCCCCCTCTAAGGTACTTCTTTTCCCTTCTAAGAAACCCAAGGACTCGACAGAAGGAAATTTTAAGCGCTTTGTTAAGTTGCTTCAAGGCTTGAATCTTTCCATTCCTTTCGTTGAGGCCTTGAATGAAATGCCTGCTTATACTAAATTCTTGAAGGAGATTTTATCTAGGAAGCGATCAATGTCAGAACTAACAAATGAGGTGAGATTGTTGGAGCTTCCCGAGAAGCTAGGCGACCCAGGTAAGTTTGCTATTACAATTGGTATTGGAGCTTACCGTTTCAAAGCTTTGTGTGATCTAGGTGCTAGTACAAGCTTGCTTCCACTTTCAATTTGGTCCAAGACCAACATGGGGCCATTAGTACCGGTGAACATGAGGCTATACATGGCGGATGGGTCATGTGTCAAGCCAACGAGAGTGGTAGATGATTTCCCGGTTCAAGTGGGGAAGTTCTTTGTGCCCAACGATTTCATAGTGATGGAGATGCCTGAGGATCCCGTGGTGCCCATTATTCTCGGACGACCATTCCTAGCCACAGTGGGAGCCATCATTGATGTCAAGAACAGACTTCTCACCTTTAACATTGGAGAAGAAGTGGTTGAGTTCCGATTCAATCTAACCATGAAGGAGTCCAATCATGAGGAAGTCAAGATGCTATACACACGCTCCGACTACATTGAGTGCAACAACCCAACCGAGAAATTATTGACTTGGGATCCTCTACCGCATGTTTTTGGGGTCTCAGGACCGACCCTCCAAGGGTCGTGCACGACCCTCCTGGACGAAATCGAGGAGAAATGCCTTGTCTTGGATGCACTCAAAGCGGAGCATGAGGAGGAAGTTAGCTTGCCCGAGCCTACTCCCGAGCTTAAGGAGCTCCCCGCCTCCCTGAGTTACGCTTTTCTAGGTCCTAATTCTACTCTTCCCGTCATTATTAATGCTAACTTGAGTATGGAAGAAGAAAACAAATTGCTTGATGTGCTTAGGACCCATAGGAAAGCCATAGGGTATTCATTAGAGGAACTTAGTGGTATTTCACCCTCATTGTGCATGCATAGGATTTATATGGAGGATGATCATAAACTCACTATCGAGCATCAACGTAGGCTAAACCCTAACATGAAAGAGGTAGTGAAAAAAGAAATTCTTAGGATGCTAGATGCCGGTATCATATTTCCTATCTCGGATAGTAAATGGGTTAGCCCCGTACATGTATTTCCTAAAAAGGGGGGAATGATGGTTGTTGAGAATGAAAAAGGGGAGTTGATTCCAACTAGGACCACCACTAAGTGGAGAATGTGCATAGACTAAAGGAAACTTAATAGTGCCACTAAGAAAGATCACTTTCCACTCCCCTTCATTGACCAAGTCCTAGAACGCTTAGCCCAACACGATTACTTTTGCTATTTGGATGGCTATAGTGGTTTTTGGCAGATTCCCATTCACCCCGATGATCAGGAGAAGACGACATTCACTTGTCCATATGGGACGTTTGCTTATAGGAGAATGCCATTTGGGCTTTGCAACGCCCCGGCCACCTTTCAACGATGCATGATGGCCATCTTCTCCGACATGATTGAAGAAATAGTGGAGGTATTTGTGGATGGTTTCTCAGTTTATGGTTCCACTTTTGATTCATGTCTTGCTAATCTTTCTAGAGTCCTTAAAAGATGTGAGGAGACCAACCTTGTGCTTAATTGGGAAAAGTGTCATTTCATGGTTAGAGAGGGAATTGTCTTAGGTCATCTAGTGTCTAAACGCGGGATTGAGGTGGATAAGGCAAAAATTGAGCTTATTGAAAAATTGCCCCCTCCATCCTCCGTGAAAGACGTTAGGAGTTTCTTGGGGCATGTGGGTTTTTATAGACGCTTTATTCAAGACTTTTCTAAGATTGCTAATCCATTGACTAACCTACTAATGAAAGATGTAGTGTTTAGCATGTCTCCATATTGTCTTGAAGCTTTTTACAGGTTAAGGAAAGCCCTCGTGACGACCCCCATTATGCAATCACCGGATTGGTCACTTCCCTTCGAAATCATGTGTGATGCTAGTGACTATGCTATAGGAGCAGTTCTTGGGCAGTGGAAGGACAAGAAGCTTCATGCCATCTACTATGCAAGCAAGACGCTTGATGAATCCCAGAGTAAGTACACCACGACCGAGAAAGAGTTTCTCGCCGTGGTGTTTGCTTTTGAGAAATTCCGCTCTTATCTAGTAGGTTCTAAGGTGATTGTTTATACTGACCATGCTGCGGTTAGATTTCTAATGGCGAAAAAAGACGCCAAGCCTAGGTTGCTTCGTTGGATGCTCTTATTGCAGGAATTCGATCACGAAATCCGAGACAAGAAGGGAGCGGAGAACTTAGCGGCGGATCACCTATCAAGACTGCCCCTTGAGCATATCCAGGAGTCCGGCGGATCAATCCCCATCAATGATACACGCCCCGATGAGACTCTTTTGCAAGGCAACAAAGAGCCCCATGGAGACAAGGCTAGTGAAGAAACCGAAGCCTCAGGACCGACCCTGTCAGGGTCGAGCACGACCCAAACAAAGATTGACCCCCTCAGGACCAACCATGCCATGACTCCATTAGGGTCGTGCACGACCCTTATGGGGTCGGGCACGACCCCTCCCCTCGAGTCAGCCTTCGTGCACGACCTAAAAGGCACGTGCACGACCCTCTCCCAAGGTCGAGCAGGTAAGTCTTCTTCATCCTTTTCGGTTCTTTCAAGTTCTAATGATCTACCATCTTTATCTTCTCTCCCTACTTCTATTCTTGCTTTACGTGGGTCGAAGACCCTTTGGTTTGCGGATTTTGCCAACTATATTGTAGGAGGCAAGATTCCGGCGGGTTTGACCCCTCAAGCCAAGAAGAAATTCCTCCATGATGTCAAGCAATACTACTGGGATGATCCTTACTTGTTCAAGCAAGGAAGCGATCACATCTTTCGACGTTGTATTCCAGATGATGAGATTGAGAGCGTCATTCGCCATTGCCACACTCTACTAATAGGAGGCCATGCTAAGGGATTCAAGACCACGGCGAAGATTCTTCAAAGTGACTTGTATTGGCCAACGCTTTTCAAAGATGTACATGAGTTTGTGACAAGGTGTGACGAGTGCCAGCGTTCCGGAAACATCACTTGGAGAAATGAGAATCCGCTCACCGGTATCTTGGAAGTCGAGCTTTTTGATGTGTGGGGGATAGACTTTATGGGACCCTTTCCTTCATCGGGTCCTTATAAGTACATCCTTGTAGCGGTTGATTATGTCTCCAAGTGGGTGGAGGCTATTGCCACAAAAACAAAAGATGCTCTGGTGGTTGCTAAGTTCATGAAATCAAACATCTTCCCTCGTTTTGGAGTCCCCCGAGTTCTTATAAGTGATGGTGGCTCACACTTCATTGAGAGGAGCTTTGAAGCTCTTTTGATCAAGTATGGGGTCTCTCACAGGGTGGCAACACCATATCATCCTCAAACAAGTGGTCAAGTGGAGGTCTCAAACCGGCAAATAAAGAGCATCTTGGAGAAGACGGTATCCCGGTCAAGAAAAGATTGGTCTTCAAAGCTTGATGATGCACTTTGGGCATACCGCACCGCTTACAAGTCGCCACTCTGCACCACTCCGTACAATTTGGTGTATGGCAAGTCATGTCACTTGCCCGTCGAGCTTGAGCACAAAGCTTTATGGGCTCTCAAGGAGCTCAACATGGATCTCGACGCGGCTGAAGCAAAACGTTTCATGGACTTGCAAGAATTGGAAGATTTAAGGCTCAAGGCGTATGAGAATGCCAAGATCTACAAGGAGAGAACCAAAAAGTGGCATGATAAGAAGCTTGTCCCAAAACTCTTCAAGGTCGGTGACCAAGTACTCCTTTTCAACTCTAGGCTCCGACTTTTCCCCGGAAAGCTAAAGACTCGATGGAGTGGGCCATTCACGGTTCACCACATTTATCCACATGGGACAGTCGACCTTATAGACGAGAACGGAGCAATTTTCAAAGTCAATGGGCACCGCTTGAAGATGTACTATGCAAAGGTGGAACCCGATGAAGAGATCCGAGCCACATGGGCTCTCACCACCTCGGACTGAGCTAAGATAAGTCGTCAAGCTAATGACGTTAAACAAGCGCTTACGGGAGGCAACCCGGTCTTTAGATTAAATTTTTATTTTTATTATGTTTTTGTTTTTTTAGATTAGATTTTTCTAACCTTCCTTAGACTAGGATAGAATAGATTTGTATGGAATAGAATTTTGTGGGATTTTTGCAGGGTCGTAAGCTTCAACCACTCCACCTTCACAATGATGAGTTCCACCTTCTTCCAAGCTTCCAAGAGATCTTTGTGAGTTTTCTTCTTCTTTTCTCTTTATTTTTTTCATATCATTTTCATGCGTGAGGACATTGCATGATTTAAGTATGGGGTAGGGGAAGAAGAAATCTCACTTGTTGTATATAATTGAGTCTTTGTGTTAGCTCTGTTTGTTTGTTTGCGGGGTCTTTATATAAATTTATTTGTTCAAGAAACCCTTCAACAGCACCCTCGTGGAGACGGACCATTCAAGGTCCTCCGGCACATCAACAACTCATACATCCTCGACCTTCTCGGTAAATACCCCGTTCATGCTTCCTTCAATGTCTTAGATCTCTCTCCCTATGTGGATCCCGAATACCATGACGAGGAAATGGGGACGTTTCCCACCCAAGGGGGAAGGGTGATGTGAGCCCTACCTTGACCGCCAGCCAGGAAGAGGAAGACTTGTACGTGCGCTCCGATGGACCAATCACTCGAGCCAGGACCCGTGCTATAGCTCGAGCCATGGCTTCCATCGTCGCGCGCTCCATCGTGAGCCACTGCGCATCCATTGGCGCGCCCCTCTTCACGTATCTGACCTTCATCGGCACCGCGCCATACCTCGATGCCGAGGACCTCACATTGACACCCCATGCCATGTCCACGCCGGGCTAATCCCATATTCTCCTTGTCTAGGTCACACTAGACACATTCTCAAATCCTTTCACTTCTTTTCTCAACCTAGTCTAGGCATCCAACGCCTCACATCTATCACTTCGCTTGGTGAGAACGACCCACTATGAGTCCACGCAAAGATCCGCTCGTGAATCCTTCAATGGGGTTCACATCATGTGTGGAATTCATAGACTTGAATAAGGCTTGTCCGAGGGATTCATTTCCGTTGTCTCACATTGACTCCCTAGTACACGCCACGGCAGGTCATGAGTTGTTAACATTCATGGACGCCTTCAGTGGGGACAACCAGATCCGGATGGAAGAAAGCGACCAAGAGAGACAGCTTTCGTAACTAGCAAAGGAACATACTGCTACAAAGTCATGCCTTTCGTATTGCGAAACACTGGCGCTACATATCAAAGACTGGTGGGCAAGATGTTCCAAAACCAGATCGGAGAGACCATGGAAGTGAATATAGATGACATGCTCGTCGAGTCAAAGAAAGTCATAGACCATCGTCGTCATCTATAAGAGGCGTTCGAGATCCTAAAGCGGTACAACATGAAGTTAAACCCACAGAAGTGTACCTTTGGCGTGAAATCAGGGAAATTCCTTGGGTACTTGGTCACCTAGAGAGGAACAGAAGCGAGCCTAGAACAAGTTCGCGCAATAGTATAGATGAAGTCACCAAGGTGTGTGAAAGATGTCCAAAAGCTGAAAGGGAAGATCGCTACGTTGAATAGGTTCATTTCCAAATCTGCAGATCGTTGCCGTCTATTCTATGAAGTGCTCAGAAAGAACAAGTGCTTCCAGTGCACTCACAAACATGAGGAAGACTTCCATGAGTTGAAAAAATACTTCTCTGATCCTTTGATCCTAGCAAAACCGAAAGACAAAGAGGTATTACCTTTGTACCTGACAGTCACGAAGCATCCCATCAGTGGGGTGCTCGTTCGAGAACAAGATGGACAACAACAACATGTGTATTATGTAAGTAGAACTCTCCTACCAGCTGAAACTCGTTACTCTTCCTTGAAAAAATTGGTGCTAGCACTAGTCATGTGCTCCAATAAGCTCCGCCCTTACTTTGAGTCACACACGATTGTGGTTAGGACCACACATCCCTTGAAAACGATCATGCATAAACCCGAATTTACAGGACGAATGGCCAAATGGGTGATACATCTAAGCGGATTTGACATCTAATATGAGCCCCAGACCGTGTTCAAATCCCAAGCATTGGCCAACTTTATGGTCAATTTTAGCCCTACTACAGAAGAAAGAATAGAATCGGTCGAGTTGATGACGCTAGAAGCAAAAGCCTCCAGTTAAATGGACGCTTCGAACAGACAGCTCATCCAACACTTTAGGAACAAGGATAGGAGTAGTCCTAAAATCGACACAGGGGGATAGGGTGGCACAGTCTGTAAGATGCACTTTTGAAGCCATGAACTATGAAGTAGAGTACGAGGCCCTGATTTTTAGATTAACCCTTGCAAAGGACCTGGCCATAGAACAGATTGAGGTTAGTTGTGATTCATTACAGATAGTCATTCAGATTCTGGGGCTATACGAAGCCAGAGATGAAAGAATGGAAGCTTACTTAGGAGTGGTGAAGGATCTGATCCCTTAGTTCGAAAATATATCCTTCACACAAAGCCCAAGAGAGCAAAATGCCCGTTTAGCTTCAGCCATCAATCCTGATAAGTATCCTGTAATACTAATGGTCCATATAACGATTCCTTCCATCAAAAGAACCCTCATCGATGACGGCAATAAATCTCATGAAAATACGGAAGGCGTCATCCCTCTCGGATCCATGCATTGTAGAGACGTCTTCATGAGTAGTGATGAGGTTGATGTTAGGGACTTCCGGAATGACCCAGATCCAGATCATTCTCTGGACGATTTGGGTCTTGACGAAGACTTTCTCGTTCCCTCCGAGGTTAATGACGAACCATGGACCCAACCATACCTCGATTGCTTGATCGAAGGGAAACTTCCAAAAGATAAAACAGAGGCCAAGATGCTAAAAGTAAGAGCCACACGGTTCACAGTTGAGAATGGAATGCTCTTCCATCGATCGGCGATAGGCACGCTTCAACGCTATTTAACCAAGGGAGGTGTCCAGAAACTTCTTGAGGAGCTTCATGAGGGAGATTGCAGAAATCATACAGGAGGAAGGAGCTTATCAAACAAGGCCCTTCGTCAGGGGTGATACTGGCCCACTATGCGAAAAGATGTTGTAGACTTTTTCCGTAAATGCGACGCCTGCCAGAGGCATGCGCCAACCACGCACCAGCCTCCTGAACCGCTTTATCCAACACTCACACCATGGTCGTTCATGCGTTGGGGAATGGACATAGTCGGGAAGTTACCCCCATCGTCCGGGCAAAGAGTATTCTTCCTAGCCATGACCGATTACTTATCCAAGTGGATTGAAGCCGAAGCTTATCGAGAGATCAAAGTTAAACGGGTAATCTCCTTCATCACCAGAAATATTCTTTGCCGCTTTGGAGTGTCGTCGAAGATCTTATGTGACAACGACTCCTAATTCATAAGTCAAGAGGACCAGAGACTTCTGCAAGCACTGGAACATTAACCTGGTTACTTCAGCTCCTCGCCACCCCCAGTCCAATGGGCAAGCCGAGGCCAACACCAAGGTAATCGTGAACAATAGGAAGAAGCGTCTTGCCAAAGCCAAAGGAAACTGTGCCGACAAGCTACCTTAAGTCCTATGAGCCAACCGAACAACACCAAAAGTAGCAACCGGCCAATCTCCTTTCTCTCTAACGCATGGATGCGAAGCGGTCATTCTCGTCAAAATTCTCATCCCCACAGCTCGTTCCAGTTTCTTGACCGAAGAACATAGCCGTCGAGAGTTATCGGCCGATCTGGATACCTTAGATGAGCTCCGTGACCAGGCCCGACTTCGCCTAGGTAGGCACCAATAACAAGTCATGAGGAGCTATAATCAGAATGTTAGGATTCGAACTTTCCAAGTTGGAGATTAGGTGTTCCGGAAGGTCTTCCAAAATACCATTGAAACCAAGTTGGGCAAGTTAGCCCCATCATGGGAAGGGTTGTACAAGATAACCAAGGTCATTGGCCAAGGCGCATACCAGCTCGAGTCCAAAGATGGGACGTCGTCTCACGAAGCTGGAATGCGATACATCTAAAGAGGTATCACTTTTGAAGAAGTCCCCCTTCCTTGAACCATATTCTCCAAGGCACTCCAGGCAGGAAGCCTTCGCACGTCAAACGCGAGACGTTTGAGGTCATCTATCTTTAGCTACTAATTTGTCTTATCTTAGCTCGTCCTTTCGATGGTTTGTTCTTGTCTTTTTAGTCTTGTGAAAACTCTCTATTGTGTGAAAGCCATGTTCCAGTGTTTGATTTGCTAAATGAATGATCTCTATTTACATCACTACTTGCCGTCACCATGTCTCTTTTCACATAGCATTAATTTCGTAGAACATAATGCATGCTTTATTCAAATCATTATTGAATAGAGTACATCATCTGAGTAAACACTCGTACAATCGAAAATCCCAAACGGCAGAGGTATTAAATCCTAGACCAAAGACGTCTTCGATCGACGGAACATCCCGAGCGCACGAATCGACGCGATAGCCATCACTCGCTAGAGGACATTCGTCGGTAAGCGCAGTTACCACCAGTAACGAACGACTTTTGTAGGGGTCTTCGTCTAAAAGCCTTCACTCAGAAGCACTCAATCGTCCCGAAACACCTGTACACAAATCTAGGACAATACAAAGCAAATACAAGTAGAATACCCAAAGAAATAAAGTAATACACGCAAGTAAAAACAAAAATAATCTAGACTCCCCTCCTAGCGGGGATCCTTGTCCGATTTACGGACAACATTGTCTTCGGCCTTAAATCGGCCCGTATAAACCCAAAAACCATTGCACTAAAAACTTGTTCGAGTAACGCTAAAGATAGCAAAAGAAATTACAAGGGCACGCAACCCTAATCATCATCCTTGTCAGTGGTATCCTTCGATTGGTCCATCCCACTCGCAGGAAGGTCATCCAGACCCTCTCCAGTCTCAACCGCAGCTTCGATGCCTGCTGCACGATCGCCACCATCTTCTTCAGCATCGAAATTCCATTCCTCCGTCTCCTCTTCCAAGAGACCTATAGAGGCGAAGATCTCATCGTCGGGGGCCGGCTTATCGGGAGGCGGATAGCATTCGTGGAAGGTCTTAATCTCTACATCTAGGTTCCAACTCAAGTGTTGACCCGCCACGAATTGCTTAATCATCTCCACTCGTGACATCATCTAGAAATAAGTGTCGATGTCACCAGCCTCATTGAGGATCTTCTTGTTCACAATTTCGAGCTCAGCTATCTTGGATCGGTTAGAAGCAGCTTGGCATGAGTGATGCTTGACTGTTTCCGTAAGCCTTGCAATTTTGCTAGCATCCACCTTATGCGTTCGACAGCGACGACCACTTCCCTTTCCAAGCTAACCTTCTCAGCGTCCCACCTTGACTGGTGCTCCTTCAGACCCTTCTCTTCTTTATCTACGGCGTCCGCTACCCACAACATGCCTTGCAAAGCCTACAAACAAAATATCAACTATGATAGTGTGCAAAGAAAGAGAGAAAGACAACACAAAAGCAAACGCCTTCCTTCCAGACCATCAAACCAGTATCTCTAACCAAGGCAGGGGTGGGGGCGTCAAAGCGAGGTTTCTTAGGGTCGTGAGCATTGCGAAGCTTTTGCCACAAATCCAAGGGAACTTTGTCCTCTAGATCAATGACCTCTGTGGAATCCGGCAACAACCGTTTGACCAGGGTCGCCCTAGGAACAACCTCAGTTTTCGCCTTTGGGTCCAAAGGAGGTTTCTTGTAGCTAGATCGCAACTTGCGTTAGATCATGGCAGCAGCGGAAAAGCTCCGCCCTAGAGAAGATGAGACTTCCAAGAAAAATAAAAAAAATTAAGTCAAGAAAGATAAAGTAAAAACGGGTATTGTTAGGCCCAAAAAATAGTCAGCTCATTTAACAGTAGCAACCCAGAAATAAAAGGTGCGTCACAATAGAACGCGAAGACAGAAATCCTGAAGAATCGAAAGAAGTTAACAATCACCCAATGAAGACAGAAGGCTACGATCATAAGAAGAAGACGTGCATTCAGGAATCGGCCGTTCATGGTAGTTATCTCCTCCGACAAACGTGAGAAGTGGCTAACAGTTGAAGGTACGCCCTAACGACATGGAGATCGTGGAGGAAATGGGAAAGGGCTAGTTTAATATGTTTTGGGAGGATTTTTATCATTCATTCACATGTACGCAAAGAAACTAACTCTAGCTCTCGAAAGAGAAACACTTGTAACTATTTCTTGAATCAATCCATTTGTCTTTTTCATCAACTTTCCTTGAATCGACTCGATCGTAGCCCCAATTAAGGACATAAGTTAGGTCGTTAATTTTTTGTCCAAAACAGTCGGTACCTGCATTCTCAACAGATGCATTAGCTGTAGTCTTAAAGTAAAATTTTGACACATTAAAGGTCACACTTCTTGAAGTGATCACTTTGTAACCACAAGGCTGGCAAAGCAGAAGTTTTTAACCCTTAACACCTTCTAGATAACCTAACATCACACCCTTATGAGCTCTTGGTTGCAATTTGCCTTGAGATGCATGAGCATAGGCTGTGCAACCAAAAGTTTTTTAAGTGTGAAAGATTAGGTTTCTTCCTAGTCCACATCTCTTGTGGTGTTTTTTAGTCAACCACAAAGGATGAAAATCGGTTAATGAGGTAGCAGGATGTGGTGATTGCCTCACCCCAACGTGAAGGTTTCATTCCAGCACCAATGAGTAGGCACCTTGCCTTTTCAAGGAAGGTCTTATTCATATTCTCTCAACAGTACCATTCTGCCGAGGTTTGTTAGGAATTGTCAAATGTGTCTTAATACCATTAGCACTGCAGAAAGAATCAAAAGCATGATTGCAAAGTTTAAGACCATTATCAGTTTTGAGACATTTAAGCTTCAAGTTTGTTTTATTTTCAATAGATAGTTTCTAGGTATTAAAAGCATCAAGGGCATCATCCTTAATTTTCAACAAGTACACCCAAACTTTGCTAAAGAAGTGATCAATCAAAGACATAAAGTATCTTCTACCACCAACTATATTAACTTGGATAGGGCCCCATGGATCATAATGCACATAATCAAGAGGAAATTTAGCAACATATGTAGATTTGTTGATACTATGCCTAACCTTTTTACCAAGAACAAAAACTTCACAAAAGCTTAGATCAACAAGTTTCCTATCAATCAGACCAGTCTTAAACAAATAATTCAAGCCTTTCATGCCAATATGACCAAGTTTACCATGCCAGAGTATAGTGAGGCCATGTGTCATAACATTACACAATTCAGAGATGTCAATGTCAAGAGATGCGATTACTTTGTAAAGACCTCCCTACTTAACCCTTTTGATAAGAGTAATCACATTTCTAATGACTTCTCTTATACTAGAATGATTAACAACATGACACCCAAGATCATCATACACAGATTCAAACATAAGGTTCCTTCTCAGCTCAGGAACTCACCTAACCTTTTAAAGTACCCTAACTTTCCCACCAAACATCCTAAGCGGGACATTACCAATGCCACTAATAGGCAAGGCAATGTGGTCACCCAACAGGACCTCACCACCATCAAATTCATGCAAGGAATCAAACAGAGACCTATCAAATGAAGCATGCAAAGTACAACCAGATTCAAGAATCCAAGCATGCTTATCAATAGAATTAGAACAAACAAGCAACTCATAAGGATAATCACACTTAATTTCAAACAAAGCAACAAAGTCATTAGAGTGTTTATCTTTTTCTTCCCTTTGTTTCTTCTTACAATCCTTGATAAAATGACCAGTTTTACCACAGTGATAGCATTTTCTCTTATCCTTGTTCTCATTCTCATGCTTGTCATGTTTCTTATTTTGTTTCCTCATGTTATTGTTGCCATTTTTCCCTTTCATCATAAGAACCTCAGTCTTATTCTCAGTTTTATTGTCACCTTTGGACTTAAACACCTTTAAGATCTCATTCTTTTCTAGAATAGCTTCAATTATCTTAATTTTTGTCAAGTTTCGAGCACTAAATTGAATAACATCTTTTATGGTGTCAAACTGAGCAGGCAAGGAATTAAGCAACAAAACAGCTTGATGAGAATCCTTAATTTTGTCATCACATGTTTCAAGTTCTTATGTCATTATCAGAAACTTATCTAGATTATCATTCAAAGACAAATTAAGGTCCATTTTAAAAGTGAAGAGCCTATAGAGTAAAGAAACTAGACTTTGTATAGATTTAACCAAGTAAAGGTCCTTTAAGGCCTTCCAAAGAGATCTAGCATCAGTGAAACTTACCACTCGACGAGCCACATCGTCAGTTAGTCTTACCATGATCTCTGAATGTGCAGCTTCATCCATCTCAATCTTTTCTTCAGCTTTGGTTCCTTCAAGAAAGTCACCCTTTATGACTCTACAACACTTCTCCTTGATGAGAACAACTTTCATCTTGACTTGCCACATGGCAAAGTCAGATGTCCCATCAAATAACTTAATCCTAGTGGAGTTCTCTATCATCTCAAAAGTAGGGTTAAGAAACAACAGAAAAATACAATGATTAAGAGAAGCAAGGTTTTTCTTCACACCCCGAGCACAAACACATGATATGAAGTGCATAAACACTCTTTTGCAAGAGCTTAAGTATACGATCTGATAGTGGGTTGCACCGGTATAGTCGTTACCTAGAATCTCAAGACAAACCTAAGACCTTGAGCCAAATTCAAGTGCACTGGCAGGCAAAGTCAAGGAAAAACAAGCTAAGAAGCTTAGATGGAACCCTAAGAAGGTAAAGCTCACAAATCCTTAACCTGAGAAGTCAGATCTCAAATTAGGGTTTTAGTAAAGAACCCTTTTACAAGGGAATGATGTATGTCCAAGAACGGGTTACACTGGCATAAACCATTACCCAATTTTTCCAGTTCACCTCGAGTCCAAAGGGCCAAACCCTAGAATCTAGTTAATGTAGTGTTTCTCCAAAGAAATTCGAAACTTTGAACGATTTTCGAACAAGAGTAGAAATGAGAAGACAAGATATTGTAAAACAAATCCAAAAAGAGGGAACTCACTTTTCAACCTCAAACACTCATGGATCTGGCAAGAGAAGAACAAGCTTAACCCTCACGATCTAGACTTCAAACGCAAGCGGAAGCACAGATCTACAGAACCAAGCTCTAATACCAATTGTTGAGTGATGTTCGCCTTTTTAGTTGTGTTTTTAGGGTGTGTTTTTGTGTGTTTGAGTCTTTTTCTTTAGTTTTGTGTTTAGTTTTGAGTCGTTTGTGTAGGTGTTCGTATTTTTTTAAGATATGGAGTCTACATAAGCTTTGGTGGTGTTTTTATAGGTTTTTAGAAGCTATTTGGAGCACTTTTGAGGAAAAGAGCAAAACCGAGGAGAAGCACTTAAGGAAAAGTTCAAGGAACGAAGTTTATAAAGACATTAAAGATCAATTTTGAGCTTGGAAAGTGGTAGAGAAATTCATTACAAAGACATAGGAAAAAGAATCGTTATTGTCAGGGAAGCAATAGTGTTTGTTTGATTATTCGTGGGTCTGGGAATAGCCCGGCCTCATTTTTGTTTTTAATTTTGTTTTCTTTTGTCTGTTTTCTCAGCTTATGCCAGTAGGACGTCGCAGGCTCGAGTTTGATAACACTGGTTATTATTCTGAACCTGAGCGTACCCTCCACTGCAGAAGAAGAGAAATCCAAGTCATGGTGATGACTCCCGAAGAGATGGCTCAGCAGATGACTACACTCCAGAGGCATCTCGATGCCACACAGATAGAGAAAACCGCCCTACAGGAGCGACTCAATGCCTATCCGAGGAATGCCAAACAATACATGCATCCAAAACTGAGGGTGCCAGAGTCTGCAATCGTGCTTCCAGAGATAGAGAAGAATTTTGAGATTAAGTCTCAATTTATATCCTTAATCAAACGGGCTCAGTTTAAAGGGAAACCTACTAAGTGCCCTATGGAACATATTAAATTTTTTCTTGATTTATGTGACACTATTGCTGCTGAAGGTGTCTCACTAGAATATGTTCTGTTAAAAGCTTTTAGGTGGTCTCTTATTGGAAAAGCCCTGAGCTGGTTGGAGAGCTTACCTCCTAAGTCTATCAGGACTTGGAAGGCTTTGTATGATTAATTTTTAACAAAGTTTTTCCCTCCTGCTAAGACAACAGAGTTGAAAAAGCTCATCACCTCCTATCATCAGCTACCTAACGAGACCTTTGTGGAGACATGGGAAAGATTTAAGGAGATGCTCAGACAGTTCCCCACTCATGGGCAACCACCATATGTTCTCCAAGAAATTTTCGTTTAGGGGATTAATGTTGAAACGAAGAACCGCATCAACATGCACACTGCTTGCTGTTTTATCGAGATGGATCCCACCGCTGCATGGGAGTTGCTGGACAAACTAACAAATTACGATGCTATGTATGGGACCCAGCAGCCACCTCAGCCACAAAAACGTCTCTACATCCTAAATAAAGACAAAGTTTATCCTAAAGTCAAAAATCAATTTCTACATGATGAGATCAATCGTCTGAAGAAACAGGTAAGTTTTCTGAAAACCTCTCAACCTTGTCTGCGGCTCTTCTGCAATAATACTTCTGCTTGCACTAACATTGAGCAGGTTAGAGCCGCTGAGACATACGCTGAGATGAATTACATGAGAGGGCAGTACAGAAATCCTCCTGCTAATTATGACATGTCAAACAACTACTCGGCTTGGGGAAATCAAAATCACAACTATGCAGCCCCTCCTCCGGATAGAAGGCCCGCACCATATCGACTTCCAAGTTATCAAGAAACGCCATCATGGGTGAATGGACTCCATGAAGGGATTAATGGAGTGAAAATGAAATCAGTGGAGTCCGTTCTGACCTAAAAGGTGTACAAGCACAGTTGGGGGAGATTGAGACGTGGAGAAAGAATGTAAACTCCCAACTAGGCCACCTCGCTGCACAGATTCCGAGGCCGCAAGGGCAACTCTCGGGCCGCTCCGAAGAGAACCCGAGAGGACAAATTGCAGTTGTACATCTCAGGAGCGAAAAGATGCTACCAGATCGTGCCGAAGCTAAGGAGAAGGACCCCGGTGCTGAAGATGATGCCACGACCCAGATCGATAATGTGCCGAAGAGGGTCGTTACCGAGCCTAAACCACTCGGTACCAATGCTCCCAAGTTCATTACCGACCCCAACCCAGGTAAGTTCTCTACACCGAACCACTCTTTCAGTCCCAGGTTCGATACCGACCCCACCAGGATCGGTACCGATCCTTTTGCGGCACCGATCGACCCAATTGTCGACCCGGTAGCACCACCTCTCGAACCCGCTTTGGTTTCGAGACTAGTGAAGTCTCTCCCCTTCCCTACTAAGAAGTCTAAGGAATCAATAGAAGGCAAGTTTAAGCGTTTCGTTAAGATTCTCCAAGGCTTAAATATTTCTATACCATTCGCTGAGGCCCTAAGCGAAATGTCGGCTTACACAAAATTTTGAAGGACATTCTTAGCAGGAAAAGGTCGATAACAGAGCTGACAGATGAGGTCTGATCCATAACCCTGTTGAAAAAGCTAGGTGACCTAGGGAGATATGCTAACACTATTGGGATTGGCGACCACCGATTCAAAGCCTTAGGCGATTTGGGAGCCAGCGCCAGTTTACTTCCCTTATCGATCTGGTCAAAAGCTAACATGGGACCTCTGGAACCCGTGGATATGAGGTTGTACATGGAGGATGGATCTAGTGTAAAGGCTACAGAAATCGTTGACGATTTTCACATTCAAGTGGGCAAATTCTTCATACCAAACGACTTCATTGTTCTAGATATGCCTGAAGACCCTGTGGTACCAATCATTCTTGGAAGACCATTCTTAGCCACCGCTGGGACACGTGTAGATTTCAGGAAGGGACTTCTCACGTTTGATATTGGAGAAGAGAAGGTCGAATTTCATTTCAATTCGCCCGTAAGCGAAGTTGCTAGTCGTAGTACTGAGGAGCCTACCGACCCCGCTCTGAGTACATAAACGAGCAAATTCAATGGAGACACATCTACTGAGGAGCCTACCGACCCCCCATGGGTCGGTAACGACCCTTATCTGAAGGAAAATGAGGCGGGAGGTGGATCCAAGCACGACATCGAGCCACTTCCAGATCCAGCAGGGTCTTTAACGACCCACATAGCCTAGGTACCGAGCCCTTTTCTGCTCGATCAAGGTGAGTCTTCTTATTCTGGTTTGATTGATTCTGGTCATGATCCTTTTTCTTATCCTTGTTCTATACTAAATCCTACTGTTAGTTCTGTGAAGGAGTCAAAACCTCCTTGGTTTTCGGATTTTACTAACCCTGTTGTAGGACTTCCAAGCATACTTGTGGATGATCGAGGGCCAAATATTTTGGAGAGAAGCTTTGATGCTTTTCCATCTAAGTATGGGGTTTCTCATGATCCCGACAAAGCTGGATGGAAGCCGCCCTGATCCATCAAGGTAAGTTCGTCGGGCTGACGATGTTAAAAATAGCGCTTACGGGAGGCAACCCGCTTTTTGTTTTTGTTTTAAGTTTTTGTTTCTTAGACCTTTTTGCTAACTTTTTTTTGACTTCTTTTTAGGTTAGAGTAGTGTAGTAGGGATAGAAGTTTTTCTAAAATGACTCAGGTACAGAAGATGAAGTGCTACAACAAAGAAGATAACAACAAAGGCATTCGGTGGCAATACAGCGTGCTCGTTACCGACCCCCTGGTTTTCACATCTCCTTGAGTTTACATTCCATGATGGCATGGGGCACCATAGTTCCCAAGGATTTCACAATCAAAGAAGACTGCCATACAAAAAGAGCACTTGAAACACATCTTTGAACTTCCTGCGGCAAACCATTTGAGGATCCACTGCCACATACTTCAACTTGCATACCTGTCGTCGGAGAAGGGGAGGCCACATTAATCAAAATTGAGTCAACGTTCAAAACCCTAGAGTTTTTTTTTCCGGGACATTTTTTTCTCTTTTTTTATACTTTTTTTCCCAAGATTTTTTTTTGTCACCAAGTTCTTTTCTTTTTGCTAATCCTGCATGTACAAACGTTTCCCTTAATTCTCGAAGAAGGAAAAGTTTCAAATCAATAAGGACAAAAATGAATTCATAAAGGTCATAACCAAAAGAGGGAGGATACTTGATGGATTTTATAAACAAATAATAAATTTTAACCATTTTGATTAAAAAATTGCAAAAATTGTCATCCAAAGATCTGGACTTTGTCAACCTTATATTTGGGTCCATTAATTTATTTCCTTTATTCAACCCGATCAACTCTTCTCCATGTCCAGAAAAAGGGTCAACCATCTTATAGGTTGAGTTTACTATCGGTGGAATCTCTTTACATTGATCTGGTCTTTGTGAGCGAGGAATAATAACCAGTGCACTTCCTATATTAATTAATTGCCACCTAACTAAACATTTTAAACTGGTTCCCTCTCCATTAATTTAATCTTTTCTTCTTCTATTCCATCTATATATTGACATCTATAGGTATATGATAAAAGTAAAATCAGGATTTCAACAACAAAAATAAAAAGTAAAATCAGGATTCACACATAAATTCAGCCAAGCACTTCTCCTATCATTCTATGTCCAACCCACGTCCATGTAGACGACGAACTCACACTAGAACATTCTGATTGTTACAAGTTTAAACAAATACAATATCTAATCCACCAAAAACTGCATCACACATATCTTCTAGTTAAGTGTTAACATAGTGCAATAGTTCATTTCACCGATCAACTATTCTAGTCAAGCTTACCAGAATATGCAGAATAGCTCATCTCAAGATATTCCACTCTTGTGTTTTCTGTAAGGCAATTTTAACATTTTGTTCATTAATATATTTCAGAAAGTTCACAGAAAGATTCAGTCGTAGCTCCATTGGTTTGACTATGAATTCGAAGGATTATACATAGTTTTGCTAGCAACAATTTGCATGCTCCCCCATATTTTTTAACTTTCCTTGAGCTATTTATTGCCGATGATCAGGATGCTGCAACTGTTGTTTTAAACTCTTGCTTTTTGTTGTGTCCAAACCAAACGTAGATTAGGGTGTAAGAAACAAGCTAAGGCCGTGTGCATGAAGATAAATGTAGTGGGACTTCTTTTTTCCTTGACAAATATACTTTCTGTCAAAGTTGAACAAGGAGGCCAAACTCAATTCTTTAAAAGGCCTCAAACCAAATATGTTAATTATAAGAAACTTATCTTATTCTTTCGTGATATATATGATATACTATAGAAACGGAAAACCCTGAAAAAACATATACAAAACCAAGAGAAATGACACAACATCAATTCTACTCTAATTTTGCTACACTAGCTAAAAAAAAGAAAGATTTCCCCCAACCCAATTGAGATCATAATCAGTTATTAAAACCCGGACGAGTAACCGAATCCCGCGGGGTTGGAAAGCCACTCCAAGGTGGCAGGGGCCGAGTTAAGTTGACTCGGGTTGTAAGCCGATGGCCTAACAGGGATTGCAGCGTCTCTAGCCTCGGGTCGGTTTATGGTGTAACTGCTTCCTCTCGCAGCAGGAACATCATGATTGTGTTTACCCTCATAGGTGGTCACTACTGCCCTCAAATCATTTGACGCCCTTTCAATGTGTTTCCTAACGGGACACCCCGTGCTCGTGCACTTGTAATAGCTTCTTGGATTTGGGTTCCCTTTTACTACTTTCTGGCCATATTTTCTCCATCTATAGCCATCGTCTAAGATGTCGATTTCGCTTGTAGTTTGGACTACGACTCTTGGCTCCTTCACAGCTCTGCTCCCGTATGCTGACATTGCTTCGGTTTCATTCTCCCCTTTCCTATAATAATTAAAAAAGAAAAGACAGTTACTAATTAAGCTTAGTAGTAGTAGTGCTTGATTGTTCAAATTTTAAGCTGGTAGTTTTGAGAAGTAAGGATTTACCATCTCTTGGAATCGGGTTCGTCCTCCTTTGCAGGCCTGGTCATGCTCAAAGCAGAGGTGTGATCGAATTCATCGTCGTCTTCCATGGAGACGGAGGAAGTCTCGGGAGTTAGGTTGGGCGACGGATCCATGGATTGAGAAGATCCCACGCCAGGAGCAGCAGGGGCGTCCAAGCTGTCATAAGAAGATCTCTTGGGCTGGGGTTTTGGATGATTGTGGCTACCTTTGTACACAATCTCAGTGATGTGGCCTTCGAGAGACATTTCGACCTTCTTCTTGGTGGGACAGTTTGGGTAAGAGCACTTGTAATAGCTCCGCGGATTCTCGCTCCCTTTCACCTGCTTCTGCCCGTATTTTCTCCAGTTGTATCCGTCTTCCGATGTTTTGGAGGATCGTATGAATTGGTAGGACGGTTGGGATCCGCTCCTCTGTGGCTGAGGGGCAGCGTTGATGATGCTCTGCGTACCTTGTTCGATTTTCGGCTTCTCTGGAAGTGTTGAGTTGGAATTGTTTGATTGTTTATTCTGGTTCTCGGTTTGATCCAGATTCCATACTCCATCCTGTCAAACGAAATTGAAATTGAAATCGAAATCGTGTCAGATGAAACGAGAATAGAAGTCGTGATTGAGAAAAGGGAGTCGTGAATTGAAGGATGATTAACTTACAGTCGAATTGACGGACTGAAATATGGAAGAGGAAGATGATACAGCGGAAGGCCTGATTGGAGTCTGGAAGGAGAAGACATCTGGTTTCTGCTCTGTAAAAGCCCCAACAGTCGGAGACAAGAAATTCTGTTCAATTAATTGTCAAACAAAATCAAAAGTTAATATACGAATAAAATTACAGGGAATAATAAATAGTCCAGGAAGATGTTTTGACCTAAATTAACGACTTACATTGGAATTGGGGAAAAGCAGGGGAGAATCCAAGAAAACGGAAGGGCTAAAAGAGAGAGGGCTAGTAGGCAAGTAAGAGGAGGAGGCTGAGGAGGAGACGGGAGCGAGCGAAGGAGGAGCCATGGATTTGAACTTGGGCTGCTCAGTGAAATCGGGATTGGTGATCGCATTTTGGTGCTCGAAGACGCTCCATCCAGAGGAATCAAGCCTCTGCATCGCGTGGTGGGCGTCTTGGGAGTGGTGGTCGTCGTCGGTGGCGAAGAAATCGGTGAAGGGCGAATTCATGAATTGGAAGGAGATGCCGGAATCGCTGGTCAAGGAATTGTTCACGCTGGCGACGGAGGACATTTCACAGCCAGATGGATGGGGATTCTGGAGTTGGTTGTGGAGAAGAAAATTCCCACCAATATATATAAAACAAGGGGGTGGTGGAAAATGGGGGGATTTAACGCTGCTTCTTAGAAGGGGAGGAAGTTTGACTATTCCAAGGGGTTTTCTCAATTGCTTGGAGGGTCAAAGGTTGTGGCCTTGACTTTTTGACTGGGCCTCCATATGAGAATTGTGTATTTGTGTTGGAGAAGAGAAGGGAGGGACCCTCTCTGCTGCTGAGTTTCTGAGATTGGTGGTGACTGCCGATGGCTTCTCTCTTACGTACTTTTCATTATTCTTTTTCTTTTATTTTCCATAGCAAGTTAATTATGGTTTGTTTGCATGCAATCCAAATTCCAAACTACTTTTTCTTTTAAATTTTTTTTTATACTCCGTATTAATCATACTACAAATTAAAGAATTTATTACTATAAGTGGTATTTTGATGGAGTAGAACATAATTTAACAAGACTGATCGTATTTATTTCCTGTTCTATTCCCATCATTAGTCACGTTCCATTAATTTCCTCTTGTTGATAAACAAAATAAGAACATTTTAATCATTTTTTAAAATAAGAACAATTTAAGATGTTCATATTCAGTCCTCGTAAAAAAAAAGGAGAAATTCTATAATGCCTTGGAACAGCCGGCAGTACAGACGGATATCTCTAAATATACTCTGTTTGGCACAGCAGCCACGGTTTCTCTGGCTAATGGATTTCCTGATTTGATGTTTCTTTCTTTTTGGAGCAAACCAACCAAACAGGTACTTGAAGTTCTTTTTTGGAATTCTATCTCACTCCGGAGTTGATCATTTGGAAAAACGTGGTCCAACTTAATGATTTCATCTGCCACAACATTACAATCACTAATCACATGAAAAAATTGGACTGACTCGGATTGTTGGAGCGAGGCCAAGATGTCCGAGATGAGTCGCTCTATTTCCCAATGGCAACTACCCACACCCTTGACAACGTTGATGACTATTAAGTTGTCTCCTTCAATTTCCATTCTTCTAAGTCATAACTCACTGGCTTTACAAATGCCATCTCGAAGGGCTAGCGCCTTTCATTGTAGGATCGAATTTCTTCCATATTTTTTTGGCTCCCAAAGCTATAATCTGAGCATGGTGGTTACATATTACAAATCCTGTGGTTGCGGATTCTTCATTGAATTTAGATCTATCAAAGTTAAGTTTATAGAAGTTGTGTGATGTTATACAGTCAGTGCTTTTGTTTAGCCTTTCTATGTTCTCTTGGTTGTGCATGGTAGGCCTCTGTTTCGTCATTCGTGTTTCATTTTTTTGCTTTCTCCCATATTGTCAGCTGGTAGCGAACATATTTATCCAAGTCTAAGATATAATCATTAGGTTCTTGTTAGAAGATTAGACGGTTTCTTTAGTGCCAAATACACCACCAAATATTAGCCAATTTAGAAAATTCTTGGGTGTCGAGGGTTTCATTTAGATCATTTATCCATCCGTGAATCATTTTGTTGCCCACATCGACGTTTCATAAGACCTCTTCTGTCTTTATCTTAATTTTCCTTATTATGCAGTGGGTGTGTGGGCATTCTATGAACAGGTGTCTTAGATCTTCATAGGTGAAGTGGCATATGCATTAGGCATCCTTGGGGGCTTGCTATTCTTCTATCTTGCAATCTTACTTTAATGGGCATGCCATTATTTGTTGATTTCCATACAAAGTTCTGGATTTTTGAGTTGGTGTCCAATTTCTATAACTAATTGATTGAGCTCGGTTCTAGTTATTTATTTTTGTGATCAGTTTAATTGTTGAAGTTGGTGAGAACCAGACATTTCTACTAGAGGACCATATAGATAATCCCTGTTGTAATTTTCTGTGATTGGTACTGCCATTATTTTTTCAACCAACGCTGATGGGAGGTACATTTATGTTTATCTAGGTTCCACATTTTTTCTACGGTGATGAGTTTTGCTACTATGATTATTTCTTTTAAGTTAATAATATGATTTTCTAGTGTTTCTTGCGTAAGTCATTTGTACTTGATAATATCTTCTCCAAGATTCATTAGTTATGGACAAGATGTACTAACTTACTTTTTGTAGTGGAACAAGTATTTGTTTTTCATATATTTTTCATTTATTAATTTAATTCAAATATTTTCCAGTTATAAATATTTTCCATAAGAGTTTTATTTACATCCCTTTGTTCATATACTGTTTTCTTATTCCTTAGTTCGTCATGGATTTTTAGTTACAAATTTTCTCATATCCTATCAAAGATTTGTAACAGGGACTTGAAGTTCTGGTTTCCACCAGCTTTCCCATTCCATGTGGCAGGACACGTCACCATAATTCTTTAGCTTAAGCATGTGTGGCTATTGTAGGCCCCACAAAGGAAGACTTCTTTTTTAGCCTTGGGTTTGGTCGAGAATCACGATTAGATTTGTCTAGTAAAAATGTGCATCTCATCCGCATAGCAATTTCCGTGAATTTGCCTATAGTCGAGAATAATAACCTATCTCATATCTAAAATTTAAAAAGATTAAATTTAGTATATATATGTTTTTGGGTTACTCTCCTATCGCCAATTGATTTTAGGATAGAACTATATTGACTTATGTGCTGCGCTCATCCGCGCATATGCGTCCGTACCAACTCGTCCCCAGTTTATCTATCTGCCGGGCACACGGACTTCCTAAATGGTATCAAAACGGTTCGGTCATGGACCCATTATCTACCTTGGTTTGGGTTTAGCGACTTGCTACCCACCCGTTATCTACTCTTTTGTCTTGGGTTGGGCTTAGCGAGTTACTATCCGCCCGTTATCTACTCTTCTGCGTTGGGTTGGGCTTAGCGAGTTGCTACCCGCCCGTTATCTACTCTATTGTCTTGGATTGGGTTTAGAGAGTTGCTACCCATCCGTTATCTACCCTTACTTGTCAAGTGTCAACTGGTCATCCAGTTGCACTTAAGGGGGCGTGTTGAGAATAATAACCTATCCCACATCTGAAATCCAAAGAGATCAAACCTAGCATATATACCCTTGGGTTACTCCTATTGCCAATTGGTTTTAGGATGCAACCCCATCGGCCTGTGTGTTAGGCCCATCCACGCATTTGCGCCCGTTATAGTACCCCCTTATTTATTTTGAACACATTTTTAATAAATATAAAAAAACGGATCATATTATTTCTATAATTACTTCATATTAATTACCTTATTTATGGAAATATGTTATTTTCACATGTATTAATAAACTATTTCTTTAGTATACTTTAAAAAATTGGACAAATTCACTTAAATAATAAATATTTTGTAACAAAAAAAATTTAAAATAACAAACGTTATGAAAATAATCTGCAATTGTTTCCGTAAATTTACAAAAAAAAAATCGAGGCCTAGATTTGTTGATTGATGAGACAAGAGATCACATAAACCTTTGTTGGTTTTCAACAATTTTCTGTTTGTTCGTTTTCAACAATTTTCTGCTTCTGATTACGTATAGCTAGCGTTCATTATTTTAATATTTTTGTTTTTTAATGTTATATAACCTAGATTCCTTTTCATAATCTTTGTACTCACATCAACGATGATTCAACTTATTAATTAATAAAATAAAGATTGACCCTTTCATTCAAAATAACTAAAGAAGTGAGTAGTGCTATGCTTCGTGCGTTTTAGAGTGTTGTGACTCGTAGGTAATATCGTTACTTTTTGGGGTTGAATTTGAAGTTCCTATGTGTATGTAATGTGTTCTTCTTAATCTACAGCTGACCTGTCACACATTGTAAATTAGGGCACAAGTGTTTTACGTGGAAAATACTTTCGTGCTTTCTCATTAATGAGTGATACAATATACAATAGATTTACATGTCTTGAGGCCCAAGATAAATTAAATATACAAAGATAGATAAAAGATATACAAACATATTCTGATACTCCCTCAAGTTGAGCATGTAAGTCGACAATGTCCAACTAGCCTAAGGAGATATAAGAATAGTTATTCACCAAGAGCTTTAGTAAACAAATCTGCAGGTTGCTCAGAGGTACGAACATAGCGAGTCTAAACTTTACCATCTTGAACTAAATCACGCACAAAATGACAGTCTATTTCAATATGTTTGGTATTTGGGATGGGGTCTTTGAACCCTATTCTTATCCATGGTTTCTTTATTATAGACCCTTGACACGTTTCCCTTGGCAATTTGTACGTAGATTTTGTGCCCATCATTTCTAGTATATTACTCTCTCTTCCCATTCACTCCGCTCTCTAGAACACGGATTTTTTCTTTTAGATGGGAATTTTTCTGTTTTTCACACGGAATTCTAGGGCCATACACTCATTTATCTCCCTTTCAGTTAAGGTAGACTTTTCATTCTTTCGGCACTCAGACTCACATCCAATCCCATGTCTAGCAAAGACAAATTTTATTTAGGAAGAAGTGTTTTCCATGTTAAGGAGGTTTTCACTCAGATTTTATAGGAACTCATTCTTTTCCTTTTCCAAGTCATCCATTTATTTCTTAAGGGCATGGTAATCAGCAAGAGTGGATTGAACCTTCTGAATTAGCACCACACAATTGGAACAAGTCTCAAGACCAATACATCCAACAATATAGTGTTCTAATTCATCTAGTTTCTTTGTAATTTTATGTTGTCTTTCACAAGTTTAGCCATTAGCTTAAGAAGTTCAGGTTTATCATAGCTTGCAAGAGAATCTATAATGGATTCAGTGGTTTCCTCACTAGGTTATTCCCTAGTGGATTCTCCTATGGCCATGACACACATGTTAGGGGAAGCCTTCTTGTTTGGCTTCCTATCGTCAGTTCCTTGTGGACAATTTTTGGCGAAGTGCCCCTTCTTGTAGACTTGTAGCATGTCACGTCTCCGAGGTCCTTCTCCATGGGCTTGCCTGGGAACTGTAGGTCCGTTGTTGGCTCCCATTGTTACTCTTGAACTTTTCCTTCATGTAGAATGAGCGTAAGGCTTTGGTAACAAGTTCGAGTTCCTCATCTTCTTCTTCCTTTGACTCCTCGTACTGTTCATGTACGGATTTTAGCATCTTCCCAAGCTTCAAGACAATTCCCTTGTTTGCCTTTTCCTGTTCCTTGTCATCTAGCTTTTGCTTCTCATGAATTATTAGCTTGCCAAAGGCTTGGTGCAACATAAGGTTCCTATTAGGCATGGCAATGGGTTAGGTCGGGTGCGGGTAGACTACTTCCACCACCCGACCCGTGGTTCTAAACCACCCACCTGACCCGGTATTTTCACCGGACGGGTTCCACCCGAAACAGACCAACCTGAAACCCGTCGGTTTTCGGGTCGGGTCGGGTTTTTTTCGGGTGCTATAAAAAGTTGCTGAAATTTTCAATTTCCAATCATAAATTAAGTTCATTTGTTCAACGGGTCAACTCGATGACCCGTAAACAAAATAAACTTAACTCGTGACCCGACCCGTCGTATTATGAGTCAACCCGTTTAATCCATCTAATAAAACTTTATTTTTAAACTAAAATTTAAACCTATTTATATAGGGCCTACCTAATGGATTAGCCCAAAAAAATTGATTTTATTAAAAAGCATCAAAGCCCACCTCTATGGTTAGACTTCAAACACTTAACCCTCTTTTCCTCTCCTTCCCTTTTTATAAGATCCTCTTCTCTTCTGCTTCTACCAATTTTTCGATGTGGGACAAACAACCGGGTGATCGGGTCGGGCGATCGGGTTGGGTCGGATCGGGTGAGGCCATACTCGAAACTGTATCCGCTCCATCACCGGATCACTTGAAACCCGTTTTCACCCGGATTTAATTGGGTTTTTTCGGGTACCCATTGGATGCAGGTGAAATTGCCAAGCCTAGTTCATATTCTCTAGATTCTCGTTGAACATTGTTCTTTCATTGGCCCAGTCAGCGGCCAATCCATTCAATAGTTTTTGAACCTTTATCTTGTCGGAGATTTCTTGCTTAGTTATCCCAAGTCCTGTGAGCCTAGTGCAAAGCGACTCAAAGCGAGACTGGTAGCTATCCAAAAATTCTCCCATCTCCATTCGAAAATTAAAGAACTCCCTCCTGGCGTTCATCTAGTGGTTCTCTCTAAGTTCGGAACTTCCTACATGCATACGTTGGATGGCTTCGCACATTTTTTTGGCAGTCTCAAGGTTGGCCACTCTGTCACTGTCCTGTTCGCACATTGAGCTGTAGAGATATATTTTGGCCTTGTAGTTGGCCTCCATGCACTTCCACTCATTTTGTCCCCATTTGGACAAATCATCACGAATGGTTGGATCTTCCGACAATAAGCCTTGGTGGCTTTTTGTTCCCATGACCGATTTGAGTCAGATCCGACGACATCATATATACTTGTGAAACTAACACACTAATCTAGAGCAACGCTAGCTTTGATACCAATTGTTGGATCGTACATGTTAGTCGAGAGTTGGGAACAGTAGTTGGATTGTTCCAAAGGCAGCGGAAATACGTAAACACAAGTATAACAAAAACAGATAAGACATAGTTCCTTTATATAGGAACCCCACTACAAAAAACTAGTTGTATGGATAAACATCTACCTCCTCTTGGAGGATTTTGAATGACTTCCTTCTTTTATTGATTGTTCCCTTAGGTACTACAAGGAAAAGGTCAAACTCCTCTATTCCTAGCAGTCTCTGAAGTTTAGGAACACTAATGAAATTTTCTCAACCTAAGTACTAAGAGAACAACTCAACTAAAATAAGAAAACCAAACCTTACACTCTTCGTTTTATCTCTACTTAGTTCCCTAGATTCAAGAAACACACTCTTCACCGTCGTCGAGATCAGACACTCGCGTCAAGGATTTTTCTGGATTTCTTCTTCTTTCCTGACTTGGTTCCTTTAGGGTTTTCTTGAGACTTTGTGAGAAGTAAGTTGCAAGAGCAGTATTCATGAGCTTATATGGGAGTGTGATGCTTGGGGCTCAATCTTATCATTTTGTGCATTTGTCCGAAATGCTCTTGTCTTGCTCTCCAATTATATGTACTTTCTTCACATGTGATTCAAATTTGAATTTTGTCAACTCTTCAAGCTAATCGGAACATTGGATCAATCGGCTCAGTCTAAGGAACAAACTATACCTCTGTTTTGTCTGGAATTGGCTTCCACATTTCACGCTGAGTTGTCTTTGTCTTCACATGTGAGTTCCCTTCTCTTGGGAACTTGTCTCTCATGAGTTCCGTTGATGGGAACTTCTTCATTTAGTTTGTTGTTATCTCGCTCTTGAATTCCTTCGAGAGAACATCTATATGTTTGAGCCAGAGTTTCCTTGAAATACTTGGACATAACACATTAATTTTCTAACGATATTTGTCATTATCAAAACTGGATAGTTAAATCGTTGTTCCAGTGTTATAGAACATGAGTTCCCAACACCGTTCCAACAATTCGGGCAAAATATAATATGATATATGTTAATAGATTCCAAATTAACCATCTCTTATGACATGCATCAAGTATAAATCACTTATTTTTTGTAGTGTGTGTTGCCAAGTTGAAGGTATCATATACTCTATTTGATACGTGATTGTCTCGGATGACTCCTTAGAAACCTCGTATATGACCCACACAAGTCCCGATCTTGCCAGTAATCAATCAAACCTACAAAAGCTTTCAACTTTAGAATTCCTTGAATCACAAGTAACACACGAACTGATTTGAATTGAATGAATATTGAAGAAGACGATCTGATTTATTGATATTCAACTTGATAGTTCAAACGGATTGGCTCTAACGCTAAATCCGAATGATTAACTAGTTTGATCTTTAACAATCACAACTAGAACAATCTAATTGAATGAACTATAAACCAAATTCGACAAAGAGAGAAAGAGATCTCGAATTGATGTTTGGACGATGATGATGATTCTCGAATTGCAATTCCACACGACACAAGTTGGTATTTTTGGAGCCCAAAGACAAGATAAACCTTTCTTAGGGTTTATCTTATCTCAAGCTGATTTTATTGAATGAAATAACAAGAATATAAATAGAGAATACAAAAGCTAATCCTTGGAGAGCAAGGCAAGTAAGGAGGTCGGCCCTAATAGATAGAAGATAGCCCCTTGTCTTGCTTTCCAAGATATAATAAAATATCTAATTAAATCTATCTAGATCCCCTTAAATAAAATAAATCATGGCTGATTTATTTATTTAAGGAAATATCCTAACAAACTCAAAATATCTAAAAGATAATAAAAACATAGGAGAGAGAATAATCAACCACTAACATCAGCCTATGGTCGAAATCCTCTTAACATAAATAAATAAAAAATCGTCCTTAATAAAATAATTAAAGATAGAAATTCAAACTAAAGATAAGATTCCCGTAAGACTTGAACAGCTCTCAGTAAATCCCATTTTTCGGCCCTTTACTGTTAGATTCTGGATTTGATGTAAACTACAAAGTTGTATAACTTTTAATTATCTTTCCAACGAGTACTTATCGGACTTGAGATGAATTTGCTAGCCCAAGTTATGACCAGTTTACTGAGCATTGTTTTCCATTTGACGGACTTCTTACTTTCCGAACTTTTGTGACTTGATTCTCTTCCTTGCTGGCCTTGGACGCCATGGATGGATATTTTGAAGAGATAGTATCAAGTCCATGAAGTTATCCTTGTACATGAATGCCCGAGACCTTGGAAAAGGTCTTGGCCTTGGCCTCTTAAACACCTTCTTTGCAAGCGTCTTCTTCATGGTCCTTTGATCGCTATCATTCTCCCCCACTTGACCTCGAATCGTCCTCGATTCGATGTTGCATGTAAGATTAAGAGGAGAAATATATTGAAATGCTGGAGATACTAAAGGCACCATGGTTAGTAAAGAAGGTATTGGAGCAAACATAGTTGGTGGAAGATATAGAATCATCTCTTGGACATTATGGCACTCTTTGGTTGAAACTCCATTTGAGATGATAACTTCTTCCTCCATGCTCTCATCTTTCATGTTTTCCTCAGCTGGAACCTCCTTTAAACTTTCATCCACAATATCGCATTGAGGATCACATGGGAGGTCACTTGATTCTGTAGAAGTCTCTTGGCTATGTGGGACTGTAACTCTCTCTTCTTGAGTGAAAATTCCTGGTTTTGGTGAGTTAGAAACTCCCATTTCTTGCAAAAAGGAGTTAGTATCTAAACCAATAGAAGAAGAGTTAGAATTATACCTCATTTGACTAGAATTAGCCAAAACCTCCTTAGTCAAGTCCAAAGACTTGTACTTGTGATTCAAGGATCGGATTGGAGCTCTCTTTTGGCAAGCAAGAGCACAAAGTGCTCTATGTCTTCTATGCAACTCTTCATCATTTGTAACATACATCTTTTGCATTACAAACTTCATTTGATCCCAGTTTGCAATTGGAATCAAGCCTTGACGTCTTCTAGATTGACATATCCATATCCAAAAGGAACGGGCAGAACCAACTAGGTAGTTAGTCACCCATGGAAGGATATCCCATTCATCATAACCATAGTAGTCAAGGTAGTAATCAATAGCTCGCTCCCATGCCAAATAATCATCCGGTCCATACTCTCCAGAAAAAGGCTCAATCTTTGGAGGTCTTTGTACCCTTGGAGTTGGTGGAATATCATTAAAGGGATCACACCAATACATCTTAATCCTGAAAACAAAGTAATAAAACGAGAGAGTAGTGTGTTCCAAAAGCAAACCACAACAAGCAATACCACACCTTAATCAAGCCAAAACTTGCCTCAAAGCAATCCAATCAACTTAATTCAGTTTTTGGGTTGAATTGAGGGAGTAAAGGGTTAGATATGGTGTAGATATGGTATACTAATGATAAATAAAGAAAATATGCAACTTAAGCAAATGACAAGTATGCAATAAGACAAGCAATGCAAATAATCCCTTTATGAGCTCTAAAACACATGCAATCTCTCAATTGACTCTATGCAAGTTAATAAAGCCAAATTTAAGCATGCAAGGACAGAAATATGGTAGGCTAAGTGACTTTTATTTCGTCACCCTTTTTTTTTCTTCAAAGTGATTTCTACTTAGCTATTTTTAAGCAAGCAGTCACTAGGGTTGAAAGTGGCTTAAAACTAGCCAGGGTAGATCACTTTTTCTTTTCTGATTTTTTTTTTGAATTTATGCACAATCTACTCTTGTGCTAGAATTGAGAAACAAGCAAAGCAATGCAATAAGGAATGCAATAGGGCAAAACGAAACTAATCTGATTTTTTTTTTAATCTAAGTGACTTTACACTACCAATGAAACCAACTAGAAGCCAAATTAACAAAAGAAGAAAAGGGCTAGGTCGAATTGGATGGATGCAATAGCAAAAATCAGCAAATATCAACAATGCAATATGAATCTCTATTGATCATGCAACATGCAATAAAAACTCATAAAATTGTAGGAAGACAATTGCTAATCTATATTGCAACCAAACTCAACCAATTCAACCAAAAGCATGCAACAAATCCCTTAAAATCTCCTAGATGGTTAATTGCTTGGGGGGCAAGTAATTCAAGGGAATTAGGGTTTGGGGATGCTCTCAGTTGAGGCTAGGGTTTGGGTGGGGTTAGGGTTTGGTTCTAGGGTTGGCGAGAGGGCAGACTAGGGTTTCGGTTTAGGGTTTCACCGAATTAGGGTTATGGTTTGGTAGGGTATGCCGCGGGTTAGGGTTAGGGTTTGCGTGAGGGTGGGGTGGTGATTCTAGGGTTAGGGTTAGCCGAATTGGGTGGGGTTGGTAGGGTTGGGTTCGGCTGGTGGTGGGTGGTGGTGCGGTGCCCTAGAGCGACACCAGTTCGGGGTGGTGGTGGTGGTTCGTGGTGGTGGGGTGGCGGAGATGTGGTGGATTAGGTTAGCAAAATTCAATTATGGTCTCAAAAATTCAATCTTTGGGTAAAGGCGGGATTTTTGGGATCAAAACTGAATTAAATCAACTAGAAAGCAAATTAAGGAAATAAATTTTTACTTGGCGAGACGCTGGATTATGATACCACTTGATATCTCGTGATACCGCTGGCTCTGATACCACTTGATATCTCGTGATATCGCTGGCTCTAAGTATCACTTGATACGTGATTGCCTCGGATGACTCCTTAGAAACCTCGTATATGACCCACACAAGTCCCGATCTTGCCAGTAATCAATCAAACCTACAAAAGCTTTCAACTTTAGAATTCCTTGAATCACAAGTAACACACGAACTGATTTGAATTGAATGAATATTGAAGAAGACGATCTTATTTATTGATATTCAACTTGATAGTTCAAACGGATTGGCTCTAACGCTAAATCCGAATGATTAACTAGTTTGATCTTTAACAATCACAACTAGAACAATCTAATTGAATGAACTATAAACCAAATTCGACAAAGAGAGAAAGAGATCTCGAATTGATGTTTGGACGATGATGATGATTCTCGAATTGCAATTCCACACGACACAAGTTGGTATTTTTGGAGCCCAAAGACAAGATAAACCTTTCTTAGGGTTTATCTTATCTCAAGCTGATTTTATTGAATGAAATAACAAGAATATAAATAGAGAATACAAAAGCTAATCCTTGGAGAGCAAGGCAAGTAAGGAGGTCGGCCCTAATAGATAGAAGATAGCCCCTTGTCTTGCTTTCCAAGATATAATAAAATATCTAATTAAATCTATCTAGATCCCCTTAAATAAAATAAATCATGGCTGATTTATTTATTTAAGGAAATATCCTAACAAACTCAAAATATCTAAAAGATAATAAAAACATAGGAGAGAGAATAATCAACCACTAACATCAGCCTATGGTCGAAATCCTCTTAACATAAATAAATAAAAAATCGTCCTTAATAAAATAATTAAAGATAGAAATTCAAACTAAAGATAAGATTCCCGTAAGACTTGAACAGCTCTCAGTAAATCCCATTTTTCGGCCCTTTACTGTTAGATTCTGGATTTGATGTAAACTACAAAGTTGTATAACTTTTAATTATCTTTCCAACGAGTACTTATCGGACTTGAGATGAATTTGCTAGCCCAAGTTATGACCAGTTTACTGAGCACCGTTTTCCATTTGATGGGCTTCTTACTTTCCGAACTTTTGTGACTTGATTCTCTTCCTTGCAGGCCTTGGACGCCATGGATGGATATTTTGAAGAGATAGTATCAAATCCATGAAGTTATCCTTGTACTTGAATGCCCAAGACCTTGGAAAAGGTCTTGGCCTTGGCCTCTTAAACACCTTCTTTGTAAGCGTCTTCTTCATGGTCCTTTGATCACTATCACTATTAATTGAACTTTTGATCTCATTTCATTTCCTTGTTGTGACTTGCAGTATTGTAAGGCATGATAGTTAATTACAACATTACGATCAATGGAGAAATATTTGAATTTGAAGAAACCATATGTTCTTAGCACAAACTTTAGTAATTAAAGAAGTTTATTCATCTTGAATTTCATTTTATTTCTTCTTTGTAAATATTTGTTTCATTATACATAATCCATTAGTCAAATTAAAAATGATTTGCCCTCTAAACACTTAATTTTCCTTAGTTACATTCCAATCATCGTACATTCTATCTACGCACACAAATCATATCTAAGTTAGTTACTTTCTAATTATCCTACATTCTATCTACGCACACAAATCAAAGCTCAAATTTCATTCGTCACCAAAATTAATGACATGCTTTTCATTTCATCACCAAACTTAATGGCGTGTGGAGGATGCCACAAGCCATTAGTCCATTTGTAACACCCCTTTTACTTACCCTGGAAGTATTACCGCCAGTAACCCCGATTAGGACTAAATCAGAGTTACCCAAGGCTTTAACCTGAGAGAACTTACTAGAACAAGGTAAATGAAACCATTTAAAACCTAACAAAATTAAGTAAAACTTTACAACGGAAAAGAGAATAAAAGGTCTTATACAAGCCTTAACTTTAAAAGAATTAGTAAATAAATAGAACAACCTTCTATTTAAACAAAGTTTCATCAAGTCTTCCTTAAGTTCTTATTTCTGAAACTCAGCTTTGCTTTGAAGTAGTTCAACCATGATCTTCACTCAAGTATAGCCATTGGAAACCTTTCTTCAACTTCTAGAGCTTCAAACCTCTGAATCCGCCTCTTGAATCAACTTCCAAGAAGAACCTGATGAGTCGTAAACCAACGGTGGACACCAGCCGGCCATATAAAAGAAAAGAAGATGGACGGGTTAGTCTAATGAAAGACTAAGCAAGCGGAGAAACTAACTTGGTTCTTATGGTTGTGACAAAACATATTGGCATCCAAATCCGATTAGACTTGGATTATGATCCAACAGTTAGCAGTCTTATAGAGAATAAGAAGGAGACTTGCATAATCAAGAGAGAGAACACCACCGCTTGTGGTTTCCTTTACGAAACATGAACAATTGTTGGGAACTCATATTAATCACATCACATTTTGAAAAGCCTCCGTCGACTAATCAGATTAACTTAATAAAAGTTTGATTAAGAATCATTCGTAACCGGGAGCAAGAATGGTTATCGAATAGACTAACCATCCGGGTACATTAATGTGCCTAACACACTTATCTTATATTACTTTCCAAACTTTTTACAAACAAGTTGACATCTTTTAATCGGCTCGAACTACTACCGATGGAACACAATACTATCGAGGTCAGAGGGCATGTTTCATCCTTGAACAACGAATAGTACGGGTCCCAATGATGGAGAGATTAGAGGGCCTGTTTCATCCATAATCCTCTACCAACACATATTAATAAATGCACTTAGCTAGAGTGCATAGTCGCCCCTCAAGCGTAGAGCGGGCCACGGTCATGACCTTAATGTTAGGGGATCAATAAAACCAATTTTCCATTGTAACATCTTCCGACACCCTCGATGTTACAATGGATACAAAACGTCCCGTAAATTATGTAGACCAATAAAACCAATTTTCCATGATTTTATCTTGCTACCTTCAATTTTTAAGGCTTCTGTTTCGTATTTTAAAACCTTTACAGTACGTAATTAAAAAGACGGCTTATCCAATAAATATTCTTTTTCCACTGTAAAATCCTAGAATTCACACCGATCCATAAAATCATTTCTTTATGATTTTAGGATATCACCAAATTTTTTCTAGGATTTAATCTCCAACAAAAATATTGGATTAAGCATTAAAACGGACAAGGAGATTAAAAGAATATCCGAGAAAAATTCAAAAATATCCTTAAAAACCACAGTTATTACATTAGTACCCCCTTAAAAATGGTTTCGTCCTCGAAACCAAGGAGAACTCGGATCACAAGGAAGGATAGCACAAGCACACACACACAACCACTACAAACCTATACAGAAGTTTGTAGTACCCCCTTAAAAAACATGTTGTTACTTCTGCACAAAGCACAAAACAACCACTGCTTAGTTACCAAACTTCTTCTTTACAACGTTCATTAACTTTGGAAAATGACTCAGCATATCCTGCCTGGTTCCTGAAGTCTTTTCTTTACCTCCATATTTAGACCAAGGTAACCTAACCAAAGGTATCTTCTCATTCATGATTCAAACTGGCCTTTCTTCATAGGTGTCATTTGGTTGAATATCCATCTTATTATTGTTGAGTACAAGAGATATATTGAACGCATACTATCAAGGAAAACATTACAGATAGAATGCATTGAAGGTGGCAATGTCAACTATTAAGCAAGCTTACCAGTTCTTTCCAGTATCTTGAAAGATCCAACATAGCAAGCATTTACGTTGTCTCGCTTTCCCCAGCGGAATACGCCTTTCAAGGCGGATACTATAACAAAAACGTTGTTCTCTGCAGTGAACTCAACATGCTCTCAAATTAAAACAACACACGACTGTTGTCGATTTGAGCAGTTAGCACCCTTGGTCGTGTTAGTGCGATATCAACTGTTGTTCTCTTGGACAAGTCTGGCCCATGAAGAACCTTGTCAGCATTGTCATTCCAACAAATTGACAATCAACACTTCCAGCTTTACCAAGCCTCAAAAAGAGTCATTTTCTTTATCGTGTGATCACAATTCTTGTATGTGAAATCACTCAAACTCAAGCTAACATCCCAACTTATGTGGAATCCAGAATAAATGTCCTCGGGAGTTTGAATTTATTTCTTTGCATTGTTCATCCGTTTGATGAGGGAGGCTAGCGTTAAAATTCAATTCACTCCATAAAGTTTGTTATCACTCCCTTCAAAACTTGACATGAACCATCCATCTCAATCAGAGATAATAGTCTTTGGAGTTTTATGAAGATGAAGTCCTTGATGCATGAATACTTCAGCTAACTTCTGTACTCTTTAAGTCATCTTAATTGCATTAAAAAGAACACTCTAGATGAGTTTCTTAACAATCTTCATATTGCATTTTTCTTTCATTAAATCTTGAACGACTAATGACAAGAATCCATTGTAACATCTTCCCACTTTCATTCTGAAACAGGAAGAGACTATAACATTTCATTTGGTCTTCTATGCTCAATCAGGACTTCCAGACAAACCAAGCACATCAAAACAAACTCGGTGACATTTCGCTTTATGTCAATCCATCAAAAGTTTTATCTTAAATCCTTATACATTTACTTGTTCCAGGATGAACTAATTAAGCAAATAACTATGCCTCCTTTGAAAAAAGCTTTCAAAGCTCATAAACAACAGATACACATGAACAGTTTTGAAACCAAGCAATCCATAATCTTGAATAACAAATCTCGGTGTCTTACCTTCTTGATCTTCTCTATTGATCTAAAATAATATTACTTTCCCATACTACTTTTCCTTGATCTGGTCAACAGATTTTGAATAAAATCCTAGGGGATTCACACAACCTTGTTGTCATCCAAACTAAACCTTTAGTCCTTCTCAAATTAGTTTCTTTACAAGGATTACTTAAAATCCTTACTCAATTTCCTTTTTGAGATAAAATCTCAGTATTACTTTAACCAAGAATATGAAATTTATCCAATACATGACAAGATAATAACCTATCTTTTCAATCCTTTACATCATTTTCTCAACCAAAACTCAGCTTGGGCATACTGACATTCAAAAGTAGTTATCTCTCTTAACTACTTCAAATTACACTCTTACGCTTTATTATACCAACATATTGAACAAAATACTTTTGGTCCATTAATTTCCAACAAAATTGTCTCCATTGACAATTTTCAGTCTTTTACATCAAAGAACTATTTAGACTTCATTTAACATTCTGACTTATTGAGCAACAAAATTCTCAAGATTAAAAAAAAACATATCCTCACGTGTCCACTCTCTATATCCAACAGCTTATCAGGCTGAGATTGAATATTAATACTAATTTACATATCCAAACTCCAGACCCATTGGAGTTCTGCTTAAAATTCTTCACTTGACTATCTTATCTCAAAGAGATTTAAGTTTTCAAGACAACATGAAAACAAATAACAACTACTGGAGAAATTACTAGTACATCCTTTATTCCAAAGAAAGGATTACTACAATATCATTTCTTAGAAAGGGTTCCATCCCAGGAGTCCATATCAACTTACTTTCAAGGACAATTCCGCTAAAAAGACAATGACTTTCTTAGGTCATGACGTCAACCAAGATGAACTACTGGCAAACTGCTTAGAGAATTCCAATAATCGTTGACTGAAAACAATCCCAAACTTTTAGAGAAGTACGGAGTTACTCCGTGCTCTTCAGAGACCAACACAAATTTGTAAAGAATCTTACCAAATTTCTTTACTTATAATCGAACTGTTTTGGGAAGTTTGACCATACTCCTTAAATGATATAGGATACCAAGGATGTACTAACTCAAAGGAGTTTTACAAGATACTAGATATAGAAATTGCTATAATGCAAAAGAAAGCTTGCATCTTTTCATCTCAAACAACTACACTTGCAAAACTCATATAATTGCAAAACTTATATGATTGCCAAATCATACTAGAAATCATTCTTTAAACCCAAGGAATTATGTGATCTTATTCCACCATGTGATCAGAATGGGAAATAAAATTAAACATAATCCTTTACTGCATTCTCATAGGAATAAGACATGTAATTTTGCCTTACCATATGATCAAGATGGAAGACAAAATACATTCTTACTCACCACCATGAAAACCGTAGAAAATTTTATTCATGAATTCCGTATATCAAATCAACATTTCTTTAAAAATTCATACCAGAATTCTACAAAGTCAAAAGATTTTTCTCAAAAGAGAAAATCACAAAACAATTTCAAATATCCCTTAAATCATAACAGCTTGACAGGAACTCGACATAGGTTACTAACATATTTGCTTTAACTTTGAATACTGTGGAAACAAAGATTAGCTACTCTCTTGAGGAATTGGGCGCGTTAGCCAATGCATCATATAAAATTGCTGACCTTATTTTCATGATGCTACGGACGCTTTGCCCTAGTTCTGTGTTGACATTTGCACCTTAGATGGCCTTACCAACTTGACCAAAGTTTTAAATCAAAACTGAGCCTCAAAGGACCTAAGACAATCCAATTCACTTATGCGTACTACATTTTCTTTCGAATGTAATACTCCATTCCTTCCTCAAGATAGAACCTGGTGGCATACCTTGACTTTTCTTAATTAGACATATTACCAGATTTTTTCTATAATCCATAATATTGAGTAATCTCTGCCAGATTTAACTCAATCTCCACCCAACTTAATTTCGCAAGTTCAATAAAAGAGTTGATCGCTCAAATCCACTTACTTGCAATCCTTAGTAAAGATGTGGTTTCAACCACTTCTTACCCATAGAAGATTGTTCGAAGGTCGTTCTCAACTTGTATGTCTCCCTTGACATACTACTTTAAAGTTATGCAGATATAATCCATTGACAAAAATTTAATACTTCAGTTCATCCACTCACAACAACAAGCCTTCTGCAAATTAATAGTCATTTAAATTCCGATATCCAAGAGTGAACTATCAAACTCTTCTGACGATTTTTAAGGACTTTCAATCCTCTTATAACTTAATCTTCTTGATATAATAAAAAATGAACTTTCAAACTATGCATCTAGTTCAAAACATTCAATCCACATACCTCTCTAAATATAATGAAGGACCTTTAATTTCCAATTTCTTTTAACAGAAGAATGCACATGGCCAATAAAGATATTCTTAAACTTATCCCAATTCAACATTGGTAAACAAACTAAACTTCTCCATCATTAACTTGTCTTCTTACTTAACTATAAGGAGAAGACATATATGTACCTTTTCATTAGCTTAAGTTCAAACCACATTGCAAAGGAAGAACTTGTGGTTAGGAGACTTGCCGACAACTTAATAGTTTCACCAATACCACCTTAGACATTAGATTTGACCGATATAAAATCTTCAAAATCCAAACACAACTGAAATTATTCTTTCAGCGATAGAGTCTAAGCCTTATTGACGATAGATGATTGCTATTTTTCTCCCAACTGTTTAAAATATCACAAACGAACATACCAAAATCATTTCTTGAATGATCTTCTCAAAACTGAACTTTATCATTTCCATCCTTAAAGAAACATAAGTCAATACCATTGGCAAATTAGAACATCTCAATGTTGATTCCATTACTAGTTCATTATAGACCTCAAGTCTTTTCTCATTATCCCGAGTTGGGTATCATACAACGAAACTCCAATAACGTTGTCACACAAGTTAGTCATCTGGATATCAACAACTCATGTAATCAATTAACACTTGTGCTAAGTAGTTAAATGAACATAAACACATTACTGATGAACTTTTACCTGTTCAATCCATTTTGACCAATCAACCTTATTCACAACAACCCTGATGATTAACCATTTGTACACAATATAAACTGAGTCATTATTCTTCCTTTCTTTCTTACTATAATCAAAAGAAATTCGCATTCCATTTAAGATTCTCAATCCTCTTAATTTCAAGGGATAACAACATATATGGAAATCCGAGTTTGAACACTATCAGGTTAAAAATTAAATTGTATTTTCCAATAGATTAACAATTCAATTGATCCAACATTAGAGCACTTCAAAGCTCTTTAACTTCCAACTGAGCAAAGAAAGGACAGAATATCCATGATTCTATACTATAGAGTCACAAACATAGTTGTTGAAGAAAGTTTCCAAAGGTAATCCCTTTCTATTCAGGATTCTCTTACATCACTTAATGATCCATACTGATCTTTTAGAAACACTCAACACTCACAACATTTTCCAAATCTTAATACTTAGAAGTAGAGGTTCCAACTCTAAACTTCTCTTGATACTCGAATTTCAAAATTCAGAAATTCCCATAAGAATATACTCGTGAAAACTCTTACTCTTCAAAGAAACTCACTTTAAAATTTCCTTTTTAAAGACAACACTTGAACTTTCATATCTCAATAAAAGAAATTAACAATTTCTTTCACATAAATTGAATCATGACCCTTTTAAACAAACTTCATAACTTGAAATCTTCCATCATACGAGCTTAAAATAGGAAACCTTCAAAATAGAAAGTCTTTATGAAGTACAATACTTAACTTCAAAATTTCACAAGAAGTTTCCTAATAACATGGAAGAAAGACAAGGGTACACCTAATTCACACTCTCAAGAGAGAATAGGAGTTTTTTGAGAACTTGGTCTAGAACCGGTTCAACTTCAGGAATCTTCGCCTGATCTTACCATAGATCCTTCTCGGAATCTATTCCCATCTACAGAGAATCAAATGTCCACCATAAGACCTTTTTCACAAAAGCTATTACAAACTTATTACCTCATGTTCTCCAATTCCCTTTCCTCTTTCTATCTCTTCACGAGTCTAGCTTCCAATCTTAACCACTTTCCATAAATGATTCTAAGATAACATCCATATAGAATTCTCCATAATTCTATATAGAAGATGAAAGTCTTAAGCAAGACTTAGGAACTTTTAGCTCTGATACCACTTCTGTAACTTCTGTGACACCCCCTTTACTTACCCTGGAAGTATTACCGCCAGTTTCCCCGATTAGGACTAAACCAGAGTTACCCAAGGCTTTAACCTGACAGAACTTACTAGAACAAGGTAAATGAAACCATTTAAAACCTAACAAAATTAAGTAAAACTTTACAGCGGAAAAGAGAATAAAAGGTCTTATACAAGCCTTAACTTAAAAGAATTAGTAAATAAATAGAACAACCTTCTATTTAAACAAAGTCTTCATCAAGTCTTCCTTAAGTTCTTATTTCTGAAACTCAACTTCGCTTTGAAGTAGTTCAACCATGATCTTCACTCAAGTATAGCCATTGGAAACCTTTCTTCAACTTCTAGAGCTTCAAACCTCTGAATCCGCCTCTTGAATCAACTTCCAAGAAGAACCTGATGTGTCGTAAACCAACGGTGGACACCAGCCGGCCATATAAAAGAAAAGAAGATGGACGGGTTAGTCTAATGAAAGACTAAGCAAGCGGAGAAACTAACTTGGTTCTTATGGTTGTGACAAAACATATTGGCATCCAAATCCGATTAGACTTGGATTATGATCCAACAGTTAGCAGTCTTATAGAGAATAAGAAGGAGACTTGCATAATCAAGAGAGAGAACACCACCGCTTGTGGTTTCCTTTACGAAACATGAACAATTGTTGGGAACTCATATTAATCACATCACATTTTGAAAAGCCTCCGTCGACTAATCAGATTAACTTAATAAAAGTTTGATTAAGAATCATTCGTAACCGGGAGCAAGAATGGTTATCGAATAGACTAACCATCCGGGTACATTAATGTGCCTAACACACTTATCTTATATTACTTTCCAAACTTTTTACAAACAAGTTGACATCTTTTAATCGGCTCGAACTACTACCGATGGAACACAATACTATCGAGGTCAGAGGGCATGTTTCATCCTTGAACAACGAATAGTACGGGTCCCAATGATGGAGAGATTAGAGGGCCTGTTTCATCCATAATCCTCTACCAACACATATTAATAAATGCACTTAGCTAGAGTGCATAGTCGCCCCTCAAGCGTAGAGCGGGCCACGGTCATGACCTTAATGTTAGGGGATCACTATTGATACTACCTAACATGAGTTTTAAAGAGATGCTTCCGAGACTAAGCTCACATCCCTGGACTAGATTAATCTATATCAATGTCTCAGCATGAGACAACTAAACAAACAAGGTAACACACACAACGGATCTAAATCCAGTTCTAGCGCGAAACTGAATAAATAACAATATGGTCATTATTTCTAACAAAACAACAACCTATCATATTTTATTAATCATACAAGTTGTTTCCAACGCGAGTAATAAATGGGATTCAATTCCTCATTTAATAACAATAACGCAAGAGAGAATCGTCCACTTGCCTTAGAAGGCGTGCACAACGTTCTGAGTGATTCCAACCGTAATCTTTAATTCTTTATCACCCTTCTGCCAAATATAACAAAAGGATTTCTCAACAACGAGCTCACGGATACACTTCTTAGTTGTATACACAACTCCTAAAACTTCCTAATCGATAAACGACTTGATTTCCGAATATCGATTCATAATTAATCCTTAGTTATCATGCTTTAAGGAGCCATCTTGGCGAAATTATAACTAATTATCCGCTTCACTTTTGAAACAACTTTCTAAACAAAAAGTGTTCCTCAGTAACAGTTATTAAAGGTGACCAAATCTCGGATCAAACGGATTAACAACGAATCCCGAGTAATTATCCGAAGTCCTTTACCTGCCAATCGGTGTCAAAACTTGTATTCGCTATAACCGAAGATCCTAACGTCCGTTTCTCGAGCGGTTTGAACCTGTGAGACCGTATCAACGTCAAGATTATAAAAACCATAAATTTAATTAGCAAAGCGGAACCGAAAGGTCCTTACAGTGGCTCCGCAATCAACCCGCTAATTAATTTCGATCGTAAATACCTTCACTCGAGCCCATGGCTCGTTTAGCTCGATAGTGGCTCGATCCACGAGCTCGAGGGTGGCTGGGTGATGCCCAGTGGCGGCCCTTGCGGTGGGTGGTGGTCGGAGGAGCTAGCGATCGCCGGCGACGTCGCGCGACGAGGCAAGAAGATAGTCAGCGGTGATGAACTTCGTTCTTTCTTCCCGAGTCCATCGCTCCGTCCTGGTTTCTCTTCCTTTCTCGAGGCAGCAGGTGTGCTGGGCTCGGGCTGATCTCACCCTAGATCAAGCCATGGTGGTCCGATGAGGCGACTATTGGCGGCTGATCCAAGAAAAGGCCGACGATGAAGAGTCGAATTCCATCTCCCCGAGTCCGTCGTTTATCCAGCTTCTCCCGCTGGTTCTGGTTTGCACCGAACAAGAGACCAGAAAAAGAACAAAGGGAAAGGGGAAAGAGACGATGAGGAGGTGGACGGGGCAGAGAAAATCCCCGGCGGTGGAAAATTCTTTCTCCCGAGACCCTCGTCGTCCTTCACTCTCAATCCTTCCTCTGTCTTTAATTTCCAAACAAAAAAAATCCGAGCCTATCTCTCTGATTCCTTCCTCTATAAGGCAAAGAAAGAGGCGGTTTAAAAACAAAACCCGTCTCGAAACGTGTACCTCGGGTGGAAAAAACTCACTAAATACAAAACATCCCGTAAATTATGTAGACCAATAAAACCAATTTTTCATGATTTTATCTTGCTACCTTCAATTTTTAAGGCTTCCGTTTCGTATTTTAAAACCTTTACAATACATAATTAAAAAGACGGTTTATCCAATAAATATTCTTTTTCCACTGAAAAATCCTAGAATTCACACCGATCCATAAAATCATTTCTTTATGATTTTAGGATATCACCAAAAAAATTTCTAGGATTTAATCTCCAACAAAAATACTGGATTAAGCGTTAAAACGGACAAGGAGATTAAAAGAATATCCGAGGAAAATTCAAAAATATCCTTAAAAACCACAGTTATTACACCATTAACAAACACAACGAATTTATCTTTTAACCTGCTAAAAGTAAGTTAGCTATCAATGACAAGAAAAACACATACTAAACCACATTGTGGAGATCATATAAAACATAATAAGTCTACCATATAAGTACATGGGTTACTCTTCCTGTTCCCAATTGGTTTTTGAATGGAACCCCATGGGATTTTGTGTAAGGCACTAACGCGCTTATGCGCACGGACGGACGTGTGAACCCCCATGTCATAATTGGCCCACCAGAATTTAACATGGTATCAAATCCTATTTGATCCTAGGTCTCGACATTGGTCTATATGGGCTGGCCAACCTAAAGGCATGACGTCAAGTTGCAACTGACAAGTTGCGGGGCCAGGAAATTGCACTTGAGGGGAAGTGTGGAGACAAATGGTTTTCCACATCTAAAATATCATAACTATAACCTAAAGCAGAGGTTAAAAAAAATTATTAAACAACACATGTCACTTTTAGTTTGGACCACACCACTCCTTTTTTTTAATAATCTTTGGCAAAATAACCATTAATTTTAAAAAATAATCTTTTATTTTTGGATGTGATAAATAGGAAGATTATAGGATAGAAAATCTCATTATTAAACAATCTTTTGTTTTTGGATATGATAGATAGGAAGATCATTAGGATATTTTTTATGCTATCATACAAAGGTTTTGGTTCAAGTGAGACCCACCCTTGTGGTGAGACCTTTGGCTTAAAGTGAGGACTAATCTCAACCATTAGATTTACATCATCACTATATATTGGATGGTCAAGATTTTTTTTAATTTTTTAATTTTTTAATTTTTTAATTTTTAATTTTTTTAATTTTTTTAATTTTTTTAATTTTTTTAATTTTTTTAATTTTTTTAATTTTTTTAATTTTTTTAATTTTTTTAATTTTTTTAATTTTTTTAATTTTTTTAATTTTTTTAATTTTTTTAATTTTTTTAATTTTTTTAATTTTTTTAATTTTTTTAATTTTTTTAATTTTTTTAATTTTTTTAATTTTTTTAATTTTTTTAATTTTTTTAATTTTTTTTTTCGGAATTTTTTTCATATTTTTTATATTATATTCTTTGTTAAAAAAAAAGCTTTAAAAATATTAAATATGGCAGTTCAATTTTTATATACTACGAGTTCATTTTTATATACAAGAAGTTCAAATTTTTTATGTTAGGAGTTCAATTTTCAATATTATATGAGTTCAATTTTTATATTCTACGAGTTCATTTTTTATCTATGATAAGTTCAATTTTTATGTGCTTTGAGTTCATTTTTAAAATAATTCGATTTTTGCAAAACTAAAAAAATAGCAAAAATAAGAAAAAAAATGAAAAAAAATGAAAAAAAAATGAAAAAATGAAAAAATGAAAAATGAAAAGATTTGAAAAAAAGCTTTAAAAACGATAAATATGACAGCTCAATTTTTATATACTACGAGTTCATTTTTATACACTAAAAGTTCAATTTTTTATGTTAGTTGTTCAATTTTCAATATTGTATGAGTTCAATTTTTATATTCTACGAGTTTATTTTTTATCTATGATAAGTTCAATTTTTATTTGCTTTGAGTTCATTTTTAAAATAATTCGAATTTAACAAAACTAAAAAAATAGCAAAAAATAAATAAAAAAATAAAAAATTAAAAATTAAAAAATTAAAAAAAAAAAAATTTGAAAAAAATTTGAAAAAAGGCTTTAAAAATGTTAAATATGACAATTCAATTTTTATATACTACGAGTTCATTTTTATATACTAGAAGTTAAATTTTTTTATGTTAGGAGTTTCAATATTGTATGAGTTCAATTTTTATATTCTACGAGTTCATTTTTTATCTATGATAAGTTCAATTTTTATGTGTTTTGAGTTCATTTTTAAAATAATTCGATTTTCGCAAAACTAAAAAAATAGCAAAAATAAATAAAAAAAATGAAAAAATGAAAAAAATGAAAAAAAATGAAAAAATGAAAAAAAAAATGAAAAAAAATCTTGACCATTGAATACATAATAGAGGGGTAAATCCAATGGTTGAGATTAGTCCTCATTTTAAGCAAAGTGTCTTACCACAAGGGTGGTCCTCACTTGAACCACAAATACTAGAATATTTATTTTATTTTTAGATATAATCGTTTTTTATTTAAAAAACTACCAATGATCTATCTATTTATGTAAAATTTCTTTTAAAAATTGAATTTTGATTTAAAAAAGATAGAAAATTATAGTATCTTTTAAAAGATCGCCCATTATCTAATTATGTAAAATTTCTTTTAAAAACGAATTATGATTAAAAATTGATAAAAACTTTGCTTAAATCAAATTTCGGTAAAATATTTATTTTAAAATATAATTTTTATACAAAATGATATGAATCTAAATTGCTCTTATGATTAAATGAATATTTACATTATCTTTGCCTTTTATTAGAGGTGTCAAACGGGTCGGTCAGGTCGGGTTCGGGTTCGGTTATTTCGGGTTCGGGTTGAGTCGAGTTCGGATCGTAACGGGTCACCGGTCAAATCGGGTCAGGTCATTGCGGGTTGTCGGGCGGGTCGGGTCGACCTAACAGGTCAAGAAAATTGATTTTTCTAGAATTATTAAAAAAAATTATTAAAAAAATGATATTTAATAATAAATCTATTATTTTTATATATTTTATATATTTTAATAATAAAATATATTATAATTTTCAAAATATATTATATATTCTTAAAATATAACAAATTGGGTCAACCCAACGGTTTTTTCGGGTTTGAACACAACGGGTTTCGGGTCTATCAGGTTCGGTTTATTTTTGGTTTCGGGTTCAAATTTTCGGGTCTTGACCCTAAATTTTTTGGGCGGTTCGGGTCGGTTTTTTGGGTCGGGTCAACTTTTGACAGCTCTACCTTTTATATATTTATGGAAAATATTTTATCAATATACTATAACTAAAGTCGAATCACTCAATCCTATTTGTCAATCATCTAACTATGCCACCTAAGCAATTTAATTTTTCAATTTACTAATTTGCCCATCTAAATCTTCAAATATTACTTAATTCTACCACATTATAATTTTCAAATACTATTTAATTAAGTCACTTTACTTATTGGTGATTTGTCATATTTTACTTACCTTTTCTAATTGTAGTATCTAAAAAATATATATTTTTATAAAAGGTATTAACTCTTTAAGGTCAATGTGTATAAAATAATTACTATATATTTCTTAATTAGTTTACCTCTACTTTTTGGTGAAAATTAATTAATCATCATTTTCTCAAATACGTAAAAATTTCAACAAGATTTATCATGTAGAATTTTTTCAATAATGTCATCATAAAATTTTTATATAAAAATCCAGTAAAATTTGTATAATAAAAATTATGCAAACATTTTCTTAGCAATTAATAATAATATACTATAACTAAAGTCGAATCCATATATTCTATTTGTCGTTACCTTAGGCCACAACATTACAATGTAACGTCGAATGAACCACTTACTCCTTCTAAGTGTTCAAATGAAACATCATCCTAAATGATGATAATGGAGACAAACTTAATCACCGAAGATTAACTTTTCACTTCCAGATCCAAAAAACTATGAAGCACGAAAAGGAAGATTGAGTTGTTTGCATACCCAATGCAAATCATTGCAATATTCAATATGAAGTTTGTTTCTCAAACATTATTTTGACCATATTTTTCTTATTTTAGTTTTATAGTTATTTCAAACATATTTTCTTATTGGTTATTCTATTTAGTATTTGGAGGTTAAATTATATGAACTTATTAACATTAAGTTATATTTAATTTATTTGAAAATAATTATTAATATTCATTAAAAATAAGTACTTATTTACAATAAGTATATAAATCCCTTTAAATCTATATATGTATATAAAATAGATTTGATTATTAAAAATATCGTGCCCTACACGAGTACATCAACTAGTTAAAATAGAATTTTGAAAAAAAGATAGAAATTTACATTATGTCTTATAAGATTGACAATTAAATGATTAAATAAAAATTTGATAATAACAAATAATTTTTATATTATCTCATAAGAGATAGACAATTCATAGTACAAAAAAATCCATTTAAATTATATTAGTTTTTACTCTATATTTTTCTAAGAAAAAAATCTAAAATAAAAAAATTTCTACTAGTTAACAATTTATTTATTTTATTTATATTTAATAAAACCTGTACAAGGTACGGGCTCTTACACTAGTGGAACATAATAAGCCTAGCATATATATATATATATATATATATATATATATATATCCTTGGGTTACTCCTCCTATTGTCAATTGATCTTAGGATGGAACCCCACGGGCTTATGTGCTAGGCTCAAAACGCCCTTTTGCGCACAGACGGACGTGTGGATCACTCAATTCATTATTGGTCCACCGGAACTTAACATGGTATCAGAGCATGTTCGATCCTAGATCTCGACTCCTGGTCTATATGAGTTGGATGGCCTGAAAGCATGACTTCAAGTTGCAACTAGCATTATTGAGGGGTCAAGCAATTGCACTTAAGGGGGTGTGTGGAGATAATGTTTTTCTACATCTAAAATATAAAAGATAAAATGCCTAGTATATAACTATTTGAGTTATTCCTCCTATAGCCAATTGGTTATATGATGGAATCCCATGGGCTTATGTGCTAGGCCCACACGTTATGCGCATAGACGGACGTGTTGACCTTCCATATTATAATTGGCCCATCGGACTCTATTACACACCAAAATCTTTTTCTCAACCAAAGATCAATGGAAGCAACAAATGAAAAACCAAAGCTCTAATGCTAATTTACAAACCTAATCGATCTGCTTTGTTTGTTTGTTTTCGAAATCTTTTCAGTAAAAGTAAAAGTGCAAACAAAAACATAACATACACGAGAGTTGTTGACAAGGTTTGATTTCCTCTAGTTCATGGAGCCTTAAGTGGAAGACTCACTCAATTCACTAAGCAATCAAAGCCAAAAGCAATTTTGGTACAAAGCAACAAAACAAAACTGACTACAATAGCAAGGAAATAAAGCACACAACTAAAGAAGACAATCAAGAGAACCAAAAGCGAGAAAGCTAAAGGATATCCCATGTGAAAGCAACCACGGAAGCTTCGCATCCTAATGCAACAACTATGAATCATATCCACACTAATTCTCTTTTCTCATCTCTTCTCTTCTCTCTCTCTCTCTCTCTCTCTCTCTCTCTAGCTAGAAGAGAATCCTCCATTGAAACGATCTTAGATATCTCAAACTGGAAAATCCTAAAATTTCTAAAGTGGTATAAGATTGATCGAGCTCACTAGATCAAGGTTTCCTTTATTGTGTATAAAGATCAAGTGAAATGTTGTTTTGACGTGTTTGAAGGAGCATTTCACATAAGTGCTACATTGCATCTTGAACCAGCTCGTCCTCACCAGAAAGGGGTTATCACATGACCCAGTAGAGAAACAAGCCCAAGTTGTCAAGTACACACAATAGACACAAGACAGGAACCAAGAGCCACGTGACTTTTTTCTTACCCAAGTGACACCATGGTTTAGTAATGATCCATCGTGTTATCTTTAATTTTGAGTTGTGCTAAATAATCCTACTTCCACCTAGGATAAGCTCTTGCCAAGAATACTAAAATTACAAATAACATAGTAACTTGTAATTGTATTTGATGTCTGACATGGTAGGGAAAGTCCTGATAAATAGAAGCATATTAAAATTATACAAATGGCTCTTTTCTTTGAAGACTTCATTGTTATTAAAATCGGGATTTTAGGATCGAATCTATAGGGTCTCGTGAATCATATTGTAGAATCATAAGATTCGAGTTTGTATTGGGGGCTCATGAAGTGGCACTTTTGAAGTATTGCGTTCCTCGAATTGGTGGGCAAATCCCGTACCTTTGGAGGCAAGGTTAGCCACGTCTTCGTGGATGATAATCTCCCTTTATTGAGGCTTTTCCTCCAACCTTTGCTTCTGGAGTTCCAAAGCTTCAAATCTAGAACTCAAAGTTTGCATTTCTTGTTGGATGGCTTGCTTGACATATTTCTAGATTGATTGGTGAATGGATTGTTGGAATGTCATCAACATAGCCTCCATAGATGGTTGAGTAAAAGCTGGACTAGAGTCTCAACGATCATCCCCATCTTGCCCTACGTCTGACATGCATACAAGCACTAAAAAACAAGATTATCCCACAAATCACAAGTAATGCCAACCACAAGTTCCTCCTAAATCAACCAAGAAAGAGCAACAAAATGCAAGTGCAAGGTCAAGGCAAGGAGTTAGGTGTGGCTAGGCAAAGAACAATCCAATGCACACACAAGCACTCGAACTCAACAAGGACTTAAAGGAATAAGAAGCTACTAGGCACCAAGATTTCCACAACAACAAGTTAAATCAAATTTGGGCCTTGCTCGGATTCTTTTTCTCACGGGATCCGACTTAGCTTTTTCTATGCCCGGGTTTTTGCAAGCAATTTTGAAAATGGTAACAAGGGTGGCTCCAATGAGCACTTGCAACCCTAGATGCTCGATCAATGGTAAAAAAAGGAGTACCTTGCATGGCTCTGATACCACGTGATGAGGGATCTTTTTGTTGATTTCTGTGCAAGGCAATCCCGACACAATCCAAGCAATCTTGATGGAGGAACTTTTGTTCTGGCTTCACAAGGGCAATTCTCCATACTTTGGACTCCGATATTAGTGATTCCAACTCGTGGAGTTATATATATGAGTCTACTTGAATCCCCCAAAATTTGAGAGCCAGATGATCAATGGATTGAAAGTTATAGCGATTCTACTAAGATGTCGCAGAATCAACCGAGAAGTGATTTTGTTGGACGAATTTGGATCCAATGGTGACTGGTCCTTCAAGAGCCTTTTGAAGGAGATTTTGATGGTTGATGGATGATGGAATTCAGAGAATGGAGGTGATGGTATTGGTGGATTAAGGGCTGAATATGGACAAGTAGGGCAAAGGATATGACACTTCTTTGATCTACTCGAACTAGGAAGATCATTCGAGGATATGACTCGCCACGATCTACGTTCAGATTTGGATTGATATGAATCACAATCCAAGGAACCAAAATCTGAATTTTGATTCAAAAACAAAGATGAAAAATGTTTTCAAAAGGGAGAGACAAAGAGTTGGAATATTTGCATCAATCTTGTCTAAGTAGGAAAGTAGAGCCCTAGTGGCTTATAAAGAAAGACCTAAGGGCAAAAGTGATATTTGCATTAAGGAAAAGTTTAACAAATAACAAAATAGACCCAACATTTCCAAATTTCATAAAACACTCTCACAAACCAAGCAACGAACCACACAAGTCGTGGCCTTCTAACAAGACAAGCATGCCTCACTTTCTCTCGATGTGACGGCCTTAGCATAGTCACATCAAGCTTTTTCTCAACCAAAGATCAGTGGAAGCAACAAATGAAGGGCAAAAGCTCTAATGCTAATTTGCAAACCAAATTGATCTGCTTTGTTCGTTTGTTTTCAAAATCTTTTTCAGTAAAACTAATAGTGCAAAAAAAAAACATAATGGGCACGAGAGTTGTTGACAAGGTTTGACTTCCTCTAGTTCATGGAGCCTCAAGTGGAAGACTTACCCAATCCACTAAGCAATCAAAGTCGAAAACAATTTTGGTACAATGCAACCAAATTGACTACAAAAGAAAGGAAATAAAGTACACAACCAAAGAAGACAATCAAGAGAACCAAAAGCGAGAAAGGAAAAGGATATCCCATGTGAAAGCAACCACGGAAGCTTCGCATCCTAGTGCAATAACTATGAATCATATCCACGCTAAATTTCTTCATCTTCTTCTTCTTCCCTCTCCCCCTCCCTCCCTCCCTCCCTCTCTCTAGCTAGAAGAGAACCCACCATTGAAACAATCTAGATATCTCAAACTAGAAAATCCTAAATTTTCTAAAGTAGTATAAGAATGATCGAGCTCACTAGATCAAGGTTTCTTTTAGTGTGTATAATGCTCAAATGAAATGTTGTTTTGGCGTGTTTGAAGGAGCATTTTACATAAGTGATACATTGCATCTTGAACCAGCTCATCCTTACCAGAAAGGGGTTGTCATATGACCTCGTAGAGAAACAAGCCCAAGTAGTCAAGTAAGAACCAAGAACCACGTAACTTTGTTCTTACCCAAGTGACATCATGGTTTAGTAATGATCCATCATGTTATCTTTAATAAATTACAAATAACATAGTAACTTGTAATTGTATTTGATGTTTGACATGGTACGGAAAGTCCTGATAAATAGAATCATATTAAAATTAAACAAATGGCTCTTTTCTTAAAAGACTTCATTGTTAATTATTAAAATCGGGATTTTAGGATTGGATAGGATATCATTACTCTCGTGAATCATATTGTAGAATCATAAGATTCTCACATTTGATTAATGTTTTTTTTCGAAAATTATATGAAATTTGTGGAAATAAACCTAAATTTGTTGGGACTTTAATATGAATGATTGAGGTAATTTTTTAAAGTAATAAATATAAATATGACTTTTTTTTTTAAAAAAAAAGAAAATTTATAGGATGATTTTATAAAAAATTTCTTTATAAAATACAATTTTCTAATATTTTATGAATAATATTTTGGGCCATTGATTTTTTTAACGAAATTGGAGTTGAAATATGTAAAATAATAGGATTTAACAATTTCTCACGATTCACACAACACTATTTGTTGGATCGATACGATTCGGTACCTAATTAATGATTGTAAAACTGTTATAGGAAATCCTTATGGGGGGATATCCCACATTGGAAAGTCATGACCTCCAATGTGTGGTATATAAGTGGGAAGTTCCCCACCCCTATTGGCTAGCTTTTGGGGGTGGTTCTACTCTAGCTTATATACCCTGTAACAATGGTATCAGAGCTGGGACCGGCCTTCCGACACGATGCCTTCCGTTGTACCACGAGCGCGCATCGGTAGGGTCGCGTGGTACCGTTGCCGGAACGTAAGAGGCAAGGAAGCCCAGTTCCCCAGTGGGTACCCGTCGGAACGCCGGGCTCACGTCTCGGCGGCAGTTACAGGAGTGGTGGGTAGTCGGCACCTAGTGCGGACCGACCCCGACGGATTAAGGGCCGACCGAGGCCAGGGCACCTGGTGCGGACCCTGGTGCCTGGATTCCTATAACAGTGCCGCCGTGGACGTCGACACTCAGTGGGGATGCTTTGTTATAGGAAATCCTTATGGGGGATATCCCACATTGGAAAGTCATGACCTCCAATGTGTGGTATATAAGTGGGAAGTTCCCCACCCCTATTGGCTAGCTTTTGGGGGTGGTTCTACTCTAACTTATATACCATGTAACAAAAACCTTACTCGGATCACAATTTTAACAACACTACAAGTCATAAATATGTAGCTAAGGACATTTTGATCTAAATTTCATTATATGTGATTCAACTTAACAAACTATATAATAAAAAGTAGTCTTGTTTTAATAAAATTATAGAAAATGGTTTATTAAAACGGTTTTTCTTAAGAGGTAGAAAAGTGGTCCTTTTTTTTTTTTTTCTTAAAGGTAGCCAAGTGGCATTTTCACCGATAGACCTTACTAATCCAATACCTTCCAGAAATTAAATGACGTAACAAAACAACCAAATTGATGAACAAGCTAAGAGTTTGAAAGAATTTTAAGGGTAATCACCGGCTTCTAGATATTCACTCGAGCAACTGGGATGAATATGGACATATCTATATCAGACGAATGAAGGTTGACTTATGGGTTAGTCCTTCGCAAGTAAACAAAAGAAAGCATCTTCATCAATCAGTATTTTTAGATTAGGTCCAAAGTTGCCTGGAGACAGCTTTTCCTAGTTTCAAACGCCATTATACCTCAACTCACCATTCCTTCACATAATAAGCTTTGGGTTCTCACTTGCTATTTGTTCTTCGTGATAGACGGAGTCACTATCAAGTATATGGTATGCAATGCATTTTCTCAAACAAATAAATATTTCTTTAGCGACACAATCTAATTAGTCGCCTCCCTTGTGTACAAGCATAACACCAAATCCTATTATCTTTATTCACCAAACGAGTGCAAGTGAAGTATGGATAGGACTTAACATCTACTATGTATACAACATCCAATTGAATATGTACCCCAGTGCTCACTGTGCCTAAGTCTCATTTTCTCACCCTATTTCCCTCAAGCAACTAACATATGAATGATTGGTTACTTACACCAAGAAAAATCTGGAAGAACCCCTTGAGTGATTTTTCAGGGTCTTCTAGTATACAAATGGGAGTAAAAGAAAATTAGTGACAGTAAAACTAAAAACTGGGGATAAAACAATTAACAGCAACCGGAGTAGCCTTCAAGTCAAAATGGATTCTAACCATTCTGATGTAGCTTCATAAGCAACAAATGTTACAGCACCTGCAGGTGCAGCTTTCACAATTGAAGGCACAATCCCCTTGTATAGACCAGCCCAGCCTTCCTTCTTCAGTATAATACCCAGAGCTTCAACCATGTTCAGGTTAGTAATAAGCTCTACTTTTGCCCCATACCTTGGATGCCTTTCAAGTCCCTCAACCTGAACAAAAAAAAAATGAAACCGTCAGATCATATTTGGATCATGGAACTTTCATCAGATTTACTTTAAAGAAATTATAAGGAGTACCTGAAACCTCTTCTTCACAACATCTAGAGGGTGACAGACAGCTTTTGCAGAGGTACCAGCTGCTAATCCACAAAGGAAAAGCTGGAAGCTTGTAATACTGTCTGTACCAACACTCAAACCAGGAGACCTCATCTGGTTCCATCCCTAATAAGATCACCAAATTATTAGAATTTGAATTCAAGTGTAGAGGATGGTGAAAGCTTGGCTGATAGAAAAAAAAAATATAACATGTGACATTCACATTTTCATAAATGAAATAATTCATCACACTGGCAATAGCAGTAAGAAAAAAAACTGGGCAAGACATAGATATGTTCCAACAGTATAAATCACCCAAAGGATTGCTAGCCAAAAACATTTTAATACCATCATCCAGCGCTTGAAGGTATCGTAAGTGCCAAACTGAAGACCGGCATAGGGGATGATTTCTATCAAAGTAGGTGACAGACCAGCATACAATCCTTTCAAACCACGTGTCTTAAAAATACTAACAAATGCGGACCTCATGTTGGGATACACCTGCACATGTTAGCAAAGTCTGAAAAATCAAATACAAATGTTGATATGCAACCTAAGGATTGTAAGAGCTTTGAAGAGTGTTGATATGATACTATCAAACATTTTAAACTGGTAAGTTCGAACAAAAAATATCGACGACTTATCACCTTAGGTTCGCCTTGTGAAGCTAGTACAGTTCTTATCAGATCAAACGGATATGACCCAATAGTAGCTGTGCATCCCGCTAATGCCCCACTTACATATGACAAGTATGGGCTCAATTGGATATGATCATCTGCAAAAATATAAAAGTGAAAGGTTAAAAATGTAAGCCATTATGAAACAAGAAGAAAAACTATGACAGCCCCAACAAGAAGAAAAAGAACTTCACATTAACTTTAAGTCTTTCTTAAGGTGCTACACAATACTTTCATAATTCACAACAGCACTACACAGTATATCTCGCCGCAGCGAGGTCTGGGGGTACGGAAGTACGCACTACCCCAGATTGTGTCGAGGAGATGTCATAGTTTTTTGTCTATGCAAATATTGCCTGCTTGAAATTTAATAACTGTAGTGATTCTGTCATATCAATATTATCTACTTTAACTATGAAAGCAATGTATATTGACCATACAAACTTCCTATTTTATAAATATATATAAAAAAAAGATGAAAATTCTCATACTTGCAACTAACAATTTGCATGTGATAGCATCACATAAGTAATTGAGACAGTTTTCACAGCAGTATGTCCTAAGAAGAGATTTAAAATCAGCTCAGTTTAGATCATAATATATACCTGCCTTGGAAGAACCAGCAACATATGTCTTGAACTTGTGTAGAACAGTGAACTGTATGGATGTATAAGGCACAACCATGAGAAGAGCTGGAACATTACCACGCCAAAAACCCTGCAGTTGGTAAAAAGAATTAAAGTTGCAAAAGAAATAAAGGTCATGATGCCTTTCAAGCCTGATTTCCAGAAAAAGGTAACCTCTGGCTCCAAGGCTCCAAAGAATGCAAAAATAGAGAATAGCAAAAAAGTACAGAAAAAGGCAGTGTACATGATAAAAATCATAGCACGGAGCATAATACCTTCAAGAATTGCATCAAAGTTTAGAAAAAGCTCTACAGTGTAAAGGCACAAGTAAATTTTGGAAGCTAGGACCGCAAGAACCATGATAGTAGAAACACTTGGAAAAGATACAAGAAGTAGAATTGCAAAAAGGCTCGATCCAAATAAGCCACAAAATTAGGCTGGGGATTTTCTTCCCTTTTGCAGCTTACAGCAAGCTCTCTTTGTTCATTGAATAATTTAAATATTGCTATAATGGTGATAAAATTTATTAGGCTGGTGATTTTCTTCCCGTTTGCAGCTTACGTATCAGTAATATGGCAGTTGGGAGGCTTCAAAGAAAGCAAAATTAGAAAAAATAAAAATAAGGCCAAAAAAATACCCGTAATCCTTCCTCTCTGAAGATATCTTTTGTTGCTTGTATCATGCCAGTATATTTGGAAGGACCATACACATTTTTGTTTAACAATGCCCATGATGTAGTGGGTTCAAGTTGGACCTGCCAATAAGTTTCAAATAATCAAATAATAAGAGCATGCTTAAGACAAGACAGGAAATGCATAAGCCAACGAACTATTGCGCTATTTCTACGAGTGTATTCATTAATGCAAATAGCACAGAAACTAAATATGAATGTGTTAAAATTTGGTCATTTGGTTCATTAAAATAGTATATGCAAACCATCAGTGTTTAAAAAGGCAAGGCGACACCCTAGGCGATGGACCCTCAAGATCGCCTAGGCGCGCCTCTAAGGCGAAGGCGATCGCCTTATACACAAATGTTCGGTAAATAATGAATATAAATAATAAAATGTTAAGTAAGATATAAAAACATATTTTTAAAGAAAAAACCAAATTTTATTAAATTTATAGTAATAAATCCAAATTTAAAGATAATATAATAAACTAGTACAAAATCAAAGTTTAAAGATAGTAAAACAAAGTACTAAAATAAGTCTTTTCCAATATAAAATACTAAAACAAAGTTAGGTGAATAGTTAGGGCTGGATCATTAATCCAAATCATCAAAATCTTCATCATCACGTTCAGCAATGCCAGAGAATCAATCGAACCACTGAAAAAGATAGAGGAGAGTAGTTGCGTATAAGGAAAAAAAGAAATAACTTCTGATTATATAGTTAGGATAGAGTAAATTGAATTATTAAAGAGATTTTTGAAAATAGATAATTGTATTTAAAAATATCTTGAAAAGATAATAACTTCTAATTGGGAAAGTAAAAGATATTATTAATATGTATTAAAAAGATGAGTAGTTGGTTTGTTGAGATTCTATCTTTTTTTTTTACGTTAAGATTATTTTTCAAACAAATCAACATCAGGCAAATTGAGGCGCGCCTTAGGGCGCCTGAGTCGCCTAGGAGCCGCCTCTTGCAAGCAGCCTCGCCCTGCATGATGCAGGCGATGGCATGCTCCAGGCGTGCCGCTTGGGCACGCCTAGGCAATGCCTTTTAATACACTGAAACCATAGACATAAAGGTGCAAGGAAATATTCTTATTCCCATTTTTTCTTTCCAAATGCAAACTTAAGATAGAGACCCAGATTCAGGTATAGTAATCACTACAAGTGTAAATAAGAATAAGACAATGTAGGTTAAAAAAAGGTTCAGCAAGCCAGCATCCTCATCAAAAGAAAAAAAAAGTTGATTAAATAAGATAAATAAAACCTTCGTCACATACACCTCCTCCTTTAGCAATTAGTTCTGTTGCTCTCTACATGTTCAAAAATAAAGAAGAAATTGGTGCACATAAGTGACATTTGCCTTGCAAAGGGCCAAAGGCTTTTTTCTCCCACACAATAAATTGATCAAATCAATATTTTTATTCAAGAAATAGGAATAATCAAAGCATTTGTGCCATTTTCAACACATTAAGCAGCCAAACAGACTATTAAGTACCTAACACTTTAACAACTACTTCTGAGAACAATATGAGGCAACTGCCAACCTGAAATCTGATCTTAATGACATCCAAGGGGGAGGTAACTGTCCGAGAAATGGCACCAGAGATTGCTCCTGCACTGGCATCTATGAGTGCCCGTTTCAGCTGACCGGGCTCTTCCATCAACCAACAATCCTCCTTAAATCAGTCTAATGCCTGAAACCGGATTCCAAACATGAATCAAAATATTATTGAAACCAAAAATAGTTGCGATGAAATAAAGACTTGGGGTCCATTTGGTTAAAACTATGAAATCGGAAACAGAAGGGTGATAGGGAAGGTTTCACCATAATTGTAATCCACCCCTCGGCCCTCTATAGTGGAAATGAATAGAAAGCCCCATGGGAAATGAGGTGCCACGAGCCAAGTTCAAAATTCTTGTTAATGAACGATTAAACTAAAATGGACTAGATACGTGCACAACCAAACAGGCCCTAGAATTAGATGAACTAAGCATAGCTTCATAGCTATCACTAGTAAACAAGCTAATGTGACAATGGAGAACATGTGGTTAGAGAGGCCAGAAATATCCAACTAAGAAAACAAGGGTATGTGGAAATCTTCCACAGTAATTCTACCAATTACGCCAATGAGACAGAATAGACAGAATTGAAAGTGAGTTTGTAAGAAACTGAATAAACCTATGATTAGGGGTACAAGTACAACCGTCCATGCAAAGCTTGAATATTCCGTACAAACCAAAAAGAAAACGCTTCTGCGACACCTCCAAGTTTTGAGAATGAGAAACAAAAGAAAACGCTTCTGCATTTACAGATAGCTATCGGTAATTGTGAATTTTCAAATTTTTATTCCCTCTTTCCTTCCTTCCCTCCATATCTTTCGATTCCGTTGGCCTCAAAAGAACCCCGATTCCCTCTATTGGTTCTTAAATTACACTGGTCGCATTCTTATATCTATGATCCTAACATCGAGAGAAAAATATTATATTCTCAACAAATCAAGACGTGATAAGGATAGAAAAAGAAAGAGTAACCTGCTCAATTCAGCGAGGAACGACTTAAGTCGGCAAGGGGTTGGAAGTAGGAGGAAAACCCTAGAAGGAAGAAATTCTCTCAATTTCTTCCAAGGGCTTCGAAGCCCCCCACAAACGAAGCCGCTTCTAAGCTCCAATTGTGCACTACGCAAATAACCCCGCACTGACGGAGAGACAACAGAGCAATTGATAGATTTATTGAGAGGGAGAGAGGGAGCTCTCTTAAGGACAAGTTGAAGAAAAATTGGGGACAAATGGCAATGGTGAAAGTTGAAAGGGCACGCAGAAAGAGAGAGAGGAGGAGGAGAAGGGTGTGTGAGTTGGAGGCACACAGTTGCTTTCGTTTCCGATTCCATCTTTGTTTGTCCACCAAAAATACAATTCCAACTTTGTTTGAGTTCGGTGGGTAAATTCCTACAATTTTTTTTTTTCATTAAGGCCGACATGGCGATATCTAAGGAAAATGTTTCAAAAATGATCCTAATTTTTTTCTTTCTTAAAGGGATTGATCCTAATTTTCTTTTTTGCTTAAAAGGATTGATCCTAATTTTTTTAGGAAATTTTATTCTAAAATTTGTACAAATTATTTCTAAGATTTATAGATTAACGATAGTGTGTTGTAACTCGTGAATCTATAAATCTTAAAAATAATTTGTACAAATTTTAGGATAAAAAACCCTAAAAAAATTACAAGGATTTCCCTAAAAAAGATAATGTACAAAGGTTACAACGCATTTTTTTTTCCCTTTTGAGGTGCTACATTACCTTCCTCTAATTTCTTTATACATAAAATAAAATATTACATAAATGACCACCTTTATGCTTAAGAAAAATGTAATAAAAAAAAAATAGAGGATCATCTTATAAATAATTTTCTCCAATTCTTATTGTACATCAGAACAATATTTGAAAAGATAAGGCGAATGTGTGTTTAGGGTGAGCTATTGTCTGCCTTGATTAACGCAAGGGTGTCATGAATAGGCACAACTATCTAGGTGACAAGCACCTTGTCTTTTCCAAGTTTTATTTTTTATTTAATACTACGTGTATGAAGATTCAAATTTTTTGTTCACAACAACTTACTTTTATTGTTGGGTTAGGAACTGTGCTTATTGGAAGTCCCAACAACAATCCATAGTTGCACTCTCCTCAACTGAGGCTGGGTACATTGCAGCTACAGAGGCTTCGAAAGAAGCTACATGGTTACGAGGCATTTTGCATGAAATAGAGGGCAAGTCATACTTGCCTACACTTTACATGGATAGTTAGAGTGCCTTGTATTTAGAGTGCCTTCTATCATGAAAAGACAATACACATTGATGTCCGTTATCATTACATTAGACAAAAAGTGGAGGACCAGGAGATTACTGTGAAGAAAATACCTGTTGAAACCAAGCTTGCTAACTTTGGGACTAAAATAGTTCCTACAAATAAATTTGTCTTTTGTGGGAAGGAACTCCACATCGATGATGTCACTTGAGATGTGGCATGAGTTAATGAAGAAAGGAAAATCGTTTCCAAATCCACAATATTTGATTTGAAAGTTCTTCCAAGCCTAATACTTGATTTAGGAGGGCATATGTAAAGACTAAATGATTTACAAAGGTTAGTGACATAGAGAATGGTATGACAATGTACATATAGTTAAATGGTAGAGAATTTCTAGATACAGGAACCGAGTACGGACCATTGGTCAAGACTTGCTCGAAGGCAAACCAGATCGTTCGGTTCCCCGGTTCATGCCAGTTTGGAGGTATATCGATCTATTTTCTTGATGGGCCAAAAATCTTGGAACTTGTCCTAGTGACCCCGACACTTGAAGAGGCCCAATCTGATGGAGGCCCAAATCTGGAAGTGTCGCCTGATTAAATGGAACGCGGCGTTTTGGGAGCTCCTCACCTGACCTAGCTATAAAGCTTCGCTTGCCTCTTCGAGTCCATTCACTTGACCTAGAAGCTAATCGGCGTTGAGAGCTTTCCACACACATAGAGTAGTCAAAACTTGACCCAACCCGAAAAACCAACTCGAGCCGCCCGAAGTTTTTTGGGTTTAAACCCGGCCCGAAAATCAATGGGTCATGAGTAACCCGAACCCGGTCGACCCGGAAAAAACTAGATCGGGTCACCAATCGTTGGGTTGACCCGGTCAACCCGATAAAGTATTATTTCAATTAAAAATTCAATATTTTATTATAAATTTTGAATAAAATTATTATACTATTATTATTAAATAATATTTTACATAATATAATATTAATTATTTTAATAAATATAAAGATAAAGGTTAACAAAATTGACGATCATGACACGTTGGATCAACCCGAACCCGTATCAAACCCGTAACAACCCGGTTCATATGAACCCGGAAATTTTACGACCCGTGACCCGTTTTGACCGGAACCCGATTGATCCAAACCCGAACCCGACCCGCCCGACCCATTTGACAGGTCTACACACACACACACACACACACACACACAGAGAGAGAGAGGAGTTCGATCTTCGGTGAGTTGTTTGTCGATGGCGTTGAAGACGGCGTCCTTGGCTCGTTGAGATTTGCGGCGGCGTGTGACCAAAAGCTTCTTCCAGAAGCTTGAGTAGCCTATTAGGGGGCTGAAATCCTAATCTTCTCGACTCTTCCTTCTTTCTTCTCTTTAGATTTGTTCTTGTAGTTTCAGATCTAGATTTTTTACCTTGCTTCTGTACTTTGTAATCTCTATTGAACTTGATTCTCAAATAGTGGATTTCGAGGCCAGTCTCCTCACTGAGACTTCATGGATGTAGGGTTTACCCAAACCATGTAAACAAATCTTGTATCCTTTATTGTTTTTCATAGTTGTTTTCCTTCGATCTTTGAGCTCTCGAGTAGATTTGGTCTCAACAATCGTTTCACGTATAGATCAACATAATTAAAAGATTATACATATTAATATTTGCAAGTTAAAATCAGAATTAATGACCTCCATAGGGAACAACTACTCCCATAAGAATTTGGGACAATGAAAACAAGCATGGACAAAAGGGAACCTTAAGTAGTGGGAGGTTTTGGAAAGCTAAGAAGATTTAAAACAAGGACAAGCTAAACTAGATAACTTCTCCAAATGAAACAAATGCTTCCTAACACGCCATACGTGCAGTGTGTAGATGATTCCCGCTGCTGTTACCAGCAAAAATGATATCAATATCAACTTCCAAAAATCCTGCACATTAGCAATCACAAATTCATCAACACCAAAATACATGTACAGATCAACATAATTAAAAGATTAATGTCAAGCATCGTTCCGTTACATAAAGATTGTTGTAACAAGAGATCGAACGAGATCAACACAGAGATTTACGTGGTTCGGTAACGGTACGTCCACGGGCAGAGAAAGTTGTAATATCCGCTCTTTTTAATAAAGAGATATTATTTTATTTCTTTCGAGTTAATATAGTTAAGTGAAGGATTACACTTAATTTAAATCCGCTATAAATGGATAAAACTTGCAAAATAAAATTTATTCTTATGAATAAATTATTGCGAGTAAGATTATATTTAGCGGTAAAATTTAAAGTTACATGTGTAAAATAATAAGATAAATTTCTTTGGAGTAAGTCTTAAGGCAAAAAGGAAAAGAAAGAGAAGCAAAAATAAAGGATTAGAGGTGAGTTTCGAACACAAAACCTCTTATGGAACGTTATTTGTTTATATTACCTTGCGTGTGAACAGTTCTGGTCCGAGCCCCAAAGGCTGCGCCGTCTCTCATCACGCCTCCGTCACCATGGCGTCGTTCCGCCACCTGGCCAAGCTAGGAGATACCCTTCCTGAATCATGTCACCCCAACTTACCACCTCTTGCTTCCCTACCTTGTGTGTGAACAGTTCTAGTCCGAGCCCCAAAGGCTGCGTCGTCTCTCATCACGCCTCCGTCACCATGGCGTCGTTCCGCCACCTAGCCAAGCTAGGGGATAGCCTTGCTGAATCATGTCGCCCCAACTTACCACCTCTTGCTTGTCGTTCTTGTCTTCGTGTGGTGTTGGCAGGAAGATGAGCCAAATGGCTCTCTGGCGTGTTTCATGGATAAGGAAGATGGGAAAGGATTGATGGTGGTATAAAAGGGGAGGATTGATCAGAAATTGCGGGGGTTCTATACGAGAACAATCCCGATTTCATCGTTCTCGTTTTTTACCTAAAACACTCCAAACTTCAAAATTCGATTGTGGGTTCGTTTCTTAACCAAAAATCGTGATTCAAGTCTCTAAGTGTCGAGGATTAAGTGCTCTACAATAACCATCAATCAATTGTAGAGAAACTATTGAAGAATCAAGTCGAAATCCACCAAATCAGATCATGGTACTGATTTTCCAAATTTTCAAAGGTTCGTGACGAGTCGTTTTCTTGGGCTTCGATCTCCGTCTTCAAGAACCTATTCCGGGGAACTTTGCCAACAGTTAGAAGGTGGCAACGTGGTCTTCATACTGTGGCAAGTCCCGTAGCCATTTCAACTCTGGTGTCACCTCCATGATTCGATGAACAAGCCTTTACGGCCAGCTTTGCTGCTGAGTTCTTTAACCCAGAAAATTCAGCATCGGCGAGTGGTTTTCGTCGCCTCCGTTATCCGTCTTCCTTCAATGAATTAAAGTTCTGTTGCCAATAGTAGAAAGAGGGTGATGAGGACTTCTAATTGTCGCTTGAATCGCCCAAAACGGATATCAGACGAAGCCTCTAGACATCAACGAAGTTGGTTCGTCGCTCATTGATTTTCCGGCCTTTATATGTGTTAAAGTGAAAGGAAAAACGGAAAGGTGTGTAGACTCGGGTTTGCCTCGGTATGCGTGACATGGATTCCGATGGAACGCCTTTTTTATATGTCTCGTTTTGCGTGCCACCTCGATTTGCGTGCAAACAAATCCCGAAAGCGTATCGCTAGGTAATTTCCGTCTTTGGAGCTTGACTTATATTAAAGAATGATTTTTACGATAAGATCATTCAAAGCCGGGTTTTCGTATTAAATCTCGTAAAGCATGATTTATCGAATTGGTTAAATTATAAAGTCGGATTAAGTCAAGCAAGTGTTTGACAAATTATTATAAGGGTATAATAATTTGTAGTAGTAAATCTTGAAACGGAAGTAAATTGATTATAATTTATTTCTCTATTCTTTTCCGGTACAACCCGAGCTCGAGTCTTGGATGCACATCGTTCGAGATGAGATTTAATCGCTTTAAGTGGAGATATCTCGTATAAGGCAAGTGGACGGTTCTCACTTGCATTAATATTATTAAATGAGGAATTGAATCCCGTTTAATATTTGTGTTGGGAACAACTTGTGTGTTTATTAAAAATATGATAGGTTGTTATATTTGTTAGAAATAATGACCATGATGTTATTTATTCAGTTTCGCGCTAGAATTGGATTTAGGTCCGTTGTGTGTGACCTTATGTGCTTAGTTGTCTCATGCTGAGACATTTTTGTGAAATAGAGTAGTTTAGAGATGGGAGTGTAGTCTCCAAAAACATCTATGTAGTTGTCTCATGCTGAGACATTGTTTTGAAGTAAGTTAGTTTCAGGGGTAGGAGCCGAGTCTCCAATGACCTCTTTATAATACAGTTTGTATTGGGGGATGTAGTTCGCTAACGTATCCCAATAATTGATTCATGACTCATGCCTCGCTCAACGCTGGAGGAGGTGTATTTGGCCGAATCTCGATTGTTGGCCGAGCATGTACAAATGATCATGGATGAAATAGGCCCTCTGATCTCGGTTGTTGGCCGAATCTCAGTTGTTGGGGATGAAAGAGGTCCTCTGATCTCGTTTGTTGGCCGAACTACGTAAAAACTATTAAATGGTGTGAGTGCACAGTTTGAATGTAATGAAAGATAAGTGCGTTAGGCACATTAATGTACAAAGATGGTTAGTCCATTCGATAACCATTCTTGCTCTCGGATATGAATGATTCTTAATCAAACTTTGATTAAGTTAATCCGATTAGTTGACGAAGGCCTTTCAAACTATTGTATGATTAGTATAAGTTCCCAACAGTTGTTCATGTTTCGTAAAGGAATCACAAGTTGTGGTGTCCTATCTTTTGAATATGCATGCCTCATTCTTATTCTCTATGGGATTGCTAACTGTTGGATCATCGACCGGTTATTATTCGAATTACAATGCCAATATGTTTAGTCACTACCATAGAAACCAGTCAATTTATCCACTTGCTTAGTCTTTCATTAGACTAACCCAACCACCTTATTCAATTGCATGGTCGGCCGGTGTCCACCGTCTGTATACGACACATCAGGGTATTTCTTGGAAGTTGATTTGAGAAGTGGATCAAGAAGTTGAAGAAAAGTTTCCAAAAGTTGTGTTTGAGCGAAGTTTATGGTTGGGCCACTACAAATCTATGTTGGGAAAGAAGAAGCTAAGAGTTTACATACTAAAGACTTTGTTCAGATAGAAGACTGTTCTATCATCTTGTCATAAAAGCTAGTATTGTTATAAGACCATTGGTATTTGTTTTGATGTAATGTTTTCTTAATTTTGTAAAGTTTGAGTTAACAAATAATAAAGATTAAGTTCTTTTACAATATTTTGTGGTCTTTCATTTTCATACTTCTATTTTAAATGAATCCAGCTTTCGGATTTTTAATTTGTTGAGTCAGTTTAAAGCCTTGGGTAACTTCGGTTTAGTCTTAATCGGGTTTACTGGCGGTAATACCTCCAGGGTAAGGAAGGGGGTGTTACAAAAGTGTATATTATTATGGAGGCTGATTTCAGAGTGTACAAAATATTAGGTATTTCAAGAGTTTATATAGTGACTCAAGAAACCCTAGTACAGATTATGGGCCCTAAGCCCAAACAAATTATGAGAGGCTCAAACATAATTAATATTGTATTCAAGGCATATCAACAAATCTCCACCTTGACTTGAATTCTCTCATAAACAGAATAAGATGCACCATGACAATGCCAGAATTTCTCTGCCTCATATTGCCCCTAAACAAGGGCTCCGATTGCCACTAAGGGCTCAGATTACTGACTTGTGATATTGAGCAAGTCCAAACAATATTGAAACTTGCGCTCTGGAACTGGCTTGGTGAACATGTCAGCAAGGTTATCAGCTGTCCCTACCTTCTTCACCTGGATTCTCTTCTCATTCCTCAAAAAATGGTACCCGACATCAATGTGCTTTGTCTTCTCATGATGGACCTAATCTTTGGTTAAGCATATTGCACTCAAGCTGTCACAATACACTAAAGCCTGATCCTAATGTAGACCTAAATCATTAACTAGTCCTTTCAGCCATATTCACTTCTTAGCAGCTTTTGTCAAAGCCATATACTCTACATCAGTGGTAGACAAAGTAACTATAGGCTGTAGAGTCGCCTTCCAGCTCACCACAGAACCTCCAAGAGTGAACACATAACAAATCATAGATCCCCTACTGTCCACATCTCTAGCATAATCAGAATCTGAAAACCCAGCAATCAAACACCTTGTATCATTCCCATAGCACAAACCAACATCTGAAGTGCCTTTGGGGTACCTGAAAATCCTCTTGACATCTTGCCAATGTTCCTTTCTAGCCTGAACCATATACCGACTTACCACACTAACAACAAATGCTAGATCTGGTTGAGTGTAGACCATAGCATACATCATACTCCCAATTGCGCTAGCATATGGGACACGAGACATGTACTCTTTCTCCTCATCAGTTTAAATTGTATACATTCCCAGCTTATTGTTAGATACCATTGGAGTATCTATAGGCTTGGCTGATGACATTCCAAACCTGCTAAGTATTTTCTTGATGTACCCTTCCTGTGATAGGAAGAGTTTTCTCTTCTTTTTGTCCCTATAGATTTCAACACTCAGAATCTTTCGAGCAGCACCTAGATCTTTCATCTCAAACTCTGCACTAAGAGAACCCTTCAACTTCTGAATGTCTTGACTTATTCTGAGTAGCAATCAGCATATCATCAACATACAAAACCAAATAAATGTGTGAACCACTCTACAAGTCATTGTAGTACACACAACAATCATAAGGACTCATGTGATAGCCAAGCTGCACCATATAACTGTCAAACCGCTTATACCACTGCTTGGGGGACTGCTTTAGCCCATATGAGGACTTCTTTAACTTGCAAACATAGTTTTCTTTTCTTGGAACTTGGAATTCATCTGGCTGGCTCATGTATATTTCCTCTTCCAACTCTCCATGTAGAAAAGTTGTCTTCACATCTAGTTGCTCAAGTTACAGATCCTGATGTGCAACTATTGCTAGTAACACCCTGATGGAAGTATGCCTGACCACTGGCGAGAAATCTCATTGTAGTCTACTCCTTCTCTCTGATTGAACCCTCTTTCAACAACTCGTGCTTTATACTTGAAACCCTCTACAACTGACATTCTTTCCTTCTTTCTGAATTTACTAAACCCTTCACTTTTATGTCTCATCATGAATACCCAAGTCATCCTAGAGTAATCATCAATAAGAGACAGAAAATATATGTGACCGCCCAAAGACTCAACACGAGAAGGACCCCAGCAGTCTGAATGGATGTAATCCAAAGTACCCTTTTGTTCGATGAACTACCTTAGAAAACTTGATGCGATGTAGTTTCCCAAACACACAATGCTCACAAAACTCAAGACTCTTGGCCTTATGGCCTCCGAGAAGATCTTATTTTGAGAGAATTTGCATTTCCCGTTCACGCATATGAGCAAGCCTCATATGCCATAGCCTGGTCAGATCAGATCCCTGAACTTGAACTGATGCAACAACTGCAGAACCTGTTACTGTTGAACCCTGTAAAACATACAAAGTTCCCCGCTTGACTCCTTTCAAAATCACATCAGAACCTTTACAAACATGTAGGCCTCCACCTTCACCTTTGAAACTGAAACCCTTATTGTCTAGAAGACTTAGAGATATCAGATTCTTCGTCATAAGTGGAACATGTCTGACTTCTTTCAATGTGCAAAACCTCCCATCATGTGTCCTAAACCTGATTGAGCCGATCCCAACAACCTTGCAGATAGACTCGTTTGCCATAGAGACAACACCCCCATCTGCACAGCTATACGTTGTAAACAACTCTCTTTTGGGACATATATGATAGGATGCCCCTGAGTCAAGAAACCACACATCAGCCTGATGTGTGTAATCATCTGCTAGCAAAACAATATCTTTCTCAGAACTATTCCACATTCTGCTACTGTTGCAGATCCAGAGTTCTGCCCTTGTTGCTTCTTCTTCTTAGGACAGTCACTCTTCCAGTGATCCTTCTCCTTACAATAAGCACAAACGTCGTTTGGTAATTTAGGGTCTGATTTCTGCTCACTCTAATTTGTCTTTTTCTTGCCCTTCTTACCATCCTTGCTTCCTTTGGCCATCAATCCAGAAGCCTGATTTTCTGTACCTATTCCAGCAGCCTTATGGCGCATCTCTCTGGTGTGAAGAGAAGATCAAACCTCTTCTAGCGTCACAGTCTCTTTTCCACCCATAAAAGACTACACAAAATTATCATACGACGGAGTCAGAGACACTAGTAATAACAAGGCAGCATCCTCATCATCCACCTCTTTATCAATATTACGCAATTCCAACAGAATAGTATTCAATTGATCTAGATGGTCTCTAAGAGGCGTACCTTCAGACATGCGCATGCTGAAAAGGCACTGCTTTAGCATCAACATATTGGTCAGCGACTTCCTCATGTAGAGGCTTTCCAACTTCAACCACAAACCTACAGCCTTTTCCTGATCTGAAACTGCTGTGATGACATCATCAGCGAGACAAACATAATCGTTGAGTGAGCCTTCTCCTCCAAAGTAGCGTACTCAGCAGTATTTGTATCTGCTCCCTTCTTATCAGATGCCAACAACAACCAGAGACCTTGTTGTTTCAACAAAGCCCGCATCTTTATCTGACACAGACTGAAACTGTTTCTTCCAGTAAACTTGTCGATCTTCATCATGGATCCAGACATCGTTCTCGACGGAATTCGAAACCTGGCTCCGATACCACTTGTTATGAGGAGAAACCCATAATGGGTCCAGCTACCAAGCCCAACACATAAGCCCAACTGGGTTCCTTCCTAAAACCAATTGGCAATAGGAGGAGTAACCCATCTACTTATATGCTAGGCTTGGATCCTTTGAATTTCCGATGTGAGATTCGCAATTGACCCAACAAATCTCCAGCTTCACTTGTGAATTCCTCACAAGCTTGAACCCAACAAGAATCGCCTTTGACTTGCACGATCGTCGCGTGCTCACTCTTGGAAGAAAGACTTCCACGCAACGGGTCAAAGGCTAATCCGTTGGAAGACACCGTGGAATTATGTCTCAGCCTGATGCAACCAGAATCATCCCCACGCCAAACCGTCGGCTCTGATACCAGTTTGTTGTAATAAGAGATCGAACGAGAACAATAAACGAGATCAACATAGAGATTTACGTGGTTCGGTAACGGTGGGTTATCTACGTCCACGGGCAGAGAAAGTGTATATTATTATGGAGGTTGATTTCATAGTGTACAAAATATTAGATATTTCAAGAGTTTATATAGTGACTCAGAAAATCCTAGTACAGATTATGAGCCCTTGGCCCAAACAGATTATGAGAGGTCCAAACATAATTAGTATTGTATTCAATTCATATCAACAAAGATATATGCACATGTATTTGCAAGTTAAAATCAGAATTAATCACCTCTGCATTGGGAACAACAACTCCCATAAGGTAGCCCATCAAATCCATGGTAGATTGAAGTGAATTTTGAACTCCTCCTACCACACATCGATCCGACTCCGGCACTTGATCCTTTTAATTAGTATAGATATAGATATAGATTAAACATCCAAAGTCCCAGGCGAGAAGTTCAAGTGGTCAGACAAATTTGCAAACCTGCATTTGTTGAATGACAGCTAAATCAAACATCCAAAGTCCCAGGCGAGAAGCGGCGACTCCAGCCATTAACATGTATGCTGATGGTATACCACTTTGGACCCATATGGAAGCAACACATACCACAAGGAATGACCACTGCAAAATAAAAGTACAAGTTAGAAAAAAAGCGGCCTAATTTTAATCTTTGAAAGGTATATAGATAACGCACCTGGGACCAGATGGACCAAAGTCCTGTTCTAATAGTTGAGATATGGGATTGAAGCACAGGATATGCATATGTCGCGCTTATTCCAATCCCAGCACTTAACCCCCTCGCTATACTAATAACATATGCCGGTATCCCATCTGATTCCAATGCAGCTGTCATCAAACTCCCAAAACTGTAATCACCGGATTGAGTCATATTAGTTAAGCTGTTTTTTTATTCCAATTTGTTGTGAGAAAAAGTCTTATATGCTGGCTGGCTTGCTTAATTACCTGAGTACGGTAAAATATAGCAACGCTAGGGATATCCCTGGGAGCACGACGTCTTGTTTTAGGTAGACCTTCCATGAACTAATGCAAGGAAGGTTTGAAACTTGCTCCATAACTCCTTGCCTCTGCTTTCTTATAACTTGTGAAGTAGAGGCAAGTAGCTGTTGGGTCTCTGCAGAAATAGATTTGCTTTGTTCTTGTTCATGATGATCATTGTTTGGTGTTTTTGAGGTTCTTGTTTCTTTCTTGGCTAGCGCTGGGACCCCTTTGTACACAGAAATAAGTAGCCAGTATTGCAGACAAACAGAAATGAGATTCCATGAGACTAAGAATACAGCGGACGCTGTCAGAGATGCAAAGGATGTGAGAAATCCAGCCACCACCGGAGCAACTAGTTTGCAGACTAAGTCTATCCGCCTGATGACGGAGTTCATGTTCGTTAATACTTCTGTAGGGTGGCCTTCTGATATCACAACTACCCTGCAATTTTCAAATTTTCTTGCTTTAGAATATTATGTTATATTTTGATAACAAAAATATAGTAGTTGTTTACCATTCTCTTTCAATCAAGATAGTCCCTGCAAGAGTTGAAAGAACAGCAACTGCTCCACAGATGTCAGTTACCACGACAAGCGAGGCAAAGGCCACCGCGTTCGTGGACTTCAAATCTGAGTATGCTAGCAAAGTGATGACGGTTCCTCCAGCAACAGCGAAGGAAAGATTTTGTGTTAGTGTCCAACTCTGTAGAACCTGCTCAATTCACATAATATGTAGCTTTTGTCATTGCAATGTAATTTGACTAGTCCACTGGAATTTCTGTTCATTGAGTAATCAAGTGATTCCGTGAACCTTAACCTTAACGTAGGAAAGCTTGTCAACCCACTCGCCAATGAAAGGACCAAGCAATGCAACTGAGGCAGATTCAACAACTCCATAGATGGCAGTGAGGAGTAATGAGTTTGGCCAGATGCTAATCATGTATAGGGCTACTGAGAATTCCCACATTCTGTCAAATGAGATATTAAAAACAATGTCACCTACTCACCTTTATTATAGAAGATGAAGATGAAGATGGTGTCTTTATCATGAAAGTATATTGTTTATTGACAGGAAATCTCATCAAAGAAGAATTGAACCAGACTATAAACACTAGGTAGAAACCATTGATCGTAGAAAGATAAACGTCGTCTTCTCAGAATTATTTACCAACTCAATTTCTCTGGTTAGTATAGAGGTCTATTATACGTGCTTCATTTGTAGAGAGTCTAGAGACTCTTAACAAAAAGCATAGACAAAAACTTCAGTTTATTAGAATACTCTCAACACATAAATGAATCACTAGTAGAATTTGTTCCAAAATAACTTTAAACAAAGAAAGAATAAAAGAGAATCTTCCCACTGAAACTAAATTCCACTTTGAAGAGGATGTTGCCTTTATCTTAGACAAAGAAATCATCAGAATCCATGTCAGACAACACTAAAAAATCTCTTTATCCTCAATGAAAGATATCAACACAGCAATCAGTAGAAAAAGGGGATAGTGGGGACAAAGGAAAGAAGGGAAAAGAACCTGGCACTCCATCTGGATAAGAAGTGACCCAAATACAAAGACCAAATAAGCGACTTTGGAGGCAATAAAACAATTTCTTCTTCTTCTTGGCTTTCCAGAAGGGGCTCGCCATGGCTCTCCATGGAGTTGTTTACAGGGTTCAAAGTCTCTATCTTAGGTCTTGACCCTGTAGCTTCAAATTGCACTTCCATCCATTTATTTATTTAACCGATGCCCACCTCGCCATTTTCGTCAGCGTTCATGATGGGTTCTTGAATCCTGGCCTTTTCCTATATGTTCAGTTGAGTTCTTCCCCATATGGCTACAACACTATAGTGCTGTTCTACTATTAGGATTGTGTGGATTTTTGCCAAAATCCAGATCTAGAAAATAAACAACCTTACTCCATTAAATCACCTGTGGTTAGTTGGAGATAAAACCTGCGCTTCACAAGGATTCTGTTTTTAAGAAACAAACATACAAAAAGAAACAAGAAAGATTATATCACTTCTTTCTAGCTAACGGTCCAACCAACAAGCGACTAGTGTAATATGCATTTGCATACATAACATGTTATGAACAAAGTTATTTTATTTTCGACGGATTTCCAAAGTTGGCACAAATCGATACAGTAAAAAAAAAAAGTGAGATTTTGGCTTAACAATATGAACTGTTGATTGTCCGTCCAGAATTGACATAAACAGGGCAAAACTACATCTAGCGACACAGTATTGGATAGTTAATATTGTGAAATGTAAATTAACTCCCTCGAAAAGGGTATGGGTTTCCTGAAATTTTAATAAAGTGCATAAGCTTTAACAACTCACTTACACGAACAACAAGTACAGGAATTCATAAGTTGGTCACATTGCAAACACAAAGCACCAAGTAATGCAAAATTCCTATCCATTTATTCCTATTTTTAACATACATAACATCTGGAGTGGAGATATCAATTGAGAGAATTTTCAATGTCGATCACAAACCGATACTTGACATCCTTTTTTATCATCCTTTCAATAGCTTCGTTGGCATATTGGATTGGAACAACTTCAACATTCGGGTACACTCCATTGGCAGCACAGAACTCCAGCATCTCCTGTGTGTCTTTCGTTCCTCCGGTCGAGCTCCCTGCTAGAGTCTTCATGCCTGTGATATCAAATAATGCCGGCCTCATATTTCAGGAATTCTTATGACAAGAAATAAAAATAGAAACCACATTTTTTTAAATACATTTTTAACTGAAGAAAAAATTAACAGTCTGCCATAATATCTGCAAAGATAAACTTACCAATGAAGAGGTTCATTGGGGTGAGTTTGATTTCACTAGGGGCGCCTACAAGTACATATACACCGCGAACCTTCAAAAGCGACATGTATGGATCGAATGGATGGTCCCCTGAGGCAGTGTCGACTATGAAGTCGAGTGATTTTGCAGCTGCCTAGTCATCAAATACACAACACATTTCAATCAGATCCGATCCATTCAAAAAAACTTACTACTTGAATTAGGTAGAAGTTGAATGTGTTGTTTCCTCACCTTCATTTGCTCTTCATCAGACGAGATCACAAATCTGTCCGCCCCAAGCAGAGTCAGGGCCTCATCTCTCTTGGAAATACTCGTGCTCAAAACCGTCACGTTCAATCCAAAAGCCTTACCAAACTTAACCGCCATGTGACCAAGTCCTCCTAGTCCAATCACCCCAAGAGACTTGCCCGCTTGATTCATCTTGTGGCGTTTCATTGGAGAGTACACAGTGATTCCTGCACACAACAGAGGTGCAGCCAACTCCAAGGGATAGTTTTCGGGAATCTTATAGCAGTACCTAACAATACCAAGACATGTTTACTAGCTAGGAAATTTCAATTTTTCTCCATTAACAAATATCTTAGCAGCTATGAATGGTAAATCGAATTTGAAAGCATAAGATAATCCTTTTAGGCACACCTTTCATGGACGACGATGGAGCTAGAGTAACCGCCTTTAGTGATGCTACCATCCACATCTACACCATTGTACGTGTAGACCGCACCTTTTGCACAGCAATTCTCTATCCTGTCATTGCAATACTCGCATTCCCTACATGAATTCACGTAGGTGCCAACTCCGACATGGTCTCCCACCTTGAATCCATTAACACTTGCTCCAACCTCTTTCACAACACCCACAATCTCATGTCTAACACACACCACAAAGGAAAACAGGACGGAATAAGACACAATATAGTTTGATTGGGGGAAACCATACTTGTACTCTAACATTACTAGGTTACAAACAATAGAGTATCAAATGAGAGATAAGATCTATCCTAAACTAACAAAGCATCCTAACTGTGAAATTCGGTGGGCACAAGCCTAGTGCGGTTCCATCCTAAAACCAATTGGCTTGCAACTAGATGATTATTCCATGCAACTGTGGGAACTAGCCCACAGGAAACGGGTGTGAAATTTGGTGGGCCACCTAAGTGAAACTTCATGGGTCATGTGCACGTCACCAAAACCAATTGGTAATAGGAGTAACCCAATTTATACTGGCTTATTTCTCTTTAGATTTCCGATGTGAGATGAGTATTCCAATTCTAACCAATATTACGGAGTATTATAGATCATTCTCCCACACCCGCTTGTATGAAACATGTAGGCCTTTATTTGCAATTTACATTGTTAAGATCCTTAAACCTTACCCAGGGACAACTGGGTATTTGGTGTCTCCAAATTTGTTCCTTGTCCACACCACGTCAGCGTAGCATACTCCACAATGTGTGATCTTTATCAAAATATCATCAATTCCCACGCTCCTGCAGGTAGGTACACGATAATGTGACAAGAGTTAGCTAGGTAAGGCCATTTCATTCATAATCATAGGCTTCGTAGCTAATGAATGACTGCTTTCCAAATATGCCAAATGTAAACTTGATCACCGATTACTCGTACTCATATTAGTCATACATACTTGATACTTCTAGCTATGAATTAGTGAGTGCAGAGAATATTGTATTAGCTTTCTTGAACTGAAACTGAGAAACCTGCGAGAAAATGTGTAGGGAGATAGGAAGCCGGTGTCGTCCCTGGCAGCGTACCCAATGCAGTTTTGCTCAGTTTTATGTTCAGCAGCCATACTTGTAACTCGATCACTCTAAACAAGCAAATTAAAATGTCACCAAGTCAGATGACGAATCAAATAGTTAGTTGCACACAGAAACGTGGCATGAATCCTTGATGAATTACCACTTTTGCCCAACTTGCAATGAGATTCAAACAAATATTTCAAGATCGTTACATTCCCAGCATCTTAAATTACGTGTACCTGGGTCACTGGGTGAGATTGTTGGTTGCTCGATCCCTTGATCTGTTGATAGTAGTGAGTTGTTCTTCAGCGCGCCTTGCAAGTTTGTGGCTAGGAGGAAATGGGATATTTATATTTGATATTAGTTGGACGGAGTCAAATTGGTTCGTCACGGCTAACGTATGGGGGTTAATTATTAGCTAGGGTAACTTTTTTAGGGCAGAACCAATTTGACTACCAAAGTCAAATACTCAAATTGGTTCGTCAAATTTGTTCGTCCCCGAGAGCTTTTTATTCCATTGCTAAATCACCGTCTAAACAAAGTATTTGCAACTACCAAAATATATATATACTAGGTCTCACAACTGCCAATTTAACAAATTCCAACACCTACCAACAGTGGCGGAGGGAGGGGGGCGGGTGGGGGCGGCCGCCAGTGGATTATATAAAGAGTCGCCCCCAGGGTCGGGGCGGGGGCGGGCATCGGGCTGAGAAGAAGTTAGGTTGATGGTGTGGACGGAGTGCAGCGAGCAGCGGAGAGCCGGAGAAGTTGATGGCGTCGGAATTTCGGAAAGGTCGACTGAAGCGGTGGAGTCTGTCTGTCCTTCATTGAAATTGGGGAAGATTGAAGAAAGAGAATTTTTTAATGAAAAAAGAAATCAGATATAAAATAATTGGGCTTATCTAAAATTGGGCTAAGGGATTCAATTGGGCCTTACATTCTATGGACCTGTTAATTCCTTTAATTCCGTTTTTTTTTTTTTGATTAGGAAAGGAATTAGGGAGGTCACTAACAACCTAGTGACCGCCCTAGGGCATCCTGACGGATGAGGGAACAAAAGCCCAAATCAGCTGCAAGTGGAACGGAAGAGACGCGTCGAAAGGAGCCAGCGATGAAGTCAGCAACAGAATTGCACTCACGATAAATATGAGCAATACTCCAATCCTGGAACTGAGCCAACAAACAATGGATGTCCGCACGCAACACTTCAATCTCCCACGGGCAGCGCCAGTCGCCAAGAACGGCCTTGACCAGCTGCAAGTTATCGCCTTCGATCTGGATCCGGGGAATGCCATGACGAATGGCCTCGAGAAGTCCCTGGCGTAAGGCGATGGTCTCGGATATCAAAACAGACTGTCGACCGATCAGTCCTCCGTCAAACGAGATAGGGGAGCCGTTGGAGTCCCTAACAATGAACCCAAAAGTAGCCACGCCATCTGCACACACTGCACCATCAAAGTTAAGCTTAATTAGTTGTTCTTGGGTTTTACCCAATATTTATTTTTCCTTTCAGTTCTTGCATGACCCTTGTTTGGTTGTGGGTCACATGAGTCTGGAGCCCTAGCAAGTTTCCAATCTCTGATTTGTTTTTGAGTAAAATCACTAAGTTTGCTTGCATCGTCTAGGTTTGTTCCGGTATTGTTATCGAACACTCTCCTATTTCTGGAGTACCAAATACACCACCAGATGCTAGTAAGGAGTTCCATCTCCTCTTTGTTTATTCTTGCCCTGATTTCCTCTAAGACCTGGTGTGGTTTTTTGCCATCAGAGGAGATGAGATCAATCGTCCTCCGTAGTTTGGGACTAATGATATTAAGAGTTTCCTTCGTAAGAGGGCATGACGTCAGGATATGATTTGTATCTTCGCACTGATTATTACATGCAGTGCAACCTTGTGGTACCGGGATGTGTTTTTCAGCAAGTCTCGATTTTGTTGGTAGGCCATTTCTTGCCACCTTCCAAAGGAAATTGTGCATTTTGGGTGGGAAATTGAGTTTGTTAATCCATTCTAAGTTGATTTTAGGTTCGTTTTTAGCAAGGTTTAACCATTGCATAGTTGAATGGGTGGAATACCAACCGTTTTTACTTGGTTGCCAATAAAGCCTATCTTGGATTTTGTTAACTGGGTTAATTATTTTAGCTATATTATCTAGATCATCGGGATTAGCAACCTTACTTAATTTTTCTATGTTCCATGAGTTGTCCTCACGTAAGTACGATTCGACTCGTTCCTCCCAGTTAATGTGGGTCTCAATTCCAGTTTTTGGTTGGATAGGGCCGTACCCGATCCAGTTATCTTTCCAGAATCGAATGGTTTTCCCATCCCCTACTTGCCAAATAAGTCCAGACGCAAAAAGATCTCTAAGACCCATAAGCTTGGACCACTGCCAAGAAGTATTACGTTTTTTCTTATAATTCAGGATGTTGTCCGTTTTGAGGTATTTCTCTGTAATTATTTTAACCCAGAGGTTATGTGGTTCTGCTAAGATTTTCCATAGCAATTTCATCTGGAGTGCTTGGTTCATGTCCTCCGCCTTTGCGATTCCAACCCCCCCATTCGCAGGAGGCCGACAAATGGAATTCCAGCTAATTAAAGGCTTATAATTGTTTTCCTTGTTCCAAAAGAATTTTTTGTTGATTTGGTCCAATTCGTTAAGAGTTGTCTGGGGTAGCATGAATGATTGCATTATATAGTTTGGTTGTGCAGAAAGGTTTGCTTTGATTAGGGTTTTTCGACCCTCCTGTGATAGAGTGTTTGCTTTCCATTTTGATAACTGAGCTTTGGTTTTCATTATCAGGGGTTTAAAAGTGTTTTGTGTTACTTTCCCATTGATTATCGGACAACCTAGATATTTGTCTAGAGCAACTGTGTTCATTATTTGGAGTAGTTGTTGTATTTGTTCTTTCGTATTGTTGTTAGTATTTTTTGTGACTTGGAACGCAGATTTGTGAAAGTTGACTTTTTGGCCGGATATCTGGCAGTAGTCATCAATGATTTCTTTCATGTTTTTGCATGGCTGACAATTAGCTTTAGCAAAGATGATAATGTCATCTGCAAAGGCTAAGAATGGAATTTTTGTTCCATTTCTTGAGATTTGGATCCCGATGCCGCTTTTTGGGTTGGCGCTTACCAGATGGATCTGTCTAGCCAGAATCTCGGCAGCAATGATGAACAGGTAGGGTGAAAGGGGATCTCCCTGTCTGAGTCCCCTTTGAGGAAAGAATTGTTCTGTTGGTCCGTTGTTCACGAGGACTGAGAAGGATACGGTTTCAATGCATTCACGGATCCATCCCCGAAATTTTTCGTGGAACCCGAATTTTTGTAAGACTACAGATAAGAATTCCCAGCTTATGCGGTCATAGGCTTTTTCCATGTCTAGTTTGACTGCAATCCACCCCTCCTCCCCTTGTTTGTAACGGAAGGAGTGGAAAATCTCATGTGCTATTAAGGTATTGTCGTGGATACTTCGGTTTTGAATAAAAGCACCTTGCATAGGGTGGATTAGTTTCTCTAGGACCTTTTTTAGACGGTTTGTCAGAATTTTTGATATAATTTTGTATATGGTGTTACATAAACTGATTGGTCTATAGTGATTGGTAGAGTTGGGATTTTCACACTTTGGTAGTAGGGTGATGAAAGTATGGTTTATTTGTTTTAGAATTTTGTCATTGTGAAAAAAGCTTTTAACAGCTTTAGTTACATCCGGGCCCACGATGTGCCAGTATTTTTTGTAAAAGCTAGCCGGCATTCCATCCGGGCCGGGGGATTTGTCGTCCCCAATATCAAACAAGGCGTTCTTGACTTCTGTGTTAGAAACTGGTTTGATAAGTTCTAAGTTATCTACATCGGTTATTTCTTTTTGGATGGTTTTTTTCATGTTTTGGAGTTTGTTGTGGTTTATTTCAAGAGCCCGAAATCGGTTTCGGAAATCGCGTTTGATTTCAGTTCGGATGTTATCAACACCAGTGATTTGTGTGCCCTCCGCTGTACGGATTTCTTTTATGTTTGTTCTGTTTCTTCTGCCGGAGGCAATTCGGTGGAAATATTTGGTATTTTTGTCATTTAGTTTTATGTGTGTGTTCTTAGCCCTTTGTTTCCAGTAGGAATTATGGAAGTTCAGTAGGCATTCTCGTTTCCTTGATAGTCTCTCTTGTTTTTGAATTAGCTGCAGATTTGCTTGTTCGATGATCTCTTTTTGCAGATTGATGATTTCTTCATCAATTTTCTTTATTTGTTCAAATATGTTTCCAAAGGTATGTTTGTTCCATGCCTTCGCTTTTGTTTTTAGCATTTGAGTTTTTTTGGTAAGGTTGTACATGTGGGAACCACCAGCATTGAAACGCCAAGCTTGTTTAATTACGTTTTGGAAGTCCTTTCTGGATGTCCACATCATCTCAAACTTGAAAGGTTGTGGTTTGAATTGTGTGCCAGTTGGTATTTCACATGATATAGGACAGTGATCCGAAGATGAAAAAACATGATTTTTGGTCGCAATGGACGAGTACCATTGGATAATTTGGTTATTAACAAGGGTGCGGCCCAGTTTTTCAAATGTGGTATTCTCCAGGTTTTTTGATTTTCTCCATGTAAATTTATTTCCAAAAGAAGGAATGTCACACATGTCACATTCGTCCTTGAATTTGATGAGTCGTTCGCATCTAGATTGGGTGGGGTTAGCCCCTCCCAGTTTCTCGTCTGGGTGTTGGATTTCGTTAAGGTCCCCCATAAGTAAGCAGGGAAGGTTGCAGTTCTGTATGAAGTCCTTCAACTTCGTCCAGAACTGGTCTTTATCTTGTGCCCTCGGGGGTGCATAAGCAAATATTAGGATCAGTTCCCTATTATTCTCGAGGTCCTTGTAGTGGAAACTAATAAAGCGATTATCTTTATGAATGGTTCTGATGGTTTCATTTGTAAGCGATGTGCCCTTCCAAAGGACGCATAAAACACCGGAGTATCCGTTAGCCGGGATGAATTCTATGGAATCGAATCCAGCTTTTTGCCATATTTTGCAATCGGGTGGCTCTTGGGATTTCGTTTCCATGAGGGTTATGAGGTTGATGTGTTCCATGCGACAAAACGCATTCACTTCAGTCCAAAATGACTTGCGTTTAGTGCCTCGACAGTTCCAAGTGCAAACTTTCATAAGCAACCGGGTTTGTTGTGGCTTTTGGCCTTTGTGGGATGGGTGTTCATCCAATAATTTTGTTTAGTTTTAACACATTGATGATGAGTCTGAAACTTTATTGTTGTTATATTGTTATTCTCATTGGAAAGCGTTGTATTTCCGTTCATGTTTTCCTCGTTTTTGAGGGAACTGAGGTTCTTTGAAAAGTTTATCAAACTTTCCTTTGAAGGGTCCATTAGACTTTTCACCCGGATACAAAATAAATGCATCAACCCGGAAATATGATTAGTTTCTTTCTCCCTATAGTTGAATGAAGGGGTATTGGTATCATAAGTATCCATGAAACTGTTTAGCATTGTTGTTGTTTTATGGGAGTAGATAAAAATTTTAAGGTAAGTTTGCCGCATAGTTGGTCGAGTTTTTCGACACGGGTTGCCTTTGTGGGCCGAAAGTACAGGGGATCTCCCTTTGCTTTTCATAGTTGTTATTGTAGTTTTATTAGTTGATTTCAGCAAACCAAAAGGTAAGCACAATAGAACTGAACAAAGGGTTGTAAAGTTGTTAGTGATGACAATGAGAAACACTAGTCGATGCCCCTGATATTTTTTTATTTTGATTCCGTTTTTCTCATCGACGGGTTTGACAGATCATTTTGTGGGCAAAAGTTATGAAGTCGTTAGTGGAGCAATCAACCGAATATCGGCCATTTAGTTTAAGTAAGCAAGTACACACACTTGTTTTAATTAGGGGCGATTTAAGCCCTGAGGTGGTTATACCGATCATGACACAAAGCGTGTGCATTCTCGAGTGCCACCATGGCATGTTTATTGAACAATCAACCGAAAGCCGGATGTTTAGTTTAAAAAAGCAAGTACACACGCTTGTTACTCCAACCAAGTTGGAGTTTGGTGTACTGCTAGTTGGATTCAGTCGTTCCTGAAAGTAGGGTTCAAACAACATACAAGTTTTTTCACTTGTTACATATTGAAAGAACCAAAAGACGGTAAAGTACAAATAGGGGTGAAAAAAAGAAGGGTTTTGCCTGGCTTTATTACACACAAAAACTAGATTGCACAAGGATAACCAGGGTTTTATATTTCGACTGTACCGATGCAGAAAACAAGTAATTTTCAGATAAATGAGGAGGGATTGTCTGTGCTCAAAAGAGCCAGTTTTGGGAGAACAAAAGACAGGTTGTTGCAAACTAGTCATAATACAGGGGTAATACAAGTTGAGACAGAAGACCAGGATTACAGGTCTAACAATAAAACCCAGGGTAAGCAGGATTGAAACAAGAAGAAGAGAAGGTGAAAAGAGAGGTGAGTTGTGACGATTACACCACCTGGAGTGCCGCCCAGACTCCCAAGAACGGGAGACAGAACCAACAAGCCTTCGATTATGGCCCCCGCCCAGTCCAGAAACCCCAAGAGCAGTCGGCATCAGGCAGCGCCACCACCAAGCAGGCCCCGACGCGAACCAGTGTAGACGGTAGATCTTCCAGATTTCAAACGGAATTTTATTACGCTCTTTGGAGGCGGCGTTCTGAATGTTCATTGGTTCGCCCGCGTGACGCCGTCGCGACGGAAGCTAGGACGACACCCAGTGAACACCCGCCATGGATGTACTCGTTCCAATAAATGAGATGGCTTTTGGAGCCGAACCTCCGGGGTCAGAATTTTTTTTGCGCCAGAGCGTTGTACTTTTCTTGCCCTGATTTAGGAGCCGGACCTCCGAGAGAATCCGCCATGGAGGTTTAAATATTTTCCGGTATCTTTTGTTCTTGTTTACTCGAGGAGGGCTCTGATGTGTAATTTGATGATAAGGGAGGTCACCGGAGTACTTATACCGGGTGGTTGAGGGCTGACGCCGGTCGGATCTGGCCTTGCATGGTGGCGGCGGTGTTGTTTGTCCTAGGGTTTTCAGACTTTTTGGGGGTTTTTTCAGTGCGCGTGAGGCGCGTTGTTTTGGGGGAATTGGAGGGTTCATTTTTAGAGTCCTTTAAGTCCGTTTTTAATTCTTTTAATTCTGTTTTCTAATTTTTTGTTTTATCAAATTTGTTTTATCGGCATTGTAATTTGTGAATAATTATAGAGACCCAAATTTTCAAAACGGGAAATGAATGGTTGAGTTATAGCTTGGTAGTATTTATCGAGAAGGAGATATTTTCAACTATTGACAATGAAATTATTTTGAATCGTTTCAGATTTTAGGAACTCGTACATGTCAATTATAATGTACCAGAGAAATAAATGTAACTTGATTTGTATTTTTTATGTTAAATTATCTTGAATTTACTTTTTATATATTTAATATATATATATATATCGATATGTTAAACTAACCTAAATTTTCTAAAGACAGTTGCTCAAGGTTCGCCCCCCGAACTTTTCTAGCTCCGCCATTGCCTACCAAAGTATTTGCATGTAGTATTCAATGAAGTGACTGTTGCGGTAGGAGATTTTGATTTCAGAGTTCGTGCAAGTTAGCAGGGTTAAAATTTTGGCTATGACTTTATTTGGAGTGTATAAAGTGCGACCTTCTGAATGTCAAGGCAGAGAGAGATTTTGGAGAATGAAAATGATTAATTCTTCTCATTGATTTAAGGAATGTACATTGCAATATATATTGAGCTACAATGTACGATCTCTTGACAAGTGTCTCAATCTCATAGTGTTAGCACAATAGGAATTCTCTAGAATAGTGGTGAGTCATGGTGTGATGTCATTGTGGTGATGTCACTGCTATCATGTGCTAATATCCTCCCTCGATCCAAGATTCCGAAGACAGTTTGGATCGCATTTGAGTGAATCGAGTTGTGGGAAGCAGTTTGGTAAGGAGGATAGCAAGTTGATCCTTAGAGGAGATGAAAGCAACCAGCAAAGTCCAGTTTTGAACTCTTTCTTGGATGAAATTGTAGTCGAGGGATAGATGTTTGATTCAGTGGTGAAGAACCGAGTTGACAGCAAGATAAGTTGCCCTTAAATTATCACACCATAATGTTGGAGGAGTAGAAAGCCTGATTTGGAGCTTAGCAAACAGAGATTGTAACCATAGTGTTTCACATGTGGCCTGCGCAAGTGTCTGATATTCAGCTTCTGTTGTTGACCTGGCTACTGTTGACTGTTTCTTTGAGCACCATGAGATAAGATTGTTTCCATGGTAAATACAATAAGCACTCACTGACCGACGATCAGTCTTGTCACTTCCCCACTCGGCATCGGAAAAGGCGGATAGCTGATTTTTGGGTATTGAGGAGAGGTGAAATTGGAGATCAACCGTCACTACTAGAAAAGTTCTATTTACCCACATTTTAAATTGTAGAAATTAACCACTAGTTTTTAAAAGGTATGGCTAAAATCAACACTTAATTAAGTTGCAATGGAGTGTGGTTACATGGGGTGCGGGAAATCAAATAACAATTAAAACTATGGCAAATATTAACACTCATATCTATAAAAACTAATTACAAATTTAAGTATTGCAATTAGTGTGGAAAGAATCTACGCTCACATTTAACAAAATCACATATCTTAGTGTTGCAATAATTAAAATAATATACTCCCTCCGTCCCATATTATATGGGATTTTAGCTCTACGCACACTTATTAAGAAAATTTTTAATTTTTTCTATCTATCCATAACTTTACCTCTTTTTCTATCAATCTAATAAATGTTTTTAATATATTTAAAAAAATTATTTTAGTATACCCAATGACTATAAAGAATAACTAGATAATTTCTTTTACCAAGAGATAAGACTTTGAAATTTGAAAACCATAAATAAAAAGGTAAATGGATATTATTGAAAATCTAATAAGGACATGCATTATGGAACAAGAATTTTGTCCTAAAATCCCATATACTATGGGACGGAGGGAGTAAAAAATAATCATTAAATTTACGAGTGGTACTACTTTTAAAAGTGTGGGTATATATTTTTTTATTTTAATATCCATATTAATAATTAATATATTTTCTATTTTCCAATTCCATTAATTTATCCCGCACATATAATTCAGCATATAAAGCAAAATTCAAATGCACGTTAATTATAAAATTTAATAACAAACTACATAAAATATTATTTAACCTAAACACACAACTATTACAACTAAGTAAAACACACAAGTCAAGTGTTCTGAATCCAAAACAGAATATACAACAAATTTGTCTTAGTAAAACTATTAGTGCAACACATAAGTAAAATATCTAGTGATCCCCATCCATAGTGTACCTAGAAGGCGGAGGGTAATAAATTAAAGGGCCAGTCGAGGCACTAGGTAAAGTTATTGGTTGGCTTGTCGCCGTGAATGATGGTTCATTGTATTGGGTTTGATCGACATATGTTGGTGGAGAAAATGTTTGAGCAAACCTTTGAATTTGTTGAAATTGAGCTCGTTGCACATGTGCAAGCGCCTCTTGTTGTCGGACTTGCATTTGTTGAATCTTGGCATCCATAGTTTTTTGAAATTCAACTGAAATTGATCTCCTAAGGTCCTCCTCAATTGATCTTCGAACATCCTCCTCAATTGATCTTCGAATGTCCTCCCCAATTGATTTTTGAACGTCCTCTTCTATTGACTTCTTGAGATCCTCCATTTGATTGGTATCAAGATACATCATTATTTGTGAAGAGCGATTGTGGGTTGCTGGATTACGATACTCACGCACCGGTTTATTAAGAGATCCTTGAGCAAATAAATGTCCTTTTTTTTATCTCCAACTGCTTGAGCCCATAGTCTACGTGAATCTTCTTCGGTCATTCCTTTAGGATGTGCCTTCTTAAATTCATTGCATAGATCAATGAAACGATCCTGAAACAAACAAACATTATATATATATATATATAAATAACACGCTTATCATATCTTTTAAGTAGAAGCAGTCTTATGTTTCATGACAAGGCAAACAAATGCAGAAGCATAATCTCTCAAGGTCCATGGCAAGTCCACATGAAACACATCAGGCGAGAAGATAATAGTCTAGCTGATGCTTTTGCTAACCTCTCAATTAATTTAGATTCAAACTTTTCTGTTTTCTATGAAGTTCCTAGTAGTTTATCTAATTCCTTTGTAACTGAAAGCTCTCATTCTGGAGAGCATGCTACTTATCATGAATAAATCTCAACCGGGCACTAGCCCTCTTTCGAATAAAAAAATGAGCAGATATACATGCAAGTGGAATAACTCACAACACACTCATGTATGTATATAAGTGGTATATTTTTTTTTTTGGTCAAATATATAAGTGGTATATATGGATGAGATAATTGTATTGATATATTATAGCTAGTATTGTTTGTTCATTAAATAAAGTTTATATTTAGCAGAAGAAGTGTATAGATATGTTACATATATTGTAAAAAAAAAATAATCTAGATCAGTTGACCAAAGAAGAACAATCATAGAAGTACTTGATATCAAAAATAGACATAAGTTCAATGAAAGTAGACAAATAAGATGGGTTAATTACGTGGCTTATAACCAGCTTAATTAAAACATAACTAAAACAAGAAATCGAGGATTGGAGAAGAAAATAAATAAAATACTTACTGTTATAGATTGAGGCTTAGGACCGGTCCAATGGAGAGAGTGCTCAAATTCGTAGATCTAGGGGTTTTGTTCGAAGCTTTTGTTGGGTAGGAAAGGTGTTGGTGCTAAGAGGCACAAATTCGTCCCAATCAGGTTCCAAAACCTGGAAGTGAGCCCCTATGTGGCTAGATCAGGCTTGGAGAAGGCAAAAGTTGCAGATTTAGGGGCGCAAGTTGAAGGTTTAGAGGGTTCTACGCTTGGAAAGGATGGTACAAGCAAGAAGTGGAGCTCCAATGGAGAAGTTGTTGTTCATGGAGGTGTTTTTGAAGATTTTTTTGAAAGGAGAGGGTTTGCCCTTTAGTATTTCGACCTCTTCAAAAAGGGCTATAGATCTAGATGCTAATATGGCTGGAGATGGGGTGTTGGTGGCGGCGCAGGGGTCTGATGCGGCGGCGGCAGGCGGGCTGGCTCTAGGGTTGCCACTCAATGCATCTTCAACGGTCAAATGGGTGAAAATCACGGGTCACCCTAAGGATGGGACCAGATCTGACGGGTTACATGCCCAAGGACTCACATGTTCAAACTTTTCTAAATCTGGGCAGTTGGCTTTTGGAAAGCAAGGTGTTGGAGCTTCTACTTTGGGTGATCCTTATCCAAAACTCCTCAAAAAGACAGATATGAAGGGTATTTATGCAGCCGGGGCTTTTGAAAGCTCCAAACACCCAAAAAACCTCCAAAATGTCGAGCTCTTGAAGAATCCAAGCCACCTCCATGAAAGTTCATCATCAAATCACCAAAATCTGGCTGAAATGGGGGCGTACAAGAACAAGAATGTCAAAGAGCTGCAAAACTAGAGTATTATCCCACGGTGGATAAAGGTGTGTATAGATTTGAAGAAAAAGAGGTTGAATCAGCCATTGGCGAATGGAAGTCAGCTCTTCTAGGGGCTGTTTTGGAAACTAAATTCTCGTTTGGTGCAATGGTTGGCTATGTGAATGAAAATTGGCCAACTCTTCAACCTAAGATCTATCTCAAGAAGAATGGAGTGTTTGTCTTCAAGTTCAAAGAAGAAGCGGAGAAGAATTGGGTCCTTGAACAAGGACCATGTATGGTAGGTAGTTCTTTCCCCTTGATTCTAAGAGAATGGCAATATGGGAGATCCATTGATTGGAAATGCTTTGATAGGATTCCGGTTTGGGTTAATGTGATGGAACCAGATCCCATTTTTCTATCTTCAAAGCACATGTTAGGGGTTATTGGAAGCATGATAGGTAAGCCCATTTGCTTGGACATGATCATAACCGAAATAAGGAGAATCTCCTTTGCTAGATTGTTGATTGAAGTCACGCCGGCTGAAACAAAAAGAAAGCATGTTGTGTTGGAAGATTCGAAGGGCAATGTCTTTGAACACGAGGTAAAATTCGAAAAATTACCTTGGTATTGTAGTGCTTGTAACTCCTTTGGTCACACCAAGGAGTATTTCTTGAAAAATGGAGCAGAAAAGTCCTTTAGGAGCTATAAGAGGCAAAAGAAAGTGTGGGTGCCTAAGGAGAAAGAGGTTAATGGGGAAAAAAATTCGAGTGTGAGGAGGAGGTTTTTGATGCTCGAGATATTGAAACAAGGGCTATTTTGCTGGGTACTAGCTTGGTTCGTGATGATGATGCCCGAGATGTTGAGAAAAAAGGGGATGAGCAAGGCTTGAGCCTCATTTCTAGTGACTTTGAGAAATTAGAAATTGATGCGGATCCGGTTGCTAACCCGGACCACCCTAGGGAAGATACTAGTATGGGCAAGGTCTCTAGTATTGAGGATCCTAGAGGAGTTGAGCATGTGAAAGAGGCTGAATTGTGTGATGAGATGTTGGAATGCATAGCTCAGTTGGGTGGCCAAGAGCAAGTTTGTGTTCGAGAGGTTGTTGAGCAAGGTTGTGATTGAGAGGACTCTTGTATGGATGATTTAGGGGTCTGAGAGTTTGAGAATGGCCTGGAAGTGATCTCAGCTGGGGTGATGCACAAGAAAGATGCCTTGGAAGAGCCGAATTTGGTAGTTATGGGGCTTAAGGCCAAGACTCCTAAGTGGTTAAGTCCAGGTGAAAAAGACATTGAAATGTCTGGCTCCAAGAAAAGAAGATCCCCCATTCTCAATAAGGCAAAAATGTTGTTTATGGGGGGAAAATAGAAAGGGGGGGTAAACAGATGCTAGCAAGATGCTTGAGTGAGGAAGAGGGTTGTAGTAGCCCTAAGAGAGGTGTTTATGGATAATCTCATATTTGGAGCATGGAACATTAGCGGAGTTAATAGCTCTCCTAAAATAAACATGGTGAATAGATTCACCATAAAGAATAATTTGAGTTTGTGAGGCATCTTGGAGACTAAAACCCTTAGGAGTAAAGAGGTGGAGCTTGCTTGGTTGTTGCTTAGAGATTGGAAGTTTTGTACGGATGTAGGCATGAGTGAGAGAAGCCGAATGAGAATCATGTGGGACCCCCTTGTGTTGGACGTAGACATTCTTTTGAATACCGAGCAAGCCATTCATTGCAAGGTAAGCTTAAAAACATCCCATGAAAGCTTCTTTGCAACCTTTGTCTATGCTTTTAACACAAGTCAAGAAAGACAGTAGTTGTGGAATGCTCTAGAAAGTATATCGGGGGGGATGACCGATCCATGGGTTATGCTAGGTGATGTGAATAGCACACTCTACTCTATCGAGAAGTTTTCTCTTAGGAGAAGAAATGATGGGGAGCCCATGGAGCTTAGGGGGGTTTGGACAATTATTTTCTTGAGGATTTTGTCTTCTCCAGGGCTAAGTTCAAATGGTCCAATGAGCAAGTTGGTGTGGAGAGAGTTGCAACCAATATTGATAAGGTGTTGGTGAATGAAGAATAGAAGGGCCGCGATAGAAATTCTTATTCATTCTTTGGTGACACTTGGCTTTCCTACCACTCCCCAGGTATTGTTTTTGCCAACCCCTCGCACATGGGAAAGAAGTTCCCCTTTCGGTTTTTTAACTATTGGACGGAAGATGCGGAATTCGAAGACTTAGTTGCTAGAGCTTGGAATACTAGGGTGGTGGGCACCGCTCAATTTGTGCTTATGAATAAACTTCAAAAAGTGAAAGGCAATCTCAAAGGATGGCTTAGAATAAAGCAAAGAGCCTTAGAGGGGTTGGTAGAGGCTAGTGTTGAGGGCCTCAAGAGAGCTCAAGAGGTGCTTAATGGAGATCTCACAAGTGTGGAAAAGCAAGAGGAGGTAACGAAGGCTAAGGTGGAACTCGAGTTGAAGATGGAAAAACTTTCGAGTGCCACCAAACAAAGGGCAAAGATGGATTGGCTCACCTTTGGTGAGGAAACTTCCTTGATCTTCTTTTATAGAATTAAAGCTAGAGAAGCTCGCAAGGCTCTACACTTTCTTAAAGATGAGGAGGGTCGAATGATTGAGGGTGAGGAAGAAGTGGCTAAGGAGGTAGTGGGGTATTTTGAAAAACTTTTTGGGGCTCCCGAGACTTCTACACCCTTTAGCCTTGAGGACTTGGGAGGGCCAAAGCTAGATGAAGAAGATGTGGTCGGCCTTTGTATGGAGCCAACGTAGGAGGCCGGAGATTCGCAAGGCTTTCTTTCATATCAAAGCTAACAAATCTCCCAGACCGAATGGATTTGGTAGTCACTTTTACAAGGCATGTTGGGAGATAGTTAAAGGGGACGTGGTGGAGGCCGTTAAGGAGTTCTTTAGAACGGGACGCTTGTTGCGGTTTTGGAACAATACGTTTGTGAGTCTAATTTCCAAGGTGAAGGAGCCTTTTATGATCAAGGAGTTTAGACCCATTTCATGTTGCAATGTGTTCCAAAAGGCCTTATCTAAGATTATGGTGGAGAGGATATGCCCCCTCCTAGGGAAAGTGGTGCCCACTAACCAAAGTGCTTTTGTCCCCAGGAAGCTCTTGATGCATAATGTGGCGGTGGCCCAAGAGATAGTGGCCAATTATGAGGAGAGAAGCGTGTCAAGAAGATGTGTGATAAAGGCAGACTTGCACAAGGCATATGATTGCCTTAAGTGGGAGTTTCTAGAGAAGACGCTTGCATACTTGAGGTTACCACCGCACTTGATCCATTTGATTATGGTATGTGTCTCGACCTCTCGCTTTTCTATTCTTATAAATGGGGAAGCCAAAGGCTTTTTTGAGGTAAAACGGGGCTTGAGGCAAGGGGAATCCCTCTACCCCTTCCTTTTCGTCCTAGTCATGGAGATGTTAAGTAGGAAGTTAAAAAGAGAGAGTACCTCGGGAGGGTTCTTTTTTCACCCAAAATGCAAGCAACTTGGCCTTTTGAACATAGCTTATGCGGATGACCTTCTTGTGTTTTGTAAACCAAAAGGGGATTCTTTGAATATACTTGCCAAGTGTTTGAGGAGGTTTGGGGAGGACTCGGGGTTGGTCACTAGCACTTCTAAAACACATCTTTTTTGGGGGAGTGGAAGAAGGGGAAAAGAGGGAGTTGGCGAGGGGACTTCGTTTTGAAGTGGGGGAGTTCCCGGTGAGATATCTTGGTTTCCCTCTTCACACCTGAAAGGTGCTCATTTCCGACTATGCTCCTCTCTTGAGCAAAGTTACTAATCTTCTCCAAACTTATAGCCTACAAACTCTCTCTTATGCGGGGAGGGCGGAGGTTATAAGATGCATGGTGGGGGGAGTGATTTCTTTTTGGGCACAAATGGTGGTTTTCCCCAAGGGAGTCATAAGGAGGTTAGAGGCGCTTTGTAGGGGATACCTTTGGTCGGGGAGGGTGGAAGGGAGAAAAGCCTTAGTGGCTTGGGATGACGTGTGTAGACCTTATGAGGAAGGGGGCCTAAATTTTAAAGAGTTGGGGGCTTGGAATAAAACGGTGTTCTTCCGGCTTGTGTTTGACATTCTCTCGGGGAAAGAGAATTTGTGGACGAAATGGGTGGGTACAAACAACCTAAGAGGGGGGGGGGGGGGTTGGAGGGTGAACATAAAGAATGTCGACTCTTGGGTATGGAGGAATCTTTTGAGATTGAGAGGGGCTATGAAGGATGTACTTGAGGTCGACACACAAGGGAGGGTGGGGATTGATTTGTTGACCATCACAAAGCCAAGTGGAGAGTTAGATGCTAGAGCCCTTTATGAGTTGATGAGGGGTAAAAAGGAGGAGCAAGATTGGTGTGTGGTGGTATGGAAGGTGGTGCGAGCACGGAATTGGAATTTTAGGGTTTGGCTTGCCTATAAGGACCAGCTCCCCACAAGTGATCGACTTTTTTAGTGAGGCGCATTAGCCACAATGTCTGCCCTCTTTGCAATTCACATATGGAATCGGTTGAACATTGATAGCGGTGAAATATCGTGCAGATCACGGCTATGCAAAATAGTCCTAACAAACCTAAAGACTGTAATCTTAGGGATGTAAGGGTCAAATCTACAGGGAGGTAGATTTATCGTTTTGTGTGAATTTTATCATAATTAAAGTAAAAGGGGTTTATGAATTAAACTAATTATCTAGCATGCAAAAACTAGCAAAGAAATAAAGTTTGGGTTTTTTATCAATTTGGGAAAACACTTAGTTAAACAGAGATCCACATTCGTATGACAAGTTGATCATAGATTTCACTCAATATCGCATGCACATGGAATTCCAATTCCTTTTCAAAGATAATTAATAGCACAACCAGATACTATCAATCCTAACTAATTGAATAACACTGAAACCATCAAGATTCAATTCAAAAGCAGCATTAAGAATAGGAATATAATCAGGGTACAATTCTAGCATAAAACAACCAGCTTTTATCCTAGAATGCAATTCAACTCTCTTCTGCAATAGACTAGCACAACCAGATACTAGTAGAATGCAGTTTGCTACTATGAAATAGAGAAACTCAACCAGTAATTTCTCTAGATCTAGCAATAGAGATTTAATAACAACAACCCTATAAATTGTTGAAACCAATCACATAAACAATTCAATCGAGAGAGTAAAATAATCCCATGCATTAGATAAAGAATAGAAATCTCACAACTGAAAGGCAAACGATGCTTCAAACTGTCTGACTAAGCAATAAGGCTTAGTTCTCCATGAAAAGCTAAAAACTCAAAAGTCTGAAAGAGAATGATGATAAAGATGAGACGTGCAACTCTCATAACCCAACTATATAAACTAGGTCTAAAAAGTATATCCAAAAATACATAAATCTCGGAATAAAGCTGACATAGAAGAGCCAATCACAACATAACACGTGGCGCGTACAGAAATAGCTGACCGTCAGAGGCGGCGGTCGCCGCCAGCACCAGAACGTCTTTTCTCCGTCTTTTCTTCAATCCAGCTTAAAATCCTAAAATAATGCATCTTTGGGTCTTCTTCCTCCTAGTTGCAAATAGTCTTCAAAGCACCTAAAAACACCATAAATATATGCTAAAAGCCCTCCTAAATACACAACATATTTGTGTATATCAAACTCCCCCACACTTGAATCTCACTCATCCCTGAGTGAGTCAGAATACTATCACTAATAAAATCCATAACCCCCGGATCATTAAAGTGCAAAGAAGCTTACAAAGAGAGGTAAAAGGATTCTCATGCAAGCACAACACCCAACCTAAACAACAAGATATAGCAAATGAACTCTAACACTCAACCCTACTCAACATCAATGTATAGCAATCTACTACATCAATCTATCAAGCACCAACACCAAACCAACCATAGCAAATATCATTCTAGGCTCTACTCAAACCATCAAGTAAACCAATCAACCAATCTACACATCAAGCAACAAACCACTAGCAACAAACCACCACACAAGTCCATCAAAAGCATCATCAAAGAGAGTGAAAGTCTCCATAAATCTACACCTTATACCTCCAAATGAAAACCTACCCAAAATAGTCCTATACTCCACTTCTTATGTCTCCTGCGCCGGTAAAAAATAGTCCTAAAACACTATTTTTTTCACTCATTTTGATTAGGCGCCTTTTCAAGTTTTCACCTAACACTCTCTTTTCATTTTTCAAAATTGGACTCACCAACTCACACCACTCTGAATCTATTTTTGCCAAGGCCTAGTGCCTGCCAGATTACCTGCTTATTACCTAGACCGCCCTTTCGGGTTTTCAGTCAATCCCAGGATTGTATTTGCCTTTTTCAATTTTTATGGCTCTTTTTTTATTATTCATTTTTATAGCACATCAATAGTAATATAATTCCAACTCCCCCACACGTAGAGCACACATTGTCCTCAATGTAGTAAAGACAAAATAAAATAAAAGGGAAAGTAAAGAAAAATACCACTACTGATCAAAAGGTGGTGGTTTTGGCGGATACGGTGGATAGTCAGGATATGAAGGATATGCGAGCCACATGCCCTGAAAAAACTGGGCCTGCTGCTGGAAGTAGAGAGTCTGCTGCTGAAAGAACTGAGACTGATCCTGGTGAAACTGGTGGATCCGGTCTATAGAAGTAGACAAGGCAGACTGCTGAGTGAACATCTCATCCTGTCAAACTGAAAGCTTGTTCATCTGGCGCATCATATCATCCTGCTAGCTCATACCAGTGTCAACTCCTGTAGTACAAGGAATACCCAAATCAGGGACATCCTCATGCATCAATGTGTCTCCCTGAGGAACAGTCTCTGTAATAGGCTCTGAAGCAGATGGTGGAACAGCATGTGGAGCAGCAGAAGAGGAGCCAGGAGCTCTAACAGGAACTGACAACTGTCGGAGATCAAGTCGATGATACTCAGGTCCACATGGTAAATCAACAATGGGCATACGAATCTTATAAGCACCTAGAGGACCAATAGATAATCAATATGAGCCCCAACCTCATCTGTTCTTTAGTAATATCAGAGGGACACATGTTGGTGCAGACATCAAGGAACTCATCAAGATGTTGAATGGGATCCTCAAGTGGAGTTCCGTTGAATTTCGGGAGTAGATGTACTACTCATGTCTTGAGCTCAAACTTCACCCCCATCACCAAGGGTTGGGAATTGCATTGCACGTGTAGGCTGATTCAGATTAGGAGTTGTCAAGCTCTCAAGAGTAACACTCTGATCACCCATTGATTCAAACTCTTGTAATTATGCACGCATAGCTCGGCGAGTTCTAAATAGAGTCCGTTCAATTTTTGGATCAAACAAAAGATTTGAATTATTAGTAGCACGGGTGTGAACCATAAGATAGGTTCACACCAAAATTGGCACAAAAATCACACAAAAAGACAATCATTGCCTCCCCGACAACGACGCTAATTTGATAGCGGTGAAATGGTCGTGCAAATCACGGCTATGCAAAATAGTCCTAACAAACCTAAAGACTGTAGTCTTAGGGAAGTAAGGGTTGAATCCGCAGGGAGGTAGATTGATCGTTTTATGTGAATTTTATCATAGTTAAAGTAAAAGGGGTTTATGAATTAACCTAATTATCTAGCATGCAAAAACTAGCAAAGAAATAAAGTTTGGGTTTTTATCAATTTGGGAAAACACTTAGTCAAACAGAGATCCACATTCGTATGACAAGTTGATCATAGATTTCACTCAATATCGCATGCATATGGAATTCCAATTCCTTTTCAAAGATAATTAATAGCACAACCAGATACTATTAATCCTAACTAATTGAATAACCCTAAAACCATCAAGATTCAATTCAAAAGCAGCATTAAGAATAGGAATATAATCAGGATACAATTCTAGCATAAAACAACCAGCTTTTATCCTAGAATGCAATTCAACTCTCTTCTGCAATAGACTAGCACAACCAAATACTAGTAGAATGCAGTTTGCTACTATGAAATAGAGAAACTCAACCAGTAATTTCTCTAGATCTAGCAATAGAGATTTAATAACAACAACCCTAGAAATTGTTGAAACCAATCACATAAACAATTCAATCAAGAGAGTAAAATAATCCCATGCAATAGATAAAGAATAGAAATCTCACAATTGAAAGTCAAACGATGCTTTAAACTGTCTGGCTAAGCAATAGGGCTTAGTTTTCCATGAAAAGCTAAAAACTCAAAAGTCTAAAAGAGAATAATGATAAAGATGAGTGGTGCAACTCTCATAACCCTACTATATAAACTAGGTCTAAAAAGTATATCCAAAAATACATAAATCTCGGAATAAAGCTGACATAGAAGAGCCAATCACAACATAACATGTGGCGCGTACAGAAATAACTGACCGTTAGAGGCGGTGGGCGCCGCCTGGTAGGCGGTGGTCACCGCCAGCACCAGAACGTCTTTTCTTCGTCTTTTCTTCAATCCAGCTTGAAATCCCAAAATAATGCATCTTTAGGTCTTCTTCCTCCTAGCTGCAAATAGTCTTCAAAGCACCTAAAAACACCATAAATATATGCTTAAAGCCCTCCTAAATACACAAAATAATTGTGTATATCAAACATTTGTGGGGATCTTGCCACTTTATTAGGCAAGTGATGGAAAAAGTGTGGAGACGGGTGGGGATCCACACTTACAAGAGGAGCCTTAGAGAGTGGGTGGATTGGTTTACCAACTCCCCGGGGCGTGGGAGTGATATTTTCAAGACAAAGTGGATTGCCTTCCTCGGGTTGGTGTACCATACTTGGACTCTAAGAAACAAGGTGGTGTTTGAAGGTGAGAGACTAAATATGGATAAATGTGTGGAAGTGATAATTTTTTTAATGTAAGCAACGATTGTTGGTTGATTGCAAGTTTGAAGGTAGAAGTGGAGAAGCGCTTAGAAGAAGACGCGGTGTTTGAGGTATGTGACTTCTAGGCCGTATCTTGAGGGTTGGAGATGGTTGTCTTTGCTTCTTGCTTCTCTTTTTGTTAGTGTGTTGGGCTGTTTTGGTCCCCCTCTCTCGTGTAGTGGAGGTGTGGGTTTGTTGCTTGTGACTAGGTTGTGTGTGTGCACACCTAGCTTGTTGTTGCTTGGGTCTTAGATCTCGTTTTGTTAGACTTGTGGGGGTCGAGTTTTTATTCCGGTTTTGATGTATATAGGCAGCTTGTCAATAGTTTTTTGGGGGTTGGTGGCGTCCTAGACCCGTTTTTCTTAGGCCCGTAGGGCGTGTTTTGCCGGGTATGCTTACCTGTGGCTTGGGATGTATTTTTCACCTTGCTTTTTATGGTCAAGCGTGCTTTGTATATTCTCCCTCTCTTTCTATATATATTTACCACGTTTTGAGCTTAGGACCGATCCACTTCCCATTTTTTTTTCTTACACGTCAACTGGATGAGATCTTCTTGAGTCATTCTTTTCTTGTTTTTTTCTTCTGTGCATTAAACGAGTTATAATATGAGAATCAATAACAACAAGTATATATGCAAATGTATATTAAAGTCCTTACAAAATCAATTGCATGCTCGGGAGTATTCTTTGACCCTCCAGTATAAAAACCTTTTTGACATGCCCTATGATGTTTGTTTGCATCACTCAACATCTTCCACTCATCTGTAGCCCATTCTTTAAACATTTCAGTCCAATCACTTTTCTTAATAAAAGAGGGCTTCGTTTTCTTTTATCTCGCGTTGCAAAGAGTATAACGAAGGTGTTCTCCATATTTATACGCACAGTTCCTCCTTACACTTTGAGCATGTTTGTCTTTCCAAAAAAAAATCATTTTGTACCACAATAATAAATTTTAAAAATACATATTCAATATATATACAAGTGAGACAATCATGCATCCTATTAAGCATAATTGTCAATCCATTCAATGTTGTATTACCTAGCTATCCCAATAAATGTCGAGGCCTAATCTTATTTTTACACTATTGCAGGTATCAAATACAGTAAAAGATAAATCAATCATGTCCATTCATGAATAGCATATATCCTTAAATAATTCACACCAATTGTATGATACACAGCCTAATTATAAAAATAATTCTTCTAGTACCATATACAATATCTAAATCCAGCTATAAACTCATCCTCAAAGTAAAGAGGGGCATGCACAAGTCAACAACAGAATCTATTTATATTTTTTACGGTCTCCTTTTCCTATCTACTCCAATATATTGTTGTAAATGGTACACACAAATTTCACTGAAATTTCAGGATTTACAATCACAAAATCAGGAAACCTCATTACCTTGTAGTTGCTTGTACGGGCAAGATGGGCGCCGCCATAGCTCGACGTCGTCGTTGCTACTGCTCGGACTTCTCGGAGACTCGGAACCAGGCCAACCGACTGCTGATGTCGCCAAATTTTGGATTTTGGAGACTCTCGAGTTTCGAGTCTCGACTCAGTCAGAGGAAGTTTGGGGCAGCGGCGTTTAGACTAGGGTTGGGCAAAAAATAGAATAGGATATTGCCCAGCACTAATAAAAATATAAAATGTCGGAGAAAAAATAGTTTATGGACCGAGGAAAAAATATAGAATAGGATAGTTACCTAGTCAAGAAAGAGTTTTAAAAAAGTTTTTTTTATTAAAATATCGATCCGGATCGGAACGGAAATATAAAAATTTATGGACCGAGGATTACTGGACCGGTATATCCTCGGTCCTCCTGGATCCGGTCCGGATTTTACCCCGTCCTACAAAATTCTGTTTAAAAGTGAAAAAAAAGGTTGTTTAAAATTGCAAAAAGAAAGTCCAAGATAATCATACGTTTATATAAGGATATTATTTCTAGTATAAGAAGAATAGAATCTTGTATAGTATAATTAATTCTATTTTATGTTATATCTTATTGGATAGAGAAACTAGATTACGGAGCAAGTTATCTTCTACTATATATAATTTGTGTCTCATTAATAAAGTTAATCTAGTTTTTTTTTCAAAACTATTATCTTTATGTCGTCGAATATAATTCTCAATTAGTAGTACATAAATATGCAGCAAACTTAAAAACGCAATCACAAATATCACCAAAAGTCTCATAGAAAAAATAAAAGCGAAACAATCGGAGCAAGCAGTGGATTGTAAGCAGATCGACGAGCAAAGATCATTCCCCCGATATGTTTATGCTATCCAAATGTCCAAGATTTTTGAATAAAAACCTTGCATGACTTGTATAGTGTGAATTCAACCCTTAATTTCTTCAAAAATTGGCCAATTCAAGTTCTAGAGATAGGATTTTATGAAAGGAGTTAATCAGTTTATGAAATTTGCAAAATGATGGATCGAAGCTGGATGTATAATAGATTTTTGCCTAACTGTGGTGGAATAAGTGATGATAAAAAACCTACACTACTTCAATAAAGATAATAGTTTGATAAAAAAAAAGTAGGCAATAGTTTGTTCTATTTGCTCCTCATATATTATTGAAGAAATATCAACATTTTCAGAGCACTACTTCAAACATCAAACTTCATCTAAAAAAAGGAGACGTCAAGAAATTGATGATGTCAACCCATCTAATAGTATGGACATATCTTGTTCCATATTTAATTATCCTGGCCGAGGATTTGGGAAGTCAACAACGTGGTGGCTTATTGAAAATGAAGATGAGAAGCATGCAATATTAACGTTTATTTTAATGAATTGTGATGAAGTGAATTTTACCAAAAGTAAGTATTATGTAAAGGCTATATTGCATTTAAATTTCAAATGTTATAAATATCTATTAAAATTTAACACTAACATAATGTAAAATATTGCAGTTTATTCTCAGAACAAATTGGTGGGGCAAATGACAGAAATTTTAAGGATGAATTTGCTCAGTGGTTTTACTCATATGTAAGTATTTAGTGTTATTACTTTTCTATTATAGTTAGTATTTTAATTCATGTTCTAAATTTTAAACGAATAAATGGTGAAAGTAGGTAATGGACTAACTAGTGTTCCGTATATTAATATGATCATATTACACTATTTTATTATTTTTTCAGATAATATAAACAATGCAAATTTAAGTTATTCTAAGCTAATATATTATTTTATTATTTAGTGTTATTATTATTTTATTTTTTCAAATTTTTTTATTTACGTTATTCTAAGATAATATGTTAACTCATGGAATGCAAATTTAAGTTATCATAAGTATTTTATTATTATTTGAGATAGGATATATTTTTTACCAAGTTGTAGAGGCTACAAACAATGTGACAGATCCGTTAATAAGAAGTTTATCACGGGGTCCAAAGGCAAAAGTAGTATCCTGACCAGCATATAACGTTAATGGATACACTTTTCATACTATGCAAAGAGGAGAAGATAAATCAACAATGAATAGTGGAGTTTGGGTGATAGGAGAAAACTCAGAAGGACTTGAAGTTGATTACTATGGCCTTCTTGAAGAGATAATACAAATTCAATATCTAGGTGTTCCAAAAAATGAAGTTGTTCTTTTCAGGTGTAGTTGGTTTGATCCCAAAAAAGGCATGAACATTAACGAACAATATGATCTTGTTGAGGTTCATCTTAAACAGTTGTATAGATCAAAGGATCCGTTTATTTTGGCACAACAAGCAAAGCAAGTTTGCTATGCACATTGTCCTGGAGCAACACGAGAACGTGCGGAATGGTGGGCTGTATGTAAAACAAAAGCTCGAAGCACCATTGAGCAAAGTTGGACAACAATTGAAGAGGCCTACCAGCCTGAAGAAACCATAAGAGTGCCGATAGTTGATGATAGTGATATTTCTGAAAAAATTTCGGATTCAGATGGAGAAACTGTATTGATGGACAACTGATGAAACTAATGAACGGATTGTGGGTTCTAGTTCTGAAGAAGAAGAAGAAGAATCCGAGGAAGGAGCAGGATATGAAGATACAAATGTCGTAATTAGTGAAGATGATGATGAATAATTTTTAATGTTATTTTATTGTCTATTAATTAAATACATATGGAATAGTTTTTTATGATTATCTGATTTATATTTTTATTGTTTTTTAATTAATGACATATGAAATAATTTTATATAATTATCTAGCTCATATATTTTATTGGGTCTATTAATAATTGTGATTCATATTTGTTTATGATTAGTTATCATTTATCACTAAGTTAAAAAGCATAATTTTATATTTTGTTATAATTAAGAGAAAATTGCACTAAACCACCCGTTAAATAGGCGAATTTACACTTAACCACCCGTTATACACGAATTTATTTTAAACCACCCAAAACTTCGATTCCGTTAACAAATAGCCACCCATGGCGTTATTCCGTCAAAAATTCCGTTAGATGTGTACAATTACTACTTTTCCCTCAATTGTTCCAAACATTTACAAGTTAACCGCGACTCCAAGCCCTTTCTCGCCTTCACCACCCTCGAATTGCTCCCAAAATCTCCAGTTCCAATCCGACCCTGCCAATCGTCCTCATTACCGACCGCGAAAACCCTAAATCCTCATCCGGATCCGGAATTGGAATTGTTGCCACTCTGCGGGATTTGATGGAGACCAGACCTAGCGAGAGCGGATTGAAGGAGAGAGGTTCATCTGCACGGTGCCGATGTTCCACATCTACGACCTGGCGGCGTTCGCGACGGGGCTGCTGGCGACGGGAGCCACGATCGGGGTGCTCCCGAAGTTCGAGATCCACGACCTCTTCTCAGTGATCTCCAAGTACAAGGTCAGCTACTTCCCGCTCGTGCCACCGATTCTGGTGGCGATGATAAGCAACGCGGAGGCATTACGGCGGAGTTACGATCTCGGGGCGTTGAAATTTGTGCTGTCAGGAGGGGCGCCGCTAGGGAAGGAGGTCACACTGAAGAGAAGCCACACAATATCCACTGCTTTATCGTCCTACATTCAAACCAAGAGCAAGCATTAATTTTTTTCATATTTCCTTTCCAACCAAATCGGAATTTTTTTAGTTCTGCCCTCTCTTCTCGTCTCCGGTTTTGCGAACACCACACCACCACCGAGTGCCACCTCACGTTGTTGTCTACCTCGCCAGAAGTCGCCGGCCACCACGGTTGTCTCTGCTGCTCTATCGTTGTTGACGACGTCGTTGTTGCTGCTTCTCTTCTATTGAATGCAGGAGCAAGAAGACAGAGATCCCTAGGGCGTGGGCCGGTTCTTGCGGGCTGAACAATTTATTTGGGTGGGCTGAACTCTTGGAAAGGCCCATTGGAACAATTGAGGGCAAAGTAGTAATTGTACACGATTTAACGGATTTTTTGACGGAAAAGGCTCGTGGGTGGCTATTTGTTAACGGAATGAAAGTTTTGGGTGGTTTAAAACAAATTCATGTATAACGGGTGGTTAAGTGTAAATTCGCCTATTTAACGGGTGGTTTAGTGCAATTTTCTCTATAATTAATTACTAGTTGAATTTGAGTGATACTCACAGGATAATTTTACTAAAGATTATATAGTATTATGATATTAATATAAAACTTAAAATTCATGTATATAATATCGTAATAAAATTTATGTAATTTATAAAAAAAATTAAGATTGTGCCTCATATTTTAATTAAATATATTTAAAAAATATTTTCATTATTTGTTGAGATCTTACCCAAAATATAGAAAATAACATAGAGAAAAAATAAAAACAATATAATGTTATAACATAAAGATAATTATGGTAGGATATCTAGCAAGAATAATATAAGTTATTAAAATAGTTTTTAAATGTTAATTTATTAAAATTTAGGTAGATATATCAATGTATAATGTATTATATCATATACTAGCAAGAGCTGGTCGTGCCATGCTCGACTATGACTTGAGAATTTTTTTTATGTAGGAACCGTACTCATCGATCTAATTTTACATAAACTTATTCGATAAAATAAAATATTTTTCTCAATAAAACTTTCAAGCGAAAATTATTGTAATATGTAGGGAATGTAAAACACTAATTAAATAATAGTATTTTTTTTATAATAGCATAGGTGATTTCATTTTTGAATTAGATAATATTATTATAATATATAGGAAAGTAAATACTAAAAAGACCAAATAATATTTCCATACTCATTAGTTGAATATGGTAAGTAATAGTAATAAATAAGGTAATTTATTATAATAATACTTGTTATTGAAAAAAATAACGATACATATAGAGATGTTGATGTACAATTATATAATATTTAAACTTTATCCATAAAAAAAGTAGTAGATCATTGTATATTAGAAATATTATGTATGGATAGTTTCATACTTGCCATTAAAAAAATGAACATATTAAAGATGATGATGTACAATTATGTAATATTTAAAAAAAATTCCATAAAAAAGGTAGTGGATCATTCTATATTAATAGGAATAGAAATATTATTATATTGTATATTTCTAAGGATTGTAAATACTAAAAGAATAAAGGATAAAGAAGTAAATTTAAAAATTAAGATGCTTATGTGGCATAGTTAGATGAGTGACAAATAGGATAGAGTGATTCGAGTTTAGTAAGAGTGTATAGATTCTATAAATAATTCATTATATTGAAAAATATCAACATATAGATAAAACAAATTACATACTTGGAGCCAAGTCTTGTCAAAAGATTAAAAAAATTATTATGTATATAGAGTAAGTTTTGTTTATAGATAAGGATAAAATTAATATAAAAAGTATCAACATATGGATAGAAAATTCTATAAATATGTTATCTATTTTAAAAAATCTATTAGATGTATACAAAAATAATATTATAAGTTGTTATAATATTTATTAAAAATTATAATTATTGTAATATTTGTTAAAAAAATTAATTAAATTTATTCAAGTAGTTGAATGTAAAACATGGATTCATATAAAATTATATAAATATGTACTAAAATATATATATATATATATATATATTCAGTAAGCAACACTTAAAAGTGTTAAAAATATCACCCACTAAATAAAATGTGGGTATTTTATGTGGGAAATTCATTAACCACTATTCTAATTGCGAGAATTCTATCTATGTAATTTTGCCACACTTCACCAACACTTTAAATTGTAAACTATCAACTCCAAATGAATAAACTGTGGAAAAATCATGCAACACTTTTATATGTGGAATGCTTGAGTGTGGGTATTAGAGAGTTTTCTTGTAGTGCGTTTCTTGCAAATAACGAAGAATTTGCTTTACCGCCTGCCAATGGAGTTGTTGTGAGTTGTGCATATGTTGAGACACTTTGTTAACAGAAAAGGAGATATCTGACCTCGTAAAAGCGAGGTATTGCAAACTTCCCACAATGTTGCGATAGAGATACGATTCCAAGAAGTTCTCGGATAGGGGTAGAGGAGTCAAAGGTATAAGACATTGGAGTAGACACAAGTTTCGAACTGGCCATGCCAGATTTCTGCAGAATTTCCTGGATTTGTTTTTATTAGGGAAAGAAGGAATCCAGAAGATGATCGTTTGATTTTGATGCCCAGAAAGTAATGTGTTGGTCCCAAGTCTTTGACATGGAACTGTCAGGCGAGATGGGTGATGAATTTGGATGAGAGCTTAGGGGCGAAGGAGATGACTAGAACATCATCGACATACACAAGGATGAAGACACAATGTTTCCCTAGGCGACGTATGAAAAGCGATGAATCGGCTTGTGAGGGAGTGAACCCCATAGTGACAAGAGTGTCACTGAGCTTAGAAAACCACGCACGAGGGGCTTGTTTGAGCCCGTACAATGATTGATGAAGCTTGCAAGTAAAAGAAGGGTATTGAGGATGAACAAACCCGGGTGGTTGAGCAATGTACACGTCCTCCGCAAGAGTCCCATGAAGAAAGCCATTTTGTATGTCTAGTTGACGAACGAACAATTGGTTCATGGTTGCAAGGGAGAGGAGTAGTCGGATAGTCGAGGGTTTGGCTATGGGGGAGAAGGTTTCGTTGAAGTCCACCCCTTGGATTTGGTGGAAGCCCTTGACAACTAATCGAGCTTTTCGTCTTTCTATAGAGCCATCCGAGTATCGTTTTGTTTTGAAGACCCACTTTACACCAAGAACATTGGACGAATGGTGTGGGGGAACAAGGGTCCAAGTGCCAGTGTTTTGTAGGGCTAGTATTGTACTTAGGTCCAATTGATGTGGCCTTTTTTTGTTTCAATCTCTTTCCGATATTTGTTATAGATTAGTATAGGATTAGGGATGCGAATTTCGTCAAGACATTTCGTTATAACTCATCGAGTGGTACGGTTCATCAACCTCTCTTCCCTCGGTATTATCGAGTGGTACGGCTCGCCATCCTCTCTTCCCTCGGTAATTTGGATCATGATCTTATTCGCTCCTACTTGAAGGAGGAATGTTAAACCCTATCTAGGTGTTGGAACTCCGTTCCATTTGTGGATCCGACTCTTTCATAGCCCCCACCACCCTCAAAATCGTAAATTATATGAAAAGTTTTGACAAGTAATAAAGATAAGTGCTAGTGCACGATAATTAAAATGACCAGGGATGGATTAGTACAATTTGGAAGACCAACCCGGCTCTCGGCTTTTTGACGATCGTCTTTGTAATAACTGTGGTTTTTGAGGATATTTTTGAATTTTTCTCGGATATCCTTTTAACCTTTTTGGTCCGTTTTAACGCTTAATCCAATAATTTTGTTGAAGATTAAATCCTAGAAAATTGTTGGTGATATCCTAAAATCACAAAGAAATGATTTTATGGATCGGTGTGAATTCTAGGATTTTTCAGTGGAAAAAGAATATTTATTGGATAAGCCGTCTTTTTAATTATGTACCGGAAGGGATTTAAAATACGAAACGGAAGCCTTAAAAATTGAAGGTAGCAAGATAAAATCATGGAAAATTGATTTTATTGGTTTACATAATTTACGGGACGTTTTTCGTTTAGTAAGTTTTTCCACCCGAGGTACAAAATTTTACCGCTTTAACGCGAGTCCCGTTTCGAGACGGGAAATTCTTATCTTTATCCTCTTTGCCTTAGTATGTAAGGAACTAAAGAGATAGAGAGGGGGCTCGTGCTTTCTCAAGACATATCTTCTTCTGCCTCGTCAAAGTTGAACGAGAGAGAATTAGACGGACAACGGTCTCGGGAGAAAGCTTCTTCACCGCCGGCCGCCTTCTCTGCCCCATCCGTCCACCATAGCTCCTCCACCTCTTCTTCTTCTTCCTTTTGATTGTTGGATGTTGCTGCTGCTGTAAAACCAGCAAGAGGAGTTCGAGAATCATGGCGGGACGACGACGGTCTCGGGAGAGGAAAGGATTCACCGCCGGTTCTCTTCTTTGCCTTACGTATGACGCCGCCGGCGACCACCGGTCCCTCCGACCACCACCCACCAAGAGGGCTACTCTCGAGCAATGCCCATCCACCCTCGGGCTCGGGGATCGAGCCATTATCGAGCCACACGAGCCATGGGTTCGAGTGAAGGTATATACGATCGAAATTAATTAGCGGATTGATTGCGGAGCCACCGTAAGGGCTTTTGGTTCCGCTTTGCTAATTAAATTTATGGTTTTTATAATCTTGACCTTGATACGGTCCCACATGTTCAAACCGCTCATGAAACGAACATCCGGATCTTCCGTTATAGCGAATACAAGTTTTGGTTACCGATTGGCAGGTAAAGGACTTCGGTTAATTACTCGGGATTCGTTGTTAATCCGTTTGATCCGAAATTTGGTAATCTTTAAGAAATGTTGTTGATGAACAATTTTTATTTAGAAAATTGTTTCAAAAGTGAAGCGGATAATTAGTTATAATTCCGCCAAGATGGCTCCTTAAAGCATGATAACTAAGGATTTATTATATATCGATATTCGGAAATTAAATCGTTTATCGATTACGAAGTTGTAGAAGCTGAGTATACAACTAAAAAGTGTTTTCTGTGAGCTCGTTGTTGAGAAATCCTTTTGTTATATTTGTCAGAGGGATGATACAGATTACTGTTGGAATTGCTAAGGACGTCGAGCACACCTTCTTATATTTGTCAGAGGGATGATACAAATTACTGTTGGAATTGCTAAGGACGTCGAGCACGCCTTCTAAGGCAAGTGGACAATTTTCTCTTGTGTTATTGTTATTAAATGAGGAATTGGATCCCATTTAATATTTGCGTCGGGAACAACTTGTATGATTAATAAAATATGATAGGTCGTTATATTTGTTAGAAATAATGACCATGCTATTTATTCAGTTTCGCGATAGAACTGGATTTAGGTCCGTTATGTGTGACCTTGTATGTTGTCTCATGCTGAGACATTATTGTGAAGTAAATTAGTTTTCAGGGGTAGGAGCCGAGTCTCCGATGACCTCTTTATAACACAGTCTATGTTGGTAGGTTTAGCTTGTTACTATCATATCCCAACATTCGGGTCATGACTCATACCTCACTCAATGCTGGAGGAGGTGTTATGCACTCTAGCTAAGTGCAATTAGTACTAGTTGTTCGTCAATGTTCATGGATGAAATAAGCCCTCTCATCTTGACGTCACATGTACATATGGATTCTCGACGGTTTCAGTCGATTAAAAGTTACCAACATGTTTGTGAAAAGTTTTGTAAGTAATAAAGATAAGTGCGTTAGGCACATTAATGTACCCGAATGGTTAGTCTATTCAATAACCATTCTTACTCTCGGTTATGAATGATTCTTAATCAAACTTTGATTAAGTCAATCTGATTAGTCGATGGAGACTTTTCAAGATGTTATGTGATTGATATGAATTCCCAACAATTGTTTATGCTTCTTAAAAGAAACCACAAGCGGTGGTGTTCTCTCTTTGATTATGCGAGTCTTCTTCTTATCCTCTATAAGACTGCTAAATGTTGGATCATGATCCAAGTCTATTCGGATTTGGATGCCAATATGTTTAGTTACAACCATAAGAACCAAGTTAGATTCTCCGCTTGCTAGTCTATCATTAGACTAACCCGTCCATCTTCTTTTCTTTTATATGGTCGGCTGGTGTCCACCGTTGTATACGATACATCAGGTTCTTCTTAGAAGTTGATTCAAGAGGCGGATTCAGATGTTTGAAGCTCCAGAAGTTGAAGAAAGGTTTTCAATGGTTATACTTGAGTGAAGATCATGGTTGAACTACTTCAAAGTGAAGCTGAGTTTCAGAAATAAGAGCTTATGGAAGACTGGATGAAGATTTTGTTTAAATAGAAGATTGTGCTATTTATTTAATCTTTTTGGATTAAGGTTTGTATAAGACCAATTGTATTTATTCCGCTGTAATGTTTGTTTTAGTTTGTTCAGTCAGTTTAAAGCCTTGGGTAGCTTCGGTTTAGTCTTAATTTAGGTTACTGGCGGTAATACCTCCAGGGTAGGAAGGGGGTGTTACAGAAGTGGTATCAGAGCTAAAAGTTCCTAAGTCTTGCTTAAGACTTTCATCTTCCATATATAATTATGGAGAATTCTATATTGGTGTTGTCTAAGAACCATTTACGGAAAGTGGTTAAGATTGAAGGTCAGACTCGTGAAAGAGATAGAAAGAGGAAAGGGAATTGGAGAACATGAGGTAATAAGTTTGTAATGGTTTATATGGAAAAAGGTCCTATAGTGGACATTTGATTCCCTGGAGATGGGAATGGATTCCGAGAAGGATCCAAAGTAAGATTAGGTGAAGATTCCTAAAGTTGAACCGGTTCTAGACCAAGTTCTCAATGAATTCCTATTTTTCTTGAGAGTCTGAATTAGGTGTACCCTCATCTTTCCCCCATGTTATTAGGAAACTTCTTGTGAAATTTTGAAGTTAAATATTGTACTCCATAAAGACTTTCTAGTTTGAAGGTTTCCTACGTTAAGCTCATATGATGGAAGATTTCAAGTTATGAATGTCGTTTAAAAAGGTCATGATTCAAAGGTATGTGAAAGAAATTGTTAATTTCTTCTCTTGATATGTGAAAATTCAAGTGTTGTCTTTAAAAAGGAATTTTCAAAGTGAGTTTGTTTGACTTTGAAGTCATAAGTGTAAGAGTTTCAAGAGTATATTCTTATAGGAATTTCTAAATTTTGAAATTCGAGTATCAATAGAAGTTTGGAGTTGGAACCTCTATTTCTCAATGGTAAGATTTGGTGAATATTATGAGCCTTGAGTGATTCTAAAAAGATCAGTATGGATCATGAAGTGATGTAAAAGAATCCTGAAAAGAAAAGGATTGTCTTTGGAAACTTTCTTCAACAACTGTGTTTGTGACTTTATGGTATAGAATCATGGATATTCTGTACTTTTCTTTGCCCAGTGGGAAGTTAAAGAGCTTTGAAGTGCTTAAGTGTTGGATCGATTGAATTGTTAAACTATTAGAAGATGCAGTTCAATTTTGAATCTGAGAGTATTCGAACTCGAATGTTTACATATGTTGTTATCCTTTGAGTTAAGAGGATTGAGAATTCTGAATGGAATGTGAATTTCTTATGGTTATAGTAAGAAAGAAAGGAAGAATGCTGGTTTAGTTTAAGTTGTGAACAAGTGGTCAATCATCACAGTTGTTGTGAATAAGGTTGATTGGTTAAAAAGGATTGAACAAGAAGAAGTTCATCGATGATGTGTTTATGTTGAATTAACTACTAGTGCAAGTGTTAATTGATGACACTGAGTTGTTGATATCCTGATGATTAACCTATGTGACAACGTTATGGGAATTTCGTTGTATGATACCTAGCTTGGGATAATGAGAAGAGACTTGAGGTCTATAATTGACTAGTAATGGAATCGTCATTGAGATCTTCTAAAGTGCCAAAGGTATTGGCTTATGTTTCTTTAAGGATGGAAATGATAAAGTTCAGTTTTGAGAAGATCATTCAAGGAATGATTTTGGCATGGTTGCCTTTGATATTTTAATCGGTTGAGAGAAAAATATCAATCATTCAATATTGTGGTTAATAAGGCTTAGACCTTATCGCTGAAAAATAATTTCAGTTGTGTAGGATTTTGCAGATTTTATATCAGTCAAACCTAATGTCTAAGGTGGTATTGGTGAGACTGTTAAGCTGTCGACAAGTTTCCTAACCATAAGCTCTTCCTTTGCAATGTGGTTTGATGTTAAGTTAATGAAAAGGTACATGTATTCTTCTTATGGTTAAGCAAGAAGACAAGGGAATGATGGAGAAGTTTAGTTGGTTCACCAATGTTGAGTTGAGAAAGGTTTAAGAATACCTTGTTTGGTCATGTGCATTCTTCTGCTAAAAGAGATTGGAAATTAAAGGAATTTCCTTATATGTAGAGAGATATAAGGATTGAATCTTTTGAACTAGATGCATAGTTTGAAAGTTCATTTTTTTTATATCGAGAAGATTAAGTTATAAGAGGATTGAAAGTCCTTAAACTCATTAGAAGAGTTTGATAGTTTACTTTTGGATATCAGAATTTATATGAAGATTCACTTGCAGAAGGTTCGTTGTCTTATTAATGGATGAACTCAAGTATTGAATTCTGTCAATGGATCATATTTGCATAACTTTAAAGTAGTATGTCAAGGGAGACATACAAGTTGAGAACGACCTTCGAACAATCTTCCATGGATAAGAAGTGGTTGAAACCACATTTTTCCTAAGGTTTGCAAGTAAGTGGATTGGAGTGATCAACTCTTTTATTGAACCTGTGAAGTTAAGTTGGGCTAGGACCAAGTTAAATCAGGCAGAGATTACTCAATGTTATGGACTATAGAAAAGTCTAGCAGTATGTCTAATTAAGAAAAGATCAAGGTATGTCACCAGGAACTACCTTGAAGAAAAGAAGTGTTATACTTCAAAAAGGGAAGTGATATGTTTAGAAACGAATTAGTTGTCTTTGCTCCTTTGAGACTCATCTTTGATTCTGAGAAAATTTCAAATATGAAATTTTAAGGCAATGTTAGTGGTTAAAACGATTTGAGAGTAAATGTTTTTACGGTTTTCATGGTGGTGAGTAAGAATGTGATTTGTCTTCCATCTTGATCACATGGTAAGGCAAGATTACATGTCTTATTCCTATGAGAATGCAGTAAAGGATTATGTTTATTTATCTCCCCATCCTGATCACATGGTGGAATAAGATCACATAATTCCTTGGGTTTTAAAGAATAGTTTCTAGTATGATTTGACAATCATATAAGTTTTGCAATTATATGAGTTTTGCAAGTGTAGTTGGTTGAGATGAAAAGATGCAAGCTTTCTTTTGCATTATAGCAATTGCTATAACTAGGACCTTGTAAAACTCTTTTGAGTTAGTACATCCTTGGTATCCTATACCGTTTAAGGAGTATAGTCAAACTTCCCAAAATAGTTCGATAATAAGTAAAGAAATTGGTAAGATTCTTTACAAATCTGTGTTGGTCTCTGAAGAGCATGGAGTAACTCCGTACTTCTCTAAAAGTTTGGGATTGTTTTCAGTCAACGATTATTGGAATTCTCTAAGCAGTTTGCTAGTAGTTCATCTTGGTTGACGTCATTACCTAAGAAAGTCATTGCCTTTTTAGCGGAATTGTCCTTGAAAGTAAGTTGATATGGACTCCTGGAATGGAACCCTTTCTAAGGAATGATATTGTAGTAATCCTTTCTTTGGAATAAAGGATGTACTAGTAATTTCTCCATTAGTTGTTATTTGTTTTCATAGTATCTTGAAAACTTAAATCTCTCTGAGATAAGATACTCAAGTGAGGACTTTAAGCAGAACTCCAATGGGTCTGGAGTCTGGATATGTGAATTAGTATTGATATTCAATCTCAGCATGATAAGTTGTTGGATATAGAGAATGGACACGTGAGGATATGTTTTTAATCCTACGAGTTAGGTTACTCAACAAGTCAGAATGTTAAATGAAGTCTAAACAGTTCTTTGATGAAAAAGATTGAAAATTGTCAATGGAGACAATTTTGTTGGAAATTATTGGACTAAAGGTATTATTGTCCAATATGTTGGTATAGTAATGCGTAAGAGTGTAGTTTGAAGTAGTTGAGAGAAATAACTACTTTTGGATGTCAGTATGCCCAAGCTGAGTTTTGGTTGAGAAAAGGATGTAAGGGATTGACAAGATAGGTTATTGTCTTGTCATGTGTTGGATAAATCTCATATTTTTGGTTAAAGTAATACTGAGATTTTATCCCAAGAAAGGAAATTGAGTAAGGATTTCAAGTAATCCTTTTAAGGAAAATAATTTGAGAAGGACTAAAAGTTTGGTTTGGATGACAACAAGGTTGTGTGAATGCCCTAGGATTTTATTTAAAATCTGATGACCAGATCAAGGAAAAGTATTATGGGAATGTAATATTATTTAAGATCAATGGAGAAGATCAAGAAGGTAAGACCCGGGATTTGTTATTCAAGATTATGGATTGCTTGGTTTCAAAACTGTTCCTGAGTATCTGTTGTTGATGAGCTTTGAAAGCTTATTGCAAAGGAAGCATAGTTATTTGCTTAATTGGTTCATCCTGGAACAAGTAAATGTATAAGGTTTTTAAGATAAAACTTTTGATGGATTGACATGAAGCGAAATGTCACCAAATTCGTTTTGATATGCTTGGGTTGTCTGGAATTCCTGATTGAGCATAGAAGACCAGATAGAATGTTATAGTCTCTTCCTGTTTCAGAATGGAAGTGGGAAGATGTTACAATGGATTCTTGTCATTAGTCGTTCAAGACTTAATGAAAGAAGGATGCAATATGGAGGTTGTTAAGAAACTCACCTAGAGTGTTCTTTTTAATGCATTTAAGATGACTTAAAGAGTACATAAGTTAGCTGAGGTGTTCATGCATGAAGTTTTTGATCTTCATAAAACTCCAAAGACTTTTGTCTCTGATTGAGATAGGTGGTTCATGTCAAAGTTTTGAAAGAAGTAACATCAAGCTTCGTGGAGTGAATTGAATTTTAGCGCAAGCTTCCTTCATCGAAGTGATGAACAATGCAAAGAAACAAATTCAAACTCCCGAGGACATGTATTCTGGATTCCACACGAGTTGGAATGGCAGCTTGAGTTTGAGTGATTTCACATACAAGAATTTTGAGTTCATGATAAAGAAAATGACTCTTTTTGAGGCTTGGTAAGGTTGGAAGTGTTGGTTGTCAATTTGTTGGAATGATAATGGTGACAAGGTTCTTCATGGGCCAGATTTGGCCAAGAGAACAACAGCTGATATCGCACTAACACGATTAAAGGTGCTAACTCCTCAAAAGCGACAACAGTTGTGTGTGGTGCTGAAACGAGAGCATGTTAAGTTCATTGTAAAGAACAACATTTTTGTTCTAATATTCGCCTTGAAAGGCATATTCCGCTGGGGAATGCGAGGCAACGTAAATGCTCGCTATGTTGAATCTGTTGAAATACTGAAAAGAACTGGTAAGTTTATTTATCGGTTAAGATTGCCACCTTCAGTGCATTCTATCCGTGGATAAGAGAAAATGCTAGTTTGGTTACCTTGGCCTATAAATGGAGGTAAAGAAAAGACTGGAGAAACTAGACGGGAAATGTAGGGTCATTTTCCAAAGTTAATGAACGTTGTAAAGAAGAAGTTTGGTAACTAAGCAATGGTTGATTGTGCTTGGTGCAGAAGTAACAGTATGTTTTTTTAAGGGGGTACTACAAACTTCTGTATAGGTTTGTAGTGGTTGTGTGTGTGTGTTTGTGCTATCCTTCGTTGTGATCTGAGTTCTCCTTGGTTTCGTGGACGAAACCATTTTTAGGGGGTACTAATGTAATAACTGCGGTTTTTTAGGATATTTTTGAATTTTTCTCGGATATCCTTTTAACCTTTTTGGTCCGTTTTAACGCTTAATCCAATAATTTTGTTGAAGATTAAATCCTAGAAAATTGTTGGTGATATCCTAAAATCACAAAGAAATGATTTTATGGATCGGTGTGAATTCTAGGATTTTTCAATGGAAAAAGAATATTTATTGGATAAGCCGTCTTTTTAATTATGTACCGGAAGGGATTTAAAATACGAAACGGAAGCCTTAAAAATTGAAGGTAGCAAGATAAAATCATGGAAAATTGATTTTATTGGTTTACATAATTTACGGGACGTTTTTCGTTTAGTAAGTTTTTCCACCCGAGGTACAAAATTTTACCGCTTTAACGCGAGTCCCGTTTCGAGACGGGAAATTCTTATCTTTATGCTCTTTGCCTTAGTATGTAAGGAACTAAATAGATAGAGAGGGGGCTCGTGCTTTCTCAAGACATATCTTCTTCTGCCTCGTCAAAGTTGAACGAGAGAGAATTAGACGGACAACGGTCTCGGGAGAAAGCTTCTTCACCGCCGGCCGCCTTCTCTGCCCCATCCGTCCACCATAGCTCCTCCACCTCTTCTTCTTCTTCCTTTTGATTGTTGGATGTTGCTGCTGCTGTAAAACCAGCAAGAGGAGTTCGAGAATCATGGCGGGACGACGACGATCTCGGGAGAGGAAAGGATTCACCGCCGGTTCTCTTCTTTGCCTTACGTATGACGCCGCCGGCGACCACCGGTCCCTCCGACCACCACCCACCAAGAGGGCTACTCTCGAGCAACGCCCAGCCACCCTTGGGCTCGGGGATCGAGCCATGATCGAGCCACACGAGCCATGGGTTCGAGTGAAGGTATATACGATCGAAATTAATTAGCGGATTGATTGCGGAGCCACCGTAAGGGCTTTTGGTTCCGCTTTGCTAATTAAATTTATGGTTTTTATAATCTTGACCTTGATACGGTCCCACATGTTCAAACCGCTCATGAAACGAACATCCGGATCTTCCGTTATAGCGAATACAAGTTTTGGTTACCGATTGGCAGGTAAAGGACTTCGGTTAATTACTCGGGATTCGTTGTTAATCCGTTTGATCCGAAATTTGGTAATCTTTAAGAAATGTTGTTGATGAACAATTTTTATTTAGAAAATTGTTTCAAAAGTGAAGCGGATAATTAGTTATAATTCCGCCAAGATGGCTCCTTAAAGCATGATAACTAAGGATTTATTATATATCGATATTCGGAAATTAAATCGTTTATCGATTAGGAAGTTGTAGAAGCTGAGTATACAACTAAGAAGTGTTTTCTGTGAGCTCGTTGTTGAGAAATCTTTTTGTTATATTTGTCAGAGGGATGATACAGATTACTGTTGGAATTGCTAAGGACGTCGAGCACGCCTTCTAAGGCAAGTGGATGATTCTCTCTTGTGTTATTGTTATTAAATGAGGAATTGGATGCCATTTAATATTTGCGTCGGGAACAACTTGCATGATTAATAAAATATGATAGGTCGTTATATTTGTTAGAAATAATGACCATGCTATTTATTCAGTTTCGCGATAGAACTGGATTTAGGTCCGTTATGTGTGACCTTGTATGTTGTCTCATGCTGAGACATTATTGTGAAGTAAATTAGTTTTCAGGGGTAGGAGCCGAGTCTCCGATGACCTCTTTATAACACAGTCTATGTTGGGAGGTTTAGCTCGTTACTATCATATCCCAACATTCGGGTCATGACTCATACCTCACTCAATGCTGGAGGAGGTGTTATGCACTCTAGCTAAGTGCAATTAGTACTAGTTGTTCGTCAATGATCATGGATGAAATAAGCCCTCTCATCTTGACGTCACATGTACATATGGATTCTCGACGGTTTCAGTCGATTAAAAGTTACCAACATGTTTGTGAAAAGTTCTGAAAGTAATAAAGATAAGTGCGTTAGGCACATTAATGTACCCGAATGGTTAGTCTATTCAATAACCATTCTTACTCCCGGTTATGAATGATTCTTAATCAAACTTTGATTAAGTCAATCTGATTAGTCGATGGAGACCTTTCAAGATGTTATGTGATTGATATGAATTCCCAACAATTGTTTATGCTTTTTAAAAGAAACCACAAGCGGTGGTGTTCTCTCTCTTGATTATGCGAGTCTTCTTCTTATCCTCTATAAGACTGCTAACTGTTGGATCATGATCCGAGTCTATTCGGATTTGGATGCCAATATGTTTAGTTACAACCATAAGAACCAAGTTAGATTCTCCGCTTGCTAGTCTATCATTAGACTAACCCGTCCATCTTCTTTTCTTTTATATGGTCGGCTGGTGTCCACCGTTGTATACGATACATCAGGTTCTTCTTAGAAGTTGATTCAAGAGGCGGATTCAGATGTTTGAAGCTCCAGAAGTTGAAGAAAGGTTTTCAATGGTTATACTTGAGTGAAGATCATGGTTGAACTACTTCAAAGTGAAGCTGAGTTTCAGAAATAAGAGCTTATGGAAGACTGGATGAAGATTTTGTTTAAATAGAAGGTTGTGCTATTTATTTAATCTTTTTGGATTAAGGTTTGTATAAGACCAATTGTATTTATTCCGCTGTAATGTTTGTTTTAGTTTGTTCAGTCAGTTTAAAGCCTTGGGTAGCTTCGGTTTAGTCTTATTCCGCTGTAATCTTTTTGAGTTGTCTTAGGGAAATATACTTGTATTTTCAATATGTCTTTTCAATATGTCTTTTCAACCCTTTTATAATATAGGCTTTATTTTCCGCTACTACATTCTTTGTAAAACAACTAACATTGTAATGAAAATTCCGTTTTTTGTTCCTTCTCCTTTAAAATTGTTTAATTATATAATTTAAAGCCTTGGGTGACTTTGGACGGGAAAAATCTGAGGTCACTGACGGTAATACCCATTGTTGTAAAATAGGGGTGTTACAATCAATTTTTTAATTAATGCTATAACGTCGTTGTGGAATCCCAAAACGACATTTATTTGATAAAAATGTTAACTTCGGGTGTGTTGAATATCGAAAACAATAGAACATAGCTAAAACAAGTTTGCGATTAAAGGGGCGAAGAGTGTTATTACGATGGATTCAAAGCTTAACGCCTTCACACCAACAACCTTATTTAATTATACCCCCACCGTAATTAATTTTTGCGTCCGTTGGTGCTTACACTTATTGTTTGATGGTTGGGGCAAGTATGGTGAATGCCTCCTCTTCTTTAATTATTTTCATAGCTCAAGTTTGAATTTAGTTAATAAAATATAATAGTGCTTTAGTATAAAGTTGTATTAATCGTGTGTGTTGCCATGTTGGATTGATATGTTTGGCAATATGACATTATTTATGTTTAGAGCGGAGCGGGGGTGGTTTAGTCGAGAGAAGGCTCCCTCGTTTTGTTACTTGACCCAAATATAAATAAGGAGTCTTTCCGTTATTTCAGTATGTTCTTTTCAAAATATAATAAAATAGTAATTTGTGGTATATAATTAAATTCATCCCCAACTACTTATGAATTTAAATGAATTAAGGAAAACCTAACATACTCTTCATGTTTTTGCTTCTTCCAAGTTACTAATTTCGAAACCCCACGAAGCCAGCTCCGGTAGCCAAATTCTATTTTTTGGAGCTAAAAATTCAGTGTACATTTTATTCAAATATCTCACATTTGATCTTGGTAAAGTCACTTCGTTACATGTCTACAATACTAGTAATTAGGCCGCGCGTTGCGCAGCGATTATAAGACGGAGACTTCATTAGTGTAGAGATATGGAAATGGTATTTTCATAAATTTATTTAAAGGGGCATGGTTTTTTTGGAAAAGAAATATGGAAATGGCATTTACGTAAATTTCTTTAATGGGGTATGTTTTTTTTGGTATTAAATTACTTGACTTCACGTCATCCAATGTATTAAAACTTTTTTTATTACGTATACGAGCTTTCTTCACAACTAAGAAACAAACTTATCCGAGCTTGCTTACAAGCGAAGTAACTTGGACACGTTTTTCGAGACATGATAAAATTATCCGTTCACATCCAAATATCACATAAGTCGATCAAGCTTTTTCAAAAATATATATCCCGAGATTACTTAAAAGCTAAGCAAAACCTTTTGGTATTAATTTAAGTGACTTCACGCCATCCAATGTCCTAAAACTTGTTTTATTAAGTATACGAGCTTTTTTAACAACTAAGAAACAAACTTATCTGAGCTTGCTTACGAGCGAAGTAACTTGGACACGTTTTTCGAGACATGTCAAGATTACCCGTTCACATCCAAATATCACATAAGTCGATCACGCTTTTCCAAGAATATATATCCCGAGAATACTTAAGAGCTAAGCAATACCGACACGAATTTTGAGGAACATTAAAACAACAAAAATATTATTGAGGGATCGGATTTTGCACGAATTTCGAGGAACATTAAAATAACAAAATTACTATTGAGAAATAATGAATTAATAACAGCCGCACGATAGTATTCATGAAATTGGATGGTCGTGATTAAAAGTTATGAATTAATAACAGCCGCACGATAGTTTTAGCAAAATCATCTCAATTTTATAAAAATGGACGGCCCTGATACATACGTAAAATCATCTCAATCTTATAAAAATGGACAGCCCTGATACAAAGTTACGTATGCTTTTATATTAGTATAGATATAGATATAGATATAGATAAGGTCCACGGAATAAATTAATTAAATATGAACATTCCCTATCACATCTGGATAAAAAAAATATATCGATGTAAATGTATCAAAAAAAATTAACTACGTACTTTTGATAGTGATGTTTACTATCAATGTTCTAAAAAAAAGATTACTTAGAACCAAAATCCCCTAAAACCTCTCTCCCCGACCTTCGACTTTTTCCCCAAAATTCGAAACCTTAGAACCAAAATCCTTGCCCCTTTCAATGCAATCGTCAAATTAATTGCTGGTTTTGTGGCACCTTAATGTTTAAGTGAAACCAGAGAATGCTTTCTAAAGAAACCTACCCCCCGACCCCAAGAACAATTAGCCCCAAATCCCATATCTCAAACCCTAGATTGTTCAATCCAGATTTTCAAGATGAAATATGGCGTAAGAAACTCGATCAATCTAGACCTAATGATGGTCCTCGCTCGAGAAGGGTTGTAGCGCCTCGAAATTGGGTGTGGAGCGTCGTGTCTGCCTCCTCCGATGTTGGCAAAGGCCCATCGTTTCCGGCTGTTTTCGATGACGGCGAGATTCGAAATCCGGTGACTTTAACCCCTAGAAACTCATCAAAGAATTGGTGGATTGGGAAGATCCTTCGAGAGAGGAGCCATGTGGATTTTCTCCAGTTCAAAGTCCCTCTGCAGCGCAAGGAGCCTATGTTAGCGAGCCTAGCTCCGCCGCCGTCCTCCGCCGCCGCCGTCGGCTTCGCCCAGACTACTATCGCCTAAGCTTCCGTCGTCAGCGTGTCGCCATCCTCCCTCAGATCCTGTCGGCTTCGTCGTCCATCTCGGTTGCAAAATCAGAAAAAGGGAAAAAAAATGGAAACTAGGTCCTTGGGTTGCAAGCCTTAAAAATAAAATAATAATAAAATAAGTTGGAATTTACGCTTGGGCCGCAAGCGTAAGTGTGGGGAATTAAAGAGGAAAAATAAAATTTTATTAGGTTTTTTTTTGCTTTGCCAGTGGTGCTTTGTGTGGAGCAGGATGGCTCGGGCTTTCGCGTAGTACATACGGCTTAAAGAGGTGGAACTGAATTTAGATTTGGACCGAGTTGTTTTGGGTTAGGTCGTTTGGTGCCTTGTGGCTTCTGAAGATCCTTCATCCCGGTGGAGGGAATGTCAGTTGTCCAGTTCGCACAACCCTCGATGGGTTACCTTTTGCCCGCATCGCTATTATTTAGTGCTTTACTCACCCTGATCCCAAATTCTCCCTTGTTCTTTCTCTTTGATGTGTGTACTCGTTTTAGTCATCTTTGCTTTTGTTGTGTGCTTCTTGTTTGTTGCACTTAGCCATTCTTGGCTGCCGTGTTTTTTACGGCCTCTCGGTTCACCAAGCCTGTTTTGTGCCCGAATTCTTACCTTATCAAAAAATTTTTTTTCTAAAAAAACACTAGGCGGAGAGGGACCGCTTAACGTTTAGGCGGCTTAAACGGGCATCTAGACGGACTAGACGGTCTTTTAGACGAGATGGAAGGCTAGGCTGGTTAACACATTCTAGCGCCTAGACGAGACCTAAACAGACCTAGGCGTGGATTTTTAGAACAATATTCGATAAATTGTTTATGCATCAATTTTTTTAGAGTAGGAAAGAATTAGGCTGACAATTGTCAACCTATAGCATCCTTACGGATGAGGACTTGAAGTCCTGAGTGTGTCTGAATTTGACGAGCACTACAATTATGGCGCAGTCTCGTAATCAAATCAACAGCCTTATTGCAATCACGAGGTACATGTTCGAATCTAACAACCTCGAGCGACTGCAGCAAACCTAGTGTGTCCGAAATGAGCATTTCAATTTGCCAAGGACATGATTTACTTCCTTTTAGCGCGTTTATGACAATTAGACTGTCTCCTTCAATCGTAACCTTAGCCAGATTCCTTTTCTTGGCCTCACATACTGCCTCATACATTCCTATAGCTTCTGCTTGGATTACGCTCCATTGATCATTTGCAAAAGCATTTAGCGCAATAGTTTGTCCTTTATGATCCCTAATAATATATCCTGCCGTTGATAGACCATTCTGTTTTTTTGATCCGTCAAAATTAAGCTTTACAAATCCATTGTCTGGTTTCTGCCACTTCTTAGTCTTCTTCCTGGATACAGTTTGTATTATCTTGGCATTATTTTCAATAGCATGTATATCATGTACTTGTCTCCGCCTTGTTATTTGTGTTATAATGAATTCTTCTATGGTTCTTCTTGATCCATCCAATGGCTGATTAAATGTCGTTTTGTTTCTGTAGTACCATATGCTCCATCAGGCTATAATTAATTCATTAAATTTACGAGAATTCATTGAGTCTTTTAACTTCTTTAAAATTTATGTCACGCATTGCACATTTTCTAGACCATTTGTTAAGGCATCTATAAATTTATGATCCACTCTATTCAATGTTTGTAATGTGTAAGGACATTCCATTAGCATGTGCTTAGCTGTTTCAAATGAGGATGAACATAACGGACATTCAGGAGTTACAGCCACATGGCGTTGAATCAATACATCTTTGGTCGGCAATCCATCCGAACATATTTTCCAAAGAAATAATTTACATTTTGGGCTTATGTCTAATTTCCATATCCATTCAAAACCACAATCCCGTATTTGTTGCTCGTGTTATACGAAAGAAGTAGCAAAGTGGGTAGAAAACCAACCGTTCTTGCTTGGGAACCAATATAGCCCATTTCTGATTTGATTTTTCGGTATTAATATTGATGTAATCCTTTGTACCCATTCACGCGGTAACAATCGATATAATTCATGTTCTTTCCACCGTCCGTCAGTGTTTATGCATCAATTTGACATCCAAAGAAAAACTAAAAATACAATCAGTTATTATTTTTTTGATGCAGCTTAAAATACAACGTTTAGGCAATTAATCGTTGAGAGAAAAAAAAAAACATAAAAAAAAGTCACAAAAGATTGATATAAATCAAAATCATAGTGTAGTAAAAATGGAAAAGCCATATCGAGTGGTTGAACTCTTTCTCTGGCTCTCGGAGATGGGAGTGGAGACGAAACGGCCGCCATTTCATACGAATACAGAGGCCAAATGGCGTTGCAAGATGCCGACGTCGGTGTCAATTCCGGCGAAATTTGAGTTCATGCCTATAGCGAGGCCCCTGAAAATGAAATCACCGTCGTGTATTTGTAACGGCGGCCACCAGTATCACCGCCTGCCAATATCATCGCCACCGTCTTCTGCTTATCCATCGGCGGATTTGGGGCTTGTGTGCTTGAAATCATCACCTATGTACACGTCGCTCAAGGACCTGCTCCCTTATTCCCCTCCGGCGCTCATTTCTCCAAAGCTCGCGTCATCAGGTGGCGGCGCGTCGTCGTTCTCCGGCTGCGAGATCTCGATCCGTAACCACCTCGTGAAGCAGGCCGCGTGGGCCTACCTCCAGCCGATGTCCACGTCACCCTCCGCCTCCGGCCCCCGCCTCTGGAGTTACTTCTCCGCCGATTTTGTCCGGCTCTGCAGTTCTTTCATGAAACGCGCGGTGGTTGAATGGGCGGCGCGTGCTTGTAATTGTCTTGTTGACCGGCTTTGGTTAATCCTCTGCAGTTGATTAAGGCGGCGGCGATTCGTTTTTGTAGCAATTTGATTTGTTCGGAAATTGGAACTTTTTGTTTGATTTCTTTTTTTGAGAAGAACTTTTTGTTTGATAGGATGCAACAATTACAAAATCAAAATCCGAAAGAATCCATTTCATTTTCGACGCTATCTTCTGAAATCAAAACTATGATCAATTTTACATTGCAACGGATCAAAAAAGATAGGTTGGCAATTAGGCGGGGCGGCGTGACTGGGCCTAGGGTTGGCATCTTCTGGCCTTAAACCCGATGTATGGGCCTTGTATTGGGCCTGGTCCTGATTTCGGCGTTTCGCTCAGCTTTATTACTTATATTGGGCTGTTAAGAGAGGCCTATAACCTGGGTGCAAGAATATTGTAGCCCAGGAAGAGTAGGACACAAACACCACGGGGCCTACCTCTAGAAGAGGAGTAGTGCAGTGTGTAAAGTGGAAACCGCGTCAAAGAAAAGATGATCAAATAGGATGACGATGGAATCAAACTTAGGGTAGTAGTCCACCCAGTGTGTTTACATTGTACGTGTAAATTAAAGTCTCAAGGGACAGCTGCTTTCTCTTTAACTTTCAACAATCCATCCACACCCACCGCACCCGGACAACTCAATTCTCCCCTTTTCTCACTTTCCACCTCCATTATTCTATATTACATTTTGGAAAATCTTAACCCCGTATAATTTGACTACACTTTTATCTCCATCTTTCGTCATCCGCATGCAACTGGCTGGCATGCATGCCACAATTTCTTTGCATATTAATGTAGTTTTCTAGACTTATGTTACAATGATCCAAGTCCACGTTTGACATTGCTTTATTGTTATAATAAAATATAAAGTACCCATTCATGTCAAATTACCATCACGGATTCACTGAGATAACTAAGTTGCCTCGATTCACTTATTTTGAGACATTCGGCTTTCAGTCAGAAGACTCCGAATATATAAAATTATTAAAATGTCAATTTTCTACATCTACAAACTCCAACCTTCAACGCTAGTGTAAGCTTTTGTCGTTAGTTCTGTTAAGTCAATAAGCAACGTAAAGCTCCACTGGGGTAGATTTATGTGCCCTGCTATTAGAGCAGTCAAAACTAACCGAACCTTCCGACCCGACCCGAACCGTCCGATAATTTTAGGATCAAGATCCGAAAATTTGAACCCGAAACCCGAAATCAACCGAACCCGATAAAATCCGAAACCCGTTGGGTTGACCAATTTAGTATATTTATAGAATTTTTAAAATTTATTTTGAAAATTATAATATATTTTATTATTAAAATAAATGAAAATAATATATTTTAATTAATTATTATTATTTAATTAAAAATTAATTTCAATAATCACAAAAAAGGATATTTTAGACCCGTTGGTCAACCCGACCCGACCGAAAATCCGCTACAACCCGACTCGATTGACCTGTGACCCATAACAAAACCGAACTTGATTTAACCCGAACCTGCCCGACCCGACCCAATTGACATGTCTACCTGATAGCAAGGACTATTATTATATGATAACATCATTTTAAATATATATACAATTGATATAAGGGCTCGATTAGTATTCATATTAGGCTTTCACATATTACTATGGATGAATATTTATATCTAGTACGTGTTTGCTATATCAAGTATCGATCGATATCAAATTGATATCTATTGTTTGTTTATGTTATAGTGATATTAGTTTTTTACAGTATTATTTTAATCTATTACTAATAACTAAAGCCGGAGCAATTTCTGCCACTATATTGCGCCACATCACCTCTTTATTAAAATAATAGTTTTTATAGTTAATTATGTAAAAAAATTTATCTCCAAGTAAACATAAAGATAAAATAATATTTGTAAAAATTTATCTCCAAATAAATATAAAGATAAAATAATATTAGTATATTTTACCAATATAGATAAAAAAGGATATTATATTTATCATATTTGTAAAAGATAAACTAAAAAGATATAAGAAAAAATATGTACATGTGGTCACATATATATCTTTGAAATAAAAATAGCCTTATAAATGATAATATCTTTGAAATATCCATCTATCTCTAACTATATATTAAAGCCGAACCTTTTCGAGCAACCAGAACAATTCTGGCCCCCACCTTATAATTAAAAAATAATTTTGTATTCTTATTATTTATAACTTTTTCTTTTAAATTTTTTAATATCTATCTAATTTTATAAAAACTAATGTTCTAATATATTTAATAAAAAAATTAAAAGAAAGGAAAATAAAACAGAAGATTTTTCTAATATATAATGATAGATTGTTATCATAATAAGGTAGGAAAATATTTTTACTATTAATTTTTTCTATCTAAAACTGACATTACATATTTACACTATATTTTATATTTGGAAAAAATTAATTCGAATTTTAATTAAAAATAAAAAATATTTTATCTTTATCCTCTTATCTATTTATGTAAAATATTAAAAATTTATATCAAATTTAGATAAAAAAAAAGAATAATTTTTTTAAAATATGTATATAATTACTTGCCTAAATTAAATTTTGATAAAGAAATTATATTATCTTTTCCGTAATTTACTTTTTGGATTATTTATGTTAATATAAAATATTTTTTTCTTCAAAAAAATTCTATATTCATTCATATTTTTTTATATTTTTTCTTATTAATTATCTTTTTAACTTCTTATTGAAAAGATTTTTAAAGAATTGAATTTGATTAAAAAAATTATAAGCATTTACATTATTTTTGGCTTTTTAATTATTTTTTAAAACATTTATAAAATTTAATGATTCTAATTAAAATAATTTTTATTTATATTTTTTCATAAATAAATTATCATTAAGCTATCAAACTTATATTGGACTCACCTTAACAACTTTGGTTGTACCTCACATTATATTGGCTCAACTTAATGATTTTTCTAATAAATACGTTATTTTTATTTTTTATATTAAATTAAAATATTATTTATTAAATAAATCAAATATTAAGTCCATATAGTCGTGCACGACACAACGAGTATAACGAGTTAAACCTGGTTATGTAATATTGTCAAGGAAAAAGAACAATGTAGATTATTTTATCTTAATAATGTATGTTTATCTTCAATTTTAAACTTAATAATCTAGATTTCTTATGGAATTTCCAATTTTATCCACTCGCCTTATTTAATATTTTTTTCTATCAATTTTATATGAGATTGGATAAATTTTTATCTATACTCATTATTTTTATCTTTGTTATATAATATATAATAATTTATATATTTTTTTCACATCATAACTATAACCTAAAGCAGAGGTTGAAAAAATTATTAAATGACACATGTCACTTTTAGATTGGACCACATCACCCCCTTTTTTAAAAAATCTAATATGTTATTTTTGGATATGATAAATTCTTATTCATGTTTTTAGAATATAGGATAGAAAATCGCATTATTAAACAATCTTTTATTTTTGGATATGATAGATATGAAAATCATTAGGATAATTTTTTATGCTATCATACAAATTCTAGAATATTTATTTTATCTTATTACTAATCTATTTTTATAAATAAATAAATTATCATGTTTTGGATATTAATTTAATTCATAATACTAATAAAAAAATTATTGTTTTAAATAAACAACTTTTATAGTTTATTGATTTTAAATATTTGTTTAAAATTTATATTTAAGCATTTACATGGTTATTTTTCTCGGATAAAAATATATTTGAAAATATTTTATTATTAATATTTTATTTGAAAAAAACTCGTACAAGGTACGAGAATACATACTAGTATCTCCTAAAACTAGATTTATTAAAGATATTCATCATATCCATGAACACACTTGACGATATCTCTTAATATCGATCAATATCTCATACTCATACACCTTGATATTCATATCAATGCTAAACGATTCCTAATAAAATTATAGAGCACATAAATCCATAAGGGCATTGAGTCGGGCTCGGCTGTGTAATTGTCAAAGGGTGTAAAATGTGGGCAATTGTAGGCCGTAGGATTAAAAAAATGAACGTACAAGATTAAAACAAATGGCTTTAAATGACAATAATGCTTCTTCTGGAGTTGTTTTTCTTACAAAAAAATCTTAGAGCATACTCCCTCCATTTTATAAAAACATGTCTTTTTAATCAAATATAAACATATTAAGGAATAAATATTTTATCCAAATTATCCCTACATCTAGAAAAGTATGTAGTTATAGATTTGAGATCTAATAAGAACAATTCTTATAGTGTAAAATGAGAACAAATATGGGCCATTGGATTAGAGAAATCAAGGGTGTAGATAAAACACACTCCTTTAAGGGGTTTTTTAAATGAAAAGGGTAAAATTGTCATTTGTTCCATAAAAATAGAATTTCTCCTTCTTTCTTCCTCCTTGCTCCTCCCTCCTTCCAACCTCCCCTCACTCACCCATTTTCAATTTGATTTCCTTCTTTCTCCTCTCCATTTGCATGTTTTAATTGAATGTAGTGATCATTTTCGACCACATTTGAGTTATTTTCTTCATGAATCTAGATATTTTTTGTGTTTCATAGAGTTTGAATGTCCAATTTGAGAGTTTTTTGAATTGGTGGTTTTCAATTTAGGTTTTTTTTTATTTAGGGCTTGTTTTACCATAAATTGTATAGATTAGACAATTTTATTGTGTTATTTAATTGATTATCTTGTCATTCCACTAATTTTGTTTGTGATTTCACCATTGTTAGAATCAAGTCGAGTTTGATTATACATGTTTCGTATGAACCGTCACTTGTATTTTCATGAACTGCAAATTAAGATAAAATTTTAATTTTGTTTTTTGGGTTTTGTTACTTTGAGTTGTATGAATTTGTGCATATTTTTGTGTGTTTATATATGTTTTCATTTATTTGAAACTTAAATATTTTGTGATATGATGCAAGAAAGGAAAACCTTCTTGTTCTTACTTATTTAGGTCTTTTTGGTTGATTTTATGAGTACACGCCAAGTGTTTAATAAGTTGTTAGTTTCAATAAAAGCTATTAGCTTTGTAGATTTTACTCTAACCTATGAAGGTTATGTATGTTTTGCATTACAATTTGAAGGATTTGATTAGAAATAGAGGTTGATTTTGTATGCTTGCTTAATTGCCCACCAAGTGTTTGATAAAATGCCTAAACCTTTTTTTTCACCTAAAAATCCAAAATCTTGCTTGATTACTTGAATGTTGGATGAAATTATGGCTATTAGTTGTTTGTTGCACATTCATGGGCTGAATTTTGTTGATAAACCGTAAACCCTTTAGTGAATTCTCTTTTTGTTTTTTTTAAATGAACCGCATTGTGATTTTCAATGAACCTTATAGTGTAATATTATGAACCATAATGACAATATTTGTGAAAAAACGGGTTTTTTTCACATTTTTATTGCCCATTATGTGTTCCATGTTGCTTATAAATAGCTTAATTTTTTTCATTTTTTAATTGTAGGTCGTTCATCAAGTTCCGGTCATCCTAACGTGTCTCATTCGGATAATGATGCTAGTATTGATGGTGTTTCATTAAAGGGTCTTGATAATGATTAGAATGTTGATGGAGTTTCATTGGATGATCATGATGAAGCTAGTGATGCCTACATTTTTCACTTATCATAAGATTGTTCTTATTTCATTCCCAAGATTAAACATTGAAGATCCAGTCCTTTATTTGTCTTTTTAGTAGTTGTTATGTATTTTGGGGATTAAGTTGTCGGTTTTTTATGTTACTTTGTGTTTGACAAAACACTTTGCTACATTGTAATTGCTTTTAAGGTTGTTTTAGACTTCACGTCGAACCCAGTGAGCTAAATGCCTTCTTTACAAATTTTATGCCTTTTCTGTTAAATGAACTGATTATTTAAAATTCATGCACCTTCATGTTGAACACTATGAACTTTCATGTTTAACACTATGAACCTTCATGTCGAACATGATGAACCGCATAATAAATACTTGTAAAACAGATTTCAAAGTCTAAAATACACAATTTAAGTTAACGTGATAGATTATGCCATTTATATCACCGAAAGATCAACATCGAGCAAAAACCATTAGATATTGATTTTATTTGTCAATGAGATGAGATAATGAAATGTTGGCACATGTAAAGTCATTGAAAAAACGTTTAATCCCTTGTGCAAAATGAGCGTATGCTTTTCAGCAAAATGCACCATATGCAACAAGCAATCAATGATCAATCGTTTACATTGTTCTCTCAAAATGGACCATTTCCATTGTGTAGCACCTGTAGCGATTTCCACTACTTCCAATTAACTATTGTAATAACAATGTAATTTAAAATCATAGTTAGTATTCAATTAACCTATAAGTATAAATTAAAATAATAAGTACGATTAAAAATGCATGAACAAAACTTTAATGTACTATAAACCAAAAGAACAAATGCCATGAACCAAAATTACAACTAGTATGATTTAAAAAACATGAACTGTAAGATAAACTATTATGAACCAAACTTTAATGTACTATGAACCAAAAGAACAAATGTCATGAACAAAAATTACAACTAGTATGACTTAAAAGACATGAATTGTAAGATGAACTATTATGAACCAAACTTTAATGTATTATGAACCAAAAGAACAAATGTCATGAACCAAAATTATAACTAGTATGACTTAAAAGACAAGAACTGCAAGATGAACTATTATGAACCCGAGCTTACAAAATCATGAACCGAAATAAATGTTATAATGAACCAAAATATATAAAGCGTTTATAGAATTAGCCTATGTGAGATTTGAACCCACATCTATGTGCACATGCACATTGCTCTACCATTTGAGCTAATAGGTTTTTAAAGAGATAAATAATTTTACACACATGCTAATAGTTCCATTCATATGATTATCACAACATTTCAAATTTGCTAATCTTCAATTATATATATCGAGAGAAAACCACACCTACACAGAAATGAGCCAAAAACTACATTCAGTTAGCAAGCAGTAGGGAGAAAAAGCTATAAATTTCATTTAGTCAAGATCTAATTTATCCTGAAATGGCTAGCAGAAGGGAGTATAAGCTCATATTCCAGCTATTAACGCCAAACTGGGTAACAAATTTATCGTCGGCTCATACAAAACGCCGAATTTCAGAAGCAACACCTGTAATATTATGAACAAAATTATATCCACTAAAATCGTATTCAACCTATAAAATCAAGACATATGCACACACTAATTAATAGATTGAAAGTAGTAGATCTAATAGTTGAGCGACAGAAAATCAATCTCTCAGACCACTCTCAATTCCTCCACTTTCTTAATTGAGAAATAAGAACAAGGCATAAGGCCACAAAACAAGTGAAAAATTGGATCTTTCTCAATTGAAAAATAAGAACCACGGTTGGCATTAATACATAGAAAACAAAATTCAATTGAGAACGAAAAGTTCATACCTATTAATTTTGGAGATGAATTTGTAGACTTTCAGGAGCAGAGAAGATATGAGGTGGTGAATAATTCTCTATCTTGAAATCCATCGTTTCGTCTTATGTGAAAGGGAGATTGGGGGAAGGGTTTGGGAGATAAGAAAGGGTATTTTTGGAATACTTTGGTATTTTTTTCTAAATTACACTCAGTGTCATTCATCAATGAATCAGCCTTTTATTTTTATTTTTGCTAGATCTAATCTCATCCGTCCATGCTCCTCATCCAATGCTCACAATTTGTTCTTAGTTTTCACCCTAAGGGATTTGTACACCGAAACCCTACTCTATATATAGATATAGATAGATAGATATAGAGAATCACGATCAGATGCTTTAAATTGCTACAGTGAAATATGTGAGCAATTTTTAACCGTTTGATCAATATACATATACGGCTACGATTAAAACACGTGTTTAAGTGATTTTAGACATGGAGGGGCATTTTGGTCTTTCATCTATCAAATTAGAACACAACTTACAGGGGTCATCTTCATCCTATTCTACGTGAAAATTTCATTCACTTTTTTTGATTGAATCTTCTCCTTCTTGTTAACTCTTGCTTCTTCCAATTTGGTTCACTTTTTTTTATTGATTTCGGCCCCAATTTGTGTTCTCTTTTCATGGATTTTGATATAGATTTCTTTTGTATGATTTCAAGTTCACATTGGGGTTTTTTTAATTTGGGAGTTTGGTACTTCTATTTACATGTTTTTGTGTGTGTTTGGACTGATTTTTGTTGATTATAATCAAACCTATGAAGATTGTGCATGTTTTGTTTTACAATTTCAAGTTTTTGATTGAAAACAAATGTTAATGATCAATGCACATCTAGCCGCCCACCATGTGTTCGACAAAATGCCCAAATGTTCAACTTAGTGCTTAGATCTTTTTTTACCAATTGTTCATAAATTATGAACCTAGTATACCAAAATTATTAACTAATACCGTTTATGAACTAGAATACATGACACAAGTAACAATTATTGTGAATTAAATTTCATGAACCGTATTAAAATTGTTATGAACCTAATCATATGAAGATATGAACCCACAAAATACGATTTATGTACTAGCTAGATTACGTGACAAAAATAATAAGTATTATGAATTAAATTTCATGAACCTTATTGACTTTTGTTACGAACTTAACTATATAATGAAATGAACCAACAAAATATCATTTATTAATACATGACGCAAAATAGCAAATATTGTGATTTAAATTCTATGAACCTTATTGACATTTGTTATGAACCTAACCATGCAAGGACATGAACCAATATACCAACTTCTATGAAATAAAAGTCATGAACCGTGAGATGCAATATTATGAACATGTGCTATACAAAACATGAACCAAATGAGCAAATATTATGAACCAAAAGACGTGAACCAAAATAACAACTAATATGACTTAAAAGATATGAACCATAACATAAACTATCATGAACCTAAGCATATAAAAACATGAAACAAAAAAAGAACTACAATAAACCAAAAGACATAAATCATACAAAGAGTTAGCTAGCCTATGTGATACTTGAACCCACATCTATGTGCACATGCACATTGCTTTACCATTTGAGCTAATAGGTTACCAAATGACATGATCATTCAAAAAGTTTGATGTCCAAACATTTAAAAATAAAATAAAATTAACCACCAAAATATGTAATGAACATGATGTTTATTATAACGTCCTTCCATATTAGAGGCATGAACCAAAAGAATTATTATGAACCTAGCTTACAAAAACATGAACAGAAAGAACAAGTATCATGAACCAAAAATCACGAAAGAAAAAATACGAAAGAAAATAATAACTAGCATGAACTAAAAAGACATGAACAATAAGTTAAACTTTGATGAACTTAAGGTTATTCAAACATGAACGAAAAGAACAATTGTTATAAACAAAGAAACCTGAAACAAAATTTACGAACCATAAGTAGAAATATTATGAACCTTACCTTAAAAAGTCATGAACCAAAAAAACAAATGATACGAACAAAAAGACATGACCATATCAAGATTTAGCCTATGTGGGATTTGAACCCACATCTATGTGCACATGCATATTGCTCTACCATTTGAGCTAATAGGCTACCAAATATATAATTTGTCAAGTGTCAAATACACATTTCTCATTCACTGATATAACAAGATCTATAGAAACTTACATTGAGATTTCTCCTAAGATGACTTAGTAGACAACTTCAACAATGAACTAAAAAACTTCTATTCACTAACCAATACATGTGAAAATCAGTAAATACTTCTTCTACTTACCAACAACAAAGGACTGAAAATTGGTAATTTGGGGATAATTGGTTTTAGTAAAAAAAATTACATGGCTGAGTTGTTTCTTTGCAATTTAGAGCTTTAACCTAGAAAATTAAACAAACTTGCTATCATAAACTATAAGAATTTGTAGATTGAAAGCAAATTTTTACTAAACCCAAAAAAACAAACCCTAGAAAAATCTAATTCATGCATACCTTTCTTTATATCCTTCTTCATGGATTTGATGAATTGAAATCGACACTTTTGATTGAGTTGGAGTGCAAGAGATCTATCAAGTTCTTGGTAGATTTTCCCCACAAGTTTGGAGACGGTGAGAGATCGTGGTCGCTCAAAGAAGAAGATTGAAGACGGTGAAGATGGTGAGGAGTGCGGGGGCTCTATTTTATTTTGGGTGAAGGGTATTTTTGTCTAGTCAAACAAATTTTACAATAATTACACTCCGTGCCATCAAAACTGATCAACGCCTGTTTTTTTATATTTTTTGCTAAATTCTTTTGTTTTAATCGATCATGACCGTCCATACAAGCAATCTAACGATCGAAAACTGCTCGCATTTTTCACCCTATGAAATTCACCCACCAGAGCGTGACTCTGTAGTTATAATCCTCTTTTAGAAAATTATTAAGACTAATTATTACTCTTATAATTAATAGAATGACAAAACTGTAAAAAAAAAAAGAAAAAATACACTAAAAGAACAAGTTCTGTAAAATAAGAAAAATAGGTTATAAGGACATGTTGTAGGAAACGAAGAGAGTATTCATTAGTTGACATAAAATTATAGTCATCAACTTATAAATATATTTTTTATTATTTTATTGAAAAAAGTATAGAACAAGTGTCAAGTTGTCATATTATACCCAAAATAAATTTTGAACATCATAATAACTAAATAGAAACTAAAATTTTCTCTCTCTGTTGTATTTTTTTTTACAGCGAGCCAAATGCATATGCGGCCCCCTAAACTTGTGTCAAATAGTCACTTCGCCCCCTGAAATTTGACCGTGTTCGATTCATCCCTTACACTTATACTTTGAGACCTATTGAACACCAGATCACTAATGTGGCAAGGCGAGTTCAATTTAAACACAATTGGACTCTTTTTTGGACAAATGACGATGTTCATTTAGCATTTTTTCTTTTCCCTTTTTTTCTATTTTCTTTCTTCTTTTCTTTTCTCTTTTCTTTCTTTTGGCTGAATTTCCATGGATGAGAGTTTAAAGAACACGCATATCGGTTTTGGTTGAATTTCAACCGCCTCCACCAACGCAAATGTCGCCTCCGTGTTGCAACCACTAACATCTTCTCTTCCACCAATGCCTCCCCTCTTCCTCCCATCATCCCTCACATGTGCCCCCAATTGCTCCCTCCTCGAACCCTAACCCTAAAATCTAACTTCTTGTTGTAGCCTGAATCCCAACCCCATCAGAAAATTTTGTCGGATTTGGAGAGAAGAGCATGCGAGAAGAGGAGTTATAGCCAGTGGGTTGTGGAGTGGCATTGTTGAGGTGGAGGCAATGTGTACTCTGGTAAAGATGAGATTTGGGGATAGATAAGGTGGTGCGGATAGTAAATTTGATAAGATAGTAGGAGTGAAATAGTAATTTACAGTTTTCTATTAAAATTATATAACTAAAAACAAAATTTACATGGAAATTATGTGGAACCTAGGTGGCAAAACAATTTTTAATTTCCTCTAAGTGCGTGTGTAAAATATATATGTTATAAAATCTTAGCGACTGTTGGGCCATACGACTTTTGGGTCTAGCTAATTAATTCAGCAAGAAGGAGAAGCTCATTAATCACCAACATTGAAATATGAGGATGACGACGTGCGAAAGATGCGCCGGTAACGGTTCTCGATCTCTTTAAAGTAGGGGCGAGATCTCCGGGATTACTAGTCGGTAAAGGGCAACGGTACTCTGAGCAGAATCGACTATAAAAGATCAGATGAAAGGGAGAAAGCTAAGGGACACACGACCAGAGCTCCAAACCTTCGACCAACGAATTCGTTCCTTGCTCATAGATAGAAATCACACTTGCCATTGTTCTCATTGTGTAAACCCATAGCAACGCAATTACAGTCTAACTTTTTTTATTCTAAATTCGATCATATTCCTTATGTCTTTAATTCATTGATTTATTTGCTATATTTCTATAAGAATCCAACATTATTTATGAAGTTAACGTGTTTAAACTGGTTTTTGGTTAAGGTTCCCTCATTATAGCAGATAACGCGTTTGCCTATTAATTCTGCTCAAAATAACGAACTGATGTTTAATAGGTCTCAAAATACAAGTGCATGGATTTAATAAAACAAGACTAAACTTCAAAAAATTAACTATTTGACACAAATTCAAGTAGCCAAATATATATATTTGGCCTTTTTTTTTTCTAGTTCTCTCTCCATGCTCAATGCATGGACCAATGGTTGTGGGTATACTTTTATCGATCATTTCTTTGCAATTAATTTGATTGCATTTAATTTAATTTGAATCGAATATTTATGTATTTGGTTGATTTCTAGGCTGCAAAAGGGAATAACAGTTAATTATGTCACAATGATTGATTATCTCATCCGGAATCTTGTTTTTTGTCAATGCGATCACACACTATAGGAAGTTTTAAAAACCACACTTTATTAACAGAAAATTCAACTTTAATAGTTCCATTAATCAACTCTCTCTATAGTTTTGTGCGGTTTGCGCCTTTGCGGGAGGTATACTCTCGAATATCGATCACTATTTACTTCTAGTGGAGCTTATGGTTCTCTAGAAATAAGAGAATTTTTGACAACAACAACGGCCAAAAGTGGAATCATGTCGGAAATCTAAACGAGTTTACTTGTAACCAAGTTAAAGAATGAAACTTGCAGGAAATCCTGAAACTAATAACTCTCGCTTTTATATCGCGAGAGTTAGGGAAGGAAGAAAGCTTGCTAAGTGGGAAAAACCCAAGAGGGACTTTGTTAAGTTGAATTTTGATAGTCCAATTTGTTCGGATGGCGTTACCTCTTTCGATTTCATCCTTAGGGAATCTGGTGGTCCCCATCCATTTTGATGAAGGATAGATTGGTCGACTGTCTGTTCTGATCTCCAAGACCATCGCCTTGCGCCAGGGACTTCTCCAGGCCATTCGTCGTGGCATTTCCCGGATCCAAATTGAAGACGAAAATTTGCAGCTGGCCGGTCAGGCCGTTCTAGGCGACTGACGCTGCTCGTGGGAGATTGAGTTATTGCGGTCGGACATCCATTATTTGCTGTCTGATTCCAGGATTGGGGTATCTCTCACATCTTTTGTGAGTGCAATTTTGTGGCAGACTTCATCATTGGTTCGTTTCGATGGATCTTCTCTATCCCGCTTGCAGTTGATTAATCCGGGTTTGCATAGCCTCATCCGACAGGATGCCCTAGGGTGACCACTAGTTTGTTAGTGGCCACCCTAATCTCTTTCCTCATAAAAAAAGAACCGAAAATGACCTATCATTTCTCTCCATTATCGCAAACCAAAAACCAAAAATGACCCATTCTTTCTCCCATTATCACAAACTAAAAACTAAAATGACCCATCATTTTTCTCCATTATCCAAAACCAAAAACCAAAAAAGGACCCATCACTATATTATTTCATAGCAAAAATAAATCTCATTATTTTTTTATTTTTACAAATATTATCAATCTCAAACAATAAAATTTGATCGAAAAACCCTAAAATAACAACATTTGACTATTTTAATTTGGAGGTAAATATACCCAAAATACTCAAAATTCTATGAAACATGTCAAATATAGTTAAAATGGATGTGTATAGATGGAACAAAAAATCTAAAATTATGGTAATTTTTTTAAGTGTAAGAAGCTGAAAATTACAAATCAGAGGGCGACGCGTGGCGTCAGCGTGGAAGAAGCTGTTTGGCTTCTCGATCTGTTGAAATGCATAAAACATGCACATGCCCCTCTATGCTAAACGATGCGTTTGAAATTGAATTGGGGAAAGAAATTGCCAGCTTTTATTTGTGACTCCACACTTTTTATTCCAAGCATCGATGCTTGCTTTTTTTTTTTATCAGGTAAGATTTTAGGGTAGCCAATTCTAAGAAAAAAGGGAAAACCGCCGCCCTAACTGCTCAAACCTGAGACCACTTGCACATGGGCTAAAGGCTCAACCGTTGAGCCATGTACACATGAACATCGATGCTTGCTTTTTCTCCAACTCTTCTCCTATTTTTGAATATAAAATTAATAAAATTTAAGCATCTCTTCCAAAAAGTGTACCCATAAAAATACTCTAAGAATCCCTCACTTGGATGCACCAAAAGGTATGGATAATATATCGTTCTGTAGCCTGTAGGTAATTGAAATTGAACATACAAATCCAAACTTGTGACTTGGAAGGCACACGTTTTTTGCTCTTTCCGTGATACACTTGAAACCTCAGGGCTCAGGTATATACTACAGTACGTACGTAGCTTACTAGCTTGGACATTAGCTTACTGGAGAATATAAAAGTAATTAATTAAATCCATACGTAAAAAGTTGACTTGGGTTTCCACGTAAACATCAAGCAACAACTCAAGACGCGGTCACCGTAGGCTTCTTGGGTACTATAAATACAGGTAGATTCCAAGCAACTAAGCACCAACCCAAAAAATCAAGCTTATCAAGCACTACTCGATCTAATTTCGTAGGAATATATAAGCTAGAGAGCAAACAAGCTCCAGCTCAGTAGGCCATTTAATTTGTTTAATATTATTAGAATTAGCTATCGATCAAAAGAAATGGGTTCCTTGGCATGGAGCTTGGTTTGCCTGATCGCGATGCTGGCTGGATCGACGTCAGCCCAATTGTCGTCGTCGTTCTACTCGAGCACGTGTCCCAATGCCCTCTCCACCATCAAGTCCGCCGTGAGTGCAGCGGTTGCCAAAGAGGCTCGCATGGGCGCCTCCTTGCTCCGCCTCCATTTCCACGATTGCTTTGTCAATGCAAGTCGATCTAATTCTCCTCCTATTCATTAATTTCATCAACTCTTACATATTATTTATTATACATAGTCGTAATACTACTACGTATATAATGCATCAATTAATCATCTTAGTTTGATGAATTAAATAATTGTAGGGATGTGATGCGTCGATTCTGCTTGACGACACCTCGAATTTCACGGGAGAGAAAACCGCGGGACCGAACTCGAACTCGGTGCGTGGGTTTGATGTGGTTGACACAATCAAGACCAACGTAGAGAAGGTTTGCCCCGGAGTTGTGTCTTGTGCTGACATCTTGGCCGTGGCTGCCAGAGACTCGGTGGTTGCGGTAAGTAAATAATACAGTAATTAATTTACACGTACGTACTGAATTTCTGAGTACTACTACTACGTACATCTATATTCAATTCTGAAATAATAAAAAATATGTCGGAATCGGATCTTTATTTGGGCCGGCAAGAACTTTTAATCTGTGTTAATAATGATTATATTTTGCCTAGCTATATAGTCTTCATACATACCAAACTTCTATACAACTACTCATTAAATTATTATGTTGGGCCGGCCTGTCTTGTCACTTCCTAGCTTGGATATGTGCGTGATACATATACCACATGTATTTGTACTTCTCCGTGTCTGAAAATGGCACTAAAATTCTGTAGAAGCTTCCAGTACATACGTATCGTTGAAAACTTGCTAGCTAGTTTCAAATTAAGAATCAAATTAATTAAGGTGTTAGGTTAGACCTGCCGTTAGATGAAAATGCATGCACCATTATAATAATTAATTACATTACCTTTCAAATGAAGTTTAATTATAAATTAATATGACCAGCTGGGAGGGCCCACGTGGACAGTGCAACTGGGGAGAAGAGACTCAACGACAGCGTCTCTGAGCGCAGCCAATTCCAACATCCCCGCGCCCACATTGAACCTGAGCAGTCTCATCACCGCCTTCACCAACAAAGGCTTCACCGCCAAGCAAATGGTGGCCCTCTCAGGCGCTCACACAATAGGGCAGGCGAGGTGCACGACCTTCAGAAGCCGCATCTACAACGAGACCAACATCAACGCGGCCTTCGCCACCTCCCTCAAGGGCAACTGCCCCAGCTCGGGCGGGGATAGCAACCTGGCCCCGCTCGACACCACCAGCGCCACCAAGTTCGACAATGCCTACTATAGGAACCTGGTGAGCAACAAGGGGCTCCTTCACTCGGACCAGCAGCTCTACAGCGGGGGCTCCGGCTCCACCGACTCCCAAGTGTCCAGCTACAGCTCCAGCCAGTCCACGTTCTACTCCGACTTCACCAGCGCCATGGTCCAGATGGGTGGCCTCAGCGTCCTCACCGGCTCCACTGGCCAGGTCCGCACCAACTGTAGGAAGACCAACTAATATTTAATATTTACTATACGTACATTGGGAATTTATGTATGTGTTGCTCCCATTTTGCTTAATTGGGTTAATAATTGGTACCTTTTTGGTTGCATGGTCTTTGTTCTTCGTTTCTTAATTACCCTATGTTAAAATAATAATAATAATATCTTTCTTATAGGATCGATCGATCGATACGTACGGGTTGGGGTTTTTCATATCGTGTGTAATGCTCAGTTACTTTTTACTACGATTTACAAAGGTTTTTGAGTATTGAAGAGTTTTACGTGGATATATATATATTATATTCAAGCATTGCTCGTGCGTTATGAATTGATTGTTGGCATTGGGCTCTTGAAATTTCCCAATTATAACTTCACAAATCTGATACCCAAGAATGATGGGCCTTATTACTTTTAGAAAATGATTGGGCTTTCTGGATCAGTTGCAAGGCCTAATAATTTGGAACTTGTAAAATACTAAATATACCTCAGGTCTCAGGAAAGAAAATAGTTAAAAAAATGTATTAGTCTGGTGGGAGAAATTGTGGGAATCCCACATCAATCAAATGAAACATAAATAAAGACATGAGATGAGAGGGAGTGGCTGTGGAAATGAACCCAGGTGGCTGGTCCATGAAGTGAGTCGAGTCTGATGCAGGGCGATTATAAGAGGGTGTCAGAGATTCTGGGTCGATAAGAGAATGAGTTTTAGCACGAGTTACCATGGAGTGAGTCGAGTCTGATGCAGGGCGATAATAAGAGGGCGCCAGAGATTCGGGAGTACCGGCTGGAATGGGCGGCGACACCGAGGGCAGTGCCGGAGAAGACTCGACTGAGGTGCGATGGGGTCTGATCATCGACACCGACTCGCTGCCGGGGGGATGGACTGACTCGGAGAAGCCCCATCAGGAGTTGATCGGAGCGGAGTGGTGGCTGGGCTAACGGTCGGCGATGGTAAGTCGCGGTTCACCGGCGGAGACGCGGGCCGTTGAGTAGGAGCCGCCGGTAGACGACATATATGGGAAGACAGATTCATCAAAAATAACATGTCTGCCTCTTGTAAAAGGGTGAAGGGAAGTAAGTTATTTTGTGGGGTGACTTGTTATCTGTAGAGGTAGACGACATATATGGGAAGACAGATTCATCAAAAACAACATGTCTGGCAATATACATTCTGTCAGTGTCAACATGATAATAATTGTAACCTTTGTGTTTTTTACTATAACCAAGAAAAATGCAAGGAAGAGAGCGGAATTCTAACTTGTTTTGATTATAAGGCCGAATAAACGGAAAGCAAAGACAACCAAACGATTTTAAAAGTCCATAGTTTGGTTTCCGTTTAAATAAGCGCTCAAAAGGAGTTTAAAATTTCAAGGTCGGGGTGGGAGTTAAGTTATTAAGGTAGGCTACTGATGAAACGCATTTTCTCAAAATTTTTGAGGAATAGAGCCATGAGCTAGTAAAGCAAGACCTTTTTCAACAATAATTCGATTTCTTCGTTTAGCGGATCCATTTTGCTCAAGAGTATAAGGACATGAAATTTTATGAAGAAATACCATTTTGTTGAAGAAAGGTTGAAATTGGCCTATATTCACCCCAATCTGTTTGTAGCGCTTTAATTGTGGTGGAAAATTGAGTTTCATCCATTTGTTTGAAGTTCTTGGAGACTGTAAAAACTTGAGATTTGTTAGCAAGAAAATAAATCCATATAAATTTAGTACAATTATCAATGAAAGAAGCATACTAACGATTGCCATTTATTGAATTTAAAGGGGCAGGACCCCAATCATCAGAATGAACCAAATCAAAAGGATGTTTTGCAGACTCAATACGACTAGACAAATGAAGACGACGAATCTTGCCAAGTTGACACGAGGCACACACATCTAATAATTTATTACATGAAATAGGTAACTTAAAATCTTTAATAAGACGACGAAGAACGGACTCATGAGGATGAGCCATTCGATGATGCCAACACTGTAGAGAAGTGCGAACACCAGTAAAGACACGAGGACTAGATGACATAGAAGAAGACGTAGACGGCAACCGGTAGATCCCATTCTCAAGCGTTCCTTTTAGAATTATCTTCCCCTACAAAGTCTTAACAAGACACTAAGTAGGATGAAATTCAAGAAAAACATTATTATCTCTAGTTAATTTAGAGACACTAATGAGATTTTTGGTAATCTGAGGGACAAACAGTATATTATTTAATTTAATTGGAGAAGAGGAATTATGCGGTGAAGAAAGAATAGAATGCCCTAAATGAGTAATGGGGAGAGACTGACCATTCCCGACCACTAGACTATCATTGCCATTGTAGTGGGTGTTGAGAGGCAGCTGACCAAAATCACCGGTAACATGATTGGAGGCGCCAGAGTCGATGTACCACGGATCATGTAGGGCCGAGGTGGAGGCCATGAGAGCAGAGCCGAACTGCGGAGGGGGCTGAGGCTGCTGCACATGGTGACCAGCAGTGAGCGCATGCGACTAAGTGTGCTGCGCTTGAGCGTTCGGTGGCTGCTTGCCATTGGTAAACAGAAATGCCGAGAAATTGGCTTGCTGCCAACAGTTCACGACTTCATGGCCAGGTTTCCGGCAGAGTTGACACTGCAGGCGGCCACGATCAGTACCAGGTGGTGATGGCTGCGAGTTAGAACTAGAGGAGCGGCTGGATGAGGCACCAGTCGTAGAGTTGTTGTTGTTGGAATTACGACCTCGGCGAGAAGAATTGCGAGCCGAGTAATTGGCCTCGGGCAAACCAGTCCCCAGGGTTGAGTTCTCCTCTTCCAGCCGCTGCTCTTCTTGGAGAAGGAGCTCAAGAAGGTCATCAGAGGTGAGCTCATCGGGGCGCATATTGAGCGCAGCCCGGAACGGACCATAGGCGGGTCCAAGGCCATAAACAATATGAGAAATCAGATCAGCGTCTTCCATAGTATAGGAGCATTCCACAAGACTATCGACGAAGGAACGTTCTTATCAACATAGTCGATGATAGAGAACGAACCTTTTTGGAGCAATTGAAGTTGATGCCGGAAGTGCATCTGGCGAGCGTTGGTTTGAGCATGAAACATACGCTCGAGTATTGCCCAGGCTTGAGATGTTGTTGACACCCTAGCAACATAACCCAACGGAGGAGTAGTGAGCATGGATCTCATCCATAGTAGAACCAACTGATCTTTGCGGCTCCATTCTTCAAACGCTGGATTTGGAATTGTCTTGGTGGGATCCGGATCTGCAACATCAACCGGAATTTTGGTATGCGGTGCCGAGGCTGGTGATAGGAAAGGGACCAAGCCATAGGCACCAAGAGAGGAGCGGATGGTGCTTTGCCAGAGGGAGTAGTTCGAGCGATTGAGTCGAATAGCCAGATTCGGAAAATGATCGGCCGAGCTAATTGCAGCACCGAGAAGGTTGCCGGACGCATTGCCAGGAATGATGGGAAGATCTTGGCCAGACATGTTTGATCGAGAGGATTGAGTTTAGGCTCTGATACCATATTAGCCCAACGGGGTTTCATCCTAAAACTAATTGGTAATAGGAGGAGTAATCCGCTGAATTATATATTAGTCCAATTTACTTCCAACTTTCAGATGTGGGATGAACATATTTTAAAATCAAAGTAATGAACGAATAATTCTCTTTTTTTTCTTCAGCAATTTAAAAGACTGGCAAATCGTCAGATCTATAGGGGAATAAACTATGGCAGGTGGGAAGATAAGCTACCAAGTCAATGAATCAGAATTAATGTGGCATTTGAATTTTAAAGTTTGAACGGATCGCTCATAGTAGTTAGTCCAAATAGTTTTGGAGTAAATGCTTGTATTATCTTCCACCAATCAACAACCCTCCTACCCTAACCGATTATTAATCATATGCGATATATTCATCTCCTATCCTTTTACTGCATTATGCTTAGGACCAACACGTCATTGTCAACTTATGCAAGTGTATTTATAAATATAGTCTTTCTTAATTGACAGTTAACACGATTTCATGCCCAATCTCTCTAAGGCCACTAATAATCCATATATTTAATTAAAAAAAGTCATCTAGTTAATTATTTATTAATTTTATAGTATCATCATTCATCATCCATTTCAAAATAAAGGTAGTAGTTTGAATACTTTATGAAATTTAACTTATTAACATGCATTTATTTTTTGTCAGATATTAACATGTATTTATGGGCACAACTAAATTAACGGAATCTTAAATGTATCAGCAATTGTCGGATATTAACATTGTTGATACATTTAAGTGTACGTTATTTTAGAAAAAGCACTCTCAACATTGTTGATACATTACGTGTACGTTTTTATTTATTTATTTTTGCTCCATAAGGGTTGAAAGTGTTTTTTCAACCCTTATAAGTTAGAATTTGTTAGGGTCGATTTTAATGGATTGAAAAACATAGAAAAGCGATTGCGTGATATATTATCTGAGATCATCATGGAAATACCATTTTTGTGAATGCAATAGCTAGTGAATTCTGGAGTGTAATACAAGTTGAGGTAAGAGAAATGTACAATACTGTCTGTGATGCTAAAGATAAAAATCTATCGAAAATAGAGATAGAAAGTGACAGTCTTATAGTGATAAATGCTCTAAAGGAAACAGATCTTACCCTTGGCAGATTGAGATGATGATTTCAGATACTATGGCTCTTTTGCAGTCCTTTTAGGTAGTTCAAATTAATCATGTGCATCGTGGCTATAACAAGGTGGATGATTTGATTACAGGTCTACGCCAATCGTGTAGTATCCATCAAATTCAGACCCATTCCGGACTTCAGGTTCTTATCCACAAGGATGCGCTAGACTGAGTTATGTGTCGGCCTAATTCTAATCTTCACAATAGTTTTTAATAAAAAATTAAAAATACTTTTTAGTACTATTGGATGACTCAAGTCTCAAATAACCGAGCTGAGTCGGATATTATTTGCCGAATTGCGAAAAACATATATCTATATTTGGATTGGATGGGTATATCATATATCCATTTGCTCCCCTATTTTTTTTTTGTTGTATAGATTTGAACAAGAGTGAAATATGATGTATCATCTACCAACTCAATTCTGATGGCTGAGCTAGCTGTTGGAAAAAAGAATCTGATCGGTTATTTCTAGTCAGTCACATACGAGTTGGATATCAAAACAGGAAACAAGATAGAATTACAAGGTGCCAATCAAAATCACATTCTCCAACTGCAATTTTATTAGAGGACAAACACATGAAAACAGAGACAAAACAGCAAGACCCAGCTATCTTACACACCATTGTACTGATTAACTAGAAACTATAGAAGGGGAGCTAGTCACGTACAATCCAGATTAAGACCCTAATTTTATATCTCACGTGAAATCTTTTTCATCGACACCCTTGAAACTAAATGATAAGATCTCTGAGTACCATCTTAATTTGTGTGTACTCAAACTGTACAAGGGTTCCTGTTACACGAATTACACACTGCACACATACATATTCTATAGATGAAAGAAAGCAGGGCTCATTTAGGGCCCGAAGCACCGAACGAAGCCACAAGAGGCAGACGCCGACTTGTCGCTGTCATATAAATCATAGTCGAACACGGATTTGTTGTGGGTGATGGAGGTGGAATGGCTTCTCCTGAAGATGGCAAGAGGAGGCCTAATCACGGGGCTAGAAGGAACCGACGACGACGCAGAGGAAGAGGAGCTCGGGGACAAACTTTCCGGGGCCAGCACAACAGCATCACTCTCAGAGTGTCGAGATTTGTTCCCAAGAAACTTGACTGGAAAAAGGCTTCTCAGGGCAAAGCTGGATTTAGCCCTTCTTCTGAGTCTCATGGGGGTTTGGGGGACACTTGTGTTGTAAGTACGAGGAGGAGGGTTGAGAGGCGGGAAAAGGGTAGACGAGGGCGGCGACGTCAAGTGCTTGGGAGTTCCCGGCTTGGACTCCCATAGGAAGGGAACTCCGGCAGAGACACTGCCATTGCCGGTCCTTAGGGAAGCTGATCTCATGAGGTTGATCATGGAGGAATGTTGTTTGGAGATGAGTGGCCTTGAGAAGAACTTGTCATCAACAGGCTCTGTTTTCAGCATTGTGTTTGCTTCCATCTCTAGCTAGTTTTTATTTTCTTCTTTGGGGGTATATTTGGGGGTTTGATTGCCGACAATTGAGACGGCAATAGATATTTTTGGAGGGTTGTGGATAGGGAGTGGGATTGTGGGTAGCAGCTAGCTGGTTTGGATTAATGAGATTTGGAGGGAGATGCGCCAATAACTGCATTATAACCTTGAATTTTTCCATTAAAATAAACAAGAGTGTGGGACAAAGAGATTCATTTGTGGTGACATCCAAGTTTGTTTTGTTCAACTAATTAAACGGCAGTTCCACAATGATGTGATTACCAATTTTCAATCTACACATTGCAACTCTTTATTTTATTTTATTTTTGATCAGGGTTTGGTAATGGGTTGATTACCCAATACCAGAAGCGTCCCGGAGGACGAGAGCGGAGAGCTCTGGATGATTGATTAAAATCGCATCAGGGTAATGGTGTGCCAGATTGGCAATTTTGTCGGCAACCCTATTTCCATTCCTATAAATGTGGGAGAGAGTGAACTCATCTAAGGTAGAGCACATGATTCGGAAATCTGTAACTAGTATTTCAATTTCCCATGGGCAAGATCCTTCTTGGCTGAGAGCTCAGATGAGGGTTGTATTGTTACTTTCTATCTCCAGTTTCCGGATACCAAGTTGGATTGCCATTTGGAGACCTTTGTATAGTGCTATTGTTTCTGCATGTAGTACCGTTTTGTCATTGATACGTTCTGAGCCCATTTTCTGTGGTTCTCCTTTACTGTTTCCTAGGATGTATCCAATGGAAGTGCTCCCCGTTTTCTTCTTTGATGTGTTTGCATTTAGTTTGAACCATCCATGTCTTGGTTTTTTCCATATACTTCGCACCCTATTTCTAACAGTACCTGGTGTCCTTATTTGATGGTTACTTGTCTCTGTGTGGTCTTTTTGTGCATTTTCCCATGATTTCCATAGGTTAGTGTTGAAAATATGTAGGTCATGGATGAAATTATGTTCATCAAAAATGAGTTTATTTCTATTGAACCAGATTGTCCACCAAGCCGCTAATACTTTCTCCAGTATTCGTTTTTCCATTTTTTCATGTAAGTTATAGACCATGTCCTTAATATTGTCGGTGTTGTTGTGAATTCTAGATATTAAAATTTTCATAATTTGGTAGAATCGACCTCATAACATTTATTGTGTACGGGCAGTGTGCGAAGAGGTGGATCGCATCTTCGTCATTGTGCGCGCAAAAAGGGCATTCTTGCGTGACAGGAATTCTGTTCCTTGCTAACCTATTCTTAGTCGGTAGTCCGTCGAAGCATAATCGCCAGGTGAAATTTTTTACTTTTGGTGGCATTTTTAGGGACCAGATCCAGTTCCAGTTTCTTGACTCTGATAGTCGTCTTTTTTTGATTATTTTGATGGCTGATTCCGTAGAGAACCATCCATTCTTACTTGGCCACCAGTATAGTCTGTCATGTATATCATTTCTAGGGATTATAATGTTGCATATTTTTGTGGTCCAACTGTCGGGAAGTACGTTTTTTAGTTTCTGGACGTTCCATTTCCTTTCGTTTGTAATATCGTTATCCACTGTTTCGTTTCGGTTAGCTATGTTAGGGTTGGTGATCATGTCTTCCAAAGGTGTGTTTTGGATCCATGGGTCTCTCTAGGAACGGATTGTTTTTCCATTGCCTAATTGCCATATGAGTCCTTCATAGAAGTTTTCTCGTAGTTTCATTAGTTGCCGCCACTGCCATGAGCAGTTTGTTCTGATGTTGTAATTGAGGACATGGGTTCCATGGAGGTATTTTTCGTTTATAATGCGAACCCAGATGTTGTCTGGTTCTGACATTATTTTCCAGAGTAGTTTCATCTGTAGGGCTTGATTCATTTCTTTTGATTTCCTAATACCAAGTCCTCCATCATTCCTCTTTCTACATATTTTGTTCCAACTGATGAGAGGTTTATGGTTGGGTCCTTTATTCCACAAGAAGTTTCTATTGATTTTATCCAAATCTGTTGTTACACTGTCTGGGAGCATGAAGCTTTGCATTAGGTGTAGCGGTTTGGAAGATAGATTTGCCTTGATTAGTGTTGCACACCCTTCTTGTGAGATTGTGTTTGCTTTCCAGCTTGTCAATTGGGAGGTAGATGTTGTAATGATGTTGGCGAAAGTGGAATTGGTTACTTGACCCTTTATAATGGGGCAGCCTAAGTATTTTTCAATATCGGAATTATTTTGGATGCCAAGGATTCCTTGCAGTTGTCGCTTTCGAGGCGTAGGGACTTTCGGGGTTAGTTGGATAGCGGATTTTGAAAAGTTAACATTTTGACCTGAAAAGAGGCAGTAGTCATCAATTATCTGTTTTAGTTTAAGGCAAGTGGAGTTATTTGCCTTGCCAAAAATTAGTATGTCATCTGCAAATGATAAGAATGGAATCCTGGTTCCTCCTCTAGTGAGTGGGAATCCAATTTGTGGTTTTTGTTTTTCGCACTCAGCATTCAGTTTCCTTGCTAGGATTTCTGCTCCGAGTATAAAAAGGAAAGGTGAAAGAGGGTCACCTTGCCGGAGGCCTTGTTCCGGTTTGAATGGGTTTGTTGGGCTATTGTTTACTAGGATTGACATTGAAGTTGTCGTAATGCATTCGCGTATCCAATTAATGAATTTCTCACAGAAACCAAATCGCTTCATTATCGTGAATAGGTAATTCCAGTCGACACGGTCGAAAGCCTTTTCCATATCTAGTTTGATTGCTATCCATCCTTCCACACCTTTTCTAGATTGGAAGCTGTGAAAAATTTCATGCCCTATAAGGATATTGTCCTGTATTGCCCTGGCTTCTATGAATGCTCCTTGAAGTGGGTGTATTAGTTTTGCCATTTTCTTTTTGAGGCGCTCTGTAAGAATTTTAGAGATAATCTTGTAAACCGTTGAGCAAAGGCTGATGGGTCTGAATTGTTTTGCATTGTTTGGGTTTTCACATTTTGGTATTAGTGCAACAAAGGTGTGGTTGATCTGTTTTAAAATTTTGCCAGAGATAAAGAAGCTTTTGACTGCTTTTATGACGGAGTCACCTACAATATTCCAATATTTTTGGTAGGATTCAGCTGTCATTCCATTTGGGCCGGGGGATTTATCTTTCCCCAGATCGAAAACGGCTTTTTTGATTTCGCCATTACTTACGGGTTGTATTAGGTCTTTTTTCTCTTCATCACTTATTTCTGTTGTGATAAGTTGGAGATATTCATCAGGAATGGGGCATACCCTTCTATTTTTTCTTGCTCTCTGCATGAATTCTTCGTTGAATTCTTTTCGGATGTTTTCTTCTCCCACAATCGGGACGCCTGCATTGTTGTTTAGTTGTCTAATTATTTTCACGGCTCTTCTACCAGATGCTCTGCGATGGAAGTATTTAGTATTAGCATCGTTGAGTTTGATGTGTTTGCATTTAGCTCGTTGACTCCAGTAGTCTTTTTGGAATGTCAGAAGTTTTTCTCGTTTGGCAAGAAGACGGTTTTGCTTCTGGGCTAGTTGACAGTCTGGGTTGGAGATTAAGGAATTCTGAATATGCAGTAACTCTTCTTCTATTATTGTTGTCTGCCTGAACATGTTCCCGAAAGTGGTTTTGTTCCATTCTTTTGCTTTTCGTTTTAGGAGTTCTTGTTTTTTGACTAGGTTGTACATATTGGAGCCGATATAGTTGCTTCGCCATGCTTGTTTTACTAGGTTTGTAACACCCCTATTTTACAACATTGGGTATTACCGCCAGTGACCTCGGACTTTACCGCCCAAAGTCACCCAAGGCTTTTAGAATGATATAGAACAATAATAATGCGGAAATAAACATAATTTATAACATAGAAAGGGTGCTCCCAAAGGAGACTTTGTTTGTACAAAACATCTTACATTGCTTTTCAAACATAAGGTTGTTCGGAATTGAAATGCAAAACCACTTGTCCTCGAAACATAATGAACTTAAAGCAAAATGACATGAAAGGTACATCTTGAAAATCCTTATTCTTCCTTCGTCTTCACTTCACTCCTTGTTGGGATTCCTAGATTCTGACATAATTCGCGAGGGGCGATAAAATGCCAGGCAAACATGCGGAAAAGAAGAATTAGTCTAAGAGACTAAGCAAGCGGGAATGGAACTTCCCGAGGGTATTTCGGTAATTTCAATCATTGTCGAAAGAGGTAATAAGGTTGTGTTTCACGAAGGGCTATATGATAAGGCTTGTCTATGTGGAGCTTTAGTGGTTCAAAGGAGAGTATATCTTAGACGAAGATAACTCGATAAGCGATAGAAGAGCTACTAGATTGTAGACTTCTTAAGAATTTCGAAAGTATGTTGGGAACGTTTATTAAGTCATACAAGTAAAAACCTCTCGCGCCTTGAACGGACTGAGAGCCGGATCGATCATTTGAGACCGGTCCGGTTTTGGTATCTTAAATGTGCATACGCACTTATCTTATATAGTGACGAAAGATATTCAATCTTATTAATGATTTGTAGTGGATAGTGGTGGGACACGGATAATCCGAGCCACCCGAGGGAGAACTTCAATTCCTCGGCACTTAGCTAGAGTGCGCACAATCCCTCCTTGCAATCGGAGCGGATGGAGATCATGATCCCGAAAGTCGTATGGACGTACGACTTAGTAAGGTTATAAAGAGGCGTCGGCTATTCCGCACCCCTTTCTAGTTTATTCGAAGTAAATCTCGGAGCGAGACCACAAGCAATCAAGATAATAACCACACTAGCATATATAATCCTATTACGAGAATATAAAGCAACTATGCTAACAATGGGTCGTTATATCTAGCATTCGATATTTCCTAGGTTCATTTTTATTGAGGCATACAAGTCGTTCCCAACATCGAGAAATATCATGTAGACGGATATAAAAGGGCACAAGGGGAAATTCCACTTGCCTTAGCGTAACGGTTTCTTACGAACGAGCTTTGACGAACTTAGGCGATTTCCCACTACGAGCGAGGATTCCGACCTAACGACACGGAAATTTGCGAAAGGCTTAAGTCGTGATTTTCCTTCTAAAGTCCGGGTTATCTCTTATAATATTTTATAAGAGGGTTTGAGATTCTAAATTATTATAATAATAATTTAGAAAGTTATTTTCCTTAAAATAATAATATTCCTTTATTATTATTTTGGTTTTGTAATATCCTTATTATTCCGTAAAACCTTTATTAAAAATAATCATTAAAAATAGTTATTAAAAATAATCCTTTTTACTTATTTAGGTTAAATAAACTATTACTCTCAAATTTCCGATTATTCTTGGGTGAACCTTAGAATATTGCCTCCCTTATCTAAAATACTTTATTAGTCATATTTTCTTAATAGAAAAGTATTTACCTACATAATTCTTATTAAATAATTTGTCATGCCTATAGTTCCTCTACAAGGAAGTTTCCATAACTAGAAGTTTCTAAATTTCCTTATAAGGTAACTTACCTAAACTATTAATTTAGTTCTTTTATAGGAAAAAGTCTTATAAATATCCACTTCATAATTTAATCTATTAATATAATATTCTAGTTTATAAAAATAATTTCTTCCTTATAACTAAAAGATTTCTTTTCATCCAAGTCACTTTATGCTATAAAAATAACATCCTAGAATATTTGTAATATCTTACTTAATATTTTTATCCTAAAAATCATGTCTTGTGCCAAGTCTCTACACCTAGAGATTATAAAAATATATTTTCTTTATAGATGACTTAGTAATATTTCCATTAATAGTATTATATTTTATAACTAAAAATCCCATGCTATCATATGTTATTCTTATAATATCCTAATAATAACTCATATATTGTAATGACTTTCAAACATAAAAATGTGCTTAAAAATACTATTTTCATTGTGAAATGAATTTATTTTATAAATCTATTTATTATAAACAACTTTCTATTATTATAACTTCTATAAATTGGCCATGCAATAGTTTTTATCTACTTGGGACTTTGTTATAAATTTCATATATGAATGATAATAGTACTACTAATTTTTACTAGATAATGATTTTATTTAATCATCCTTTTATTTTTAAAACCATATAATGTGATACTATCTTTTAGTCTAAGATATGCATAAAATTTCTAAAGTTCTATTTGATCTTAGAGATGATCATATTCATTATAAATTTGGTATGCTACAATATTTTATACAATCTATTTATGCTTCTAATAATTACAACAAAAATTTATCTACTTGTTTATAGTCTTAAGTTACCATGGTAAAACAAATTTGTTTCCAGCTTTCAACTAACAAGATCTTCCTCACATATTTTTACTCCCTTAATTTACTTAAATACTTTCTAACAATTTATAAAAGCCTTATAATTTACAAATACATAAATTGGATAATTATAAATTAGGATAGAATTATACTTTGAGTATTCTGTAAATTACAGAACATTGGAGAAAGGCAGAGGAGGTGATCGGCGGGTAGGGGCGGCGCGGCCAGGGGACTCCGGCGAGGGCAGGCGGCACCGGCGGTTCACGACGGCGAGCTGGTGGTCCGGTCGGGATCCAAGGGTGGTCCGACGGGGCTCCAAGGAAGAGAAGAGGAAATTTTGATGTGTTTTAATGGAGGATTTGGAACTTTGAATGTGGCTGATTTTTGAAGATTAAGAGTGCAATAACAATGAGAGGAGGAAGAAGATTTGAAGGTGTGAGTGGAATGGTGAATGAGGGCCTTTTTATAGGCAATTTGGTGGAGGTATTCAATCCATGGCTAAGGGAGTGAACCAATGGAGGGAGGGAGGATGATCCATGATTGGCCAAGGGTGTGTTTGTTGATGGTGATGGGAGGATGATGCAACAATGGTGGTCTTGCAAGCAAAGGGAGAAGGTGGAAGGCATGCATAGCTCCCATGTCAAATCACTTTGACTTGTTTGGAGAAGAAGACTCAAAAATTGATATAAAATTAAAAAGGGTGGGGTAGATGACAAGGAAGTTCACTTGGTCTAGCGGAATAGAGAGGGGGGCGTGTGGAGTGAGTTGCAAGAGGTCTCGGGTTCAAATCCCGGCTCTTGCATTCTTTTTACAAAGCTTGTAAATTGTATTTTTAGGCCTTTGTGTAATTTATTTTATGGAATAAATTCAATTTCTAAAAGACCTTATTTTTTTTGTCTAATGCTCTTCTTATTAAATTACTTCACTTTATTAATCTATGCCACTCATGTTATTTTATTGAATTTTTATCTATTTTAATTTTCTTAATAATCTCTTTCAAAAGAAAATAATAGAAGTTAATTTGATATTTAGAAATTCTCTCTTTTAATTAAAAAAAAATTGATAATAAATATTATATTATAAAAAGCTTGGAATATCGCGGATATTACAAGGTTAGTGAAGTCTTTCCGTTGTGTCCACATTTTCTCAAATTTGAAGGGGCTTGGGTTTGCACGATGACAATTTTCGAGTTCTATGGAGATTGGGCAATGATCGGATGTAGTGAAGGCATGATTTGTTGTGCTGAGGTTTGGGTACCAATGTAGTATTTGGTCGGTGATCAATACTCTGTCAAGTTTTTCATAAATATTGTTTGTTTCCGTACTGTTTTTTCTCCATGTGTATCTGTTTCCTATAGTTGGGACATCTATTAGATCACATGTTGTCTTGAGATTTATTAGACGGGGGAATCTTGATAGTTGTGGGAAATCTCCTCCTTTCTTTTCCGTTGTGTCCTGTATTTCGTTCAGGTCACCGATCAGTATGTAAGGGAGTGTGAGATTTTGAATATAGTGTTGGATTTTTGTCCAAAAGTTGTCTTTGTCAGCTGCACACATTGCAACTCTTTATAATTTTAAGTGCGATTAATTCAAGAAATTCTTTATTCAAATAAAAGCTTACCAAATGTTCTTTTGTTACTGAAAATTACATGTAACATTTGATCATTTTTTTATAGGTTAAATTCAGAGCGGATTCAAAGTAATCTAATACGAACAGAATTATGGTCTTATATACCGACCAAGTATGTACGTTCGGATTAAATTGCTTGAATCTGCTCCTGAATCTAACCTATAAAAGTATGAACTAGGACTTTCGTATTCTAGTATTCTAATCTACTTCTAATGCTTAAGTCACTTTGTTACTCGAAAGAAAATTCAATATGAAATAATAGCTTATTTATAAGATCGCGGAAACCTTAAGCAAGCTAGGATTTTGTTAAATCTTTGCATTTAATTATTTTAATATTCGTACTAACAATGATATCTTCTGAAATATGACAATTTATTAAAGATATTTTCTCCTAGTATCCTTATATTTTATTTATTGTCGAGATTTTATTCTCCCTCATTTGTCCATTGGACACTCGGTTTTGTTGTTAAACCGATTGGTTTAAAAGAGTTTTCTTATAACCTCAAGGGGTTGGTCTAGTGTAGGAAGACAGGAATCGAGTCTGACATATCGCAAGTTCGATTTCCCACTAGTCTCCTTGAGGTGAGGCAAATGTAAATCCCCTTATAAGAGCTCTTTGAGCCCTTGGATCTTTCCTGTCCTTGGACTGTGACACCATCCCCTCACCCTAAATTTTTTCTACCAAAAAAAAAAGAGTTTTCTTATTTCACTTTATGTTTTTCTCAAGCGTATTGCTTTGTTGTTTTGTTATAACAGCTTAGTCATTTTGTACGATTTCGTTCAATCGTGTTGTATGGTTTCATTTAATCGTTAAAGTATTTCACGCAATTCATTTAGTCATATATGGTGCAAGATTTTATTTAATCATTTTTTGTATCGCGATTTGTAGTTGATTTACCTACAAACGTGATGAGATCCAAAAAAAAAAAAAAGAAATGTAGAAAAATACAAAACAGTCAAAGAAAACAAAGTGAATCACACCTTACTATAAAATTAAAAATAGGAAGAGCTTACTTCCAAGTTTTTTTAAGACTAGTTGTACGTGTTGCATCATCATGCATGGTACGCTCCTACCACTCATATTTTCTAGATTATAGGTATGTTCCTCTTCTAACATTTGTGACCACTCATATGATCCTTTCTAATTTGTTCCTAGCTTTTTGTCGTTCGGATCTTTAGTGTCATCTACTACTTTTCATAGTACATAGTCCTCAACTTTTATTGTGCGTGAACGAATATTCTACCCATTGGTGCAGAACAAGGCTTTTGGTAAGCAATCGGTCGAATGGCCTCCCTCTCTCTCTCTTCTCTCGTCAGGGGATCCAAGTTGCTATGAAGTGCTTGATAGCTCTCTCTTGGCCTATTTGTAAGTAAGAGTTCAAATCACCAAGAGCCCCACCTCAAGTGCGATCACAACCTTAGCCCCATAGGCAAGCTAAAAGGGGGACTCTCTTGTAGATTTCCTTAGGGTTGTTTGATATGCCCACAATAAAGTTGGGAGCTCCTCAACCCACCTTGTGCTGGCTTGCTCAAGTCGCTCTTTAAACAATCTAAAATAATTCTGGTTTATTGGATTCCATGATCGGATACCTACGCATAGGTTATTACAAAGCGGGTGATGATTTTCTGATCCCATGCAAACTTTAGGGTTTTGTTATCCCCAATCTAGGTCAATAAATCTGTATAAAAACAAACTTTCTGTACAAGTGCTTGTGAAAGTGGTTTGCGTACATCCATCTTTCAAGTGTTTATGACTTTTTACTCAAGTATCAAATTGAAGTTTTTAATATGTCAAATTGAAACTTTTTACTCAGGGAACCATAGTCCCTTCGGGTCCTATAATAATTCCGCCCTTGGCATGAGAGAATGAATACGAGAGTTGTACAATGAGTGAGGCTTGTAAGACTCATTGTTTGGTAAATGTATGGATTGTTGTCTCCCTTTTTAGCTTGATTTCACAATTTTAAGTTTTTATTCGTAGAGATTGAATGATTCATTGTTGTCATATTTACTGAATTGAAAGGCAAACACAATTGTGTATCACCTTGCTTCTTCTACTTCTTCTTTTTCTTTAGAGTTTTATGTATTACTAGTTGTACCCGTCGTACCATGTACGACTACGATTCAATATTTTATTAATATTATAAATAGGATATTAATTAGATAAAAAAATAAAGAGGATATTAATAATAAAAATACAATATAAATTGTAATGAGTTTGGTTCAAATGAAACACTCTTATCCAGAAAAATGAAACGAATGCACTTTTTCTAGTTCGTAGTGCACTTTTCATACTTCGGAGTGCACTTTTTCGCATTTGCACTTTTCATACTTTGTAGTGCAATTTTCATATTTTTTGTAGTACACTTTTCGGATTGCACTTTTTGTATTTTGTAATGCACTTTTCGTATTTTATAGTGCACTTTTCAATTTTCAGGATAAGAGTTTGTTTCATTTGAACCAAACTCAAACTTTAATATAAGCAATTTTATTGTTCGTAAAATGTATAATGTTTTAATCAATATAAATGGTTAAATTTAATGTTGAGAATGAACATATTATTAAGATAAAATAATTACATTTCTCTTTTTTCTTGATGATATTTCATAGATATGTAATTAAAAAAGAAGCTAAAATATGAATAATTTTTTTTTATATATTCAAATATGGAAGAGATAAGAATTTAAAAAATAATAGTTAACTTAATAAATAAGATATAATGAAATATGAAAGATAAATATAATATAATTATATAAAATATTTAAAATTTAATATATTTAATTTAGTATGGGACCAAACTCATTTTGTGGTTCGATAAAGTAAAATTAGATAAGATTAAATATTATATTATTCATATTTTATTACTTTCCATGTAGGTAAATTTAGAGATTATCAAATATTTTAATATATCTATTAAATATTTTATTATCTATTTTTATTAATTTTAAACAGTATAAATATTTATCATGAATTTTTCATTATAAAATGAAATCAATATATCTATAAATAAATTCGTCAAAAGATATATGCTAAAAGATTTATATTTATTTTAAAATATTTTAAATATTTTATCTTTAATTTTAAATACTTGTATAAGGAAGCTTTGAAAAGATATTGTTATGTTAAATAGATATTTGTTTGATGTTAGAGATAAATTTAAATAGTTTAAAAAGAATTTAATAGAAAGAAGTTATAATAATGGAAATAAAAAATAATTTTTTAAATATGAGGTTGGGCTAGAATCGTTCTGGTGGCTCGAAAATGTACAATTTTAATATATAGTTATAGATTTGACCTGCTTAATTATTTTCTTTTGTAATTTTAGATGGTGCAAGTGTAAGGGAAAGGATTTCTCTTGTTTGATTACTCTTAGCCGTTTTTCCTTGAGTAAAAATATTAAAGAGCGTCACCTGTCTTTCTTCACAAAAATTAAACAAATGATTAGGTATTAGTGTAACATACATGGAGTATAAAATGCATAAAGATCTCATTTGTAGTGGGATCAACTAATCAAACCAATCAACCGATCTAGATCTGACGAAAAAATAGATATATATGGCTGTTAGCTAGCTAGCTAATTAGGATCCCAAGTTCCTAATTACAATCGTTGCAAACAATTAATTTGAGAGGATGATATTGGTAAGCTCGTGGGGGTGACGTTACGTTAAGATGAAATGTTTGTGTCAAATTCATCAAGGATGGTGACGTTTATAACAAACCTCATTCTCTTTCTACCAGCCATTGCTGTATTTTCACTTTGTTCAACAACAGCATTAATCTAACTCAAATTTTAATAAGTTGAGCCTAATGTTCACTCAATGATACGGGAGAAGTATCGAGCGTCAGACCATCTCGGGTTCGTCGTCGTCCACGACGATATGAGGATTAGTTTTTATATATTTATATTATTAATTTACACCTTTTAAAGTAGTTATTTATAATTTTCAGCATTTTATGCAATTTATGTAATTTTTATAAACTAGAGCTTTACTCTCTTCTCGGGTTTTCTTTACGGTTCTTTCCCGGGACGTCTTTTTTGAACCGTTAGGGCTTAGGTATAAATACTCTTGGTTTCCTTCTCATAATATTATCCAAGAATTTAGTTTGCCCTAATTTTCCCTAGTTCTTAGTTTACTGTTTATCCCGAGTCGGAATCCACACCGGATTAGGCTCAACCTCCTTGACCAACAAGGGTTCGATACGCGGTCCACACCGGGTCCGTATCAACTGGTGCTTTCACCCCGAACCGCCATGTCCAAGTCGCCCGCAGAGACGACCGAACAAACCACCGGCGACAAGCCGGAACTCCATGACCTAATTCTTCAACTGCACGACGATTTTCAACAACTTCGTCACGACGTTGAAATTGAGAAGGCTGGCAATAACGAGATTCGTAACTCGTGGAGGCCACCACCCCTTACGTCGGCGGCAGTTTCCGCTACCCCTGTGTCGGCGGCAGCAACCACCACCGCCTGGCCGACGATTTCCCCCATGAACGGCACGCCGTCACAGCCTTTCACGATTTTCGACTCCACCACGGCAAACCCTACATCAGCCGAGTCGTTCACGGGATGGACTCCTCCCTTCGCGAACCCTAATGTCGGGTGGTCGCCGCCGTACAACAGCCATCACACGCCTGCCGCGGGACCGAGCACATCAGTCTCACCTTTCGCAGGGTGGACTCCGACCCCGGCTCTGCCTACCGCTTCGGCATCGCACCTCGCGATCCAACCTGCGGGATTTCCCCCTCAACAAGCGCTGACGCCGCACACACTACAGCCCCAGGCCCCTTTCATGGACACTTGATCGGGTCCCCGACTTCAACAACCAGATGCCATTCCGAAATTGCGCATTGACCCGCCTCGTTTTAACGGGACGGATCCGAATGGGTGGATCTTTAAGGTCCAGGCTTACTTTGATTACTTTCAAACAGCGGAACCTGATCGCCTCCGATTGGTAGGCATGCTATTTGAATATCCAGCCTCGGATTGGTTTCGCTATCAACGTCGGAACCAGTGCGGGGAAACGTGGGCAGCGTTTCTGTTATCTGTCCAACAACGCTTTGATCCGACGTACTATGAAGACTACACAGGTCTCTTGGCTAACTTGAAACAAAAGACGTCAGTGCTGGATTATCAGGCGGAATTTGAAGCTTTGTTGAATAAGGTGTCTGACTTGTCTGAAGCCACGCTGATCTCCCTCTTTAAGGCAGGATTGAAACAACCTGTGCGTCGGGAATTGAACCTGCGGAACCCGACAACGTTAGCACAAGCTTTCGCACTGGCCCGTGAATTAGCGACCTCTTACACGGAAACCACATCGCCATGGCTTGCCAATAAACGATCCTGGCCTTCCTCTGGCTCGCGCCAAGCGCCACCTCAACCGAAACCCAACCCCCCGGCTCCAGCGAGTGCGGCCGAAACTACACAGCAAGTGCCCACCTCTAACGGTAATTTCTAATCTCTTCCAATTCATCGTCTTTCTAGAGCTGAACGTGATGATCGTACTGAAAAAGGCTTATGTTGGAATTGTGATGAGAGGTACGCTCGGGGACATCGCTGCACACCCCGTTTCCTAGCCTTATTAAGCTGTGAAGATAGCGATGACGAGGATGAGATCGAGAATTCGGACGAGCTCGCCGTTAACGGCGACATTTCTAGCTTAAATTCCATGGAGGGACTACCGAATCCGCGCTCGTTGCGCCTTTCTGGATCGATTAATGATGCACAGATTCAGGTTCTGATCGATGGAGGTAGTACCCATAATTTTATTCATCCTGCATTGGTTGAGAAATTACAGTTGTCGCTGATTAAAATATCGCCTTTCCGTGTTTTTGTTGGCAACGGAGCTTACTTGTTATGTTCACATCAGTGTCCGACAACTAGTATTATTCTGCAGGGTCATGACTTTTCTATTGATCTCTTTGTACTCGCGGTTCATGGACCGCAAGTGGTTCTCGGTGTGCAATGGTTGCAAACTTTGGGCACTGTGTCCCACGATTATGCTAAGCTGACGATGCAGTTTGTCTGGAATGATAAATCAGTGTTTCTGAAAGGTGACAGGCAATCGCCGAAACTCATTTCTATGTCGGAACTTCACTCTCTCTGTGTTGCGGATAGTATTCTGGATTGTTTTGAAGTCCTTAGCCTGGTGCGTGCCGAGTCAGCAGTGTCCTCGGATTGGCCTGCCGAAACGGTGCCCGAAATCCGAGACGTGTTTGAACGGCACCGGGCGGTTTTTACTGTGCCATCGGGCCTTCCACCGCTTTGGCCGTGGGATCACCACATTCATCTGCAACATGGTTCTAAGCCGGTTAACGTCCGTCCCTATCGATATGCATACTTTCAAAAGGCTGAGATTGAACGGCAGTACCAACCCTTTCTCTTCTCCGGCTCTCCTCGTCAAGAAGAAAGATGACAGTTTTCGTTTCTGCATCGATTACAAAGCCCTGAATAGCATCACAGTCGCAGATAAGTTCCCTATCCCCACTGCTGATGAATTATTTGATGAATTGAGGAATGCAGTTATTTTTACTAAGCTTGATCTACGTTCCGGTTATCATCAAATTCGGATGCACTCGTCCGATATTTATAAAACTGCTTTCCGAACACATGACGGTCACTTTGAGTTCTTGGTTATGCCTTTTGGCCTGACTAATGCGCCGTCTACATTTCAGGCTGCTATGAACAACATATTTGCTCCCTATTTGCGCAAATTCGTCATTGTCTTTTTTTATGATATTCTGATCTACAGTTCTTCTGTTTCCGCTCATGCTTCGGATCTTGACACTGTTTTGCAGATTCTTCAGGAAAATAATTTTTATGTCAAGGGTTCGAAATGCTCTTTTGGCACTTCTCAGGTTGAATATCTTGGACACATCGTCACGGCTGGCCAACTGATAGCCGACCGAGCCAAGCTATCTGCCATGGCCGATTGACCTTCTCCCAAATCCGTGAAACAGCTGCGTGGATTTTTGGGCTTGACAGGTTATTACTGGAAGTTTATTCGGCATTACGCTTTGAGTGGTCAACATCAACGGACGACGCGTTTCAGAAGTTAAAATCAGCTATGATGCAACCGCCTATCCTTCAGCTGCCTGATTTTTCAAAGCAATTTATTGTTGAGACAGACGCTTCTGATGCAGGGATCGGCGCACTTCTGTTGCAAGAAGAGCGACCTCTCTCTTTTTTTAGTAAAAAGCTAGGCATTCGTCGACGTGGGTCTTCCGCATATCACAGGGAACTTTTTGCTATTGTTTCTGCGGTTCAGAAATGGCGCCAATATTTGTTGGGAAGAGAATTCGTCATTCGTAGTGATCAGAAGAGTCTGAAAGAACTCCTGACGCAAGTAATTCAGACACCCGATCAACAGTTCTTCATGCGGAAACTCATGGGTTACAAATTTCGTATCGAGTACAAATCTGGCGCCAGTAACCGCGTCGCTGACGCGTTATCTCGCTGCATGATTGATGATGAAGCGACATTGCAGCAATTTCTGTCATTTGCGGCCCCTTTGCCTGACATTCTCCATCGAATCCGGGCTGAAAATGCAACGCTGGACGATTTGAAGTCGATGCACGACGCCGCCGCAGCCGGCACTTTGGCCGAGCCTTTCCGGGTATTTAATGGCATCTTGTATTCCGGACATCGTTTGGTGATTGGCGCTACTTCACCGCTTAAGGCGGATATCTTATCTGAGTTCCATTCGTCACCCAGCGCGGGTCATCCGGGCATTGATCGCACTTTCCGTCGAGTAGCTGAGGTATTTTATTGGAAAGGCATGCGCGTTGATGTTAAGCGCTTTGTTGACTCTTGTTTGATATGCCAATCGACGAAATATAGCACTGCAAAGCCAGCCGGCTTAATTCAGCCTCTGCCCGTCCCTCAGCAAGTCTGGGACGATGTGTCTATGGATTTCATTACGGGTTTACCTCCGTCCCGAGGCCATACGAGGATTCTAGTTGTGGTTGACAGGTTATCGAAATACGCACACTTCGGCGCACTGGGACCATCTTTTGACGCCCCACGGGTTGCTTCTTTATTCGTCGATTTGGTTGTCAAACTTCATGGGATTCCGGCTACTATTGTGTCTGACAGAGATCCCATCTTTCGTAGTACCTTTTGGTCCGAATTGCATCGCTTAAGCGGTACTAAATTGCATCAAAGTACAGCGTACCATCCTCAATCTGACAGTCAGACGGAAGTCAAAAACCGTAGTTTGGAACAGTATCTGCGCGCCTTCACTCAGGGACGACCACGTCGCTGGTTTGATTTTTTACCGTGGACTGAACTTGTAATATCCGCAATATTCCAAGTTTTTTTTATAATATAATATTTATTATCAATTATTTTTTTTATTAAAAGGGAGAATTTCTAAATATCAAATTAACTTCTATTATTTTCTTTTGAACCGTTAGGGCTTAGGTATAAATACTCTTGGTTTCCTTCTCATAATATTATCCAAGAATTTAGTTTGCCCTAATTTTCCCTGTTTCTTAGTTTACTGTTTATCCCGAGTCGGAATCCACACCGGATTAGGCTCAACCCCCTTGACCAACAAGGGTTCGATACGCGATCCACACCGGGTCCGTATCAACTGGTGCTTTCACCCCGAACCGCCATGTCCAAGTCGCCCGCAGAGACGACCGAACAAACCACCGGCGACAAGCCGGAACTCCATGACCTAATTCTTCAACTGCACGACGATTTTCAACAACTTCGTCACGACGTTGAAATTGAGAAGGCTCGCAATAACGAGATTCGTAACTCGTGGAGGCCACCACCCCTTACGTCGGCGGCAGTTTCCGTTGCCCCTGTGTCGACGGCAGCAACCACTACCGCCTGGCCGACGATTTCCCCCATGAACGGCACGCCGTCACAGCCTTTCACGATTTTCGACTCCACCACGGCAAACCCTACATCAGCCGAGTCGTTCACGGGATGGACTCCTCCCTTCGCGAACCCTAATGTCGGGTGGTCGCCGCCCTACAACAGCCATCACACGCCTGCCGCGGGACCGAGCACATCAGTCTCACCTTTCGCAGGGTGGACTCCGACCCCGGCTCTGCCTACCGCTTCGGCATCGCACCTCGCGATCCAACCTGCGGGATTTCCCCCTCAACAAGCGCTGACGCCGCACACACTACAGCCCCAGGCCCCTTTCATGGACACTCGATCGGGTCCCCGACTTCAACAACCAGATGCCATTCCGAAATTGCGCATTGACCCGCCTCGTTTTAACGGGACGGATCCGAATGGGTGGATCTTTAAGGTCCAGGCTTACTTTGATTACTTTCAAACAGCGGAACCTGATCGCCTCCGATTGGTAGGCATGCTATTTGAATATCCAGCCTCGGATTGGTTTCACAATCAACGTCGGAACCAGTGCAGGGAAACGTGGGCAGCATTTCTGTTATCCGTCCAACAACGTTTTGATCCGACGTACTATGAAGACTACACAGGTCTCTTGGCTAACTTGAAATAAAAGACGTCAGTGCTGGATTATCAGGCGGAATTTGAAGCTTTGTTGAATAAGGTGTCTGACTAGTCTGAAGCCACGCTGATCTCCCTCTTTAAGGCGGGATTGAAACAACCTGTGCGTCGGGAATTGAACCTGCGGAACCCGACAACGTTAGCACAAGCTTTCGCACTGGCCCGTGAATTAGCGGCCTCTTACACGGAAATCACATCGCCATGGCTTGCCAATAAACGATCGTGGCCTTCCTCTGGCTCGCGCCAAGCGCCACCTCAACCGAAACCCAACCCCCCGGCTCCAGCGAGTGCGGCCGAAACTACACAGCAAGTGCCCACCTCTAACGGTAATTTCTCATCTCTTCCAATTCGTCGTCTTTCTAGAGCTGAACGTGATGATCGTACTAAAAAAGGCTTATGTTGGAATTGTGATGAGAGGTACGCTCGGGGACATCGCTGCACACCCCGTTTCCTAGCCTTATTAAGCTGTGAAGATAGCGATGACGAGGATGAGATCGAGAATTCGGACGAGCTCGCCGTTCAGGGCGACATTTCTAGCTTAAATTCCATGGAGGAACTACCGAATCCGCGCTCGTTGTGCCTTTCTGGATCGATTAATGATGCACAGATTCAGGTTCTGATCGATGGAGGTAGTACCCATAATTTTATTCATCCTGCATTGGTTGAGAAATTAAAGTTGTCGCTGATTAAAATATCGCCTTTCCGTGTTTTTGTTGGCAACGGAGCTTACTTGTTATGTTCACATCAGTGTCCGACAACTAGTATTATTCTGCAGGGTCATGACTTTTCTATTGATCTCTTTGTACTCGCGGTTCATGGACCGCAAGTGGTTCTCGGTGTGCAATGGTTGCAAACTTTGGGCACTGTGTCCCACGATTATGCTAAGCTGATGATGCAGTTTGTCTGGAATGATAAATCAGTGTTTCTGAAAGGTGACAGGCAATCGCCGAAACTCATTTCTATGTCGGAACTTCACTCTCTCTGTGTTGCGGATAGTATTCTGGATTGTTTTGAAGTCCTTAGCCTGGTGCGTGCCGAGTCAGCGGTGTCCTCGGATTGGCCGGCCGAAACGGTGCCCGAAATCCGAGACGTGCTTGAACGGCACCGGGCGGTTTTTACCGTGCCATCGGGCCATCCACCACTTTGGCCGTGGGATCACCACATTCATCTGCAACATGGTTCTAAGCCGGTTAACGTCCGTTCCTATCGATATCCATACTTTCAAAAGGCTGAGATTGAACGGCAGGTTAAATCTATGCTGGAACAAGGCATCATTCAGCACAGTACCAGCCCTTTCTCTTCTCCGGCTCTCCTCGTCAAGAAGAAAGATGACAGTTTTCGTTTCTACAGTCCTTCTGTTTCCGCTCATGCTTCGGATCTTGACACTGTTTTGCAGATTCTTTAGGAAAATAATTTTTATGTCAAGGGTTCGAAATGCTCTTTTGGCACTTCTCACGTTGAATATCTTGGACATATCGTCACGGCTGGCCAACTGATAGCCGACCCAGCCAAGCTATCTGCCATGGCCGATTGACCTTCTCCCAAATCCGTGAAACAGCTGCGTGGATTTTTGGGCCTGACAGGTTATTACTAGAAGTTTATTCGGCATTACGCTTTGAGTGGTCAACATCGGCGGAGGACGCGTTTCAGAAGTTAAAATCAGCTATGATGCAACCGCCTATCCTTCAGTTGCCTGATTTTTCAAAGCAATTTATTGTTGAGACAGACGCTTCTGATGCAGGGATCGGCGCACTTCTGTTGCAAGAAGAGCGACCTCTCTCTTTTTTTAGTAAAAAGCTGGGCATTCGCCGACGCGGGTCTTCCGCATATCACAGAGAACTTTTTGCTATTGTTTCTGCGGTTCAGAAATGGCGCCAATATTTATTGGGAAGAGAATTCGTCATTCGTAGTGATCAGAAGAGTAATTCAGACACCCGATCAACAGTTCTTCATGCGGAAACTCATGGGTTACAAATTTCGTATCGAGTACAAATCTGGCGCCAGTAACCGCGTCACTGACGCGTTATCTCGCTGCATGATTGATGATGAAGCGACGTTGCAGCAATTTCTGTCATTTGTGGCCCCTTTGCCTGACATTCTCCATCGAATCCGGGCTGAAAATGCAACGCTGGACGATTTGAAGTCGATGCACGACGCCGCCGCAGCCGGCACTTTGGCCGAGCCTTTCCGGGTATTTAATGGCATCTTGTATTCCGGACATCGTTTGGTGATTGGCGCTACTTCACCGCTTAAGGCGGATATCTTATCTGAGTTCCATTCGTCACCCAGCGCGGGTCATCCGGGCATTGATCGCACTTTCCGTCGAGTAGCTGAGGTATTTTATTGGAAAGGCATGCGCGTTGATGTTAAGCGCTTTGTTGACTCTTGTTTGATATGCCAATCGACGAAATATAGCACTGCAAAGCCAGCCGGCTTAATTCAGCCTCTGCCCGTCCCTCAGAAAGTCTGGGACGATGTGTCTATGGATTTCATTACGGGTTTACCTCCGTCCCGAGGCCATACGACGATTCTAGTTGTGGTTGACAGGTTATCGAAATACGCACACTTCGGCGCACTGGGACCATCTTTTGACGCCCCACGGGTTGCTTCTTTATTCGTCGATTTGGTTGTCAAACTTCATGGGATTCCGGCTACTATTGTGTCTGACAGAGATCCCATCTTTCGTAGTACCTTTTGGTCCGAATTGCATCGCTTAAGCGGTACTGAATTGCATCACAGTACAGCGTACCATCCTCAATCTGACGATCAGACGGAAGTCAAAAACCGTAGTTTGGAACAGTATCTGCGCGCCTTCACTCAGGGACGACCACGTCGCTGGTTTGATTTTTTACCGTGGGCTGAACTGGCCTTAAATTCTATGTATCATGAGGGCCTCGGGATGTCTCCGTTTAAGGCCTTGTATGGGCGAGATGCGCCGCCTATTGCGCGTGTGACAGTTCCGACTGGTCCGCCGACGCCGGCGTCGGAATCCATGCGTGATCGGGAGCAAGTTTTGGACTTAATTCATCTTAATTTGTCCAAAATACAGCAGCGTATGATTGGACAGGCAAACAAGCATCGGAAGGATGTTGAATTCAATGTGGGCGCGTACTTTTGAAATTACAACCTTATCGCCAACATTCGGTTAGTCGTCCTCTTTCCGCTAAACTCGCTCGCCGTTTTTATGGACCATTTACTATTCTTGAGCGCATTGGCCCAGTTGCATACCGCTTAGAGCTTCCGGATACAGCGCGTATACATAATGTGTTTCATGTGTCCCTGCTTCGGCCATTCATTCCAGACTGTTCTCCCATTGTACCGGCCTCTTTACCAGCTGAATTTCTGTATGATCGGCCAATCTCCCGACCGGTGCGCGCCATTGCGGAACGTGAGGTGATTGTGGATGGCATTCCGAGAGTTGAATGGCTCATTGAGTGGTTTGATGGAGCGCCGGCCGAGGCAACCTGGGAACCGGTTGAGATCATTACCCGTTCATTTCCTGATTTACGGCTTGAGGACAAGTCGATGCTCAACGGGGGAGAGAATGATACGGGAGAAGTATCGAGCGTCAGACCATCTCGGGTTCGTCGTCGTCCACGACGATATGAGGATTAGTTTTTATATATTTATATTATTAATTTACACCTTTTAAAGTATTTATTTATAATTTTCAGCATTTTATGCAATTTATGTAATTTTTATAAACTAGAGCTTTGCTCTCTTCTCGGGTTTTCTTTACGGTTCTTTTCCGGGACGCCTTTTTTGAACCGTTAGGGCTTAGGTATAAATACTCTTGGTTTCCTTCTCATAATATTATCCAAGAATTTAGTTTGCCCTAATTTTCCCTGTTTCTTAGTTTACTGTTTATCCCGAGTCGGAATCCACACTGGATTAGGCTCAACCCCCTTGACCAACAAGGGTTCGATACGCGGTCCACACCGGGTCCGTATCACTCAACCGCATGTAATTGGTTTTAAATACGATATATATGTACATTTAGAACCACAACTTTAGAGATCAATCAAAAGTTTTTCACTGATGGAAAACGCGTCTGCTGCCAGAAAATATTTAGCCATAAATATTGTCGAGGTTAATTTGGGTGACAACGACCACAAGTTTAACCACAAATATTTACGTTTGCGGTTATATTGCCATGAAAAATAAAGTTGCGGCTATTTTGGAGGCCGAATCGCAACGAAAAGAGCGCACGACTAGATTTGATTGTAGCTTTCTGGCCATATTGTCATGAAAAAAGGCTCGTGGCTAAAGTTTAGGCCAAATTGACGCGAATGTCTCGTGCGGCTAGATTCATTTCTAGTGTAGTAACTAATTAGCCACGAAAAAGGATTCGAGTGTATATTCACGGCAAAGTCTGGAGCTAAGTACCCACATAATATGTATGGCTAGTTTTCTGGTTATTTTTGTGGGTTATTTGAACCATTGACTCATGAATGGTCCTTCATTTCGTTACAAATCTATAGAAATAACCACAAAACTAGCCACGAGTTCTTATTTACGTGTCTAGCTTAGTTTGTTTGAAAAAATTTGCGATAATAGTCACGAGATTGGCCACGAGTTCTTTATTTTGCGAGAAATCTGCAGATATAACCACGAGACTAGCCACGAGTTCTTCATTTCGTGTCTAACTTTGTTTGTTTGGAAAAATTGCAGAATCAGTCACGAGATTAGCCACGAGTTCTTTATTTCGTGATAAATCTGCAGAAATAACCACAAGATTTAAACGAAGGAAGAGGAGAAGAGTTTGGATTGGGCTGCTCCTCCATTTGGGCCGAGTAGGTGATCCAAAAATGGGCCCATTTCTTTTGACTCCCAAGCCCATTGGATTTTCTTTTAACTCCCAAGCCCATTCCTAATTATTTTTTATTATTTATAAAATTATTTCCACTATAAACATATAATAATTATTTTAGAATTTTAATAAATATTATCCAAGGCCATTATAAAGAATATTTATTAAAATAAAATATCAATCATGCTCACCTAAGAGTTTTATAATTTTTAATAAATTATAAATGACTTCCTAGAACAATAATATTTATGAGAATAATATTATTATGCATGTTTAAGACTAAATTATTCGAGAATAAAAATTTAGAATACTTTCCTTTAGAAATCGTTCATTCTTATAAGAAATCGTTACATTTCACTTAGAATCGTTCATTCTTATAAGAAAATATTATATTCACTTAGAATCGTTCATTTATAAGAAATTGTTATATTCATTTAGAATTGTTCATTCTTATAAGAAAACGTAGAAAATGTTATATTCACTTAGAATCGTTCATTCTCATAAGAAAACTTTGTATTCGCTTAGAATCGTTTATTCTTATAAAAATCGTTATATTCATTTAGAATCGTTCATTATTATAAGAAATTTTTATATTCTTTTAGAATCGTTCATTCTTATACGAAATCGTTATATTCACTTAGAATAGTTCATTCTTATAAGAAATTGTTATATTCACTTAGAATCATTCATTCTTATAAGAAATTGTTATATTCATTTAGAATCGTTCATTCTTATAAGAAAACGTAGAAATTGTTATATTTACTTAGAATCGTTCATTCTTATAAGAAATCGTTATATCCCTTTAGAATCCTTTATTCTTATAAAAAATCGTTATATCCCTTTAGAATCGTTCATTCTCATAAGAAATCGTTATATTTCTTTAGAATCGTTCATTATTATAAGAAATTGTTATATTTCTTTAGAATCGTTCATTATTATAAGAAATCGTTATATTCCTTTAGAATCGTTCATTCTTATACGATATCGTTATATTCACTTAGAATCGTTTATTCTTATAAGAAATTGTTATATTCATTTAGAATCGTTCATTCTTATAAGAAAACGTAGAAATTGTTATATTTATTTAGAATCGTTCATTCTTATAAGAAATCGTTATATCCCTTTAGAATCGTTTATTCTTATAAGAAATCGTTATATCCCTTTAGAATCGTTCATTCTTATAAGAAATCGTTATATCCCTTTAGAATCGTTCATTAGAGGAGGGTTCTGGTGAGAATATTTCTTAGGGTGAAAACTAAGAACAAATTTACAGCGTTGGATCAGGAGTATGTGCGGATGAGATTAAATCAAATAAAGGGGCTGATTCATTAATAAATGGCACGGAGTGTAATTTAGAGAAAAAAATCAAAATGTTACAAAAATACCCTTCCTTCTCCTTCTCCCTTTAAAAAACCCTAGGAAGGAACAAAGAGAGAATCACGATGGAGCTACGGATAACATATCTTCTCCGCCTCGTCAAAGTCTACAAATTCTTCTCCAAATTTGATCGGTTTGAACTGGTACTTCTCAATTGAATTTTTTTCTACAAATTTCTCAAATTTGATCGGTTCGAACTCGTATCTTCTCTACCTCGTCAAGTTCATTCAACTGATTTGAAGCTAGATTTGCCAAGTATGTGAAATGGCCAGTCAGTTTAGTACCTCAATACCTTTAATAAAAGAACAATAAATAAGTGATGATCAATTGTGTGACTTCTTGCAGGGGAAGCACTGAGAATAGAAAGATGTAAAGGTAGGGTGTTTTCTTTGCAAGATGAACCTGAAGTGGGAAGATTTTGGTTGCCATTCTGTGATGCACCTGGCCTAGCAATGTCTCGAGCGTTTGGGGATTATTGTGTGAAAGAATACGGGTGTTATTTCTGAACCGTTGTTCACACACAGGACAATCAAAGAGAGTGACTAGTTTCTTGTTCTTGCTACAGACGGGGTATATACTACTTTGTTTTTGTGTTATTTTGTTGCTCTTTTTATTGTGACAGTTGTTCTTGTGAGTTTTGACCAAATTGCTTTGTCCTATCCAGATTTGGGATGTTTTGAGTAATGATGAAATAGTGAAAATAGTTTGTGCTTTCCCCTGCTAATTAGTGACAATGTTATTAACTTGTTACGTTCTACTTTGTGGGTTACAAGAGAAAAATCACATTGCAATGTATTAGTTGTATTCTCTTATGATGCAGCTTATTACTATATGTATTAGTTCTATCTCTAGTCAAGACATTAACCTCAATTTATGCCTTGATTTGCTGATATTCTAGAATTAATCAATTAGGAGCTATTGGCTAAACTTTTAATCATAACCCTGTCAATGTGTAGCTTATTAGCTCAAATGGTAGAGCAATGTGCATGTGCACATAGATGTGGGTTCAAATCTCACATAGGCTAATTCTATAAACGCTTTATATATTTTGGTTCATTATAAGTCTTCTTTCGGTTCATGATTTTTAAGGCTCGGGTTCATAATAGTTCATCTTACAATTCATGTCTTTTTGGTTTATGACATTTGTTCTTTTGGTTCATAGTAAATTAAAGTTTGGTTCATAATAAATCATCTTACAGTTCATGTCTTTTAAGTCATACATGCTAGTTGTAATTTTGGTTCATGACATTTGTTTTTTGGTTCAAAGTACATTAATGTTTGGTTCATGCGTTTTAAAGTGCACTTGTTATTTCAATTTATACTTGTAGGTTATTTGAATACTACCCATGATTTTAAATTACATTGTTATTACAATAGTTAACTAGAAGCAGTGGAAATCACTACAGGTGCTACGCAATGGAAAGGGTCCATTTTGAGAAAACAATGTAAAAGATTGGTCCTTGATTACTTACACGGTTCATAGAACTAATTACACGGTTCATAGTGTTCGACATGAAGGTTCATATTGTTCAACACGAAGGTTCATGGATTTTAATAATCAGTTCATTTAACAGAAAATGCATAAAATTTGTAAGGAAGACATTCAGCTCATTGGGTTCGATGTGAAGTAAAAAACAACCTTAAAAACAATTACAATGTAGCAAAGTGATTTGTCAAACACAAAGTAACATAAAAATAGATAACTTAATCTCCAAAACACATAGCAACTACTAAAACGACAAATAGAGAAATGGAATTTCAATGTTCAATCTTGGGAATGAAATAAGAACAATCTTGTGATAAGTGAAGAATGTAGGTGTCGCTAGCTTCATTATGATCATCCAATGGAACACCATCAACATTCTCATCATTATCAAGACACTTCAATGAAACTCCATCAATACTAGCATCATTATCCGAATGAGACAAATTAGGATGACCGGAGTTTGATGAACAACCTACAAAAAAAAGGAAAAAATTAAGCTAATTTATAAGCAACATGGAACACATAATGGACAATAAAAATATGAAAAAAAAAAGTTTTTCTTTTGGTTCACAAATATTGTCATTACGGTTCATAATATTACACTATAAGGTTCATTGAAAATCACAATGCGGTTCATGTAGATAACAATAGTATTTGACATAAATTGTATCAAATTTGGTCATTTTTGGCGGATTTGGAAACCAAATGACCAGTATCTATTAGTTTACTTCAAATGTTAGGATGACCGGAGCTTGATGAACCCCATCAACACTAACATCATTATCAAGACCCTTCAATTGAACCCCATCAATACTATCATCATTATCCGAATTAGACAAATTAGGTTGACTGGATGTTGATGAACAACCTACAATAAAAAGGGAGAAAAAGAAGAGATCTAGTAAAAAGGTGCAAAATACCGTTTTTCAATTGGTTCACAAATATTGTCATTGTGCTTCATAATATTAAACAGGATGGTTCATTAAAAATAACAATGCGGTTCATATAAAATAACAACACGAATTTTAAGTGAATCGATCTAACAAAGGTCACAAAGATACTAATTGCTTATTCAAAACAATATCATACTAGTCAATGTGGATAACTAGGCATAGACATATACACAAAAACATCATATTCAACAAAGCATACTAAGCATCATATGCAAGCATTCATTTTATTCATAAGGGAGAATTTGAACACTAAAACATCATCAATACATGAAAAGGTCTTGCAATTTGTCCACATTATCTTCATATTCACTAATTAGAACATCTAAAGCAATATTCCAAAGACATTTTAGTAAAACATGCTCATTGAGACATTTTATCAAACACTTTGTGGGCAATCAAATAAGCATATGAATTTAAATTCTATTTTCTATAAAATTTTGTTTCCAATCCCATAACCAAGAGTACAACATATTTCTCCATGATCTCAAACAACAAAGAACCCTAAACAACAACAAATTTAGGGATTATTTGAGAGCAAGAAACCATCCACCAAGCTAAACTCTCTTCTTAAGCATTCTTCATAATCACTTACCTAAATCCATTGTTTCTTCAATTTGGAGTGAGAGTTTGTATCGATCGAAAGGGAAATCGAGATCGAGAGCACAAGCTCGATCTAGAGTAAAAGTGTACGTGTTGGTCGTCGGCGAAATCACGTAGGAGAGGGTTGTGTTCTGGTCGCTTGATACAAATGAGGGAGTTGAAGATTGAAATTAAAATAAAACATAGTAAAATGACAAAAATACCCTTCCAGCTTTAAAAAATAGAGGAGTGGGAGTGTTGAGAGCAGCCCATCTGAACCCTTAATCTCACAAAATCAACGGATGAGAGTTGTTCTCATTTCTTAGGATAAGAATTATTCTCATTTGATCCCAATCTCGTTCATTATTATAAGAAATCGTTATATTCCTTTAGAATCGTTCATTATTATAAGAAATCGTTATATTGCTTTAGAATCGTTCATTCTTATAAGAAATCGTTATATTCATTTAGAATCGTTCATTCTTATAAGAAATCGATATATTCATTTAGAATCGTTCATTCTTATAAGAAATCATTAGATAACGTTATATTCACTTAGAATCGTTCATTCTTATAAGAAAACGTTATATTCACTTAGAATCTTTCATTCTTATAAGAAATCATTATATTAATTTAGAATCGCTCATTCTTATAAGAAATCGTTATATTTCTTTAGAATCATTTATTATTATAATCCTTTAGAATTGTTCATTCTTACAAGAGATCATTATATTCCTATAAAATCGTCCATTCTTATAAGAAATCATTATATTCCTTTATAATCATTCATTCTTATAAGAAATCGTTATATTTCTTTAGAATCGTTCATTCTTATAAGAAATCATTATATTCATTTAGAATTGTTCATTCTTATAAGAAATCATTCTATTCCTTTATATCATTCTTTTTTATAAGAAATCATTATATTCCTTTAGAATCATTTATTCTTATATTCCTTTAGAACCGTTCATTCTTATAAGAAATCGTTATATTCCTTTAGAACCATTCACTCTTATAAGAAAACGTTATATTCCTTTAGAACCGTTAATTCTTATAAGAAAATGTTATATTCCTTCATATGCTTGATGTTAATAAGTATTCGCCAGGGGTTCGGTGGCGGAGCCCCCAAAAACACCAGGGGTCCTAGGGGGCTGGGTTGGGGGGGCGACGCCCCATGACGGTTGTCTCGCTGATTGGTCAGCGAGTTGGGGGTCTAGGGGGCAACGCGCCCCTTGTGGGGTTGGGGGCAACGCCCCAAAAAAAGAAGGTATACAATGTTTTCTATTTTTGAGTTTATCGTGATCTGTTTTAAAATACATGATCTTTTTATAATCATATTTTCACTAATTAACATCTTTCATTCAAATATATAAACTTGTTATAATTGTTAGTACTTATAAAGTTATAATAAACATTATGTATATGTGAATTATTTTTAAGCATTTTTATATTATTTGCTTTTTAAATATGTTAACTTATTTATATATAGAAAGGTGCATTACATCAATTTTATAAATAATTTTTTTTAAAATTATTTGCTAAATTTATCATCTAGAATTTTAAATTATATTAAGAATTACACTAAAAATGTGTGAATATGATTTTACAACTTATTATAATTCTATTTATTTATAAATTATTCAAGTTTTAAAAAATTTGTTTAAAATGTGTGCAAAAATTATTGGCGGGTTTAATAGAAGGAAATGTTACTTTAAGAGGGAAAATGAAATTTGGGCTAAATTATTGGTGGGCTTGGAGTGAAAACAAAATTTTGGGCTAAATTATTGGTGGGGCTCAAATGTCCAAGTTCATTCAACTAATAAACCCTAGCTGGCGGCATGTCTTCTCCGCCTCGTCAAATCTAGAAAACACAAGAAAGCCTCATCCATGGTGGACCACAAGAGCCATCCTTTACTGAGAGGTGGAAGAAGCCCGAGCCCCATGGCTTCTCCCCTTCGCAGATCCAATCATTGGCCATCATTTCTGAAGCTCTCTTCCCTCCTATACCCATGGATGATTCCGTTGCAAATGAAGCCCTTCGTTCCTTGTACAACACTTCTGGCTCTCACTCACCCGTCCCTGCTCAGGTTGCATGTGTTCAGTTTTTTCCAATTTCGATCATCTTGTGCGTTTGTAGAATCTTCAAAAGTAATAATCTTTTTGAAACTTTGTTTAGGATCCAATGTTGAATTGACAATGGGACCAATCAAGGCTCTAATTAGGTTAATAATGAATGCATGCAGTAAGTGTAATCGCGAGGAAAGGGCTATCAAAAGCTCTGCTTCTTGTGAAGATTGTGCTCAAGCTTCTTTCAACCAGATTGGGAACGTTGCTCCTCTGTGGATTCCTCTGTTTGGATTGGAGCTAGTCCTTTTTCACAGCTTCTCTGAGATGAGCTTAGGCAAGAGAGAGCAAATCCTCCAGAGGTGGTCTAGGGATTCAAAATGGATACCCTTAAGAATCACCTTTGCACTGGTCAAAGTCGCCTGCTTTTTTACTTTATTTTCCCATGTAAGACTTTTACCTATTTCTACCCCTATGTAGATTTGGTTACTGACCGTGGGAGCCTTGCAAGGGTTTGTGAAGTTGATAATCATCGTGCCCTGCCCTTTGGTGTTTGAGGTAGTGTGCTTGCTTTGTTAGCTCGTCATATTTAGTTTCTTTCAATCTATCAAAGCAATCAAGCAATATGCAAATTGTGTATCAGGGATGGAGTGCAACAAGGAAGAGTGAGTATGATGAATCTGGTCCGGCAACAAGCAAGTGCTTCTGAGCTTTGCCCACTGTTCTGGTAATTGCAGCCTATTCAATTTTATACAGAAATGAGTAGCCAAATCCAATTATACAATATTTATAAAATATGTGGTTGAAAGTTTTACCTTGAATTTGTGTTTGTCCATGGTTTGCAGGTTATGCTATATATTAACGTTTGTTTCATTGCCACCAAAGGATGCTTCCAAAACCAAGCAATAAAAAAAGGTCATCAAATTTAACTTTCTCTTTAACTTACCTTTAACTTGCTGTGTATTGATTAATGTGGTTTAGAGGAATCAAGATGAAACTGGTTACTTTACTTTAAACCTCTATCAACTTGCTATGTATTCAGTTTGATGCTGCTCAATTGGGAAATGAAATAGAGTTTCAACATGTTTTTGTAAGATTTAGATTTGTTGTGTTGCTAGGTATGAAGTTTGTGCTGTTGTCATATAACTTACAATTGAAATCAATTTGAACTAGAAAAAGTGTAAGCCAGAAACTTGTTATTATTGTCTCCTCCTTAATAATGGTGACTTGGGTCTTCTTTTCCTTTAATAATAATGCTATAATCTTCTTTTGGTGGTCAATTGCTTTTGATTTATTCTTCTGCTACCTTGAGTTTGGGAAAATAGAGTTAAATTGTAAGCCTTTAGTTCATGATTAGACCATATGTAGTACTTTCTTTCAAGTTCTAAAATGCCATATATAGTAAAAAAGAACAAAGAATAGGGTCACATTAGGTTATACAGGATTTTGTTGTTTGATTGATTTTTAGTGTTCATATTATCGTAGGATTCTGATTTTTTTTCTTTCAATCCTGTTGTTTGATCTATTCCCCAAGGGTCATATGAAGAACAACTAAATGCCTACAAGGGATGTTAATTGCAACTTAAAACTCGATTGTCTGCTGAATCTATATGAGCATATATAGGCTCCACTCTTGGATTAATTTTCTCTTTAGAAAATCTAAGTGTATATTATTCTCTTCTCTGAACATGTTTCACATATTTTCCTAACTCTTTTCCACCATGAATAAAACCCAACATTACATTGTGATAATGTGTGCTTTCTTTTTGCAAATTTTGCTTGCAGCATCCAGAGATGGACTTTTTAGGGGCAAAGATTGCTTAAGCAAAAGAAATGTAACCTGGTCTACTTTTGGTCAGATTTCTTCGGGGTAGTATTATCTAATTTTTGATTTGGGGACTTGATCTAATGCTTTTTTGATTCTCAAGGTTATTTTTCAGTTTGAACAATGGAAGCCTATTTTTAAAATTAGGACATGAAACTATTGTTGGCCTGTTTTGAGTTTGAACATTAATTTTCTACCATATGTATACAACAGGGTGCTAATTTTGCAACAAGGGTGTTGAGTTTTGTTCTTTGTTGGATCATTCTGCAACACTAGTTCAATTGCTTCTTGCATTGTTTGTATTTTTTGTTGCTATTGCTTTGACTAAACTAGAGAACATTAGAGAGAAATTAGCATATATATTATGGTGTAATATTTTTTTTAAATGCATAATTATTTAACCACGAAATTTGAAACAAAATAGATTCAATGCAAATGTCAAGGCTAAATGGCCACAGATTTTCCCACTAAATAAATTCATTGCAAATTTTAAGGCTAATGACCACGAATTAGGGGTGATAATGAGTTCAAATTCGACTCGAATTTAGATACAAAATACATTTGTAGCTAAAATTTGATGGTGATGCACTCAAAATCAACCACGAAATTCAATTCTGGCTAATATGGTTGAACGTGACTTTCGTGGCCAATAGCCACATTTAGCAATGAACTAGTTCGCGGCTATTATTTGCAGCTATATAGCCACAAAACTAGAATTTTGTGGTTCTTTTCCAGAATGACATTTAGCCTCGGCCGTTTTAACCCCAGAGCACCATTCGTAGGGCAATCCGTTGGGGATGCTGTGGCTAACGTGATTTCGTGTTTATTTTTGTGGCTGAAGTCGTGACTATTTTCCTGGCTACAGACGCGTTTTCCAGCAGTGTTTATTGTATTTAATTATATGTAAAATCCAGCACTAAACAACTTATATATACATTAGTTTAGTCACATGGCATGATCTCTAGTAGATGCAAGTAAAGATTTTATTTTATTATTGACGTAGCAAGTAAAGTAATAAATGACTAGACAAGTAGTCCACCTGCAAGATAGTGATTAATTTAGCTTTTTTTTCCCCTTTATCATGAATGAGCCAAAAATGTAGTTAACAAACTAGAATGCAAAATGTCATATCTGATATATAAAAATGGTGGTTAGTTATTTAGGAAACAATAAAAGCTCAAACCAAACTAGAATCACAATCACCTTAACGTACGTACACATAGATTAATTTAATCCTTGGACTTGAATTTAATTATTCGATCTGTTAACGCCTAGCTAGCTCTGATTAAGACGTGATTTCCATATATTTTACAAGTACCAAATAATCAATTACTGTAAGCAACTCAAAGTCAACATTAATTTGTATTTCTTTCTTCACCCGTCATGCCTAACTGCAGGCACGACGACACTTACTCTGCACCCACCCCCAACCCCAACTATAAAGACCGTTTATTTTATCCTTTTCTTTTTTGACCTTTTAACATTCATTATATCTACTTCATATTCCATGGCCGCAAATTCATTGATTATAATATGAGTAACAAAGTTTTCGCAATTCCATCCTTCAAGGCCTGTTAGTACGTAGTATATTCCATGTTTTACTTCGTAGTATGCTCCATATTAGACTTTGACGTAGTATTAACATATAAACTTTTTGTTCTAGTGTATTGGTTTTGGTATAAAAATTTTTATTGGGCTTGTATGTTGGGCTAACGTATATATACGCTCGTACAGATGTGTAGATGCTCCACATTATATTGACCCCCAAACTTTAATATGGTATCGGAGCGGTTCGACCCTAGATCCCGAATTCTGGTTGATTGGGCTTGTCAGCTTAACACATGATTGGGCTAGCCGACATGACGTCAAATGCAACTGAAATATTGCGGAGTTAGGGAGTTTCACTTGAGTAGCGTGTGAAGATATACATTCCCACATCGGGAATTTGAATGAAAGAATGCCTGATATACAAGTCTTTGGGTTACTCCTCCTATTGTCAATTGGTTTTAGGATGGAACTCACTAAGCTTGTGTGTTGGGCCTAATGTGCATATGTGCTTGTATGGATGTGTGGACTCTCCACGTTAAATATTGGCCCATCGAAATTTAACAAGGTATCTGAGCAGTTCAGTCCTTGCTCCCGATCCTTGGTCTATTTATGGGATATTCGACCTCAAGGTATGACATCAAGTGCAACTAACATTTTGCGAGGCCAGACAGTTGCACTTGAGGGACGAGAATTTGAAGAATGAATGTCTAGCATATAAATACTTCGGTTACTCCTCCATTAATTAGTTTTAGAATGGAAACCTAGAGACCTAACACGCATATGCGCATATATGGACATGTGGACCACTCCCCATATGAACATTAATATTGACTCATCGCACTTTAACAATGATGATAAGTATGAGCGGGTAAAAGTTAACTACCATAATTATTTTCTCTATCAACCATCATAAAGTTAATTTATTTATTATGATGTTTATATCTTTTCGTATTTCTATATAAAATTAAATATGGTGGTTATGCGACATAATGGAAGATTTTATCTTAACGAAAAGATAGAACTTTCGTTTGGAGTAGGGAGCAAGATACCGCTTACTTGGGTTGCAAGGCACTAGAGCCGGCCCTAGGGGGTGATTTTCGGTCCCCTCTGCCCTCTCTCTTCCAATATAAATACACGTCTTCGCCGTGTATGGAGAGCATATTGAAACACGCATTCATAGATTGAACATGTTAATATTCGCTTAGCTTATTTGTTCAAGAAAACTCATATTCGCTGAGTTCTCTAGCTTTTATTGTCTTTACCTTGACGCTTTATCGACGACTGTTCTTTTGACTTAGGCATCGGAGGTGGATTAGGGGGTCCCAGCCCCCTTTGTCCATTGTTTTATAGGTTTCAGGTTGAAGAAGCAAGTGAAACGGAAGGTGAAGAAGGAGTAATCAATTAGTGCATTAAAGGCAAAATTTCTGTGCACTAACAATTGACGTTGTACGTGGGGAACGAGTACTCGATCCACGCAATTATGGTGTTGGAATCGATCCCTGAAAATCAAGAAGTGGTTTTTGATAACCCTGGGACAACCGCGCAAAGGGAAATCGAGAGCGGCACCACCAGCGAACAGATCCGCGATCGTGGAAAAGAGACCCACGACCGCGGAATAATGGACCGCGACTGCGAACTGACCTCCCGAGACCGCGGAATGATAGGTGATCGAGCAGACTTCGAATTTCGTTCAGAAAATCAAACCCTAATGCATATTGATCAATCTAATCCCGATATTCACTCGGAAGATCAAACCTTCTTGCCCGGAAACGACCTGAACCGTGACCCGACCCCTCTTATAAACACGGTTGTTCATCGCATAGGTTGTTAAGGATCCGAGTCAAGCGACGGAATCGACATTCATGATACTTTACGGTCTGAATCTACTGGATTTGATCAGGCTTGGGACTTAGTGATGTGTGTCGTTGAATACGAGATTAACCAAAGAACTCGATTGCGATCCATTGGGATGAACAACCGCAATCGCGGAGCAGAACCGCACGCGGCCAGTCGGACCGTGCCTTCGATTCGGAAAACCGCGACCGCGGGTTTCATATTTCTGAGCCATTGGCGCCCAGCCGCGAACAAAACCCTAATTCGGTCAGCCCTCACTTTGAACAAGTGTTGTGATGGTTTCCCACACACTCGCAAGAATACGAGATCTATTGTAGTAGTAGACCAGGATCGAATCACGGGGATTATGTCTGCTTTATCTAATTCTAGTACTAATTTCTAAGTCAAAATATAATGATTGTAGTGTAATTCTAACTACGAAAGCAAGTAAAACAAGTAAATTATGATAATGAAAAGTATATGGGAAAGCAAAGTTCTAGGGCAAGGAATCCCCACAACACTGATCCACGGAGTTCGAATCTCACTTCTACCTTAACTAAATTGGATATTTTGTTATGAAGGTTATTGTCTAATGTCATAAATTAATTTTTCTCAAAGTTTAACTTAATGTACTTCTATCAACCCACTCTCATGACGAAACAAAATAGATAGAAACCCTTTAAGAACTTAGAAATCTAGATGGTAAACCAAACTTGCCCCACTCTCGTGATGTATCAAACTTGACTCAAACATCTAGAAGTTCTCTGACAATTAACCACATGAGAAACTAATCCTTAAGTTCAATTCTAGTTTTTCCAAATAGATAGAACCACCTCTCGATGTGTTCTCTCTATTTTGTTTACTTACTTAGACCACCACCTCTCAATGCGCAACCTAAACAAGACTCTAACAAGTTTAAACATATTAGATTAAGCCCCTAGAATAAAATCATATTGATTTTCCAACTCAATTCAAGCAAAAGGTATTGAATCTAATCCGCTTCACATTGTTGGGATCAACCAAACCCTAGAACTATAGAGTTTAGCCTAGCATATTGAAATTCATAATCAAATCAATAAACTTAAACATTGAATAGAAATAAGAACAATAATTGAAAGAGAAACTTACTAGGAATTTCAATTGAAGGAACAAAAGTTGATCCAAGAGTGCAAAAATACCAACTTAAAAGAGCGTAGAACTAAAAACCCTAGAAATTGTCTCTCCTCTTTCTACTTCCAACTAGAATAATAATAATGAATAATAATGTTCTCCCTTAAGCTCCAAAGAGTTAAAATAAGATATAAAGTAATAATATTAAAGCCCATCCAAAAACAAGACAAACTTGGGCCCAAAACAAATAAGTTCGGATGTTGAAAAATCAGGCACGCCTGTCGTCACGACCGTGACGGGCATCGTCACGCCCGTGACGACCAAATTTTGCCTTTGCTGTCAAGCATCACAACCGTGATGGAAATCATCACGCCCGTGACGGTCCTTCAGTGCCTTATTTCTTCACTTTACTTAGGGTATGTTCTGTGCAGCCACATTATTTAAAATAAGAGATTTTTTTGTCAGAGGGATTATTGGAAAAAAATACATGAATAAGGAAAATGAATTACTATTAAAATCCTTGTTCGGCAAAAACCCTACTCCAGTAAAAGAACTCCCTCCCTTTCCCCATGTGTCCCCAAATGTTCAATCCGAAAACTTCAAAACTACCCAGATCTAAAGCAAAAATCAACTCTAAAATAAAACAATCGACATCGGTCTTCTCTCGCGATAGTCTTCAGCGTGGTTCCGCCATCTTCTTCTCCACAGATCTGAGATCTCACGGTGGCATCGACATCGGCGCTGACCGCCAAGCACAAACAAAGGAGTTAAAGATTGGGGAAGGAAGGAATTGAAGATTCATAGTAGGGGCTTTGAGTTCTTTTAGTTTGATCTATGGATTTGTGAATCTGTCAATTTGAACCCTAATTGCTCGAGAGGAATGAGTTGAGAGGAGAAACTATCAAGTTGAACTCTGATTTCTTCAAATTGAAAACCTTCAACGAATTTGCTTGAAATTGACATCAAATTAAGTGAGACAGATGAATCTTGAGAAGAATGGCGCCATGATCGGAGAGAGATCGCAGAACAAAGGAGGTGTGAGGGTCACTGTGATATCAGTGAAAATGGGAGGAGGGATGTAAAATAATGAATTTTGAGTGAAATAGGTAAAATAAGTATTTAATGGGCCGATGACATCGAACGCGTATTTTACAAATTCATACATTATAATATATTATTTTGCATAATCTGATGGTCACCGGACGAACCCTTAGCCAAATCTTGTCTCCTTCTTGTCACAACCTTGATACTCTTTGTTATGCCCGTGATGATCATTAGAAAGTGTTGGATCGATACGCGTTAGTGAGAGCTTAGGAACTGGCGGTTAGGCTGTTTCCAAGGCAGCGGAAGTATAAAAACAAGCAAGTAAACATAATGCAATTGACACAGTTCCTTTATAGAGGAACCCCACAACAACCAACTAGTTGTGTGGGTAAGCCTCTACCTCCGCTTGAAGGATTTTGAACGATCTTCTTATCTTATTGATTGTTCCCTAGTTACACAGGTAGACTTACACTTCTCTGTTCCTAGCAGTTCTACCTAACTCTAGCAACACTAGTAATCGAACTTGTTCCTAAGCGAACATCTCAACTAAGCATAAGACAAATCGAACCTTACACCTTGAGCTCAATGTCGCAGTTCCCTATCTCCTGGTAACTTGGATTCGCCGTCGTCGAGATCACACTCGCTGTCGGGGACTTCTCTTCTCTTATCTTTCTTTCTTTGTAAGTGAGTGTGAATTCTGGGAGAAGTGCTTTATCCAAGCACTATTCATTTGGCTTTATACTTGTCCTTGCTTGGGTTGTAATCCTGACTTTTGTTGTGTCCAAAATGCCCTTTGTCTTGCACGCCAAGTCTTTATCTCACACATGTGATTTGATTTGAATTGAGTTAACTTTGAGAATCAATCGGGCAGTCGGATTACTTGCTTCAGTCTATTCCTCAGACTGAGCGCTTGTTTTATCTTGAGACAGAATCCCGTGAATCTCGCTGAGTGGTCTTTGTTTGCACATGTGAGCTCCCATGTAATGGGAAATGTCTTCTCCAGAGTTGCTTTGAAAGGAACTCTTCGTCATGTAGTCCTGTGTTCCTTTGGCATTCTTGGAGACTCTTCAATGGACCTGGTGTTTCTTAGAAATACTTGGATGTAACACGTTAGTTCGCATATGGAGTTTGTCATTGTCAAAACTGGAGACTGGTATTGTTGTTCCGATGTTTGGAACCAGAGTTCCCAACACCGTCCCAACAATTTCCCCCTTTTTGATGATGATAAACCCATCACAAAAATAACCAAGTATTTCAATGTGTGAAAACATGACATGAAACAAAGTTCCTATGTGAGATCCTAGAGAGCCACTTCTATGAAACAATAAGTTCTTACTTAGCATTTTATGCGTTAGTTCCCCCTTAGCAAAAGCATATTCTATGATAACTCATAATAAGACTCATCTCACATATTTTGTCCTCCCCCCTTTTGGCATCATCGAAAATAGAAAATCATAAGTAAGGAGGAAGGGAACACGCAATCATACTAAAAATCATTTATATTACTTAAGAATTTAATGTACAAAAGGAACACATTACATATTTTGGAGAAAACAGGGCTAAGGAAAGAGAAGAGGGGAAAATCATGGGGCCTTGGGAATAGAACTGTCGCGCAGCTGGGTCATGACGGACAAGATATTTTGAAGAGTTCCCGCCATGTTCTCAAGAGTTGCTGCTATGTGCACCAGCACTTGGGTGTTCCCAACACTTGGGCCGTCACCAGAGGGAAGTGTCCCTTGATCCTCTGATTGTTCCGGGTGACGCATCTTTTGGACCACAGAAAGGTCCAGTTCCCTTCCGATGGTCACTTCCTCCTTTTCAGTATCGTAGAGGCCTTCCTTGATCATCAGCTTCTTGATCAAACCAGCAAAAGGTAGAGAGTGGGAGGTCGAAGCCATGCACTTCTCCATGTGCCCAAGCATAATGAGTGGAAGGTTGATGGGCATTTTGTGGAGAAAGTGAAAGAGAAGGATGGCGTCTTGGATGTTGAGGGTGTGACGCTTCTCCTGCCGAGGGATCACCACGGTGATTAGGAACTGATGAGCCAGATTGGCTATAAGCCCTAAGTTGTGGGTAGGGGTCCCTTGGGTGGGAATTCGGCCTTCGTAGACGTGGTGCAGAATTTCATATTTGTTGAAATCCCCCCAATTCTTGATGGGAAGGACTCCCAAGCCCTTTCCAGGGACGTGTAACTGGTGACGAATCGAGGATGCAGTGAAGACATAGTCGTCGCCCTGAAGGGAGAGAGTTCCCTTGGTGGCCTCGTCATGAATGAAGAAGTTGTTGTAGAAGAGACGCACCTGTGCAGGGTCGACGGTCACAACAGTGTTGCACACATGTTCCCACTCTTGGGCTTTGATGAGGTCCCAGAGTTCTCAAAACCCTTGCTCTTGGAGTTGTGCCTCAGTGAGGATGAGGGGAGGGATGAGTTTGCGTTCCTCTGTAATGGGAACCTTCTTAGATTCTGTTCCCTTCCCTTTCTTATTCTTGTTCTTGTTCCCCCAGGAGGCGGCAACCTTGCGTTTCTGCTGGGGAGAGACAACCAATTGAAGTAATAGAGGAGGGTCCCTTTCCATGGGAGCACCCTCCGACACCACCATTTGGCGTCCTTGTTCTTCTTCAGCAATAGCGTCGGCATGCTCTTTTTCAAGACTAGGGATGCACAAAAAATTCGTGGGGACGGGGATCCGCGGAGACCGGCCCCTAATGGGGCGGGGATTCCCCGACTTAATGGGGAACGGGGATGATTTTCGTATCCCCGATTTTAAACGGGGCGGGGACGGGGAATGTACTATCCGCCCCGAATCCCCGCTATATATACCTGATATGTTTTTTTTATTTATTAAACATGGAATAAAAATAGATTTTAAATATAATTTTAGTTTTTAATTTAAAAGCTTATATTTATATCTACAAATTATATAGTGAAATTTAAAATTTATGTTATTAAATTTGATATTGTAAAAAAAATTGAAGTTTAAATTATTTTTTATACTAAACGGGGCCCGTTAACAACCCGATAACCGAAGGGGATTCCCCGCCCCGATCCCCGCGGGGATTAAACGGGGACGGGGCGGGGATGGGGAACATAATAATATTCGGGGATGGGGACGGGGAATGCATTCCCCGCCCCGCCCCGCCCCCATGTGTATCCCTATTAAAGACCCTGTTGGTCAAGAACCTCGGTGGCAGCTCCATCATCCGAGTGCCCTTGTTCATCGAAGGACAGTCCCATGTCCTCGTCGTCATCTTCCTCTGGATGACCTGTACTTGTCCCAAAACCATCAGCCGGTGCTGGATTCCCTTCTTCTTGGGCCGTGTCGACCTCAGTGAGAGTGGCGTCATTAAGGGTGCCGACTTTTGTAGGTCGTGTCTCTGACCGTGAGATCTCTGCTCAGAGCTCCACCTCGAGAGCGTCAAGGCGAGCATTTTCTTCCGCGGTTCCCATGACGATGGGAGCCGTTATGTTGGCTTTCTTGCGGAGGACAGCGACAAGGGGCAGCGAATCGTCGTCCGAGTCAGAGTGGACCTGTTTCTTGGCCGGAGAGGGAGAGGAAGAGATTTCAGTGACGGAGGGAGGAGGGGATTTGTGAGATGGAGGAAGAGTAGATTTTGGAGAATAGGGAGATTTTGTAGGGGGAGAGGTAGGAGGGGTGGGAACTCTGGGTTGAGAAGAAGTTGGAGGTGGAGCGGAATCTCTGGGACTAGAGTTCCTAGAGATGGGAGCAGGGTTGGAGAGGGGTGGTGGTAAGGGTTTCTAGGATTGAGAGTTCCCAGAATCGGAGGGAGGAGTATGAGAGGAGGTTTGTGTGGGAGGTGGTGGAGGAGGAGGGATGGTGAAAGAGTTTGGACGAGATAGATTGAGAACCTCGTCCAGGCTGAAGAAGGATGTCTTCTTCTTTTTCTTTGGAGGATCTAAGAAGGAAGATGTGTGTTTGTCTTTGTGTTTTTGGGGGTTTTTGGATTTTGGGGGTTCTGGGCCGAAACTGTCAACGAGGACAGTGTCGGAGGAGGAGACGGAGAGAGGTTGAGGAGGAGGGGGAAGAGGAAGAGATTGAGAGGTGGTGGAGGAAGGCAACGCTAGGGTTTGCATCGCCGGAAGAGAGGCAGATGGCCCTAGGATCTCGTATTAAAGAAGCAAGGATCCAGTGCGAGGTTGATGAAGGAAGGGACGCACGTAATCATAAAGAGAATTCTGCGATTGTTTGACGAAGGGCGGGATCTATTTCGTTGTCAGCGTCCCAGAGCATGGTGATGAAGAGAGTTCTGCGATTGTTTTGAATCCACTCACGAACCTGTTCATTTGGGTGAACTGGAGCCATGAGAAATTCTGGGAAAGAGAAAGGTTTTGGAGTTTTGCTTGAAAAGGAATGGAAGGGAGTTTCAGAGAGAAAGGTTTGCAGAGAGTGAAGGTTGAAGAAGGTCCCAAAAATGGCAAACAAGGGTTTTTATGTGAGACAAGGAGAGGGGTAGAAAGGGAAAGGTCGTTTTCCTCGAAAATTGATAGCCAATAAAGTCGGAAAGCCTCTCCATCTTCCTTTGCATGCTTGTGACACGTGTAATGATCTCCATGGGAAGTTACTTCAGCCATTTCAAATACTTGGCCCTTAACGCTCCAAAATCTGACATAATTTCCCGTTTTACAAGAGACGATTCATCTTTCCAAAAGTACTGGTGTTCCGTTGCTTGAGACTATTTTGCACACCAGTTCCCATGATCTTTTAAAAGGTCAAGTTGAGTGGAGTGGACAAGGGAACTCACACTCAAGTTCTTTTATGAGGCTAGGGAACTCAAAAGGGGAACCAAACAATTACAACTCGATAAAGGGACAAAAAGTTGGGCTCATGAGAAGCGTTTGTCTGGTTCTCGGCTAAGGGTTGGTTTTATGATCAACCGTCATGGTGGCTTATAAAGAGGGTTAAAGGGAACTCTGGTTGATCATTTTGGGCCAAAAGAAGTAAAGTTCCAAATTTTATAATAAATGCTCTAGACTAGTAATATGGCAAAATGAAAGCGATTGTTCCTAGTGTTCCCTATCATGCAATTCAATATAAACTAGCCAAGCATTGCGAGAATAACAAACAGGGACTTGTTCAGTTTAGAGTTATCATCCCTAGAAGCATCCGGAGATTCTGGTAGGGACGTCTGTCTAAGGCTTTAGAGAGAATGTCCTCAATTTGCTCTTCGGTTCTACAGTGTTCCATAGAGATGTTCCCATGTTCCACATTGTCACGTAAGAAGTGATGCCTAATGTCTATATGCTTAGTACAAGAATGATGCACATGATTTTTGGATATGTTAATGGCACTTGTATTATCACACCTTATGGGAACAGGGCCAAAAGACATACCGTAATCCTGAAGTTGGTACTTAAGCCATAGAACTTGGGAACAGCATGAGGCGACAGCCACGTACTCCACTTCTGCTGTGGAGAGTGTCACTGAGTTTTGCTTCTTTGATCCCCATGAGACTAGACACGATCCTAGGAACTGGGCCATACCAGAGGTGCTCTTTCGATCAACCAAGTGCCCAGCGAAATCTGCATCTGAGTATGCAACTAGCTCAAGGGAACTGTTCCTTGGATACCAAAGGCACAAGTTGTCGTTCCCTTTGAGGTACCTGAAAATTCTCTTCACCTCTTTCAGGTGTGATTCCTTAGCCTGAAAGCGTGCGCATATTTACACTAAAAACATGATGTCGGGTCTACTAGCAGTTAAGTAGAGAAGAGACCCAATCATACCTTGAAAGTTCCTTTGATCTACACTTATACCTGTCTCATCTGCGTTGAGCCTTGAGTTTGGTGCGATGGGAGTGTCTATGGGCCTGGAGTGCTCCATCCCATACTTTACTAACATCTATCTGATGTACTTCTGTTGATGGATTCTTGTTCCCTCCTTGGTTTGGGATATTTGAAGTCCCAAGAAGAACGTGAGTTCCCCTATGAGATTCATCTCGAATTCGCTACTCATCAAGTTCTTAAACTTTTCAACAAGAAGCTCATTAGTAGCACCAAACACAATGTCATCAACATATACTTGAACAATTAAAATATCTTTTGATTCTTTCTTAATGAAGAGAGTTTTGTCTATGGAACCACGAAGGTATCCATGAGGCAAGAGAAATTGGGCAAACTTGTCGTACCATGCCCTGGGAGCTTGCTTGAGGCCATATAGGGCCCTCTCCAAGAAGTATACATGGTTTGGGAAGTGCTCATCTTCAAATCCTGGTGGTTGCGCCACGTAGAATTCTTCCTTGAGGTGCACATTTAGGAACGCCGTCTTGACATCCATTTGATACAACTTAAAGCCTTTGTGAGCTGCATATGCTATGAGGAGACGAATTGCTTCAATTCTTGCAACTAGTGCGAAGGTCTCATCGTAGTCGATTCCTTCCTCTTTCCTGTATCCTTGGGCAACTAGACGGGCCTTGTTCCTAGCCACAGCCCCAGCGTCGTCAAGCTTGTTTCTGAAGACCCATCGAGTTCCTATGATGTTCTTGTTCTTGGGCCTAGGAACCAGTTTCCATACCTTGTTCCTCTCGAATTGGTGGAGTTCCTCTTGCATGGGTTGAATCCAGTCTGGGACCTTTAGAGCTTCCTTGATGCTCTTGGGTTCCACCAGTGAGACAAAGGCATTGAAGGCACATAAGTTGTTGAGAGATGAACGAGTCTGTATGCCTTTGTCATAGGGAGTGATGATGTTGTCGATGGGGTGATCCCTCTTTTGGTGGTAGTTCATGTTCGAATGTGTGAGACGTCAATCTGTTCCCTTGTCTCTTCTTCATCTGCAGCTTGGGTTTCCTCTTCTTCATGGGAACAGTTGTTCTCAACTTCTTCACTGAGTGTCTCTTCAGGATTTTCTTCAATGTTCCCTCGTTGTTCCCCCTGAACACTAGACTCTAGCATGGTTTCATTTTGGGGATCAAGAGAGTTGGATGCATCTTGAGGCTCTTCAGTTGAGGAAGGAACTTCGAAGGAGTCTTGATCCGTGGAATTTTGACCTCCTTCGTTGTTCCCTGGTTGTGGGACGTTGTTCCTACTTGGATAGTCCTCATCTTGCTTTCTCGGCTCGTCATCATCGTCTTCCTCTTCTTGTCTGACCAGTTTGAATAGTGTTCCCTTTCCTTGGGACTCTGTTCCCATCTTTACAGATTGTTCGTCGAAGATGACGTGAATGCTTTCCTCTATCTTCTTGGTTCTCTTGTTATAGACTCTGTACGCCTTGCTTTGGGAGGAATATCCTAGGAAGATCCCTTCATCACTCCTTGGATCAAACTTCCCAAGATTGTCTTTGTCGTTGTTGTGGACGAAGCATTTGCACCTAAAGGTCCTGAGATGAGAGATGTTGGGCTTTCTTCCCTTGATCAACTCATATGATGTCTTCTTGATCATGGGACGAATCATGGATCGGTTTAGAATGTATGTAGCTGTTGAGATTGCTTCAGCCCAAAAACTTTGGGGAACTCCACTTTCGAACATCATGGTTCGAGCCATGTCTTCTAGAGTTCTGTTTTTCCTTTCCACCACGCCATTTTACTGAGGAGTGCGAGGGGCCGAGAAGTTGTGGGATACACCATTGTTGTCACAGTAGCTTAGGAACTCTGAGTTTTTAAACTCGGTTCCATGATCAGATATGAGAGCCTTGAGCTTTAGTCACATGCTAACTTCTATCCTCTTGATTAGAGTCTCAAACTCCTTGAATGTATTTGATTTTGATCTCAAGAAAATGACCCATGTAAATCTTGAAAAGTCATCAATTAAAACATACATGTACCTTTTGCCACCATAGCTAGTGGTTTCCATGGGACCACAAAGATCCATGTGGATCAGTTCTAATGGCCTTATTGTGCTCACCACTTTCTTTGGTTTGAAGGAACTCCTAGTTTGCTTGCCACGAACACCTGCATCACACATTTTGGCTCCCTCAATGTTGATTCGTGGGAGGCCGATGACCATGTCCTGTAAGTAGAGCTTCAGGATTTGATTGATGCCTGCGTGTCCTAGCCTTTTGTTCCAGAGTTCCGTGTCATCATGGGAACTTGCGAGGCACAACTTCCTTGGTGGTTCAAACTCCGTGTCTACCACATAAACATTGTTGGACCTCCTTCCCCTTAGAATGATTTTGTTGGTTTTCTTGTTGATGACCAAGCATTCTTTCGAGTCGAAGGTGACAACGTTGTTCCCTTGATCACATATCTGAGATACACTCAGGAGATTGTATCCTAGATCCTTCACCAAATTGACATTGCTAATCTTCATTGACTTGTTGAGTAGTACTTTCCCCTGTTCCTATTATTTCTCCTTTATTCTTGTTGCCAAAGGACACATGACCTCCTTCGGCTTTTGTGTGGAGTGAGGTGAGATTGTCTTTGTTACCAGTCATATGATTTGAACAGCCACTATCAATGACCCATGTGTTGTCCCCCCCCCCCCCCCACCACTGCCACCTACAAGGAGAGTTAGTTTTTGATGACCCAGGCAAGATGACTCTTGCCTGGTCCCTTACAAGGAAAGATAGTTTCAAATAAGACATAATCTGCAATATTAATATCACGAGAGTTCCTAGGGTCATAAGCAGAGCTCCTATGTTGGTTCCCATGAGTGGGACCTCTAGCAGGTTTGTTGGTCTTTCGGTTTTTCATGTTCCAATAGTTGTGATTTCTTTGAGTTTGATCTTTTGCTTTGGGGCAGCTTTCCTTGTAGTGCCCATGAGCACCACAAGTCCAGCAGGTCTTGTAGTATTCTCCTAGGTAGTACTTAGGATGGGGTCTTTGTATCCTGTTCCTATCCATGGTTTCCTTATTGTAGACCTTGGACCCTTTTCCCTTGGCTATTTGGACATAGAGTTTGTGCCCAGTGTTCCCAGTGTAATGGTCTGTCTCTCCATTTACCCCACTTTCCATGACACGTATCTTTTCCTCTAGATGGGCGTTCTTTTGTTTTACACATTGGAGTTCTAGGGATCTACACTCATTTATCTCCTGCTCACTTAAAGGAGACTTCCCATTCTTTGGGCACTCAGATTTATACCCAATCCCTTGTTTGGCTGGGATAAATTTTGTTTGGGAACTTGAGGTTTCAAGAGTCTCACTTCCCTTGCTCAGCTTTTGCAAGACATCATTTTTGTCACTCTCTATGGTCTTAAACTCATCTTCAAGGGCTACTATGTGGGACAGGTAAGACTGAAGCTTATCAATCAGTTTCACACAATTGGAACAGGATTCAAGACCCACTAACTCAGCGTTTGTGTGTTCCGATTCATCTAGCTTCTTTTGCAATTTTATGTTATCCTTAACAAGACTAGCAAGTAGTTTTAATAACTCAGGTTTTTCATAGTTAGCTAAGGAAGCAAGAACAGATTCAGTGGTTACCTCACTAGGTTGTTCCCCAATGGTTTCTCCTAGAGCCATTGTACACATGTTTGGGTGTGCCTAAGGTTCGGGATCTTCGTCCTCATCATTGCTCCAGGTGGCGATGTAGGCCTTCTTCCCTTACCTTCGATCGTCAGTTCCTTGTGGGCATTCTTTTGCGAAGTGCCCCTTTTTGTAGCACTTGTAGCATGTGACGTCCGAGAGGTCCTTCTCAACTGGCTTTCTTTGGGAACTTTGACCCTTTTGTAAGTTCCCATATCCTTTTTTGAACTTTCCCTTATTGTAGAAGGATCGAAGGGCCTTTGTGACAAGGACTAGTTCCTCGTCTTCTTCTTCCTCAGAATCTTCATGTTGTTCTTGAACCGATTTGCGCATCTTTTCCAACTTAAGGGCAATTCCTTTGTGTGCCTTCTCTTGCTCCTTATCGTCTTGTTTCCTTTTCTCATGTCCCACCAACTTTCCAAAGACTTGGTGAAGCATGAGGGTCCTATTTTCAGGATTCTCTTTGAACACGGTCCACTCATTCGCCCATTCACCAGTGAGGCCATTGAAGAGTTGTTGAACCTTCATTTTGTCAGATATTTCTTCCTTTGTGATCCCAAGCCCCGTGAGCTTGGTAAATAGGCCTTCGAAGCGCGATTGGTAGTTGTTCCCAATGTGCATTTGCCAATGTGCATTCGGAACTTGTAGAACTCCCTTCTAGCGTTCATCTGGAGGTCTTCTCTGAGGTCAGAGTTCCCAATGTGCATTTGCTGGATGGCTTCCCACATCTCTTTAGCTGTCTCGATATTTACCACTCTGTCACAATCTTGCACTGACATGGCATTTTTGAGATATTGTTTTGCCTTGAAGTTTGCCTCCATGCACTTCCATTCGTTTGGTCCCCATTTGGTGAAGTCGTTGCGAATGGTTGGGTCTACTTCGAAGTTCCCTACTTCGATCACATACCAGGCCTGAAAGTCGTGGCTTCGCATCCAGTCCTTCATGTTGCGTTGCCAGTTCTCGAATCTTCCGGTGATAAGCCTTGGAGGCTTGTTGTTCCCATGTCCAACTTGAGTGAGTTCTTCAGCCATCCTGTAACCTGTGATACTAACACAGAAAATCTAGAGCGTTCCCGCTCTGATACCAATTGTTGGATCGATACGCATTAGTGAGAGCTTGGGAACTGGCGGTTAGGCTATTCCGAAGGCAGCGGAAGTATAAAAACAAGCAAGTAAACATAATGCAATTGACACAGTTCCTTTATAGAGGAACCCCACAACAACCAACTAGTTCTGTGGGTAAACCTCTACCTCCGCTTGGAGGATTTTGAACGATATTCTTATCTTATTGATTGTTCCCTAGTTACACAGGCAGACTTACACTTCTCTGTTCCTAGCAGTTCTACTTAACTCTAGCAACACTAGTAATCGAACTTGTTCCTAAGCGAACATCTCAACTAAGCATAAGACAAATCGAACCTTACACTTTGAGCTCAATGTCGCAGTTCCCTATCTCCTGGGAACTTGGATTCGCCGTCGTCGAGATCGCACACTCGCCGCTGGGGACTTCTCTTGTCTTTCTTTCTTTGTGAGTGAGTGTGAATTCTAGGAGAAGTGCTTTATCCAAGCACTATTCATTTGGATTTATACTTGTCCTTGCTTGGGCAGCAATCTTGACTTTCGTTGTGTCCAAAATGCCCGTTGTCTTGCACACCAAGTCTTTATCTCACACATGTGATTTGATTTGAATTGAGTCAACTTTGAGAATCAATCGGGCCGTCGGATTACATGCTTCAGTCTGTTCCTCAAACTGAGCGATTGTTTTGTCTTGAGACAAAATCCCGTGAATCTCACTGAGTGGTCTTTGTTTGCACATGTGAGTTCTCATGTAATGGGAACTGACTTCTCCAGAGTTCCTTTGAAAGGAACTCTTCGTCATGTATTCATGTGTTCCTTTGGAATTCTTGGAGACTCTTCAATGGACCTCGTGTTTCTTAGAAATACTTGGATGTAACACGTTAGTTCCCATATGGAGTTTGTCATTGTCAAAACTGGAGACTGGTATCATTGTTCCGATGTTTGGGACCAGAGTTCCCAACACCGTCCCAATAGAAAGCCTCCCATACACCATGCTCGACTCTTCATGACCTCCTTAGCTTCTTCACATATCCGTTAAGAGTCCAAAAATACCACCTAAACACCTGAAAACACAACAACAAGGTGTTGTAATATCCGCTAAATTCTAAATATAATAAAACGGGTATTTATTCCCATAAATTTTTCTCTCTCTGAAATAGAGAATTAATAATCTTTATAATTTCATATTATATTATAAAAAGTTATAAAAAATTTACTACAATAGCAAGTAAGAATTTAATTAAATATATTAAGCAAATCTGGTATGCATTTAAATATTTTTCTCTTAAATAGAGAGTTTAAATATTTTTATAATTTTCTTAATGAAAAATAAAAATATCAAAAAGGATTATTAAAATGACAAATAAAATTTCAAACAAATATAAATCATATTAATTTCGAATTTATAATTAATGTAATAATTACAAGGAGGCAAAAATATGAAACAAGGCAAAATAAAAAGGGTCAAGAGCCAGGACTCGAACTCGAGACCTCTTGCACCCTTCCAATGCTCACACACACTCAAACCTGCTGGGCTAATGTAACTTATCTACCCAAATAGGAATTTTATTGCTTTTATCTCCTTCTTTTCTTCTTCTTCCAAATTGAGACATCAGACATGTCTAGTCTGATTGACGTACAATCAATCCATGCCTTCTCCTTCCTCCCAATTGCCATTGTTGCTTCAAAGACTCACCAAAAACTCCATCATCCCATGTCATTAAGCAACTAGCACACTACCCACCTATCCCCATCAAGTTCCTTCTCCACCATTGGTTCATTCATGTAGTGGAGGATCCATGGGAGCTCCTATTTTGCCTATTTAAAGGGCTGAAAACTTCATTGTAAATTCACACTTCACTTTTCTTCTCTTCTCCTAGCATTATTGCTCACATTCAATAAAAAATCAACAAAGAAACATCAAATTTAATTGCTGATTTTTTTTACAAAAAAATCCCAAAACCCTAGTTTTGTCTTGCCTTGCCCCCTAGAGCACACCACCTTGCCGGACCACCTTTGGCCCGCGCACGCCCGCCGCCGGCCGCCCAGGGACGCCACCTCCAACCGCTGTTGGTCCCTCCTGTTGTCCGTCCGTCGCTCCTCCAGATTCACCTCTCTGGTTTTTACGTATAATAGAAGAAGGAAGAAGATAGAAGAGGAGTTGGACCAAATTTTTGAGTAATTTCTAATTAAGTTTGGGCTGGAAATTAAGCCCAAAACACTTATTAAAATCAGTTTTTACACATATTAAGTTTTGAAATATTAAAAATCAGATTTATAAAAATATAATGCTTGTACATAGATTTTAATAAAAATAAACATGCATGCATGATTCTAGAGGAAAATAATTTTTGTAAACTATAAAATAAATTATAATAATATTAAGGGTTAAAAAAGTGATTTTAAGTATGGAAGGTCTAATCTTAAAATTTTTATTAATTTAGGCATATTTTTCTTTTATTATAAAAGAAATAGCATAAGGGGATTTATTGAAACAAGACTCTATTAAAAAGAGAATAGACTTGCATGTCTTTTAAACCTATTATAATATTTTGAAATAATATTAGTAAGATATTTTGTATAAGGTATTTTAACAAGAATGAGATTAAATAGATTAAATAAATAATTTACATGTCTTTTTATATAAAGAAATACATTATGATAGACATGGAAAAATTGTTAAATAAAATCATGGGATTAAATTATGAGATTTATATAAATGAAAAATATAATATAAATAATATGTTTACCTTACTTGGAGCTTAATTTAATGAATAAAAAGAATTAGAACAAGATGATGGAAATTATTAACTTAAGACTATTTATATAGAAAAAGGCTTGCATGTCCTTTAAAAATCATATTCTAAACTTAAATATATTTTGGATAAGAAATTTTGGGTCATGAGATACTTTTTATATGATTAAGTGAAGAATAAAAAGATATATTAAAAATATGGCATAAAAGGATCTTCTTGGATTTTATAAGGAAAGTAGTTAATAATATCAATATTGGATTTAAATAATCTAGATAATGTCTTATTGGTGGACTTTACTTAATATTGTCACTTGCATGTAATTATTTAAAATTTAAAAATATTTTAATAATATTGTTTTAACTTTTAAGACTTAATAAAGAGAATGAATATTCTAATGGTTTTTAACCATAGATTAATTAATATTTTAACAACTCAAGAACGGGTGTGACTTAACTTTCAAAATATTATAATGTAAGTATTCTATAAAGAATTCTTGGTATATTACAATTAAGAAATAATAATAAAGAATATTATTATTTTAACACCTCCAACTAAATTATTATTTTAATAATTTAGTTTTATAAATTCTCTTATAAAAAGAAAAAATAAGAGAAAATAAAACTTTAGAAGAGTTAAGGAATTTTTATTAAAAATTCTCTCGTATCTCTCGTGTCGTTAGGTTGAGATCCCGATCCCGTCTAAGCCATCAAATTCCGTTTCGTTCGATCGTAAACGCTCGCTAAGCTAAGGCAAGTGGAATTTCTCCTTGTAGCCTTAACAATTAGTTTCGTGAAATTTCTCGATGTTGGGAACAACTTGTTTGCTAATAATAAACGAATCTAAGAATATCGATTGTTAGAAATAATGACCCCATTGTTATCGTTATTACGCTATTTAATATTCGATAGAACTATTACGCTAGTCTTGTTTGTGACCTTGTTTGTTTAAGATCTCGTTTAGAGATCAATTTGGATGAAATAGTGAGGGGTGCGGGATTAACTCGACACCTCTATATAACCTACTAAGTCGTATGGCATCACGCTTAAATTCCACGACTTTACGGATCATGATCCATGTCTGCTCCTGCTCGGAGGAGGGACGAGTGCGTCCTAGCTAAGTGCCCGGAACTATGTTCCTGTAAGTGGACCCGGGCCCTTTCATGACCCCCCACACTCTTAAAAAAAATCATTAACGTAAGTGAAAGTTTTCATCAACGATACAAGATAAGTGCCAAAGCACAATTAAAAGAAACCAAAACCGAGTCGGAGTAGTACAACGTGGAAAGACCGCTCGGCTCCCGGTTCTTGAAAAGATCGTCTTTCCAATCTGAATGCTTATTCGGGCTTGTCTAAGGTGGGCGGGTACTTAAGCGCCTTCGGGCCACCTCCCCTATCTGGAGCACCGAATAAGATGAGGTTGGTTAAGGTCCGACAAGGGAGCGGGAGGTTTAAAACTTGTATGAATTAATAACGTTCCCAACATACCTTCTACTCCAAGAAGTCTACAATCTCGTAGTTCTTCTCTCGATTAACGAGTTATCTCATCTCGAGATATACTCCTTTCCGTTCCGATAAGCCCCACATAAAGTTCTATATCTCAAAACACATCCCGATAATATCTCTTGAATATTATAAATTACCATAATACCCTTCAGAACTTCCATTCTCACTTGCTTAGTCTCCTTAGACTAATTCTGCTTTTCCGCATTTTTGCCTGGTATTTCTCGCCCTTCGTGACAATGCCAAACTCTAGGAAGTTTCACATTGAAGTTTTGCAGACAAAGTCTAGAAGGCTCGAGAAAAGTTACACAAGGATAGAAGGTCAAGGCAAGACGACGTTGAAGGAAGGAAGGAATTTTCAAAGAGCAAAACATTTAGAAGATAGTGCATCAGCTCTTCTCTTTTAATCAAGCAAATCATCATCATATGATTTGTCTTACGAGAAACATACTTGTATTTTTAAATACGTCTTTTTAACCCCTTTAAAATGGGCTTTACTTTCCGCTGCTACATCATTTGTAAAACGACTTTCAATGTAATGAACGAAAGTTTTTATCAATGAATAAAATTCCGCATTTTGTCAATTTCTTCTACAATTATATTCTCAATAAATTATTTAAAGCCTTGGGTGACTTTGGACGGTAAAATCTGAGGTCACTAGCGGTAATACCCAATATTGCAAAATAGGGGTGTTACAAGTGTGTAGACATCCATACCAAAAATAATACAAAGATCAACACAAAAACACGAAAACTAAACCTAGAAAGAGGAAAAACTACACCTAAATGCATATGCAAACTACTCACAATATGATGACATCAACAAGGCCAACCCAGCCATGTTGGGTCCAATCCTGCTCGTGGTGACAATCGTATATCTTTGGCATTCGCACCAAACAGCGGGAATGGGGCATCAACCACTGCCGGGAAAGAAGAAGAAGATGAAATCACCCATGTTTTGGCTTCTACTTTGAGAGAGAATGATAAGATCCAAAGTAGGCGTGCTCAGGCTGAGTCCCGCTTGGACCAAGCCTTGGAAGAAATTGCTAGATTAAAGCATACCTTGGATAAAGTTTAAGGCAAGCGCCCCGTCAGCGAATCAACAATCGAAAGGACTACTCGATGGCTCGCTAGTGTTATTGAACTCGCCGATAACCGTCATAGCCCTCAATAAACAAGCTTTGACGAATCAAAAGAGATGCAAATTGATTATGACAACGATCGTAGGGTGCCAAGAAGCCGACGAAAGGACCATCAACATGATTCGCCCCCGCGCAAGAGGTCCCGAGCCATGGAGACCCGTCCCAGTCCAATGGCCCAACCTCGGGCGACTCAAGCGACTTCAACGATCGTGGAGATCGTCGCGGAAGAAGCCCTGACCGCGGAGATCAAAACCTTGATCGCGGGGACAGGAGTCGCGATCGCGGACAGTATGATCATCGCGATGATCGCTATGTCTCCTTCAAGAATCCCGAGTCAAACCATGACCGAGGCCAAAAGAAGAAAAAATAGTGAAGTCAGCGTTGAAGTGAAAGTAGAGAAAGACATGAGGGGAGAAACTGGTCTCTTTATTGCATCTTATATGTTTCTGAAGAAAATCTATGGGCCCGATAGTTAGATGAACTAGGAACATGTCGTACGGGCGCACATGTGCATATGGGCCTAGTACATAAGCTCACAAGGTTCCATCCTAAACCCAATTGGAAATAGAAGGAGTAACTCATGTACTTATAAAGGTCTCTTTAATGCATCTTATATGTTTAATGCCCATAGGAAACTCCTTCGTAGAAAAAACAAAAAACTCAAACTCGATGAAAACACAATTGTTGCATGTATATCTACAAATTGATACTAGGTTCTTAATGATTTTTAGGGTGGCAAGAATTAGTTAAGGAAGATAGAGAGGATTTTCTTAGGGTTGGTGGTATTACAAATATCTAAAGTGTATATGCAACTACCATTACCAACAATAATTAAAGAAGAAGAAATCTTATGGGTAACATTTGAAAGAATAGCATGAGTATGTGAGAGTTAGCGACCATAGCATGAGTATACTAAGGTGGAGGGTGTGTCGCCTACCCTGATCTACTAACAAAAGACAAAAAGTATGGGTAGAATAGTGTAGTATAGTAGGAGAAAGGCCACATTGGTGCACTCAATTGTTGTGAATTGTATTCCCGAAAATAGGTTTAACCAAACAATAGTGGTCACTAGGGCTACTACAGGGTTTACTATTGTTGTTGGGCATCCTCGCCCCCCCTACCTTTACCGTCGCGACCCACGGCCGAAACTATAATTAAATGGTAGAGTACGTGTGGAGTAGATGGAGGAAGACTAGTCTAGCGTTAGGGGTTGGGTGGCGTTGAGAGTGGGAGCCGAAGGTGGTTTGGGCAGTGTGTATTTGGTGCAGTGCGTTTCTTCCAAGAGAAGTTACGTCCAGACCTTTTGAAATAGTGGTAGAGGCTCAATTTTTTGGATCATGCGCACAACCATGATGTATTTCAAAGTGGGACCAGAAATGAGTTGCAATACAAGGCGATTTTCTACTAGAGAATCAACATTAGACAATTAATCTACAAAAGTCCTTAGATGTTGGCAATAGGAGGAGATGGAAGAGAAATTCTCTAAGAAATTGTTGGAGAACTTGAAAACTTTAATTATCATGGAACAACTCTTCGATGCGATTTCATGTCAGAAAAGGTCCTAAGAGATCATATCATAATTCATTGTTGACGGTGACTAGACAAGCGACTCTAAGATCAATATGATTGAGATATGGACCAGAGACAATTCTTCACCTTTAATCATTTTTTAAAATTAAAAAGAAAACCTTTTTCAGTTTCGTCATTTTTGAGATGCGATAGAAACAAACCCTTCGTAATGTTCTCTCTCACCAGTTCTCTCCCATCAGTGTTGTCCGACGTCACTCTCTGTAGTTCGTCCATCCTCGTTGGCAACCATCGTTGGCTTCAGTTCTACCCTTTGTGGTCGAGTGTTTCGTTCGGATTTAGTAGATCGTTGTACTAGGTTTGTTCTCCATTCAATTCGTAACTTTATCTCTTATAAAATTAGACTAGGTTTATTTGTAATTTGAATACTTCGGTTTATTTTTTTTGAAAGTAAATATATTTTATTAATCAAATCATATAACCAGTATAATAGAACTCAAAATCTAAAGAATACATATCCAATTGTGGTTGAAGGATTAGGTTTATTTGATTATTTCGCAGTAGCCGATTTTGTTCAGCTTTGATGGAATGATGACAAGATTGGTAGCAGGAGAGAAACGCACGAGAAGTCAAAGCGTCATAGGACTAGAGGTCAACCCTGAACGATCTAGAGGGATACACAAAGAACCGTTGACGAGTCTCCATCAAAAAGAAGAACCATCAGAAGTCGCTAAAGCACCACGACAATACCTAGCAATCCATGCCCAAACTTAGTTCCCAATCCCGGTGAGGTACATACGCCAAACTGGAGGTCAGCCTATCAACACAACCACCAAAAAAATAACAAACCAAAGCACTAAAAGGCCAAGAAGAGCCCCAACCCAAATGCATAAAAGTAAAAGGCCTAAGGCCAAAGCCCATAAAAGGAGATAGATGCACAAAGAACGCGCGAGAAGTGGTAGCAGGAGAGAACGCGCGAGAAGTCAAAGCGTCGTAGGACTAGAGGTCAACCCTGAACGATCCAGAGGGATGCACAAAGAACCGTTGACGAGTCTCCATCAAAAAGAAGAACCATCAGAAGTCGCTAAAGCACCACGACAATACCTAGCAATCCATGCCCAAACTTAGTTCCCAATCACGGTGAGGTACATACGCCAAACTGGAGATTAGCCTATCAACACAACCACCAAAAAAATAACAAACCAAAGCACTAAAAGGCCAAGAAGAGCCCCAACCCAAATGCATAAAAGGAAAAGGCCTAAGGCCAAAGCCCATAAAAGGAGATAGACAATCCCAAACACCATCTTCTATTTATGTTTCTTTCATCATTGATACTTCTGAAGAATGCAACTTCTCTTTAGAATCATCATCATCGTCATCATCATCAAAGCATGTAAAATCAGCAAATGATGATTTACTCAAATTGCTCAAGTTGCTACTATTACAGACCCATTTAATTCAAAATCTGGAGACTTATAGTCATTCTAATGACAGGCTTCTCATATACTCTACCCATATAAAAAATAAAATTATACACCAAGTTCCATTCCGGATTTTCGATCGAAAAAACCAAATCATGTGAAATTAAATCACGGGAATTAAACTTCATAGGAATTTCGTAAAAGTGTTTGGTTATAAATATTTTTATAGGAATTAAATTTCTACATTTTGCTTGGTTAGATTTGAAAAATCGTGGGAATTTATATAAAGTTACTTTCATAACCTTAATTTATGAATTGTGATTGGTTGATTCATATGTATAATAGAGAATTTACAAATAATTAAATTTAAAAGAAAAAATAATTAGAAAAAAAGGGTGGAAGTAGATCTTACCTAACTTTTCCTTGGTAATTATAATTCCTTCATTTTGTAGGAATTGAAAATCATGGGAATTAAACTTACCGGGATTTTGGTTGAATTTTTTTTCCAACCAAACACAGATAATAAATGACACTTCCTGGGGTTTTTGAAATCATGGGATTTTACTAGTTAACCAAACAAGCACCTAAGGCCAAAGCCGTAGAAATTTCAGACCATCAACCATCAAGATTCAACAAACTATTTGTTCAAAGAAAATTCAAAGGACAACAATACTGGATAAAAGGACTAGGGAGGAGCCGAATGCGAGACTTGATGGCGGCCGTTAGATGAAACGGGGCTGAAACTAATAAACTTCTTTGTGAACAATGCATTTCGCAATTTCTAGATGATGACAACCCAATGATTTTCAAGTTCTTACTCAAAATTAAAAGAGGGCTATGAATCCTCACAAGGAAAGAAATTGATTGAAAGAGTCAATTTAAAAAAAGAGAAGATCATGAAACCGGCAGAGTGAAACGAAACTCCATGATTGTATAGTGGTAGAGGGGAAGGAGCTAAAACCAGTTGATTCAGCATCAAAAACAAGTTCCTCACTCACAATCTATTATCGATTGTATCTAGCTTTAGTTTTATCAGAGTCCCTAAGAGCGTCGTGCTCTAGCAGATGACTTTCTCAGCCAAAGAGTTTCTCGCTCATGAAAATGACTTTCTCAACCTAAAGAGAAGTTAGAGCTTCTCGCTCATCCTCTATTGAATCTTAGCAGATGAAGTTAAATAGTTATAATCAACATATATTTAACAAGAACTTCTAAATTCTAATTAATCCACTTATTCACATCAAATAACAACAAATCAACAATTAAGTTCAATAGCCTATTAATTTCTCTTTTTTGTGTTTAAATGAAAGTGGAAAGGACGAGTTTCAATTTTCTGATTTTAAAAAAATAATAAAAAGCTGAGGTAAAAAAAGAAATGGCCGGCCTGTCGAGTGGGGGCTGGCCTGCCCATTCATTCAGAAAGTCTTAAAAAAAATTGACTGTCCGTCTGTCTTCGACTCTCTTCGTTCCAATACTGAAACGAGCAGCGGCCTCGCGCCCTCCAGGCTCCAGCCGGAAACCACTGCACCACGCGGTCCACGCCGGCACGCCGTATCGCCGTCAAGCAGCGGCCTCGCGCCCTCGGCCCTCCAGCGGTTCAGCCCGTGCCCGACTGGCTGACGAACGAAACCCTAATTTTTCAGATTTGGGAATTGGTCAATTGGGGCAAAATCTCGACTCGATTCTCGGCATTGGGCAATTGCCAATTGGACTTTGAAGGTTAGATTTTATTAATTAGTTAACTATTTAGTAAATTATTAATTGTTGAGGACTTGAGGTGTTTGAGAATTGAGAAATTGAAGATAATTGTTGGATACTTGATGCTTAATTGTTTATTGAGAAATTAATAGGCTATTGAACTTAATTGTTGATTTGTTTTTGTTTGACGTGGATGAGTGGATTAATTAGAATTTAGAAGTTCTTGTTAAATATTTGTTGATTATAACCATTTAACTTCATCTGCTAAAGATTCAGTAAAATAGTAAAGTGTGCCTCTCTTTTTAGTACAAGTATAGGATTTCACTGCTACCAATTGTAAACATATGCGGCTAAACTTACTAGCCTACTGCTTATCTTGCAGTCAATACTTTGCACAGTTATATATCGTATAGTTGAAAATATCATTCACTGTTTACTGAACTCTTCAGTGGCCAGGAATTACTGGCTTAGTTCATCATACTTTTCTGGAGCCAATTTAAATGCAAGTATTTTTTCTAATGAGAAACTTTTAAGCAAGTGATATGGGGGTGAGTTTTGGTTTCCTGTAGTTTAGTTGCTCTTTTTTTTAAATATTGGGAAGGAAACATGGCGACTGATTATTATCCTTATTGATAGATCCCGAATTTCCTCATTGTTTGACAACTTACAAGCATAATTCTTTTCCTTTTTCTACATGGGTTTTGATCAATATGTTATACTTCGATTCTTCTCCTTTAGAAGGTAAGCGTTGCCATATAACTTATATCTTCCATCCACAGTGCACACAATAGCAAACATATACAAAGATGGCAGTACAAGAGAGAACAGGGTTTGTAGGTTGACATAATTTTAAGTTTCATTTTTTTGGTCAAATAATTGTCTCCTTTGGTTAAATGAGCCATCTTAAAAGCAAGACCTTGAAGTAGTTGGCTTGTAATTTGATAAGAGAATTTTCTAGTTTAATATCTGATTCTTTCTCTTTAAAATTGCTAGATGTTGATGGAGATTCTTGCTCCTTTATAAGTTTCTAAATTCATAATTTGAGTTTTTATATATTCTACATTGGGTAGAGGATTCTAGTTTAGAAGGGTAGGTTGTAGGGTTTTGGGGTATGGAGTTCTGGGTTTCAGGTGTAGGGTGGAAGTTTGAGGGTTTAGGGGCGACGGTCTAGGGTTGGCCTTAGTGGTCTGTGGGTTTTGTGTACTTTTTGAAGGATCATGTTCTAGTGTGGTTTGTGTGCTGTGTGTGCTTCGTTGACTGTTGGTTTTTTCTTTTGTTTTCTTTGGCTCTTGCCCTTGGTCTTTTGTCTTCTTGCTTTATGCTCTTTGTGTATGCATGCTCTTGGTATATTGGAAGTATTCTTTCAATTGGCTGGGGGTAAGAGTGTGTACTGTGTACAACACGACCCCCCAGACCCTGCTCATGCGGGATATGCTGGGTAGATGTTGTTGTGAGTTTGTTCTTTTAAAGAAAACTTCAATAAGGTGTATTTTAAGTTCGGGTTGTTGTGTTCAGGTCAAGTTCTGCAAGATGTGTTTTGGTTTCAGGTCTATTTGGCTATCGGGGTAATGGGATGTTGGGTCATAATGGATCAAGCTGGATAATTTTTTAGATCATTGTACATTAATAATATTTCGTGTAGCTGGCAGATCGGGTTGGGTTTTTTTAGGCAGGTGGGGTTCTTACAGCTCTATGCTGAACCTGCTAAAATGCAATAAGGTCTCTAGAAAGGAACTTGATTATTAGATCAACAGAACTTTGAGTTCTGCATAGCTAGGTTTTTTCTCTTGGATGTGTGTCCTGTATTGGTCCTAAGAATGGAGCTATCTTTCTTTGGGATGAAAGATTGGAGTCGCATCGTTTTATCTTTTGTATTTGTGGTATTCTCTAAACTATTGTTGGTTTATGTTTTTGGTATTTTTGTATTGCAGTTTCCATAAGATAATGCATCCTCCATTGACGTTACACAGGCATCCAATGTGTGCTGAAGTAAGCTCAATTTCTCTGAAATCCTACGTTCAGGACTTGCTTTATTTTGTTCATCATCAACACTTCATGTCAAAGCTAGTACTTTTAAATATTTTCATTATTGAAATAATGATGGTTTGGCAAAAGCTGTTAGATATGTATACTGGAGGGTTTTGCATGATACTGTGACATGCAGATATACCAAAAGTGGTCTCTATCCTGGACATAATTATCCTGGAGACCTGGACATAATTATTTAATAACAAGCAGATTTTGAACAGTGTGATTCCAAATACGATTGTTGATGTGTCTCTCTATTGATGTTATATGAAACTTCTACATACTTGATTTTGGCTACTAAATTATGGGAGTACTTAACTTTCGGGACAATAAAGAGTTTGGGGCCTCTTGCCAAAACTATAAATATGTATCCTAGGAACCAAACTAAAGATATTCCCAAGTTCTTAGGTGAATAGTTTAATTTCCATAGCCCATAACTGAATATAAACCAAATCTCATTGGATATCAAGATCCATTCATCTTTTCTATTTCAACTATGCAGCATAAACCAAATCTCATTGGAGATCAAGATCCATTCATCTTTTCTATTTCAACTATGCAGATCATCGAAGAGTTCACAAGATGTCATTCAGAGCATCCCATTGGGAAATTCTTTGGTGACTGTACACAACTCAAGATTAAACTTGATCGTTGCTTCAGGCAGGAGGCTAGTTACTTGTCCGTTCTTCTTTATGGTTTTGCTGTTCTACAATGGTAAAGCTCATGAATTGGTGGTCATTTATAATTGTCTTGTTTTTCAGAAAGCAATAAAGCGGAAGGCGAACTTTGAGGAGAGTAAGAAACTGAGAGAGAGACTACAGGCTTTGAGGAAAGAAGAGGCTGAGACGAACCCTGTCCATTCTTCTTAGGGGAACTAAATAAGTGGCAGTGTCACTGTGGAGTTGGATACATGAGAATTGTTTCATTGACTCACTTGATACCAAAGTGTTGGCCATATGAGGAACACATTATGAGAAGATTCATTAAATGCAACCTTGACTCAGCGAGTAAATTGTATACATACTGAGTAATTTACACTAGTTCTAGTACTAGCTATTATATTAGTCACCTCTTTTCATGCTGAGTTACTAGTAATAGTACTATCTATTATACTAGTCACCTTTTTTCAGAAACATTGTTCTTCGTTAAATTGGAGTTTGTTTAAATAAGATTGGAACTGCCAAATAGTGAATATCATCTTTTATGATATGAGCAAACATCCTACTAGCTATGACTCTATGTGGTTGTTATAACTTTATGAGCATGGTAAACACCATCTTTATGTATTTTGGATTAAGCGTGATGACGTGCATTTTTGGAATCTATGGTTGGTGAAGTTTCAATATACAGGTGTCATGTAAATGCGGTCATGTTGCTTTTCTAATTGATTTTATGCCAAGTCTAGTTAATCTGGGGAGAGGCTTGCCCTTAGGAGCTGCTACTTGTTTAATGTGTCCTTGATAGACCTGTCAAATGGGTCGGGCGGTTCGGGTTCGGGTTCGGGTTCGGGTCAAACGGGTTCGGGTCAAAACGGGTCACAGATCGTCGGGTTGTAAAATTTCCGGGTTCATATGGACCGGGTTGTGACGGGTTTGGTACGGGTTCGGGTTGATCCAACGGGTCAAGATCGCCAATTTTGTTAACCTTTATCTTTATATTTTTTAAAATAATTAATATTATATTTTATAAAATATTATTTAATAATAATAAAATAATAATTTTATACAAAATTTATAATAAAATATTGAATTTTTAATTGAAATAATACTTTATCGGGTTGGTCGGGTCAACCCAACGGGTTGGTGACCCAACCCAGTTTTTTCCGGGTCGATCGGGTTCGGGTTACTCTTTGACCCATTGATTTTCGGGTCGGGTTTAAACCCAAAAAACTTCGAACGGGTCGGGTCGGTTTTTCGGGTCGGGTCAAGTTTTAACAGGTCTAGTCCTTGAGCATCTATCCAACTAAAAGTCATGGCTATCATCTGTATGTTATGACTGTCTGTTAGCAATAAGATCGAACTTTGAATTGTAAGTGTAATGTTAATCATACAATTTTGGTTTGCATACCATGGTCATATGTTGAAGCATAAAGTTCAGTAACACTTTTTTATATAAGAAACGAATTTTATGTATCAATTAAGCCTAGTAGATCGAGATACCAAAAAATTTCGGTATTCGAACACACAAATAAACAAAAAATGACAAAAAAAACGAAGGTGAGTATGGAGTTTCCAATCCGTTTTTTTCAGCACTTTCAGTAGTAGGTACTTGTTTGGTTTGATTGATTGCAATTTGCCGGAATAATTTTGTGAACCTTCCCGTAACCTTCCCCCAATAGTAATGGGATGCAGACGTACGTCTTAAACTTCAATGCCCAGTTTTCTTGTTTCAAAGTTGGAATCCTATCAATCTATCATTATCAAAGAAATGAAATAAAACCTCGCGGTTTGGAATCTGGGTTGGATTAAGTAACAAGTGTATGGACAAGAGCACCTCGTGAATCTTCGCCCATATGCTCATTCATAATTATGATACATGAATCATCATTTTCTCAAGGAAGCATCTTTGTGATGAATCACCCGAATCTCACACAACATCAATTCCAGTCTATACGTGTCAATATCTGGTTGGCTTTTCTTTGGCATTATTTCGTTGTTAGCGTTGATTGAGATTTGAGCCGCTGCCTTTTTTTTCAGGTTTATTACTATCTTTCTTTTTTTAAGAATATGCCGACCTGAGGAGAAAAATCTAGTACCTTCCACTCTTCCATCAAATAGCAAGACATACTGTTCTATTATAATTACATTTACAAAATATCATTATTAGACGACAATTCTGTTTTATATTGGGTGATGTTGATACAAAATGTTAATAAATCATGCTGCTAATCGGGGCTAATTATTTAGCCTGGCAGTCAACCGATATAAATTTTTTATTCCACTTTTATGTTATATTTTTGTGTTTCAATCAGGGATGATAATGGGGCGGGTTCGAGACGGGGAATACCCTCCCCATCACCATCCCCATTTAGATATATGTTCCCCATACCCGCTCATTCCTCATCGGGAAATAAAATTTGTCCCCGTCGGGTCCCCATCCCCGTCGGTGATTCCCCATTTATAATCTCTATCGGGGATTCCCCATCTCCATTTGGTTTTCCCCATTTATAATCTCTATCTGGGACTCCCCATTCCCGTTTGATTTCTCCCTTTTATAATCCCCACGAGTTATTCGTTTTATTTTCCGTTTACTTTCCTGTACAATTTCTTTCAAAAATTCTATTGATACACCATTTACAAAACTCATTATTCAAACTTATATAATTAACAAGCCTACAAGAGCTTCCAAAAACAAACAAGACAATAATTTTGTAAATTCTATGATCATACCATTCATGCGCATCAAGTACATAATATAAGGATAGCTGAATTACCAATAATTTAACAAGAGATTCCCAACAGTTCCCCCGACGGGGATTCCCCAACAGTTTCCCCGACGGGGATTCCCCACGGGGTTCCCCAACGAGGATTCCCCAATGGGGTCGGGGTCGGGTCGGGGGGTGGGGCGGGGACACCTATCTCCGCCTCCGTCCCCAAACCCTAGCAGGAAATTACTTTTCCCTCCATACTTACTCCCATCCCCACTAAAAATCCCCATCTCCATACCCGAAACGGGGAATCCCCTCGGGGAATAGGAATCCCCGCCCATTGCCATCCCTAGTTTCAATTAGTTAATTATATATTAAACTAATATTAAAAGATTTTGAAAAATTATATTTATATTTCAAGTACCTATATATATGTTTGCAAATTTTTAGTTTAGAAATTATATTATATAGTTTTTTAAAATTAAAAGGACACTAGTTTTTACAAAAAAAAAAAAACTCTTAATTTTAAAAAAATTTATAATATGATTTTTAAGATATAAAATTGCACACACATATATATAGTTCTTTAAAATATAAATATAATTTTTAAAATTTTAATAATAGTTTATATTTAAAATTTAAGTAGAATATGAAAATAAAAATTCGAAAGTAAAACGGAAAATTTACATCCGTACGGCCGTACCAAACTAGCTAAAATGTCATGCATGTTTCCTTGAAAATGCGCCTAGCATAAATCTCCAACCAGACAAGTCAAATGGGTCGGGCCAGTCGGATTCGGTTTGGGTCAATCTAGTTCGGGTCAAAACGGGTCTTGGGTCGTAAAATTTCCGGGTTCATATGGACTGGGTTGTTATGGATTTGGTACGTGTTCGAGTTGATCCAACGGGTCATGATCGTCAATTTTGTTAACCTTTATCTTTATATTTATTAAAATAATTAATATTATATAATATAAAATATTATTTAATAATAATAAAATAATAATTTTATACAAAATTTATAATAAAATATTGAATTTTTAATTGAAATAATAATTTATCGGTTTGGCCGGGTCAACCCAACGGGTTGGTGACCCAACCCAGTTTTTTTCAGGTTGACCGGGTTCGGGTTACTCTTTACCCATTAATTTTCGGGTCGGATTTCAACGCAAAAAACTTCGGACGAATCTGGTCGATTTTTCGGGTCGGGTCAAATTTTAACAGGTCTATCTCCAACCCAATTTGCTAAACCATATAAGCTCTAGCACACCATACAAATTAACATCATAATCTTATTAATCTATCACTCTACTTATACAATAATAACATTTTAAAAGTGTGATGACAACTTTTATAGTAACAAAATTAAAATAAGGTATAAACAAGATAGTCATCTGCAAAAAAAAAAACAAATTAATAGCAAGCCTATTCTAATTATATATCATAACAAAGTTAAAAATAAGTACTCCCTCTGTTTCACAATAGATGTTCATAGAGACTTTTTTTCTTGTTTCATAATAGATGACCGTATAAGAATTTTGTCCATTTTTTTTTCATTTATACCCCTAATAATTATACCATATTAATACTATACCCTTCTCTCAAGGCAACTTTTAGGAGTATGGACTATGGAGTGTCGTTTAATAAGGGTACTTTTGGAAGGATTTTTTCCCTTAATCTATATACTATTACTAAACTCGAATCCCTCTATCTTATTTGTCAATCTCTTAACTATGCCACATAAGCTTCTTAATTTTTCAATTTACTCCTTTACCCATCATAATTTTTAGTATTTACAATCCTTAAAAATATATAATATAATAATATTGATAATGTTATTAATAATTGCACATAATATATTAGTAGGTGATGTTTAATTCCTACACACTAAATTAGTACATGATACTAGTTGTCCCCGTCGTGCCATGTACGACTATGACTCGATATTTTTTAGATATACTATAAAAAATATTAATAAATAAAAATATAATATAAAATTTAATGTAAGTAATTTGTTGATCATAATATGTATAAAAATTATTTTGTTTTTTAAAATCAAATCAAATAAATTAAATTTAGATTATTAAGTTAAATAATGAGAATAATATATACAATGCTCATAAAATATTATGGTAAATTTTTAAATAATGAGAATAATATATACAATGCTCTAGGGCTGTTCATCGGTCCAAAACCGAACCGAATCGAGGAAAACCGAACCGAATCGAAAACCGAATTTCGGAATTTTCGGAACCGAGGACCAAACCGAATAAGCTCGGTTTGGTTCGGTTTGGGTTCGGTTCGGTTTGGTTCAGGTAAGAACCGAAGTAGAAGACTAGGTACAAAGTCGATCCAAAATATAGAACATAACACCCTAAACCAAACTAGAATCAAACTAAACCGAACCAATTTTGACCCGAACCGAACTAGAACCGAATTAGAACCGAACCAAACCTAAAAATTCGAACTAAGATATGCTATTTTTATCATTTTGAACTAAAATCATTCAAACCATTCGAACTAAAACTTGCAAAATGATAAACAAAGCAATACAAAACTTGCAAAATGGGATTTAAAGTTACATGGGTAAGGCTTAGTAAGGTATTTTTTAATTTTTAATTTTTATATTAAAATATATCGGTTTACCCGAACCGAACCGAACCGAACCGAAAACCGAACTAGCCAAAATCTTGAACCGAGGACCGAACCGAAGTACCTTTGATCGGTTCGGTTCGATTCGGTTCAGTTCGGTTTTTAGGTAAAAACCGAATTACCCGAACCAATGAACAACCCTACAATGCTCATAAATTGTTATGGTAATTTTCAAATTGTGAGTTGCAATAAAAGTAAAGTATTTTGACCAAACTTCTCATAAGGAAATATTTTGATTAAAAAAAGCATAGATTTTTCGAAATATATAGGCCTATAATTATCTATTTATATAAATTATTTTTTATAAGGAAAGCATTTTTTATCATTATAGTTAAATTTGACATGTAAGTGATGGGGTGAAAATAATACGATGTGGCATATGACGTGTCAAAAATTACATGACTTGGCTTAAGGAAAAGACGACATGTGGCAAAATCCGATGTGGCGTATTCTAGAAGCGGCATGTGGACAAAGCTGACGTGGCGCAATGTGGTGGCTCCAAACGTTATTTCTTTTATATATATAGTAGATTTCTACTATTTATCTTTATGAACAAAATTTGAGAAACTTTAATATTATATAATTATATTAGTACGTGAGATATATGTACCGTAATTTTTTCTATGGTAAATATGAAACTATGAATAGGTGAGAGCTCTATGATTTTATTTTTATGGACATAAATTTTAATAGGGCTTTGCTATTCGTCGCCCCTTATATGAGGTTTACCATCATTTATTTAATTTTTATCAATTTAAAATATGAGGTTTACCATCATTTATTTAATTTTTAATAATTATTGATTATATATATTTTTTTTGGTAAAAAAAGGAGCTAAGTGCTCCTGCGGTTTAACTTTATTGCATGACTAGGCAAACGAGTTCCCCCCGGAGGGATTTACATCAAAAACTAAGGCATCAACAAAACAACTGTGCACATAAAAGTACTCAACAAAAGGCGAATTTAGACTTAACGAGTGGTTAGCAAGAGCATCAGCCACTCTATTAGCATTTCTAGGAATTTTAACTAAATTGATATTCCATGAAGGATCATGGATCAACTTGCTGCACTCAACAAGTAAGTGATAATCCTTATGAGGCTTTATAACCTGCTGATGGAGGAGTGTAATGGCCTGGATAGAGTCCGATTGAACGATCACTTCATTGAATCCGCTGCGTTTAGCAATGAGCAAACCCATGTGTATTGCTCGTAATTTTGCCCTTAACGCATCAGTAACCCCATCTTGAAAAGAGTACGCCTGGATAAATTGCCCGGAATGGTCTCTAAACACCCCACCCCCACCAGCAATGCCCGGATTTCCCTTAGAAACGGCATCGGTATTGAGCGCAATCCAATTCAAAGGGGGAGGTGTCCAATGCATAACGCTCGGAGCAGTCCTCACGACCTGGTGAAGGGACGAAACATCAGCCTTAGCAAATTTGTAGGCTTCGACAGTGGACACCACCTTGGAACTAAGCCTCTGAATTTCATCTTTAGCCTCGAAAACTAGAGAGTTACGAGTCTTCCATGTGAACCAAATCATAGTAACAAAAATAGAACTCCAAGGATCAAGCTTATGAATGTTCAAATAGAGCCATTCTCGACACTCCATTGCGGTGAAAAAATCTTGGGCCAGCGCATTACCTGCCAGTGCACACCAAACCTGCTGGATTTGAGGGCAATCTCTAAGCAAGTGCAGAAGTGATTCAACATCACCACACCTGGGGCACGCAGCGGAGGTCGCAATGTGTCTTTTCACTCTATTCTCATTGCACAAAATGACATCATGAGCTGCGAGGTAAGTGAAGTGTCGGGCTCGCTGCTGCGCATCAACCTTCTATAGTTTAGTCCAAATCCTATGGTGTGGCTGATGATCCATTCCCCGAGCCAGAGCATAAGCTGTTCGTGTGCTGAAGATTCCAAAGGAGGAGGGTCGCCAATACAAAGTATCGATTGCTTCAGGATCAGACGAGATCGAGACCTACGCCAAACTTTGCAGGATGTGCACAGGCAAGAGCGGAGAAAGCAGGGGCTAGTTCCAGCCTGTACTACCATAATAATTAACAACAGAGCTACATTTTTCATGAATTGGAACTGCTAATGTCGCCACCTGAATCAAGGGCACATCAACAATCCAAGTATCCAGCCAAAACAAAGTCTTCAAACCATTTCCAACAGCGAAAGCCACTCCCTTCGAGAGAATCGTAGCACCATGGACAAAGCCCTTCCACATGTAAGATGATCGAGCTCTCGGCTGAAACATGGAGTATTCCAGCTTATTATTACAGTATTTCCCTCGTATAACTTTGCTCTATAATGAATCGGGTTCATTCATGAGCCGCCAGTTGAGTTTCGCCAGTAAAGCAGAGTTTGACTCACGCATTGATTTTAGGCCAAGACCCCCCATCTCTTTGGGTTGAGCAATCTTGTCCCATCCCAATAAATGCATCTTTCGCTTTTGATCCGTTGAACCCCATACAAAGTTTCTAATGAGTTGATCCAATGAATCACACACTGCACGAGGAACCAATGTTGATTGCATCGTATAAACCGGAATGCTCGAAAGAACTGAATTAGCAAGCGTTACCCTTCCTGCTTCCGAAAGATACTTCGCCTGCCAAGAATTGAGCCTAGCAGCAACTTTGTCAAGCAGAAAAGTGTAGCGGCCAGTCGTCATTTTGTCACATATCGTTGGAACCCCCAGGTATGACTCAAAATCCTCCGTAATCGACATGGATAACCGAGAACTGATGGAATCACGTTCAGAAGGGTGAACCAAGCGAGAGAAAAGAACATTGCTTTTACTGAAATTGACTTTTTCCCCTGAAAAATGACAGAAGGTGTCTAAACAGGATTTGACCACAGTTGCTTGGTGTGTAGATGCTTCCCCAAATCGGATTAAATCATCCGCAAAGAATAGATGTGATAACCGAACCCCTCCTTCATAAATTGGTTTCCAAATTCCCATCCGAATAAGTTCATTGATCATATGGGAGAGGTATTCCATGCATAGAACAAAAAGATAGGGGGAGAGCAGATCTCCTTGGCGAATTCCCCTCGTCGGTGTGAAAGATCCAACTTTTTGTCCATTCCATAAGAGCTCCGTTGAACCTTGTGTTTGGCATTTCATGATCACATTAATCAAATGAGGCGGCAACTTTACAGATTTCAGAATCCGATCAAGAAAACTCCATCGAACCCGGTCATAAGCTTTCGCTAGATCCACTTTAATCATCATCATTTTCATTCTAGAAGTAGCCAAACAGAAAGAGTGCAGCACCTCGTGAACGATCACAACGTTGTCATTAATCTGTCGGCCAGGTATGAAACTTGCCTGAGCAGGGGACACAAGCAGTGGCAGAATTGGCTTTAAGCGGTTAACCACCATCTTTGTCGCAATTTTGAACGCGACATTAAGTAGATAAATCGGCCTGAAATGACTGGGTGAAGAGGGAGGCCAGGTATAAAAAAAATCTCAAGTCATAGTCGTGTATCTTGCTAGTATATGTGTAAATTTATCTATGAACATCTATTATAAGACGGAGGACGTACGTAAAATGCTGAAAAAAATATGACATGGGTGACCGACTAATACTCTAATAGAACAGACTAGAGGAGTAAGGAAAGGAGGCTATAAAATGGAACAACTTGTGGGTTTCAGGTTTTATAAAAATTCTCATAAAATAGTTTCTCTTGCTTTTTTTCTTTCTTGTGTTCGTCTTTTCTGCTCTCTCGTGTATCTCGTCCATCCCTATTCCTCCTCCATAGTATCAGACCCATCGACTTCGCATCTCTTTTCCTTGTTGGAATCTCTCAAGTCAAGGTATGTTCCTTTTCTGCTTGAAATTGGAATTTTGTATCTTCCTTTTCCGTTGCTTTAATGCATCTGCCATCTGGTCTTTTGACATTTTGACGTAGCAGATTTTACATACCTTTTTTGTTAGGTTTGATATATTCAGGCACTTTTCGATTCTCAGATAAAATTGTTTGAGCTTTCAGCTGTGTTCCTTTTCTCATCATATTCCTAGAAGAAAAGGGCTTCTCGGATTGTTACAGTAGCTGTAAATTGGTATTCTGTAATTGGAACAATTTTCAGTTTTTCACTTCTCTTCTCTTGTTTTGCTCTTCTCTCTATCTAATAGAAGTCACTTGGCAATGGCATATCTATGATAATTGTGACCACTCTTTTATAGATCTGAATTATTGGAAACATATAGAACTATAACGTCAATTATATAGTCTTGATCAGTATTTTTTGTTTTGTTTTCTGAGAGTTGACTGGGCTAAAATTCAATACTGATTAGTGCTGTATGCCTTCTGTTCAGGGGAAACATCTCTTTTTGCTGTAAAACATTGGTCTTTGGACAATAATCTTCAGCATTCTCTCACCATTATACAGGAATGCTGCAAGATGTGCTTGGCAGCCAGGGATCCTGAAATTGAATTCAATCCAAACAGAGCTTTGTTTGTGCTCCCTTTGTGCAACTTGAAAAAAGACGCATCTGCTTTCTTCATCCAATTCTCCTCTGATGCTTACATGCCCACTCTCTCCAAAAATATAAAAGACTACATAGTCTCTACCTACGAGCTCTGCGAAGACGGTTGAAATCACCAGTTTACATTTGATATAAAGTTGAATTCCTTTTTGGGAGCTGTTGATTATATGTGAATGATGGAGGACAGCAAAACTAGTGTTCTAATGAATCGGTATGAGCTGGGGAAGCTTCTAGGCCAAGGCACTTTTGCAAAGGTTCATCGCGCAAGGAATCTCCAAAACAACGCCAGCGTAGCAATCAAGATTGTAGACAAGGAGAAGATTCTCAAGGTTGGAATGATGGATCAAATCAAGAGGGAGATTTTGGTAATGAGCCTTGTTAAGCACCCTAATGTGGTTCAGCTTTATGAGGTAATGGCCAGCAAAACCAAGATTTACTTTGTGATGGAATATGTTAAGGGTGGCGAGCTTTTTGACAAGGTGGCCAAAGGCAAGCTCAAAGAAGACGCTGCAAGAAAGTACTTTCAGCAACTCATAAGCGCCGTTGATTACTGTCATAGTAGAGGAGTCTATCATAGAGATCTTAAGCCGGAAAACCTTTTGTTGGATGAGAATGGTAATTTGAAAGTCTCTGACTTCGGGCTGAGTGCTCTTGCTGAGTCAAAGCGCCAAGATGGGTTGCTTCACACCACCTGTGGGACCCCTGCCTATGTGGCACCGGAGGTGATTCATAGAAAGGGATATGATGGAGCTAAAGCTGATATTTGGTCATGTGGGGTTGTGTTGTTCGTTCTGCTGGCTGGTTATCTCCCATTTCAAGACCCTAATTTAATGGAGATGTATAGGAAAATTGGCAAGGCAGAGTTTAAGTACCCCAATTGGTTTTCACCTGAGGTCAGGAAATTGCTGTCAAGGATCCTTGATCCGAACCCGAAAACAAGAATCTCAATCGCTAAGATAGCGGAGAACTCTTGGTTCAAGAAGGGATCTTATGATAGAAAACCCAAGACTGATAGTTCAGTTTCAGTGGATTTGGAGCCAAGACAAGAACTGGCAAGGCATTGTAACAACATGAATGCATTCGATATCATCTCTTTCTCAGAAGGTTTTGATTTGTCGGGTTTGTTCCAAGAAAAGAGTGAGAAGAAGGAAGTGAGGTTTACTGCAAAACCGCACGCTTCTGCTATTATCTCGAGGCTGGAAGAGATTGCAAAGGGTTTGAAGTTGAAGGTGAAGAAGAAGGATGCTGGGGTAATGAAGTTTGAGGGGACCAAAGAAGGAAGAAAGGGAGTTTTATGTTTTGATGCGGAGATCTTTGAGGTGACACCAAGTTTTCATATTGTGGAGATGAACAAATCTAGCGGAGATACGTTGGAGTATCAAAAGATAATGAAAGAGGATATAAGACCTGCTTTGAAGGATATTGTCTGGACTTGGCAAGGTGATCAGCTACAGCAACCGGAGCCATAGGCTGTTCTTCCGTTGCCAGCGCCTGCTTTGAACTCTGATGTTGGCGTGTAGGTTGTATATAATTGTACACTTGTTGTTCCTTAGATGTGCTCTTATTAGTTGTGCTAGTATTCGAGTCTGTTGTTGTGTGCTCTGATGTCGGCGTAGTTTGGAATCTCGTGCATTCTTCTCCCAACATAAAGAAAAAACATATTGCCGATCGTTAGATTGTTCAGGTTGCAAGTCTTGTACATTCTAAACTTCTCGCCTTTAAAAACGTAATGAAAACAGAGATGGGTGACTTCTCATTGTTGTCTTATTTCATATGTTACACAAACTTAAAGATTCATACTTGCTCTACTTCTTGGGAAATTTGCCCTCCTAGATGCTGATTGCATGGTTTGTAAACCGTGTATGTTTAGCTACAATTTCTAACATAATTTCGTAACAGATGTTTATGTGAGTGAAAGAATATTCAGCTTAAATTTTTTTTTTATATAAATGGCACTCTTTTAGGTTAACATTGTTCAGTGAGGTGTAGTCCCCTCTTTGATTTGTATTGAACAATAACAGGCGTGTTTCCTGACTATATTTATTAATACTGACAGGTTGTTTATCATGGTATATTAAAGAAAATTGGTTCTTCTAATTCATGTAGTTCCTGTTCATAACTTTAATAAGTGGAGGAAGATTATGTTCCTCTAGTCTAGACCTAAAGTTGTAGTTCAATAATTTCTAGCCTTTTCTTCAGCTTATAAGAGAAGGGGACTTCATCATCCAACAAAAAGTATCATCCAACAAAAGTAGATTTTAATATCAGAATTAATACAGCTGCTGCTCTTATCAACCTTGGGTAAGCCATTTTGAGTGGTTGGACATATCTCAAACTTACCTCATCTCCATGGAATCGGCTTAAATGTTGCTCATTTTGTTGATTAAAATGGTTCATGAGCTTCCCTAAAATCTGTTCATGCTCTGCATACATTTAAACACCAGATTAAAAATCAACTAGCTAGCACTCTAGTTTTCCAACCTCAAACCTACACAAAAACCACGCACAAGTATACTGTAGATCCAAATATCCACACAGAGTTAAGCCAAAGCAAGACCTATTTCTTATTCTAGAGAGAAAAAAAAGGTCAGAGGTGGCAGGCTTGTATGCCAATAAAGTGCCTTGAAGTATCTGTCTTGTATACATACTTGTCCTTGACTGCAACACGCACAAACTCTTGCTGAAGAAAAGCTCCGGTCTTGGGCTCTTTTTCCACAAGTTGTCGAACATTGATGATGAAAAGAAAACTCTTGTCAGCAATGCCTTCAACAAGTATCGTGCTCTCCATTAAGAACAACAGCGTAAAGTGAATTCCTCACATCATCAACCGTATTATAGTACCCGAGGCCATGAAATATGGCTTCACACGTCCCTCAAAAAAAATGACGCAGGCGTTGGCTGCATATAACCTGCCCTGTCGAGTTCACGAGGTAGGCTAATGCGTGCGTACCGATATCAGCACCATAGCTCCGCACAACTGCAATGATTACATAGAGTGAGTCTCCAAATATTCCAACACATCTTGCAACATTTCCATGGCAAATAATATGCCACACTGTCTGGGCGTTGAAGGCATTCAAACATTTACAACACGGACCATTAGAGTCTGGGTCGTCCATTTCTACGTCTTGGAGTCGAACAAGAAGAACTCTCCAGAAGCTACTGCATAGATGTGGTGACCAATGACCAAATGAGACGTTATGAAGTGCTCCTTGGGGGCCCCAACTGTCGGGATTTTGCTCCAGCAGCCATCACCCTCAAGAACCTCATGGGAAAAGATCCAGTCACGATCAGCCTTGAACCACACAGAGGAAGGAGCAGAGTCGAACACATGTATTTCTCCATCAACCTCCTCCACTACAGGTCATAATTTGGGGTTGTTCAGCCTCTGGATGTAGCATTGGGAGGGAGAGAGAGTGTGGTCGTTTGCAAGAGACAAGCGCCAAGTGGCATGGGATGTGCCCTTGACAAGATGTGTCAAACAGAAGGACGTGTAAGGATTCGAACCCCATGGATTGTCGTCTTTTTTGCACGACTGAAGGGGTTCCACATTGTCCGGAAAATCCTGCCCACCAATCATGAACGCTTCTAACCCCAATCTGAACAAGCTCACTGATACCGGAAGGTTATTCTTGATCAACTCCAGAGTAGCCAATTTAGGAAGGGGTTAAACGTCAGAGGAATTCATATCTATAAAAAGAAACGAAGCCATAATACTTGTGCAAGCAGCCAGGCAGACAAAAATAATTCTCTTTAAGCAGGATGAATGCACAAAATTACATTTCTCGCTCAATCATACTACTTGTGCAAAAGGAAGAACAGTCAGCAAATGATTCCTTCAATATTCTCCACAGGGTAGCTATTTCCATCCAGAAACTATGCTCAAATAGCAATTGGAAAAATGGGTCCAGTTACCTACCTTATAAACGCATTTACACAAACATATTATGTGCACTAACAACAATTCATAGATACATGCTCCCAAGTCACAATTAGGTAGATAGTTGTTTGATAAATTACACCACTAATCTCTTGCACGTAATTCCACAGAACAAAATATCATCACTAAGAAAAATCGAGAAATACAAACAGCAGGTAGTGCTGAAAATCCATTTCTCAGAGAACTCTGAAGGATCATGATATAGGAAAGTAGTAGGTGGCATATTAATAAAAATATAATTTTGTTTAGTGAGCTATTAAGTGTGAGTGGTTGAGAACACGTGTAAAGCTGGGAGAGTTTGTAATTCATGAGCTGTTATAAAAGCTATGAGAAAGAGTTGAGAGAATTAGCTTAATCACGCACCGGATACAGAGAGGTTGGCAAAAGTGGAGGGCAGCATCAAGGGTTCTTTGCGACAAGAAAGTGCCGCTCAAGCTTAAGGGAAAGTTTTATAGGACAGTCATTAGACCAGCCATCTTATATGGGGCAGAATGTTGGCCCACCACGAAGGCACAAGATCAAAGGTTGATGGTGAAGGAATTGTGTCCTTTAATAAAAGTTGCAATTACCGAACATGGAATAGGACGATTGATAGAGAAATTCAATCCGTTTATTTTAGGAGTCGTAGTGTTTTGCTAGAAACCAACTACGATTAATGGGTTAAATAGGTTGATCCATAGCTATTATGAACGGGTCCTATGAGGTCACACACATTGAGTTGACGGGCTGGATCAGCGGGCTGAAAGTCTTTGTCAGACATAGGGTTTTAGTCCAATAAGAAAAGAGTTAATTATCAATAAATATATTGGATATTATTGAGAATTAAAAGGATATATTTATTTGGGGAAATAAATATATAAGGCCTTTAAAAGGGGAGAAGAGATCTAGGGTTTTTCATAAGTTTTACGTAAGAAAAAAAAAAGCTCTCTTCTTCCAACTTTTCTAGTCTTTGGCACTTCGATCTAGCAATCGGAAGCGAAGGAGATCCCGATCCCGTGCTCGTGTGGACTGATTAGAGAAGTCACAATTGAGGCTTTTTCTCTCGAAGGAAGAACCCTAATCACGCATCAAGAGGTATTCTACTAACCCTAATTTTGTCTCTAATCAAGAATGCTTTAGATCCATGTTTAGGTGCAAGAAATTGTTTCTGAAATTCCGCTTATACGCATCTAAAAACCCTTCAGTGGTATTAGAGCCTTAAGCATATCTTGATTGGATCAAAGATTTAGGTTTTTGTTCTTGATGCAAATTTGGATTCAAATTGATAAATTTGGTATATAGTTTTTTTGTGCTTGATTGAAAAGAGTTTTAATTAATCGGACTAGATACTAGTTTAAGTATCTGTTAATTGTATGATTAAACTAAAATATATAATATCGATGTCGAGATATTGTAATTTTTGTCCTTACGTACAAATGTTGAGATTTGATCTCTTATAAGAATTAAATAGAAAATAATCTCTGCATGCTTAAAAGTTAAGTAATTTTCAAAGCATAATTTTGTGTGCGTTGAGATTTTATTACAATAAGATAGAGATCTTGTGTTTGTATTTTTACGTGAATTTTTTTTAAGAGTCTGCTCATGAATAAATTTTTTTTTTGTACGGATGAACATGGGAGTTAAATTGTAATATTGATCGGCACTGACTACCGATTGAATCATTGAAATTGTTTCACAAAAGAAAAAAAAACAACTGAAATTGGATTTCGAATTGTTTTTAATTTTGACACCGAATTGGTACAATTGGATTTGATTCATGCGTACCAGAACTAAATTAAGATAGATTATGATCATGATTTATCTGGTTTGTTCTTAATTAATATTTATTAAGATAAGATCTTATTTGTTTAATTAGATGATATTATGATATTACCAATATATATTTTCCTAAGGAGTTAGGAAATCCCACTAAAATAAGATAAAATATTAGATTTTATCTTGATCATACAATTTTGTCCGATTAGATGCACTTTGATGATTAATTTTAGATTAATACTATATATTAATTTATTTTGAGTTAAGATTATCTTGTTAAATAAATTTCATGAGATGAATTATTTGATTAATTATTATGCTTGTTCTATATTATGATATATTATTTGCATAAGGTGACTAGTATGGCCCATAAATACGATCTGTGTATCGTTATGTTTTCTTGTACACGATCTGCGCATCGTTTGTTTTGTTGTAATTTAATTTCTGCAATTAGAGTGATTCAAAATTGAAATACAAGAAGAAGTACAAGACATAAGTAAATCAAGGATGGAGATCCATGAAGGATACAAGATGAAGATATTATGAAGATTAGATCTTTATTTTTGAATCGTAGGGGCCATACTAGGATCACAATTATTGCGTTTTGAATGCTTTATTTTAAGTTTTGCATAAGTTATTTATTATGTTTTTGTCACTAGTAATAAATAACCATTGCATGCTTAAGTTCCCAAATGAATATTGGGGCAATGTCTTTCCATATCATAACCCATGACGTTTTTTGGTTTTGGTTGGATGGGCTTCGCAAAAGCGAGGGTGTCCTTCTTAAAACATTAAACTAGTGAGGGTGGATCTATACGGGGGTTCATAAGCCTTGATATGGTTGTACCCAACAAGAGACCAAAAGACAAAGTTTTGGATCTTGAGACATGGTAGTGGATCCTACATTGGATGTGGACCATTAACCAAGAATTATAAGGAGTTATAATTATTAATTGTTACTTACCTTGAACACACAAGACTAAAGGCAGTGCAAAAGTACGTTGAGTCTTGTCTGGAATAGGATCTTGGAATCATTTTATTCACCGGGAACATAAATTGTTTATTTGAATGAAATGTGCATTTACTTGTTTTAAAGCATGTTTAATATTGAGTATTTGCATGTCAAACATGAAATTTTGTTTGTTATTTCTTTTTTGTATAAAGCATGTCTAGCGATAATTTGAAATTCACCCTGCGCTCAATTGTTGAGAAGAACAAGCTCAATGGAGCAAACTTTCTTGATTGAGAACGGAATCTGAGAATAGTTCTCAGGTCCGAAGGACGTGAGAACGTGCTAGCAACCCCAATTCCTGTTCTGACTGATACCTCATCTGATGAGGAAAAAGCAGAAGAGAAGATAATAAGAGATGAGTCTGTGTCTGTCACATGTCTTATGCTAGCTGCTATGGAACCTGCTCTTCAAAAGAGGTTTGAAAACCAGGATGCTCATTCCATTATAACCAACCTGAAAATGCTGTTTCAGGAACAGGCAAGGATTGAGAGATATGAAACTCACAAGGCTATACTGGATAGCAAACTTGTGAAGGGAAAACCAGTTGGCCCACATGTGTTTGACATGATCGGTCTGTTTGAACGTATGGAGTCATTGGGTGCTAAATATGACCAAGAGTTGGCCACTGATATTGTCCTACACTCCTTACATGATGGTTTTGCTCAATTCAGGATGAACTACCATATGCATGGGATAAAGAAAACCCTGAATGAGCTCCATGGTATGCTTAAAGCAGCTGAACAAAACACTCCCGTTGACAACAAGAAGGATGTTCTTGTGGTAAAGAATGTGCAAGGGTTCAAGAAGGAAGACAAGAAGAAGAATCATGTCCAAGGGAAAAGCAAGCAAGTTGCTAAACCCAAGGGATGTGAAAAGCCAAAGGTGGCTAGTGACCATGATTGCTTCTACTGCAAGGCTAAAGGACACTGGAAGAGGAATTGTCCCAAGTACTTGGAGGACAAAAAGAATGGAACTGTGAGTTCAGGTATTAACGTTATTGAAATTTTAACAACCAATGCTACTACTTGGGTATTAGATACCGGATGTGGTTCTCACATTATTTCGAATGTGCAGAGACTAAGAAGTAGAGGCAGTTGGAGAAAGGAGAAATAGACATGCGCGTTGGAAATGGAGCAAGGGTTGCTGCGCTTACCGTAGGAGATTTTAGTCTATTTTTACCTTCTGGTTTAGTTTTGGAATTAAGTAATTGTTATTTTGTTCCTACTATTACTAAAAACCTTGTTTCAGTTTCAAGTTTACATTCTGAAGGATTTTGAGTTTGATATTAAGAATGGAAGTATGTCTGTTTTTAAGAATGGAATCTTCTATGCTTGTGCTCCAATGGTTAATGGACTTTTTGTATTAGATCTCAAATCAGAATCGTATAACATTAATACTAAAAGGCAAAAATCAAATTATTTGAGTGAGTCCTATCTATGGCATTGTCGTTTAGGTCATATTAGCTTGAATCGCATGAAGAAGTTGCATAAAGATGGAATTCTAAAAGATATGGATTGTGAATCTATTGATTTATGTGAATCATGCTATGGGCAAAATGACAAGGTCACCTTTCAAAGGAACAAATGAAAGGGCTAATGAACTTTTGGCCATAATACATACTGATGTATGTGGGCCAATGAGTACAGAAGCTAGAGGTGGCTATAGATATTTCATTACATTTAGTGATGACATGAGCAGATATGGGTATATTTATCTTATGTCACATAAATCTGAAGCCTTTGAAAAGTTCAAGGAATTCCAAAATGAAGTAGAGACTCAAACTGGAAAAAGGATAAAAGCACTTCGATCCGATCGTGGTGGTGAATACTTAAGCCATGAATTTGATCATCATTTAAAAAATTGTGGGATTGTAACACAATTGTCTACTCCAGGGACACCACAATTGAATGGTGTGTCTGAAAGAAGAAATAGGACCTTGTTAGACATGGTTCGATATATGATGAGTTTTGCTGACCTTCTGGTATCCTTCTGGGGATATGCACTCACGACTGCTGTATTTAAACTAAACAGGACTCCGTCAAGGACTGTAGACAAGACCCCATATGAGATATGGACTGGAAGAGTTCCAAAGTTGTCTTTTCTGAAAATATGGGGATGTGAAGCTTATGTAAAGCGTTTACAAACTGATAAGCTTGCACCTAAATCAGACAAATGCTATTTTATAGGATATCCTAAAGGTAGTTTTGGATATTATTTCTACAACCCCACTGTACAAAAGGTGTTTGTTGCAAGGGATAGTGTCTTTTTGGAAAGGGAGTTTATTTCCAAAAAGTCAAGTGGGAGAAATATTCATCTTGAACCAGTTCTTGATGAAAAGCAACAAACACAACAACAGGATGACATAGTTGATGTCGAGGATGAGATGGATTTGTTTGAAGGCCAAGGATTTGATGTTATCCAAGAACCTGAACAAATTCCTCAAGAAGCAGATCCACAAATAGTTGTGGAAAATGTTGAAATCCGAGTTGTTGAACCAGTTGAACTCCTACGTAGATCAAACAGGCAAAGGTTTCAGCCAATACGATATGATGATTTCATCTTAACCGAAAGCCTTGATGTTCTAATGTTAGAACATGGTGAGCCTGCTACCTATAAACAAGCAACGACGGGTCCAGACTCCAAGAAATGGCTTGAGGCCATGAAATCTGAAATGGATTCCATGTTTGAAAATCAAGTCCGGGACTTGACAAATTTGCCAGATGGGGTTAAACCCATTGGATGCAAATGGGTTTTCAAACTTAAGACTGACAACAATGGAAATGTATCTGTATACAAAGCAAGATTAGTTGCTAAAGGTTTTAAACAGATTCATGGTGTTGACTATGATGAAACATTTTCACCAGTTGTCATGATTAGATCCATAAGGATAATCCTAGCTATTGCCACTTATTATGATTATGAGATTTGGCAAATGGATGTTAAAACCGCATTTCTGAATGGTATTTTGGAAGAGGATGTGTATATGACACAACCAGAGGGTTTTAAGGATCCAAATCATGCTGGGAAGGTGTGTAAGCTTAAGAGATCTATCTATGGGCTTAAGCAAGCATCTAGGAGTTGGAATCTTCGTTTTGATGAAAAGATCAAAGAGTTTGATTTCATCAGGTGTGAAGAAGATCCTTGTGTATACAAGAAGTTTAGTGGGAGTAAAGTGGCTCTCTTAGTCTTGTATGTGGATGACATACTGCTTATTGGGGATGACATTCCGATGCTAGAGTCCGTTAAGGAATGGATGAAGAAATGTTTCTCAATGAAAGACTTGGGAGAGGCAGAGTACATACTTGGAATAAAAATCTATAGGGATAGATCTAAGAGGTTGCTTGGATTATGTCAAGGAACTTATATAGATAAGGTTCTTGACAGATTCAATATGCAGAATTCCAAGAAGGGGTTTTTGCCCATACAACATGGCATAAATCTAAGCAAGAAGCAATGTCCTAGAACACCTGCTGAGCTTGATAAAATGAGTAAGATTCCTTATGCTTCTGCTATAGGATCTATCATGTATGCCATGGTATGTACATGTCCTGATGTTGCATTTGCTTTGAGCATGTGTAGCAGATATCAATCAAATCCAGGAGAGGCACATTGGTATGCATCTAAGAACATCCTAAAGTACTTGAGAAGAACCAAGGATGATTTCCTAGTATATGGAGTTCAAACTCCAAATCTAGACATGTTATGAGGAAGTATCATCTTATTCGACACATAGTTGCTGAAGGTAACATCAAGATATGTAAGGTGCATACAGATGACAATATTGCAGATCCTTTGACTAAGCCTATGCCTAGGGCTAAGCATGATAGTCACACTAGGGCTAAGTGTCTCAAACACATTGGTGAATGGTTGTGAGATTGCTTTGTATTACATTATTTCTGCTTTGAATGTTGGACTCTTGTTTATGTTTGACTTTATGATAATATATGATATTTCATTCTTATTTATATATATTAGATTAATTAATATTGAATAATATGTCCGAATAATTCATAGTTCGTAAATGGGCTCACCTTAAGTGTTTTGGTGAATGAAACCCCATTAAGTGTACTACAGTTATGAATTATTGCACGTCCATAGTTTGAGTCATCAAATAGGACATAGATGATTTCATTTATAGCTATATTGTACATTGACTGATAGCTCAAGGTTTCATGTGCTATAGGGACATAGAGATGTCCAGTCAATTAACATAGATATGTATGGATGATACATATCGGACGGACCAACCTTAAGACTCTCCAAAAGGGATTGTAGAGTTTTTAAGGTGAACCACGTTTGGTGGATTCCTTAAACATGAGTATGTTATGTTTTCTAGTTGATGATTGATATGTCTTTGATATTGTTAAACGCTCTCCGTAAAAGGGGGTTATAAAGCAATTATTGGGATTGCCAAAAGTTGAGTGGGAGCCATAGTCATACAAGATTGGAAAAGTCCTCCTTATTCATGTATACATTGATGCATGAAAAGGAATGGTGTCTAGGCCACTTGAAGAGCTAGAACTAGAAAATGCATGGCCATGCTCGAATGGATTAATTGTAATCATTCGTTATTTGATAGTTCAAACTCAGGTATTCAAGAAACATATTTGACAAGAGATATGAATGTCACCATATCGTCAAATAAGACATTAAGAGACAAACGTATCTTAAAATTGCACACTTGTTTTCAAGGACAAGTGGGAGATTGAAGGAATTGTGTCCTTTAATAAAAGTTGCAATTACCGAACTTGGAATAGGACGATTGATAGAGAGATTCAATCCGTTTATTTTAGGAGTCGTAGTGTTTTGCTAGAAACCAACTACGATTAATGGGTTAAATAGGTTGATCCATAGCTATTATGAACGGGTCCTATGAGGTCACACACATTGAGTTGAAGGGCTGGATCAGCGGGCTGAAAGTCTTTGTCAAACATAGGGTTTTAGTCCAATAAGAAAAGAGTTAATTATCAATAAATATATTGGATATTATTGAGAATTAAAAGGATATATTTATTTGGGGAAATAAATATATAAGGCCTTTAAAAGGGGAGAAGAGATCTAGGGTTTTTCATAAGTTTTACGTAAGAAAAAAAAAGCTCTCTTCTTCCAACTTTTCTAGTCTTTGGCACTTCGATCTAGCAATCGGAAGCGAAGGAGATCCCGATCCCGTGCTCGTGTGGACTGATTAGAGAAGTCACAATTGAGGCTTTTTCTCTCGAAGGAAGAACCCTAATCACGCATCAAGAGGTATTCTACTAACCCTAATTTTGTCTCTAATCAAGAATGCTTTAGATCCATGTTTAGGTGCAAGAAATTGTTTCTGAAATTCCGCTTATACGCATCTAAAAACCCTTCAGATGGTAGCGGAGATGCGGATGCTACAGTGGATGAGCGGACACACGCTCCTAGACAAGATCAGAAATGAGGTGATCAGAAGCAAGGTGGGTGTGGCCAGTATAGGGGACAAGTTGAGAGAATCGAGACTGCGCTGGTTTGGTCATATACAAAGGCGAGGGCCCGGGGATCCATTCCGCAGGTGCGAGAATCTAGATTTGGGAGAACTTCGTAGGGGGAGAAGACGACCGAAGAAATGCTGGAAGGATAGTATAAGACAGGATATGAGTCAGTTAGGGATTTCAGCAGAGTTGACAGCTTGCAGGGACAGATGGAAGGAGAAAATACGAGTGGCAGACAACAGCTAGTCGCCTGGACTGACGGTTTCCGCTTGGTTTTTGTTTTTCCGTGGCTTTGGCCTTCCGTTCTTCGTGCTTGCTCTTGTGTTCTTGTTTTCACTTTACCCCCCCTCTTATGTCTTTAGGCTTGTTCTTGTTCTGTTTTGCTTTCGTTCTTTGCTTGTTACAACTGTCGTGGGTTTTCGGTCTCGCTAGGTCTATCGGTCGCAGCTCCGCAGCTTTAAGCCAGGGGCACCCCCATCTTGACCCCCCAGATACTCCCTTGTGGGGTACTGAACTGGGTCAATGTTGTTGTTGTTGTTTCTTTCAATGAAACCTCCAATCCTCCATTGTTGGCTTTGTTTCAAGAACATGCCTCTTTGGTTCGGAATTGTTGTTCTTCAAGAACATTAGTTCCTTTTATCGATCAATAATATATAGATTCCATTCTCCATCTTCATTCATTCCATATTTTCATTCAAATCCATCTAGATATAGATTTACTGTATTAGATCACTAGATTTCATCATGACAAATTTCCAAAAACTGCAATTACAAGTTTGATTTTGGGAAATTCTACGTGGTAACCCTAGGGTTTGATATTATTTATGAGGTGTAGCATTATTTTACATAATTCGTGTGGTAACCCTGAGATTAATACAAAATTTACCATATATCCAATAGGTTAAATCTAACACTCATCACCGTTAACTTCAGTTTTTAAGAAAAGGAAAATTAAAATTAAAATCTTAAAAAGTAAAATAAAGATACGATTTACTAATGCAATTCTGAATCTTCCATCTTCCAATTATACGATAATTCTTGTGCTAGAGAAGTCGGCCTTCAACGCCGGCGAAGTGCTGGTGGTGTGCAAAGTCGACGGTTTGACGATCAATCCTAATCTAAGGTGTGCTTTTTTCAAATTTTCAGACTCATAAATTCATTAGAAATTGGATTAATTAGGAGTTGGATTATTGATTTAAAAATTGTTTGATACGATGGTTTTGCTTTTTTCGATCATGGAGTTCTTGTGCGTAATTACTGTGCATCAATAGTGATGATTACAAGTTTACAACTGAAATTCTAATCAGCAGTGTTAATTAATGAGTTTATGTGTATCACTATATATACATCACACACAAAACCCACCAGTATAATTGTATAAGTATTGAATCAAAAACGAAAGCTGCAAAATCCATTGCCCTTGTATCAATAAACAGATTTTGCTGAGCTTATGTGACCAAATGATGACATTACAATCAACAAACATAAATCATCACAATTAAGTTACGATGTTCAAAGGAAGACAACATAGAAGTTGCAAGTTCAAAAAAATAAGGGATTATATGCTCTACGATACCCACATCAAAATTTAGAAGGCAGAATACATGTGTATAGCTAGCCTCAAATGCAGAATAAGATGAGATTGATAAAAATGAAAAAAGCTCCAAATATGAGCTGAAAAGGAGCTCCATTTTTATTTTCTTGAAAAGCAACTACTGACGTACAGGGTTTATGGTAACTAGTCAAGAATAGTCCTGATGAAAATTCAGCTATAAGCAAAAGAGGCAAAAAATCTACACATACACACCAGCTATAAGCAAAAATCACCGAGCAATCATATAGAAAAGAGGCAAAATGCACCGAGCAAATTACACACCAGCTATGAGAAAAATCTACACATATTCAATTCAAGCAGCCAAAAAAGGGAAAACTGGAATTGAAAAAAAATTAAGAGTAAAAAGAACAGAATCAAACCTTCCAATGATACCGTTGATCATAATAACGAGATGAGAAGGAGGAGGAGCTCGATTCTCACTGGCAGCGGAAACACCAGGAGGTGGGATTCGGAGGAAGCAGCAACATATATTATCGGAGAGAAGGGCCTTGGTCGCTGGAGTCGACCACGCTCACCGCCAACCAATTCGCCAGCGTCTGACGGTCTAGTGCGTCACGGAGGCCGGCTTCTCCACTGTGTTTGGCTATGATGGAATAAATAGCTAGCGTCTATCTAATAAGAAATAGCGTCTATGGCGGAAGAAGTCTCGCTTTTAGGTATTTTGCTTTTATTTTTTAAGATTTAATTTTAATTTCTCTTTTTCTTATAAAAGTTAACGAAAGTGATGGTTAGATTTAACATTTTGGATATATGGTAAAATTTGTATTAACTCAGGGTTACCACACGAATTATGTAAAACAATGGTACACCTCATAAATAATATCAAACCCTAGAGTTACTACGTAGAATTTCCGTTTGATTTTCCTCAAATCAATCATTATTATATAACCTTAATTGAGATGAAAATATCAATTGAAAATGAAATTTACACAGCAAATTCAAATCAAGAGTTGAACAAATTAGAGAAAGCTATAATTTTTTACCGCCTCAGTAGCTAGTGGTGGCTCTTTCTTCCTACCAAGGATCCATTCCTCAATAATATTCTCAATGAGACGGAGTTCTTGTTGGTACAAGCCATCGGTTTGGGCGATCTCTTTCTCAATAATATGCTTAATGAGCTGCAGCTGTTTTTGGTCCAGGCCCTTTGGTGGAGAAGATCCCATTCTCAGTAGGATACTCCCTTTTACCCCGACGTAAAGCCATGTACAATTGGATGGTGAGATTTGATGGGAATTTTACGGAGGAAAATGGTTGGAATCATTTTTCTATTGTTTGGTTGTAATTTTATGTGAGAATTGATGGGATTTCATTAGAAATTTTGGAGTGAAATGATGGGAAATTGAATCCCATCAAATTGGTGGAATTTGATAGGAAACTAGAGATACATGTTTCAAATAAGAAAAAAGAAAAAATTTTTTTATTCCAAACAAAGAAATTATTAGAATCCCCTACATTCTCACCTTTTATTTTCTTATCATTTCCTTTCTCATCTTTCTCCACCCTTTCTTTTCTCATCAATTCTCAATTGCCAAACATGGGTTTTCTTAAGGGTTTCTTGTATAATTTTTGGGAAAAAAAAGAAGAAAAATTCTAAGCAATAACAAGCTTTGTGCTTATACAAGAACACCCTAAGAAACTATCCCATTCAACTTCTACCACTAAAGTGTTGCCACATGTCATTCAACTAATCCATTTTATTTCTATGTTTGGGTTTAAATATTAAATTTTTTACCATAATTTTTTTAAGTTTTTAAAGTTATAATATATAATAACTTTATAAAATAATATTATCTATCCAATGAGACCAATATTGTATATACTTTGAATATTTTTAATTTAGATAAACAATAGGATAATTAATTTAAAACACAATAAACTAGGTGGATGGCACGTGCGATCTCATTAGTTATGTTTTATATTATCTATGTGAAATTATATTTTTTTCGTATATTATTTGTATTTGTATATTCGTTTTGTATACGTTTTTTTACTTCAGTGGGATGTGTAAAAATATAAGCAAACGGGTCACCATCCCTAATATGAGCCTCGCAGGTATTAAAAGATAATTAATTTAATTTAATAGATCGTTGAAGTATAGTTGATTAATTGAGTACAAAAATAATAATATAATATTAACTATAAGTATGTTAAGTTAGAAGGAATAAAATTTTGAATGTAAATTTAATTTATGTTAAAAATAAAATTCTAAATTCTGACCGTGCAATACATTTTTCATTTTGTATTATATATTTTGTGATAGATTTAAGCTTCTATAAAAAAAACTAATATAAAAAATACATTGATATTATACCTTGTTGTAAATAATCACTATCACTCTTTTTGCGGTCTTTTACACTTCTATTGGAGAAAATATAATCACAACACAAACATAAACATAAAAACGAAAATATTAAAAGATCCAATTTGCATAAAAGAAAGGCATTTTGGTTAGTTAGCCTTTCAATATTTATTTCACATTACTTGCAAAAAACAACAATATCATAATATGTAGTCATCATATACTTAAACATGAATAAAAAAGTATTAGAATCCAAAAATAGATTACCTCAATATTTTTTCTTAGATTATATTGTGAACATGACCGATCCTTTTTCCTAACACAACAAAATTGATGCAAATAATTTATCATCTTTAAACCCAAATAACCTCCCAATGAACCTTATAGTTTTATTTTAAGCAAGTGAAACTCATATTTGATATTTAAAGGAGGTCTTAAAAACTCAATCAATTGAAAAAGGTAACGGTTAAATTTGAGAAGGTCAAACCAATTGATTTTTTTTAAAAAAAAATTAACTTTGCCTTCAATTTTGAAAGAGGAATGTGGGCTAAAAATCACCAAATTTTATTTCTAAATGAAAGAAAAATATATTTTATGATTATCAAGTTTTATATTTGAAAAGTTGGAGGTTTACAAATGTAAAAGGTTGTTTAGGAATGTGAAAAGTCGGATGACTTAATTTGTATGTTACAGTTGTGCTTTTAATAGGAATATTTATTTTGAAAATATTTATTTTCTTCTTATCTTTTGATATATATTCATATGCTATATGTAATGCCAAAAGCCGATTTAAGGTGCAAATTGATGTTCACATTATCATTTCAAGAGAAGAGAACTATATATGTTATGGATTGAATGACTAATAATACTATTAGTTTAATTTGATATTTAGATTTATTTTAATTTTTCTATTTTATAGTATATATTGAAGATTATAAATTATTATTTTTATTAATTATGTCTTTGCGTTGTTTTTTTTATAAAGAACATAGGTTAATTTATCAATTTGGATTCTAAATTTATTTTAAAGTTTTCTTAATCTATTATAAAGTTAAAAAATGCTTAATTTAGAAGTTTATAATAATAATAATAATTTATTATTAATTCTATGGGCATTGATGGCTAAGTAATTCTATATATGTTATAAGATATATAAATGGATTAGATTAAATTTAGAAATAAATATTTAGGTCATTTAAATGAGCATTAATTGACTAAAATTTTCCTATTTTATAGTATATATAGATAGATTAAAAAGCCAACATTACATGCATTAACCTCAAACATTACATAAAATAGCGATATCCACCACCAACTTAAATTAAAAAGTCAACATTATTGCGTCGACCTAACTTTCATCCATCTAACTTTCATCTAAATTCACCATCTCTTCTTATAAATTCAGTGTAATGTGTTCATTTGTCACACACTACCACACTCATCTATAACATTATACTCTTTCTTCCTAATTATTGATCATGGATCCAAACCAATTTAGGGTTGGAAATACCTATTTAGTGTATTGCATTTAATTAATGTAATGTGAGATATTTAGTGTTTCATAATATAGTTATTATTAAGTTTAATATGATTGTTGGTCAATCATGTTTTACTAATAGAAAACTAATCCTAAATTTTGTTGTTAATACTTTATTTTTTCTAATTAAATGAAATAATATTGTTGAATATTTAAAAATAAGTAAAATAATATCTAACAATTAATATAATTTATTTATATATTATTTGAGCATAATAATTTATTTAAGTTATTAAATAATTATTTTTCACATTTAAATAGCATATATAATGATAATATAAAGACATATTTATAATTTTGGTATGAAAAATTAAAGGTAGAAAAGAAATAAATGGGTGCTTATAAGTACCCATAGAGTAAATGGGTGCTTGTGTGATGTAGACGGGAGAAAAAAATATTATAATAATGGTTAAGAACTCTTAAACACTCTAAATAAGACCGCCCATTGTATATGGCCTAAGAGAGACGAAAAAGCGACCGGAATAAAGAAAAGAGGGGAGGATAAGAGATGGTTTATGGTATATTAGGATAGGTAAGAAAAACTAGTGTTATCCCGTACCGGGTTATACTAGGATCCCGAAGATGAAGATTCTGATTGTATGCCACTTTTCATTGTTGGAACATCCTGATTAAGAATGCCCTTTCCTTTAGGATCAACAGAAGGCTTAGATTTGCCTACAAATTTCCATTCAGACTCATCATTAATTTCAAGATTGATTTTGTTGGCTTTTGAAGATACAGACTAGAGACGGTTTTTACCTTTAATCATTTTTTAAATGAAAAAAATAACCCTTTTTCAGTTTCGCCAATTTTGAGACGCGATAGAAACAAACCCTTTCGTCCTTCTCTCTCTAGTCCTCTCCTCGTTAGTGTTGTCCGGCGTCTCTCTCTGCGGTCCTTCCATCCTCGTTGGCTTCACATCTGTCCGTCGTGGTCGAGTGGTTGGCGGCTACTCGGGTGTGCTCGCCGCTCGGATTTCGCAGATCGCTAGCTGTAGCAGGTTCGTTCTCAATTCACTTCGTAACTTCATCTCTTATAAAATTAGACTACTTAGGTTTAATTTGTGGTTGAAGGATTAGGTTTATTTGATTATTCGCAGTAGCAGGTTTTGTTCAGCTTTTATCGTAATAAAAGAGAAAGGCTTTCTTGAGCTAATGCAGTACAATTTCAGGTGTGCTGATATTTCTAAACAGAACACATTCTCAAATAACATACAGTAGTTGAGCTGTTAATTTCTGAATTGTGCATATTTTTGAAATAGAACACTCCCAAATCAATATAATATAACTAAAGTCAAATCTCTCTATCCTACGTGTCATCGTTTTAACTCTGCCACATAGGCGTTTTAATTCTTTCATTTACCTCTTTGCCCTTCTTTTATTTAAGTAATTACAACCCTTATATTATAGCAATATTCCTTATATTATTCATATACAATTATATTTAGAGATCTTAAATTTTGGCCAGTTTTATTTGGTGTGTAATCCATTATGGAATGTTTTTATTGAATACACTAATGTTACTAATATTACTAATCGTATTACTAATATACAATTATATTTAAAGATTTTAAAACTTGATATGAAACATACTTTTCATCATTAAATAATTTTTAATTTAATAATATTACTAATATACAATTATATTTAGAGATAATTTTTTAATATAAAAATATTACTAACATACAATTATATTTAGATTTCTTAAAATTTGACAAGTGATAGAAACATAATCTTCATTATAAAATAAAAATTTTAAATATAATAATATCACTAATATATAATTTTATTTGGAGATCTTAAAATTTCGTAACTTTAGAAAAATAATCTTTATCATATAATATTTTTTAATCAAAATTAAATACTAGTATTGACATAAAATGAAAGAGATTGATCAATACCTTAATTTAGGCTTTTATTATATGGTGCGTTTTTGTCCTCAAACCTGATTAGTGCATATCGTTGATATATATATATTTATATATATGTATATATATATATATATATATATATATATATATATATATATATATATATATATATATATATATATATATATATGACGGAGGCAAATGCATCCTTCATTGGCGAAGAATTGAAATATATACGCGAGAAGATAGATCTCCTTTTTAAGGCGGCAGAATCCCTGGGGAAGGAGCGGCAAAAGGTTCTTGACTACAAGTGTGATGTTGCGAATGACATCAACTTCGTTGAGTGGGTTTTGAAAAAGGGACTACTTCCAGCTGATCCAACTGCCATGCGAGGAAGAGAATTTTTTCTTCACCCTGTTGGCCAGTTCTCCAAGGAGGTAAAATTCAGGCATTTCCTTGGAAACTTATTTTTCTTGTAATGCATGCTACACTTACATTGACAGACCCTTGATGGTCCGTGGAACAAGCCTCATATCATACTTGCTCTAGTGTGTCCCAAGTCTTGATTTGGTTGACATGTATAAATGAAATCAAATTTTACAACTATTCAGTTGAAACTTTAATCAGAAGGTTTGTACGTAGCTGAATTTATCACCATAATATCTTTGAGGAAATGAGACTAGTGATTGCAACTCGATCTTATACTTCTGTTTGTTTATGGATTTTCAAAGTTTGATGTTGAATAAATGCATTAATGTTACTTCAGGAATTCAGCTCAAGCATGTACGAAGATGAGACCAAGGAGCCGAGGTATCTTTTTGTTTCGAATGGCTGTGCAATCTGCCTCTTGGATCTCAAGCTATACAGAAATCGATATGTAAGCTATTTCGATGAAGTAAGGCCCCTTCCTAAAGTGGCTACTCTCAAGTTGATTGAGAATGACCTTCTTCTGTCAGTTGGTTTGTTCAATTTCGGGTGAAATGCATTCATGATTGGTGGCCAGAAGAGACAGACAGCTTCGGATACCAAAGATCGCAATCTCAAAGGGACATCTCGTGACACCCACCACTTAGATCCAGCTGGTGACGGTACCATCAATCCCTATTTATGGCACACTGAGAAACAAAATAGCCCCAAATTCTGGCCTATAGTCGAGGAGGTTGGCGATGAAATACACGTGTTTAATTCGACTTCTTCCCCTTTAGGGTGTAATGCTGATGACGACTGGATCTTTTCCCACGAGGTTCTCGGGGGCGATGGCCACTGGAGAAAAATACCGACAATTGGCAGCCCGGTGAATCACTTGATAACGTCTTACACGGTGGTTGGCCCGCGCATCTACGCAGTTGCAGGTACAAAATGCCTGGTGTTGGATTCCGCTGAGACGGAGCAGAAATGGGAAGCATGTAATCCAGGACGCGAATGCTGGGTGAATGCCTTCACTGCACAAACAGTGTGGGATGTCCTGTTTAATGGAAATGCAACGTGTGTTGGAGAACTAAACGACTCGCTGTATGTGCTCATTGCACTTGTGCAATTGGATGATGATTTTGATAGTAAAACGCTAGCGTTAGCGTACCTTGTGACCGGGGCAGGGCAGGTTGTTTGCATGCAACGCCTGCCTCATTTCTTCGAGGGAGAATTACGGCCCTATGTTATGTCTGCTGGTAAGGTGATCAAATTCAAGGCAGGCAACTATACATTGTGTGCCGTTGTCAGTGGGAGCGCGTTTTGTGAGCGATGGGGAGATGGTACAGGTTTTCTTTTCATTAATGTTTTTACTGTGGAGGAACTCCCCGGTGGTGCTTCCTCTGTGGTTCGAAAACTCTTGGCTAAAGAGCGTACTTCTGGGGCTTTCGTTGAGCAAGAGTTTGTGCAGGTTAGTGTCAAAGGACATGTATATATATAAAATAGATACATTTGGTAAGTTTGAAGATGATTTACCCCACTTTGAGGGCATACAAGCTCGCTTCTTTTGATTTACCCATTTGTGGGTATGTAAGCTTGCTCTTAGTTTTTACGGAGTACAAAACTTTTTGGCAAATTTACCTAATTCGGAAGTCATAATTAGTTTTTTTTTGGGTCGAAAGTCCTAATTGATATTATTGAATATGCTTGCCAGTTGTAAATCTGCTATTAACATGATGCTTGAGTTAGTGGACTTTTTATTACTGTAAGTTCGATTTACAAAAATACGAATGATGAAATTGGTAAAATTGATTCTTGATTATTTTTATTGTTGTATATTGTTTAGAGTCAGTTTGGGAAAACTTGAGAAAGAAGAAAGAGGAAGGCGGGAGAAAACAGAATAGGAGAAAAGTGTTTTTGATTGATTGAGTAAAGCTTGCTTTACAAAATGTATTTATATGCCTCTGACCATATCAGCTTCAAAGTAGTAAATGTCACGTAGGCTTACATTGAGAACTATATATCATATACCCAATACCCCCTCAAGATGGAGGCGGATCAAGAAGACCCATCTTGGGCAAAACTGCTTGAAGCTGAATAAGGAATGGCTTTGGTAAGGAAATCTGCCTTTTGCTGATGTGAAGAACAATGATGCAAAGAAATAAGTCCTTTCAGCAATTTTTCTCGAGCAAAGTGGCAATCAAGTTCTATATGCTTCGTCAGTTCATGGAACAACGGGTTTTTAGCAATATATATGGCAGCTTGACTGTCACATTTCACTGGGATAGGAGTAAATCTGGGACAAACAAATCTCCAAGAAGACGACTCAACCAAGCCAGTTCTGAACAAATTCTTCTCAAAGATCTATACTCAGCTTCAGCTGAAGATAAAGAGATGCTGCATTGTTTCTTAGATTTCATAGACACCAAACTTCCACCCAGAAAAATCACAAATCCACTCACAGACTTGCGAGTGTAAGGGCAAGTTGCCCAATCAGTATCACAATAACCTAAAAGTTGAAAATTAGGCTTGTTGTTGAGAAGCAAAGCCTTAGAAGATGTACCTTGAAGATATGACAAGACTCTATGAGCTGCAGCCATGTGTGTATCCCGTGGAGCTTGATTAAATTGACTAAGAACTTGAACAGGAAATGTTATATCTGGCCTTGTCTGAACTAAAAAATTCAGTTTCCCCACCAATTGTCGATAAGGAAGTGGGTCTGGGAGCAAAACACCTTCATTAGGAAGCAACCTCAGTTTCAAATCCAGTGGGCTCACAGCTGGTTTGGTGGAAGTGTTATGAAACTCTTATAACAATTCTGCAAGAAACTGGCTCTGGCTCATGAGAAGACCATCAGCTGTAGACACAAACTCCAGGCCAAGAAAATAATGGAGAGTTCCCAGGTCTTTAATACAAAATTCTTCATGAAGAAAAGCCTTCAAAGAAGTGATCTCTTGTATGTCATCACTAGTGCACAAAATATCATCCACATAGACTCCAACAAATACCTGAGAAGTATCAATGTGCTTATAGAACAATGAATAATCATTCATTGACTGTTTGTACCCTCTGGATTTTAAGCTAGAAGATAATTTGGCATACCATTGACGACTAGCCTGTTTAAGCCCATAAAGTGATTTCCTGAGCTTACAGACTAGAGAAGAATCACCAACTTCCAACCCTTAAGGAACCTTCATATAGACTTCCTCATCTAACTCTCCATGGAGGAAAGCATTATTCACATCCAATTGGAATATTTGCCAATTTCTTTTCAAAGCCACAGAAATAAGAACTCTCACTGTAGTGATCTTAATGACTGGAGATAACGTTTCAGTATAATCAATCCCTTCTTGCTGAGTGAAGTGTCGAACCACCAGCCTAGCTTTATACCGATCAATTTTTCCTTCAGAATCTCTCTTCACCTTATAAACCCACTTACAACTAATAGCTTTCTTTCCCTTGGGTAATGGAACTAAATCCCAAGTATGATTTGCATCCAATGCTGAAAATTCATCAACCATAGCTTGTTGCCAAACCTTGTAAAGACAAGCTTGTTGATAAGAGAATGGCTCTTGTTCAGGCCTTGCACCAGACGGTTCCGAAGCAACAGAAAATTGCACATTGGAAGTGAGTGTATGTGCACAAAAATGCTCCTCACCAACAGCTAAAGAACATACATAATTAGAAATATACCCTGGAGGATGATGAACTCTTTCAAACCTTCTCAAAATTGGTAACTGTGTATTAGCTGTTATAGATGAGGATGAAGCTGTACTTATAGAAGGAGTGAATGAATCATCATCACCAACCACTTCTTCAGAAGTAAACAAACCAGTAGAAGGCTGAGAAGTTGTAATGGACTTAAAAGGAAAGAAAGCTTCATGAAATACAACATCTTTGGAGACCACTATCTGCTTTGTCTCCAAGTTATAAGTCTTGTATGCTTTCTTACCAAAAGGATATCCAAGGAAAACAGAGGGAGATGCTCGTGCTTGGAACTTGTGTCTGCCATGTTTAAGTGTAGAAACAAAACATAGACAACCAAAGGTTTTACTATGGTTATAAAGAGGCTTTTTGTGGTATAATAGCTCAAAAGGAGTTTTGTTATGAAGGATTTTAGAAGGAACTCTATTGATCAAATAAGTTGTTGTGAGAACACTATCTCCCCAGAATTTAAGAGGCAAATGAGACTGAAACATTAAAGCTCTAGCAACCTCCAAAAGATGCCTATGTTTGCGTTCCACTATTCCATTTTGTTGAGGTGTGGCCACACAAGAAGTCTGATGTTCAATCCCTTGAGACCTCAAGAACTCAGCAACCTCTATACTTGATCCAAGCTCAAAACATTGTCTGATCCAATCACTTGAACTGATCTGTTAAATTGTCTATCAACCATGGCTAGGAAAGCTTTTAAAACTGTGAAAGCATTTCCTTTGGTAGACAAAAGATGTACCCATGTGGATCGAGTAAAGTCATCCACAATGGTAAGAAAATACTTGTAACCATCATAAGTACTAGTATGAAATGGACCCCACACATCAATGTGGATAAGTTGGAAAGAATGAGAGGTAGTGATAGAGCTGGATGGAAAAGGCAATTTGGTTAGTCTGGATTTTGCACAAACTTCACAAGGAGGAAGTTCAGCTTTATTGGTCTTAAGAAAGGAATAAAAAGGCAAATTTTGTAGTCTATATAAAGGTAAGTGTCCCATTCGGTTGTGCCAAAGTGACATGTCAACATGGCAAGCAAAATGATCACCTTGCAAAGCATGCCCCTCAGCTTTATTCTGTCCCTGCTTATTCCCAAGAACCAGGAAATAGAGATCCTTGTCTGCTTTACCAATCTCCACAGGCATCCTCATAAAAGGAGCCTGCAATAAACACTTTGTTGGTGTAAACAAAACATTACATCTCAAATCCTTGACAAGCTTTCCAACAGAAATCAGATTGCATTTGAAATTTGGCACAAGTAGCACATCTTTTAAAATTAACTCAGGAAGAACTTGCACAGTTCCTAAGACTTGCACAACAATAGTCTCTTCATTTGGTAAAGATATCACAAAAGGCTTAGCCAATTGAGAAGTGGAATCAAACAAAGCAAGGTCACTGCACATATGATAGCTAGCCCCACTTTCAACTATCCAGTTCCTTTTATCAAAAAGCTTTATGGTGAAGAGTGTACCTGCAAAGCCTGCAAAGTCGTCATGAGCACCTTCTTTTCCTTTGTCAACTTTAGCATTCAGAAATCCAAGCAACTGAGCAATCTGTTCTTGTGTCAAGTCTGTAGCATTCCTACCAGTTTGAACACTACCAACAAACTTGTCTTCTTTACCTAAAGTCTTTGATTTGTTTCTATTGCCTTGATTGTCATTGGTTTTGTAATCTGGTGGAAAACCAATAATAAAGTAGCACCTATCGATAGTGTGATTCGTCTTCTTGCAATTTGTGCAATATAAAGATTTTTTGTCACCAGTCTTCTTTTGTTGATGACCAGAACCAGTAGAAGAATTAGAAGAATGAGGTGCTTTGGGAATCACATTCATGGACGCAGATTCAATATAAATCTGAGATCCATTCTGAATTTCTCGTTGTGTCTCCTCTTGCAACAACAAGTTATAAGCATGATTAATGTCTGGCAACGACACCATCATTAACAAGTTACCACGAATCGTGGTGAAACGCTCATTTAATCCCATGAGAAAATCAAAAAGACACTGATCATCATCTCTTTTGTGCAACTTTATCATTGAACCACACGTACATATAGGAACATTCTGAAGACTATACAATTGATCCCAAAGCGATCTCAGTTTAGTGAAATAAGCAGAAATTGAGGTCGCACCTTGCATTGTCGAGTTCTACTCTTTCCGAATTGAATATAGTTGAGCTCCACTCACTTGATTGAACCTAGCCAGTAGCTGAGTCCAGATTCCAGAAGCCGTCTCGATGTAAAGAACACTTCGACGAATTTCTGGACTTAAACCATTGAGAATTCAGGACTTCACCATATCGTTACATCTGCACCATCGACTATACATCAGATCTGTCTTCTCCAGCGATGCTAGGGTTCCATCGATGAAACCTGTCTTGTTTTTGGATGAGAGACCAATCTTCATGGAAATTCGCCACTCTCCAAAATTAGATCCATCAATAGTCTGAGAAACAAGTGATAATCCAGGATTATCGCTCGAGGTGAGATGATATGGATCGTTAGGATCGATCGGAGAATTGTTATTCTCTGGCATTTTCTTCCAGAAACAGAATTGATGAAGAACAACGAAGAAGAAGTTGCGGAAATGAGAAAATTGATCAAAAATGATCACAAAACATGGGTTGCCAACTCGGAGTCACTGACTCTGGAACCATCAAAACTCTATCTTCTAACAAATTCCCTCTTTTTGATGCTGACAAACAACCTGTTCTGATATAAACTATGCATCATACAGAACACAATCACGGTAAAAAAGAGAGCAAAGCACAAGAACCATAAAAAGTTCCCCCTAAGCTTAGTAACCACATGATTTCAGTATTTTGATCCCCCTAATAAATCTATTCCCCTGGTTAATTCCCCCTTTTGGCATCATCAAAAAGACTGCTAAAATAAGTAAAGAAATCAGAGGCAAATATAGAACCTTAAAGCATAATATCAAAGCAGTCATAAAAAGTCATCCACCATGGCAAAAGATAATGTACGATGCAAAAACAAACAATCCAAAAATGCAGTACAACCAAATCGAACTAAAAGAAAAAGTCTTTTAAACTAGAGGGATAATGTGGTAGGGGTAGGAAAAGAGGAGTAGAGAAGGCCATGAGTGTGCGGCAATCACAGACATCAGACTCCAAACTCATTGAGCCGGTCCTCTATTGCACTAATCTTTGTAAGTAGATTGCCACACATGTTCTGAAGCTTCTCAATCATCCCCTTGAGAATCATATACTGCTCCTTGAGATCTTTCAATTCACCGGCCACTTGAGCAGATTGCATTCCCTCTTCCTGGGTATTCTTGTCCCTGACTTCAGAACCCTTCGACACCCATTGTCCATCAAGCCAGTTCCAGCCAAACTTCTGGATCCTCTCCTTATTCAGAACCCTGATGTTGAGGACATCACCACCATCTACATATACCTTGTGCTCAGTCATCATTAAAGCAATCAACATGCCATAAGGGAGAGCATGCTTAGCAGTTTCAAGCACATCCTTCATATGAAGCATCATCAAACGAGGCATGTTCACCTTCTTTCCCTTGATAATCTTGTCCATAACCAACAGATCTTGAATGGATGCAACATTCCTCTTGAGTTCTCTCGGAAGCAAGTTATTGATAAGGTAATTGAACATCACCTTTTTCTCATTTCCCATTTTGTTGACCAGGTAGGGAGTAGGGGCTGGTGAAATTATCATCATTGTTAGTAACAGTTCTGATAATCTCCCGTTCACCAACACCTTCAGACCAAGCTCCTTTGAAGTACTCAACAAAACCTTCATGTGGTATCTCTAGGATGTCACTGACGTCCTTGCTAGTGAAAGAGTATGTCTTTTTGTCAACCATGTATCTCCCAATAGTCATGTTTCATGTGTCCTCAATCACTGAAGACTCATAAAACATCTTAGCCATTTGAGGGTTATACTCATGCTCCCCTTGAACCAAATTATCCCATTTTTGCTTTTTCAGCCAGTCAGTAACCTTAGTCAGTTTGAACTCTTTTAAGAAATCTTCCTCCCACAGTAAATCCTTGGTAAACTCCCTAGAAGTCATATCAACAATTACACTTGACTTCTTCTTCTTACTAGAACCAACAATAGATTTTGGTGATCTCCCCCTTTTCTTCCTTGTGACCTTCTCAGAGAAAGAAGAGCCACCGCCCTTTGAGGCAGCCTCACGGATTTCCAACCCCTTGCCCTTTTTGGCTTTAAGAGCCACAACCGTGGCTCTAGCACTTGTAGATCTGGTCTTAGGGCGAAAAGGAGGAGGCATCTCAATTTCATCCTCTTTGAGCAGTTCAGAATCATCTCCAAACAAATCTTTCTCTAGGTTTCTCTTAACAGAATCAACATATTTAGATTTTTCTAGAGATTAAGATTGGATCAGAACGAGTACCTTCTTTAGACGTTTCAATTGGTTCCTTCAGAGAGACTTCCTTGTCAGAAACCTTGTCATCCATCTCCACACTAGCGTCTGTGTTAGTGACTTTGGGAGAGTCATTGACAACCTTTGTTTGATCTTTAGGAGATAGCCGTTGGTTCTCCTCTGTTCCAGTCTGCTCATGAGTGCCTTCCACTCCAACCTCCGAGGCTTTTTCGTTTGCCTTTTCTTCAAACGACCCGACAACCGTTTCTGTTTCCTCAAAATCCATCGACTCCAAATTTGGAGTTTTCACTCTCTCTTACTCTACATTCTCTCGCTCTGAGGGTTTGGGTGTAGATGACTCACTGGTTTCTGGAATAACCACCGGTTGCGACGTTTGGCGCGGTATTCCAGATTCCAGTGAGAGGGTTAGGGTTTTGGTTTCGATTTGTGGGGATGGAGGGTTTTGGGATTTTTCAGTGGGAATGAGAGACGAGGGAGTTGATTTTGGAGGATAAGGGTTTGGATTTTGGTTTTGTGGGGAAGATGGGTTCAGAGATGGTGTTTCAATGGCGGTTGGGAGAGCGGTTGAGGAAGACAATTACCCAGACAGAAGAGCACGAAGAAAATCATCACCAAAAAGGGCGAGAATCTTCTTCGTCGTCGATTTTGGACTCTCAGTTTGGGTTTTGGGAGAAGTGGGAAGGTTCGAGTTGTTGGAAGAAGACACCATTGGAAGGGTTTGCGGGTTTGAGGGTTTGAGTTCGAGGGAGAGAGAGAGCATATGTCGAGAGAGAGAAAGAGAGATTTGAGAAAGTGTACCTTTTGCCTTTGACGGTTGGGGTATAATAAAGAAGTGCACTTCCATCATTAAGGAAGTTGTCCAATCACCAGATCTTCTCTTTCCTCTTTTTTAAAAAAAAACTTTCCAAGTTCAAAAGATACTGTGAAGCCATGATCTTTTTCTCGCGCCAAAAAACACAGTCACTGAGCTTGATCAAGTCGGTGACTTCTGTCACAAAACTGCTCTTCTCAAATATCCATGACTTTTGCACACTACATGACTTTCTCTTAAAGAACTTACTTGGTGTTGGGGTTGCACAGGGAGTGCCAAAGCAAACCAAGTATAAAGCATTATATTGAGAATTTGTCGATCATGATGATAAGTCTCCGTTTCATAATGAAATTCAAAAACGGACTCATAGAGACTCTCAAAACATGATAGGTCAGAGACAAGCATTATAATCAACCATCATTTGGGCTTGTAATGAGGGTTAAGATCATCAGGTTGGATTCTTTTGGGCTAAAACAAAGAACTCAAAGAGGCTGCACACATACTGAATGAAGTAAAAGTCATCGACAAGTCAAATGCATGGGGTTTCCTAAATATGAAGTCTATCAAGAATGATAAAAATTATACCATAAAAGCATGATTTCAAAACATATGCAACACAATCAATTCTAGCCAATAATCGAGGGAATTCATGTAGGGAAATAGATCATTGAAGAGAGATCATACCTAGTTCCATGCGTAGTTGTTCAAAGGGTTCACGATTTAAGGCTTTTGTGAAGATATCTGCTCTTTGATCACTTGTTCTACAGAATTCCATAGTGACCATGCCTTTTTCAACACAATCTCGAAGAAAGTGATGCCTTATCTCGATATATTTTGTCTTTGAATTAATGTTGCACCGGATTCTTTGAGATGTTGATTGTACTAGTGTTGTCACATAGTATGGGCACTGACCCACACTTCACACCATAGTCACTGACTTGTTGCTTGATCCATAAGAGTTGAGAACTCGTGTCCCAAGAAATTTTGCTTCCGCCGTTGATAGAGCCACATAATTTTGCTTTCTAGATCCCCATGATACAAGGTAAGGCCCAAGAAATTGAGCCATCCTTGAAGTGCTTTTTCTATCAACACGATTTCCAACAAAATCAGCATCTGTATAGCTGACAAGATCAAAATCAAATCCTCGTGGATACCATAAACACAGATTGTCAGTTCCCTTAAGATAACGAATGATTCTTTTAACGACTTTCAAGTGGGACTCCCTTGGATCAGTTTGAAATCTAGCACATAGACATACTCCAAACACAATATCAGGTCTACTCGATGTGAGATAGAGTAATGATCCAATCATACCCCTGTACATAGTAGTATTAACTTCTGGATCCTTGTCATCTTTTCCTAGTCAGGTAGTCGGCGACATAGGAGTATCAAACGGTTTAGCATTTTCAAGACCGAACTTTTTAACACATTCTCTAAGATACTTTTGTTGATGAACTCGTGTCCCATCCTCATCTTGCACAACTTGAAGTCCTAAAAAGAACTTGAGCTCACCAACCATGCTCATTTCAAACTCACTAGACATGAGATCTGCGAACTTCTTCACCAGCTTATCATCTGTTGAACCAAAAATGATGTCATCGACATAGACCTGAACAACCAACGTATAGTTTCCTTCCTTCAACAAGAATAGAGTCTTGTCAACTTCTCCTCGAGCATATCCATGTTGAATCAAGAACTGTGAAAAACGATCATACCAAGCACGAGGTGCTTGCTTCAATCCATAAAGAGCTTTGTCCAGTTTGTAGACATGATCCGGGTGGGCGACATCTTCAAAACCCGGAGTCTGTTCAACATATACTTCCTCATTTAGGTATCCATTCAAAAATGCAGTCTTGACATCCATTTGTTGTATTTTGAACCCATGATAAGCAGAATAGACAATGAGCAACCGAATAGCCTCAAGACGAGCCACTGGAGCAAACGTCTCATCATAGTCAATGCCCTCCTGCTGATTGTATCCCTTAACTACCAGTCTTGCTTTGTTTCTGACCACATTACCTTCATCATCCAGTTTATTTCTGAATACCCATCGTGTTCCAATCACAAATCTTCCCTTTGGCCTTGGGACCAAATGCCAAACCTTATTTCTTTCAAACTGATGAAGCTCCTCTTGCATGGCATTAACCCAATCCGAATCTTTCAATGCTTGTTCAACATTTTTAGGCTCCAACATTGAGATGAAAGCATTGAAAGCAGAGAAGTTGTTTAGAGAAGATCTGGTTTGCACACCCTTTGAGAAATCAGTGAGGATGTTGGTGACAGGATGAGCACTTTCTTATGATAGTTCCTAACCTGTAGATTTGTCAAGTCACTGACTTGAGTCTGTGGCGTTCTTCCTGACTCTTCATCAGAATCTTCCGGACTTGAACTTCTCTCAGGTGTTTTCTCATTTTCTGACTCATTGACGCCTAAACTTTGACGTTGATTCTATAATAACTGCGGTTTTTGAGGATATTTTTGAATTTTTCTCGGATATCCTTTTAACCTTTTTGACCGTTTTAACGCTTAATCCCAATATTTTTGTTGGAGATTAAATCCTAGAAAATTGTTGGTGACATCCTAAAATCACAAAGAAATGATTTTATGGATCGGTGTGAATTCTAGGATTTTTCGGTGGAAAAAGAATATTTATTGGATAAGCCGTCTTTTTAATTATGTACCGGAAAGGATTTAAAATACGAAATGGAAGCCTTAAAAATTGAAGGTAGCAAGATAAAATCATGGAAAATTGGTTTTATTGGTCTACATAATTTACGGGACGTTTTTCGTTTAGTGAGTTTTTCCACCCGAGGTACATAATTTTACCGCTTTAACACGAATCCCGTTCCGAGACGGATTTTGTTGTAAACCGCCTCTTTCCAATCTTAAGTAGGAAGGAATTGTTGGAGCTTATTCATTGGCATATCTTTATGCAGCCTCGTCAAAGTTATTTTTGTTTTCAAAGTAAAGGAAAGTGCGAGAGAGAACTAGACGGACGACGGTCTCGGGAAGAATTCGAACCTAGCCTCGACACCGCCGGCGTTCTTCTTTGCCTTCCACCTCCATCACCACCCACCACCTCTTCTTCTTCCTCTTTACTCTAGCTTTGAGTTGCTGCAAAAAGGGAAAAACAGAACCATGAGAGAATTAGGAGGAACGACGGACTCGTGAGCTCGTCACCGCCGGCGCTTGTCTTCTTGCCCCGTCAAACGTCATCGTCGGCGAGCGTTAGCCCATCCGACCACCACCCACCGCAAGTACTTCCGCCGGGCAATACTCGACCTCCCTCGGGCTCGGGGATCGAGCCACTATCGAGCCAAACGAGCCATGGGCTCGAGTGAAGGTATATACGATCGAAATTAATTAGCGGGTTAGTTGCGGAGCCACCGTAAGGGCCTTTCGGTTCCGCTTTGCTAATTAAATTTATGGTTTTTATAATCTTGACGTTGATACGGTCCCACAGGTTCAAACCGCTCGGGAAACGGACGTCCGGATCTTCAGTTATAGCGAATACAAGTTTTGGTTACCGATTGGCAGGTAAAGGACTTCGGATAATTACTCAGGATTCGTTGTTAATCCGTTTGATCCGAGATTTGGTAATCTTTAAGAACTGTTGCTAATGAACAATTTTTATTTAGAAAATTGTTTCAAAAGTGAAGCGGATAATTAGTTATAATTCCGCCAAGGTGGATCCTTGAAGCATGATAACTAAGTATTTATTTATATCGATATTCGGAAATTAAATCGTTTATCGATTAGAAAGTTGTAGGAGTTGAGAATACAACTAAGAAGTGTTTCTGTGAGCTCGTTGTTGAGAAATCCTTTTGTTATATTTGTCAGAGGGATGATACAGATTACTGTTGGAATTGCTAAGGACGTCGAGCACGCCTTATAAGGCAAGTGGACGATTCTCTCTTGCGTTATTGTTATTAAATGAGGAATTGGATCTCATTTAATATTTGCGTTGGGAACAAATTGTATGATTAATAAAATATGATAGGTCGTTATATTTGTTAGAAATAATGACCATGTTGTTTATTCAGTTTCGCGTTAGAACTGGATTTAGGTCCGTTATGTGTGGCCTTATATGTTGTCTCATGCTGAGACATTATTGTGAAGTAAGTTAGTTTTTCAGGGCTAGGAGCCGAGTCTCCGATGACCTCTTTATAACACAGTTTATATTGGGAGGTTTAGCTCGTTACTATCATATCCCAACATTCGGGTCATGACTCATACCTCGCTCAACGCTGGAAGAGGTGTTTATGCACTCTAGCTAAGTGCAAATTGGTACTAGGTGTTCGTCAATGATCATGGATTTCATCCCTCTCATCTTGACGTCTCCATGTACAGGTGGATTCTCTGAGGTTTTAGCCGCTTAAAAGTTACCAACATGTTTGTGAAAAGTTCTGAAAGTAATAAAGATAAGTGCGTTAGGCACATTAATGTACCCGAATGGTTAGTCTATTCAATAACCATTCTTGCTCCCGGTTATGAATGATTCTTAATCAAACTTTGATTAAGTGAATTTGATTAGTCGATGGAGGCTTTTCAAAATGTTATGCGATTAATATGAGTTCCCAACAATTGTTTATGCTTCTTAAAGAAACCACAAGCGGTGGTGTTCTCTCTCTTGATTATGCGAGTCTCATTCTTATTCTCTATAAGACTGCTAACTGTTGGATCATAATCTGAGTCTATTCGGATTTTGATGCCAATATGTTTAGTTACAACCATAAGAACCAAGTTAGATTCTCCGCTTGCTAGTCTTTCATTAGACTAACCCGTCCATTTTCTTTTCTTTTATTTGGTTGGCTGGTGTCCACCATTGTTTACGGCACATCAGGTATTTCTTCTTGGAAGTTGATTCAAGAGGCAGATTCAGAAGTTTGAAGTTCCAAAAGTTGAAGAAAGGTTTCCAATGGCTATACTTGAGTGAAGATCATGGTTGAACTACTTCAAAGCGAAGCTGAGTTTCAGAAATAAGAACTTAAGGAAGAGTTGATGAAGATTTTGTTCAAATAGAAGGTTGTTCTATCTATTTATTTATTTTTATTTTTTTTTAAGTTAAGGATTGTATAAGACCTTTTACTTGTTTTTCCGCTGTAATATTTATTCAAATTTTGTTAGGTTTTAAATGGTTTCATTTACCTTGTTTTTAGTTTGTTCAGTCAGTTTAAAGCCTTGGGTAGCTTCGGTTTAGTCTTAATCGGGGTTACTGGCGGTAATACCTCCAGGGTAGGAAGGGGGTGTTACAGAAGTGGTATCAGAGCTTAAAGTTCCTATGTCTTGCTTAAGACTTTCATCTTCCATATAGAATTATGGAGAATTCTATATTGGTGTTGTCTTAGAACCATTTACGGAAAGTGGTTAAGATTGAAGGTCAGACTCGTGAAGAAATAGAAGGAGAAAAAGGGAATTGGAGAACATGAGGTAACAAGTTTGTAATGGTTTATGTGGAAAAAGGGTCCTATAGTGGACATTTGATTCCCTGGAGATGGGAATGGATTCCGATAAGGATCCAGAGTAAGATTAGGTGAAGATTCCTAAAGTTGAACCGGTTCTAGACCAAGTTCTCAATAATTTCCTATTCCCGCTTGAGAGTCTGAATTGAGTGTACCCTCGTTGTTTCTTCCACATTATTAGGAAACTTCTTATGAGATTTTGAAGTTAAGTATTCTACTTCATAAAGACTTTCTACTTTGAAGGTTTCCTAATTTAAGCTCATATGATGGAAGATTTCAAGTTAAGAATTTTTGTTAGAAAGTTCATGATTCAAAGTTATGTGAAAGAAATTGTTAATTTCTTTTCTTGATATGTGAAAGTTCAAGTGTTGTCTTTAAAAAGGAAATTTTAAAGTGAGTTTCTTTGACGTTGAAGTCATAAGATTAAGAGTTTCAAGAGTATATTCTTATAGGAATTTCTGAATTTTGAAATTCGAGTATCAATAGAAGTTTGGAGTTGGAACCTTTACTTCTCAACGTTGAGATTTGGAAAATCTTATGAGTCTTGAGTGATTCTAAAAAAGATCAGTATGGATCATGAAGGGATGTAAAAGAATCCTGAAAAGAAAAGGATTGTCTTTGGAAACTTTCTTCAACAACTATGTTTGTGAATCGATAGTATAGAATCATGGGTATTATGTACTTTTCCTTGTCAGTTGGAAGTTAAAGAGTTTTGAAGTGCTCAAGTGTTGGATCAACTGAATTGTTAAACTATTGGAAGATGCAGTTCAATTTTGAATATGAGAGTATTCGAACTCAGATGTTCATATATGTTGTTATCCTTTGAGTCAAGAGGATTGAGATTCCTAAATGGAATGCGGATTTCTTATGATTATAGTAAGAAAGAAAGGAAGAATGTTGGTTCAATTTAAGTTGTGAACAAGGGATTAATCATCAAGGTTGTTGTGAATAAGGTTGATTAGTCAAAATGGATTGAACAGGTGAAAGTTCATCAGTAATGTGTTTATGTTCAATTAACTACTTGGCACAAGTTTTAGTTGATTACATGAGTTGTTGATATCCAGATGACTAACCTATGTGACAACGTTATTGGAGTTTCGTTGTAGGATACCCAACTCGGGATAATGAGAGAAGACTTGAGGTCTATAATTGACTAGTAATGGAATCAGTAGTAAGATGTTCTAAATTGCCAATGGTATTGGCTTATGTTTCTTCAAGGATGGAAATGATAAAGTTCAGTTTTGATAAGATCATTCAAGGAATGATTTTGGGCATGTTCGTCTTGATATTTTAAACGGTTGGGAGAAAAATATCAATCATTTAATATTGTGTTCAATAAGGCTTAGACCTTATCGCTGAAAAATAATTTCAGTTGTGTTAGGATTTTGAAGATTTTATATCAGTCGAATCCAAAGCCTAAGGTGGAACTGGTGAGACTGTTAAGTTGTCGGCAGGCTTCCTAACCATAAGCTCTTCCTTTGCAATGTGATTTGAAGTTAAATTAATGAAAAGGTATATGCAATCTCCTTATGGTTAAGTAAGAAGACAAGAGAATGATGGATTAGTTTGTTCACCAATGTTGAATTAAGAAAGGTTTAAGAATACCTTGTTTGGTCATGTGCATTCTTCTGCTAAAAGAGATTGGAAATTAAAGGAATTTCCTTATATGTAGAGAGATATAAGGATTGAATGTTTTGAACTAGATGCAAAGTTTGAAAGTTCATTTTTATATCGAGAAGATTAAGTTATAAGAGGATTGAAAGTCCTTAAAATCTTCAAAAGAGTTTGATAGTCACTCTTGAATATCGGAATTTAAATGACCATTAACTTGCAGAAGGCTTGTTGTTTTGTGAATGGATGAACTCAAGTATTGAAATTTTTGTCAATGGGTCATATTTGCCTAACTTTAAAGTAGTATGTCAAGGAGGCATACAAGTTGAGAATGATCGAAGAAGAATCTTTGCTATGAGTATGAAGATGTCGGAACCACATTTTTCCCTAAGGTTTGCAAGTAAGTGGATTTGAGCGATCAACTCTTTTATTGAACTTGTGAAGTTAAGTTGGGCTAGGACTGAGTTAAATCAGGCAGAGATTACTCAATACTATGGATTATAGAAGAGTCTAGCAGTATGTCTAATTAAGAAAAGTCAAGGTATGTCATCAGGTTCTACCTTGAGGAGGGAATGAAGTGTCACATTCGAAGGGAAATGTGGGGCTCAGAAGTGAATTGGAGTATCTTAACTCCTTTGAGGCTCAGTTTTAATCTGAAACTTTTTCCAAGTTGGTAAAGTCAGCTAATGTGCAAGTGTCAGCACAGAAATAGGGCAAAGCGTTAGTAGCATCGTTAAGATAAGGTCAGTAATTTAAATTGATGCATTGGTTTGACGCGCCCAATTCTTCAAGAGAGTAGACAACCTTTGTTTCGAAGGTATTCAAAGTTAAAGCAAGTATGCTAGTAACCTATTTCGAGTTTCCTGTCAAGCTGTCGTGAAGTAAGGAATATTTGAAATTTTCTTGTGCTTCTCTCTTCTGAGAAAAATCTTACGATTTTGTAGAATTCTGGTAGGAATTTTTTTTTTGAAATATTGATTTGATGTACGGGGTTCATAAATAAATTTTCTACGGTTTTCATGGTGGTGAGTAAGAATGTGATTTGTCTTCCATCTTGATCACATGGTAAGGCAAGATTACATGTCTTATTCCTATGAGAATGCAGTAAAGGATTATGTTTATTTTATCTCCCCATCCTGATCACACGGTGGAATAAGATCACATAATTTCTTGGGTTTTAAAGAATAGTTTCTAGTATGATGTGGCAATCATATAAGTTTTGCACTTATATGAGTTTTGCACGTATAGTTGGTTGATATGAAATGATGCAAGCTTTCTTTTGCATTATAGCAATTTCTATGTCTAGTATCTTGTAAAACTCCTTTGAGTTAGTATATCCTTGGTATCTTATACTATTTAAGGAGTATGGTCAAACTTCCCAAAATAGTTCGATTATAAGTAAAGAAATTTGGTAAGATTCTTTACAAATCTATATTGGTCTCTGAAGAGCGTGAAGTAACTCCGTACTTCTCTAAAAGTTTGGGATTGTTTTCAGTCAACGATTATTGGAATTCTCTAAGCAGTTTGCTAGTAGTTCATCTTGGTTGACGTCTTGACCTAAGAAAGTCATTGCCTTTTTAGCGGAATTGTCCTCGAAAGTAAGTTGATATGGACTCTTGGAATGGAACCCTTTCTAAGGAGTGATATTGTAGTAATCCTATCTTTGGAGTAAAGAATGTACTAGTAAATTCTCCATTAGTTGTTATTTGTTTTCAGGTTGTCTTGAAAACTTGAATCTCTTTGAGATAAGATAGTCAAGTGAGGACTTTAAGCAAAACTGCAATGGGTCTAGAGTTTGGATATGTAAATTAGTAATGATATTCAATCTCAGCCTGATAAGTTATTGTATATACAGTGGACACGTAAGGATATGTTTTAAATCCTAAGAGTTAGGTTGAAAACTTAAATCTCTTTGAGATAAGATAGTCAAGTGAGGACTTTAAGCAGGACTCCAATGGGTCTGGAGTTTGGATATGTAAATTAGTATTGATATTCAATCTCAGTCTGATAAGTTGTTGGATATAGAGAGTGGACACGTGAGGATATGTTTTAATCCTAAGAGTTAGGTTGCTCAACAAGTCAGAATGTTAAGTGAAGCCTAAACAGTTCTTTGATGAAAAAGACTGAAAATTGTCAATTGAGACAATTTTGTTGGAAATTATTGCACTAAAGGTATTATTGTCCAATATGTTGGTATAGTAATGCATAAGAGTTTAGTTTGAAGTGGTTGAGTAAGATAACTACTTTTGAATGTCAGTATGCCCAAGCTGAGTTTTGGTTGAGAAAAGGATGTAAAGGATTGACAAGATAGGTTATTATATTGTCATATGTTGGATAACTCTCATATTCTTGGTTAAGGTAATACTGAGATTTTATCTCAAAAAGGAAATTGAGTAAGGATTTTAAGTAATCATTGTAAAGGAACTAGTTGGAGAAGGACTAAAGATTTAGTTTGGATGACAACAAGGTTGTGTGAATACCCTAAGGATTCTATTCAAAATCTGTTGACCAGATCAAGGAAAAGTAGTATGGGAATGTAATATTGTTTAAGATCAATGGAGAAGATCAAGAAGGTAAGACACCGGGATTTGTTAATCAAGATTATGGATTGCTTGGTTTCAAAACTGTTCATGTTTATCTGTTGTTGATGAGCTTCGAAAGCTTATTTCAAAGGAGGCATAGTTATTTGCTTAATTAGTTCAGCCTGGAACAAGTAAATGTATAAGGATTAAGATAAACCTTTTGATGGCTTGACATGAAGTAAAATGTCACTGAGTTCGTTTTGATATATTTAGTTTGTTTGAAAGCCCTGATTGAGCATAGAAGACCAGATGAAATGTTATAGTCTCTTCCTGTTTCAGAATGGAAGTGGGAAGATGTTACACTGAATTCTTGTCATTAGTCATTCAAGACTTAATGAAAGAAGGATTCATATGGAGGTTGTTAAGAAACTCACCTAGAGTGTTCTTTTTAGTGCATTTAAGATGACTTAAAGAGATCAGAAGTTAGTTGAGGTGTTCATGCATGAAGTTTTTCATCTTCATAAAACTCCGAAGATTATTATCTCTGATTGAGATGGATGGTTCATGTCAAAGTTTTGAAAGAAGTGACATCAAGCTTGGTGGATTAAATTGAATTTTAGCGTTGGTTTCCCTCATCAAACTGATGAACAATGCAAAGAAACAAATTCAAACTCCCGAGGACATGTATTCTGGATTCCACATGAGTTGGAATGGTAGTTTGAGTTTGAGTGAATTCACATTCAAGAATTTTGATTACACGATAAAGAAAATGACTCTTTTTTGAGGTTTGTAAGGCTGGGAGTGTTGATTGTCAATTTGTTGGAATGACAATGGTGACAAGGTTTTTCATGGGCCAGACTTGGCCAAGAGAACAACAACTGATATCGCACTAACACGTTCAAGGGTGCTAACTGCTCAAGGGCGACAACAGTCGTGTGTTGTTTTAAAGCGAGAACATGTTAAATTCATTATAGAGAACAACGTTTTTGTTCTTATATCCGCATTGAAAGGCATATTCCGCTGGGGAATGCGAGACAACGTAAATGCTCGCTATGTTGGATCTTTTGAGAAACTAGACAGGAAATGTTGAGCCATTTTCCAAAGTTAATGAACATTGTAAAGAAGAAGTTTGGTAGCTATGCAATGGTTGTTTTGTACTTCGTGCAGAAGTAACAACATGTTTTTTTAAGGGGGTACTACAAACTTCTGTATAGGTTTGTGGTGGTTGTGCATACGTGCTTGTGCTATCTTTCCATATGATCTGAGTTCTCCTTGGTTTCGAGGACGAAACCATTTTTAAGGGGGTACTAATGTAATAACTGCGGTTTTTGAGGATATTTTTGAATTTTTCTCGGATATCCTTTGAACCTTTTTGACCGTTTTAACGCTTAATCCCAATATTTTTGTTGGAGATTAAATCCTAGAAAATTGTTGGTGACATCCTAAAATCACAAAGAAATGATTTTATGGATCGGTGTGAATTCTAGGATTTTTCGGTGGAAAAAGAATATTTATTGGATAAGCCGTCTTTTTAATTATGTACCGGAAAGGATTTAAAATACGAAACGGAAGCCTTAAAAATTGAAGGTAGCAAGATAAAATCATGGAAAATTGGTTTTATTGGTCTACATAATTTACGGGACGTTTTTCGTTTAGCGAGTTTTTCCACCCGAGGTACATAATTTTACCGCTTTAACGCGAGTCCCGTTCCGAGACGGATTTTGTTGTAAACCACCTCTTTCCAATCTTAAGTAGGAAGGAATTGTTGGAGCTTATACATTGGCATATCTTTATGCAGCCTCGTCAAAGTTATTTTTGTTTTCAAAGTAAAGGAAAGTGCGAGAGAGAACTAGACGGACGACGGTCTCGGGAAGAATTCGAACCTAGCCTCGACACCGCCGGCGTTCTTCTTTGCCTTCCACCTCCATCACCACCCACCACCTCTTCTTCTTCCTCCTTACTCTAGCTTTGAGCTTCTGCAAAAAGGGAAAAACAGAACCATGAGAGAATTAGGAGGAACGACGGACTCGTGAGCTCGTCACCGCCGGCGCTTGTCTTCTTGCTCCATCAAACGTCGTCGCCGGCGAGCGTTAGCCCATCCGACCACCACCCACCGCAAGTACTGCCGCCGGGCAATACTCGACCACCCTCGGGCTCGGGGATCGAGCCAAACGAGCCATGGGCTCGAGTGAAGGTATATACGATCGAAATTAATTAGCGGGTTAGTTGCGGAGCCACCGTAAGGGCCTTTCGGTTCCGCTTTGCTAATTAAATTTATGGTTTTTATAATCTTGACGTTGATACGGTCCCACAGGTTCAAACCGCTCCGGAAACGGACGTCCGGATCTTCAGTTATAGCGAATACAAGTTTTGGTTACCGATTGGCAGGTAAAGGACTTCGGATAATTACTCAGGATTCGTTGTTAATCCGTTTGATCCGAGATTTGGTAATCTTTAAGAACTGTTGCTAATGAACAATTTTTATTTAGAAAATTGTTTCAAAAGTGAAGAGGATAATTAGTTATAATTCCGCCAAGATGGCTCCTTGAAGCATGATAACTAAGTATTTATTTATATCGATATTCGGAAATTAAATCGTTTATCGATTAGAAAGTTGTAGGAGTTGAGAATACAACTAAGAAGTGTTTCTGTGAGCTCGTTGTTGAGAAATCCTTTTGTTATATTTGTCAGAGGGATGATACAGATTACTGTTGGAATTGCTAAGGACGTCGAGCACGCCTTATAAGGCAAGTGGACGATTCTCTCTTGCGTTATTGTTATTAAATGAGGAATTGGATCCCATTTAATATTTGCGTTGGGAACAACTTGTATGATTAATAAAATATGATAGGTCGTTATATTTGTTAGAAATAATGACCATGTTGTTTATTCAGTTTCGCGTTAGAACTGGATTTAGGTCCGTTATGTGTGGCCTTATATGTTGTCTCGTGCTGAGACATTATTGTGAAGTAAGTTAGTTTTTCAGGGGTAGGAGCCGAGTCTCCGATGACCTCTTTATAACACAGTTTATGTTGGGAGGTTTAGCTCGTTACTATCATATCCCAACATTCGGGTCATGACTCATACCTCACTCAACGCTGGAAGAGGTGTTTATGCACTCTAGCTAAGTGCAAATTGGTACTAGGTGTTCGTCAATGATCATGGATTTCATCCCTCTCATCTTGACGTCTCCATGTACAGGTGGATTCTCTGCGGTTTTAGCCTCTTAAAAGTTACCAACATGTTTGTGAAAAGTTCTGAAAGTAATAAAGATAAGTGCGTTAGGCACATTAATGTACCCGAATGGTTAGTCTATTCAATAACCATTCTTGCTCCCGGTTATGAATGATTCTTAATCAAACTTTGATTAAGTGAATTTGATTAGTCGATGGAGGCTTTTCAAAATGTTATGCGATTAATATGAGTTCCCAACAATTGTTTATGCTTCTTAAAGAAACCACAAGCGGTGGTGTTCTCTCTCTTGATTATGCGAGTCTTATTCTTATTCTCTATAAGACTGCTAACTATTGGATCATAATCTGAGTCTATTCGGATTTTGATGCCAATATGTTTAGTTACAACCATAAGAACCAAGTTAGATTCTTCGCTTGCTAGTCTTTCATTAGACTAACCCGTCCATTTTCTTTTCTTTTATTTGGTTGGCTGGTGTCCACCATTGTTTACGGCACATCAGGTATTTCTTCTTGGAAGTTGATTCAAGAGGCAGATTCAGAAGTTTGAAGTTCCAAAAGTTGAAAAAAGGTTTCCAATGGCTATACTTGAGTGAAGATCATGGTTGAACTACTTCAAAGCGAAGCTGAGTTTCAGAAATAAGAACCTAAGGAAGAGTTGATGAAGATTTTGTTCAAATAGAAGGTTGTTCTATCTATTTATTTATTTATTATTTTTTTTTTAAGTTAAGGATTGTATAAGACCTTTTACTTGTTTTTCCGCTGTAATATTTACTCAAATTTTGTTAGGTTTTAAATGGTTTCATTTACCTTGTTTTTAGTTTGTTCAGTCAGTTTAAAGCCTTGGGTAGCTTCGGTTTAGTCTTAATCGGGATTACTGGCGGTAATACCTCCAGGGTAGGAAGGGGGTGTTACAGATTACTTCCCCTTGAATTGTCTGAGTCGGCGACACCAACATTGTCACTGACTATTGAATCTTTTTCTGTTGCATCAGTTGGAAGTAGATCCTCTAGAACCAGATAGAATCCTTGATCACCATCATCAAGATCCTCAATCATAAAGCCTCACACCGTGTTCTCATCGAACACAACATGCACACTTTCCTCAATTTTCCTCGTCCTTTTGTTGAACACTTTCTAGGCTTTACTGTGAGGGGAATAACCTACAAAAGTGCCAACATCACTCCTTGGATCAAATTTTCCCAAGCTGTCTTTGCCGTTATTATGAATGTAGCACTTGCACCCAAAGGTGCGTAAGTGGGCGACACTGGGCTTGACTCCTCTTAGCAGTTCATAAGGAGTTTTTCCAAGAAGTGGACGAAGCATGGCTTGATTCATCACATAGAAAGATGCATTAATGGCTTCACCCCAGAAATTCCTTGGAAGACCACTTGAGATAAGCATGGTCCGCGACATGTTCTCCAAGGCACGATTCTTCCTCTCTACCACACCATTTTGTTGAGGAGTTCTTGGCGTTGAGAAATTGTGACTTGTGCCATTTTTCTTGTAGAAAACCAAAAACTCAGAGTTGTCAAATTTTGTTCCATGATCTAACCTGATAGATACAAGAGCAACTCCAAGCTTTTTCTCGACAGCCTTTACCCATGCTTTAAATTCTTCAAAGACCCGATCTTTAGAAGACAAAAAAATTGTCCAAGTATACCCTGAAAAGTCATCAACAATGACAAAAATATAGCTATTTCCTCCACGACTTTGGATTCTCATGGGACCACATAAATCTATATGAATCAACTTTAAGGGTCTAGTGGTACTTACCTCCTTCGTGGATTTGAAAGATGACTTCACTTGCTTACCTCTTACACACGTTTCACAAACTTCATGCTTGCTTGGATCTATCTTAGGTAGCCCTCTAACCAGCTCTTGTCTATGAAGTTTGTCAAGGAGTTGAAAGCTCGCATGACCAAACCTTTTGTGCCAGAGGTCGGCGACGTCTGCAACTGTTCTAAGACACAGCTTTTCTTCAGGTTCGAAACAGGGGTCCGCCTTGTAAAGATTGTTTTTACACACCCCTTTCAGAAGAATCTTCCCTGAGTTAATTTCTTGTACCTGACAACCCTTCCTATAAAAAACAACTTGATATTTACCATTAGCACAGATTTGGGAAACACTTAAAAGCTTAAAACTAAGATTGTCCACTAAATTCACATTGTCTATTGTTAACTTATCTGAAAATCTTACCGTACCAATACCAGAAATACCACCTTTACTATTGTTGCCGAAGGTAATCTTATCTCCCTTGTATTCTTGAAGTGAGACGAAATCCCTGTGGTTTCCCGACATATGAGTTGAGAACGCAATATCAATAAACCAGAGCTCCTTGTCACCCACTTCAAGCTGCATTGAAAGAATTAGTTCTTACGAACCCAGAGTTGTCTAACTCCTCTGGGTTTGGCAACATAGTAGTTCCTAGGACAACATTTGTCACAATTAGCACACACAGATCCTGGAGGATAGTCAGTGACAATGGATCTTCCAGAACTGTCATTCAGAGTCTGTGACCTTGCATTTTCATCATCTCTTGCTTTTTTGTGAAAATCATGTTGTTAGTGACCAGGCTTGCCACAATACCAACATGTCCTATGAGACTTTAGGGCAACATACTTGCTATAGCCTAGATAGATGGGTTTGTTGTTGATGCGTGATTGAAAGTCAATTTGTGAGGGAGCCGAGTTCTGGGTTTGTTTCTGCCATATTTTGTGCACCTTTTGATCAGGATACCACTATTGCTTCCCTTTGTCTTGATTGACCACCACATGAGTAGAACAACTTGCATTGTCACTACCCATAGGGGCTTTACCTTTAGACACAAAGGAAGCATGTTTGGTACCCTGAGTGTTGGATGCACGAGCATATCCAATCCCAGATCTATCAACCTCCTTCACAAATTTCTTTTTATAGTCATTTCTGACCTCCTGAGCCTTTTCAACAACAAACTTATCTATCCACCTTTTCCTTTTAGTCTCATCATCAATCTTTTGGTCTTCTAGTTCTTTAGATAGCTTAGCATGACCGAGCCTAAGCATAAGCCTTTCACCTTCTAGCTCAGTGACTTGTTTTTCCAAGTCATTAACTTGTTTTTGCAAGTCGACGACTTAGTTCTTTAAGTCTGAGTAGGACTCACAAGTCATTGACTTAGGAGACGAAATCTTTTCTAATTCAATAGCCTTAGAGGACCAGAGTTTGTTATCATCGAGGAGATTGGAGAATGTTTCTTCATTATCTTCTAATTTTTCTCTTAACTCAGTGATTTGAGTTCCATGCTTTTCGATGATAGCAACCAACTGTTCTCTATATTTTCTAGCCAAAAGAGAGGAGAGTTCAGAGTAATTTACCTCTTTAGACGATTTGTCTTCAATGGCCTTGCAACAATTTCTTCTTGTCGGCGCCACTTCATCATCATCATTAGACATATCCCAAGTTGCCATCATTCCTTTACCAGCCTCTCCACTTTTTCTTTTTGGACAAGCCTGACATTGATAACAAATGACATCCTTCATATCCTTCCCTTCTTTGCTTGACTCTGGAGCCTTGATAGGAACTTTTTTGCGATTCCACAGTCTCTTCATAGCCTTAGAGATGAGAGCAACATCCTCATCTATTCCTTCAGTGTCGTCGTCTCCCTGAGCCAAGTCAAAAGCTCTTTCAACTTTAAGAGCAATGTTCTTGACTTTCTCTGAGTCAAGTCTCTTAACTCTTCTCTACTGAATGCCTCCATACATGGTAAGTTGTCCAACAAGATCTTCCAAGGTCAGCGACTTGGTTTCCTTTTGAGTGAGTAGAGACGAAGCAATATTGTCCCAACTCTTGTTCAATCCCGAAATCAGCTTGTTGGTTTGTTTCCATTGAGGAATCTTCTCACCAAGAAACTCTAATTGATTTACGAGCGTTTGAAATCTAGAGTGATAATCACGAAGAGATTCTCCTTTTTCTTGAAAGATGTTGTCATACTCTACTTCGAGACTTATGATCATGTCCTTCTTTACATCATCATTGCCTTGATGAAGTCTTTTAAGGACATCCCAGATTTCTTTTGTCGTCGTGTATCCGATCACCTTCTTGAGGTCACCGTCAGTGAGAGCATGATGGAGCACTTTCTTTGCTCTAGAATTCTTCTCAAGCTTCTTGAAATCCACATCATCGTACTCAGCTGTGGTCTTTTCAGTCTTTCCATCCTTTCCAAGAAAGGTTTATGGACCTAGTTCAATCACCTTCCATAGCTGACCATCAAGCGAGCAGATGTGGGTCTTCATCTGTTCAACCCACCAGTTATACTCTCCAACCTTGAGGCTTGGAGGCTTCCAGAAAGAGTCACTCACAAAAGTGTTGGTGGACGTCATTTTCCTGCAACAAAAGTACTAAAAACACAATCTAGAGCCTTGGCTCTGATACCAATTGTAGGATCGTTAGTACTTAAACGAGTCGGCGACTCCTGCGAAGTCATCGACTTTGAGTAATAAAGCAGTGGAATAATTAAACAAGAAAAGAAAACGTTACCAAATGTCAATGACAAGTGATGTATGGTGGAAACTCCTCGTAAACTAACTAGTTTACTTGGAGAAAAACTACTCCCTTCCAAGTTTCTCACTTGGTCGGATTTCAAGAGTCCTTAGACTCGCTCTATTGATTTCTTGAGTGTTTACAAAGCTCTCCCGTGTACAAGAATGAATCCCACACCCTTGAACCACGCTCTACCTTTGCACTCGCACTCTCAATACTATGCCTAAGATCTCTCGACAAACTACTTGTACGAATCTCACGCACAAGTTCACTCTTTCTTTCTTATACAAAATGTAGAAATGACGCTCAAGAGACTTACCACTATCCTAAACACAAGAGTATTTAAGCTAAGGTAAGAGAGATCTCGTGTGTATCAACTCCCATTCGATTAGGGAAATGATACACACTCAATCTTTACATATCTTTCCAAATATACATTAACGCATACAATGAAATATTCTAGGAGAATCAAATCGCCTTTATCTTGATTTTAGCACTCTTTTATGATGATCTTATCCTAAAATAGAACGACGTAGCTGTCTCCAAATACACGCACACACGCTGTGCGTTCCTTTCTTAAATAGATTACTTCGCCAGCTGGTCATGTCAGTGACTTTGCCAAGTCGCCGACTCGACTTGCCAACTCGGAGTCACTGACTCTGGAACCATCAAAACTCTATCTTCTAACACTTTGTGTTTTTGGGTATGGTGTTTCAATAAATTGTGCGCTCATAAATTATTTGGGCGTGTAATGGGCTTATAGAATTTATTTTTATTCCCATAATATATTTTCATAACCTCTTATCTTTCTTGATTGTACCATCCAAGGTTATTAGGATTGAGATTAATTCTAGGTTGGATCGTTGAGGGTCTTTTGAATCGGATCGTAAGATCGAATCGCTGAATCGTAAGATCCTACATTATAACTAAAAATTTGCAAGGATAACCTAATAGATTGTATATTTTCTTATATATGAAATAAGAAAATGATAAACATTATTAATTTGATTATTAAAAATATTGTAGGATGGACTAAGTCGACTATTTGAATGAAATTGAGACATTAACCTTGAAATTATTAATAATACATAGTTATAATTGTCATTTTATAGGGTCGTAAGAATCGTTTGTAGGATCATTAAAATCGTATGTAAAACCGAGATCGAATCGAGATTGTATTCTAAATCATTTAAGATCTTACCCTACTAAGATCCTACTTAGGATCGTGGATCGTTTTGAATGTTATGAATCGTAGAATCGTTAGAATCGTTAGAATCGTAGAATCGGATCGGGATTCTGATAGCCTTGGTACCATCTAATATCCATCCAACAAGCTAAAACAACCTTGCTTAGCTCATTAATTACACAAGTAATTCATTCCAAATCTCGTTTACCTTGTTAGCTTCAACTAATCAACCAATTCTCTTCATTTTCAACTCCAATATTGCAACCAATTCTCTTCATTTTCAACTCCAATATAACCACAAGTGGCATACGTACCATCAAATCTTTAATAGATCAATTTAAAACAAGTTAGATTTCGAAAGCTTGGATTCATAATATATAAGTGGGCCCGGTTCGAGAGAGAGTAACCATCTCTCTTCCTCTCAAATGGCCCAAATCTCGTGATTGAAAAAAGAAAAAAAAAATGCACATTTTTTTTTATTAAAGCAAATTGCATGTATAATACAGTCATGCATGCCCCAAAAATTAATAAACTATTTGTGCATAAGTTTTCTACTATGTTAAGACAGTGCATAAGTTTTCTACTATGTCCCAAAAGTTAATAAACCCTGGGAGATCGAGGTGGTGGTTTTAAATATTTTTTGTGAGTTATGCAATTTTTAGTATTCCAGAGTATTTTCTATAAGTTAAGGGAGATCAACCCGATCAATAGACTAAATTATCAAATTATTCTTGAGAGTCTCCTCCTTGATCCTGACAGGAGTGATAAATAACCTCGATTTTCGTAACCTCATCCGTGAAGATTCCCTAGGGGCGGATTTCTTTTAGATTTTGAGTTCCCCTAATTCCTTTGCTAAAAAAAAAAGTTATGTTGAAGATAAAACCCTACAAACTAATGAGTTAAATTTACATGTGCATGGCTCTCAACTTAATTATACGTTTGTTCTCAATTCTTTCTACAGAAAATTAGCCAAAAATTATATATACATATATAGTTAGGTACGGAGAAATCCAAGTGTACGTGGTCCCATAGAAGGATCGAAGGTGTACAAGCACAATCTAGTAAATATGGATTTATTCATCTGATGCGATCTGGGGTGAGGTTGATGATTCATGCGTGCATGTGCTTATAATTTGGCAATATATACTAGTTACTTACTGGTAGACTGCCTGGATATTGTCCCTTTGGACCACCTTGACAAACAATACGTGTACATTATACATCCATCCGTGTCTTTTTTGCAGGTTTCTATTGTACGTACGTGTGTGTACATAGATACAGAAATTACGTCTCACCCACATATATCATCCAAACTAAATTAATTGACCGGGGCGGTGGGATACAAATACAAATATACAATGCATGCATAATTTAGGGTAGGACCGTAGGACTAACTAACTGATATAACAATAAGTGGAAAAACTCATAAAACTATAGTATTAGGTAAATTTGTTTCAATTTTTTTTTTTTTGCTAAGTATAAGATAATGTTTCAATTTTTTTAAATGGAAAACTCTCAACGGTAAGTAATAAGATATTCGATCTTTGGATTTGTTGAGAGCAATTAGTTAAAAGACATTAATACAAGGAAATTGTCGACAATTATTGTCAGGTATATGGCCAGAAGGTCAACTTCCACAAATCCGTCTTCCAGGTCACCAAAAAACAAGTAATACAACAAAGGAACAAATCAAACAGATTCTCCAAATCACAAACACGGTTGCATTGGACAAATACCTAGGATGTCCGATTATCAATGGTAGAGTAACACAAAACACCTTTAAACCACTAATTATGCGGACCAGATCCCAACTTGCAAAATGGAAAGCAAACACTCTATCTCAGGAGGGACGTAAAACTTTAATTAAAGCAAATCCATCAGCACAACCCAACTACATTATACAATCTTTTATGCTACCCCAAGCTACCTTACAAGAACTTGACCAACTCAATAAAAATTTCTTTTGGAACAAGGATCACAACTACAAACCACTCATTAGTTGTAACTCCATTTGCCACCCACCCGCGCATGGTGGGCTGGGAATCGCCAAGGCAGAAGAGATGAACCAAGCACTCCAAATGAAACTGCTCTGGAAAATACTAGTTGAACCAGACAATCTATGGGTCAAAATTATTACTGAAAAATATCTTAAAACGGAAAAAATCCTAAACTACAAGAAAAAACATAACACCTCTTGGCAGTGGTCCAAGCTAATAGGCCTTAAAAACCTATTCGTGAAAGGACTTATCTAGCAGATTGGGGATGGAAAAACCGTCCGAGTATGGAAAGACAACTGGACCGGTAAGGGCCCTCTCAACCCAAAGACAGATGCAGAAAACCTCATTAATTGGAACGAAACCGTGGATGAGTACCTTAGACAGGATAATTCGTGGAACATTGAGAAATTGAGCAAGGTAATTAATCCAAACGACCTTGAAATCATATCCAAAATCATAAACCCTATTAACAAAATCCTGGACAGACTATACTGGCAACCTAGCAAAAATGGCTGGTACTCAACCCATTCAACCATGCAATGGATCCACCAATCTAAAGGCGAATAAAAAATAAACCTGGCTTGGATCAACAAACTTAACATCCCCCCAAAGTGAAAAATTTTATTTGGAAAGTAGCCAGAAATGGTTTGCCAACTAAGATGAGGCTCGGCGTCAACCATATCCCGGTTCCGCCGGGCTGCGAGGCCCGCAACAGCCTAGAGGAAGACATTAACCATGTGTTACTCTCGTGCCCATTAACCGAGGAAACCATCAAATCCGTAAATCCCAAACACTGCCGAATCCACAACCAAATTTCTCTTGGGGATAAAAAACCACACCTTGTCCTGGATGAGATAAGGATGTTATTAACAAAAGAGGAAATGGAAATCCTCGCTAACACCTGGTGGCGCCTATGACACTTTAGGAATAAAAGAGTTTTCGACAACAATAACAACAATAACTTGAATACGGCGCAAACATTTGCGACTTTATTCACAACCAAATTAAAAATTGGAAAAACGCGGAAGCCTCGGCCTCGGATAACCCATGTTCCGGAACGACTTGAGGTGGACCTAAGAGAAAGCCCACAAAATGGGCAAAACCCAGAAGTGATTTTACTAAATTGAATTTTGATGGTGCAGTTAATGCGGATGACGTGGCTTCTTACGGGTTCATTCTCAGGGACTCTTGCGGCTCCCCGATCCATTTCGACGGAGGATTGATTGGTCATCAGTCCGTTCTGACTTCCGAGACCATCGCCTTACGCTAGGGACTTCTAGAGGCCATTCGTCGTGGCATTCCCCGAATCCAGATTGAAGGCGATAATTTGCAGCTGGTCAAGGCCGTTCTTGGTGACTGGCGCTGCCCGTGGGAGATTGAGTTGCTTCGTTCGGACATCCACTGCTTGTTGGCTCGTTTCCAGGATTAGGGTATCGCTCACGTCAACCGTGAGTACAATTTTGATACGAAACCTTATAGATCTCGTATCGAATTTAATGAATAAAGTAACCGAGTGAAGGTAAGAAGGGCCAAAGCCGGGGATAAAGAGTGACTTAGATGATAGGGGAGAAGTCAGGCGAGATAGAAGAGAAGGAGAATTAGGGTTTGGGGATAATTGTTTTCTTCATTCATTGATTAAACTTTCTAGAATACAAAAGGAGTATATATAATAATAAGCCCTACCACTAAACCCTAATCCTAACAGTTCAACAAACGCGTCCCGGGAAAGAACCGTAAAGAAAACCCGAGAAGGAGTATTATAAACTCTGTATAAAAATACATTAATTAAATACTATAAATAATCTATATAATAACGTATCAATTCTCCCCCGTTGACAATCGACTTGTCCTCAAGTCGGAAATCAAGAAGAGAAATCATGCATCGTTGTTGAAAATGTGTCCCTCCAGGATCAAATACCCACACAGGAGCCTCAATCTTCTGCATACGCCTTAGATGTTGTGGATGATTGTTACCACTATCAAAAGGCAATGAAAGTACCGCGCTTAACTCTTCACTACCTCGTAACAAAACACAACCTCCCAATGTGAGTTCCCTTGGGTCAAATTTCCCATTACTACGACCCATCCAAACATCACCATCCAACCACTCGATGATGCCCAAACATTTCTTCATTAGAAGATCAGACAGAAACAACTGGAGACCCTTTGACAAGCTCATGCCCAAGATTCCTGGGTCAAAACCCAAGTTGCCTTCCTACCATGCCGGCTTGTCCGGAATGTCTGAGATGTCCAAAAATGCCATGGAGTCCAACTTGATCTCACCCAAACTAAACTCTACCAAATCATCAACTGAAGTATCAATTCGAATTGAATTATCAAATGAATCGATATGTACCTCAACGGAATTAATATTTAATTCTGACGCTTCCGTCTCCTGTGTTTCCGTATCTACGCCAAGGCTTTTAAGATTTAGATCTGCGGGCGTCGAGCAAGGGCAAATGATGGTTGCGAAGGACAAAACAGCGGGTGCCGGAGCAAATTCGGTGGCGGACTACATCGATGGCTCGTTCCGACGCGTCTTCTCTATTCCACTTGCAGTTGACTCGGATTTGCACACCCTCATCCATCAGGATGCTCGTGGACGGTCACTAGCCTAGACATTAATTAATTAACAGACATGATAAAATTAAAAGCAGTCATTGATCCAATTTTGATCGAAAAGGAGCGGCTGGGTGCCTAGGTCCATCTTGTGGTACCTAACCTGGCCATAGCTATTGCTCTGAACGTACACATATATCACGAACGTGAACGTGAACGCAGGGCCGGTCCATACATTTTAGATGTCCGGGGCGAATTACAATAAAAGGGCCCTTTTTATATAATTTTTAGACATTTTTCGTAAAATTGTATAATAAATTTGTTCTTGTTATAATATTAAGATACGAAGAATTTATAAAATAATTTGATAAATTTAACTTAATTACATACGTAAAATTGGGTGCTATCATCATATAACAATATATGAATAAAAGAAATAAGATTTTTTTAAATACATATGTCGTATATTTTAAATCTAATAAAAAATAACCAATATAGACAATTATATAAATAAGAATCATTTACAATAATTATGGTAATACATGACTACACTAATTGATTAATAGTAAAGAAAGATAAATTAAATAAAAGATATATAATGGGACCTACATTTAAAAAATTAATATAGTTAAAGTGGTGGAATTTGAACCCAAGACCTCTTTAATAAAGAAAAGAACACTATTCCACTAGATCAACTTGTAATTTATAATGTTTTAAACACTCTTTTATATACATTACATTTTAAAAAATTTGAACCCTTAAAAATTATGGGCCCTGGGCTTGCGCCCACCCTGCCCCATCCTCTGGGCCGGGCCTACGTGAACGTGACTACGTGGTCATGATACTACCGCTGATTTTTTTTCACCTATTTTTCGGACTTGGACGTACGTGCGTCTACCCACATAATAACTATATTAACATAAATTAATTAAATTGATATATTCGATCATTCATGTCATTACGTGTTTCATGTCGTTTAGTTAATTCGTTTTCTTTTGTTCGAGCCTTTAGTTAATTTGTTTTCTTTTGGTCTACCCTTTTGTTAATTTGTTATACTAACGTACACAGTAACACATTACCCAACTACTTGCAGCTTGTCAAAGAGGCTAGCAAGCTAGTATTCGACCAAGCTCCGACGAATAAGTTTGCCAATTCCTGCTTTCCCTTAAATATGTACATATAATCTTAACAAACAGCACATGGGTTACTAGGTACAGTAATTAATTAGCATTTAGAAATCACTTAACATTATCACTAGCTAGTTGTAGTAATCTACTATATAGTACTAATACTAAAGCTAAACCCATGGATGCTTAATGGTTGTCCAAAAATGGGCATCAATGTATAAAAGTAGTATTAAACAATTACTACGAGTGGAGAGATGGGGTGATTTTAAGGAGAGAGAAACTATAATCGGTTATTGTGATGACCAAATTGGTTGTTTGAGCATTAAGTGACATTGTGACATGTGTCACCTAAGAAACAAAAAAGAAAAAGGTAAATTTTTATTCGTAAAAAAAAAAAGAAAAAATAAATATAGTTTTATATTATGATGACCAAACAAATTGGTCAACCAATATTTATGCTCTTAGTATTAAAATTTGTGTCATGTCGTAGTTGTTAAAAAAAAAGTAGTAATTAATCATTTTTTAATTGGGTCATGATCACAATAATGTCAACAAACATGTAAATTTTAGAAAAGAAATTTAAATTAATAAAAATTGCATTTATTTTGGCATCCAATTAGAAACTACTCCTCCCCACTAATACATTAACAACAAACCACTTCTTCTCCCATTTAACCACTAAAAAAACCACCCCTCATCACTAATAGTTAAAAACTACTATCTCTAATCATTTTAATCTCATTCTCATTATTCCGAAAACAAAATACGTACCCAAGATGTTTGGTTCATTCATTATTAGTTTTGATTGGACGAATTTAGCTTTTACAAACGCCAATTGCACTTATTGAGGTTTGGTTCATGTATAAATTCAATTAGATTGAATTGGTTTGGATGATATTATCATTTTGTTTAATTCATCTTTTGTCATTAATTGATTCAACTCTACTATTTTCTTTCTTCTTTTATCTATTTTTAAATTTTTTTATTAGATGGTCAAAAAATGAGGAAATAATTGATTGAAGACATGACATCAACTTTTGTCATTAATTGATTCAACATCAACTACATCAGCATGAACTACATCAACATCAACTCATATAAGTACATTGTTGCCGAACGGACCCATAGTGTTTAGCAATTAAAAAGATAATAAACAATCTTTTACTATTTTTTTATTTCTCAAATTTTTTCTAATTAAAACACTTTCACCTTATCACTTTTCTTCACCATCTCAAAATTCATTGCCCACTCTTCTCTCCTAAGCAAATCAACACTTTATAATTTTTATTGTCGAAGAAAATATGATTCGGACGTGAAAGTTTCTCGGAAAAAAGGATTTGAAAATAAGTTAAAATAATACTTATAAAATTATTTTGAATTAAACCCGTACAAGGTATGAGTATACACTAGTTATCGGTTTACACTACATGTTAATGGTTGACATTTATTTTTGATCGGTTTATCAATTAGTAAATGTTAGCTCGATCATTATTGGCAAAAACAGTGCGGCATATTGGAATATGTTAGTTGCAGAATTTGGCAGGATCGAATTCACGTATAAAAATTAAATAGTTAAAAATATCAAAAAGAACACATAGATTTTAGGTTTAAGTTTTGAAAGAGAACCACTTAAAGTCCCGTGATATTCACGGGATAATTTTACTAAAAAAACTATACAATTCTACGATATTAATTTAAAATATTAAATATATTTATATAATATCATAATAAATTATGCAATAGACAAATCATTTTTTTTAGGTTGTACTCCATATTTTAATTGAAAATATTTTTACATATTTTTCCATTATTTGTGGAGATCTTGTCCAAATTTAGATTGAAATTATTCAAATATTGATTTTACTTTTTATTGAATATTTTTAAATAATATTTCTTTATTTTTTTAGACATTAATATGTATAAAATACTTGGTTTTTTTTATAAAGATAATAATAATTAGGATAGGTTATCTATAAAGCATAATCTAATTTATTAAAATATTTTTGTAAAGTTAATTTATTAAAATTATATATTATGTTTCTTATCTTTTACTCTATAATAATAAGAATGTTTGTAAATATAAAAAATACAATATAAAGATTAGTATAGAAAAGAACATTGTCCTTGATTTAAGATATAAATTATAGAGAAAATTATCTATGTATTATTTTGAATTTTATTAATTTAAATTAAAATTCGAATTTTTTTTGACATTTACATATAATCTTAGTCATCAACATAAAATTATATCTTTTTCTCAAAATAAAAATATATCAACACAACAAAATTTATTTTTTAAAATTATATCATTATATAGATATAAATTTTATACTTGAACCTCAAGCCTTGTTAAAAGATAAAAAGAATATATTAAGACCCTAAATCTCGTTAAGAGATAAAAATATTAAATTAATATGCAAAATATCATTTTATAGGAATTTATGTATGTAAAAATTATATAAATATGTTATCTATTGTAGTAAACTAATACATAATCCATATATAGAAAGTTATATACATAAAAAAAATTATATAAACATGTTATCTATTTAGTATATATAGAAAGAATAATATAAGTTGTTACAAAATTTATTAAATATAATTTCACATTAATTTATTCAAAAATGACACGTGGCGCAAATTTTACAACAGACTTGGGTTCTACAAAATTACATCATTATATAGATATAAATTTTATACTTGAAGCTCAAACCTTGTTAAAAGATAAAAAAAAATATATTAAGACCTTAAATCTTGTTAAGAGATAAAAATATTAAATTAATATGGAAAATATCATCTCATAGGAATTTATGTATATAAAAATTATATAAATATGTTATTTACTGTAGTAAACTAATACATAATCCATTGATAGAAAATTATATACATAAAAAATTATATAAACATGTTATCTATTTAATATATATAGCAAGAATACTATAAGTTGTTATAAAATTTATTAAATATAACTTCACATTAATTTATTCAAAATTGTCACGTGGCGTAAATTTTACAACAAACTTGGGTTCTGCTTTATAATGTATTAGGGTAGATATTGTCATTCTATTAATAAGAACACCTCTTATATATGGGAGAAGGAGGCTCATTAGAGTTCTTTGGATAAGGATGAGTTTATTTATTATTATTGACATATTTATTGTTATTTATTAATAAGTTGTACTCCCCTGTCCTTATATGATCTTTCCATTTTTCAAGTAGGATGTCCCAAAATAATATTTCCATTTCTACTTTTTTCATTTTGGGTGGTTTATTTTAGGGGTATCAATCGGGTGGGTCGGGTTAGGTCAATTTCGGGTAAGTTCAGATTTGGGTCAAATTTGGATATTTAGATAATCGGGTCGAATTGGGTTTGATCATTTCGGGTCGGGTGCTCAATTAATCGGGCAAAGTCCGGTTTTTGGGTCAATTTCAGTCGGTTTATTCGGTTTTCGGTCCAACTAGATTTCGGATATGTCGGGTTTTTAGTTTAGTCAAATTTCGGATTTAGTTGGATTTCGGGTGAGTAGGGTTTCTGGTTTATTGGATTTTGGGTGAGTCAGATTTCGAGTTTGGCCGGATTTCGGGTTAATTAGATTTGGGGTGAATATGATTTCGGGTTTATCGGATTAAGGGTGAGTCGGATTTCGAGTTTGGCCAGGTTTCGGGTTAATTAGATTTCGGGTGAGTAGGGTTTCGGGTTTATCCGATTAAGGGTGAGTCGGATTTCGAGTTTGATCGGATTTCGGGTTAATTAGATTTCGGGTGAGTAGGGTTTCGAGTTTATCGGATTTTGGGTGAGTCGGATTTCGAGTTTGCCCGGATTTTGGGTTAATTAGATTTCGGTTGAGTAGGGTTTCGGGTTTATCGGATTTTGGGTGAGTCGGATTTCGAGTTTGGTCGGATTTCGGGTTAATTAGATTTCGGGTGAGCAGGATTTTGATTGAGACCATATATCGAATGATGACTTTTGTAGTTTAATTAGTTTAGGGCCTCTACATGCTAAGATGACCCAAATATCGTCATGGTGAGGTTAGATTCCGAAGATCTACACAAGAAGGAAGAGATCAAGACAGAAGTGACTCGAAAGTCGATTTTTCTCAACCCAAAGCACAAAGACACAAGCAGAAGCACATAACTAGAGCTTCAAGGCTCTAATAACAATGTGTAGAGACCAGATCTAAACGAATCCGCTTCGATTATTCATAAAACGAGTTTGAAAATCCTTTTGAAAAACACGAGAGTGGGCACAAAAAGTTGTTGATGTAGTTTGAATAGAGATCTTACTCTGACTAGGAAACAAAGGCCAACAACCAATTGTTTACAATCAAGAATACAAAAATGACAAAGGCAAGAAAACGAAAGCGAGAATAGAAAGTAGCACAAAGTTAGAAGAACATAAATAAAAACCAAGGATGTCCATAGAGGACTCGAACCACCAAGGCTTCAAACCCTAACTTTCCCACAACGATGCAAAAATGAGGAAGACAACGTTCTAGGGTATTGTATCTGGCTTTTACCTTCAAGTGTGCCTGGTTAAACGAAATGCATCGTCTCGGTCAATGATCTTCAACAACTCTGATCAACGAACAAGCCCAATAAGACATCTATCAGAGACATTGACCAAAATCCCTTTCTACCCAAAAACCACTTTTAATACTCTTGAAATCCGTTCAACTCTCTCTACTTTTTACGTTTTTCAAGACACTAAAAATCACTTTACACCCAAAAATCCTTTTCTAACTACAAGTGAAACAAGGCCTTCGCACATAACCGGCCCAATTTCCCATTTAGCAACTACAAGAGCCATACTTGACCACGGCTTGATCAAGCGGCTCAAGTAAATTTATGACGGTTCAAGCTTGAGTGGTTCATGGCATATCGAGCCTTAGATTCGTTCCCATTGTAATTTGTAACGATAGTTTATTACATTTTACAACATAGATTACACAAACCACGACATGATCAATCGGTTCCTTTTGAAGAATATGGAAGAGCAAAGCGATGGCGACACGTATGCCTAAAGAACAAAGCAGCTTAAAAGTCCAAAACCATAATTGCAGTTTGTCCTAAGCCGTAATAATCTTGCTCGGCCTCATTCATATTGTTTGCATTCATTCAATCAATTCGTGACAAACCTTAAATTGGGTCTTTAAATAAAACAACAGCGGTGAGAAAGCATGCAAAAATTAAAATGTATAAATGGTCCGTCTGATTAAGGGCCGTTTGATTTTCTATTCCGAAAACGTAAACGAAAAGGAACGAACCTAGTTTATATTAGTGTCATGATACATCAATGATAAATTTCATCTTGCTTTGAGTCACCTCATTTTTCATGCAAAATTGTGCCGCAAGCCCCCTTGCGGTAATCAATCCCTTTCCCTAATTTTAACATGGGGTAAGCAAATCCCCCATTCTCCTCTAATCATTTCCCTTCCCCCTTCTCTAGACCCATAAAAAAAATTGTTATCAATGTATTGTGACACATAAGTGATCTATATTCGTTTCTTTTTCGTTTACGTTTCCGTGGTTGGAAACCAAACAGACCCTAAATAATTAATTGTTCAAACAAAAAAGACAAAAGGCTCATTAAAATTGGAAGCAAACAAAATTCCTGTACATTTTTTTTTTTTTGGTCAAAATTCCTGTACATGGAGGGTTATTTAGGCAATTAGCTAGGCATCATCATCCATTGAACATTGAATGTTAGGTTCCTCATCTCTTTTGGGCCCAAATTCCCTCCACCTTTTTTCTACATACCTACAAAAGGCAAAAAAGCCACAAAATTGTACAACCCTTGCTAGGTGATAAATACATAAACAACAAGGAAAGAAACTCGGTAGCAATCACAAAAACACAGCTCTATAGCTAGTACTAGTAATCTCTAGTAGTAGTAGTAGTAGTTTGGTAATCAAAAGAAGATTGGTAGGGGTGTGTGTGTGTGATAATGGGCAATCACAAGTTGAGACTATCAAACATTATCCCAAATGTTTGGTTCTACAAGCTCAAAGAAATGACTACCAGCAACAGCAGCAGCAGCAACAACAACAACAACAAAATCATGAGAAATCATCACCATACTAGTACTACCAAAGGCACCAATCTAGAGCCTTGTACTCCATCTCTCCCAAGAAAATCTTACCACTTCACCAGGAACCTTAACTCCTCAAGAAAAACAAGACCCACCACCAAATCAACCTCTTCCTCATCATCTGTGTCCACCGCGTGCAGCTGCGCTACAGCCACTGCGCAGTCCGTCCAGTCGAAACCCGCCTCCACCACTACAACCACCACTTGCTCCCCCCTGGACAGCCATGAACAACTCCATTGCTTTGACCGGATGGTGGCCTGGTCTTCCACTTCTTGCAATGGCAGCTCCAATTCTGCTGTAGAAGATGATGGTGATCACAGAAATGATGTAGTGATCGGCGTTGACAAGATGTCCCTTGCTCCTATCATAACAGAGCACAAGAAATTCAGTGATTTAGTGAGCGAAATCAAGCCAACAAAGCAGAGGAGCGGCCCTGTTCGAAAGATTTCTACTTCTTCCAGCTCTCCCCGGGTCCGGATCCGAATCAATTCTCCCAGATTATCTAAACGGGTACGTACGTACCGTGCGTCGTTATATCAATCATCAACACTTAGCTTGTTCATTTTGCCTTAATTTGAAAGGTCGAATATCTTAATTATATATACGGATAGTATATGCAGGTGGAGAGTAATGCTGCGGGGCGTCGGAGGAAGAGTGTCAAGTGGTCGTCAAGTGTGGCGGTGATGAAATCGTCGGCGGATCCTCAGAGGGATTTCATGGACTCCATGGTGGAGATGATCGTGGAGAACCAAATCAGAGCGCCCAAGGATTTGGAGGACTTGCTCGCTTCCTATTTGTCCCTCAATTCTGCAGAGTACCATCATCTTATTATCCATGTTTTCCAGCAAATCTGGTTTGGTTTGAATCAAATTCATTATGCTTGAGCTTGATTAGTAGACCAATTCAATCACCACCATTCTCTCTTATTTGTCTTTACCATTTACCAGTGTTGGGGTTTCCATGTACGTTGTTATAATTACTGTATATATGATGATATGATCGAGAATACTATATGCTACTACTAAGTACTAACTTGAAAAATACTGTAATAATTTGTGGATCTCCTTCTAGCACGTGCGTGTTTGGCTTTCTTCTAGCTCGTACAAAACGCCTGACATGCATTTATAACAAAGGAAAACTCGTTTGATATCATCAATCTAGGTTTTGCCATTAAAGGTGCCTCAAATTTCCTTTGGATTCATAATCCAAACAATCTTACATCTCTACATTGTTTTCTCAGTAAGTTCTTCAAGGAGTAATTTCCTACGAAAGAAGACAAATCTGATGAAATTGCGCCAACTGAGACAACGCCAATATTAATCTTTGACCATGCAAACCAGCCGACAAAACATAATAAAAGAATAATCTGTGCAGATTTTCTCTCACTCGTTTTTCTTATTGATTTGACGACCTCACACAATATATAGGCTGCTGAGTTTTCACTCTATTACAAGTTTACAACGTATAAATTAATGACTGGATTTCGTTGGCACAAAGTTCAGAAATAAAGAAATTAATTTCACGAAATTTTTTAAATAAATCTCGAGTAAAAAGGGATACTTTTGTCGCTTGAGCATGAGAGAGATTATGTTTGTTGAGGTATATACGATCAGTTTGTCAATCGGGTGGATCGGGTTGAGTTCAGGTCGGGTTAGTTCAGTTTCGAATAAGTTCGGATAAAATTCGGTTATTTTGATTATCAAATCAAATCAAGTTGAACCATTTCGCGTCAGGTGATCAATTAATCGGACAAAGTCTGGTTTTTGTGTCAATTTCGGTTGGCTTAATCGGTTTTCGGTCCAAATAAATTTCGGGTTTCGGGTTTAGCCGGATTTCGGGTGAGTGAGATTTCGAGTTCGGCTGGATTGTTGTGGGATGCATACCTGGCTGGGCGTACCTTGGAAATGGATACGGCCGATGTGACGCGGGGTACATCCAGCCCGGAGGCATGCCGTGCGACCAACCCGGTTGAGGGGCCCCATTAGTCCAATCGGGAGCACCCTCAGGGGGTGCGTTTTCGGGGTGAAGCGGGAAGAAATTGTTGGGGCAAGCCATCTTTGAGATTTGGAATGAAAGAAACCCTATTTTTCGAACCTTACTTTGGATGAAGAGGTACGTACCCACAGACGGTGCCAGTGATGAAATTCGAATTAGACAAGCGCTAATATCAAGATTTGTGATATTTTAAGCAGGCAAACAGAGATTCTTTATTCGATATGCTCTTTAAATAGCATGTGTTGTTGAAGTATATATTACAATAGATTATCCGCGACTTCTTTAGAATATGCGTGTACTTTACATTTTTATTGAGATATTCCTCTCTTTTGGTTTTTATGACTTCGCTTTGAAGATAGCTCGGTCATTTTGAATGTTCAACACGTCAAATCTCTGTTAACAACAAAGTCTTGATGTAGAGATGTTTTTCGACCCCCTGCAACCCTCGCCCTCTTGGCCTATTTATAGTGGTTGGCCAAAGCTTATTTCAATTATCCGATGTATAATAAGACGAGTGAGCTGCTTATGTTTGATTTGTTGAGAAAGAGGTGGCTCCTGATTGGTGTGAACAGCGGCAAACTCTAATTGATGTGAGATACAGTTTCCTAGTTTTCTTAATCTTCCGTTGTGGGATAGGCCATCGTGCTTTAGCGAAGGCCACTTTGTCAAATGAGCACGTTGTTTTCACCTTTCCTTCTTCTGACTCGGGGCACGTATCCTTGATTTGTCTCCTACGTGCAATGTGTGTGTTGCCTATGCGTATATTTTGATGGGGACGGGGAATCTCCGGGGATGCCTTCTTTGGATTTTTTCTTGGGCCTTCCCGCACGCAGGACCCGTAGAGCGCTTTGACGTCAACATTTTGTAATAAAGGTCAGCTATTTACTATCGCACAGTTTTATTCGTGCAGCATCAGCTCGCATTTGGATCGATCACTCCTTTATTGGGCATGCTCGCACAGTTTTATTCGGCAAGCATGTATTAATTCCTCAAGGGTGGCGAACAAACACTTGGTAGTGATCGCTCCTTTCTAATAAGAATACTTGAGCGGGTCTATGTAGTCGACAAGCATGAAGTTTCCAAAATTAATCTTTCAAGGTTGACGAACCACAACTTTAAGTCCGATCACTCCTTTATTGAGTGGCTTGTTTGAACGGTTCCATGAAGTCGCAAGCCCAAAAAACTCTAGGAAATAAACCAACACTAAATTCTATTCCGATTCCACGTGAAAGTCCAACGAGTTGATAAGCTAGATATGTAACACCCCCTTCCTACCCTGGAGGTATTACCGCCAGTAACCCCGATTAAGACTAAACCGAAGCTACCCAAGGCTTTAAACTGACTGAACAAACTAAAACAAGGTAAATGAAATCATTTAAAACCTAACAAAATTAAGTAAAATTTTACAGCGGAAAAGAGAATAAAAGGTCTTATACAAGCCTTAACTTCAACTGAATTAGTAAATAAATAGAACGACCTTCTATTTAAACAAAATCTTCATCAAGTCTTCCTTACATTCTTATTTCTGAAACTCAGCTTCGCTTTGAAGTAGATCAACCATGATCTTCACTCAAGTATAGCCATTGGAAACCTTTCTTCAACTTCTATAGCTTCAAACCTCTGAATCTGCCTCTTGAATCAACTTCCAAGAAGAACCTGATTTGTCGTAAAACAACGGTGGACACCAGCCGACCATATAAAAGAAAAGAAGATGGACGGGTTAGTCTAATGATAGGCTAGCAAGCGGAGAATCTAACTTGGTTCTTATGGTTGTAACTAAACATATTGCATCCAAATTCGAATAGACTCGGATCATGATCCAACAGTTAGCAGTCTTATAGAGGATAAGAAGAAGACTCGCATAATCAAGAGAGAGAACACCACCGCTTGTGGTTTCTTTTAAGAAGCATAAACAATTGTTGGGAACTCATATTAATCACATAACATTTTGAAAAGCCTCCATCGACTAATCAGATTCACTTAATCAAAGTTTGATTAAGAATCATTCATAACCGGGAGCAAGAATGGTTATTGAATAGACTAACCATTCGGGTACATTAATGTGCCTAACACACTTATCTTTATTACTTTCAGAACTTTTCACAAACATGTTGGTAACTTTTAAGCGGCTAAAACCGCAGAGAATCCACTTGTACATGGAGACGTCAAGATGAGAGGGATGAAATCCATGATCATTGACGAACACCTAGTACCAATTTTCACTTAGCTAGAGTGCATAAACACCTCTTCCAGCGTTGAGTGAGGTATGAGTCATGACCCGAATGTTGGGATATGATAGTAACGAGCTAAACCTCCCAACATAAACTGTGTTATAAAGAGGTCATCGGAGACTCGGCTCCTACCCCTGAAAAACTAACTTACTTCACAATAATGTCTCAGCATGAGACAACATACAAGGCCACACATAACGGACCTAAATCCAGTTCTAACGCGAAACTGTATAAACAACATGGTCATTATTTCTAACAAATATAACGAATTGTAATATTTTATTAATCATACAAGTTGTTCCCAACGCAAATATTAAATGGGATCCAATTCCTCATTTAATAACAATAACACAAGAGAGAATCGTCCACTTGCCTTATAAGGCGTGCTCGACGTCCTTAGCAATTCCAATAGTAATCTGTATCATCCCTCTGACAAATATAACAAAAGGATTTCTCAACAACGAGCTCACAGAAAACACTTCTTAGTTGTATACTCAGCTTCTACAACTTCCTAATCGATAAACGATTTAATTTCCGAATATCGATATATAATAAATCCTTAGTTATCATGCTTTAAGGAGCCATCTTGGCGGAATTATAACTAATTATCCGCTTCACTTTTGATACAATTTTCTAAATAAAAATTGTTCATCAGCAACAGTTCTTAAAGGTTACCAAATTTCGGATCAAACGGATTAACAACGAATCCCGAGTAATTAACCGAAGTCCTTTACCTGCCAATCGGTAACCAAAACTTGTATTCGCTATCACGGAAGATCCGGACGTCCGTTTCATGAGCGGTTTGAACCTGTGGGACCGTATCAACGTCAAGATTATAAAAACCATAAATTTAATTAGCAAAGCGGAACCGAAAGGCCCTTACGGTGGCTCTGCAATCAGCCCGCTAATTAATTTCGATTGTATATGCCTTTACTCGAGCCCATGGCTCGTTTGGCTCGATCATGGCTCGATCCCCGAGCCCGAGGGTGGCTGAGCGTTGCCCGACAGCGGCTCCCATGGTGGTTGGTGGTCGAATAAGCTACCGATCGCCGGCGACGATGTGCGGCGAGGCGAGAAAGTGACCGGCGGCATGGAATTCTTCCTTCCGAGCCAGCGTTCCGTCCTTACTCTCTCGCTGGTTCCTCCTTTGTGCAGCAGCAGCGCCCAACAACATGGAGGAAGAAGAAGAAGAGGTGAGGTGGTGGTGGTGGAAGAGATGGAGGTGGAGTAGAGAAGTGGCCGGCGGTGAAGATGAATTCTCCCATGTCCCTCGTTCCGTCCTTATCTCTCGACCCTCTTCAATTTCCAACAATAGATAAACTTTGACGAGGCAATTGATATGCCGTGGCCAAATCCTTCCCAATTAAGTAAATGAAGTCGGTTGAAACATGATTTTCCGTCTCGGAACGGGACTCGCATCAAGGCGGTAAAATTATGTACCTCGGGTGGAAAAACATATTAAACGAAAAACGTCCCGTAATTTATGTGGACCAATAAAATCAATTTTCCATGATTTTATCATGCTACCTTCAATTTTTAAGGCTTCGGTTGCGTATTTTAAATCCTTTCCGGTACATATTTAAAAAGACGGCTTATCCAATAAATATTCTTTTTCCACCGAAAAATCCTAGAATTCACATCGTTCCATAAAATCATTTCTTTGTGATTTTAGGATATCACCAAGAATTTTCTAGGATTTAATCTCCAACAAAAATATTGGATTAGGCGTTAAACGGACCAAAAAGGTTAAAAGGATATCCGAGAAAAATTCAAAAATATTCATAAAAACCACAGATATTACATTAGTACCCCCTTAAAAATGGTTTCGTCCTCGAAACCAAGGAGAACTCGGATCATATGGAAAGATAGCACAAGCACATATGCACAACCACTACAAACTTATACAGAAGTTTGTAGTACTCCCTTAAAAACATACTATTACTTCTGCACCAAGCATAATCAACCATTGCTTAGTTATCAAACTTCTTCTTAACAACGTTCATTAACTTTGGAAAATGGCTTAGCATTTCCTGTCTAGTTTCTCAAGTCTTTACTTCACCTCCATTTTAGACCCAAGTAGCCTAACCAAAGGTTCTTTCCAATATCTCGAAAGATTCAACATAGCGAGCATTTACGTTGTCTCGCATTCCCCAACGGAATATGCCTTTCAAAGCGGATACCAGAACAAAAACGTTGTTCTTTACAATGAACTTAACATGCTCTCAAATTAAAACAACACATGACTGTTGTTGATTTGAGCAGTTAGCACCCTTGAACGTGTTAGTGCGATATCAACTGTTATTCTCTTGGCCAAATCTGGCCCATGAAGAACCTTGTCAGTATTGTCATTCCAACAAATTGACAACCAACACTTCCGGCCTTACAAAGCCTTAAAAAGAGTTATTTTCTTTATCGTGAACTCAAAATTCTTGTATGTGAATTCACTCAAACTCAAACTACCAGTCCAACTCGTGTGGAATCCAGAATACATGTCCTCGGGAGTTTGAATTTGTTTCCTTGCATTGTTCATCACTTTGATAAGTAAAGCCAGCGCTAAAATTCAATTAAATCCACAAAGCTTGATGTTACTCCTTTCAAAACTTTGGCATGAACCATTCATCTCGATCAGAGATAATAGTCTTTGGAGTTTTATGAGGATGAAAAACTTCATGCATGAACACCTCAACTAACTTCTGTACTCTTTAAGTCATCTTAAATGCATTAGAAAGAACACTCTAGATGAGTTTCTTAACAACCTCCATATGCATCTTTCTTTCATTAAGTCTTGAACGACTAATGACAAGAATCCATTGTAATATCTTCCCACTTCCATTCTAAAAAAGGAAGAGACTATAACATTTTATCTGGTCTTCTATACTCAATCAGGACTTCCAGATAAACTAAACATATCAAAACAATTCGGTGACATTTTGCTTCATGTCAATCCTTCAAAAGGTTTATCTTAAATCCTTATACATTTACTTGTTCCAGGATGAACTAATTAAGCAAATAACTATGCTTCCTTTGAAATAAGCTTTCAAAGCTCATCAACAACTGATACACATGAACAGTCTTGAAACCAAACAATCCATAATCTTGAATAACAATTCCAGGTGTCTTACCTTCTTGATCTTCTCCATTGATCTTTAACAAAATTACTTTCCCACATTACTTTTCCTTAATCTGGTCAACAAATTCTGAATAAAAATCTTAGGGTATTCACACAACCTTGTTGTCGTCCAATCTAAACCTTTAGTCCTTCTCAAATCAGTTTCTTTACAAGGATTACTTAAAATCATTACTCAATTTCTTGTTTTTGGAATAAAATCTCAGTATTACCTTAACCAAGAATATGAGATTTATCCAACACATGACAAGATAATAATCTATGTTGTCAATCCGTTACATCCTTTTCTCAACAAAAACTCAGCTTGGGCATACTGACATTCAAAAGTAGTTATCTTACTCAACCACTTCAAACTAAACTCTTATGCATTACTATACCAACATATTGAATAATAATACCTGTAGTCCAATAATTTCCAACAAAATTGTCTCCATTGACAATTTTTCAGTCTTTTTCATCAAAGCATTGTTTAGACTTCACTTAACATTTTGACTTGTTGAGCAACCTAACTCTTAGGATTTAAAACATATCCTTACGTGTCCACTGTATATACAATAACTTATCAGGCTGAGATTGAATATCATTACTAATTTACATATCCAAACTCTAGACCCATTGCAGTTTTGCTTAAAGTCCTCACTTGACTATCTTATCTCAAAGAGATTCAAGTTTTCAAGACAACCTGAAAACAAATAACAACTAATGGAGAATTTACTAGTACATCCTTTACTCCAAAGAAAGGATTACTACAATATCATTCCTTAGAAAGGGTTCCATCCCAAGAGTCCATATCAACTTACTTTCAAGGACAATTCCGCTAAAAAGGCAATGACCTTCTTAGGTCATGACGTCAACCAAGACAAACTATTAGCAAATTGCTTAGAGAATTCCACTAGTCGTTGATTGAAAACAATCCTAAACTTTCAGAGAAGTATGGAATTACTCCAGACTCTTCAAAGATCATCCAAGACTTGTAAAGAATCTTACCAAATTTCTTTACTTATAATCGAACTGTTTTGGGAAGTTTGACTATACTCCTTAAACGGTATAGGATACCAAGGATGTACTAACTCAAAAGAGTTTTACAAGGTCCTAGTTATAGCAATTGCTATAATGCAAAAGAAAGCTTGCATCTTTTCATCTCAACCAACTACACTTGCAAAACTCATATAATTGCAAAACTTATATGATTGTCAAATCATACTAGAAACTATTCTTTAAAACCCAAGGAATTATGTGATCTTATTCCACCATGTGATCAGGATGGGGAGATAAATAAACATAATCCTTTACTGCATTCTCATAGGAATAAGACATGTAATCTTGCCTTACCATGTGATCAAGATGGAAGACAAATCACATTCTTACTCACCACCATGAAAACCGTAAAAACATTTACTCTCAAATCGTTTTAACCACTAACATTGCCTTAAAATTTCATATTTGAAATTTTCTCAGAATCAAAGATGAGTCTCAAAGGAGCAAAGACAACTAATTCGTTTCTAAACATATCACTTCCCTTTTTGAAGTATAACACTTCTTTTCTTCAAGGTAGTTCCTGGTGACATACCTTGATCTTTTCTTAATTAGACATACTGCTAGACTTTTCTATAGTCCATAACATTGAGTAATCTCTGCCTGATTTAACTTGGTCCTAGCCCAACTTAACTTCACAGGTTCAATAAAAGAGTTGATCACTCCAATCCACTTACTTGCAAACCTTAGGAAAAATCTGGTTTCAACCACTTCTTATCCATGGAAGATTGTTCGAAGGTCGTTCTCAACTTGTATGTCTCCCTTGACATACTACTTTAAAGTTATGCAAATATGATCCATTGACAAAATTCAATACTTGAGTTCATCCACTCACAAGACAACGAACCTTCTGCAAGTGAATCTTCATATAAATTCTGATATCCAAAAGTAAACTATCAAACTCTTCTGATGAGTTTAAGGCCTTTCAATCCTTTTATCTTCAAGTCAAGATGTTCCTTTAATTTCCTATATCTTATAGCAGAAGAAGGAATGCACATGGCCAAGTGAAATATTCTTGAACCTACCCCCAATTCAACATTGGTAAACAAACTAGACTTCTCCATCATTCCCTTGTCTTCTTACTTAACCATAAGGAGATTGCGTATACCTTTTCATTAATTTAACTTCAAACCACATTGCAAAGGAAGAGCTTATGGTTAGGAGACTTGCCAACAGCTTAACAGTCTCACCAGTTCCACCTTAGGCACCAGATTTGACTGATATAAAATCTTCAAAATCCAAGCACAACTGAAATTATTTTTCAGCAATAAGGTTTAAGCCTTATTGACCACAAGATCGAATGATTGATATTTTTCTCCCAACTGTTTAAAATATCAAAAACAAATATGCTAAGATCATTCCTTGATTGATCTTCTCAAAACTGAACTTCATTTCCATCCTTGAAGAAACATAAGCCAATACCATTGGCAATTTAGAACATCTCAAGACTGATTCCATTACTAGTCCATTATAGACCTCAAGTCTCTTCTCATGATTCCGAGTTGGGTATCATACACGAAATTCCCATTATGTGTCACATAGGTTAATCATTTGGATATCAACAACTCATGTAATCAATTAACACTTGTACTAAGTAGTTAATTCAACATAAACACATCATCGATGAACTTCTTCTTGTTCAATCCTTTTTAACAATCAACCTTATTCACAACAACTGTGATGATTGACCACTTGTTCACAACTTAAACTAAACCAGCATTCTTCCTTTCTTTCTTACTATAATCATAAGAAATTCACATTCCATTCAGAATTCTCAATCCTCTTAACTCAAAGGATAACAACATATGTAAACATTCGAGTTTGAATACTCTCAGATTCAAAATTGAACTGCATCTTCTAATAGTTTAACAATTCAATTGATCCAACACTTGAGCACTTCAAAGCTCTTTAACTTCCAACTGAGCAAAGAAAAGTACAGAATATCCATGATTCTATACTATAGAGTCACAAACACAGTTGTTGAAGAAAGTTTCCAAAGACAATCCTTTTCTATTCAGGATTCTTTTACATCACTTCATGATCCATACTGATCTTTTTTAGAATCACTCAAGACTCATAAGATTTTCCAAATCTCAACATTGAGAAGTAGAGGTTCCAACTCCAAACTTCTATTGATAATCGAATTTCAACCAAATTCAGAAATTCCTAAGAAATATTCTCGGGAAAACTCTTACTCTTATGACTTCAAGACAACACTTGAACTTTCACATATCAAGAAAAGAAATTAACAATTTCTTTCACATAACTTTGAATCATGAACTTTCTAACAAAAATTCTTAACTTGAAATCTCTCATCATACAATCTTAAAATAGGAAACCTTCAAACTAGAAAGCCTTTATGAAGTACAATACTTAACTTCAAATTTTCACAAAAAGTTTCCTAATAACATGGAAGAAAGACGAGGGTACACCCAATTCAGACTCTCAAGAGAGAATAGGAATTCATTGAGAACTTGGTCTAGAACCGGTTCAACTTTAGGAATCTTCACCTAATCTTACTCTGGATCCTTCTCGGAATCCATTCCCATCCCTAGGGAATCAAATGTCCACCACAAGACCTTCAAAGAAGTCATTACAAACTTATTACCTCATGTTCTCCAATTCCCTTTCCTCCTTCTATCTCTTCACGAGTCTGATCTCCAATCTTAACCACTTTCCATAAATGGTTCTAAGACAACACCAATATAGAATTATCCATAATTCCATATAGAAGATGAAAGTCTTAAGCAAGACTTAGGAACTTTTAGCTCTGATACCACTTCTGTAACACCCCCTTCCTACCCTGGAGGTATTACCGCCAGTAACCCCGATTAAGACTAAACCGAAGCTACCCAAGGCTTAAAACTAACTGAACAAACTAAAACAAGGTAAATGAAACCATTTAAAACGTAACAAAATTAAGTAAAATTTTACAGCGGAAAAGAGAATAAAAGGTCTTATACAAGCCTTAACTTCAACTGAATTAGTAAATAAATAGAACGACCTTCTATTTAAACAAAATCTTCATCAAGTCTTCCTTACATTCTTATTTCTGAAACTCAGCTTCGCTTTGAAGTAGATCAACCATGATCTTCACTCAAGTATAGCCATTGGAAACCTTTCTTCAACTTCTATAGCTTCAAACCTCTGAATCTGCCTCTTGAATCAACTTCCAAGAAGAACCTGATTTGTCGTAAAACAACAGTGGACACCAGCCGACCATATAAAAGAAAAGAAGATGGACGGGTTAGTCTAATGATAGGCTAGCAAGCGGAGAATCTAACTTGGTTCTTATGGTTGTAACTAAACATATTGGCATCCAAATTCGAATAGACTCGGATCATGATCCAACAGTTAGCAGTCTTATAGAGGATAAGAAGAAGACTCGCATAATCAAGAGAGAGAACAACACCGCTTGTGGTTTCTTTTAAGAAGCATAAACAATTGTTGGGAACTCATATTAATCACATAAAATTTTGAAAAGCCTCCATCGACTAATCAGATTCACTTAATCAAAGTTTGATTAAGAATCATTCATAACCGGGAGCAAGAATGGTTATTGAATAGACTAACCATTCGGGTACATTAATGTGCCTAACGCACTTATCTTTATTACTTTCAGAACTTTTCACAAACATGTTGGTAACTTTGAAGCGGCTAAAACCGCAGAGAATCCACCTGTACATGGAGACGTCAAGATGAGAGGGATGAAATCCATGATCATTGAGGAACACCTAGTACCAATTTGCACTTAGCTAGAGTGCATAAACACCTCTTCCAGCGTTGAGTGAGGTATGAGTCATGACCCGAATGTTGGGATATGATAGTAACGAGCTAAACCTCCCAACATAAACTGTGTTATAAAGAGGTCATCGGAGACTCGGCTCCTACCCCTGAAAAACTAACTTACTTCACAATAATGTCTCAGCATGAGACAACATACAAGGCCGCACATAACGGACCTAAATCCAGTTCTAACGCGAAACTGAATAAACAACATGGTCATTATTTCTAACAAATATAACGACTTGTCATATTTTATTAATCATACAAGTTGTTCCCAACGCAAATATTAAATGGGATCCAATTCCTCATTTAATAACAATAACGCAAGAGAGAATCGTCCACTTGCCTTATAAGGCGTGCTCGTCGTCCTTAGCAATTCCAATAGTAATCTGTATCATCCCTCTGACAAATATAACAAAAGGATTTCTCAACAACGAGCTCACAGAAAACACTTCTTAGTTGTATACTCAGCTTCTACAACTTCCTAATCGATAAACGATTTAATTTCCGAATATCGATATATAATAAATCCTTAGTTATCATGCTTTAAGGAGCCATCTTGGCGGAATTATAACTAATTATCCGCTTCACTTTTGATACAATTTTCTAAATAAAAATTGTTCATCAGCAACAGTTCTTAAAGGTTACCAAATTTCGGATCAAACGGATTAACAACGAATCCCGAGTAATTAACCGAAGTCCTTTACCTGCCAATCGGTAACCAAAACTTGTATTCGCTATAACGGAAGATCCGGACGTCCGTTTCATGAGCGGTTTGAACCTATGGGACCGTATCAACGTCAAGATTATAAAAACCATAAATTTAATTAGCAAAGCGGAACCGAAAGGCCCTTACGGTGGCTCTGCAATCAGCCCGCTAATTAATTTCGATTGTATATACCTTTACTCGAGCCCATGGCTCGTTTGGCTCGATCATGGCTCGATCCCCGAGCCCGAGGGTGGCTGAGCGTTGCCCGACAGCGGCTCCCATGGTGGTTGGTGGTCGAACAAGCTACCGATCGCCGGCGACGATGTGCGGCGAGGCGAGAAAGTGACCGGCGGCATGGAATTCTTCCTTCCGAGCCAGCGTTCCGTCCTTACTCTCTCGCTGGTTCCTCCTTTGTGCAGCAGCAGCGCCCAACAACATGGAGGAAGAAGAAGAAGAGGTGAGGTGGTGGTGGTGGAAGAGATGGAGGTGGAGTAGAGAAGTGGCCGGCGGTGAAGATGAATTCTCCCATGTCTCTCGTTCCGTCCTTATCTCTCGACCCTCTTCAATTTCCAACAATAGATAAACTTTGACGAGGCAATTGATATGCCGTGGCCAAATCCTTCCCAATTAAGTAAATGAAGTCGGTTGAAACATGATTTTCCGTCTCGGAACGGGACTCGCATCAAGGCGGTAAAATTTTGTACCTCGGGTGGAAAAACATACTAAACGAAAAACGTCCCGTAATTTATGTGGACCAATAAAATTAATTTTCCATGATTTTATCATTCTACCTTCAATTTTTAAGGCTTCCGTTGCGTATTTTAAATCCTTTCCGGTACATATTTAAAAAGACGGCTTATCCAATAAATATTCTTTTTCCACCGAAAAATCCTAGAATTCACATCGTTCCATAAAATCATTTCTTTGTGATTTTAGGATATCACCAAGAATTTTCTAGGAGTTAATCTCCAACAAAAATATTGGATTAGACGTTAAACGGACCAAAAAGGTTAAAAGGATATCCGAGAAAAATTCAAAAATATCCATAAAAACCACAGATATTACAAGATATCGTTTGTATAACATGCCCAACATATAACTTTAATGGAATTTAACCCAAAATCATAGAGCAGTGATTAAATGAAGTAACTCACGAATTATATATTAAAAAGTTTATATCAATTTTTTTTGGCGAGACACTCTCATCAAGTGTTCATTTGTCTTTACGAGTTCGGTTTAAAACTATAGAAAAAACGCTCCCAAAAAAACGCTTGCCATCAGTCACTGTTTGTTGTACGTGTGCTCCGGTTATGGCCTCCTCTCTGGGAGACCCACCCCCTCCTAATGATGCAATGGAGATTGACCCTGCTTCAATCCAAGTTACAAGGTCCTCTGGGACCCTAAATCCCTTGTTCCAAGCCAATAGTTCTTCTGAGGCTCAAACTCAAGATGCTCCGGCAAATGGTCCAAGTAACCAACAGAGTTCACCCACCCTCCCACCATTATCTTTCAATGATGTGGTGACCAATGGGAACTCACAAGAACAACCTAAGGGTACTACTGTGTCAAACGAAGACACCATATGGAAGGAAAGACTAGACTTTTATGATACAGACGATGATGAACCGCCTGAGAAAGATGATCCATATTGTCCTACTATCCTTCTCACGACTGAGGAGAAAAGATATCTCCGTAAAGCGTGGGTGAGATCGATCATCATTCACATGTTTAATAACGGGCCGGGGTATGTTTTCCTAAGAAGCCATCATGTGAAAAAATGGCAATTGAAAGGCGAATTCTCCATGATCGACATTGGAAATGACGTCAGATTTGCAAACGAAGATGATCGCCATCACGTGCTCACTCAATGCCCTTGGATGATTGGAGATAACTATCTGATTATAAGAAGGTGGTAACCAAACTTCAATCCATTCACTGAGAAGGCGAAAATTCTTACAGCCTGGATAAGAATTCCAGGAATGAGCTTGGAATACTTCAATGAGAGGTTCTTAAGTAGAGTGCGAACTCAGATTGGACAAGTTGTTCATATTGACAAGACGACAACAAAAGCCGAAAGAGGTTAGTACGTCCGCATTGGCGTGGAAATTGACCTTGCTAAGCCTCTTCACTCGACCTTCTGATTCGGAGGAAAGTCTAGGAGAGTCCAATATGAAGGAGTCCGACAATTATGCTATCACTATGGGAAGATAGGTCATGAGGAAGCAAAATGCCCTTTGATATGTCCAGATGTTCAAAAGGAAACTGAATCTTCTTCCATGGGGGCGACTCCATTGTTACCGGAAGAAAAATATGGGCCTTGGATGAAACCGACCTGGCCGGCTAGAAGGCAGAGGAAAACCACCCAATCAGGGGAAGGAAAGGCGCCACAAATCCACAATGCTGATTCCAACGCTGCTCCAGGCCAAGAAAGTAATAATTCTGCAGGCTCACGTTTTTCTAGTTTGGAGGTGGAAAATGAAATTCCGGCAACGGCTGCAACCCCGACGGTTAAGCCGACAGCCAATCCATAAGCTAATGTTGCTGCACATTCATAGGCGGAAATCGTGGCTAACAAAGATGTAGTGATCGCGCAAAATTCGGAAACAAGGCCATCTACGCAGGTGAAAGAAGGAAATTTGAATGATTCGAGCACGTCTCAAAAGATAACAGCAGGCAATTTGAATGGAGAGAATCAGGGTAAATCTTCTCAGAAAGATTCAGGAAATAAAAAGAAAGATAAAAAAGAGGCCAAGGATATTGCGTTATCCTTAAATAGAAGATCACGAGGAAAAAAATTCATCCATCACAACGATCGTATCTAAGGAAGTAGATATTAAAAAGTCTTATTTAATATCTGAGATGGCAGAACACCTCAAAAACCACAACCACAGCCGCTAAAACTAGTTATTGGCAAAAACCACAATCCGACTGCTCAGCGTGGACCTAAATCACAATTCCCTAGCTAGAGCAATGCAACAGTTCAATCCCATCATGTATCCAGTCTTCAAGAGGCGAAGTATGTTGGTGCCACCCCTCCGGACAGGCCCTTGCATGGCCTTCCTTCCTCCAATAGCAACAAAGATGATAGTGGAATTCCAAGCCATGGCGACGAAAACAAGACCGATTCTATGCCGGGTAATGATGCCTCACAGTCTATTTGATGCTATGCATTGGTTAGATGATGTCATTCGTGATTATGAAAGATTGAGGTCTCCAACGACCTTGCCAATGGCATGGGACCACATTCTCTCAACAGTTATTATGAATTAGTTAAGCATTCTTGTTTGGAACGTCTGTGGCGTCGGGGGCGCGAATTTCCTAAACTCTATGAGAGAACGTATTCGATTGCATAATCCTTCAGTACTAGCCCTGGTTGAACCAAGAATTGGCTTTGATGGAATGTTGCGTGTTGAGTCACAAGGTTTTGGTGGAGGGTTGTGGCTACTTTGGATGACTACTGAGGTCCTTGTTCAACCTATTTTACTTGACCCTCAACATATCACGGTTGAGGTCACTCGAAGAGGGAGAAGAACCTTGGGTCTTATGGGCAGTTTATGCTTCTCCAATCACTGAAGACTGATCACATTTGTGGGATAGTTTGGACAACTTTGCAGCTGCCAACAATCTCCCTTGGGTAGTTGCAGGGGATTTCAACACCACTGTTCACGCGCATGAACGCTCTTATTCATTTGTGGGGTCAAACCAAGCCTCTTAAGAGCTATGTGACCGCATAAATGATCTAGGTTTGATTGATCTGGGGTTTTCCGGCCCAAATTTTACATGGACTACAGGTCGTTCTATAGAAAATTTTAAGGGAGCAAGGCTGGACAGAGCCTTATGTTCCGGGGATTGGAGGCTTTTCTTTCCTGAAGATGAGGTCAAACATTTAATGGCCCCTCACTCTGATCATCGACCTCTGCTTTTGCAAACAAACCCCAATGTCGTGTCTACTTCAGGACGAAGGCCTTTCAAGTTTCTTGCGGCATTGCTTACTCACGATTCTTACAGAGATTTCATGGACGAAAGCTGGCGCTGGGATCTTAATCTATCTGCCTCATTATCTGATTTTAGAGAGCAGGTGCTGCAATGGAACAAACATATGTTTGGCAATATTTTCCAATGAAAAAGACAGCTATGGGCTTAGCTCGAGGGTTTGCAACGTCGGTTAGTTGTTAGGCCGACATCTTTCCATATTCAATTGGAACATGAGCTGTGAATTGAACTTGAGAAAGTGCTGAATCAAGAACAGCTCCTATGGTTTCAAAAATCAAGAGATGGCTTCTTAATCGACGACGACCGTAACACGAGATTCTACCATCTCTCCACGGTTATACGTAGGAAATCGATCAAATTGCTGAGTTACAGAATGGTGATGGCACCTGGATTTCTGATGAGGAAACTATTAAACAGATGGTTTGTTCCTTCTTCCATTCTCTCTACACTGAAGACGAAACATCTAATCTGCATTCGAGTATTGGTCGGGGCTTCCCTTCTCTTGACTCTGAAACTATTACACAACTCTCACGACCGTTTTCTTCTGAGGATGTTTGGTATGCACTGAAGATCATGAATCCCCATAAATCTCCGGGCCCAGATGGGTATCCGGCCATCTTCTATCAAAACAATTGGTCTTGCATTGGTCATCAAGTTGTGGAGACGGTCCTGAATTTTCTCAACAAGGGTGTCATGCCTCATGGCATGGCGGACGCTTTGATGGTCTTGATGGCAAAAACTAATTCCCCTACAATTGTTGCACACTTCAGGCCAATTTCCTTGTTTAATGTGTGCTTTAAAATTGCTACAAAAGCTATTGTTAACAGACTCAAGCCCATTCTTTCCGACCTCATTTCCCTGGCTCATGTGAGTTTTGTTCCCAGTTGACAAATTGTGGATAATGTTGTTGTTGTCCAAGAGGTTTTGCATTCAATGAACTCGGTCAGGTCCAATAGATGGATGATTTGGAAGATTGATCTTGCTAAAGCCTATGATCGAGTCCGATGGAGCTTCCTAAAGCAAGTTTTGGTTCAAGTTGGTTTACCCACTTCTTTGGTTGATTTCATCATGCTCAGTCAAACGAGTGGAAAGACCAATGTGCTTTGGCAAGGATGTAATGTTGTTGAGTTCACTCCGTCTCGTGGCGTTAGACAAGTCGATCCTTTATCGCCTTACTTATTTGTTATGTGCATGGAAAAATTATCACATTTGATTAATGAGGCTGTTGCGGCTGGTGATTGGACGCCAATAATAGTGGGTGGTGTAGAGCTATCGCATTTGTTTTTCGCTGATAATTTGGTTCTTTTTTCGCATGCTTCTCCTACTTAAGCCATGGTTATTAAGAGGTGTCTTGAGCGATTTTGTGACATGTCAAGGGAACGAGTCAACTACAACAAGAGTAGTATTTTGTTTGCTAATTTTGTTCTAGAGATGACTCGGGATTTAATCATTTCGTTGGTTGAGATCCCAATTGATGAATACTTTGGTAATTACCTAGGTGTTTCTACTACTTGTGGGAAAATGTCGCCGGAAAATTATCAATATTTACTCGACAAAATGACGGGTAGACTTCGGGGGTGGCAATCAAAAACGTTGTCATTTGCGGGTCGAGTTACCCTTGCAAAATCAGTTTAAAGCAGCTTGCCAATTTATGTTATGCAATCTACAAAGCTTCCAAGGGCCTTGTGTGATGATATGGACAAGTGTGTCTGAGGATTTATTTGGGGTTCCACATCTGAAAAGAGGAGAATCCATTTACTCTCTTGGGATTTAATTACTCGTCCAATCAGAGAAGGTGGCTTAGGCATTCGTCAAATGCGCCAAACTAACTCCGCCCTGCTTGCTAAACTTGGTTGTTGTACTCTTCAAGAGCCGACCTCGCTTTGGTAGAGAATTATTAGAGGCAAATATTGCCAAGGTCGGGCTGATATTGACATGTTCCATAGGTGGCCTCGTGCCTCAAGAACGTGGAATGGCATTGTTGAAGGTGCGCAAGTACTCACTAAAGGGCTTCGTGTTTCAATTGGAAATAGGAAAATGACGTTTTTCTGGACTCATCCTTGGGCAGACCAAAAGCTTTTGTCGGAGTGGGTCACGGCTCCGTTGAATCATGACATTGAGGGAGCTACGGTCCACGAAATGTGGAATGGTCATGGTTGGAATTGGGACATCATCAACGAGTTTCTCCCTGCTGAAATGCATGCGAACTCGAATTTAGGCTTTCTATGTGGTTGACGATGATGATGCTGAGGGCATCATTTTTTGGGGTCTCAATAATTCTGGTCAATGTTCATCAGCCTTTGCTGTTACCCTTCAATGCAACCTTAATCAGGATGATCAAGATCAACGCAGTCCTATATGGACCAAAATCTAGAGAATTTAAGTGCAACAAAGGATCAAGCACTTTATTCATCTTGTTGCCCATGATGCTATTTTGTGCAATGCTAACCGGGTTAGGCGCCACCTTCCCATCAATCTTGATTGCCCAAGATGTAACCAGCTTGAGAACTGTCTTTATATGCTGAGGGATTGCACTCAAATTGCTGAAATGTAGCGTGCTCTTTCTGGTAATCAGCTTCCACCTAATTTCTTTCTTGAACATGACATTGTCAAGTGGATTGAGCTGAATTTAAACCTTGATAAGCAATAGGGTGCTCTATTTGCTACTATGGCTTGGTATACTTGGAAAACGAGGAATCAGCTGGTGTTCAAGCACGAAGATTCAGTGGGTACACTGTCGCACACAGTTACTAAACAAGTGGAATGATTTAATGTGGCTTCGTGTGCAGCTGCCAAGTTGTTGCCCCCTGCTATTGCAACCAGTCGTAACCTCTCAGATATTAGTTGGGTTCCACCGGTCGCGGGTTGGCTCAAGTTGAACTCAGATGGGGCGTCAAGAGTTGGAATTCAGATGGTTGGCGGGGGAGGCTTAATTCGTGATCACAAGGGTCAACTTTTGAAGGCTTACTCATTTAAATGTGGGGATTGTGGTGCTCTGGCTGCCGAGTTATGGGCACTCTTCCATGGCCTGAACATGGCTCGACAGTTTGTAACATCCCCGACCAAAATGCATACGTCATTCGGCATTCATATAAGATTAGAAGCATATGGATAGCATAGTGGCATGATATATAGTGAGTTTTTAAAAGTAATATTTATTTTCTAATTAAGTTTATTATATTTTAAAAAGTTTTTAAGTAAAAGTTAATTATTAATTATTTCAGGGTAAAGTTTGTAGTAAAGAAGATTTAAGGGTAAAATTTATAGTTTTGACAAAAGTTGGCCGACTTCCTTGGAACCGACTTTGACAAATATAAAAGCTTGATTTGGATTCAACTTCATTATGAAGTTACAGAAACAACAAAAAAACGAGAGAGAAGAAAAAAAAAGAGGAGAAAAAAGAAAATTGAGATTTTGTTGGTTTTGAGTTTTTTGGCTGGATCTGGTACAAGATCTCTTCAATCGGGTTTTAATCTCGCAGTACAAGCGTGGTTTGGTAAGTTTTAATTAGTTATTGGTTTATCTGGATTTTCCTAATTTTTCCAGATCTAGATCTACAGTGGTTTTTGATTGAGAAATCAGTTGATCTATAGTTTTCAAAGGGTGTTTTCGATATCGGATTTATATTCGGAAAAAGATTTCAGAGTATTTTTAGGGTTTCTCTTTGTAATGATATTAGGGAGCCCTTTGTTCATGTTTTTCAAAAAGGTTTGAACTAGAAAAATGTTCTTCTATATATATAGTTTATTGTTGTCAAGTTTTAAAGGATTTGGAAAGATGCACAAGAAGTTATAATGCATTCTGGCATTTTATTGCATTTGGGGTTAGAGTTTATAAGAGTAAATAGCCTAATTTGCATTGGGTTATATATAGGAGCACAAGTCATAGATCGTGGTCAAAGAGAAAGGGAAGATATATAGTATCTGTCTTGAACAGGTGAGTATAGATCGGAGATTCAACCCTATGTGCTATATATGAATATATGGATATATGTGCTATATGAGGTATATGAATATATGTGCTATATGAGCTACATGGATATATGTGTTATATGGATTATATGGATAAATATGATAGCTCTGAAATTTCCAGAGTTGTTTGCACAGAAAGTATGTTAACAGATAGCATATGATGTATGATTACAAGATGCACTTGATTGCATAGCATATTGCATGAGATTTAAAGGACCTGTGACTGTCTTGCCCTGAACTGTAATGAGGAAATCTTCGGATTTCTTTCTTAAAGCATACAGGATCTTCGGATCATACAGGACCTACGGGTCAATGAGGAGATCTTCGGATTTCTTTCTTAAAGCGACCATAAGAGTCATAATGAGGAGATCTTCGGATTTCTTTCTTAAAGGGGACCATAAGAGTCCATATATAGTAAACCCGGGGCAGATTCAGGCTTGAACAGTTCACAAAATAATGAATCGGATACATCGGCATTTGCATTCGCATAGTAAATTCATATATGATGTATATAATATGTATGAATATGTATATTGACCAATTTCTTGGTTTTGAGTGAAATAATTGATGATGGTTTATATTCACTGAGTATGCGACTCACGTAAATCGCAAAACAATTTTTCAGGTTCAGCTAGTTCTTACTGACGTGTGTCCGTTTAGAGGTCACATTCATACAGGTCGGCCGGCTGAAGCTCTAAGCAACCTTCTCCTCCTCATTTTGCATCTTAGACATATGGTTTGTAATAAAGTTAGAGTAATAGATGTATTAGTATAAGAAGAGTTTGCATAGATGTGTGTGCAACCTTTTATGGTTGTTAATGTCTGCTATATGCTTACATGGATAGTTGTTATATGTGAATTATCTCCTTATATAAGGGATAAGTTATTACTAAGTATACGTCATAGGGTATAAGGGTGTCACACCTAGTTTTTGGTATCAGAGCCAGGTTATGATTCTTTAAGGGCATGCATTCATAAGCATATGTAATTGACATTAGAATTGCATTCATGAGCATGATGCATAAAGGAGAGAAGGTTCGGCCGTGCCAGTCAGTCTATAGAAGTATCTCATACAACACTACATGAGCATTCATTTCATACACATGAACTATTAGAAGAGAAAGTACAGAGGCAATGGTAAAGGTAAATACAATATATTGAGATTGTATAATACGAGTGGATAGAGTAGAGTTACCGGTTGATCTAATTTTGCTATTCTTGTATGAGTTTGATGTTATATTGGATATGCTTGGTTATCAAGACACCATGCTAAAATGGATTGTTATACCAAAGAAGTAGTGATAGACTCGCCTGAGAAATCTAGAGTGATTTTCTATGGTGATAGACAAATGGTACCCACTTGCTTAATATCTGCAACAGTGGCTTTTCGCATGATCAGAGAGGGATGTGAGGCATATCTTGCCCATGTTATAACAGTACAGTTGAATGTGATGAGGTTGCGGATATTCAGTTGTTAAAGATTTTCCAGATGTGTTTCCAAAAGATCTTCCAGGATTGTCAACTGATAGAGAGATAAAGTTTACTATGAAATTAATGTCAGGTACTGCACCGATTTCAATTCTGCCATATTGGATGGCTCTTCTAGAGTAACAGGAAGTGAAGAAACAATTACAAGATTTGTTGGACAAAGTATTCATTAGGGCTAGTGTATCTTACATTTGTATATAGATTACAGAAAGTTGAATCAGGTGATAGTGAAGAACAGATATCCATTGCCAAGAATAGATGATTTATATGATCAACTTCAGGGTGCAAAGATATTTTCGAAGATAGACATTCGATCAGGATATCATCAGTTACAGATAGCTAAAGATGACATTATCAAGACAACATTCAGAACTCGATATGGGCATTATGATGTTTCTGGTAATTCTATTTGGTTTGACTAATGCACCAGCAGAATTTATGGCTTTGATGAACAAGGTATTTTAATCTTTTCTAGACAGATTTTTGATCATCATTATTCATGATATATTGGTATATTCGCAAAGTTCAGAGGAGCATGCTGATCATTTGTGTACCGTGCTACAAGTCTTGAAGGGAAAACAGTTGTTTGCTAAACTGAGAAAGTGTGAATTGTGATTGGATTATATGGTATTTTTAGGACATATAGTATCTGGAAGAGGTATAAAGATTGATTCTAAAAAGTTTGAAGCAGTGGTAAACTGGAAAGCATCAACTACAGTTACAGAAGTTCGTATCTTTCTTAGTATGGTTGGATACTACAGACTATTAGTGGAAGGATTCTCTATTATAGTTGCACCACTTAATAAATTGCTATGAAAGAATGCTTCATTCTATTGGTATACTGCATGCAAACAAGTCTTTAATGAGTTAAAGCACTGACAGACTACAATAGCAATACTGAGAATTCTTACAGGTACAAGAGGATTTGTTGTTTGCACTGATGTTTCATATCATGGCCATGTCTATGTCTTTATGCTAAATGGAGAGTAATTGCTTATGCATCACGACAGTTGCGACCACATGAAATTTCTTATCTTGTACATGATTTAGAGCTGACAGCAGTAGTATTTGACCTAAAGATTTAGCAACATTATCTATATGGAGAAACAATCTATACCTTTACAGATCATAAGAGTTTGATGTATTTGATGAGCCAAAAGCAGTTGAACGTGAGACAACGATGCTGGATGGAACTAGTGAAAGATTATGATTGTACAATTGAGTATCTTCTACGAAAGGCCAATGTTGTAGCAGATGCTTTGAGTCAAAAATCTAATGATATGATTGCAGATATGCATGTGACTTCAGTGTTAGATTTGATTGTTTTGCGAAGTCTAAATGGTAGATTGTAGTTTGACATAGATAGAGTACTGATTGCTACTTTGGAGATTCGGCTAGTGTTGAGACAGAAAACTAAAGATGCAGAAGCAAGAAATGGGAAGTTGATAGAAATTTATTGAACGGGTTCAACAAGGTAAAGATACGCCATTTGTTATTCAGGATGACATATTGATGTTTGGCATACAGATTAGCATTATTTTCAAAATTAGCCCAGATTCATGATTTTTTCATGTTAGTATGTTGCTACAGTATTGATCTGATCCATCACTTGTGTTAAAAGATTCAGAAGTGCAGCTTGCAGCAAATCTGAGCTACATAGAGGACTGATATGATAGCAGATTACAGTATCAAATAGTTGCAAAGGGAGATTCTGAAAGTAATTTAGAAGAATCATGGTATAGAGGAGACAAGTTGTGAAACTGAGGACAAGATGAAAAAGTCATATGAAGAGAGAGCGAATTTTGAGGACAAAATTCTTATAGAGGGGGAGGATTGTAACATCCCCGACCAAAATGCATACGTCATTCGGCATTCATATAAGATTAGAAGCATATGGATAGCATAGTGGCATGATATATAGTGAGTTTTTAAAAGTAATATTTATTTCTAATTAAGTTTATTATATTTTAAAAAGTTTTTAAGTAAAAATTAATTATTAATTATTTCAGAGTAAAGTTTATAGTAAAGAAGATTTAAGGGTAAAATTTGTAGTTTTGACAAAAGTTGGCCGACTTCCTTGGAACCGACTTTGACAAATATAAAAGCTTGATTTGGATTCAACTTCATTATGAAGTTACAGAAACAACAAAAAAACGAGAGAGAAGAAAAAAAAAAGGAGAAAAAAGAAAATTGAGATTTTGTTGGTTTTGAGTTTTTTGGCTGGATCTGGTACAAGATCTCTTCAATCGGGTTTTAATCTCGCAGTACAAGCGTGGTTTGGTAAGTTTTAATTAGTTATTGGTTTATCTGGATTTTCCTAATTTTTCCAGATCTAGATCTACAGTGGTTTTTGATTGAGAAATCAGTTGATCTATAGTTTTCAAAGGGTGTTTTCGATATCGGATTTATATTCGGAAAAAGATTTCAGAGTATTTTTAGGGTTTCTCTTTGTAATGATATTAGGGAGCCCTTTGTTCATGTTTTTCAGAAAGGTTTGAACTAGAAAATTGTTCTTCTATATATATAGTTTATTGTTGTCAAGTTTTAAAGGATTTGGAAAGATGCACAAGAAGTTATAATGCATTCTGGCATTTTATTGCATTTGGGGTTAGAGTTTATAAGAGTAAATAGCCTAATTTGCATTGGGTTATATATAGGAGCACAAGTCATAGATCGTGGTCAAAGAGAAAGGGAAGATATATAGTATCTGTCTTGAACAGGTGAGTATAGATTGGAGATTCAACCCTATGTGCTATATATGAATATATGGATATATGTGCTATATGAGGTATATGAATATATGTGCTATATGAGCTACATGGATATATGTGTTATATGGATTATATGGATAAATGTGATAGCTCTGAAATTTCCAGAGTTGTTTGCACAGAAAGTATGTTAACAGATAGCATATGATGTATGATTACAAGATGCACTTGATTGCATAGCATATTGCATGAGATTTAAAGGACCTGTGACTGTCTTGCCCTGAAGTGTAATGAGGAAATCTTCGGATTTCTTACTTAAAGCATACAGGATCTTCGGATCATACAGGACCTACGGGTCAATGAGGAGATCTTCGGATTTCTTTCTTAAAGCGACCATAAGAGTCATAATGAGGAGATCTTCGGATTTCTTTCTTAAAGCGACCATAAGAGTCATAATGAGGAGATCTTCGGATTTCTTTCTTAAAGGGGACCATAAGAGTCCATATATAGTAAACTCGGGGCAGATTCAGGCTTGAACAGTTCACAGAATAATGAATCGGATACATCGGCATTTGCATTCGCATAGTAAATTCATATATGATATATATAATATGTATGAATATGTATATTGACAAATTGTTTGGTTTTGAGTGAAATAATTGATGATGGTTTATATTCACTGAGTATGCGACTCACGTAAATCGCAAAACAATTTTTCAGGTTCAGCTAGTTCTTACTGACGTGTGTCCGTTTAGAGGTCACATTCATACAGGTCGGCCGGCTGAAGCTCTAAGCAACCTTCTCCTCCTCATTTTGCATCTTAGACATATGGTTTGTAATAAAGTTAGAGTAATAGATGTATTAGTATAAGAAGAGTTTGCATAGATGTGTGTGCAACCTTTTATGGTTGTTAATGTCTGCTATATGCTTACATGGATAGTTGTTATATGTGAATTATCTCCTTATATAAGGGATAAGTTATTACTAAGTATACGTCATAGGATATAAGGGTGTCACACAGTTGACCATTACTAAGCTCATTATTGAAAGCGATTCGTTGATTGCTTGTAACCTGCTTCAAGGTGCAATGGTTCAGACTCACCCGGACTACCATCTTATTCAGCAAATCAGGAAGTTAATCTATGATGATGATTGGGAAATACAAATCAAGAACATTCCGAGGCAACTAAATAAAGTGGCAGATTGTCTAGCCAATTTATCCTTCTCTCAATTCCTTGTATGTTGAGTTTTATGACTTACCTCCTGATGTTCTAAAGCTGTACCTCCTGGAATGCCTTCCTGGGGGGATTGACACTATTGCTTAAATTTTAATATAAGTTTAAAAGCCCGCTTTATGAACAAAAAAAGAGTGTTCATTTGTCTTTTGTTCATTGTTTTGGAAGGGCCATGTGCAAGGAAAATTTGCACACGGTAAAACAGCTCCGTATGATTTTATATATCCTACGTTGCGGAGCTGTTATGAGTTAAAAATTAAGACATACATTCCAGGTTTAAATTAGGGCATGTTTAATTTTTATATAATGATTGATTGTATTTTACTTTACGTACGTTTACTACTTGTTCCAATAACAGATTTGTGCACCTTTTACATTGTGACAAAATAATTGATTCAGCTGGGATTTAGAAGCTAGAATGATCGGGGATGCATGGGACCCCGATGAAAATCTCGTAGGGATCCATTTGGTAAGACTTTTCCATTCTTGACGTAATTTAAGGGTAACTTGTTCAATTAAGATCAACTCTCAATTCTATTTAAGGTGTTAGTTGGGAGAGACGAATAAGACGAATATGGAATTGAGAGAAAACGGTTGAAGATAGGCAATTAAATTTTGATAATATTTGTTCCCACATTCATATCTTGACTTTCAATTATTACTAGTCATTGATTGAAATGAATGGTTCAAAACATCCAAGTGTGTACAATTCTACCGGGATCCAGAGCAATTTTTAGGATGTAGAGGGCCCATTTTCGTACCATCCGACAAAATTCCCATCATAATTATTTCTTTGTACAACTAGTTTGCAAAGCACTAGATAAAACTCGTGATAGAAAAAAACATTTCAATATTTCATAGTTTTTTTTTTACGATTAATGCATAGGTTAATAATCTTTATTTAGAAATATTCAAGTGTATTTTGATTATTTAACATTTTAAAATTATTTTCTTAGGGTTTATGCTTTCCTTCTTAGGGTTTAGTTTTCATATTCGATATTCTTATTCTATGTTCTTAGGGCATAGGTTAGAAAAAACCGTTTTTTTATATATTGTGGTTTTATTTGGCAATTACCAAAATGACACAACTAGCTTTAAAACTTGTGAGAGAGTGTTTTATCTCACTCATGGACCTACCTGATACGAAGCGGATCGATCACCAATAATAAATAGATGACCCAAAAAATGAGAAGGCTAGCATAATACAGTGTTTACCTAAATGATACAAGGATTTATTGGAGTTTAGAAATTCAAATCGGTATGGTTCAGTTATGAATTTGGGTGTTTTAAGAGTTCAATACTACTATTGTAAGGGTGAGGAGCACGAAGATCGACTTGATTTGTACTCTAGTATAAATAGAGTTCTTTCTATTTAGGATTGTATATCCTATTTAGTGACTTAGGCAATACAACAGTAGCCGCACTACAATTTTTCATCTTTCATTTCATAGTGATGAATGACCCCATGCTTGCTTCAGCATATCTGTCCTAGCCTCTTCATAGATAGTGACGATTTTACAATAAACCTTTGGATTAGCTAATGTTCGCATCAATATTGTTTAAGCAGATTCTAGGGTTCCAGGTGTTGTGATTCTTTGATATATAAACATTTCCTCTGAGAGATTTGATGTGTTTTTGATAATGGTTACTACACATTACGAAAGTATAACATCCAAAAGGAGGGGGAAAATACATCTGTCCAGATATCCTTATTGTTTTCGTACTTCACAAACTCATGAAATCTATACTACTATATAAACGAAACTTTGCTGAATGAATAGTATCTCTAATACGAGGGGAAAAAAGGAAAAAAAGAAAAAACCCTATTCGCTGTTTAAAATTATATTTTCCTCTAATAGGAGACGAAAAAGGAAAAAAAAACATGCATGTTTCAGTAATTGTCCAAAGAAGTCAACAAAACCGCCGAAATGCATTAAATGTGGGCGGCCAAAACCTGTATTAAAGGGGCGGCATATTTTAGGGTGAAAGTAGATTTTTTTTGGATCTCGCTTATTACAGAAAGAAGAAATATTCTTCTTTTTGCTATGATTCGAAGAAAGAGACGATAAGGTGTGAAGTGTGAACCCTACTATCCGATGAGTTCTCTTGGGCTAATCCGTGATCTACTTTGCCGCCAATGATGTTCGAGCGTGGAAGAGAGCTCAATTTGTTTGGCCAATACAGCCTCGCGACATGTCGTTTCTCGAGACGAGAGCGAGGCAGCAAGCGTCAGTCGGCGTGGTGATGACAGCAACGATGTTGGGGATGCATGCAAATGGCTGTTTAAGCATGTCGCATGGTAGTGCAAGGGTGGCAACGCCGATGGTGTCACAAGGGTGGTGGTGCTTATGACTGGTCATTAATCCCTTCGATGAGACCGCGACACTATCCCTGCATGCGTTCTTTCGACGTTGCTTCCGACTACCGTCAGTCCGTCACACCCTCTGACCGTCGCCACCACCTTATGTTGATCCACCCCGAATTCAAGTAAATGTCCAAAATCCCAAAGTCGGTGGATTCATATGATTATAGGGCAAATTTTGTGAAATTGGAGATGACGACAGATTGGAAACTGACAAAGACGAAAGGCGGTGGAGAAATCTAAGTTTTTAAGGGAGATTTGTCGTGTTTTGCCGACTTCTAATTCAATTTGCCCTCTTCTACGGCTGTGATCAATGACGGCGGGGAGAAATTAATTTTTGGAAAAACAGCAGAAAATACGACATCGAAGAGGACAAAAATGAATGAGGAGGTCAACGACGGTGGGGAAATCCCGAGGTGATATTGTTTTTCTCGATTTTTTGCTACTGTCCTCTTCTACTTTCTCGGAGTTTGTGTTCCAGATGTGTATTTAAGGATACCTTCATCCCGTTCTCTTGTTATACCGCCTCAACGTTCTTTTCTCCATTTCCCTCTCCTGGCTTGGGCCAACTATTGGAACCAAATTCTTGCCAAGTACTCTTTGCCAGGTTTGTTCCTAGGATTACACCTTTTGATGTGGGTTTAATTTGGGTGATTTGAGGCTTTGAATGAACTCAGTTTCTATGATGCTGATTTTAGTTACTCGAATTGTGTTTCTGATTGTGCTTTTCAAACTCATTGGAAATTTGTTCGTTCTTGCTATGTTTGAATCTTGTTATGTTCATGTGAGGTATGTTCATTTGCGCTTGATAATTTTTTAGATGGAAAAATTGTATTCGATTGAGGGATGTAATCTATGTGTTTGATAAATTGCCTATTAGAAAAAGCATGGGAAAAAAGTAGGAGAAAGGGCGCCACTTCCTCTGCCACACGTTCGACCTTCTTCCAATTCTGGTGTCTTAACTGAAGATAGGGTCCCTCACGTCAACCTTGCGCTACTTGCTTTCCTTGGATCCTCCTAATTTCTGTTTAGTTGTTTTATTTGATTTAATTTGCATCCAAAGCATTCTTTATTCAATTTGCATTCTGTGTCTTCACTGAAGAGGTGGTTGCACAGTGGTGGTTAGGTCAGATGGTGAACAGGGGAGAGGGCATCGACCAGTATGAGTCGGATTATCCGGTGGATACAATTAGCCGACAGCGACTTTATAGAGGGGGGTTGAGGAGGTGGTTGCCAGGTAAGGTCTTCATAGGATATCTACTAAAGAATTTTTCTTATTCAATTTCTTGTAGTTTAAAGCTATTGAATTTAGTATAGGATTTGAGAAATTGGGGTAGCTTGATGTATGCTTGATTATTTGAAGATTTGTAGACTGAAATTAAAAGTCACAATTTAGGGGTCACACTCTTGTGATAATCCAATGCTTATTGACAAAACAGTTTTCACACTGGATGAATGGGAAAGGAGAAAGGCTGGAACATCAATCAGGTGATGAGGATCTTGCTTGGCAACTTCAAAGCCTATTTGATTTGGTCATTTGGAAGATGAGGTGAGATTCATTGCATTGTTATCTCTTATAAAATAAAAACTTCAGTGGTTGCATTTTACTATGAATTTTTTGGGGTTGTTCTATTCATTCAGATTATACATTCAAAAATAAATAAATAAAAACTACGCATAAAAATGGATCTCAATTTTTTTTACAAAAAGTATATAAAAACTGGCTCTTAGAAATAATTAGAGGCATATACTATTAGTGTTCTGAATTTTATAGAGTTTGTTAAAGGCAGTACAAATCATATTGCAATTTGTTAAAGATGTGAAATTGAGAATGCATACCATTAATTTTATAGTGCTGACCAATAGCACTATAAAATTTCGTCATATCTTGTTGTGAATAAATCTTGTTGTGTATTTAAAAGTGATTCGTGTGTTGATTTTCATATCTTGTTCGTCTGTTGATTCAGAGTTGGATTGGCTTTTACTATTTTCGGATGGCTATTTAAGGATGTCAAATTTCATCATTCTTTAACCTCTGTTTAGGTGTATTTGTGTTCTTCATATTTAATTTTGTTCTCTCATTTTGATTATGGTACTATATCTAATGATTTTAGTTTTGCAGGTCTTTCGTTTCAATTATCAGTAATTGTTCTCCTCCACACTTTGTTCATGTCCGTAAAATTTAGGTTTCTTAGTGCACCAAGTCTTAAAATGATTGTTTCATCAAGTCTTTCAAAGATATGCATTCTATGCAGCTATATATGGTAAATCAGAAAAGTAGCTTTGGTTCTAGAGGGATTACTGGTTCTTGTTGTGGCATACAGATACACGAGACACACAAACTGTGGTTCACTATATACAAGGAGTCCTGTTTACATCATGATCATATTAAGCCACTAATTTGTGATTTTCTTATTCTTCTCTTTTCCTAATGGTTACAAAAGTTTAGTCTGTTAAGTTACTTTAATTTATCTTCCTGCAGTTGGACAGGAGATATTCATGACATTAACAAGTTCTTATTATAGAGGTGTTCAAGGAATCATCATGGGTAATGTTTATTTTTTTGTTTTTGTAAATTATAGTTTATTTTGTTGGCATGTGAAAGAATTGTCTGCGTTTGTTGTTAATGTATAATACATGAGTTCATGGCAAGTGAAAGAATGACTTGGGAGAAAATTGCACTTCATAATGATTACAATGATATGCCTAGGAAGTTAAGTGAAAGCTTATTTGTTTCAGAACTACTGCAAAATAAACCTATTGAAGTGGGGATGAGCTAAGACACATTGTATTGTTCATTTTGTGGCTGAGCTTCTACAAAAACCAATCTGAATTGTTGTAGTCTCATGTGTCATTTCATATACCTTGCTGAGTTTCTATCTTAAACTTGCCTTTGGATCAATCAAAGTTTATGATATTTCTGATGGTTGGCTCTTCTCCTTCCTTTTTTACTAAAGTTGAGGTCTCGAAGGAAAGTCATTGATTGGTTGAATTCCATCTATCAAGGTATGCATAATGAATTTGATCTTTCACGGGGCTTGAATTTCAATTTGAATTGGTGTAATACCATTTGCAATATACTTTCTTGTTCTGTTGAGATGTAAATAATCCACCAGCTTAGTTCTCCAATCACATCCTAATTAATATGACTAGTAACAAAAACTATAAATCTACAGAAGACACGACCATCATAATAAAACTGAAATTATATACACATGCACACTTAAGAGGAAGATTAAAAAAAATAGACAAAAAATGCTGAAGATTAACATTCTAACCCGTTAATTTAGGGTCCCTATCAAAAGATTGTTGAGTATCGCTGTAAATCACGAGAAAGGAAAGAAGAGAATAGTCTGTAAAGGAAACTAAGCAGGATGAAGAATAGAATTTGATCAGCCACAGAGATTCTCTTGAGATTCCTTTTAGTGTAACCGAGATTTAGATTGGAGGGGGAGCACTTAAGCTCAATTGAATAAGATGAGGACTCAGTCCCGTGAAGATTTGGATCAAATATCACCTCCCCTTTCACACTCTTCAACTCTCTTCCACACCATTCCTATATCACAAACACAAGCAACCACCATATCAGTACCAATTGAAGTGATCCTGGTCTTACTCGAGGCCTAACTAAATACACCTTTGAACTTCTTTTAGTAATCATATAGCATGATATTTGACCACAATTATTAATACTACTTAAACAAGTTACTTAATTAAATCCACTTAAACAAATCCACTGAAAGCAAGCAAGGGAGAGAGAGGTGATGGATTACCACAAGTTGGTCTCCAACGGTAACAACAATGGTGTCTGGATCGATTCCAAAAGACAGGGGACCCTTGTCTGTATGGGCATAGAACTCGCCATGCTCCATTGCAAGATGGAGGCACAACGCGTGCTCATAAGACTCGTGGATGTCTTCATGGGACACCAATAAACTCGGGTTCACATCATTGTATCTGTATAAGCTTACAATTGGCTCGCTCTCTTGTATATGTTTCTCAACCTTCTTTTCTGTACTTTTCAAGAGGAGTTCAGCTATATCAGCTGCTATTCTGTCTAGTCTTCTCACAAGACTTTCCATCTTGTAGCTGCAAGGCAAACATAGCATGAATATAAATGTTACTATGTTAAAGAGTAAGGACCAAAACTATCAGCTTTATAATTGGGCCGAAAAGCCCAGACCAATAACAGAACCTGAAATCGCGGTATTTTTGGGGGCCCATGATCTCGCGGGCCCAAAGGGACATGGCTCGATCGGAGCGAAACCAAACGAACTCCTCCCGGTTGCCGATCCTCTCCACGAAACTCTTCCGGAAAATGGTCTTCCGCTCATCCAACCTCCGGAAGAACAGGTCCACCTCCGCCTTCGCCGAAGAAAGCTCCTCGCGCGAAATCCCGTGCCCCGTGATCCTGATCACTCCGTACTCCCTTGCCGATCGGACGAGCCGTTCGATCGAGTTTCCGACGCCGGAAGCCAGGAGCCGTAAGTCGATCTGAGCCGGAAGCCGCGCCCGGTAAGCCGCCGCGGAGGTCGTCGTCGTCGTCGTCGTCGTAGTGGTGGTGGCGGATTTTTCGGGGATGTGGAGGTAGGGGACGTGGAGGTTGTGGGCGAAATAATCGGTTAGGGTTTGGTCGTCGGCGGCGGCAGATCGGGTGCCTTTGCCGGTGGGGATGGGGGAAGGCGGGGTGGCGAAGGAGGTTATCACGCGGTTGCTCGGGTAGTTACTATGGGCTCTCCTCTGGCCGCCACGGCTGGTGGTTGCCATGGTGGAGAGTGCTCTATACAAGTTAAGAAAAGAGATTGTTGATTTTGATCCGATCCGATCAGATCAGAAGAGCTTGTTTGTTATAATGAGAGAATGAAATACATGAAACGGGGTCAAACACAAGATGAGAGGAATGTGACAGATCATCACGATGCACGTTTTATGCCGAGATGGCACGTTGCTGGCTACTTCAGTTTATTTTTGCATTCATTTTGGTCGGCCTTCCACCCTGCAACAATTAAGAGGGAGGAAACAATATTTTAAAACGGTACTCCCTCCGTTTCACAATAGTTATTTTTAAAGTCAATTTTTTTTTATTTTAAAATAGTTGTTTATATAAAGTTTTTTTTCCATTTATACCGAGTATAGCTCACATTACACTTCTCCTAAATTTTCTGTTTAAAAGTACAAATCACTTATTGGTAATTAAGAAAAAAAAAAAGCATTTAATAGGGGAAATTTGGAAAAAAAAAATTCCTTAATATATGTAAAATTTTGTCTAAAAACAACTATTGTCAAAGAAGGAGTAGTATTTAAATTGAAAATGTGTTTTGCAGTTAGTTGGTCAGTCTTTCCATGAAAAGACAGCGACTCCGTACCTACCAAACAACGATGTCTAAGTTTAGACAGATTAAGCCACAAACATCAATAAGAACTTCCTATTGAATGTCACAAGTGCAACAAAAAGTACATTACAAGTCCACAACAAACCCACATGTCAAGTACAGCAGAAGAACTGAATTGAAACTTAATTCTTGATTGTCATTGATCAAAGCCCGTAACTATGGGCACACGTTATTATCAGATATCTGCCCGGGAACCTGAAAACCGATGCTCTCCACCGCTCCAACGGTCTTGAACGAGCGTTTCTTGTGCATCGCCAGCATCAGAGCCTTGTGAAGTAATTGGCTTCGCAAATCCAAGAACGACCTCATCTTGCTCGTCTTAGACTCCGAATTTCGTTTCTCTTTCTCAGTCTTTTTGTCTGTAAAGAGACTGTTTGATTGTACACATCCTTGGAAAGAGAGGATCTCCCCTGATTCATCTCTATCAGTGTAGCAGCTTATCTCGGAGTAGTTGAGGGAGTTACTGCAAGAGCTCTGGGAAACTGTTTCGTCTTTGGAAGGATCAGTATGAAACCAATTAGAAGAGGCTGCGGTGTTGTTGTCTTCGACGTTGTCATCTTCTTCTTCTTCTTCATAGCTAAACTCACGGTGGTGAATGAACCTGGGCAATTGGTGGAGATCCTTCCAACTAGGAACTAAGGCTGAAATCTCCTCTTCAATCATCTCAGCTATCTCCAAAGATTCCCAATCTGTTATGTCCAATTCCTTCACCATTTCCGTTGCCACATCCATTGTTGTATCATGGACAATATCAAAGGGGAAATGGACATTCCGAACATTGCCTGTAGTAATGCAAACATTAGGAAAAAGAATGTGTAGGCCATATGTAACTTTTTCCTAACTTTTGCTTGGGAAAAAAGAATGGTGTTGTTTCAAACTCAAGTGGCATACCATCAGAACTGACTATCTGCACTTTGAGAAAAATGGTGTTGTTTTCTGGATTCACCTTTCCAGTGATGATCATGTCTGTGCTCTTCAAAGCTGCCTCTTCTTTAGAAGGATATATTTGGAGTGGCGGCAGTGAGACCGGTGAGTTTGCCTCGTCACCAGCAAGAAAAGGATCCAGCAACAGCTGATTAGCTGGTAGCAACCTCTAAACACTTGCCAACAAACTGCTGGGCTTCAACATCTTCGATCTTGTAAAATGCATCAGGCTTCTTTCCCTAATAAAGAACCACACATCAAATGACAGGGAGTGAGTAGATTTGTCAAACTTCTTTTGAGGAGAAAATGAGGAAATTTTGAACAACAAAGTTGTATACCGAAGTAACTTTCTTGTAAATTTGGGCTGTGTTTGAGCACTCTCCATATGGATACTCGGATGTAAGCATCTCCAACACACACATCCCAAAAGAGTAAACATCTACGAGCTCATTGTATTCCTCCTCATATAGCTCTGGTGCCATGAATTCAGGTGTACCTAAAAAATCCAAAGCCTTTTTGAGGAAGAGAAAAAACAAACTAGTATGTACAATTGCATTATTTTTTTTATTCTATAAACTATTACTAAGTACTACGGTGGCCAAGGGTACAAAAAATAGAGAGGGAAGTAAGAAACCTATGACACTGTGCGCATGTTGAGAACCACGGAGAATTGCTGCCAAGCCAAGATCACCAATCTTGACTTGTGCAAGATGGCCATTGACAAAGATATTATCACATTTGAGGTCCCTGTGAATCACTGGAGGATCATGGCTATGCAGATAAATGAGACCATGAAGGATCTGACGGGCCCAGTTCTTGATTGCCCGCATGTTTACTCGCTTGTACTTCTTCCTGTAACTGAATTATGAAACTGCATTAGACAAAACCAGTACCATGTAACAACAGATGGGTCTAAAATGCCAGAGCTAACATGATTGATCTTTGGAAGGCTTAAAAAATTGGGGATCAAAACAGACTAAAAGAATTCTTATGAGAGAAAAGGGCAGGTAATTACTCTCTTAGAGTGCCAGAGCTGAACATTTCAGTGATGAAGTTGAATGTTCTTCGGTTATGGTCAATCCAGGATGTGTAGAACCGTATTATGGCGTCGTGTCTGAGGTTCTTAAGGAGGTGAACCTCTGTGTAAAGCCTCTGCAAATCATCCGGGCAACGGAAGACATCAGTAAGCACAACCTGATTCCAGGCCACCTCCATTCCAAGAACCTCATCAAATGCTCGATAGACAGTCTTCATAGCTCCTTTACCAAGAATTTCCCCAAACTGCTTAAAAAGTATTGTCAAGGTAAAAGATTATCAGTTTCTCCCTCTGGTTCTCAATAGATGTCTTTCTAGGCATAAAAATTTGTTTCTCAATATTCGTACAATCATAGGTTTGTCGAACCGTATTCTGGTGTTGTTTAAAACCTCCATATATAGATTTGATTCATATTATCACTATCCCCTAATTTATTGATTTGTATTTTCAAGAGAATCCTCTTTATTCACACAATTCACTTATGGGGAGTATTAGTAGGAGCCCTTTTATTTTTTCCTTGAAAATGAAAACATATTTATTCATTAAAGATCAAGTTAACACATTTTTATTTTAACTTTCTAAGTAAGTGATACGCCAGAATATCAATTAGGATAATTAGAATATTATCTTTTAGATTTGGTTTTATCTTTTTAGGAATAATATTTTTTTAGTATCTCAGCTTGTTAGCTATTAGGGTTAGAATTTTATTATATATACTGATGTATTAGTTTTATGGAGGAATCAATCAGAAATAAGAAAAGTTATTTTTATTATCTTCCTAAAATCTCTAAATTTATCGTTCTTCAACCCCGTGGCAACCAACCACGTTTATCCCGAGTCGGAATCCACACCGGATTAGGCTCAAACCCCTTGACCAACAAGGGTTTCCGATACGAATCCACACCGGGTCCGTATCAATTGGTGCTTTCATTGAGAGTGAGTCCACATCGGACCAATCTCGCCTCCTTCTACCATCACCATGTTCGTAGTTGCAAGCCATATCCGGGACCTTCCCCCACATATAGAGTTGAAGATCCGTAATCGATATATGGAATATGAGATTCGTTGTCGTCAGATAGATATGGAATCTGAAGATCGTCGTCGTCGGATACATCAGATTTTTTCTAGATTGGAACTCCATCCCGTAGTTGTGAACGAGCCACCGCAAAACCCTGCCCCGGCAACCAACAAAGTCGAGCCCGCGCCCGCGGTGACCGAGCCAGCGCCCGCGACAACCGAGACCGCGCCCGCCGACACCACTCCTGCCTTTGGTACCGAAGCAGTGAAGTTCGTTACCGACCCGGGTACCGAATCGGATGAGGTCGTTACCGACTCGGTCCCTGGCCATGCATGCTGCCGCTGTGTTCTCCAACAATTCTGGGCCCAGGAACTGCTTTTCCGGCGTCTGATTCAACAATGGGAGACCGGATCCAACTCGGTATCGAAGAATGGTCTTTGAAGATATGTTCTGATTTGTTTGTCCGTCAACCGTTCGGTGAAAGGCGCAGGGCAAATGTCCGTCAAGATATCAAGTCTAGGGCCTATATTGCGGAACAATTTGAGTTTCGGATGCTGACTCAAGTTGTGCTACACGTTCAATGGGACCCTGGCGGATTAAGCTCCACGATCCGTTTCATGAGTCTCCTCCTGATTTCCGACTTGAGGACAAGTCGATTCTCAACGGGGGAGAATTGATACACGATAATGAATAATTATAAATATTTAGGTTAATTAGAATATTATCTTTCCAGATTTGATTCTATCTTTTTAGGAAAAGTATCTCTTTTATTATTTCAGCAATTAGGGTTTTTCGTATTATCTGGATATGAGTATTATTATAAATACCTGATAAGTTGTTATTCTTAGGAATCTATCAATGAAACCAATTAATTAATTTATTCCTTTGCTCTAAATTTATTATCGTTCTTCAATCCCGTGGCTATCAACCACGTTTATCGAGCCAAACCCACATCGGGTACGTCTCACCCCCTTGACCAACAAGGGTTCCGATACGAATCCACACCGGGTCCGTATCAGTAAGTGTGCAATTTGCTAGAAAGATATCCATTGAGAACAGGAGGGAGTATTAGATGAGCATTCGATATGTTTATGAGTGTGTGATGTTTGAATTTGAGATTTAACTTATCCAAAGCAGATCAAGTTGATGAATGAGAAAATGAAACAGAGTGCATCATGAATATTCCATTTCTCCTCACTTTATGTTTCCTGGAATTAGATAATCAATGAACACGCGCAGCGCGGGTAATGCATAAATCCCCAATTACACTAAAATCTAACAGAAATGGTGGAGCCCTTTCATTATATGCTAGCGAGTGAGGGATTTAAGAAACGAGAAGGCACACTTGGTATCAACCTAGCATGTGCAAGTAAGATAGAACAGTGACTGAGGAACACACAAGGACTGATTCCAAATCATAGCAAAGTCAAAACCTATAACTCCAATCACAAGTGGCAAAGATCCATGCTTTGTAGTTATTCACAATTTAAGGCATCACAAATTCAAAACTATAGATTTGAAAGGATATATTTCATTTTTAGTACTAACTTTTTTGTTCATGTTACATTTTGGTCCCTAATACAGTAATACTCTAGTACCACATCATAATCACATCAAATTTTTGTCGTTTATTTCTTTTAAATTGTATCGTTAGGTGGACATTAATCCGGGACGTGACTTACCTTTTGTTTTTGTTTCAGCTTGATCCCTAGCCTTTAATTTGTCTTTCATTTTGGTGGTTAACATTTTGCTTGTGCTTCCTATTGATGATATCTCATTAATGGTAGGTGTAAAATGAAACAAACACTAACATTTAGAGACTATTTGAAAGCGATTAAAGGTTAGGGATGAAAACCAAACATGGGCGTAAAGATTAAGAGTGAAAACGAATTCTACATACCCTAAACTTAAATAATAAATTTGTTGAAGGATGCTACCAAACAATGACATGTGGAAAAGAAAGCTTCCAAAATTACATTTATCCACGAATTTAATATGATCTCTTCAATCTTCATATGCTAATCAATAAATCCAATGCTAGTGTTTTATATAATTTTCAAAGTCAAAAGCATTATAAAAAGAAGAAAATACATAGTATATGCCTCCCTAGGCTCCCACTCATTTCAACGGCAAAAAACAAGTAGCTAGAAAGAATCTAGTCCAGAATAAAAATCCGGTTTTAGATGTAAAGTATTCAAATAGTTAACAGCAAAAAAAAACACAATTGGATACTTGTTCCACAAAACCAGCCAATCAATGAGTAGTTGGTAGAGCTATTCCCTAGTCTTGAACCCACTTCCTATAAGCCGGACTTAATATTATCCTAATGCAAAGAAGCAATTATGCTGATAACAACTTTTGGTCTGTGCTAATCTGAATTGAGCTACTAAAACATAATAGTATTTCTTTGCAATGATAAAAGGGAGCTTGACTTTAATAGAAGCAAGCTCCACCAGGGAAAATAGACCAGTCGTTCACAGCCACAATGCTAATACAGAATAAGCATTATATGATGTAAGAATTTTAGACTCTTTCAAACTAATAATCAGGAAAGGATTGACCTCAATAATTCAATTAAAAAACACACAAACGAAAAGGACAGAGAAATAGAGAAGGAGAAACCAGAAGCTTACACGTCCATAGCGTGAAGAGGGATCGATCTCCACATAACCCACCATCTTCGGATTCTCCATGATCGAAACTCCAGAAGAAGAACACAGTAGAAAGCTTTTCAATTTCACGCAGAAAAGAGAAAAGGGGGAATTCAATCCCTTAATTTCCCGATGTAAATTCGATCTTACGCTCGGAATTTGGAGACAAATACTATTACAAAATCGTACAACAGAAAAGGAAAAGCGAAAAGGGGCAGCTAGGGAAGACAATGACTAGAAAATCCGAGGTTTCCCCTCGTGATTCTCGTAAGAGAAAACGCCAAAGAGCAACCAGAAAAGCCTGGAGTAGTCAATTCGGAGCAGAATCCAACAGGCCATCCCCAAAACTGCAGACGAGATCTCGTACTTGTTGCAAATCATCTATCTATCGATCAAGTGGAGAGAAACTTTGTTGGCTGTTACTTGTGATTTTCAGTTTGCATGCGGGAGAAAGTTTTTGATTTGGGGAGGAGGATGAAATTAAAGTCAAAGGAATTGAGGGGAAAAATGAATGGGGGCGTTTGGGCTTCTTCTGAACTTGAAAAATCTGTGGATTCTCCTTTGGAGCACCATTTGAGCGTTAGCCTAGTAAATTGAATTTGAAAACCTAAACAGATGTGAATAGGTGATGCTAAAAACTTCAAAGAGAGGGAATTTGGGGTTGAGAGTTGAGAGGGAGAGAACAATGGAGGCGGCAAAATGAAATGAGACGACGACTATCGTGTATGTTACATAAAATACAAAACGCTTTGAGAGTCGTCGCCTGTGGATACTGCTAAGCGCTAATGTTAAAAAGCTGGTTTCTAATTGTCACTACTGCCGAGTGTAGTAGTTAACTTGGGCCATTTTTGCCATAATAACTAGTGGTAGTGAAAACTTGTAGTTATCATATCATAACTATAACGTAAAGCGGGGTTAAAAAAATTATTAAACAACACATATCACTTTTAGATTGGACCACGCCATCCTTTTTATAAATTTTTTTTTATTTTTGGATATGATAACCACAAAGATCATTAGGATATTTTTATGCTATCATACAAATTCCCAATCATTTGTTACCTTATATGAAAAGTCTTGATTAGTTATACGATAATTGTCTTATCTTTTTACGCAGATCATAACAAAAATTTATATTTAAGCATTTACATAATTATTTTTCTCGAATAATAAATATATTTAAAAATATTTTATTATTAATATTTTATTTAAGAGAAACCCGTACAAGGTACGAACTTGTAGTTATAGTTATATATGTAGTTGTAACAATTGATAGAATGGTTGAAATTTATAGTCCAATAAAAATATAAGGCTGTGTTTGGTTGAGGTAACATTTGGTTTAGCTTATACTTATAAAATTGAGGAATTGGCTGAAAACCACCCGTATAATATGACATATTTTACTTAACCACCCGTATTTTGAATAATTATAAAAAAAACCACCCATATTAAAGCCTCCGTTAAAAATCAACCACCCAAAACCCAGATCCGTTAGCCTCCGTCCAAAAACGCTGACATGGCTCCTCAATTTTGAATTGTTTATTTCTTTAGCTTGCCACATCACCACCCAATTGCCACATAAGCCTCGTCTTCCACTTATTAAATGCCCCTCTTTAAAATCGAAGCTTCATTGAAGCTCAATTCGAAACATTTCGACGCATAAGCTCCATTGAAGCTCCATTCGAAGGAATCGACATTGGTTTGCATACTTCCCTTCGCTCGCTCAACCTCTAATCGAAGCTCCATCGGTAAGTTTGCTCGATCTATTTCATTCCTGTATTGTTTTGAATAGAGGGTTCATGTTGAAATCGGTAATTTAGGGTTTTTCAATGGATATAGGGCTTCATTCAAGGGACTTTTCCAAATTTCAGATTTAGGGTTTGTGATTCGCAAGAGATTAGGGATTTAAGGAATAGATTTAGGCTTTGTAATTTTTGAATGTGTATGAAGCAATGTTCAGGAAGAAAAATCAGAGGTTCAGAAAGTGGAGCACAAGCTCTGAATGGTTTGAATCGCAATTGATGCAGGGGTAGTATGTCAAGCTCAAGCTCTACGTCAACAAATCCAGAAGGAAGAGTTTGTTATTGTGGTCTTCGAGCAAAAGAATCAACTTTTCATACAGAGTTCAATTATGGTAGAAGGTTTTATGGATGTCGTCTATATGGCTTGCCTAACAGATGCAACTTCTTTATGTGGAGGGATGAAGAACATAATCCTAGAGCATTGTATGTGATCATGAAGTTGGTAAAGGAGAAGGAAAGATTGGAAGCAGATAAGAGAACACTCGAGGATTCAGCTAGAGTCCATGAAACTGTGATTATGAAGTTAAGAAATGAGCTTGCAATGACCAGGAAAAGGAAGGCTTCTGATTGTTGTTCAACTATAATGGTTGGGTTTATGCTTGCAATTGTTGTTGTGTTTATTAAAAGTGTAATGTAGGAATTAATGTTGGTGTATCTTTGATTGTTGTTAATGTTGAGAACAAATGAGCTTGTATTATTGAACCTATGTTTGAATGACAAAATGTTATGCTTCCTTGTGTTGACCTAGTCTGTTGATGCTTTATGTGCAAGAAATATGCAAGAACACCTTGTTATTGCAAACTGATGATTATCCATGGGCAAGCAATATGAAAACTGATGCATATGTGTGTAAGAAATATGCAATAACAGCTTTTATGGTTTTGCAAACTGATTCTGAAAACTGATGCATATGTGTGTGTAAGAAATATGCAATAACAGCTTTTATGGTTTTGCAAACTGATTCTGAAAACTGATGCATATGGTTTTGCAAACTGATAGCTTTGAAAACTGATGGCTTTGAAAACTGATGCATATGTGTGTGTAAGCAATCTGAAAACTGATGCATAACAACATAATTGGAAAGTTTCATAACACTTAGAAAGTAGAGAGTGCATAACACTTGGGATGATGCATAATTACAACAAAAGCATCCATATGCAATCCCATTAAGTACACTACAACCATGATAGATACTTGCTAGTCAGTAGTTACAGCAAAAGTGGCAAATGGCCTCAAAGTTTGAGTGTATAGCACAAAAGTACCCAACTTTGGAACAACACTAATGCCTACATATAATGCCTTACTACTGCAGCATAGAGTTAGTTACATGAAAACATAGTAATCACTTCCACATCAAGATAGTCATATCCTTCCACAACAAGATAGTCATCACTTCTGCGTAGAGTGCTTCCTAGGTGACCTCCTTATCATGTGAGGGATGAAATCCTTGGTTGCAACACTCTTCTTCCTTGGCTTTGAGGCAATAGCTGGTGTGACAGATGCTTGAGATTGTTGAAAAGCTGGTGTGACAGATCCTTGAGATTGTTGAAAAGCTGGTGTAACCTACAATAAAGCAATGGCATTTAAGCACTACTATTTAGACAATGAAAAAGCTACATTTAAGCTTGAGATTGAGAAACAATACCTGCACAGAGTTGCTAGCAATAGGAGTGACAGATGTTTGTGTCCCAGTGTTAACACTATCCATGACACCTCCACTCTACACATTCAAAACATTCAAATAGCATAAATAAAAGGGTTCATAAAGTCGACCATAAAGAACATAAGTGGATTTACCATGTCAAAACTATATTGAGAACCAATATTTGGTTCTGGGGCAGGGTTGACAGTTGAGGCACCTGAGGGATTGCTTCCAACTGGATTGTTTTTCTACAAACAAATAGAAGGGTTAAATTATGAGTTCAGATAATCTAGAAGTTACAAACAAATCTAGAAGTTACCTTTTTTCATACTTCCTCTTTTGAGCACCAATATAGACAGTTTTAGGGTTTGCAGGCCTTCCTCCACGTTTGGGTTCCTTTGGGGGCTCAGGTCCTTTGGGTGGATTTCTACATTTGTTCTTGTAGTGACCAGACTGTCCACAGTTTGAACACCTTGTTTCACTCACTATACTTATTCTTTTCTTCTTAGCTGGTAGCTCTTCTCCAGGCTCTCTTCTCCTTGCCTTCTTGGGCCTCCCCGGTTGAACAACATACTTGGGAGGGCTTGGAGCTTGTTGATTAGTCCTCTCCCATTATGCTTCTCCAAGCATTGGATTGATTATAGGGTTATAAGCCCTCATATAAGTCTCCTTAGTGAAATAGGGATGCACATAGTCTTCCACTCTCCTTCTAATTGTCACTACTGTCGAGTGTAGTAGTTAACTTGGGCCATTTTTGCCATAACTAGTGGTAGTGAAAAGTTGTAGTTATAGTTATATATGTAGTTGTAATAATTAATAGAATGGTTGAAATTTATAGTCCAATAAAAATATGAGGTTGTGTTTGGTTGAGGTAACATTTGGTTTAGCTTATACGTATAAAATAACAAAATGAGATATGATTTATTAAAGAATGTATGATTTTCCTTTTTGGTTAATGGCAGAGCATTCTCTTGTCCCACTGCAGGACGGGTCCATTCATGCTGATATTGCCCCATGTAGTGAACAAAATGGTGGTCGAGTTCATACCTCTGATGATGGAAGAGCGGTCTCTCTTATGTTGGGTGTCAATGCCTCCGACTCTCTCTAGTGCAATCGCACATCCAGTTGATTTTCCGGTCTTCCGTTCCTTACTTAATTTTGGTTCATCTATGGATAGTTTAAGTCTTATGGTTTGGAATGTCCGTGGAGTGGGAAATTCTAGATTCCTCAACTCTCTTCGTGAATTGACTCGTTTGCATCGCCCCGGTGTCCTTTCGCTTGTTGAACCTCGTATTAGTGGAGCTCGAGCAGACGTCGTCTGCCAGCGCTTTCAATATGATGGCTTACGAAGGGTTGAAGCTGGTGGCTTTGCCGGAGGTATTTGGCTCTTTTGGAAAACCATGGAGGTAACTGTCACTCGCATCTTTATTTATAGACAGCACATCACCGTCGAAATTACTCGACGTGGGGATGAGCCCAAGCTTCTCTCGACCATTTATGCGGCCCCAAACCTTGCTAGAAGATTCAAGCTCTGGGATCATCTAGAAGATTTTGTTCGTATCAATAATTGTCCACGGCTCTAGTAGGGGACTATAATGCTACCATTGGTAGTCATGAGTGAATACCGACATTCTAAAAGTTCAACGCAATCCTCGCTGTCTTTTGCGAAGAAAATTAATAATCTACAGTTTATTGATCTTGGCTTCTCTGGTCCGCCTTTCACCTGGACTTGTGCGACTTCAGAAGACACTTTCAATGCGGCTAGGCTGGATCGTGGACTCTGTAATGAGGATTGGCATCTAAAATTCCTACAGGCCACCATCTTGCATCTTGTATAACCCTATTCATATCACCTCCCTCTTCTAATTCAGACTTGCCCAAGGGTCACTCCAATCTCCTCTCAACGTTCATTTCGCTTTCAATCGGCATGGTTGCTTCATGATAACTTTGATAACTTCATGACTGAAACTTGGAATTCTGAGACGGATTTATTTTCCGCTCTTGAATCTCTTACTGTGAACCTCAACACTTGGAACCGAAATGTCTTTGGGAATATTTTTCATAACAAGTGTCATCTTTGGGATCATTTGGAAGGCTTAACCAAAGCTATTGCTTCTCGACCGTCCAAGCGGCTGTTTGAACTCAAGAGGAAATTAAGGCAAGAACTCAATGTTATTTGGCATCAAGAACAAATCCTCTGGTTCCAAAAATCGAGGGCCAATTTTCTAATTGATGGTGATTTGAATACTCGTTTCTACCACATATCTACTATTGTGCGTAGGAATGCTAACAGGGTATTGTCGCTTCAAAATTCTACGGGGGTTTGAATTTCTGACAGCTCCGTGATCCAAGGCTGAATTCGTGATTACTTTGCCAACCTCTTTAATAAAGAACCCGACTCTTGGTCTATTGATTACTCTTGTGCTATTTCGTTCCCACAGATTGACAACAGCCAGTCAGACCTGCTTGCTCTTCCTTTTAGCCAGAATGACGCGTGGACAACTCTTAAAATGATGCACCCACATAAGGCGCCGGCTCCCGACAGTTTTCTGGCTATTTCCTTTCAAAAGAATTGGACTAATGTAGGTGGCCAAACAATGACAACAATGTTAGATCTCCTTAATCATGGTCACTTATGGCCCAAGCTTGCTAACGCTCTCATCACTTTATTGTCTAAGGTTGAAACTCCTACCACTCCGGCGGACTTCAGGCTGATTTCTCTCTTAAATGTGGTTTTTAAAATTGCAACGAAAGCTATCGTTAACCAGCTCAAACCGATTCTTTCTGAGCTAGTTTCCCTTGCCCAAGCTAGCTTCATTCCTGTCCGTCAAATTATCGATAACGTGGTTATTGTTCAAGAAGTTCTCCACACTATGTCAGCTAGTAATTGCTCCGCTCGTTGGATGATGCTTAAGGTCGACCTTGCCAAGGCCAATGATCGAATGCGATGGAGCTTTTTACATGAAACTCTTACGCATGCTCATTTACCTGCCCCTTTAGTTGACATCAATATGAAGACTCAAACGGAGGGCAAGATGGAGATGCTCTGGAATGCAATACAGAGGATCTCCATCTTGCAAACTCTTGCACCTACGAGGTTGACATCTATGATTAGCCTCCCCTTATATGTAATGCAATCCACCCTTGTTCCTCATTCTATTTGTGATGATATTGACAATATCACTTGCGGTTTCATCTGGGGTTCTACACAGAATCAAAAATGATGCATCTTATGTCCAAAGAAAAAATATCTCGTCCGAAATTGAAAGGGGGTCTTGGACTTCACTCAATGAGATAGGCAAACACAACGGTTCTTGCAAAATTAGGTTGGAGAGTTCTCATGGAGCCAAATTCAAATTGGAGTCGACTACTCAGAGGCAAATATTGTCATAGCAGATTCAATATCGACATGTTCACGACGATTCCCCGTTCCTCTCATATATGGAAGGGTGCCGTGCATGGGGTAGTCGTTCTATCCAAAGGTATTCACGTCTCTATTGGGAATGGCATGACAACTCTTTTCTGGTTGCACCCTTGGGTCAATGACGTTCTTCTTATTGATGTCGCCCTTGTTCCGGTCCCAGATGTGCTACTTGGCTCCACCATCTCTGAATTATGGATTGGTTCTTCTTGGGATTAGCCTACATTGGCACCTTATCTTCCGTATCCAATTAAATAGGCCATGCTTGCCTTTAGTATTAGCTCTAATCCGAACGAGATGGATCGTTTTTTTTTGTATCCAACACCTTCTGGAATGTTTTCAACAAAAACTGCCATGAAAATTCTTCGAAGTCAAATTCCACCTCCTATTACACATGTTGTCAACTGGAAAATAGTGTGGAATATCCCTGTTCAGTTGACAGTTCAGAACTTTATCTATTTTCTGCTTAATAATTTTTTGATGTGCAATTATAATAGACATCGTTCACACCTTGCCTCTTCCCCGGCTTGCCCTCGTTGCATTATGGATGAGACAGAGTTGCACCTTGTTGATAGGGTTTCTTGACAACAAATAAATTTATAATCAAGACCCCGCTGAGTACAGGGGAGTCAGGTTCGTCCACGGGAAAAAGTCATGTATCAAGTTTTGTTACTTGGAGCTCAAGCAATCAACAAAAGCAAGGGTTTTTATCAAAGGAAAGAGATTTCTAAGGTTTAAGGTGTCACCACAACAATAATCATGCATACAAACACTTATGAAACATAAAGATCATGCCTTTATCACATAAAATTGTCAACTTTCATCAACTAAGCAAGTAAATCAACTAACTTTCGTTCAATCATAAACCTACTATCTATCTCTTCTACTTCAACTAGGATTGATCCGCTTTTGCTTCAAAATCCTAATTGGCTATTCTGATTCAAGGTTTCCGCTTTCGCTTCAACTATGAATGAGAAGTTCCTATCAACTTTCGTTTCAAGGATTAAGAGCAAGAGAATAGAATCATGCAATAAAAACAATCAAAACATGATCAAGAGCAAGCATGCACAACCATTGTTGGGTTTAACCCCAACCTTAGAGAGAGAGACTACTCACACATCATAATTAAGAACAACTGAATTAAATAAAAGAGAAAGCTTACAACTTTGAATCCAAACAAACTGTTCCTCCACAATCCACAAACTCGTCCTCCCTCTCACGCCTCCTTTCTCTACTCTATCTCCTAAACTCCCCCTAAACTAGGTTAATTGATTGGTAATTGGTTGAGAAAAACAAAGGCTAGACAAGAGTATTTATAGAGAAACTAATCTATCTAAAAGCTATCTATAAGGAAATAAATCTTCTAATAAGATATATCCCTTAAAACTATCTAAAGACATAAAAGATAAAAGATAGATGTTTATTTTATGCGCCGACTTGGTTGTTCGCTAACGACCTTGAGTGCCTCGGTACCGACCCCGTCAGGGTTGGTAGACACTTGTTGAATTCTTCAACACTTTGTCTTGTTGAACACCTCGTTACCGACCTTATGAACCTCGGTATCGACCCCTGCTGACCTCGGTATCGACCCTCACAAGGTCGTTATCGACCCCCTTCAGCACTGCAAACAGTTGAGAGTAAAACTTCAGAAGCCGGTTCGTTACACCTCGGTTTGACTCTATTCTTTTTCCTATGTCTTTGTAACAAGTTTTTCTACTTCTTTATTAGCTTTAACTTGATTCTTCACCTCTTTACTTGAGTGCTTTTCCTTGGTTTCTCCTCTTCCCAAAAAGTGCTTGAAACAGCTTCTAAAAACCTATAAAACACCACCAAAGCTTATGTAGACTCCATATTTAAGAAAATATGAAAACCTACACAAACGACTCAAAACAAAACACAAAACTAAAGAAAAAGACTCAAACACACTAAAAACACACCCTAAAAACATGACTAAAAAGGTGGATATTAAAATACCCCATACTTAGACTTGCTTGTCCTCAAGCAATCAACAAGACATCAACTAAAACCATCATCACATTCTTCAAGTCAATGCCCTTATCAAAAAGCAACATCATAAGCTTAAGTAGAAATAGATGGACAAGTGAATCTAATGTCATCACACATATATGCAACCTCAAGCAAAAGCAACTAGAAATCCAACCTCACAAGGGTAATGTGTTTCTCTCAACTCTCAAGTGTTTGGGTATAAAATAACAACTCTCAACTCAATCCAATATACAAAAATCAACTTAGTCATTGTTACTTATATCACCAAACCCTCCACATAAAAGTCATTGTTACTTATTTCACCAAACCCTCCACATAAAAGTCATTGTTACTTATATAACCAAACCCTCCATCAGAGGCGTAGAAATATTTTGGTTTTGTGGTGCTAAAACTCCGAGAATATAGACTCCTAAACTCTCAAACAAAACTCACCAATTCAACTCAAAACAATATACAAAACTCGCTAACTTTAAAAATCAAACTTTACTCTCATTAACCCCTTTTAAATATCTCAACTAATCTTGCTTACAGAATAACAAGGAAATTTGGCTTATGCACACTTTTACTATTTTCAACTCTTTTTTCAGCTTTTTCTTTTCTGATTTTTCACTGTTTTTTTTCTGAGGGGGCTCGGTACCGACCCTACTAGGGTCGGTAACGACTCTGCATTTTTCTGTTTTCCCCCTTTCTTTCTTCTCTTAGTGCATACAGAGAACCAAACTCCTTTTACATGATAAACTGCAAGACTTTTTACTTTATCCAACCCATATTACCCCACACTTGAACCAATACATCTCACTCAACAAAATCATCAACCAACACTAAGTCCTAATCCCCGGATAGGGTCAAACTTATATCGGCTAGAGAATAATTTTGTGGAGCTACAAATAAAAGGCTTCAAGGCTCAAATTGGCTTCAAAAAGAGGATAATGATAAGGTAGATAAAAAGAAGGTAACAAAATGGTTTAAATGAAATAAGTTCTCCATCATATGATTTCACATGCAATGAACTAATATCTCATATATGTGTCAAGAAATAGATAACCATATCAATGACAAGAGATAATATGCATAAGGAGAGTAAATCATACAAGAAAAGAAGAGGGATTCTTGATGTTCTCCCTATAAGGCCAAAAACAACTCATAAGGTAGCAATTTTGTTGGATTTCAGTCACTTCTACCTAAGATCATATGTGCTCAATTTCATCACATGCTAAATATCCACATAAAAATAAATTTTCAACATGATTCAGGCAAATCTATCCAAACATGCTATGGAATTACATGATCAAGCAAGTTAAAGCATATCATAGGACATCTAAGTGGAGTATTATCAATCCTAAAACACAAACAAAGACTCAAAAACTGAGTTTCCTTTCCCCCACCCCATACTTGAACCAAACAATGTTCTCACTATTTAATGACATAAAAAGATAAAGAGGATAAGAAAAGAGAACTCACAAAATAAAATTGAAGCTGATCGAAACCATTGATCACTTGAGGAATTTTTCTTGGTTATCTGTAGGGGTCGGTACCGAACCTGGGAGGGTCGGTAACGGGCCAACTGTCTGTACACCGATTCTTCTTGAAAGTTTCTTCTTTGGTTTAACACTTCTTCCAAATCTTTATACCTGAGTCACTTTAGAAAAACTTCTATCCCTACTACACTAATCTAACCTAAAAACAAGTCAAAAGAAAGCTAGCAAAAAGAACTAGGAAAGTAAAAATGAAAACAAAAAACAAAAAGTGGGTTGCCTCCCGTAAGCTCTACTTTTAATGTCGTCAGCCCGACGAACTTACCTTGGCGGATCAGGGCGGCTTCCATCCAGCATTGAAAGGATCAAGAGAAACCCCATACTTAGATGGAAAAGCTTCAAAGCTTCTTTGTAGGAGATGTGGTCCTCTATCTTCCACAAGTATGCTTGGTAATCCTACAACAGGGTTAGTATAATCCGAAAACCAAGGAGGTTTCGACTTTTTCACAAGTCTAACAGTAGGATCGTTAAAACAAGGATTAGAAAAAAGATCATGACCAGAATTGATTGAATCAAAACAAGAAAACTTACCTAGATTGTTCAGAAAATGGCTCGATAACGAGGCAATAGGGGTCGTTATCGACTTAACTGGATCAGGAACTAGCTCGATGTCATGCCTAGTGTCGTCCCAAACATCATGATCGTTTATAAAAGGATCGGTACCGACCCATGGTGGGTCGGTATGCTCCTTGGTAAGTGTGACTTTCTTGATTTTTCTCGTTTCTGTACTCAGAGAAGGGTCGATATCGAGCCATGGTGGGTCGGTAGGCTCTTCAGTACTACAACCAGCAACTTCGTTCACGGGCGTATTGAAATGAAATTCGACCTTCTCTTCTCCAATATCGAATGTGAGAAGTCCTTTCCTTACATCTACACGTGCCCCTACGGTAGTTAATAATGGTCTGCCTAGAATGATTGGCACCACAGGGTCTTCTGGCATATCTAGCACAATGAAGTCGTTGGGAACAAAAAAATTTCCAACTTGGATAGGAACGTCATCCACGACTCCAGTTGCTTTTACACAAGATTCGTCCGCCATGTAGAGATCCATATTGACAGGCTTCAGTAGTTTCATGTTAGCCTTGGTCCAGATAGGCAATGGTAATAAACTAGCAGTGGCACCTAGATCACATAGAGCTTTAAAACGGTGAGTTCCAATACCTATTGAAATTGCAAACTTACCTAGATCACCGACTTTTTCAGGGAGCTTTATAGATCGGACTTCACTTGACATCTCTGAGATAGATCTTTTCCTGCTCAAAATCTCTTTTAAAAATTTAGTGTAGGCAGGAATTTCATTAAGGGCTTCAGTAAAAGGTATAGAAATATTTAAGCCCTGAAGAATTTTGACAAATCGTCCAAACTTTTCCTTTCGTGACATCATTAGACTTCTTAATCAGGAAAGGAAGAATTTTAGACGAACTCGGGATAGAGAGAGACCCAGATCGAGGCCCTGTCAAATCGACAAGAAGGTCGGTTGGTGCAGATGGGTCAGTGCCGACCCTATGGGGGTCGGTAACGACTTCAGAACTGAGAGTGGGGCTTGGTTTAGAAGACTTACCTGGCATGGAGGGCTTAGTATCGACCTGGGGAGCATCGGTATCGAGTGGTTGAGCCTCGATATCGACCCTGTTAGGGTTGGTAACGAGCTTGAATGGGGCATTATCTTCATCGCCGTGCTTTGCATCTTTTGGTTGGGCTCGATCTGACAACTCCTTGCCACTTCTGAGGTGTATGGATGCAATTTGTCCTCTCGGGTTCTCTTCGGAAGGGCCCGGTAATTGCCCTTGAGGTCTTGGAATTCGTGCAGCTAGGTTGCCAAGTTGGGAGTTTACACTTTTTCTCCATGTTTCGATCTCTCCCAATTGTACATGTACGCCTTTTAGGTCATCACGGACTCCATCAATCTTGTTGTGGACTCCATTAATACCCTCTTGTAGCCCTTGTACCCATGACGACGGCTCTTGATAACCCGGAGGTCTATAAGGAGGAACCCTTTGTTCTTGCTGAGGAGGTTGGCTCCCTTGGCCATAGTTGCCCCAAGTGGACTAATTGTGATTCCTTCCTGTATAAAAAGTATTACCTATATGGACCCCTCATGTAGTTAGCTTCTTCATACACCTCAACAGCACAGGCCTGTTGTAAGTTAGTGCAGGCAAAAGTAGCATGGGCTTGAGACCCACATTCTTGACAAGAAAGAGATGATTTAAGATAACTTACCTGCTTTTTCAAGCGATTGATCTCGTCTTGCAAGAATTGGTGCTTCACTTCAGAGTCGACCTCATCCTTGTTTGGTGTATAGAGCCGTCTTTGAGGTTGTTGGGCTTGTTGTGTGCCATACATAGCATCATAATCGGTCAACTTGTCAAGCAATGCAAAGCTTTGTTTCAGCGTTGATGTGGTTCTTTGTTTCAGCATTGATCCCTTGGAAGAAGATTTCTTGGACTACATATTGTGGTTGCCCATGGGCAGGGCACTGTCTAAGCATCTACTTGAATCTCTCCCATGTCTCCACAAATGTCTCATTAGGCAGTTGGTGGTAGGAGGTGATGCGTTTCCTTAACTCCGTAGTCCTGGCTGGAGGGAAGAACTTTGTCAAAAACAAGTCATGCAAAGCTTTCCACGTCCTAACCGACCTCGAAGGTAGGCTCTCTAATCAGCTCAGGGCCTTTCCTGCAAGAGACCACTTAAAAGCTTTCAATAGAACATATTCCAAAGAGACACCGTCAGCAGAAATAGTGTCTTATAAATCAATAAAGTTTTTAATATGTTCTATTGGGCAGTCAGTTAGTTTCCCTTCAAATTGAGATCTTTTAATCAAGGATATAAATTGAGATTTGATCTCAAAAGCTTTCTCAATTTCAGGAAGAACTATTGCAGATTCTGGCACCCTCAGTTCTGGGTGCATGTATTGTTTGGCGTTCTTTGGAAAGGTATCCAACTGCTCTCGCAGACGATCTCTGTCAGCCTGGAGTCGTTCCATCTGTTGTCGGAGGTCGGCCATCTATTGTGCCATCTCTTCAGGTGTAGCCATTGATTTGCGTTCTCTTAATCGGCAATGGAAGGATCGTTCGGGTTCAGAGTCTACTAGTGGATTAGAGACAACTTGATGTCCTTCAGCTGGCATACACTGTAAGAAAAAACAGAAATGAAATCAAAAGCAAAACGGTTTCTTAGAGAGGGTCGGTACTGAGGCCTAGAGAGTCGGTATCGAGCCTGCAGTGATCCCGTAAAAACAAAACCGAAAAGAAAAGAACCGAGATCTGTCGACAGGGTCGGTACCGACTTGGGTAGGGTCGGTAACGACTCGACTGTAATCCTAAAAACAAACAGAAAAAGAAAAAAAAACTGGGTTTTCCGTCAGGGTCGGTACCGATCCTAAGGGGGTCGTTACTGACTCGACATAGTCCCTAAAAACGCTTAAAGAACAAAACTTGGCACTATCGAAATCTCCCCGACAACGGCGCCAATTTGTTGATAGGGTTTCTTAACAGCAAATAATTTATAATCAAGACCCTGCTGAGTACAGGGGAGTCAGGTTCGTCCACGGGAGAAAGTCATGTATCAAGTTTTGTTACTTGGAGCGCAAGCAATCAACAAAAGCAAGGGTTTTTATCAAAGGAAAGAGATTTCTAAGGTTTAAGGTGTCACCACAACAATAATCATGCATACAAACACTTATGGAACATAAAGATCATGCCTTTATCACATAAAGTTGTCAACTTTCGTCAACTAAGCAAGTAAATCAACTAACTTTCGCTCAATCAATAAACCTACTATCTATCTCTTCTACTTCAACTAGGATTGATCCGCTTTCGCTTCAAAACTCTAATTGGCTATTCTGATTCAAGTTTTCCGCTTTCGCTTCTGATGGTGCTCAAAATAGTAGAACAGGAAGTGGGCCCAGGGTACGAGGAACAAGCGGGCCCGGCGGGATTCCCAAGGTGGATTTCGGGGCCCACAACCATGCCCCCTTTTTATTTTAACAAAATCCCTATCCGCACGAGGTCTGAACCTCGGCGACGAGGTCCAAACCTCGTCGCCGACTTAGCTGACATCCCCGCCCGACTTGACCACTCAGCTGTCGCCGTTCCTCCCAACCAATCATCGGCTGCCTCACCTCCGGACCAATCAGAAGCCCTGATCTCGGGCGTTCCACATCGAGCAATAACCAAAACTCGGCTCCTCAATTCTCTATAAAAGGAGAAGAACCATGTAAGTGGAAAGGGGTCGAAAAACATCTTGAACTCAAGAACTATCTTGCTCGTTGAAGATCGACGTGTTGAAACATCGCCAAAAGACCTCGATATAGACAAGTGAAGTCCACAAAAAGACTTCATTGTAAGAAAACAATAAATAAAGAGCAAGCGTTTGCACAACGAATAATAGAATCTCGTTTCTTGTATTTTAGCGACGTTTTATTTCGGGTTTCATCACTGGCGCCGTCTGTGGGAACCTCTTCATCCTAAGCAGTTTCTCGATTTGTGCAAACCTTGGCTTTGATCCCCTCAAACTGGCTTGCCCAAACAATTTCTTCCCCCAACACCCCGATAACATGCCCGAAACCACGCAGTGGATGGGCGCGGGACCTCCAGGCTGCCCGTTCGTGGTCTCCCCGGGCTGGACGTACACCGTCCCACAAAACCCCTACCCATTCCAAGGGTACGAGCCGGGCGGCACACCCCCGAACCCATATCCCTACCCGGGCTATGGGCAGTACCAGCAGGGCTTCGCCCCTTCATACGTCCCTGTTCCCCTCGGGGGCAACCCCACTCCGAGTATGTACCTGCGTACGTCCCTTTGGCATGTGCCGGGACACGAGACCTCCACCAACGGCTCATCGACAGAGAGGCCTCCCCAGGACCCATGCAGATCTCGCGGTCCCGCTCGCGATGTTCGAAATGCAGGTCACGGAGCTGTCCAAAACAGAGGGGAGTGCTCTGCATCCCCCCAAATCGAGACCAACGACGTCAACGCACCCTTTGAAATCGAGGTCGCGCCGATAGGCCGTCGAGACCGGGTGCACCTCCCCCTTCGTGGACAAGATTCAAGGTGCGCCTATGCCCAAAGGTTTTCATTGGCCACAAATGAGACTCTACGACGGCACGGCTGACCCGGAAGAGCACGTGAAGCACTTTGCCGTCCAAATGAATGTCAACTCCTACAATGACGCCATATTCTGCCGCATCTTCCCAACCACCCTGGACAAGGCCGCGGTGACGTGGTTCATAAGCCTCAAGATAGGGTGTGTGGCCTCGTTCGCTCAACTGTGTGAATCCTTTATCACACACTTCAGTGGCTCGAGGAAGCGCAAGAAGAACATGCGGGATCTCCGCGGTATTGAGCAAGGAGAGGGCGAGTTGTTGGGCACCTTCTTCACGAGGTTCACCACCGCAGTAGCAGAGATCGCACAAATCGACGAATCATCGGTGCGAGATACCCTCATGGGCAACCTGTGTCCGGGGCCTTTCAAGACTTACATTTTCTTGAAATGCCCAACGACGTACGACAATCTGTGCGCCCGGATCACGTCCCAAGTGTATGACGAGGATATCGCAAACCAGAGTTCGCGACCGAAGATCGACAAGGAAATCGTCGCCGAGGCTAAAGGAAAGGCGAAGGTGGCCGCACCACCTGCGAGGGATGCGTATGTAACGCAGGCCCAAAACCCCGTCAACAACAACAACAGGAACTACAACAACAACAATAGAATCAACAACAACAATAACAACGGGAACGACGCCAACCGTAACAACAACCGCGGTGGCAATTGGAACTGCTTCGGCGGAAAGCAACGAGGCTATAGGAGAAAGGGCGGCCCTTTGTACAACCCAAACGAAAAGGGACGTGCCAACCCCGCGTCAGGCGCCAACACCGTACCACGAGGCCCGAGTCAAGTTCAGGCCAACAATGTCGAGCAGCAGGCTCCCGCGAAGCAGACACGGTTTGGGCAGACAATGACACCCGATGGGTATATCCATACCATCTCGGGTGGACCATCGCTGGCTGGATCAAGCCAGGTAGAAAGAAAGAGGTACGCGAGGGCAAGTCATCATGAGCCCTCGGTATTTAGCGTCGCCCAGACCTCGCGGTCTCACGTTACCTCCGAAGATGCTGAGGAACTCCACATGCCGCACTCCGACCCCTTGGTGGTGCACGCTCAAGTGGGCTCGAAATGGTGAAGCGAGTACTGGTGGACACGGGATCCTCCGTGGACATCATGTACTACGGCGCCTTCGAGCAGTTGGGCATCTCCGAAACATCTTTGAAGCCCTACGCTGGGAAGCTCACCTCCTTCTCGGGAGACGAGGTCGACGTGGCAGGTCTCATAGACCTTTGGATGACGCCGGGCACCGGCTCCACGAGGAGGACCGAGATGGTGGAGTTCACCGTGGTACACTTGCCTTCGGTGTGGAATGCAATCATCGGGAGGGTATCTTGATAAAATTCCAGGAGGTAGTCTCCATCTATCACCTAAAGATGAAATTCCTCGTTGACTGCGGGGTTGGAGAGGTAAATGGCAACCAGGAGGAGGGTCGTGTTTGCTATGCGACCTCGCCAAAGCAAAAATGCTCGGTGTTCATGGTGGAGTCCCCCGGCGAGGCCGACCTCGAAGTTCGGGATTTCACGGTCCCTATCCCCGGGGCAGAAATAAGGGTGGTTACCCCCTTTGGGAATGAGTTCGAGAAGATCTACTTGGGAGAATGTCTCTCCAGGAAATCAGCGGAATCGCTGGAGGCCCTACTGTCCAGATTCCGCGATGTGTTCGCCTGGACCGCCGAGGACCTCCGCGGCGTCCCGCGCACTGTGGCCCAACACTCCTTGAACGTCGACGTCACCACCCGCCCTGTCGTGCAACGACGGAGGAAGATGAACAAGGAAAGGGAAAACACCGCGAATGAAGAGGTGGCTAAGCTGCTGGTCGCGGGGTTTATCCGTGAGGTCCAGTACCCGAAATGGTTGTCCAACGTCGTGCTGGTAAAAAAGGCTAGCGGTAAGTGGCGGATGTGTGTGGACTTCAAAGACCTCAACAAAGCGTGCCCCAAAGACAGCTACCCCCTACCCTCGATCGACGAACTAGTTGATTCAACCGCGGGGCACGGGGTCTTGAGTTTCCTCGACGCGTACTTAGGGTACAATCAGATCTCGATGAGTTCGCATGACAAGGAAGAGACGTCCTTCATCACGCAGCGGGGTACGTACTGCTACAAGGTCATGCCCTTCGGCCTTAAAAACGCAGGGGCGACCTTCCAGCGTCTCATCGACTGGTTCTTCAAAAACCATCTAGGGAGAAACGTGTCGGCCTACGTCGATGACATCGTGGTGCGGAGCAAAAGCCCCGAGGAGCATCTGGCCGATCTCCACGAGGTCTTTGTAATGCTCAGGCACAATCGTCTCAGCCTAAACCCCGAGAAGTGCGTCTTCGGCGTGTCGTCGGGGAAGTTCCTAGGCTTCATGATCAGCGAGCGCGGGATCGACGTCAACCCCGCCAAGGTCGAGTCGATTCTCTCAATGAGGTCGCCGCGGTCTCGCATAGAGGTACAACATCTCAATGGCGTCGTGAACTACTTGGGGAGGTTTTGCTCCCGCTTGGCGGACAAGTCTTTGCCCTTCTTTGATGCCCTCAAGAAGAACGACAAGTTTGTTTGGGACGAGGGGCTAGAGCTCGCTTTTGCCGAGCTAAAAGCCTTCCTATCAAAGCTCCCTACGTTGTCACCTCCAATGGCAGGCAAGGACTTGCAGTTATATGTGGCGATGAGCCCAGAGACGGTCAGCACGGTGCTAACCAGAAAAGCCACGCACCCAGTCTACTTCACAAGTCGCGTGCTCCAGCCCGCGGAGCAGCGATACTCCCCGGCGGAGAAAATGGCACTGGCCGTCGTGACCGCTGCCAAGCGCCTATGCCCTTACTTCCCGCCCCCATTTAGGTCCTCTTTGACCTCCCACTTTGATAAATCCTCCACCAGCCTGCCCTCTCCGAGCGAGTGACGAAGTGGGCAGTCGAGCTCTCCGAGTTCGACATCAGCTACCTCCCTAGAACCGCAATGAAGGGACAGGCCCTCGTTGACTTCATGGTGGAGGTCACCTTCCCCGAAATTGATGCGAGCTCGGAGGAGTGGAAGGTATTCGTTGATGGTTCACGATGTGATGCCGGTGGCGGGACTGGCGTGTTCCTCGCTGGTCCCTCAATTGAGATGGAGTACGCCCTTAACTTCGCCTTCGATGCCACCAACAACGAGGCCGAGTATGAGGCCATGATAGCCGGGATCGAGATGGCGCTCCTCAGTGGAGCCCGCAAAATCAGGGTCTACACCGACTCCGAGCTAGTTGCACGTCAGCTCAATGGGCAATACGACACCCGGACGGGGTTCCTGCCTGCGTACCGGGAGAAAGTTAAGGCCTTGGTGTCGTGCCTAGAAACCTTTGCGGTAGAGTCCATCCTGCGAACCTCGAACACGAAGGCGGATGCTCTCGCGAGGTTGGGCTCTGCCCTCCCCTTGGAGGTAGGAAATCGCGTGATGGTAGAAAGAAAGCTCTCGTGGAGTGTAACCAGCGAGGTCCTCTCCGTCACCACTGGGGACTAGAGGACCCCAATCACGCGATACGTGGAAAGCGGCATCCTACCAGAGGACCCCGCGGAGGCTCGGAAGTTAAAAATGCAAGCGGCATGCTATTGCGTCATCAGCGGCCGTCTCTATCGCCAAGGCTATGCTGAGCCCAACCTGCTGTGTGTGCCGACCGAGTCTACGGAGCATATCCTCTATGAGGCACATGAGGGGGTCTGTGGCGGCTACCCAGGGTGGCGAGCCCTATCACATAAAATCATCCATTTGGGATACTTTTGGCCCACTCTCCGGCAAGACGCGAGGGCCTATGTCCAACGATGTGATGGGTGTCAGAAGCACGGTAACCTCCAGCACGCCCCGACCTCGCGTCTTCGCTCCATCCACGCGCCATGCCCCTTCGCGATGTGGGGGATGGACATCCTCGGCCCCTTCCCCAAGGCTGTTGGCCAGGTACGGTATATCCTGGTCATCATCGACTATTTCACGAAGTGGGTCGAGGCACAAGCAATGGCAAAGATCACGGGGACAAAGGTCTGCGACTTCCTGTGGAAGAACCTCGTTTGCCGCTTTGACGTTCCCATGACCATCATGACTGACCATGGCCCCCAATTTGATTGCGAGGAGACCCGGACCTTCTGCTCCGACCTAGGCATAACCCTCAAGTTTTCCTCTGTGGCCCACCCTCAATCCAACGACCAGGTGGAGAACGTCAATGCTCGCATCTTGTCCGATCTGAAAAAGCGCCTGGGCATGGCGCAAGGTCGCTGGGCGGAGCTTCTCCCACTCGTCCTATGGACATATCGCACCACCGCGCATCGCGCAATGGGAGAAACGCCTTTCGCTCTAACTTATGGGGCGGAAGCGCTAGTCCCAGTAGAGACCTTGGTCCCTTCGGCGAGAGTTTTTGATTTCGATGAAAAAGAGAACGAGGCCAACCTCAGGGTCGAGCTGCTATTTAGGGACGAGCTGTGCGAGGTGGCCGACCTGCGCTCCAGAGAATACAAACGGCGCGTAGCGGTGTATCACGATAAGAAGGTCAGACCCCGGTTCCTGGCCACAGGTAGCCTCGTCTTGAGGCGTACCGAGGGTGCCAAGCTGGACCCTAATTGGGAGGGACCATACCTCCTCGGGGAGGAGGTCGCGCCTGGAGCTTTCAAGCTCAAAGACAGCGAGGGACGTAACCTGAGCAAAACATGGAACATCGATCGGCTCAAAAAATATTACAAATTTTGTGAATAAAGGGTTGTGGAATTTTCAAATCTGTCACAAAAATAAAAATTTTGTGCGAAGTCCAACCCTCGCTCCCCGCTTAGGGTTGGAGATTCTCGATTTTAAGTTGCGAAGTCCACCCCTCGCTCCCTGCTTGGGGTTGGAGATTCTCGGTTTTAAGTTGCGAAGTCCACCCCTCACTTCCCGCTTGGGGTTGGAGACTCTCGGTTTTAAGTTGCGAAGTCCACCCCTCGCTTCCCGCTTAGGGTTGGAGACAATAAAAACAATCATGCGCGATCCGAGCGTGGCTCGTGATCGTGGCATAAAATCTATCATGCGCGATCCGAGCGAGGCTCGTGGTCGTGGCATAAAATCTATCATGCGCGATCCGAGCGAGGCTCATGATCGTGGCATAAAATCTATCATGCGCGATCCGAGCGAGGCTTGTGATCGTGGCATAAAATCTATCATGCGCGATCCGAGCGAGGCTCGTGATCGCGGCATATAATTTTACCTCCACGATTCAAGTGAGGCTCTAAACATCTTGAGCAAAATGGAAAACTCTCCAAATTTCTTCAGTATCATCCTCAAATTCATCTTGAAGAATGGAACCCTGGAAATGCCAAGAAGCGATGTCAAGGAATACGGTAAATGTTTGTTCAAGTATGCTATTCTCAAAGCGCCAACTGGTGCAGAGTATAGAATGGAGTTGAAGATGCGCGATGGCCGAGCATGGTTGTGCTAGATTGACTATCCTCCTAGAACCAATCGTCACTCTCATAAAGAACTCGTCCAAATCAAGGAGTAAGATAGCGATGCTGATGATTGTCCACACAAAGTAACGAAAGGCAGGAAAATGAAGAACACCAGCAAGGCTTAAATCCACCCCTCGCTTCCCGCTTGGGGTTGAAGACTATAAAAACAATCATGCGAGACCCGAGCAAGGCTCGAGATCTGGGCATAAAAACAATCATGTAAGATCCGAGCGAGGCTCGTGATCTTGGCATGACAACAATCATGCGCGATCCGAGCAAAGCTCGGGTTCGCGGTATAAAATGAGCGCCCAATGTGGCCCGAGGGTGCCACAAATGTTGTGATACTCGGGCCATGGGGTTGGATCGGGGGTATACATACAAGTAAACTAAAGTAAGAAGCACAACGCAACCATAAAACAAGGAGAATTACATAAAATAAGGCCACAAGGGCCGAAATGTCATAATTATAGATCCCGGCGGGGCCACTAAAATAACGAAAATATAAAAAAAACACATTAAAGAGTCGGGAGCATCCTTTATTCCTTCGGGCCTTCGGCGGCGGGTTCCTTGGGGACCTCAGCGGCGAGTTCCGTGGGAGCTTGAGGGACGGCCGAGTCGGAGATCACAACGGGCTGGGAACTCGGCACGTTGGTCGCGGGATGAGAGTCCGCGACAACGAGGTCCAGGCCTCCCTGGCCGTGGTCCTCTGCGGTGGGTGCCTCGGAAGCCACGGTCCCATACTCTTTGAGGAAGAACTCGCATTCTCCCTCGGGCTCCGCCCCGGTCTCTTCCCCCATAGTCTCTACGTAGTTGGGCTTGAAGAAGGAAATGCGGGGGTCGATGTGCCCATACTTGGCGACCGCCTGCTTGACCCCCATGCGGACTGCCTGGCGGAACATCTTGTTCACGCTGCCCAACAACTCTTCTTTGTACTCCGTGGACTCCACATACTTGGGCCACGCAGCCTCCACCTCCTCGTTGAGCTCGATAACGCGTTGTCGGAGGCTGCTGATCTCCTCCTCGGCCTTCTGGAGCTCCGCTTCCTTCTCCCTGAAAAATTTGTGCTCCGCGGAGAGTTTTCCTCGGAACTCCTCGATCTCGGCCTCAAGATCCCCAACATGGCCCTTAACCTTCTCCACCTCCCCCTTAACCATCCCCGCCTCCTCCTTAGCTTTCTCTGCCTCCCCCCTAAGCCTTTTCGCCTCCTCCTTGGCCTTGGCGGCGACCTTGGCCTCGTCCGCCACCGCAACCTCAGCGGCTCAAATCCGTCTCTCGGCCTCCGCGAGGTCCTTGTTCTTATTCTCGATCTCGGCGTCGCGGGTCTTGAGCTTCGCCTCCATCTTATCCATCTTTTTGTGAAGGAGGCTGACGCGACTGCAGTTGTAATTCTAGAAGAAGTGATGCAGAAAAACCAAAAAACGTGTTAAAACAAAGGTGATAATGATGGAACCAACAAAAAGAACAACCTCGAAGAAGTAGGGCATACCATCGCCGACTAGCGGAGGATCTCGTCGTTGAGGGCGGCCTCCGAGAGGTTGTTTGCCCATGCGAACTCTTCCTTCCAGTCCGCCCTGTCCCAATCCTTGCGCACGCCCCGGGCGGGCCCAGGGCAGTGAAACTTGTCGGCAGGAGGCCCGGTGGCGGACACAACCGGCTCGCGGGGCCGGAGCGGTGGGCCATCTCCCCTCCCGAGGTCCCCTTCTGGCCGTCCCCCTTCTGTTTTTTCTTCTTGTCCTGGCGGGGGGGGGGGGGGGTCCTCGGATTCTTTCCTCTTTGATTCGACTCCATCGCCGCATCCTCGAGCAGCTTGGGAGGACGTTCTCGCAACATCCCCCCTAGACGAGGCCCCCTCGGTAATCTTCACCCCGGGCGCCTTCGCCGGCGGGGGTGTTACCTTCGGTTGCGAGGTCGGTGGTCTCGCTTGGGGGGATGGTTCCTTTATAACGAGGCCCTTAGAGCCTCGTGGGACTTGGGAGGAGGAGGTGGAGGTAACAAGTTTCTTTCCCTTCGCCCTCGAGGTCAGAGCGTTGAAGAGATCCACTGTCAAAAACACAAAAAACATGTTAAGAAAATAAGTTAGATAAAAGACAAGAAGCGAGATATCGCAAACAATCAAGGCATTATGACCCGAGCAAGGCTCGTGGTCAACACTAAGCAAGCGAGGTATTCCCTCGGGGCCATGCATTGCCCAGAACCAAAAGCAAGTAACGAGAACAAGCAACAAAAGGGAAAGTGAGTACCCTCTTCGCCCTCACGGGGTGGAAGAGTGAGACTCAGGCCGGCCCGCTCAAGTCGGTCCTGTGCCAGTTATTCTTGGAACGGTTCCTGGCGCTCAGGAACGTATCGTTTCTTGATCTCGTCGGCCTTTTGTGTGCCCTTGGGCCGAACGAAGTTGTCCGGGGCCGTGGGGAAGTTGAGATACCTCCCGGTAGGGTCCTGGACCAAGAACCATTTCTTCTTCCACGGCCCGACGTTCGAAGGGGCTGTGGTGATCTTAAGGCCGGGAAAGCTGAGGTTGACGAGGCAAGACTCGTGTTCCCTCCTTGCTAGAAACAGGCTCTACATGGTGTCGAGGTCGGGTCCATCCCCGAGCTCATGGCTGCGAAGGGTGTAGGCACACAGGAGCCTCCACGCATTTGGAAAAAGCTGCGCAGGGCAGACATGCATGGCCCACAAGAAGTTGACGATGTGAGGGGCTTGGGGTAGCCTGAAGCCGGCCTGGAGGCTGGGCAGGTGCACAACCACGCATCTGTCGTAGGCCGCCAAGGAGCAGCCCTCTCCTTCGGGGAGCGCTAGCTCAACCCCCTCGGGCCAGGCGAAGTCCTTGGCGATCTTCGCAAGGTCTTTCGGCTCCATGATCGTAGGCTTCCCCTCGGATAGAAAGGTCCCTTTCGAGTCCGGGGACATAGGAATCTGCTCCTCGAGGACGGGTGGCACGCTGGACACGGTGTCGGTGATATGATCCGCAAAAAAGCTCGCCATGTCGTTGGAGTCGGACGACCTCGCAATAACATCAGCCACTTCCTCATCAGAAATTGAGGATGAGGCCATTTCAACACCAGACGAAGCGCGAAGTCGGGAGAAGCGCGAGTTGACGGAGACGTTGGAATCACTGGAAGAGGGCTCACTAAAAATCAGCGAGGGAGACCTCGGGTTCTGGGAGTCACTGGTCTCAACACTCTCCTCGACCTCGGGGGCCTCCTCGTAGAACCTCTCTTGAACCTTAAACGCGAAGCCTGGTGGAGGGCTTGAAGAGGCTCCTCTAGGCATGAAAGAGCGACGTCCAGGCCACGAAAGGCGAACACCTGGGAAAGGAAAAATGTTGAGACATCGAGCAGAGTCACAAAAATACGCGAGGTGATAACGGGAAAAGACCACGTGGCACCCTAGGGCTACTCTGACAGATAGGACGGCTGAGGAGGAAGGAGAAGCGCCAAAAGGAGGAAAGAGATGGTGGAATGGAAGCCAGCGGTGGAAGCCCAAATGTCCCGTCAGTCGGACATCATGACGTTTGGGTTTCCGAGGAATTCGAATTTCAAAAAAAAAGAAGCCAAGGGGTCGCAGAAACTCAACCGTCGGTTGGCAAGCGGTGGGTTCAAGAGCATGGCCAACGCCACCCTCGCCCCACCGCTTCGCCGCCGTGTCCCTGGTGCGAAGCGCCAAGAAGCAATCGTCGCCCCCTAGGGCACAAGACGAAGAAAGAAAAAACGCAAGGAAAAGAAGAGCAAGAGCACCGCGCAAAAGCAAGCACCACCCTCGCACCCACCGTCTAGCCGCCATGACGCTGGTGCGAAACGCCGAAAAACAACCGTCGCCCGCTAGGGCACAAGACGAAGAAAGAAAAATGCAAGGAAAAGAAGAGCAAGAGCACCGCGTAGAAGCAAGCGCTGCCTTCACCCCCTCCGTGTCGCCGCCGTAACACCACCGCGAAATGCCGGGAAACGTCTGTCTCCTGCTGGGGCAGGCGGCGGCGAGAGAAGGGAGAAGAACATCGAAAATGCGAAAGGGGGAGTCGAGCACTTACTTGCTTAAAATCGGTGTGGATAAAGCGGTGACGCTCTTGGAGAATGTCGGAAGGTCGTCGGAAAACCGTCTGGTAACTGCAGATCGGAAACTAAAGAGGGAAAGGAGAGAGAGAGTGCTGAAGGAAGAAGATGGAAATAAGGCGTGTAGGAGACGCTTCTTATAGAGGGCGAACTTGGGCCTCTCCTCGCACCCGAAAAGCTTATTGGGCCTGTTCTACCTCGACGGCCCATTAAGCGAAATACGGGGGAGCAGGCCTAGGAAGCATCACACGCATAAACAGGTTTGATGAACCAAATACACCCAACCTCTAGACCTCACAAGAAAATCTCTCGCAATGTGTCCACCCAACCTCTAGACCTCGCACCTCGCAATCCTAGGGAGTATGAACCCCGCACCCCGGGTTCAATGAACCAACTACACCTCGTGTTTATGACCTGCGATCCTCGGGACGAGGTCCCCAAGCCATGGGGTTGTGATGGTGCTCAAAATAGTAGAACAGGAAGTGGGCCCGGGGTACGAAGAACAAGCGGGCCCGACGGGATTCCCAAGGTGGATTCCGGGGCCCACAACCCTGCCCCCCTTTTTATTTTAACAAAATCCCTATCCGCACGAGGTTTGAACCTCGGCGACGAGGTCCAAACCTCGTCGCCGACTTAGCTGACATCCCCGCCCGGCTCGACCACTCAGTTGTTGCCGTTCCTCCCAACCAATCATCGGCTGCCTCACCTCCGGACCAATCAGAAGCCCTGATCTCGGGCGTCCCACATCGAGCAATAACCAAAACTCGGCTCCTCAATTCTCTATAAAAGGAGAAGAACCTCGTAAATGGAAAGGGGTCGAAAAACATCTTGAACTCAAGAACTATCTTGCTCATTGAAGATCGACGTGTTGAAACATCGCCAAAAGACCTCGCTATAGACAAGTGAAGTCCACAAAAAGACTTCAAGTCACACAGAGCTCTCGCTCACACCAAAGACCTCGCTGCTCAATCTCGCAAGCCATCATCACCACACTCGAACTCGAAGCTCAACCTCGCTACCGGAGTCTGTCAAGCGGCATGTGGATAGTAGAATCTCGTAGTGATTAGGAGATCTCGAACCCTGTTAGATCGAGATCTCAAATACTCTTAGGAGGTCTAAGGTGTAAACCTCGTTGGCTTGTAAACCTCGTTTGTTTGTAACCTCGCTGTAAGAAAACAATAAATAAAGAGCAAGCGTTTGCACAAACGAATAATAGAATCTCGTTTCTTGTATTTTAGCGACATTTTATTTCGGGTTTCATCAGCTTCAACTATGAATGAGAAGTTCCTATCAACTTTCGTTTCAAGGATTAAGAGTAAGAGAATAGAATCATGCAATAAAAACAAACAAAACATGATCAAGAGCAAGCATGCACAACCATTGTTGGGTTTAACCCCAACCTTAGAGAGAGAGACTACTCACACATCATAATTAAGAATAATTGAATTAAATAAAAGAGAAAGCTTACAACTTTGAATCCAAACAAACCGTTCCTCCACAATCCACAAACTCGTCCTTCCTCTCACGCCTCCTCTCTCTACTCTATCTCCTAAACTCCCCCTAAACTAGGTTAATTGATTGGTAATTGGTTGAGAAAAACAAAGGCTAGACAAGAGTATTTATAGAGAAACTAATCTATCTAAAAGCTATCTATAAGGAAATAAATCTTCTAATAAAATATATCCCTTAAAACTATCTAAAGACATAAAAGATAAAGATAGATGTTTATTTTATGCGCCGACCCGGCTGTTTGCTAACGACCTTGAGTGCCTCGGTACCGACCCCGTCAGGGTCGGTAGACACTTACTGAATTCTTCAACATTTTGTCTTATTGAACACCTCGTTACCGACCTTATGAACCTCGGTATCGACCCTTGTTGAAATCGGCATCGACCCTCACAAGGTGGTTATCGGCCCCCTTCAGCACTGCAAACAATTGAGAGTAAAAATTCAGTAGCCGGTTCGTTACACCTCGGTTTGACTCTATTCTTTTTCCTATGTCTTTGTAACGAGTTTCTCTACTTTTTTCTTAGCTTTAACTTGATTCTTCACCTCTTTACTTGAATGATTTTCCTTGACTTCTTCTCTTCCCAAAAAGTGCTTGAAACAGCTTCTAAAAACCTATAAAACACCACCAAAGCTTATGTACACTCCATTTCTTAAGAAAATACGAAAACCTACACAAACGACTCAAAACAAAACACAAAACTAAAGAAAAAGACAAACACACCCTAAAAACATAACTAAAAAGGCGGATATCACACCTCCTCCGTGATTGCAGTAACATTCACCTGGTGTGGCTCGCAATCTTTGGTACCCCCACCTGCACATTTTTTTCTCTTAGTTTGTTTGATTGGGTTGATATGAACATAAAGACCTGTGACAAGGTTGCGTCTACTGACTGGCTGAAAATCGTTGATGCCAAATAAAAAATAATTTCCTAGTTACTCAACTAGTATAGTCGGTAAGTCGGGGTCGAACCCAAGAGACACTTGTAATTCTACGCAGTATTATTATCAACTCAAAGAAGTAACAAAGGGGGGATTTTGATTAATAAACTAACACTAAGAATTGAAACAAACAAAGCAAGTAGTCAAACAAAGCAAAAGTTGGATTTTTATCAATTAGGGAAAAGCAATCCTATTCAAGTATCCACTTTTCTTCCTCAAGCAATTGATCACAGATTCAAACAAGTTATTCCTTTTAGTTATTCATATCCTGATCATAAATATAACATGGCAACGAGACATGCAAACTTAATATCCAAACAACTCATGAAACGATCATAAATAATAGGGATATTAGCATTAAGAACAAGGATAAGCAGGATACATGCAATTGAATTCCAACGAGTCAAACAATTAACATGCATTCAATTCTCTTCTCAATTGTTTTAGTCCAACGAGTCCTAAATCAATTGAGTTGCTACAAAGATTAGGCTTTGCTACGAGAAAGCCTAGATCTAGCAATAGATAATATCAATTCCAACAAGTTAGCTAGGCCTGAAAGAATCAACACAATCAATATAAATTACGCACAATAGAATTGAAATAACTTGTAGAAATAAACCTGTAAAGACGAATCTCACAACAACTTGAGTCTGAAAAGCTTCAACTTGAATAGAATCTAAGAAGTTTAGTTCTCCATAGAACAGAGAATACCAAAGTCTGAAATTAGGTCTAGAAGAGAATGCAAACAAAGTCTGAAAAATAACCTAATATAGTCTCGAACCAGTCGGAATTAAAGATATAAAAATATAATATTAAACTAAGCAGATAAACATGAACGCGCGTCAGATCCAACAAGGCCGCGATCGCCACCCAACCTAGCCGCGATCGCTGCCTGGCTGCACACCGCGACTCCATCGGCAACCTTCAAAACCGCGAACGCCACCCATACATAGCCGTGATCGCGGCCTTCGTGTCATCGCGCTCGTCAATGGCAATTTTGATCCTCCTCGGCGACGTCCACCGCAATCGCCCTTAAGAGTGGCGGCGATCGCGGCCTTCAGAATCCTTCGAAATCTTCAAATCTTGCTAACTCTGAATCCCGGCCTTCAAATCTATTCTTCAATAATGCTCATAATAGGCCTAAAATACTACAGAAATATGTACTAAAAAATCCTAGTTATGTTGTACAAAACACAACATATCATCTACCTTTGCAAATATGTTGTGGTATACCTGGAAATGCCGCAACTCTATTGTGTTCAATGGTACTGATATGATTGACACGCTTTCCTACACTATAGTGTCCATTACCGAAGTTTTCTAGAAGTGCCGCAACCGAGTTCTCATGAATCAAGGGTCTTCCCCAAGACCTACTTGCAGCTCTGTAAAACACTAGACAACCCCTCCACTGGGTTGGCCAAAACTCAATGTAGATGGTGTTTCTAAAGACAATCCAGGAAGGGCTGGTGGTGTGGGGCTCTCAAGGATATAGAAGGTAATTTTATCCATGGTTTTACTTTCCAATATGGTAGTTGTAAAGCCTTGAGAGCTAAGCTTTGGGCTCTTTTTTATGGGATCAAAATGGCCATCACGCTTGGTTTCCCCTGCTTGGTTATTGAGTCTGATTCTGCCGTTTCTATTGCTTTGCTGAACTCGGACATGCCCGCTACTCACCCTGATTTTTTCTTATTCTTTAATGCAAGTAGTTGTTAGAAAGCACCAACATGGAATTCAAGATTTTGCATGCGGTGCGCAGTGCTAATGTCGTTGTTGATCACTTATCAAACCTAGCTTTAGATAGTACTTGATCTTTCACTAATTTCAATGAACCACCTATGTCTATTGTTTGTAAGCTGGCTTCTGATTCAACTGGATTGCTGTAAACTTTTTCTATTTTTCAGTTCAATTTAAGCAGGGCTCTGCCCACTCCCTTTTGATAAAAAAAGCTTTCTAGGGTAGCTTTCAAAATTCAAGCTTCTAAATGCTAGATACATCTCTACCGCTGATTATTCCAAATATCCTAGTAGCGTTTAAAATAGAATTTTAAAAGCTAAACGCTAGCATTTTGGACTTGGCAAACAAGGTTTTATAGCTAATCAATGATCAACGCTTGCTTGAATTCCTGACGGCCTTGAACTAGTTATTAATCCCTCCGTTTAGTTCTACTTGACTTTTTAGGCTCAAAATATGTTTATAAAAACTTCTCCTTTTATATATTTTTACAAATTTAAATTCCTATACTTGACAAGTTTTTATTAAATAATTTGCTTTTTAGGATGAAGTTTTATTATTTTCTTAAAAATTGTCAAAATTACTACAATAAATCAATCAGGTCAGGCCAGACGGGTTCGAGTTCGGCCATTTCGAGTTCGGTTTAAATTGGGTTCGGTTTCGTTCAGGTTATGGGTCAATCGGGTCGGATTGTTGCGGGTTTTCGGTGGGATCGGGTTGACCAATGGGTCTAAAATATCGTTCTTTTTATGATTATTAAAATTAATTTTTAATTAAATAATAATATTTTTATGAAATATATTGATATGATGTATTTTACTAATAAAATATATTATAAGTTTCTTAATAAATTTTATAAATATAATAAATCGATCAACCTAATGGATTTTGGGTTTCAATCTAGTGGGTTCGGTTTATTTTGGGTTTCGGGTTCAAATTTTCGTGTCTTGACCCTAAAATTATCGTGCGGTTCGGGTCAAGCTTGCGGGTTAGATCAGCTTTTGACAGCTCTAAATCTACATGATAAATTTTAATTTTGTAATATATTTATTTTAATATAAATTTTTCTAATATTTTTTGTTTTAACTCAAATTTTTTTAATTATACAACAAAAAATCTACTTGAAAAATATATAATATACTTAAGTTAATATTTTTATTCAATTTATTTAAAATAATATTAAATTAAAATTGTGTTTTAATTTAATTTAATATAAAAATATTTTTTTCATTAGAAAACATAATAATTTAGTAATTAACTAACAAAAATTCACAAGTAAGAGATTGACCCGAACTTTTGTAAAAGTTCGGGGTACCACTCAGAATAAATTTTGTTTACTTCAGAGTACCTTTCAGAAAAGTCAAAAACTTGAAAGTACCCATCGGAATTTTCCTATTTTTTTTTTGGGATACTTTAAAACATTTCTACTAGAGATATATATGGGCCTATATATATAATATCAAGTTAGGTTAAACTGGACTACATTCATTCGGCTAGGGGGCTGAACAATCGGCCCATTGCAATTCATACACTGTGCCATTCTGGAAACAACAAGCCTGGTGCATTGCTCAACTCCCCTTCCCTTCGACGGGCTACTTTGCCCTACAAACACAAACATACATTTCATCCAAACGATTGAAAATCCTGCAAATCCTGCAATGCAATGCCAGGTTACTAACAAAAACATACCTGTTCTTTTTTTTGCTGCAAATCCTGCAATACAATGCCAGTTCTTTCTAATGTAGGTTTAATTTGAGATTTTCAGAGCGAATTTGAAAAGGGTCAAACGATTGAAAGAGACCCTTCTATATTGTGTGCTTGTCTTTCGACAATTGAGCAATTACTACCCCTAATCGAGGATGCTCAAGAAGCCCTTTATTGGCGTCCATGGCATTTTTGGCTCCCTTAATGCCTTCGAATCTCTCATGTTCTATTCAACCTCAGCAGGCACAGTGAAGGAGCATCCTCTCGTGGTGGATTACCTGGTAAAATCGGTCGGATTTACACCAGAAGAAGCCGTCTCAATCTGTTCCAAGGTTAGCAGCCCCTTCAAATCTATTAAAAAGCCTCAAATCGTTGTTGATTTCCTTCAAAAGAGCGGATTTGATGACGCTCACATCAGGAAAGTGGTCAGCAGTTACCCCAAAGTCCTTGTGAACGACGTTGAGAAAATCCTAAAGCCCAAAATCAGGGCTTTTCAGGAGCTAGGGCTATCCGGGTCGGATTTAGGAACTCTCATGTCTACTCACCCATTCATTTTCTCCAGAGGATTAGAAACCCACATTGGCCCCGCTCTTGAAATTCTGAAATCGGTTTTCACTAGCCATGAGAATCTGGTGAAGGCTATGCTGAAAACCCAGTGGCTGCTTTCCTCCAACACCTGTAGGTATCTTCAGGATAATGTGTCCTTTCTGCGAAGCTATGACGTCCCCATGGAGAGAATCCAGAGTTTCATGGTAACATTTCCCAGATTGTTGTTGCATAGCCCTAAATGGCTTGAATATGCAGCCAAGAGTGTGGAGGAAAAGCTAGGGATTCCTCGTACCTCGGGTATGTTCTTGCACGGAGTGTGTGTCATGAGCTCAATCAATGAAGAAAAGTTCAATACGAGGATCCAAACGTTTCGGGACTTCGGATGGAGTGAGCTGGACATTTCTGTGATGATTAAAAAACATCCCTACTGCTTGAAAGTGTCTGAGAGCAAGATGAAGCTTAAGTTGAAGTATTTCATGGAAGAACTTGGTTATGAACCTAATTACTTGGCGACGCGCGGGATTCTACTATTGTACAGCACAGAGAAGAGGGTGGTTCCTAGAAATTATGTGTTGCAGCTTCTAAGGAAGAAACAGCTGCTCAAGTATATTCCTTGTCTTTTTAGCGTTGCCAAGCGGGATGAATCTAGTTTTCTTAAAAGATTTGTGGTACCATTTAAGGATAAGGTGCCCCAACTGTATGAGGATTATGCTAACATGAAGAGGGGCTCACCCCTCAAACAATAACAGGTTCTTTTACACAATGCTTTTTTTTAGTATCTTTGCAAACATAATGTTCTTTATGTTGTCAGTATCTTGGTGGTTTTGATTGCTTGATTCGGAACCTATAATCAATGGCAACTTTGTTTGTGAGCCTTGATGGTGGGATAATGCTTAACATGGGTGGCACAAGTCTGTAGGAGTTGTTTCTGATATACAACTCCATCTCCAGCCCCTAATGTTTTTCCTTCTTCATGCTTCTATTCCTATTCCTTTGTAACTTTCTGTTTCTGGGTTTGAGTTCCTTTGTCTACCTGTTGTTCCTTGTTCATTGTGTGGTGATAGTGTTTGCATACATTTAAGCATAAATTTTGCGGGATAGGGTTATGGTGCAATTGTTTTTCATGTAATTTTATGTTTTTTACCCTTTTCGGGAAATAAAATACTTCAATTCATCCACGAGGGAATGACTTCTTATAAAAAGTGTTCTCCATCCATATATGAAAAAACTGACTCCATTCAAACATTAGTTCCATAATAGCCTTGCAGTCATATGTCAATGGTTGTGTTGTGGTGATTTGATTACAAATTACAGAGTTTGTAGTTGATGCTGTCTGAAGGCTGCAACCTATTCAGGTATTTTGAGGTGGTCTCCAACTTGCATTTTCCCACGTCGACAATGTGGAGGAAAATGAAATGGAATGATAGGGAGGGAAAATTCGTAAACACTAGCTTAACTTTTCGTGTTAGAAGGTAGCTTACAATCTTATATCGTAAAATGGTAAACCCTAACACTGCACCCCGTTTAATCACGGCCCACAGGATTTTAACAGCTTGCACAAAGGGTGGAGAGAGCTTGGGAGGAATGGGAGCTCAAACCTCCTAGCTAGAGAATGTTTCTAAGTTTTGCATGATTTTTGTTGAAAGGCTAACCAAGTGATTAACTTGAATTAACATTCACCGAGCTGCAACATTCCATCATAGTTTGGTGAACTAATTTTCAGATGATGGAGCGAAATTTGTAAGACAAAAGGTAAACTAGTCTTCCCCTCTGCATGGTTCTTTTCGTTTTGCCTTCAAATTATTTGTAACTGTATCTTAGTCAAATTTTGCATTATTTTCCGAAAATTAACTATGCAAATTAAAACAGCTTTGTTTATGCATAGGACGATCCATTAGTACAAAAGTAGTGTTTACCTATGCTGAACACGCACACAGGTAATAGCTTTGGCCTTGTTGTGCCAATGTGCCATGGCCCCTCCTGGATCATATGTATTTTGTGTTATATATTCATCTTAGTGCACATTATTTATTTGTTTTCAGACAAAATTCTACAGAAAGTAATCAAAACAGAACCGCACACACCCCCACACAAAAATAGAGATACGTGAGTAGGCCACTCACGCAGGGGCTTTGTGCAAAAGCCAGTCAGCTCCCACTTCTTGGTGACGCAACTGACACACTATACATTTCCCTATTCTCAGGCTTTAAATCTCTCATCGTTCATCAATTGCATCAAATTCCTCTTCTTTGAACACAAAAATCCATAGTCTCTCACTTTTTCATCTCCTCCTCCATCTAAAGCCCGTATGGTATCGGCGGTGGATTACCTGGATAGTGTGTTGATCCCTCTTAGTCTCTTGTTGATGATTGGGTATCATGCCTATCTCTGGCATCATCTCAACCTAAACCCTCGCCTTACCACCATAGGCATCCACTCCCTCAGGAGAAAGAAATGGCTCCTCCAACTCCAAGGGGTAATTTCAATACTTTTTAATAGGTTTTGGTTGTAAAATCACACTAATATATGTATTATTGAGTGATCAAATCTACATAGCTAATATGTATATATGTATGTATGTGACTGTGGGTGTACAGGGAGACGATAAGAAGGGGATGTTGGCTATACAAAGCCTAAGGAACACTCTAATGACTACCATATTCACAGGCACAGTCACCATCCTAATGACCCTAGCTTTAGCCGCCCTAGCCAACAACGCCTACAACTCGAGCGCGCGCCTCTTCACAAACCCAATCTTCGGGATCAAATCGGGGCGGATGATGGGCCTAAAGTACGGGTCAGCCTCGGTATTTCTGCTGGGGAGCTTCATCTGCACCTCCGTGGCGACGGGTATGCTGATAGATTCCAACTTCCTCGTGCTCAACAGCTGGGATTGGATGGGTGCACGTGAGATGCACATGCCGACGGTGCAGATGTTGGAAAGAGGATACGGGATGGCGGTGGCGGGTAACCGAATGCTTTGTGTGGGGTTTGCTACGAGCCTGTGGTTGCTTGGGCCTGTGCCAGTGGCGTTTGCCTCCCTTGCTTTGGTTTGGGGGTTGTATCATCTTGATTTTCCTGCGCCTGCTAATCACACTATTAGTTACTGATCGAGCCATGTGCTACGAACTCTGTTGATCATCATATGGTGTTGTATTTGTATAGTAGAACTAATAAAGCGTTTGCTCTTGTTTTCAATTGTTGCAAGTTAATGAAGAGTTTTTAAGTATGTTTTCAGTACTCGATTAGCTCTGTGAAGGTGGAGAACGGAGAGTTCAGTAAAATCCACTGCAATTAGGTCCTTTCTAGCGCACGCAACAACAATGTATGTTCTTCTTCATGAAAGAATACAGAACGAAAAATAATAAACGAATCTCTGCTATGACATGGCAGAGAAGGAGAAAATAATCAGATTGCAGAATAAAAAAATCATGAAAGAAAAGTACTTTGACTTCTCATATATCATCATAAATCAAGCTAAATTATCAAGCATATTCTAATAAAATCAATCTTTAGCCCATATTTCCAATGAGTCTTCAAGGACTCGTTTTTTTTTATATATAATTAAAGCGATTTGATGGACAGACATACCTGATCGAGAGGCCTCAGTTGTCCACAAATTATCAACATTGACCCAATTCAATACCCCTTAAGGGAGTATTTAGGGTTCAAGATGGGGGCACCCTTGGCTTAAAGCTGAGGAGGTACGACCGAGAGACCTAAAGAGACCAAAAACCCACGACAGTTGTAACAAGCAAAGAGACAACAAACAAGAAACGAAATCAAAACAAAACAAAAGCGGGACCCTAGGCAAAACAAAACACAAGTAAAACGGGAATAAGAGAAAACACGAGCAAATAGTGCAAGAAACCCAATCCGCCAAAACCCCAAGCAAAAACCGTCTGTCCCGGCGGCTAGCTGCTGTCTCTCACTCGGATCGCCTCCCTCCACCTGTCCCTACATGCTGCCAAATCTGCTGAAATCCCCAATTGGCTGATATTCTGTCTTATACTATCCTTCCAGCACTTCTTCAGTCGACCCCTCCTTCTACGAAAATCTCCCAGGACCAAGTTCTCACACCTCCACAACTCAGCAAGAGAGAACAACTATAAATTTCCAAACAAATAAGAGAAAATCCTAATAAACGAACAAAAGTAAAAAAAAGCAAGAACAAAGAGAGCTAATTACTACAAAAAGTAGTATTGTCGGTCATCTCCATTCTGGGAGTGCACAAAGGACTACCGTAATATTACCCCTATCTAAATGAGGGATTTTCGAGAGCCACAGCTTGACCACCAAACACAACTCGAACTCAATCCCAATTAACTCCTACTTGTTGAAAGGGCTCTTAAGATCGGCTTAAATGGATTTAAGATTCATGAAATGCGGTATGAATTTGGTGGAGCCTTGGAAGCAACGTGGCAGTGAGGCCGTGGAGACGATTTTTTTCTCCTTATTGGGATTTTTTTGCCCTTTGTTTTGATATTTTATTTTTTCTTTTATTTTTCTCTAAAGACCCATCAAATTATGGACCTAAAAGTCCATAAGCAACGAATGCTTATTAATCGTACAAACTTCACAAACCAAGTTTCAATAATCGATTTTTAACTATTATTTTTTAATTAAAATTTGTGGTGCAGTTTTATTCTTGATTTCCCAAAGAAAGTTTAAAGTATGAAGAGTTTTCTCCTTCTTATGGAAAGTGATTTGAAACGGCCTTCCATCTAAAACGAGGCTTGCAACCAACCATATCTCATTTCCTCAAGGCTGTAAAGCTTGCAACAACCAGTTTGAAGACACCAATTACATCTTACTATCATTCCCAATTACCAGGGCGATCCTTAATTCGTTAAGCCCAAAACTACTTTGGATTGTCGATCAGGTGTTACCTAACGAAAAAAAAAACCACATCAAGTCCTTGACGAAATTAGGGCAATGGCAACAAAGAGAAGATGGAACTCCTCACAAACACCTGGTGGAGCCTATGGTTCTCTTAAAATAAGAAATTTTTAACAAAGATAACGGCCAAAACTCGAATCATGTCGGGAACCTAAGCGACTTTACTCTTAAACAGGTTAGGGAATGGAAACTTGCAGGAAATCTTGAAACTTACAACTGTCGCATTTATACCGCGAGAGCTAGGGAAGGGAGAAAGCTTGCTAAGTGGGCAAAACTCAAGAGGGACTTTATTAAGCTGAATTTTGATGGTGCAGTTTGTTTGGTTGGCGTGGTGATAGAAAGTAGGCGTTTATAATTTGGAGAAGATCAATCTGATTCTCATTCACGTAGGATTGTAAATATATAGTTATAAAGTAGCTTACGGCTTAATATACAAGATATACAAAGTCAAATATAACCCTAGTTCTAGTCTAATACTCCCCTCAAGTTGGAGCATGGAGATCATGCCCAACCTGCGAATGAGGAGTTGAAACCGTTGACGACCTAGGAGTTTAGTAAAAATATCCGCAGGTTGATCGAAGGTTCAAATATGTGAAGTCGCAATGGTGCCGTTTTGAAGATGATCCCGTACAAATATCGACATAGACTAAGACATGTAGAGTAATATGAGCCCGAGAAAACACAAATAAAGAGTAATCAACATGACTCTGTTGGAACCCGAAAGCTCGTAAAGCCGCAACAAGTTTAAAGAACCAGTTGCGAGGAGCCTGCAGAAGACCATAGAGGGACTTTGTAGGCGGCATACCATCCCAGAACGGTCAGTAGAATAACTAGGAGGTAATATCATGTAGACCTCTTTATCTAAGTCGCCATGTAAGAACACACTGTGAACATCCATCTAATGCAATTCCTAGCCCTTAATAGTTGCTATAGACATAAAGACACGAATAGTGACCATTTTTGCTACAAGTGCAGAGGTCTCATGATAAGTAATGCCCTCGACTAGACGATTTACAAGGACAATAAGTCAATCTTTATGTCACTCAATAGAACCATTAGATCGATACTTAATATGATACACCCATTTACACCCAATAACAACTTTATTAGGCGAAAGCTTAGTCACAACCCAAGTACGATTAAGCTCAAAAGCGGCAATTTCCGAGGCCATAGCGTCTCGCCAAGCAACATGCCTAACGACCTCAGAATATAAATTAGGCTCATGACCCGAAGAAACAGCAGATAAGAACTAAGCATGAGAACTTGAAAAATTATGACATGAAACATAAGCAACAATAGGATATGGTGTACTTGAGGATAGTGATGTGGAGACGAGTGGCGTAGATGCTAGTGGGGGTGGGGGTTAGCAACTCGGGTAGTACTGCAAATGTAATCCTGCAACCGAGCCGGAGGATGGCGAATACGAGTGCTTTGACGAGTAGGAGCCGGAGGAGGCGATGGACTCCCCTTGTCGTCAATCATAGCTGGAATAATCTACGGCAATGGATCAGGCGGCAACTCATCATAAATTGTCGAGGAAACATCAATGAAGTCTGGTGTAGGCGATGGAGTAGGAGAATCTCGAAAAGGGAAGTGTTGCTCGTAAAAAACAACATCCAGAGTAACTAAAATATCCTTAGTCTCCAAATCAAATAGGCGCCATCCCCGTTTAGTATTAGGATAACCAAGAAAGATGCACTTACGACTCCGGGAAGCAAATTTGTTGCGATATTTGGGAATATGAGAAGCATAACAAAGACACCCAAAAATTCGCAAATAGCTATAGTTGGGCACCCGATTGTAGATGAGCTCGTAAGGAGTTTTCCCCTGTAATAACTTAGATGGTGTCTTGTTAATTAAGTAGCAAGCAGTTTGAACACATTCACCCCATAAATCAAGAGGAAGACATGCTTGAAAACAAAGTGCACGAGCCACATTTAGAAGATGGCGATGTTTCAGCTCAACATGGCCATTCTATTGAGGCGTGTATGTGCACGAATGTTCAAACCGAATGCCCTTAGTGGCGAAGAAAGGAATTAATGGCAGGAATTCAGTACCATTATCAGCATAGACACACTTAATAGTGGTAGAAAATTGTTCCTGCACCATAGCATAAAATTGTACAAGAAGTTTAGCAGTTTTAGACTTATATTACATTAGATAAAGCCAAACGACATGAGAATGATCATCAACAACTACAAGAAAATAAGATGCACCAAAAGTAGAAGCAGTGTTGTATGGGCCCCAAACTTCACAGTGTAACAAATAAAAAATATATTCTTCTTTATTAGAACTAACAAGAAAAGAAGTCCTAGTCTTCTGCTTTGAAACAAGTATCACACGGATCATGACTAGAAGAAATAGTAGTACTACTAAACATAGACAGAAATTTCAAAATAGAATCAACTGGGTGTCCGAGACGTTGGTGCCAAAGTACGGAATTCGTAGCCACAATAGACGTCGTAGAACAAGCATGTGCATAAAAAACGCTTGAAGCCAATAAACCCCTCCCCTTTTCTCACCTGCTCCAATCACCTTCTTCGACCTTTGATCCTGTAAGACACACATCCAACTAGTAAGAGTAACGACATAATCAAGATCAACTGTAAGCTGAGCAGAAGGAGAGCAAATTGTACGTAAGGCTAGGTATAAATAACACATTAGGCACTTGTAAAGTGACAAACAGTAATGAACCAGCCCTTTCAAAAATGGAAACATTGCCATTAGGCAGCAAAATATTTATCGGATTAATAGAGAAAACATCACGTAAAAGCCGAATCTCCCCTATCATGTGATAGGAAGCTCCAATGTCAAGTATCCATGGGCGAGATAACATACCAGAAGAGCTGTTAAAGGCAGGGGAAGAATTCAAAGTAGCGAACAACTAGACCACATATGCCCATTGATCATTAGTAAAAGTCGAACCAATAGCTTGGCGATCTTTAGTATTGGGTTGGAACGAGCCAAAGCCACCAGGATCCTGTTGTTGCTTGTTGGGCAGCATTGGCGACACTCAAAGAACCCTGACCACGACCATTAGCAGGGTGTTCAGAGCTGGAATCTGATGACGACCTCAAGCCCTAACCTTTGTAGTTTGTTGAGAGCCACGACCAACACCCCCATTTCTCGTCGAACCAACCCGGGAAGCCGTGAAGTTAATAGAATTATCATTAAGCCGTGAAGTTAATAGAGCCACGACCAGCCCTAACCTTTGTAGTTTGTTGAGAGTCACTCATAATTTTTAATCCAAAAGTTAATAGAATTATCATTCCCAATAATCCATCTCAAGCCTTTTTAGAAATGATCTCTAATATTCATTAAGCATCCAAATTGCCAAAAACAATTTTTCTTTTGGTATTGAAACAACGAAAAAGAACCTAAATATTTTTCTGTAATAATACGAACCCAAAAGTTATGAGGTTTAGTCATAATTTTCAAAAGGAGCTTCATTTGAAGGGCTATATTAGCATTTTCAGTTGTATAAAGACATACACCCCCATTTTAATGGGAGAACAGATCTTGTCCCAACTAATAAGCAGATGATGGTTCGGTGTAAATTTATTCTAGAAGAAGGATTTATTAATTTTGTCAATTTGTTCATAGACACCTTTAGGCAAAAGGAAACTAAGCATAAGATAATTAACCTGACCTAAGAAATTAGACTAGATTAACACAACACGACCCGCTTGAGAAATCGAATTAGCTTTCCATTGAGAGATTTGCTTCTTTAATTTGTTAATAGATTTTAAGAACATAGAATTTTAAACTCGACCTTTTATAATAGGAATCCCAAGATACTTTTCCATGAACGAAGTGATTTGGATATTAAGCACACTTTTATGATAGTTTGAAATGAACTTTTATGAAATGAACTTTTATGAAGCTTTGAAAATATTTATTGAAGCTTGAAATCTTGGGACAAAGATGAAGCATTGAAAATATTTATTGAAGCTTGAAATGAACTTTTATGATAGTTAATAGACACATCAGAAATTCACGTAAAATTCTCAAGGAATCCTTTTATGTAATTGATATTAGGATGGATTGCATTTGCGAAAATAAGCATATCATCAACAAAACTAAGAGAATGCAAACAAATATCATTCTTAACTAATTGGATACCAACATGTTTAGAAGAAAGAGAAGACTCAAACTGGAGAGTTCTAGCAGGATATTCCATTGTAATAACAAAAAGAAAATGAGCAATTGGATCCCCTTAACGAATTCCACACTGGGGCGAGAACTCATCACCAAGCTCATTATTAACAAGAACTGATTATGAGGAGGTCGAAATACAAGTCATTACAAGATGGAGCCATTTAGCATGCAACCCAAATTTAATTAACAAAAGTTTAATAATATTCCAATCAAGCTTATCATATGTTTTTTCCATATCTAATTTTAAATTTTTAAAATTAGATATAGAAAAATGTCATGAGCTAAAAGAATATTATCATATATAAAAGCATCTTGTAGAAGATGAATTAAGTTTGGAAGAATATTAGCTAATCGCTTGGTCAATAATTTTATAATGTCCTTATAGATTGTATTACATAGACTAATAGGACGGGAATGCTTAATCGTTAGGGGAGAAGTAATTTTGGGAGTGAGGGCAATAAAAGATCTATTAATAGATCTAAGCATATGTCCAGAGTGGAAAAATGCAATAACAGCAAGGCAAACAAAAGATCCAACAATTGACCAATAATTTTGAAAGAAATCAGCAGGAAAACCATCAGGTTTAGGAGTCTTATCCGGAGCAAGATAAAAAAAAATTGTTGTTTTAATTCCAGCTTGAGTAGGAGATTTACATAATATAAGATTATCAGTCTCAGAAACTAAATGAGGAATACTATTTAAGTCCATGTCAGAAATACAACAAGAGGGGTTCAGCTTGAATCTATGAGCTAATCAAAAAGGCAGATTTAGCAACCACTTTTGTGGTCGCTAAATCGAAAAAGTGGTCGCTAACCGATTAGCGACCGCTTGATCTCCGATATTAGCGACCATTCGCAATTTGCGACCACGTGGTCGCCCATTCCTGGCTCAGATTCAACCATCACTTGGTCGCTTGCCAAAATCATGAGCAGATTTGGCGAACAGGTGGTCGCTAATTAATGACTACTTGGTCGCTAAACCCGGTCATGATTTGGCGACCACTTGGTTGCTAATTAGCGACCAAGTTGTCGCCAATTGCGTAAATTAAATGCCCAATCCTCATCTTTTACTCATCGAAATCGCATGAGATGTGTACATTTAGTGACCAAGTGGTCGCCAAATTATAAATAATAAAATAATTACGTATTAAAAAATTAAATATAAAAGAAACGTTTAAAAAATATAATAAAATAATTATTTATATTAATTAAAATAATATACAAAATTTACAAAATATTTGAACATATATGCAAAATAAAAACAAAAACGCTTAGTTATATCCGGTTCCGTCGGGGCTGGACGGACGCGTCTTCGGCGGATCATTCCCGTCGGAATCGGGCTAATGGGACCCAAACGCCCGCGGGTTGAAGTCGTCGTGGATTGTTTAAAATCAGCGAACAAATGGTTGCTAACGGCTGGCGCCAAAATTGTCCGCACAATATTAGCGACTAGATAAGATATGCGACCACTTGGTCGCTAATGTTTTTTTTTTAGGTTTTGGTGTCCATTGAGCTACCATCTTAAGTGGTCGCTAAAATATGGTCGCTAAATCTGTAGAATGATGTAGTGTAACTTTTGCTCATTGTTTCCAAGAGTTATTTTTAAAATCTAAAAGAGCATTATGTTTATTCAAATGTCTTTGTAGTTTAGTAATTGTAGAAGTGTTACGAGGAGTAATTACCAGTTCAGATTGCAATAGTTGAAGTTGTTGTTCCGTAATTTTTGATATTCGAAGTTATTATTAATATGATATTTAGCCCGAACTTTTGCGTGTTTCTTTAAGAGATGTGATTTCATAGAAATATGGTACATAAAAGATTCAGACAACTGGTAACTCCAAACTTTTTTAGCAAGAGGTAAGAAACTAGTATTAAACATCCAAGTATTTTCAAATCTAAATGGTAACATAAGATTTAATGGTCCAAAGTAGTAAAAGGATGATGATGAACTAATAAAGACAAAAAAGATTGTGCTAAAGATTGATGAATTAATACCCTATCAAGTCTTTTAAAAATGTTATTTGTAGAATTTGAGTTTTTTCTCCAAGTAAAAGGGAATCGTGAAGTTTTAACATTAATAAGTCCGAAATTATTCAAAAAATTAAGTAGGAAATTAAATTATTAAGAGATGGGATAAGTCCACCAAATTTATCCACAAAACTAGAGATATTTAAATCACCAATTAGAAGAAAAGGTAAGTTTAGATTAGTAATGATAAAAGAAAGATTTGACCAATATACATTTTTATCCACCTCACGAGCAAGAGTATATACAAAAATGATTAAATAATATCTTGTTTGAGAAGAAAATTTCATGATAATGAGATTAGTTGATTAAACTAGGAGCTCACAACAAAGTGTAAATGAATTTTTACAAATTAATAGACATAACTCTCCTTTGTATCCAATAAAAGGACAAAATACAAGATCATTAAAATCAGTTTTACGAATAATAAAAATCGATGGTTGAGAGTCATATTTAGTTTTAGCAATACCAAAGAAGTTCAATTTATTCCGTTTTTTGAATAAATCCAACTTTGTCTCAGAAATTAGACCTACCAATACCCAACATTCAATATTCAATATTCGTAACTGGTCAAATAAATTGGTACTAAATCTGTCAAGAATAAACAAAAAGAAAAAACAGCAAGACGAGACAAATGAACATCTTTTGCTTAACTGTCCCTTTACTCTACAAAAACTACATTCTATTGACCCTCAATTTACCGACGTTCTAAGAGATGTGATGCATAACCACAATACAATGCCTCAAATAATCCAAAATTTAAACACTAATCTTTCGCAAAGGACTTTATGTCGCTTGTTTACTGCCTGATAGGGAATTTGGTTATGGAGAAACCAAGTAGTGTTTAACCAGGATAGTAACGGGCCATATAAGAATGTCGAGGAATTCATTCATAATCATGTTGTATGGTGGAGTAAAGAAAAAAATGTGAATGAAGAGGTTAATGGTTCCCACAGAGAACAACGAACTAAGCAAAGGAAACTGAAAAGAAAATGGGAGAAACCCTAAAACAGGCTTGTAAAAAATAAATTTTGATGATCTAAAAAGGATAATGGAAAATCGACGGCGGCGTACGTCATAAGATGTTGGTGATTTTAGTGTCATCAAGTTATTGTTCCCTATATGGGAACAATGCCTTTTAGTGTGATTGGGATTCATACGACACTATGAGATCTTACTTTGCTATGTCACGGGTTTGGGTGTGCGGAGTGCGCGCTTGTGTAAGCATGGTTGAGGTCTAGAGGGAAATATTAAGGAGAAGTTGCGACCTGAAAAGGAACAATGTTTGTTATCTACTGGAGGAAACAATGTCTGTTCCCTTGGAGGGAACAGTGGTTGGGAACAGTAGTTCTCTGACGCATTCCTAAAATTTCGGCACGTTGTTAATTGTTGATAACGGTCATTTAAACGTTGTGTAACTGCATTGTAACTTCCTTAATGGGTTAATAACTGATGGGTGACGTGGGTTATTCAAGATAACCTTCGTGGCACATGGTAACCGTCGTTAACTGCTAGTAACCGCTAATAACTGTTGGTAACCGTTCCCTGAAACAGTTTCCTTTGCCTATATAAAAGGCTATTGGGAGATTGGTGTCGGGTTGGAACATTTGTTCACGTGGTTCACATAATCAGAGGAGAACGTTTTCTCTCCATGATTGAACTTCAAATAGAGTCTAATATCCATTTTACATGAACTCTAAGGTTCGATCTCTTTCATAGCCTTGTTAGAGATCGGTTGGTTTGTCTTATCTCACTTCAAATTTCGTGGATTCCCCAAGGCTATGTAGGGGGCGAAATATTGATTTCGGAAAGCGTTTCTACGTGATTCAAACCTATATCAAGTATTGTATATGATTGATCTACAGAAGATTCGTCGTCTTCAACTACATCCACGAAGAGGAACTCCACGGCTTCAACAACGCATTGTTCCTTGAGTACCAGCAGATCCAGGATCTTCGGTGGGAACTACGAAGCAAGAGTCCAAGACACCTACATAAGAGACCAATTCGGGAATGTAATAAGCATAAATGCAAAGAAAAATGACTACTGGAATGTGGAACAAGCCGAATCCATGTGGAACAAGCATAAATGCATAGAACTTGAAGGCGATAGTCTAATTGTGATCAATGTGCTTAATGGCAGTCGGTCCACTCCTTGGACAATTGACATGCTAATTGCCGACGTCCTGGTTTTGTTGCAATACTTCGAGGTGGTCACTACCAAATACGAACCTCGAGAATACAACTCTGTGTCAGATTTGATTGCAAAACTACACCACGATTGTAGCGTCAATCAGATTTTCAACCATCCGAAAGGATGTCCTGGTCTTAACCCTCATCTGAAAGGATGTCTTAGGTTGACTCGGTCTGCCTAATTTTTATCTTTAAAAAAAACAGCAAAAATAAGTATGTGATTGTTTTTTTAAGAAATGAGCTACTAACTAGCTCATTACAAGGCAAACACTAGGTTACTTGAATATTATAAGGCCAACCTAAATCATCACAATAGTTGATCTTGAGAAAATCAAATAACAAAGGGTGGTCACGAACCCAAATATTAAATAGGGAGACATCCAATTGATCAAACAACGGTCATGAGAAAAAATTTAAAATAGCAAACCTAAGCTGAATAAAACTATAACGCATTCGAGCGAGGAAATCCGCTGAATTGTATTCTCTGAAATAATAAAAAAAACACCAATAGTAGTTTGAATTTCCAAAGGAACTTTCCAAGTTTTTTTCAAAGAATTAATAAGATAAGTATGTGATTGTTGTGTTGGTCTAAATAAGTATGTAATATTTTTGGTCGAAATAAAACCAATATTCTGAATAAGAGAGAACTCTGACTATGAACCCCCAACAACCAACCGGTGACAGGAAACCTCAGGCTAACAAAGACAGAGGAAGCAGATCTCTTGGATCGATCAAGCAAGAAAATCAAAAGAGGAACCGGTGATGAACACCGAGATGAAAATATGGAGGAAAGCTTTCCAGTGCTGCAGATGCCGGGGAATAAGGTCCAGAACCAAAGAATCTCCTATAGTGAATCAATTACAGGGAAAAGGAACCAAGAGGGATTGGTTGAATACAACAATCCTTTTTGGGATGATGGATTTGATGAAGAGGAACTCCATGACGATGTTATGCCGGATTTTCATGATCCACGATGCCCTGTTATCCTGCTAACTGTTGAGGGAAAAAGAAGAATCAGAGCACCATGGAAAAACTCAATAATTGTCAAGGTTTTTGACTGTGTGATAGGATACAACTATTTGAAAACTAGTCTAATGCAGAAATGGAAGCCTCGAGGAGAGTTCAGAATGATCGATATAGGGAATGAATTTTATGTCATTAAATTCCAAATGATGGATGACCTAAATCATGTACTTGTGGATGGACCTTGGCTTATTGGCAACAGTTATTTAACCATCCAAAGATGGAGGCCTAATTTCATAGCTGAAGAAGAAACTCTTAAGAATATTGCTGCTTGGATCAGAATTCCAAATATATCCATGGAATACTTCGACCGAGAAATTCTCACATATATCGGCACTGAACTTGGAAGGGTTATGAAGATTGATAGAACCACAAGCAAAGCGGAAAGAGGGAAATTCACAAGGCTGTGTGTAGAACTAAATGTAACAAAGCCCCTTCTATCCAAATTTTGGATGAATGGACGGGTTTGGAAAGTACAATACGAAGGATTGCGGATGATATGCTTTGAGTGCGGTAAAATTGGGCATGCTGCTGACAAATGCCCATCAGTTTCAGTTCAAGATCTAACTGAGGAGGAAATTATCAAGCAGAATCAAGGATCCATAGGACGAAAGAAGCCTGAAGTTGAAGAAAACTTTGGAGAATGGATGATTGCAAAAAGGCCTCTGCGAAGGAAAGATCAACGATACACCGGCAACACACCGGAATCATCCACACAGGGTAACAGTGACGGCAAGGACCGAGCCGTTCAATTGAACCAGCGGAACCCAGGATCTTCGACCGGGCCGTACAATACTAATTCTGGACCGGGTTGGAACAATTCAGGGAAACAAGATACGGGCGACAATGGATCGCGATTTAGGGCGCTAAATATGGATACTGAGAATCAGGAAATCTTGGGTGATCAAAATCAAAGCAACTTGGAAGTAATCAAGGAAATAGATCCAAGGAAATCAAAAGGAAAGGACATGATTGGGAAGAACCATGGAAAGAATCACATAATCAAGGACCACACCAAGAAATTGGAAGACGGAAAGGGGAGGAGCAGAAATCATGAAGAGAAATCTTTGACGGAATTAACGAAAGGAAAGGAATTGCCAAAAAAAAAATGGATATGACCTCGTCAGGATTTGAAAAAGATGGAAATAAGAAAAATCATGGCATGCTGAAAATCGGAGGTAATGACTCGAGAAAGGAAGGAAACAGTATATCTGTACAAGAGGAAAGCAATGAGAAAGATGAAGGAAAGAAATCAAACGCTGAAGATGTTTTTTTGGGAAAGGATAATGGGAAAAATCAAGTTGACAGCAATCAAAATATTATACAAAATCCTAACCCAAAAATCTCCCTGTCTATATTAAAGAACAGAACGGATCAAGAGTTCAACAAGCCAAAAAACCAATTGAGTGATCTCAAACATACAGACGACCCTCCCAACAACCATGAGCGGCCAATGGAGGAACATCATTCACCCAATGGTTCCACGAGTGAGCAAGATACAAGTAGGGATACAAGAATGGAGGATGTCTTACAAGAAGACGATCAGGAGGGTGGGGAAGAACACCTTCAGATACGCAATGGAGACACCCTCATGGATGTCGAACATCTCTAAGGAGATGATGTCACTCTTAGAAGATGATCCATACTTATGCTACTGGTTTTACATGATTGTGCCAGATATGAGAATCATTTCTTGGAATGTCCAAGGAGCGGGCAGCCAGGAATTCCTCCATACTCTAAAAGATTTGATAAGAACACATGACCCATCTATTCTACTCCTTCTCGAAACAAAAATAAGCGGAAAGCAGGCTGATCAAGTATGCACTCACATTGGCTTTGATGGAGTCATGAGATCAGAGGCGATTGGTTTCAAGGGCGGAATCTGGATACTCTGGCGTAAAGACCGAGTTTCAATACAGGAAGTGGATGTGCATAACTAAGTGGTTACGGTGTCTGTTTCGAGGGCAGGGGAAGCCGGCTGGCTTCTCTCAGCTATTTATGCAAGCCCAAGGCCAACCTCTAGAGGCGAACTGTGGACAAGACTAAAAGAGTTCAAAGAGTCAATCAACAAACCTTGGTTGCTGATGGGTGATTATAACGAAACCAAGACGCTGGAAGAAAGAACGGGTGATTCGGAGCAGCTAAGAAGAAGATGCTATAATTTCGGACGATGGATAGATGAAATGGACCTCATGGACATGGGAATTACTGGGGCTCAATTCACTTGGAGTAGAGATCGGGATCCTGAAACTCAATCGAGCGCTAGACTCGATAGAGGTTTATGCAACCTGCAGTGACAAAGTATGTTCCCGGAGAGCGGCATCAAACACCTGGCGACTAATCAATCCGACCATGCGCCACTACTTATGAGAACGGAAGGGCTACATGAAAGAGCGCCTGGGGCACGTCCTTTCCGTTTTCAGGCCTCATGGCTCACCCACAATGAGTTTCAACATTTTCTTGCTCGCAATTGGAATCGTGGCGCGCCTCTTCCTAATGCGCTAGCGTCTTTGGCTATTGAGCTAGGAGAATGGAACAAGAATGTCATTTTCGGAAATATGTTCAGGAGAAGGGACAAATTGTGGCGCAGGATCGAAGGCATTCAAAGGGTAGTGTGCACCAGGCCGACTAGGGGCCTCTTAGACTTGGAAGCAAAACTGAGGAGGCAACTGGATGTGGTTCTTAATCAAATCCACACTTTCTAGATGCAAAAGGCACGAACCGATGCTCTCATTGATGGTGATCGGAACACGCGTTACTTTCATGCGTGCACTGTTGTTAGAAGAAGACAAAACAAGATTGGAAGTCTTATTGCAAGTTCTGGTGAAAGAATATGGGATCAAAGAGCTATGCAAGCTATGGTTACCGAGAATATTCGAACTCTATATACGGCAGAAAACGGACATGATGGCCCCATTGATCTTCCTAGGGATCGATTTCCTCAGTTGGAAGAATCTGATTTTGAGCGACTTGCTAGATAAGTTCAGCGACAGGAAATTAAAGAGGCGGTGGACTCCATGGGCCCTTTCAAGGCGCCCGGACCCGACGAGTTTCATGCTGTGTTCTATCAACGCAACTGGGATCAAGTAAGACAGGAGGTGGAATCGGAAGTTCTTGCTATTCTGAACGGGGGCCAAGTTCCGCATGCGATGAATGAGACTCTGATCGTTCTCATCCCTAAAGTTGAGAACCCGGAAACAGTCAACCAGCTACGGCCAATTAGCCTTTGCAATGTGGCTATGAAAATTGCAACCAAGGTCATTGTGTCAAGATTGAAACCAGTTTTGAGAAAGTTGGTTGCTCCTACTCAATCGAGCTTTGTGCCCGGGAGACAAATAACGGACAACATAGTCATAACCCAAGAGATCATGCATTCAATGAAAAGCAGAAGTGGAAAGAGATTTATGGCGATCAAGATTGACCTCGAAAAAGCATACGACAGGGTATGCTGGCCGTTTCTTAGAGACACTCTAATGGAAGCTAGAATTCCAAACCAGCTTGTAGGAGTAATCATGGAGTGTGTTACCTCTTGTTCAATGCGGATCCTTTGGAATGGAAGTATGGGAGAACGTTTTCTGCCGAGTCGGGGGGTCCGTCAAGGCGATCCACTCTCCGTACTTATTCGTTTTATGTATGGAGAGATTGGGACACGTGATTGATGAAGCGGTGGCTATGGGTGCTTGGAAAACGATTCAATTGAGTAACCATGGCCCTGAATTATCACATCTCTTTTTCGCTGATGATCTCATTCTGTTCGGAGAGGCTACAATGGAGCAAATGCAAACAGTGAGGTATTGTCTTGATAAATTCTGTTTGGCATCTGGGGCAAAGATTAATTATCAAAAGTCTGTTTTGTGTTTCTCGGAGAGCACGCCTCCGAATGTTGCTCAGGAAATTGGAGAGTTCAGCAATATTCCTGTTCATGATAACATTGGTCGATATCTTGGAGTCCAGATTCAAAAAGATCGACTCAATAAGGATGATTACAGACATATTGTTGAAAGGGTGGGGTCCAAGCTTGCTGGTTGGAAGGCACGAACACTCTCGCTTGCCGGAAGAATTACGCTTGCCAAGGCAACTATTTCGAGCATCCCTTATTACTCGATGCAAACTGCAGAGCTTCCGAGGTACGTTTGTGATGAGGTTGAGAAAAAGATGAGAGGATTTGTTTGGGGCTCCACGGAAGAGAAGCGGAAAATGCACCTGGTGAATTGGGATACGCTCAAAAAACCAAGAACATCAAGGGGGCTTGGTATGAGAAGTATGAGACAAGCAAATTCCGCTTTTATGGCCAAGATGGGTTGGCGGGTTCTAACAGAACCGGAATCACTTTGGTCACGAGTTGTTCGAGTTAAGTATTGCAATGGAAGATTAGACAGAGATATGTTTCAAAGAAAATCTGGAGCTTCAAACTTGTGGAACGGAATTGTCAAAGCAAAATCATCTTTACTCACGGGATTAAGGACTCGTATTGGGGATGGAACAAAAACTCTCTTTTGGGACCATGTGTGGGCAACGGAAAAACCGCTGATTGACTTGGCGATTGCGGAGGTTGATGAATCTGATCTGGGTAAAACAGTGGCTGAGTACTGGAATGGGAATGGCTGGCAATGGGAGGATTTCGCTGATCTCCTTCCACCTGATGTCTTATTGAAGATTGCTGAACTGAAGGTGACAACAGATGAGGTGGGTGATAATTTTTACTGGGAGCCGAATTCATCAGGAAACTTCTCAATCAAATCGATTATGGAAATCATTAGAAAAGAGTCGAATGAGGTGCATACTGAATTGTGGAAGAGAATTTGGAAAATCAAGGTTGTAGAGAGAGTTAAAACCTTTGTGTGGCTTGCTGCACACGATGCTATCTTGTCTAATGCTAATCGGGTTCGCCGGAGACTTGCCGATGACAGTACTTGCCCGAATTGTCCGGAGATGGAAACAACCCTCCATATTTTAAGGGATTGTTCTGTTGCTCAGGATTTATGGAACAATTTCCTCATTGATAACAGGAAAACACAATTCTATGTTGGAACGTTATCAGCTTGGCTGGAAATGAATCTGAATTCAAGCGGGATCTGGCCGACAACCTTCGTGTATGGGTTGTGGTGGCTATGGAAATGGAGAAACGGAATTGTTTTCCGGGTTCCGATGGAGTTAAGACAAACTAGACATGAGTATGTGGTGGAACGTGCCCGAGAATATCTGAGGCTGTTGGAGGCGAGTTCGAACAGGGGTGGAATGCAGCGGAGCCCGACGAATTGGACTCGGCCTGGAGAAGGCTGGTGGAAACTAAATACTGATGGCTCTTTTGTTCCAGGAGACACGATTATTCATGCAGGGGGTCTGTTACAAGATCACAATGGCAAATTTCTGAAGGGTTTTGCAGCTCGTGTCAATGGTAACTCTGTCTTCAAGGCAGAAGCTTTGGGACTTCTTCAGGGTTTGACCATAGCTAAGGAGATGAGGGCTAAAAAGCTGATGGTTGAACTTGATTCGTTGAAAGTTTTTCAAGAAGTAACCAAGGAGGATCCCACGCCTACTGCTAACTGGGGAATAATTTCAAAAGTAAGGAAGATGCTGAAGGAGAATATCTGGGAGATATCCATTCACCATATTCCTAGGCAGGCTAACCAATCTGCAGACTGGCTCTCTAGGATAAGCAAAGATTGGATTGGAGATTTTATTCTGTTTGAAAACCCGCCCGACGGGTTAAATGCTAGTTTAGAAGTTGATGCTTGGATGAGTGAAAATATGTAAACCTTACTATATTATTATCGGTTTTTCTAATCTATGCCCTAAGGGCATAGGTTAAGCATTCTTATTTAAGAAACTAAAACCCTATATGGAAATAAATGAACCCTATTAGAAAAAATTAAATTACCACATATAATAAAAATCAACAAAATCTCGTATTATTATTATTAAATAAAACGGGTATAACCCTCCTTTATCACAAAAAAAAAAATATTTTTGGTCGAAATAAGTATGTAATATTTGTACAATATTTTCCGTACTACTGGCTGCTCGTTCTAAATTCATAACCCCATACATGAACCTCTCGTCTCGTTACTATTTTCCTTGCCTCTAAAACATCTCTTCTCCTCCATATTTCCGATCTTTCAATTTCAATCGACGATCGCTTCTGCTATTTTTTCCAGGCGCCATTGGCGTTCCTTTTCCACGGACTTCCGTCGTCGAAGGTATCTCTCCCTGTCATTGTGTTTTCCCCTTTATTTCCTTTTGAAATTTCCAGATTTTCAATTTTAGTGTTTGTTGGAGAAGAACAAACAGTTTCTTTGAGATCGACCCTTCTCTTTCAATTATGCGAGGCTTATCTTCATCCATCTTTGTTACTTTCTTCGTTGATTTTTGTTGGCTTCCTTTTCATAACTAAAAAGTGTATTTTGTCTGCATTTTCTTTCTTACAGGGTTAGGGTTAGGGTTGGGACATCATCCCAGATGGAAACGCCTGGTGGTAATTCCGATTCCCACAGGCCTTCGTCCTCCAATTCCAACAATCGGAGATACAGAGGAAATTTTTCAGCTTCCAATTTCATACGATCCCCAGTTTCGACTCTTTTGGAGTATTCTGGTCTTCTACGCCCAACCCCAACTTCAAGGTTCACCCAACAATTCCATGAATCCGAGTCTCTCCTCTCGTCTTCTAATCACCACCACCTTGTACACGATTCTCCTCACATTTCCAATTCTAATCCCAATGCCAACGCCGATGTAGGCGGTGAGGTATCTATTCGCATTATTGGAGCGGCTGAGCAAGATACCGTGTCAGCTCCAACTGCTTCTACTCCAACCACTATAGTTGTGCAGTCTGGGGATGCTCCCTGTCCTGCCCCATCCTCTTTGCAGCAGATGGCTTCCTCTGCTACGTTAGATACTCTAGAGGAGTCAACCAGTGGGGTTTCTCTACCCGATAATGATGTTACTAATGCTGATACTGAGGCTTTGGATGGGGAAGGGGTTAATAATAACAGCAGGGATAATACTACTTATCAGAGATATGACATTCAGCAGGCTGCTCGTTGGATTGAGCAGATCCTTCCCTTCTCTTTGCTTCTGCTTGTCGTTTTCATCCGCCAGCATTTGCAAGGTATTTTTTGGTCTCATTGTCTCTCATTGCAACACTGGCTAGCTAGTTTATGAGTTATTTTATGGTATGACTGTTTGCTGCAACTACTAAAGCTACTATCATTGATGTTGCTGTAAGTTGTCTTGTTAAGAAGTTCTTTTTTGTTGTTTCAAATCACAATTATAATATCTGTTATGGTGGGAAATTCTTTCATCATTTTTTAAAAATCCCTGATACTCGTGATTACCACATTGGTTTTTTAAATCACATATTGAGACTTAAACAAAAAGTATAATCTTAGGGTAAGTTTGCTGTGACCTCAATCATGCCTCATCATTTATAAGCTACCTTATCGCCTTTTCAGCTACCTTTTAATCATGAGATCTAATCAGGTAACCATACCAAACATACCCTTAGGAGGGCATCTTTTGATAAACTCATCATTATTGGTATCATTGTTTTCTTTCAAGCAGGGAGTATTTCCAGCAAACATACAACAAGGTTATCATTTCTTGGGTCAAATCTTATGTGCCTAGTTGCAATTTTACTTGCCTTTCTTTATACATTCAAGCCTCGAATGTATAAGGAAAGAGAAGGAAAGTTGCATTGGCTCTGAATTTGGCTTTCCTTGAAGGCTCTTTTCGTTTATTCACTTTTTTAATAACTTGCCAGTGCTTCAGTTGCATAGATCGTACTGTGCTTAGTATGTTTTTCCTATGTGACTTTTCTGTTTATAAGAAATTTATATGACTGCTGATCCCTGAAAAGTGAAAAGTCCATCTGTCTTTCAGCTTATTATTCTCTTTCATCATTTTTTAATTTATGAGTTATTTTATGGTATGACTGTACTTTTCTTTTTGGTTGAAAAAAGAGAAATGTAGGCTACTGAATCTAAATATGTCTCTGTAGTGTTTCTTATATTGATGATTTTTCTGTTTTCTGAGGTGTTACAGGCTTCTTTGTTACTATCTGGATTGCTGCTGTCATGTTTAAATCGAATGATATACTACGGAAACAAACAGCTCTGAAGGTGCATGATCCACTTTTTCTGCTTGGACCTTGCAGTTGCTCAGTCAATATCTTCAATGCATATTAACTTTCGAGGGAAGTGATAATATCTCTCATTCTCTACTTTTAAAACGGAGTATGAATTTTCTTGTGCTGCAGGGGGAAAGGAAGGTTTCAGTTCTTGTTGGAATCAGTGCAATCTTTGCAGTACATGTTGTTGGCGTTTACTGGTGGTATCAGAATGATGATCTTCTTTATCCACTGATCATGCTACCACCAAAGGCTATACCTCCATTTTGGCATGCAGTTTTCATCATCATGGTCAATGGTGCGCATTTGCTTCCTATTGTTTGATCAGTAAATTTTGTTGTCCTAGTTCAATGTTTACCTTCCTGATGGAGATTGGAACACAGTTCCCTGTTTACGATGATTTATTTTGTAGATGGCACATGAGCAAATTATTTCCCTCTGTAATTAGTAACTTCTATAGTTAGTTTTCATATTGACAACCACTTAATTGAGATACATTACAATGTTCTTGGATTCATCTGCTATATACGGAGTGTCTTAGAATCTTCTGATCAATCCTTATGTACTCCATCTAAGAATCTTAATTGGTTTCACTGTGTACACCATACTTGAATCGCCAATGTTGCTTTAAACTTCAATCAATAGGGAAAGTTTATTGCCAAATTCTGCTGCAGCAGGGTGTACATTATGCTTTTTACATTTTGCCTTTTTGTTCTTGGTTGGTCAGATTCCTATTTGGGGAATTGGTTTGTAGAAATTACATGAAGCTGTGTGATGATTTTGTTGTGAAATTGCTCGTTCTGGATAAGTAGTTATAGAAGTCTTTACTTGTGCACTTAGAAAGACTTGAATTACTTCCTTGTTGCAAAGCCAAAAATTTTCCTTTTACCAGATCCAGATATTGCAAGTCCGAATACCTAGTAATCTTTTAATGATGAAAGGCTATATAAGTATAGTAGTGATTTTTTTTTTCTGATTTGTGAACAATTTGAGTTTCGACATTTTGAGACGTGTGACTGATTTCAAGACTGAACAGTCTTATATAGCTATATATCCACCATGCTACATGCATGTCCTTGCATATATTGTATTATTGGTAGCTTTGATTTCTCTCTGTTAGTGTTTTTCTCCCTCTAACTTTAACCTCTTATCTTAGAAGAGGAGTCATTATGTTTTTTTGGATGGTAGATGACTTGCTTATCGACACAAAATCAAGTCATCCTTGCATGAATATAATTCAAGATTTACTCTTGAAAATTGGGTCCCTGATTTTTTATTATTTCTTTCTGGTATCGGATATCCTTTCTGTGGAAGATGTGTCATGCTTTGGTTAACACTTGAATTTTCTTTCTGACAGATACTTTAGTAAGACAGGCTGCAATGATCTTCAAATGCTTTCTTCTAATCTATTACAAAGATAGCAGAGGAAGAAAGTACCGTAGACAGGTATTTTTTATTCTATATTTTTTCAAGGTTTGTTTAGTGGTTTTAAAAAAAGACTATCATGGGGATAAAGACTGTTTTTCAGAAAATGGATTTTTTTTTGCTTTGGGATATAGGCCCAAAAGTATTTTGTGAAATAAAATTTTTGTTTTCGTGTATATAATTTTTTTTTAAGATAATTAGTATGCCAAATAACATTATCTTAAAAAAAGTCTGCATACCAAAAACCATTAAACAGAGCTTTGGGAGGGTGGTAAGAGCTGGTTGTCTTTGGTATACCGTCTCTTGATATTTTAATTGCCCCTTTCAGGGTCAAATGCTGACTTTGTTAGAGTATCTCCTGCTACTCTATCGAGCCCTGCTCCCAACTCCTGTTTGGTACCGCTTCTTCTTGAACAAGGAATATGGTAGTCTTTTCTCGTCGTTGATGACTGGATTGTATCTGACCTTTAAGCTCACATCTGTCGTTGAGAAGGTGTGCTGTTTATGTACTAGATTCCTTGTATGCGTAATCTCGCTAGAAAGACCAGTGAAGGTTGCTTGTTAATCTGACGTTTCACCTGATGTCCTTTTGGGATCATGTTTAGGTTCATTCATTCTTTACGGCTGTGAAAGCATTATCACGCAAAGAGATTCATTATGGAGCCTATGCAACATCAGAGCAGGTAGCATGCTTGTTTTTTTGTCCTGTTAAACTATTTCTCCGAGTTGCTAATATATCCTGTATTACATGTGCCTTTTTATCCAAGTCAATTCAAAGAACTATAAATTGACTGGCTAAATGATGGATTAAGAATATTAGTTATTTATGTGGATACATTAGCTTGTTAATCACGGAACAATTTTAGACTTTCAGACTAATGCGCATTTAGGTTGATTGACTTTTTAAATCTTGAGACTAATCTAATGTTTTTATCTTGGAAGTAGTTGCATTTGAAGGCACATATGTATTACTTGTGCTTTTTAAGTGAGATGTGTACTTTATGCCTTCCTTTTTTGCAATGTGTTCATCGTCTGCTTGGTATTATTCTGTAATGTGATTCATGATTTGAATTTATTTTGTGTCCAGGTTAGTGCAACAGGTGACATGTGCGCAATTTGCCAGGAGAAGATGCACACACCAATTTTACTCCGTTGTAAACACATTTTTTGTGAAGATTGTGTATCAGAATGGTAAGGTCATCTGTTAATAGTCAAACTCGTCAATAGAGGGTGTTTTTCTATATGCACTACACCAGGGGTTAAGTGCTTACAATAGTCCCTCTGTTGTCATCGTCTAATTCATGTGCTAGTGCCTAAAAACAAATTCTTTTGGCGTGGTTGCTTTAGGCTCAGTTGGTGTGTTTTAACATTTGCTTTTAGGTTATTATGGGCAATGTTACATGCTATTTCCATGTGATTCAGATCAGAAGTCTGTATATCTATGCCTTGCGTTGCCTGTTACGTTTGATTTGTGATTCAATTATCTTCAAGAAATGTTTTTACATTTTTCAAGATATGTTTTGGCCTTTTATGTTTGTCCTCGGGTAATGGTCACTTGAAACATGTAATGTTTGCTTTGACGTTCCTTTCTTTTTAGTACACGGTTGTTTTTGAAATTCTTGCATATTCTGAATATTGTGACTTGACCTTTATTTTATTTTTTTTCCAATTTTTTGTCAGGTTTGAAAGGGAAAGAACATGCCCACTCTGCAGGGCTTTAGTGAAGCCTGCTGATCTCAAATCTTTTGGCGATGGATCAACCAGTTTGTTTTTCCAATTATTCTGAGTAAAATATTTTTTTTTGTTACATGATTGATCAAGAAGTAAACCTGCTCCCTGTAATTGAGTAACATGTGGACGTAGCTATCTGATTCGGTGTTCTGATGGGGAGCTCTTTGTTCATATTGTGTTTGTAATGAAAAGTTCATTTTGTACTTAGAGCGCAGCTGTTCAAAGCTATAGAAACCATTTTAATGTCCTACTTCTGTAGATAAATACACAACTGAAGGAAAAGGAATTCATGGTAAATTATGCTGTACATATCTAATTCTGCATCGCTACAGTTAGTTAGCACACAGTATTGAATCTTTGCATGGAAACAAGTTGGATTCCCCAATTTGATCGTTCCATTGATAAAAACAAAGCCTTTCAATAGGAATTGTCGTGGAATCACGACACAATTCCGTCGGCTAAATTTCACTTTGGATGATTTGAGAGGGGTGGCTCTACCCCGGAACTGTCGCATGTAAGCTCGTTATTTTTTCAATGAAGGGCTTGAGACTTGAGAGCATAGCGCTCTCTTTCCGACAAAAAAAAAGGATGTCAACTTTTAATGTTGTTCAGTTTTTTTTTTTTTTAGAGTGACCTACAAAATTATTTTACAACATTGAATTTATGAAAAATTACAAAATCGGCACAAATCCATTTTTCCTTCTCTCCCATTTTCTTTTTGACTGACTTGTTATGGACATATATAATATATTTACATCAACTCATGCATCATCTATCAAATCTAAAGTAAAATTAGATCTAAAAATATAAGAAATTGAACAAAATTAAGTTGAAGATTTTCTTAGGGTTTTGATTTGGAATTTTGATAGTTAGATCAAATTTAAGACATATTGTTAGATTGAATGATATGTATAAAGTTTATTTTTGTGGATTGAAGTTTTGGGTCCACTAGGCGCCCCATGCAGTGATTCCAAGCAACCTAGAATTTAATCGATTCTCGCAATTTCACCAAATTGGTTTGGTCAAGGTGACCAAACCTATGGTTTTTTTTTTAAATTAATTTTAGCCTTTTTTATATAGAAGGTTTTAAGTTTAGGGTAGATTTAGTATAGTTTTGTATTTGTATTGTTCACCTTACATAATTATGGACTTCTACAAAGCATTACAAATAAAAAATATTCAGCATTGAGGACCAAAATCACTATGACGACTGGGCTGAATATCGGGGGTGTGAGAGTGGCGGGTGCCGAGCTGATGGGGCTTCCATTGTTGGGATTGGAGAGGTGGGCATCGTGAGAAGTCCATGTAAACCATCCACAAGTCGCACCACTTCGCCACCAAGCTCCCTCAAATGAGAATATTGACATGCCAAGCCTCGGATATGATTCAAGCGTTATAAAAAAAAGAATAATTTATGAGAAATTAACAACACCGATTATAATATATAAATAATTTAGTGAAAACAATTAAAGTTTTCGCATAGTGTAACTATCGATTGTAATCGGTGCTATCATCTGCAGATTGGTCATGATTTCGGCTAAACCCCTTAGTAGATATGGATGAATGTGTTATAAATGCCACTCTTGGTAGTTATTATCCATTGACCAAGGAAAAGTAGCCAGATCTCCGATTGGATACAAGAAGTTAAAGCATTGATCTCAATGGTCATCCTCGGGGTCGAATTCTAATATCACTACACCATTCTGCAGATTTAGCGACCATATTTTAGCGACCATATTTTAGCGACCACAAAATATAGTCGCTAATTAGCGACCATATGGTCGCCAATGGTCGCAAATCTGGACGTCAAAACGGGGTAAAAATAAAACCAAATTCGCGACCACGTGGTCGCTAAAATGGGCGACCACGTGGTCGCTAGGCCTTTATAGTCGCAACAAGTGCGCGGGGAAATTTCCCGCCAGCATGTAGCGACCATATGGTCGCTGAAGATTGCGACCATATGGTCGCAAACATTAGAACACATCTATGCGACCATATGGTCGCAAACGTCAGCAACCATATGGTCGCCAACGATGTCACAACCACTTGGTCGCCAACTTTAGCAACCAGTTGGTCGCTGACTTGGTCAGATGTTTTGGCGTGCCACATCTATTTTGGCGGGTAATATCCCGCGTTTTTGGCGACCACTTGGTCGCTAAAAATAGTAATTGGTAAAATTCCCGCCATTTCAGCATATATTGCATTCTCATTCCGCTAAAAAATGCACTCTCATTCCGCTTCAACACAACTTCACTCTCATTCCGCTCTCTTCCAAAGTATTCACAAAAGAGAGAAAAAATCAACCACAATTGTGAATTGATTCTAGGAAGAAATTCCGTCAAATTTTATCGACATCCTCACTAAAGGTATGTATTTAAATCTTATTCCTAATTTTTCATTCCGTCATTATATTGTTTTAGATAAATATTGACGGTAGAAAGCTTTCGTTTATATATTTATAAGAGATTGTGTTATAGAATTTTACCGCAAATAGCAATTGGTTATGTTATAAATGTGTGTTCTGTTGTTCTGATGTTGGCGACCATATGGACGCTAAATGGCGACCATATGGTCGCTAAATGCAGTTGAATTAATTTAATTGTACTCTTATTTTGAAATGTAGGAAGGAAAAAATGCGCGAGTGGATGTATGTGCGTAATATAGATGGTTTTTTGAACAACGAGTTTTTAGCTGGCGTAGAGCAATTTCTGGAATTCTGCAAATCTATGTCGTCCTATAACCCATCCGAATTAAGGTGTCCGTGTCGGAGGTGCAAGAATAAGAAAATGAAATCTGTGGATGATGTGCATTATCACCTTGTTAAGGAAGGTTTTGTTCCGAACTATTACCATTGGGTTTCGCACGAGGAGACAAATGAAAGTTTCGCTGCATTGTTGGCCGAGTCTAGACAGCATGAAGGTTGTAGCAGTTCTGATCCAGCACCACCATTAAATGGTGGGAATGATAATCGAATGAAACAGATGGTGTATGATGGTTTTAATTATGGCCGAAGTGATTACACTGCTGAGGATCCCGTGTAGAATGAGGATATAAGGCATGAGCAAGGGGAGCAATATTATAATGAAGCGCCCAATCCCGATGCACAACGTATGTACGACATGTTGTCGGCCGCAAATAGGCCTTTGTGGCCTGGATGTGATATGACGCAGTTGGAGGCTGCGACTGAGCTACTGAGCCTAAAGTCTAAGCTAAGGATGACGGAGCGCGGATATGACATGATCTCCGATTTTTGCGGACGCGTTTCTCACCCGGAGACGACATTACCAGCCACGTTTTACGACATGAAAAAACTGGTTGAGGGTCTCGGTCTTCCTTACGAGATGATTGATTGTTGTCCAAACTCTTGCATGATATATTGGGGTGCAGATGCAGAATACGCGGCATGCAAGATATGTGACTATCCAAGATGGAAGCAAGGCAAGACAAAGCTCATTCCCTATTCTCGTATGTTTTACTTGCCAATAACTCCACGGTTGCAGAGGTTGTACACATCTGTGGTGACTGCCGAACACATGAGATGGCATGCAGAGCACGCACAAGATGGGGTGATGAGACATCCTTTAGATGTAGAGGCATGGATGCACTTCAATGCTGTGTGACCAGATTTTGCATCAGAAACACGAAATGTGAGACTAGGCTTGTGCACGGACGGTTTCAATCCGTTCGGGGCGTCCGGGCTCCAGTACTCATGTTGGCCTGTGATTCTGACACCCTACAACCTTCCGCCGTCGATGTGTATGCGAGAAGAGGTTATGTTTTTTACGGTTATTGTACCTGGACCGAAGAGCCCGAAGCAAAAGTTGGATGTCTACTTGCAGCCATTGGTAGCCGAGCTGAAGGATCTGTGGCTTAATGGGGTGTGCACATACGATTCTTGGAGGAAGCAGAATTTTGTGTTGCGTGCAGCTGTAATATGGACTATTAGTGACTTCCCTGCATATTCGATGTTGTCTGGTATGTTGTTAATTTTACATATGCTAATCAATTTGAAACTATTATATATAATAATAATGTATATATATGATTTGTGTCCCTTATCTTAATGTGTGATACAAAATATATGTTTGTGTAGGTTGGAGCACTTCTGGGAAATACGGGTGTCCTTATTGCATGGAGGACACCGATGCATTTTATCTAACACATGGACACAAAATGTGCTGGTTCGATTGTCACAGGAGGTTTACAATATTCGGGAATATTTTGATATTTTTTTATTCTATTTTTACGCTTTTTGAATTCCGTGTTGGGATTACTTAGCTTATAAGTAATCTCGGATATATAAAAGTATTTGATTTTTAATTTTTAATTTAAAATAATTATATTTTGAAAATTTTTTAACTTAAAAGTAATTAATAATAATTTCAGGGTAAAATTTGTAGTAAAGGAGATTTGAGGGTGGAAAGCACAAATTTCAAAAAAATATAAGCCGACTTCACGTTTACATGTATATATATATCATCTTCATTTGTAAGTTTCATTTGCCTTTGAGATAAAAAAAAACAGAGGGAGAGGAGCGTAGAGAAAGAGAGGGAGAGGGAGGGAGGGAGAGAAAGAGAGAGCAAGAGAGAGGGGGAGTTAGCCCCGGTGCAAGGTTTGTTTATCGGGTCGGTTTTTGGAGTTTAGGCGTGGTTCGGTAAGTTTTAATTAATTAGTGGTTTACTTGATTTGTACAAATATTTTCAGATTTGGGTTTATAATTGATTTTGAATTGGAAATCGGTTGATGTATAGTTCTCAAAAGGTGTTTTTGATATCGGATTTATATTCGGTAAAAGATTTCAGAGTAATTTTAGGGTTTTGCTTTGTAATGATATTAGGAAGACCTTTGATCCAGTTTTTCAAAAAGGTTTGAACTAGAAATATGCTCTTTTATATATTTAGTATGTTCTTGTCAAGTTTTAAAGGATTTAGAATTATACAAGAGAAGTTATAAAGCATCCTGGCTTTTTGTTGATTTTAGGGTTAGAGTTTGTAAGAGTTAAAAGGCTATTATTATTCATTGGGGTATATATATGCATATAGGAGCGTGGGTCCTAGGTCGTGATCAGAGACAAGGGGAAGAGACAAGCTATATGTTTTAGACAGAGGCCCACTTTGCGTGTTAGTTATTGTTTGTTGGCCTAGAGAATTCGTCTTCAAGGTAAGTCGTTTACGACTTGCTCAGTTTCCATTCAATACGTGTTAGACTTCATGTTGGCTTGTAGGATTGGTTTTGGGGAACTAGTCCCTAAGTGATTGTTCTATGAAAAAGGTTTACTTGTGTATGATATGTGTGAAAAGGATTTCATTGGGCTTTCATCGAATGTGAAGCTTTCGAATATTTTCTCTGTGTTGGTACCGTTCTAGGCATGGCCATGTGCGTAGCCCTCTGGGTTGAAGTGACGGCTACGTATGGTTATGTGACAGAGAATCGTGCCCCTTCAAAAGTAAAGCTATCTGTGTTTTGGGCAAGTGCTCCCGAGGAGGCTTGACCCGGGGTTAGAAGGATGGAATTGTAAAGGGTGGGAGGTCGCGCCTCGGCACCTGGGACGTAGGGTTAATAAGCGCCATAGAATGGAACGGTGAGAGAATGGTTGTATTGTTCTGCTTGGAATTGTATGTATGAATGTGTATGGAAGTTTGATATGTGATTTGTGTTTATGATCTATGTTTATGATCTATGGGAAGTGAAGTATGAATTTAGAACTGATATGTGTTGTAATCATGCGAACCTTGCTTGTGTATATGTTAGACAATTGATTGGTTTTTAAACGTCTTACTAGTAACATATGGATTCTAGCTTGTATTAGAATGGTAGCTGACCCTTCGGGGACTTGTTTTTTTAGTTTCAGGTAAAGACAAGGGACCCATGAGGGAACCTCGGCCGGATGATGGAACAGGTCGTTGAAGGCCGTGTCATTAGGTTGGGTTCGTTTGGGAGAATGGTGGTTTACTTTTTGGTATCTTTTGTATAATGTGTAGTTTCGATAAAGAAAGGGTAGTGGTACGTTAATGAAATGTTTCTAGGAAGTGTTGAAAATTATGTTGTTTTGGGTTTCATGCATGTTTTCTATACTTGGGTTTTATAAATATCGGTTGGATGTTTTATTCATGTTTTCTCGTCGTGCTCGAGTTGCAAGATTCAAGTGAACTCGTTGTCAAACTAGTCTAGGTAGTACCTAGTGAGGTCTACTACCGAGTGGCATCCCAGGAGATCCTCACCCAGAGGTCGGCGGAAACGGGCACCTCGCCGTCCTTTCATGACCAGTGTGATGCCTTTCTTACGGCCGCTGGGAGGGTGGGCCCGGGAGGTGCCGTCTTTGGCCTTGGCAACGCCGCCCATGAGTTTTACGGCGAGCGATTGACGATGCCGCGTCATCCAGCTCCTCGGGTGGCGGAATTATCGCAGGAAAACGTCAGCCTTAGGCAAGATGTGGATGAGCTCAAGAGTAAGATGTCGAAGTTCGAGGAGTGGATGCGCCGGTACCAAGGGGGTGAGGGTGGGTCCCGCCCGTCCGGTCCTGAGGGCTCCGGCGACGACGACGGCTCTAGCGAAGCCGTATAGATTAGCGTAGTTTTATTATATTATTGTAAATTATTTGAATTTATGAATTTATGTATGTAAATTATTGAAATTTATGGAAATTAATGAATTTTTAGTAAGTAATAAATTATTAAATATTAATTATTTATATTAATTCGTAATTATTTATAATATTTTGTAATTATTTTTTTTAAAATAAAATAAATTTGCGACCAAGTGGTTGCTAATTTACTTCATGATCGTGCACCCGTAGGCGCACGATCGTGCGCTTTGAACCAGAGGAAGGCGTCCCCCATGCGTTTTTTTTTTGTGCTTTTAGTGACCATATGTAGGGGTGTCAATCGGGCGGGTCGGGTCGGGTTTGGGTCGGGTCAATTTAGTTTCGGGTAAGTTCGGATTCGGGTCAAATTCGGATATTTTGAAAATTGGGTCAAATTGGGTTGGATCATTTCGGGTCGGGTGCTCAATTAATCGGGCAAAGTCGGGTTTCGGGTCAATTTCGGTCAGGTCATTCGGTTTTCGGTCCAACTTTATTTCGGATAAGTTCGGTTTCGGGTTTAGTTCGGTTTCGGGTTTAGTCGGATTTCGGGTGAGTTCGGTTTCGGGTTTTTCGGATATTGGGTGAATCGGATTTCGACTTTGGCCGAATTTCGGGTTAATCTAATTTCGAGTAAGCCGGAATTTGATTCAGACCATATATCGAATGATTATTTTGTGTAGTTTAACTACTTTAGGGTCAAAATATTTAATGTAACATTTAATTTAAACATAATTATAATAAATATTCACTATTATTAATATTTTAAAACATAATATAATTTTCGGATGGTTTCGGGTCGGGTAACTTCGGATTTTCGGATAGTTTCGGGTTGGGTAACTTCGGATTTTCGGATGACTTCGGGTCGGGTAGCATCGGATATCGGGTTGCATTAGGCTAGTCCATTCGGGTATTGGGTTAATCTCGTGTTCGGGTTTTTTCGGATTCGGGTCAAATCAGTTCGGGTCAAACATGTTTCGAGTATAAAATTTTTTATTGTTTTCTCGGGTCGGGTCGGGTTCGGAGTCGGGCGGGTCGGGCGGGTTATTCGGGTCGGGTCAAGTTTTGACAGCCCTAACCATATGGTCGCTAACTGTCGCCAAACTTTTGGCCACATTTAGCGACCATATGGTCGCCGCAGTGGTGGCGACCAACGACGACCATGGTCGCTAAAAGCAACGACCATATGGTCACTGTGGTCGCTAAATTTAGCGACCATTTGGTCGCCAAGTGGTTAGCGACCGGCCTTTTAACGACCATTTTTAGCGACCACAATATGGTCGCTAAATGCATTTAGCGATGAGATTTTGAATTTAGCGACCATAAATATGGTCGCTAAATTCGCTTTTTTTGTAGTATATTTAATGACTCCTTAGATTCTCTTTTCGGACCACTTTGTGGGCCGTGATGACAGGTATCCTAGGGATGCTCTGAAGATAGCCAAATTGGCGGAAACATCTCTCAAGCATATGTGGCTCTTGAATGTCTAAGAATGTTAGTAAGTCCCTATACCTAGAGATTGGGAGTTCCCCATCGGTAAAGTTCTGCCCTATAGGATATGACATCCAGTTGACCTGTAGAATTGTAGTAGTTGATAGCTCATATAGTGTAATGTTTTAAATTGTATAGTTTAGAATTTGGTTTAAGGTGTATTACCATATCCATGGTGTAGTGGTGAAAAGTCATACGATATTTCCTCAACTCATTTTTGTCCCTATTTCTCGATGTAGGGTTTGCTTTGTACTCCTCCCCTGGTTGCAAGTCTATAAACTTGTTCAAATAAGCCCTAAACAAAGGAAGATATCACTAAATCCAACTTTTAAAAAAAAAATAAGTTAGGTATGGTAATATTGATTTAAAGTTAAAAAATTCATAATTTATGAAAACTAACATGTAGAAAATATAGGCAACCACCTATTTGTTTAGCTCCAACATGACATGCCATACCTAGTTGCCTTTACAAGTAGGCTAAGGTTTCGAGCTTATGGTTCACGAAGTGACCAATCTTGTCGATGAAAAATGTGTATCCCAATAACACAAGAAAAAATACGGATGCTATGTGATCCGGATTACCTCCTTTCATTAGTTATGTATCAAGCCAATTGTGGAGGTCTGTGAGATGGAGTCCACCACTTGTGATTTGGGCATTCAGGTCTTCAAGTGTCCACCCCAACATTCCACTTATTTGGATGCACAAGCCACCCCCATCTAAGGGTGATAATGCAGGCAATGGTCGGATCCCGTTTAGCAGAAAATCCATTGTACGTCATGTTTACATCATGGAGGGTGATGGTCATCTCCTCCCGAGATATGGAAGTTGTTAGTCTTCGGGTGCCATCTTTCCACGAAAGCAGACACCAAAAGCTTTGTTTGTTTCCCTAACCGAAAGGTCCAATAACCTAAGCAGGCAGCTTAGTTTGGCCAACATCTTCCACGGTTGACCTAGATCCAATCGGTCTAACTTCGTCCAAAATTAAAAGGGGGTAGAACGAACATGACATCTTAAAATCCTTGCATACTAACAACATTGCAAGAAAAATTGAAATTAGAATCATATTTATAAAAATAAACCAAAATATTATTCAAATTACCTACAGATCACTTTTATAAGTAGGCCAAGGTTGTAGGGCCTCCGGGCAATCTGCCTCGTTAGCCCGTGGTTTAGGAGCAAGTACATGAGCTTATGGTTCATGGAGTGACCAATCTTGCCGATGAAAAATGTGTATCCCAATAACACAAGCAAAAATACGGACGCCATCATCTACGATGTCAACAACTCCCCCTAAACCCCCTCCTCCCTCCCCCACCGGTTGTGTGTGTGTGTGTGTGTGTTTGTGTGTGTGTGTGTGTGTTTGTGTGTGTGTGTGTGAGAGAGAGAGAGAATAATGAGGTCATTTTTTTTTTATAAATTTTACTAAATCAAAAGCAACAAATCATTTTGTATGGTAGAATTATAACAATATATTATAAAATTCGTGAGCCCTATTAAAAATATTGTTTTGGTTGAGTATTTAGTTTAATTTTTGTACAAGAAGATTTATAAATCATTTCAAAGTCATTGTTCTAGTTTTATCTAAAATAATGCTTTTTTTTTGTAAAAAGTAGATATATGTATATATATATATATATTTAAAATTATGCCATAAGAGCATAGGTTAGAAAGACAATTGATAAAATAATAATAATTGATGTGAGTTCTTAATGAAGTGGTAGAGAGAGGAATTTAAAATATCTTTCCTTGTTTTAATAGCTTAAATCTACCAAAAAAAGGGAGTTGTTGTTCTTCACACCATTTACTAAGCTTCACACCATTAAGCCTTCAGGTATTTGGTTCGACAATTTAGACTTTGGGGTAGTACCCTGAGGTCACTATTTCGAATCCCACGGGCGGTGGTTTGCCCATTTCACCCTAATTAGTAGGGGTGGGCACGGTCGGTTAACCGGAGTTTCGGTTAACCGAACATCGGTTAATCGGAACTTCGGTTAGTGAATTTCAATAACCATAACCGTACCGTTCGTTATCGGTTAACCGTTAACGGTTAACCGTGAATATCGGTACGGTTTATCGGTTAACCGGTTAACCGGCTTGTTTTAATTAATTTATTTTTTAATAAAAAATTAGATTTTTCATACAAAAATTATCTTATTTTTCAATAAAATAAACTGAAATTTTAAATTAATTTAAAAAACACACAATATACAAACCAGTCCAGTGTCGTATTGGTATAAAACCAGTACAGTGTCCAACACTATTATAAACACAAATTAATGTCACTATACAAACCGCTGAAACCAGCTCAACTTCACCCCAATTAACACAATAACACTACGAAATAATCGAATGAAAAACATGAGATTCGAACTATAGGGTTGTCAAAAGTAAAATACAAGTCTAAAATCATAACTATACAATAACGGAATGAAACACATTAATATTTAAGTATGGCAAATAAATTGAAATATATTTAAGCGAGACACTGAGTATTAAACAAATTAATGTATCGACTTTCACTTATTGAACAAGTATCGAGCAGTGAGCATTGAACAAATTAATATCTCATCTTTCACTAAGACACTGATCAGTGATCAGTATTGAAAGTATATTGAAAACAAATACAAAAGTTATACTAGATAGTTTACTACGTATTAGTTATTGAAATATACGTATTGTTAACTAAAATTTATTAGATGTATAAATCCCTTTCTAAAAACATATTATATATATTAAAATATTATCGGTTATTCGGTTAACCGACCGTGAAAATATTAATAACCGTATCCGAACCGTTGAACCATTAAAAGTATCGGTTGGTTAACCGTAACCGATAAAAAAAAATTCGGTTCGGTTAACCATAAAAAGTCATCGGTTTGTCGGTTTTTCGGTTCGGTTTTTCGGTTACGGTTTTTTTTGCCCAGCCCTACTAATTAGTTTGTAACCAGTTCTCATCCTTAGTGGATGCTCTAGGCGAGCCCAAATAGTACTTGTGGTGATCCTAATCCTTACTCTATCAAAAATAACCTTCACACCATTGAATTACAATAATAACCTTATATTTTCATAAAATTATAAAAATTATTCAAAGCTATGATTCTCTCTATTAAGGACTATTAAAGGATAAATAAGCTTCTTTATATAAGATTGAATTGAGGAATATGTGATCTTCTCATAGGGAATTTTGATTCTCGCCTGCAAATCGCATGTCCAATAAGTGCTTATTAATTTGCCAACCAACATTCTTACAATTCGTGTTGCCCCAATGCTTTCTATGGCCAAACTAAATTATCAATTTCAACTAAATGGTAAATTGAATAGTGAATTATGAGTCAACATTGATCAATTGCTTCATGCATTTACCGATTTAAGAAGAGAGCAATTCAAATTTAGCAAAAACTGTAGAAACTGACTTGAGAAATTGAGAATTGTTTCTTTTTTATAAGGTAAGATTTCGGTTTACCGAATAAGCCTAGTAAAACCGAGGGGCCGTAAAGGCGGCATCTAGAAAAACGACATGAAGAGACCGAGATAAACAAAAACTACACATAATGTAAGTATGACTGATGAAAAAGGAACTAGAACAAGAAGGATAGTGGAAAAGTGAAGGGCTAAACTGACCATCGCCTTTAACATTCTGTCAAACACGGACAAATCATGTAACAGAAAGTGGAGTACTAACATTGTCTACACCGGAATGAAGGATCTTCCGCATCATCGAAATTGTCCAAACGAGCTCGCCAAACACAACCACCACATTCAATCCTAGCACCAAGTAGTACTAACCGTGCTCGGGTCAAACCTACCAAAACACCCTAAACACACAAACCAAACAAAAGGGAGAAAAAACCACAAACAACCAGCCAAGATCGAAAAGGAGCCAAAGGAGAAAGCATGGGCCATTTGGAGATGGGCTGCATAGGAAAGCCCAGAACCAGAAAAGCCCATTAGGTGGATAATGAATCACCATCTTCAACAACAACATAGAACGAAAAAGTCGACGACACCGGAAAAGAATACTAGAGTGACCCCGAAAACAAATCCGTCAAAGTTCTCTCTCCTTCCTTAATCTTCTTTTTTTTCTTTTTTTTCTCACTCTTTTTTTTAAAGAAAAGAGTAAAATTTATGGACTTCCCCACATTCTTCCACCTGAAAAAAGAATTGGGTGGTCGAACCATAGCAAACAAATCCAAATATTCCGGTAACTGAACAATAAAATCAACCTTGAAAACTTAGAAAACATTGTCAAAATAGGATGCGGCTTTGCCTTCTCTTGCAAACAGAAAGTATGTGGAGGTGTCAAATTGGAAAAAAAAACTAGCACTAGCAACCAAGACATAAATAGCTAGGATAAGTTCTAAAAACCAATAACTCATAAAGAAGAATTCCGATAAGGATTCTGAACCCAAATTATGTATCTTCTTTCTTATATTCCAAAGAGGGCAAAACACAAATTTTGTAAGTTGGAAGAGAGTAGAAAGGAGGAAGACATGGATAAACCCAAATCTAAATCCCAGGAGCTTGACGAAGAGAACTTTTTCTGAATTAGTAAGAGAACTATTGATTTTATAAATACAAGTCCAAATTTTTGGAATCAGTAAGAGAACTATTCATTTTATAAATATAAATTAGTCTTGTGGAACTGCTTCTCGCCCACAAGAGGTTGGCTTCTCGCCAAGAGAGTAGAGGAAAAGGGTATCTCACCCATTGCTTCCTCTGGATGGGAGTCAATTGATTCAAAGATGAGAGTCAATTGATTCAGATTTCTTGAAAAGGGGATGATTTCTGATTAGAAATTGGGGCAAAATGTCTAAGTTAGGGTTGAGTCTAGAGAGTTTCTCACTCTTGGGGACGGGAATTTCTCACTCTTATTTAAATTTGAGAATTGTTCCTTTGAAAAACCCTATGGGAAATTATAGTTTTGCTTGTGAATAAAATTGAGAAATGTATTGCAACACATACGACGATTCCGACGACTTCGATGTCACCATCTTGAAGAATAGGCTGTTAATGACTAAAGATAGACACCGAGTATACCCTGGGGACGATTCCCGATATACTCGCACAAATTCAAAGTACTTGAGGATTTTTTTTTGTGAACAGTTCTAGCTAGAGAGATTAATAATATAGTTTCGTCGCCGGTGGGTGTCGAAACGGTGACCTCATGGTTCTTCCCCCAAGGCCCAACCACTTGGACTGGGCTCTTCACCCAAAGTACTTGAGGAATTGATTACTTAAAAGTAAACAAAAAAATTGGAAATTATAAAGTATTATTTGGAAGGGTATTTTTGCCACTTAAAAGTGTGATGTAAAAGTAAAAGAGGTGTGAAGAATAGCACTTGTGAAAAAAATATAACTCTATGCTAGAGATACCTAGATCTTTGCTTAGCCATTTTTCATTTTTAAAATGGAAATAGTACATGAACTTTTATTTTTTTAATGAAATTAATGCTTTCTTCTTTTCTTTCCTCTATTGAGCTTTTACCTTATGAGAATATCAGTTGGTTTGAGTAACTTGAGTTGTTACTAAGGGGACTATATGTCTTAACTCTTAAGTTAAGCTTTTGGAAGACTTTGTTATAATACTAGCTATACCCGTCGTGCCTTGCACGACTACATGAATTTAATACTTAATTTATTTAATGAATATGATATAAAATTTTACAATTGGTGTCCTGTGAAACGGGGCCAAAATTATTAAGGTGAGTTCATTATAATTTTGATGGCTTAATGATAATTTATTTATGCAAAAGTATAAATAAAACTTATTTGAATTATTTACAAAAAATATAAAAAGGTAAAAATAATTTAAATTCTTGTAATGTTTTTTTTATCAAATTCAATTCTTTAAAAAATAAAAATATACTTAATAAGAAACGATGAAAAAATATAAATAAAGAATGGATTTTTTAATGATAAGAAAATCATCTATATTCACATAAATAATTCAAAAGGAAAATTAAGGAAAATATAACGTAATTTTTTATATCAAAAGTCAATTTAGGCAAGTAATTATCTAGATTGAAAGTTCTATTTTTTTTTATCAAAACTTATTTAAGATAAATCTTTTACATAATTAGATAAAAAATAAAGATAAAATAATTTTCTTTAATTTTAAATAAAATTCGAATTTAATTTTTTCATGTAAATAGATAGAAATTTAATTGTAAAAACTAAATTAATATATCTATCTGAATATATAATATCTAATGTTCTATAATTTATTTTAATTTTAGATAAAATATTTTAGAGCTATCATAATTCCTAATATATAATAGATAATCTCTTTATTTTAGATAGAATCTTTCATAGATTAATTTATCTTATTTCAATATTATCCTAAAATAATATCAACATATATAAATTCCAAAAATAAAAAATCCTATGTGGCGAAATCCTAGGTGGCTTAACGTGAGAACGACACGTAGGAAAATCCTAGGTGGCGCAACGTGGTGGCCTTATTCCTTACGTCTTTTATATATATATACATAGATTTTAGATGTAATATTTAACAAGAAGAGTTTCAATTACTTAGGGTCAATTTTACAAAGCGACGAGGACATAGATGAGAACATCAATCATCAGATTCAGAGGGGTTGACAAAAATAGAGGGCTGCCTCAGGGATTTTATGTGACAAAAGGTTCCATTTAAGCTGAAGGGAAAATTCTACAAGTCGGTAATTAGGCCCGTGATTTTGTATGGGGTGGAATGCTGGCCTACCAAGAAAGTGCAAGAGTAGAAATTGATGGTAGCAGAGTATGCTGAGATGGATGTGCGGGCACATGAGGATGGACGAGGTTAGAAACGAGGTGATTAGGAACAATGTCGGAGTGACTAGTATAGATGAGAAGCTGAGGGAATCGAGGTTGCGCTGGTTTGGGCACATATAGAGGAGGCCACTAGAGGCCCCAATACGAAGATGTGAGGGTATCATTTTTCAACGATTTTCGCAAGGGTAGAGGTAGACCGAAGAAGAGTTGGAAGGAAGTTATAAAATAGGATCTTGCCTTATTAGATATTTCAATGGACCTGACAGCCTGTAGGGACCTTTGGGGAGAGAAGATTACGGTGGTCGGTGGAGGAGCGGTAGCAACATGCTAGTCGGTGAGAAAGGGCCCACATCCAGCGTCTTTGTGTTTTCTCCCTCTCTTTCTCGTTCTCTCTCTCTCTCTCTCTCTCTCTCTCTCCATCTCCTTATTTTTAAGTCTTTAGGTTTTTTTTGCACACCCTCTCGATCGTTAGGTCGAGGCAAGAGTGGGTATATCCTTACTTCCTAGCAGGGCCGTCCAATGGTTTATGGGGGCCCTGTGCAGAAAAATAACAAGTGTTCAAGTCGATTAAAAGCAAGTTTAATACTAATTTTCGGTCGATCAAGTGCTTGTTTAGTTACATTTTAAAATCACATAAATTTAAAAATCCATGAAAATAGCCTTAAATACATGTGTTTGGTTATAATATTGTGCGGATAAAAGATAGGAATTTAAACGATCACCGAGTTTTATGATCGTTCAAAATATAATAATTTAGTTTTATATATTGATAAGAGTTAATGAATTTTTTTTAAAAATAGTAAAAAGGAAATTAAGTTAGATATGTCATTGCCATATATAAAATAAGTGAAAATAAGGGACCTAAAATGTTAAAATTACACGTTAAGTATCTAATAGATAATAATTTCAAAATTTAATTAGAAATAATAAGGAGTATTCTAATAATAAACTTTTTTATATAATAAAATTAAACATCTAAACATTTTTCAAATTTAAAAAAATGTTTCCAGTATTAATAAGCTAAAATGATTAATTTGAAATAGCTTTAAACCATACGCTTTGTTTAGTTTTGGTGACTTTTGGGAGGGGTGGGGCCCACGACTCAAAATTGCCAAAAAACAATAAATTAAAAGAACAACCGTTCCGAGAATTGAACACGGGATCATAGTACAACAACTCAAATACTTAACCATCTACACCTACTGATATTCATGCACATAATGTCACGCTTATAATATATATTAAATCTCAAAGTTTTTGGGGCCCCTGGAATTTGGGGGCCCTGTTCCGTTGGGCTGTTTGCACATGCTCATGGACGGGCCTGCTTCCTAAACCCTGTCTGAGGCAGGTCTACACTGAGTTGTTGTTGTTGTTGATTTAAAATGGAGTTCATGTTTGTATTTACGCTAAAAATAATCCACCCTTTGAAGGTGGACGGTATTGAGTAGGTTGGGCATGAGGAGGACGTTTTGAAAACGTGGGGGGCGCTATGCAAAAAAATTGAAAAATTTGGACACCATTCAGCATTGACATAACTAGGTAGGCCACGGCGTGCTTCGCACGCCGGAACCCGAGTCAAAAATCACTTGGAAGTAGAAGTTTCTCCACAAGGAGCTCTGTTTCCTTGCCATCCATTTGGACTGAGTTGTTTGATAACCAGTCTAAACCATATTACAAAGAAATGTAATTAAGTGCAATAAATGTTATTATATACAATGAAGTAAGGTTTACTGTAAGCTATTAGTAGCAAATGTCATACAATTTGTAGACTTGACCAACTTGATTAATGACATGACATTTATCTTGGTTGCTATTTTCAATAGGCCAAATGTGAATGTCTTTGCATAAATGGAGGTTGATCATTTATCAATGGAAGCATTCCTTCCTTTGTTTTGTCTATTTGTCTGATTAATGCTTCCTTGTTTGTCTGCTTATCTGATGCCTCATGGATCTCCCTAATAATTTGTTAAAAAACTATTAATTAATTAACTAATATAGAAAGATAAACAAAAGATGTAAATTCAAAACATTAATGAATGAAATGGTTCCTATAACGAATAAATCTCAAACTACAGTTGACCCTTAAATGAATCCGAACCCCATAGGAAGTCAATCAAGAACAATATAGGCATATTAAATGAAAATATTACTAAAAGAGAGTAGTTCTTTGGCCACAAACCATTAACCATGCAAATATTTTAACACCACCCTATAAATCCTTTTTACAAAAAACCCATATATAGAATTGCAAAATATCATGCAAAGTTAGTCAATTATAAAAAAAATATCAGAAATCAAAAACATGGAGATGAAAATGAAGGGGAAAACCACATGAATTACCTCTGTAGAGATCAAGTTTCATCAGCATATTCATTCCCTATATAAGATTATGTAGACCGAGATAATCAAATTGATAAATCGCTTTGAGGAAGTTAATTGATCTATCCCACATAGTATACTTAATCTTGCATATAAGATATAACAAATACCTACAAACTATTCACATGATTGAAAGCTTTATCGCATTCATGTTCACTGCCAAAAGAGCTACCCCAGAATCTGAATCTGAATTTGAATCACAAGAGGGAAAAAAAAGGAAAATGAAAGATGCAATAATCTCTAGGAAAAAAAACAATGATATTATTCAACCCATCAACCTAAAAAAAAAGATATCATTCAATCCAAAAGAAAATTTCAGAATGTTTGACATCATAGACAACTGTGTGCAATATTCAAGTTGAATAACCCCCCTCAAATTCATCAATTTAAAAAAAATAACATCAATTCAGAAATAAGATTGGAAATGGGTCAAAAGCAGCAGATCCCAACAATATAGATGGAATAAAGATGAGCTTCAATAGTTCCCAACACAAAATGAGTAGCAAACTTATTAGTGACCAAACAGGCAAACACCAAGTTCATCCAGTGCCATAAACCCCCCTAAGCTGAAGTTACATTCAACTTAGAAAATTCTAGGTGTCCATATAAGTGAAAAAATTGGCTTAAAAAAGGAAGGTAAACAAGTAGCCAGATATATAATTATGTTCATCAATACACCCATAGGAGTTTCACTAAAAATAGAAATTCAATGAGACAAAGCACATTTGCAGAAGTAGAATTTTAATGAGACAAAGGCACCTTTGGTGAACTTACAATTGATTGAATGTGACATTACATAAGAGCTTAATTGATAAAAGGATGATAAGAAGATCGAAAAAGAAAAATCCAGTGTCTAAGTAGGATCCCCAATTTCTTGACAGCAAACAAAGGAGAACTCACATGCAAATTGCACCATTTTATACAATTACCTATTCTGTCAGATATGCTTTCAATCCCCAAGAGAAACAGCTTTGACAGTGAATGAAATCCTCCAATTACAAATTTGAGATGTATCTCTGTTTAGAGCTATCAAAACATACATAAACTCTACATATGAACCAAACAATGAAAAGAAAGTAAAAAGGACTAAATTAAATATTAGACTTGCAATGTTGGATACTAATTCTCAGCATTCAACAATGGAAATTTTTGAAAATAAGGAAAAGTTCACATCCCGTAGCTCTCCAAACAGCATGTCCCTGTTTTTCTTAAGAAGTTCCAATACCTACACCAAAATGCATAAAACCTTTAGTCAGTAGTTGGATTATAAGCATTTCTTCTCTACTATCTTATACAATTTTGGCTGGATAAGCATGATAAATTGATAATATGGATTGAAATTGACAAATAATAAACTAATAATCCATTCACACCTTTTTGGTGGAATAATGTCCCTTTATAATTTGATTTTGATCTGAAGATTGCACATGAGATTTTCTCTCCAATTCTAGCCTCGCAAGCAACAAACTTTTAATGTTCTACTTCCTAGTAATAAAATCAACAAAATGAAAAAAAGAGTGTATGATATCCTAAACTTAATAATCAAAAGACACTCTTAAGACTACGGTTTATAATAAAAAATAATGGAAGGATTTAAAAAATCGTCTAAAACCTCGTATCATAAGTCTTAGTGATGTGTAAGATCAAATACACCATGAATCCCATAAGAGATTTAAACATTGTCGATGTTAGAATATATATGATTCATTGCATACCAAATTGAAGGTTACAAAGGTTGGCAAGCTTCTGTAGGTGATAATTGAAGAAGATTTGAAATATTCAATCCATGTATCAAAATGAATTTCATGAATAACATCTCCTCTGATCAGAGAATTAAATATGGTTTTAAAATTCAGCACAAAAAAATCAAGTCCAGTTGTTGAGGGAGGTAATGTAATATATATAGTGCAGGCTATGGAGAGGTCAAAAAAGAACCAACAAAGAGATTGTTGAGGTGTTAGTCTCAAAGAAGAAGGAAAAAAATAGGAAATAAACCTCATGAAGGCTTGCTTGCCTCACATTCATTAAGTAGCTAAGTAGTTTAATATAAGCCCTCAACTATCCAACAATAATTCATCAAAATTTCATGCAAAATCCATTAATAGAGGAAGTCATATAGAATTAAAATTGAGCAAAAAATCAAGAAGACAACTGCAGTGGCAAAAATTTCTTACAAGCATTTCATCAAACAACTTAAGTGCATCATTAACATTGAGCAAAAATTAAGAAGACAATTCAACGAGCAAAATTTTTCTAACAAGCAATTTACCAAACAACTTAAGTGCAGCATTAATCTGCAAATCTATATGTCCTACAAAACCAATCTGAGATAGGAATCTCACTTCAGACCATGGAATTTAACCAAATCAAAATATAGTTCAAATCAATAAGCCAAAAATCTCCTAAACTTACCTCCACTCCGTTCTCGTCTGCCACCGCCACAAGCGACGACCCTCGTCGGTTACCTTCACGCATGGTGGAGAGAAAGAAGCAGTAAAGGAAAATAGTAGAGAGAGGTTGTGCAGAAGAGAGAGATGCGGGCGGATAGATGCAAACGGATAGATGCAGGAAGGGTTTTATTAAGAAGACAAAGGCGGCCATCCAAAGCACTCAACGCCTCTTGAGCGGAGGCCTCGTCGGAGTAGGCGACGATGATGCGAGCGCTGCTATCGTCGGCGGGGAAGACGCCTTTCAACTCTCCGAACGCGGCGAACGCCAGCGTACCGGCGGAGAAGGAGATGGGCGTACCGGCGGCAAGAGGCGGCGAACTGGGCAACGCTCGCTGGATGGAGATAGAGGTGCTAGGCAAGAGGATGTGCGATCAAGCAATAAGCCGAGAAAGAAAACATAGCGCGAGTTGTTAAATAGGTAAACGGTTTTTCTATCCTATGTCCTAAGGGCATAGGTTAAGAGTACTAGTTATAGAAACTAAAACCATATATGGAAATTAATGAACCCTAAGAAAATAATCAAAATAATTCTAAATTATAAAATTCAACAAATCATTTCCATTTAAAGGTTCTAAACCTATGCCCGTTAGAAAAATCGATAAGTAAATTCACCTTCCTGCTTTACTGTTCCTCGGGGAACCCGCCCCGTTTGACTTTTATATATGTATAGATATAGATATAGATATAGATCTGTGGGATGCCCAAATGCGAAACCCTTGGAAGTGTATATACACTTCACAGACACCCGCGGCTACGGGAGAGGGTCGATATAAAAGAGAATATCGAGGGGGCAGATTCGCAATCCTACTAGTATACTCTGATTATTCGTATTTATCAGTTCTGTTTTTTTTTTTTAATTCCCCTCGAGTAAGCATTTATGAGTTCCGAGTTGCAACTATTCAGTTCAGTTCAGTTCCCTGCTTCAATCCACTTTTAGGAACATTGCAAAAGCTTGGATTTGGAGTAACAATTGCACGTTGAGGCTTCGTGCTCTCTAATTTCTGCAGGTATCCTCCACTCCCACTTTCCAATTTCAGTTTTTGGTTTCTAGGCTTTCAAGTTTTTCATTCCTTTTTGCTCATTGCTTTAAATGTTGAATTCCATAAATTAGGGTTTCGTCCAAATTTTAGCGCCTCTTTCGCATTGATAACTCTTTCCCTGTTTCCAAAATTTTATTATCTCTGCTTTGAAGTTATGGAAGCCATAGATAGAAGTATGCTGCTACTGAACTGAATTGCTTTTCCCTATTTCCAAAATTTTATTATCTCTGCTTTGAATTCCATAAATTAGGGCATTCCATCTTTTTTGTTGTGGCTGCTACTGAACTGAACTGCTTTCTGTGTATGTCCGTGTTTTGCTCGTGTGTCTGTGGGGTTGGTTGTATAGTAAAAGCCATTAGCTTGAATAGATTATGTAATGCCAGTGCGAGTATACGGATCAAATCTCCTCCTTTTGCACTAATTTTGCAATTTGTGATACGAAAGTGACTGAAGTGTTAATCTTTTTGGCTCTATTCTATATAATATAACAATATAATTATGTACCACTAACTATCATGGTATGAGTGGACAAGTATATGGGTATCTTTTTTATTTAGATCTTCCAACTTTTCTAATTGGCTCTATACAAATGTTATTTTCTAGAAGTGATAATGTGCTGAGAAAGGCATTTAGAGTCTTAATATAAACAAATTTCATAGTGGCTTTCATGCATTTGCAAAGCACTTAAGTTTGCAGGACTGCTGTATGCGAATTGTGTTTATTTTGCTGATACAAGTTTGATTCCCTTATTTTTGTGAAAAATATATGAATGCTGATGTATATGCTGCTTCATCTTCTACACCAAGCTAGGATTAGTTAAGGATATTCTAGATCTATTTATATCATTTTTGTTCTTAATTCTTATTTCCAGACTCTGTACTCAACACTTCTGATCGTGAGGAACTAAAAACTAGAAAGCCTTTCTGATGATTTGAGGGAATATTTTTAGATAAGGAAGCCTCTATGGTAGAAAGCCTTTCTGCCGAGCGAATCTTCTTTTGAAGCAAACCGAACTAAAACCATTCGAACTAAAACTCACAAAATCATAAACACAGGCACACAACCATACAAACCTCCAAAACTGAACTAAACCTGCAAACTGGGAGGGTATGACTCTATGAGGGATTTTGGGTAAGTTGTTGTAATTGGTAAGGGAGATTTTATTTTTATTTTTCTCTTCGTGAACTCTGTTATAAGTTAATTCTTATATTTTATTTTTACTAAATTTTTTTTCATTGTTTTTAATGTACAAAATTAATAGGATTTGTGAAATTAAAGGAAAAGGAGAGAGGATACAAGCCGAACTTATTTATTCATTCCAAATTTGCAATTCCTTCGAGGCTTTCCTACAATGAGGTTCTCAGAAGAGTGGAGGTTCCTTTGGCCTACCTCCCAATCATACCACGTGCCGCCGCTCCTCCGCCGTGCCGACTCCTCTTCCGCCCTGGGCCCTCTCTTATTCCGCCCCCTTCCGGCCACTTCATCCACTCTCCTATCCTCCCAATCTCTCTCCCCTTCCTCTCTCCCTCCCCTTCCCGGCCTCTCTCTCCCCAGGTTCCTCCAAACCTCCTCCTCCTCCTCCGCCACTCCTCCCACCACTTCCGCCGTCATATCCGCCGACTTAGAATCCGAATACCTCCCCTCCTCCACCTCCTCCTTTTCCCAGAACCGCCTCGAACCCCTCCCCTGCCCCGACGGCTGCTCAACTCTCGCTTTCTTCCCCACCGGCGACAACCTCGATCGCGTCGGGATTGTCCACTTATCGGTAAGAGATTCTCAGTTATGTACTAAAGGTGATGTCTTTCTGTCGCCGAACAACTTCGGTTACAGGATTGTTCAATTGGCCGCCTCACAGGCGGCGGCGGATGACAATGATGATTGTGTAGGGTTTTTGATGGCCTCTACTATGTACTCGATATATTGGTTTAGGGTTACGTTTGTAGCGTGTGGTACCGATTTCGAGACACCTGTTTTGGATTTTTTAGGTAGTAAGTTGTTTAAGAGTTCAGGTGTTGCACATATTTGCTGGAATCCACATCTAACAAAGGAAAGCCTGGTGCTGTTAGAAAGTGGCCAGTTGTTCTTGTTTGATGTGAGTGATGCTAGGTCAACTTATTCTGACAGATTTAGAGGGACGAAGTTGCCGGCATCATGGGGTGAATATCATAAATTGGCCGAGGGTGGATGGTTGAGCTGTGAATTCACTTGGCACCCTAGGATTTTGGTTGTGGCAAAGTCTGATGCTGTTTTCCTTGCTGATTTTCGGTTTGACAAGTGTTCCGTAGATTGTTTGATGAAGATTGAGTTACTGGGTGTGACTGATGCTGTTGAAAAGGATCGGTTTTTGGCCTTTTCTAAGGCTGGATCAGGTGGCTTCTTTTATGTTGTTGCTTCAGAATGCTGGTTAGTTCTTATTGACATTCGAGCACCATGCAAACCTGCGTTACAATGGTTGCACGGTCTTCATTACCCATGTTACGTGAGTGTCTTCCCTCTATCAGAACTCAGGGCTAATTCAGGCAATGATGAATTCAATCAGGCATCTAAAATGGGCTATGCCATTGTTTTGGGGTCGTTTTGGACTGATGATTTTAGCCTCTTCTGTTATGGACCTTCCCTCCCTCTAAAACAGCCTAGGTCTTCAAATAAGCCTATTAAAGTTTCCACTCCCTTTTATGCATGGGATATCCCTTCAGATTTGTCATTATGTGGCCTTGATTGTCCTTGTAGCAGCTGTCCCATCAGAGAAGTGTTTGCAAAGGAAGATCTTCCTGAATGGATTGATTGGCAACAGAAAAAGCAATTAGCTCTTGGGTTTTTCATTCTTGATAAAGGCATGTCTTCTCTAATGTCCAAGTCAGATGATGAAGATGCTGGGTTTGTGCTCATTAGATTGATGTCTTCTGGGACGCTTGAATCACAGAGATTCAGTGCTTGTTGGGATTTGTCAAATAAAGTTGAGCCTACTCATGCAGAATCACCATTCAATGCCAACGATTTTCTTGTTCGTTCTAAGGATGAGTAGGAGTACAGTTTTCAGAGGAGGTTTAAGTATATCAGACTCGAGTATCTCTATGCATATATGAACGGCTCTCTAACCAACGTTCTCTTTTCAAAATTCAAAAGATTATCTGCTGTTTCTGACAGAAGTAAGCCTTCTGCAGGCCCTTCCCATGAATTTATATCTGAGAAGCTTAAGGCATACGGGTTGACTGAGTCGACGTCATCCTTTTCAGTTTCTGATGCTTTGAAGGATATTAGCATGCCATCAAGTATCTATGAGGCAGCTTCTAAAAGGTTGTGGACTAGGTTACCTGTGAATATTCTGGGAATGGCCTTTTCTAATTATGAAGAATGCTTTGCTGTTCTTGTTAATAGCAAGAAGGTATCCTTGGACTTCTCAGCTGTTCCAGATCAAAACCGATTGCCTCCTTTCGTTTTAAGGAAACCTTCTGACCGTAGTAACAAGTGGTCTAAAAGGATAAAACCTGGTAATGATTTTGTTGGGCCAGTTATTCCTCTTTCCGTCTCACTTACACTTAAGAAGATTGACGAAAATGGCCGTTCTTATTTGGATAAGGTGAACCAATTCTCACCTGACGCAGAAATCACACATGAGTCACAGGATGTTTTGAATGCCTCAAGAGAAATGTGTGTTGGTCATTCAAACACTGATGTTGCTGAAGACTACTTAGTATCTCTTTTCAAAGACAGTGAAGAAACCTGGGATGCTTCTAGGAATAAAAGTTTATACTTGTACAAACCGTCTGCATTCTCAGATGCTTTGCCCAACGTTGAGAAAGATGAAGGCCTTCGTGATCATACACGATACACAACAATGATTGCCAAAGTGTGTGATGACAAACATGGAAGTGATAGGAGTTCTGATGGCTCAAAGTTCTTTGATGATCTGTGTCCAATTGATCTAGAGTTTGACAATTCAAGTGAGTGGAATATTGGGCCTAAGGAAATGCATTCATATTCCATTTTGAAGGAACTATTCAAGAAACGGCAACAGAACTTTAGACCATATACTGATTTCTGTACTCAGTTCAAGAGCTAATTTGTAAGTATCCTTGAACATTAATTTAAAGTAGTTTTTTGGGTTAATACTTCAAATCTCTTAACAATGCTTGCAGGTAAATGGAAGGTTGTTCAATGGGTTTCGCTAGCATTGCTGTTTTGACCAAAACTCCGGATATGCTTATAATGTGTGGCTCTCATATGGGTATGTTGCCTATCCATTTTATATGTCTGTGTGGCTCTGATAATAGCAATGGTTCCATAGAAATTCCATGATTCTGTTTTGCATTGCTATGTTGTGCACATTTAATGAATGATTTATGGTAAAACCCCCTCTTAACAATACTATCGTTTTGTTTATTTTAGAGATGAACAAAAGGATACAAAATCTACCATCGATTTCGCTCCGTAGGAGGTTGGAAGCTACAATATAACTAATACACTTGTCTTTATGTACAGATTCGTGATTACAGAACAGACTGGAAGCTACAATTGAACGAGCCTGTCGCTGGAAACTACTATCCTGTATGTTTTAGTATAAATCATTAGCAGTTATAACTTCTATTGCTTTTATGTTTTAGTGTTGTCCATTAATAGACATGTGAGAGAACCGATATATGAAAATTCTTGTAAATTTTAACTGTGACTTCTGCTCGTGTTTGCAAGTTTACTGATTAGGTACTCAAGTTCTGTGATAGAATTACTATCTAGATGACATAGTTGTTTATAAATACGAAAATGAAAGGGGAAATTAAAAACAAGGCCTAAGTGTACCACTACAAGTCAATATAAACATAAGCAAATTAAATGGTAGCACTGAAATATGTTGTCATATGCTCTTTCAGCTCAATCTTGGAATGTATATGCATGATGATAAGAATGAGTTCTTGGTTTTGGTGGATAGAGCTATTGGAGGCGCTAGTAGTTTGAATGGTCAATTGGAGCTCATGCTTCATAGGTATAATACAAATTTTGCCTTGTACAATTTGTTCTTGATTTTCACAATATGATTGCCCTCTTCTAAAATCTACCATTGATTTCGCTCCGTAGCAGGTTGCTAAAAGATGATGGAAGAGGTGTTGATGAAGCTCTTAATGAAACTGTGTGCATCAAGAAATGTACAGGATTGCAGGTACGCTTATCTATCCTAACATTATTCACGTCTTAAGCATATACTGCTTGAACTAATTGCATGGTGCTTAATTGTTTAAACTTCTTATTGTTCTAGACATATCAATTTACTACGCCCAAGCCCAAACTAAATTATCTTTTGTTGTTGTGTACTAATGCAATGTTCTTGCAAATACACAATTCAAAACTCTAATCAATAGGTTTGTCAAGATTGGATGCATTGCATTCATTAATCTACTTGGGAAATAAAATTTCAGCTCTCCCATAATCATTGCAAAAACTGATGTGAAAAATCCGGCTGGGTGATTCATGAATAGCTTCAAATCAAGAAGTTGCACACGCTTTATGCAGATGAATTTCTCACATTATCATCTATGATATTGATTCAGGTGGTCGGAAAACTGTATTTCAAAATTGATTCTCTTGGAGAGGGCGCTAAATGTAGGCGTACAGTTGGTCAGGAGATATACTCTCCTTTTCTGTTGGCCTTCTATGTCGATCCGCTATGAATGTATATTTAGTTTGTTCTTGAAGTTATAATCAACTTACTAAAACTACAAATCTTTCTGCAATTCATTTGTCTTGTATGTATAGGTTGGAGAGGACGAGGATCATTCTGTCATGACAAATGTGGAGCTGAAGAAGCTTTTCCCACACAAAAAGGTAGAAATAATCCTACGCATGTTATATTCAATTGAAATCTACATGTCTTTCCATTTCTTGCAAGTTTCCATGCCTTATGTTTCAATATTCTTGATATTGTAGATTGATCAGCCAACCAAGAGAGGGCTGAAATGGAGAAGAAGAGACTAAAATGGAAGGTAGAAGGAGAAGCAGGTGATCTTTCATCAATGGCGAGCAGAGGAAGACCTGTGGATCCTGCAAAGCTCATAGTGGAGATTCGCACGTTTCATGTCGAATTCTCCAAATCAGCTCACCGTATATCTGATGCCCGGTAAGTGACTCAAAACAGCACAAATAGGTGGAGTACGTAAATTACTTCCGCAAGGCCCCAATGTGTTATAAATAATTGTGCTTGCATTTGTTGAGTGTAATGTTGGGTTCTCTGTTTAGAGCGATCTTTGTACCACTTTAACAAGATTCCTTATCAATAAAATAAGATTGCTAACTCCTTGAAGTGCAATTGATAAACCCATCTTGAGTTCTTAATAAATCATGACAAACATCTGTTGATGATCCAATGAAGCACAAGCAAGGAGACCAAACAAACAAGAGTGAATCAAATCATAGAACATGAAAATTAATCGACCAAACAAGAGAGGAAGTAACCAGTTCAATGTAAAAACAAGAAATGAATCCATGGATGAATGGATTTGTTGATTGAGTCAATTAGCTAGCCAGTGTAGATATGAAAATGTAATAAAGCTGGCTAAGGAACTTACAGTATGCTTTCCCACAAGCCCACTATACATATATCCATCTCTTTTGAATACGTGAAACTTTCTGTAAAGGATCCCGATCCACCACCCTCGATCAGTAGGAAGGACTCCATGTCTGCATACAAAGTAACCAATTATATATATACATAAAGCTACAAATTAATTAAATAAAGGGGGGCAAGAAAAAACAGAGCTACACAGATCAAAAAGAAAGAAATGCAAATGCTGAATGTACACATTTCTTTAATTTCAATAACTTAGCCATCATCACGTTCCACACATAATAAAACAAACATAAAATGCCCCAAAGCGAAAAAGTGTTGCACATTATCTAGCCTCTTCTTCGATTTTCTCAAGCCTTCTTCACCAAGGAAAGTAGGAAACCAATTCAATTCTTCAGTCCAATTCAATCAAATAACACCCAACAACAATTATCTCTAAGCTCCAAAACGTATTTGCTTTTCCGATGGTGACGGATTGGGGGCCGGTGGCGTTGTTCATACTGTTGCCGGCAAGGACGAGAGTGTTCGAGTTCGGAAACATGACGACGAGCGGGATCTCGGTGTTGCTTCACGCCGTCATCTTCTTTTGCATCCACACCATCGTCACCATTGCAATTGGTGTTCATATCCTGCGATCAAGACAATTGGCTGAATCCCGTAAAAGACTTAAATTGAAGATCGAGTTCCCGGCCATTTTGTAAGGAATTAATAATTAGTTGACCGTTAATTGGCAGGGTCAAGATCGAGCTTATAATCTGTTGTACGCTCCTCTTATTTAATATCATGATCGATCTTTCATTCTCTTATGTATATGAGCGTAAATTTTAGTTCTATTGCTGAGCTTGTTGAGTAATTTTGACGTTGTTAAGCTTTGCTATCTTATGTGCCTGATTCGAGTTTCTTGTTGGGTGATTTTATGTGTGTGTTTTAGACAAAAAAATTCACAAGTTAAGTACACATTTCGTTGAATAATTGAGGGATAGATTGTCAAAGGGTATCAAATGCAATAAAAAGGTAACAAAAGTTGAATGTAAAATCAATATAAATAATAAAAAAATGCTTATTTTTACTTGATTAAATGTAGTTAAGCAATTACAATTTAGTAAAAGATCGAACAACTCCGGATCCTCAGGGTCCTTTAGCACAAGGGGCTGAGCTAGGTCGATTTCCTGCCAAAGTTTATGCAGAACAGTTGCATATTCAGAAACAACCATCGAGCCTTGCTTGGTGGAGTAGACTTTCACAAAGAGTTCAAAAAGTGAGGCCTCATCTTGTGCTTTGTCATAAGAGCGCCTCAAAAAGTTCCAAATGTCCTTGACAGTTGGAAGAAGGATGCAATTGGATCCGATGTTTGAATCCATCGAAGCCCACAACCATGACTTGATAGAATCTTCACGTGTCCATAGCTTGAAGGTGGGATCTCTTGTTGACGGAGGATCGTCAAAGAGGTGTTCAACCTTGTCACTACCAGTGAGGGAGGCCTTAACAATTTCAGCCCAGATACGGTAATTCTTTCAGTTAAGTCGGTAAGCAGGCTGAATAAGAGGGAGAGATGAACGGTTGAAATTTGTGTTTCCCGCTTCTGTGGGATCAATTGTTTCTGGACCGAGGTTAATATTATGGAATCCGTCCATTTAGAACAGATGCAAGAGTACAAAGAAGAGGAAGGAGAGGAGAAGAGACGAACAAAGGTGTTTGGCGGCAAAAGTTGGAAGCCAAACTGGTGGTAGAGAGGGCTAGGGCTGACGACAAAGGTAGCGGCCAGAAAGAGGATTTAAATTTTCAAATCTCTCAACAGCTCTGATACCATGAGAGAGAATGAGAGAGAAGAAGATGATTTTATTGTTAACAGGCAGGAGCCTCAATTTATAATTACAATAGAGAATATGAAAAGGCTCATTAAATGCCTTGTCTCCTGGAAACTATAAAAGGGACCTAGAAACTCATTATAAATAAATAAAATAGCAGCTAATAATTACAATAGAATAAATTAGTCTTGGAACTAATTATCTAAGATCAATGACAAGTTGTTACTAAGGGGACTATATGTCTGAACTCTTAAGTTAAGCTTTTGGAAGACTTTGTTATCATATTTTAGATGTAATATTTAAAACGGAGAGTTTCAAGTACTTAGGGTCGATTTTACAAAGTGACGAGGACATAGACGAGGATATCAAACATCATATTCAGAGAGGTTGGCAAAACTGGAGGGCTGCCTCAGGGATTTTATGTGACAAAGGGTTCCACTTAAGATGAAGGAAAAATTCTACAAGTCGATAATTAGACCCGTGATTTTGTATGGGGCGGAATGCTGGCCTACTAAGAAAGTGCAAGAGCAGAAATTGATAGTAGCAGAGATGCGTATGCTAAGAAGTTTGTGCGGGCACACGAGGCCGGACGGGATTAAAAACGAGGTGATTAGGAACAATGTCGGAGTAGCTAGTATAGAAGAGAAGTTGAGGGAATCGAGGTTGCTCTGGTTTGGACACATATAGAGGAGGCCACCAGAGGCCCCGATACGAAGATGTGAGGGTATGGTTTTCAACTATTTTCGCAGGGGCAAAGGTAGATCGAAGAAGAGCCGGAAGGAAGTTATAAACCAAGATCTTGCCTTGTTAGATATTTCAATGCACCTAACAGTCTGTAGGGACCTTTGGAGGAAGAAGATTACGGTGGCAGAGCGATAGGAATAGGCTAGTCGGCGAGAAAGGGCCCACATCAAGCGTCTCTGAGTTCTCTCCCGCTTGTCCCTCTCTCTCTCTCTCTCTCTCTTCCCCTGGTGTCGTTTCCCTTATTTTTAGGTCTTTTTTACACACCCTCGATCTTTATGTCGAGGTAAGAGTGAGTACATCCTACTATCCTAGCCTCCTAGACCAGCCTCGGGCAGGTCTACACTGGGTTGTTGTTGTTGATTTAAAACGGAGTTTATGTTTGTATTTATGCTAAAAATAGTCCATCCTTAGAACGTGGACGGTATTGAGTAGGTTGGGCATGAGGAGGACGTTTTGAAAACGTGAGGGGCGCTATGCAAAAAATCTGAAAAAATTGGACGCCATTCAGCATTGACATAATCTGTGGGATGTCAAATGCGAAACTCTCGGAAGTGTGTATACATTTTCACAGACACCCGCGGCTACGGGAGAGGGTCGATATAAAAGAGAATATCGAGGGGGCAGATTCGCAATCCTACTCTCTGATTATTTATATTTATCAATTCTGTTTTTTTTTTAATTCCCCTCGAGTAAGCATTTCTGAGTTCCGAGTTGCAACTGTTCAGTTCAGTTCAGTTCCCTGCTTCAATCCACTTTTAGGAACATTGCAAAAGCTTGGATTTGGAGTAACAATTGCACGTTGAGGCTTCGTGCTCTCTAATTTCTGCAGGTATCCTCCACTCCCACTTTCCAATTTCAGTTTTTGGTTTCTAGGCTTTCAAGTTTTTCATTCCTTTTTGCTCATTGCTTTAAATGTTGAATTCCATGAATTAGGGTTTCGTCCAAATTTTAGCGCCTCTTTCGCATTGATAACTCTTTCCCTATTTCCAAAATTTTATTATCTCTGCTTTGAAGTTATGGAAGCCATAGATAGAAGTATGCTGCTACTGAACTGAACTGCTTTTCCCTATTTCGAAAATTTTATTATCTCTGCTTTGAATTCCATAAATTAGGGCATTCCAATTTTTTTGTTGTGGCTGCTACTGAACTGAACTGCTTTCTGTGTATGTGCGTGTTTTGCTCGTGTGTCTGTGGGGTTGGTTGTATAGTAAAAGCCATTAGCTTGAATAGATTATGTAATGCCAGTGCCAGTATACGGATCAAATCTCCTCCTTTTGCACTAATTTTTGCAATTTGTGATACGAAAGTGACTGAAGTGTTAATCTTTTTGGCTCTATTCTATATAATATAACAGAATTATGTAGCACTAACTTCATGGTATGAGTGGACAAGTATATGGGTATCTTTTTTTATTTTGATCTTCCAACTTTTCTAATTGGCTCTATACAAATGTTATTTTGTAGAAGTGATAATGTGCTGAGAAAGGCATTTAGAGTCTTAATCTAAACAAATTTGATAGTGGCTTTCATGCATTGGCAAAGCACTTTACTTATGTTTGCAGGACTGCTGTATGCGAATTGTGTTTATTTTGCTGATACAAGTTTGATTCCCTTATTTTTGTGAAAAATATATGAATGCTGATGTATATGCTGCTTCATCTTCTACACCAAGCTAGGATTAGTTAAGGATATTCTAGATCTATTTATATCATTTTTGTTCTTAATTCTTATTGCCAGACTCTGTACTCAACACTTCTGATCGTCGGTTCCTTGTTGAAATGCCAGTGATGAATCAGTTGGATAATGATGCAAAAGTGAAGGAAGAGAAAGTATTATCCAATGATCCCATTAAGTTGCATAGTGCAGAAGATGGTCATTTGACTATGCCCTCTATAAAACACGAAGCAACAACACCAGTGTCTCTGTCTCATGAAGACAAAATTCACAAGGGAGTATCTCTTGGTCCTAAGACTCCAAATCCCAATCAAGAGAACATAGATCTTCCTTGTAACACCAAAACCTCACCCGCTTTCATATCATCTCCATTACCAAATGTAGATTGCTCTAAATCTCCAACAGATGGTAACCCTTTTTCGGCTGAAGTTGACACTAATGATAATGGTAGCAGCCCTAAGACTCCCAGAGGAGTTTTTGATCCATTTGCCCCAGGTCCGGATAATTTGGAACTTGCCCCTATCTGCAAGAAAGTTGTAAAAATGCCCTGGAAATTTACACCTCGCCAACTCAAATTTGATGATTCTGATGAATGTGTGGAGAATAGGAATCAGAATCAGGAGGATCGTGACATTGAGACCATGTCTGAAGAAATGATATTAGAGTCTGTATACACAGCTCTTCTAGAAGCAGTTGTTCGGAAGGAAATTGAGGCATTCCTTGCAAAAAATCCGCCGTCCTACACAACAACCCCAGTTAAGACACCACCAGATGGGAAGCTGACAGGAATTTCAGATGAGTGCCCTGCTGCTCCTATGAAGACATCAACTAGTAAGTCATCAAATGTTGATATAATACGCAGGAAACTTGAATTCTAATTATGCTTGTGCAGAATGTTTATGCATGCTAATTTTAGGTGCTTTTGGTAGGGTGATGGGTTCAACTGTTTTTTTATTAGGAGGGCTGACATGTAAGTGATTTATCTATTTGTACTACCAAAGTATGGTCTCCCCAGAAATATGTTTTTGTGGTCCTGGCTTTTGTACCCTGAATAATTTTAGCATCTATAGTCTATAGAGGGGTAGTTTCAGAAATAGATGGATCTTTGTTGCTGCAACTTCCTCTGATTACTTGGCACTTAAATGAATGTCTGAGTTAATGATGTGGTTTACTATGCTCAAGTAAGTGTAATGGTATTTTATAAAAATATCGACCTTGTGTGAAGGATGATGTGCTTGACAAAGTTGAGAAAGAGAAAGCTACATGTCGATTACTTACACCTGTGAAATTGAAGAGGATGTAATCTGCCACCTGATATACTGAGTTAGTTTCACTTACCTAAAGTCACACCTATTTGAGTTTTAATTGAATCCCACTTAATTTTGATATGTTTATGTACATAAATATATTAGAATATCATATTGTAGTGGATTTAAAATTAAAGACCATTTGATTTTAATTGCTACGAAAAAAACCCTCTTATACAAGAGAGACTAATAATCTTATTAGAGGAAAACAAAACTGAATGAACGAGCAAGGGGGATTGATTCTGCCAACTTTAATATAGCATTGGTTGGTTATGGAGGTTTGGTATTTGATGGGAGGAAGAGGAGAATAGAGGATGGAAGAAGTTTTTGATCTAAAGCATGTTTCTCTATATAATATACAAAAGGTGGGGGTCATACCTACACGGACACCACTACATTAACTTACTAGATGTTTAGCTAAAAAACACCAGCCAATTAATCAGCTCAAAATCTTCTTTGTTTAATAAATATACAGTCGAGACAAATGTAGTCGTCATGCATGATGCATTTTAGTGATGATATATGCTTACCCCCATTTTGCTATTAATTTAGTGAAAGTAGGCTGATTGATTCATTATTAAGTTCGACTAAAATATTTTCATGCTGAACAGTTTTTCTAAAGTGCTCCCTAACAATTCAAAGCCTTAGAAACAGTAAAGTGATGGAAGTAAAACAAAATTACACAAAGGAAGCTTTATTGTGCCAACTAAGATGTTACAGATAGAAAACCAAATTACACAAACCCACACACCAGATTAAAGACAACTGACATAAGACATCTATGAACAACATCAAACTCAACTGAAAGCATCAAGAGCTGAACATGTCATTCACATAACCAATATTCACCCCTTTTGATCCCATTTGAAGACCTTATTCAAACTAAAAAATTCCAAATCAGAGAAATCCATTCATTCCATGATTGTGCAAATCTCAGAAATTCCTGATCAACTCTTAAAATCAATTAAGCAGCCATGACATGACACAACAGTTCCTTATGAAGTGACTCAGCCAATTAATCTGACCTGCACCGTTCATCAGCCGCCATTCCAATTCCCCACCAGAACTCAGATCAGGCGCAGCGCAGGCGTAAACGGCCAATCCACGGCCAGCTTTGGGGCCCACGGCAGCCGTCCCCATAACAAGCAGCTCATCACCCAGTGACTTAAAAGCCACTCCCCAGCCTCTATTAAACTCAGTAATCACAGGGACAGCACCCAACTTCTTCCAACTGTTGCTCTCCTTCAGATACATTTTCAGCTGGTTTGAGCCAGTGTCAATGGAGTACAACTCATTCTTCACCACCGCCACAAGCGGGGGCGATCCACCGGAACTCACCATAGCTGAATCTCCAAGCATCCCAGGAATCTTGACCCACGCGTTATTTTCTTCATAAAACACTTCCCCACAAGTGAGAGACTCTCCAAGTTCATTTTGCCCACCCAAAACATAGAATTTCCCATCCATGTAAATTCCCGAGCAAAACCTTCTCTTCTCCTCCATGTTTGGGAGTAACTCCCACTTCCTAGTGTTTGAGTTATACTTCTCAGCTGAGCTCAGCACCGAACCCTTGTTCTGTGAACTAGTCCTTAATCCACCAGCAACAAAAGCAGATTCCCCACATGAGGCAGATGCAAACAAACATCTGGGTTCGTTCATGAACGAACCCAGAAACCATTTGTTCTCGCCCAACTCGTACCTCCAAATCACAGGACCGTTGGTTTCGATTCCTGAAACAAGAAGATGAGTTCCAGCACAAATTGTTTCCTTGTCACTTAAAATGAAGGAACTTTGTGCTGGTAATTGGGGGAGCCTTTTTTGAGAGGTGAATTGGGAATCAAATCCCCACCAGTTTTCATCTCCAGTTGAGAGAACGAAAACAGACGGGTCTTTGATCCCGAGCTGTCTTCTGATTCCGAGCAGTTCTCCGTTCTTGACAAGAGATAGGTGCCTCTTGCTTAATAAGCAGAGTTTTCCGTACTCTGACAAGGGGATTCTTGCCATGATCATGTGCTCCACCTCGTCAATTAGAGGGGGATCTTTTTGTTGTGAATAATAATCTGCATCCTGACACTCGATGAAACAATTCCTTTTTGATGAATTGATGACAACCCTTTTGCCTCTTTCATCCTCTTCTGCCTCCATTTCTTTTAGCTTGGTCATTGATCAGATGAGTGAAGCTGTAAATCAGGAAAAGAAAATAGGATTCGGTTGAATATAGATTTTGCTTTGCAAAAATAGCTGGATGTACCCAGAAATCTAAACAAAGTAGTTGGTAAAAATTTTAAACAAGATTGAACAGTGGAAACTTCAAAACGATTCATTTGAAGTAGGGAATCTGATCACATTGGGTACAAGGAAGAACATTAAGATTTGGCAATAAAGAAGTGCAAATTAAAGAAACAAAAAGAGAGAGGGGAAGACATGGAAGAGTAGTACCTCTGCTGGTGGTGGTGGTGGTGGTGAAATTAGAAAGGCCATTAGAGATTTAGAGATGGGTGGGAGAGGGTTGGACGTATTTGTAGTGTTGTGTTCGAAACCAAAGTTTAACATTATCTGTTTTAATTTAATAATATGAACACATAATGGTATCATATTCTTGTATAAATATCAATTAAGCATAGAAAGTTGTAGAACGAAAATCACTTTATGAATAACAATGAAAAAAATTCAGTTTAAAGAGTAAAATCATGATTAACTAAAATTAAATTCCTGGGTTTGCTCTTGAAAATTAGTTAGATTTAATACTTAATTTATTTAATGAATAAGATTTTAATTTAATATTAAAAATACAAATAGCTTATATACTATAAAAAGTTTATATTAAATTTTACAATTGTTATAATGTGAGACGGAGTCAAAATCATTAAGGTGAGCCCAATATGGTTCCAGCCGGTTCGATTCCGGTTTTTTCGGGTTTCGAGGCGGTTGCGGTTGCGGTTCTGTTCAAGTTCCGAACCTTCCTCTACCGTTCTGGTGCTTTGATATATACTGCTTCTGGGCGCATTCATTCCTGATTATAAATAGATAGTTAAAAATCAATCTTTTAGCAATGACAAGCATATAAACTGTTTCCTTTGCGGCTTTGCGCAGTCCAGCAAGATGAAAGCAGGTGAAATGAGAATGAACTAACTTTTTGTTGTTGAGCTAAGTTATGTCTCCAATAATGAATTAAGCAGCTCAAATAGTGATGCATCGATCTCCTTAGAAAATCAAGCAAGATGGAATGAATATGGCATCATGATCATTAGCATATATGTATCATCAAATTGCTCCCAAACTACATACTCCAACAAACTAACAAACTGTATAACTGACAGCAAACTATCTTGTTGAGCTTATTGAACCTTAACCTAGAGATGAAAATGCATAAAGAAGTAATAAATTTAGTTTTTGGTAGTGAGCTAACTGCTCAATAAGTACAAGACACACATCAGATGCAGGGGAAAGCTTCAGTTAGGCCAGGGCTCTTCTTCCATTCGAGTGCACTTTAATTTGTAGAATCTGGAAATTTGGCAGCTTCTTCGATCATTAGCAAAAGGAATAGGCCTCTTTCTCTTTAACTTCTTAGGCATCTTGGATTTGATTGTCAGATAGCTGGATCGAAATAAGCGGATCGGATATTCTTCAACACATGTAGTTGACAAGTGTCCGGCCTCTCTCTAGTTGCTTTTCTTATGTGTTTTAATTTCAATATTTTAAGTGTAAAATGAATAATGAAAACACATTTTACGAGTACGTGAATGATGCTTGAAATTAAAAAAATTGAGTTGGCATGGCGGCTTGATTTATGAGGTGTCACATTTCAGTTGGCACCCCAAAGTAAAATATAAATTTTATATATCTTACTCCATTAATCCTTTAAAAAGCTTTTTCTAATATAAATAATTTTTCTTTAAAAGTATTTATTAGTTTATATGATTTTTTTAATAAAATAAAATAAAATAAAACGGCAAAAAGCTAACAAGAAAGATACGTCGTGAGTGCTAGAAGCAAAGCCTAAGAATATCCTCCAAGTGCTATAAAACAGCCACCCTGAATATTCTCCCACCATGCAATTACGTGGTAGTAAATAGTAATCCACTACTCTAAGAAAAACAAATAATTAAAAATAACACTTTTTTCCCCATAACAAAATAAGACACTTTTTTAAAAGTAGCACGGATCCAGCCACATATATAATCACTTGCATAATTGCTGCATGCATTTGTCTAGATTGTAGTTGTTTATTAACAAGTGGGAGTTGGTTTGACAGTTTTTATTGGTCTCTCTTAATTAATATTTGCATTGTCAGCATCCCCCACATTTAACATACCTTCGCATTACATGTAATTTCTGAGGATCGAGTCAGGTTTGTTAGGCTAGAAACTAATCTTCGAAGTTAGATTATTTAGTACTTTAGGACCTAATTTCAAAATATAGATATGAGAAAAGGTACAAATAAGTAATTAATATTAATATATAGCCCTAAAGTATTAAATAAGATTATCATCACCCATATAAGATAAAAAGTACTAAAGCAAACTAAACATTATCATTTTTATAAGAAAAGAATTTGATAAACCATACAAGTCTGGTAGATCGAGAGGCTGGAGCAAATCGGCAGCTGAATAAGCCGACAAAGAGATCACAATATATATGATACGTGATCGATTGGATGAATCGACCTCGTGTGTGTGTGTGTGTGTGAACGTCTGATCTTACTCTAGTGTTGATTCTATGCTGAAGAAAGTTATAGGATCGTTAGTACGTCTAGGTCGCCGACCTCAACTAAGTCATCGACCTTAAAGTAAATGCAGCGGCAATTAATAACAAGAAAGACTTACTTGACACAATGATTTTTATACTGGAAACACTTGATCAACGAACTCTGTTAATCTAGTGTGAAAATCTTCTACCAAAAAAAAATCTAGTGTGAAAATCACTCCCTTCCAAGTTCTCTCTTGAAATGATTAAAAGTCGTAGCTTTGCTTTATTAATATTTTCGAATATGTTTACAAGAACAACCTGGAGCTACTCGTTTGAACCGAGTAAAACCCTAATCTCAATCAACTATCAAGCCTACAAAATCTCTTCTTCTTTCAAACTCTCGAACACTTTGTTTTTCTCTTTTTCACAACGTAGAGTGTGAGTTTGTACTTTGTACTATTTAAACCTAATCTCTAGGTAAATATAGATGAAAACTAGGTCAACTAGAAAGATATTTTCTTCCAATTTGGTTATGGAAAGATAATATATTTCTAATCATACAAATATCATCCTAAGTAAATAATATAATACAAGGAGATATAGCTTAGGGCATAAGGCAATCGGCTGCACCTTATCCAAAAATAGAAGATCTTTTCTAAAGCCAGAATATCTCGATTATATCTTCAATATAGCACACGTCTTCAAGATCTTCTACACTTGCCTTTTTTCACGTCACACGTTGGCGACTCGTTTCACATACTCGAGGTCGTCCACGTGACTTGTATTTGGAACCATCAAAATTAAAGCTTCAGCTTTTCTAACAAAAGTGGCCCAAAGACTCCTTGGATGGCACGCCTCATATAGGTTAGCATGGAAACTCCTCCTAGTTATCCCGAATAGCAAGGCTCATAGCCATGGCTGGATTTAGGTGGGGGCGGTCGCCCCCATATCTGTGTGGAGGAGCGAAAGTTTACATGGAAGGAAACACTCGTGAGTGAAGAATTGTTTTATGAAATTTCGCCCACGTGAACGGGGTGAGTGGCAAAACAATTTTTTTTTAAAAAAAACCTGACTTTTAGTCCAAATTTTAGGATTTCTAAACCACAATTTCCTAAACTAGCTAGTAAAGCGCACGAACTAGGTAAATCGGTCAGTGACAACCGGTTTGACACGATGGAAGAAAGAATGGTGAGATTTCCATTGGGTCGAGCTGGAGAATCACGTGTAGCTTGATGTGTATGTTTGTTATTCTTATGTCAAACTTTATAGATAGTTTAATTTTTGTGTATTACTTGATATTTAAATTAACTTGATTTGTTTGAGGTTGATTTTTGATGTACTAATTTGATATATTAAAATATTAATATGCTCAAAGTCCGTCCCCACTTCCGAACAATTCTAGATCCGCCCATGCTCACAACCTTTGTAATAGCCGCTATTTTTTATGAATAATTTTTTAAAATTATTTTATTCTTTAATTATTAATTAAATAAAATAATCTCATAAAATTTCTTTTTCACTCAAAATATATTTCTAAAATAAATAGATTATAATATTCTTATGAAATAATTATTCGAATAAATAAAATTTATTAAAAATGGAATTTAATAAATTTATAACCTAACGGAAATTCTAATTTCAAGCCCAATCACGATTCTTTCTTAAAAAGAAAGAACGGGCCTTAGCCCAGCCCAACTAGTAAGCCCATAAAACATTTAAAAGTGGTTTTTTAAAAAAAAGACAAGAGGTGAGAATTGAACACTTGACCTCTTTCTCCTTCCCCAACTCCTTTACCAATTATGCTAATTAACTTTTCTGATATTATAAGACAACCAATTATATTTAAATCCATTCTTTCTAGTGGTATATTGGCAAAATCCAATTTCCACCCGATTGAAACACAAATGGGGTATTAAATGGGGAGATTTGAGAGGGATTTTATACAGAGAATTAACCCCCTCCCACTCTATTTTAATGGGATTAAAAGCCACTTCCTTTCACTCACCATTAGAGAAGATTTTGATCATGATTTCCATGATCTTCCATCTTCTAACCTTCCACGATCTTTTTGTCTATTTAATACACTTTTAGAAGCCATTCACAACCCTCAAACACTCCCTTCTCCACCATTTCTATCCTCTTGAAACAAGTTGATTTTTTTTTCTTTCAAAAATCAAAAGAAAATTGGGTTTAATTTTTTTTGGGAGCTCCGACCACTCTTGGGCGCCTCGCCTGGCCACCCGCCCCTTCACCGCCGCCGAAGTGCCCTCCCCGGAGCCGCCCTCCACTGGTGCCACGCCTCCCTGTCCACCGTCATTCCTTCTTGTAGCTCTCTGTTTTTCCTTCTGCGTAAAAGTTGTACAAAGAGAGAGGAAGGGTAGGATTTTTGGGCTTTTAATTTAACTCTTTTTTGGGCTAAATCTAATATTTGTGATCTAGTCTTAAGCCCATTTAGTTAATCAAATTTAAAAAAAAGAAATTAGTTTTGGCATATATTAAATTTGTACATGTTTTATTAAATAAACTAGTTGTACCCGTTGTGCCATGCACGACTACGACTCAGTATTTTATAGATATAATAAATAAGATATTAATTAATTTAAATATAATATAAATTTTAATGTAAGTTTTTTATTTTTATTTTTTGGAATAAAATAAAATAAAATAAATATAAATTACTAAGTTTAATGTTGAGAATAAAGATAGAATATTAAGATAAAATAACGTACATTTCTCCTTCTTCTTGATGATATTTTATAAATATTTAATTCAAAAAAGAAGATAAAATATTAATAAAAAAGATTTATATTTTTAAAATCTAAAAGAGATAAGATTTTAAAAAATAATTAACTTAATAAATAAGATATAATAAGATTTGAAAGATAAAGAAAATGTATTTATAAAAAATAGTTAAAATATAACTAATTTAGTTTAGGCGATTTTGCAGAAATACACCAACTAAAAGTGTTTATTGCAAAAATGACCATGTTATACTTAAATAGCATTTGAATACCCACGTGGGCATCTTTGCTATAAAATGAACATTAATAAATCTTTTTTTAAATAAATAAAAATTCTTTTTTTTTGATTTATGAGTTTTAAAAGCAATATGAAAAACATATATTTTAAGATTATTTTAACGTGGTAACAATTGGCGGAAATATTCCATAATTATGGAAGTTGTGATTTTCGATCCTTATATTTTCACGTGGAAAATATTCCACGTGGGCATCTTTGGCGCTAACCTCCCTACAATCTTGGTGAAGATCACGTAAATATGGAAGTTGTGATTTTCATTATATTTTCTAAGAAATATTCCATAATTATTCTTCTTATTCCCGTTCATGAAATAGTTAACTGATGTCACCAGGAAAATTCCATCCTTTCTTTCTATATAGTACATCCTGTCATTATGTATGCTTTATCCTGTCAACATAATATCTTATATTTACATCTTTTTTGATTTATGAGGTCGAGGGCTTTATCAGATTTGGCGGCATATGATGAGATTTTGGCGCTAACAATTCCCTCCCATAATTAGTTACGTGGTGAAGATCACAAAAATATGGAAGTTATGATTTGGATAATATTTGCTCAACAATCTTCCTTAATTATTCTTCTTCTTTAACCGTCGCGTCTTCCATTAACATACCTCCTCCCACACTAAACCGTACTTTGAAATTTCGCCACTAAACTCATCCCGCTGATACATCGGTCTTGATTCGGCCTATAATTTGCTCGATAGGTAAGTAGTTATGTTTAATTAGGTTTCATGTTATTATATGCGTGAACTATGTTGAACACTGATTATTTCAAGTCAAAACACTTTTTTTTCATGCGTTACCAACATTCTTTACTATGTAGTATGACCAAACTTTTATGGTCTTTCATTGCAATGAAATTTGTTCGATTTCATAACAACCCTATCATGAAATAGTTAACATGACGTCACCATGAAAATACCATCCTGTCTTTCTATATCGTACATCCTGTCAATATGTATGGGTTATCCTGTCAACATAATATCTTATATTTACTATTGGTTTATTTGTATATTGTAGGGCGATCAGAGTATTTGATGAAAGTGATAGTTGGTGGGGTATGGAGAAATAATGGAGATAAGTGGTATTACGAAGGAGATAGGAAAGCAAAAGCCATGATGGTTGCGGATGATATCGGTTTTGCCAATTTAAAGAACAAAGTTGCTGAAAAGATAGAGGTTGATGTTCAAATGTATGAATTGGAATTGAAGTATCTATCGCAAAAGGATGGAAATAATTTTCCACCATTTGATGTGTGTGATGATGACGACTTAAATGCGTAAAGATTTCTTAACCTAAAGTCTGCTAGGGATGATGTTTAGAGTATAGAACTTTATGCAAGTCTGATCCCTAAAGCGAGTTCATTTTCACATAAAGGTTGTGAGAGAAATCTCGAAGCTACTGATGGGAAACATAGAGAAGATGAAGTACATGTGAATGCAAGTGCACCGTTGTTTCAGAATGATAGGACCCTAGATGAAATCCTGGATGAGGATTGTAAAGATTTTACAATAATGGATGAAAAGATCTCTGATGAAGTAGACAGGAAACAAAAGAGGGAATCTGTAGAAACAAATGTGGTATCGCTAATCAGTGATGACGAAGATGAGATTGTGATATCTGCTACGAAGCGGCAAGGGCTCGATGTTGTCGTATTGGGTGATGACGATGAAGGGAATGGTATTGGTTGTTATAAATTAAATACTGATTATGTCTATGAATCAGTTTCTCGGGATGGATCAATGGACTATGATTCCAAATTTCTTGATGCTGTAAATGAAGTCGAATCTAAAATTTTCAAAAGTGAACCCAAAAAAGCGGAATGGGATAAATTGGCGGTTGATGTTGTTAAGGAGAAGTCGCGCTCTAGAACTGTTATAGTTACGGGAGATTATTTCGAGTCAAAACAGGAGCTCAAAGATGCAATGATGGAACTTTCAATGCGTGAGTATTTTCAAGTGGAAACAGTCAGGTCTGACAAGAGAACATATGTTGTGCGTTGTGCCATCGACAAGAACTGCACTTTTTTCTGTCGTGGGTCAGTCCTACCAAATTGTAGTTTGTGGTGTGTGCGAAAATTTGTAGGGACTCATAGTTGTGGTTTAAAGTTTAGACACGACCATAGCAAAGGGGCAACTGCCAATATGATTGCTGAGAAAATTTTGCCAAGGTATTGTGTTTAATCATAATGATATATTATATGAAAACTTTTTATAAGAAAAATACATATCATATTTTTTTTTATCTTTGCAAGGTTTTCTGGTCATAGTCAAGCCCCTAGAGCACGAGAGATACAAGCAACCATGCAAGAAATGGGGATTGAAATAAGCTACTATAAGGCAAATAGAGCTCGCTTGTTGGCTGAAGACAAGATACGAGGTAGCCCTGAGGAAAGTTATGCTCGACTTTTTGGTTGGATGGAAATGCTAAAGCAAAGAAATCCAGGATCCCATACTGTGATTGTTAGAGAATCCAACCAAAGCTTCAAATACGCATTCTGGTCTTTAGGGGCTTGGATCAGGGCAGTCCCTCATTTGAAACAGGTAACTTCATATATATAACTGTTTTGGTATGAAAACATAAATGTATTATGGACAGGATAAATGTTATTGTATGACCGGATAAATGATCTTGTATGACAGGATAATTGTTATTGTATGACAGATACTTGTTATTGTCTGACAGGATTATTTGTTATTGTGCTAAAGGAAAAAATGTTATTGTATGACAGGATTAATATAAATTCCTGACAAGATGCATGTTATTCACATCTACTTGTTGTCTATGTAATTGTTCCAGGTTATATCAATTGACGGGGCTCATTTGTCTTCAAAGTACAGGGGACATCTCCTCCAAGCCTCGGCACAAGATGCAAATATAGGGATTTATCCTATTGCATTTGCTGTGGTCGATAGTGAGAACGATGCATCTTGGTCATTCTTCTTCAAAGAGTTGCTGAATGTCGTTCCAGACAACCCTGAAGTATTCATAATCTCTGACAAGCACGCAAGCATTGGTAAGGGTTTAAGAAGGAACTACACAGCCGCAATCCATGGACACTGCTCTTTCACATCTACCAAAACTTCAAGGCCAAATTCGGTAGGGGAGACCTCTTAGATTTGTGGAATAGGGTTGCCAAGGCATATACAATCCAAGAATTCAACCATCAGTATGCACAACTTTGCGAAGCATCTCCTAAGGTGGGTAAGTATGTGAAGGATGCGGGATTTGAGAAGTGGTCAAGGGCACATTTTCCTAGAAACCGATTCAACGTTATGACCACCAACAATGCTGAGACTCTAAATGACCTTTGGAAAGAGGAACGTGGATGGCCTATTATTTCATTGTTTGATGAAATTTTATCGACCTTCTCTAAGTGGTCGTGTGAAAGGAGGCAATCAGCGGCAAATTGGAACGAGGTGGTCACATCTGAGATATTGGCTAAGATTGATTCAAGGTATCTCAAGTCTGTAAGTATGACAGTGCGCAGGGTCAATCAATTTGAGGCAGAGGTAAGTGATGGTGCTGACAGGTACGAGGTCAATCTACAAAGCAAGACATATGAGTGCAGGGTCTTTCAAATTGACAAAATCCCATGCACCCATGCTCTTGCTTTTGCGAAAAAAATTGGGGTTAATGTTGGCGACCTTGTGAGTCCTGTGTACAAGAATGCCCAAATGAAAGAAGTATACAAGGAAAGTTTGCATCTCGTCCCACCGTTTCATCTTTGGACTGTACCTCTCTCTGTTCTAGGAACAAAGTGTCTACCACCAAATGTAAAGAGAGCTCTAGGAAGACCGAGGATAAATCGGTTTAAAGCACATTGGAGAGAAATTACGCTAAGGCTAAACGATGTGGAAAGTGCGGAAGGCTGGGACATACACACCGTACTTGTGCAAGTCGTGCACCCATACCTTCAGCATCGACCTCATTGCCTTAAGTTAATATTCTCATATTGGAAACTATTTACTTAGGATATTTCTTAATTTTCGTAGCTGAAATTTTTTTATATTTTGTTTGAATTGAACACTTTTGGTTGTGTTTCCTATGACATTTGGTTGAATGAATTTAGTTTGGTTTAATGGATTTAGATTGGTTATAAGCCTTTGCTTAGTTTGGTTTAATTTTCATAGTGGATATTTGATTCATGATTTAAAATGTTGCGTGACAGGATTTATATGATGCATGACAAGATTTATATGTTGCATGACAGGATGCAAAATGAGTGATTCATGATTTAAAATGTTGCATGACATGATTTATATCTTGCATTACAGGATTTATATGTTGCATGACAGGATGTAGGATGAGTGATTCATGATTTAAAATGTTTCGTGACAGGATTTATATGATGCATGACAGGATTTATATGCTGCATAACAGGATGCAAAATGAGTGATTCATGATTAAAAATGTTGCATGACATGATTTATATCTTGCATTACAGGATTTATATGTTGCATGACAGGATGTATGATGAGTGATTCGTGATTTAAAATGTTTCGTGACAGGATTTATATGATGCATGACAGGATTTATATGTTGCATGACAGGATGCAAAATGAGTGATTCATGATTTAAAATGTTGCATGACATGATTTATATCTTGCATCTAAGTGTATCAATTGTAAAAAAACAATGAGACCCATGTTATACTTTTTAAGATACCGCTTAAACAACACAAGTCCAATACGTTGACTGACATCTTTCAGTTTGCTGAAACAACACAAATCCACCTAAAAATAAGGTATATAGAGCCTAACATAAATTCTGCGACTAATCAAGCAGACAGTCCACAATAACAGCTTCATCACTTAGAATAACATTCCCAAGCATCCTGCAGATCAAATACCAGTATATAAGAAACGGGTGAAAAGAAAAACTCAAAGATGCCAAAAACAAGAGTGAAATCTAACAATATAACAAAAGAACTAGTGTAAACAAGAATGAGGCTATATTTGCATATGTAACATACCTTAAGAAGATCAAATACTTTTTCACATTTATATATTTGTTGAATGGTTGCACCTCGCTGTTGTAGTTTGTCAGGATGCACGCAAAGAGTAGCCTTTCGGTATGCTTTCTTTACAGCATCAGAAGTTATGAGTTCTGTTATTGGAATTGGTTGCCATCCACTATTAGACCCAATGATCTGTCATCAAAGAAAACTTAATTCAAACTTCAAAGTCATTCTGCATCATTAAGCATGACAAATACAGTTGTACATGTGCCAAGAGGCAAAAAAAAATTGTTAGGAGAAATCCATATGTATATATCATTTCCTTCCACTTTCCTGATTGATGCCTTCATATGAAATTTATTTGGTGTTGTAATGGTAGAAAAATGACACAAAGTACACTTTTCAAGAAAATCAGACGTACATATTCTAATGTTGAGAGCAATACAGGCAGGTTTCCTTCTTTTCCATTAGACCACCTCTTGATATCGGCTTCCAGTGTTTCAGAAAATCTCTGCAAATACAATCACGTGTCATGTAATCCGGGAAATTGAATACCAATTGTCTATTATCAAAATAATATTTCTCAGAAAATGGATATCATACATTCCTCTCTTCTTGCTCCCTTTGAGCAAAAAGATCACGCATATTTTTTTCTGCAAGAGCATTTGCCTGTAAATAAAACACAACAAGGTCAACAAATTGAAGTAGATGCAAAACTAATGAAAAACCACTAGACCCCAAAAAATAAGTTACCAAACATACCACACGTTCATCCGTCCTCAACTGGGCTTTCTCCATAGCCCGTTCCCTAGCTTCTGCAGTAGCTCGTTCTACAGCAGCACGTTCTGCCCTCAACTGGGCTTCCTTAGATACAATACCAATTGTGGGTTCCTTCATATCCAGGTTCTCAATGTTGGCAACCTCTTCACCCTTTTCCTTTACAAAATCAAGATCCACTTCCTGCATCAAAAATCAATTTTATAATTTACACAATATATTGGATATAAAAAAATATTTAACAAGTGCTTATTTCTGAGCGATAGAATAATCATTATGGGTGACAAAATATCATACCATATGTGCAGATTCTTTGACATTCTCTTCATCCCCACCCTGATCATCCCCTCCTTCCTCATCTTCATTTGATTCATCATTAATGTCTTCCCCTCCATCATTTTCTTCTTCCTCACGATCATCTTTCTTACTCTCTTCATCCCGACCTTGATCATCCCCTCCTTCCTCATATTCATTTGCTTCATCATTAATTTCTTCCCCTCCATCATCATCATCTTCTTCTTCCTCACTCTCAACTTCATTGCTCTCTTCTTCCTCACTCTCTTCTTCCACTCCTTCATCATCATCTTCTTCTTCCCCTTCTTCACTGTCCTCTTCTTCTTCATCTTCCTCACTATCTTCTTCTTCACTTGAGATATTTGATACATGTACTCTCTTCTTCTTTGTATTCCTCTCTTCTTCTTCATCTTCCTCACTATCTTCTTCTTCACTTGAGATATTTGATACATGTACTCTCTTCTTCTTTGTATTCCTCTCTTCTTCTTCATCTTCCTCACTATCTTCTTCTTCACTTGAGATATTTGATACATGTACTCTCTTCTTCTTTGTATTCCTCTCTTCTTCTTCATCTTCCTCACTATCTTCTTCTAATGCCGAGTCCTTTCTTGCATTTTCAAGCTTTCTGAGTCTTTTCTCAAGACTGTGCATCTTTTGCACAATCCCCTCCTCCAAACTCTGTAGCATACTCTTCACATCTCTCAAACCAGACAACACCTTTGTTGAATCATGAGAAGAAGTACTCGGGCAAGCATCTGGATCAACTGGCTTCTTTCCTTTTACATTTGGAATGGATTTATTGACAATATTGTCAAAATGACCATCATCATCTTCATTAGCATAATAAGCATCCATCACTAGCATCTCCTCATAATGGTCTTCTGGATGCAATATTTGGTTAACTTTATTGGTTGTATCAACTAAAGCAACGTCCAATATACTATGCTCTGGAGCATCCTCTGAAAATCAACGCATACCTCGCGGCCTTGCAGATGGTCTCAACACATTGGAATATTGTAAACCAAATGTTGGCACAGCCTCATACACCCATATCTGTATTATTAAAAAATTATGACAATAGAGGTATTACAAAATAAAGTTATGATAAAAACATTATATTGAGCCACATTCAGTCATCAAACATTGTATATCCTGTCATCACACATTGTACATCCTGTCATCAAACCTTATACCTCCTGCACATCTTGACAGGATGACTACTTGCAATGAAAAGATTGTCCATATATCATGACATGGTATTATTGATCTTTCCTATTCTAAACCCAAATTAATAATTGATATGTTGCAAGGACTTAAAGTTTTTTGAACACTAAGAAGAAAAGAAATAGAAGACAATCAATCCTGTCATCACACATTTCACATCCTGTATTACCCATGACATGATGATTGATTGCAATGACAGGATTGATTGTCATCACACATTTCACATACTGTATTGCACATCACATCAAACAACTTAGGAAAGTTGATTTACCTGAAAAATTAGAGGCATTCCTTGTAGGGAGTATGAAATTCTAGGTACGGTGGACTTAAGTTTTGCCTTTTCCAAGGTCTTCATCCTAGATGACAATGCAGTTGTAAGACTCTTATGCAACTCCTCATAACCAGCCCTACCCCAAGGGTAATCATAGAAGTTATCCATGTTATCAAACAACTTAACATGTTCAGCCTTCACAAAATGCTTCTTATCACCTCCAAGAATTACACCTTCCACTATCAACAAGAGTGCCATCTTCAATTTGTAGTTATCTGGATGTTTGTACTCTATGAACATATCAAACAGATTTTGGACTGTGATTTTAGGAACACCAAAAAATCTTTTCATCACAGTATTGTCCCCATTGGTGCGCACAACAGGGATTTCTCCACATCCTAAACCAGAGATAAGAGCATACTCCTTTAGTGAAAACCTTAGCTCTTTGCCTCCAATTTCATACCAAGATTCCCACTTCTTTTGTGTCTCCAATTGTTTGTATATCACAACATGTAGAGTTTGGCAAGAGTAGGAAACTTGTTGAGCCATTTTCACAATTCTACCAAAAGGCCCATCTAAAATTCTTTTCCAACTTGCAGGTGTGAGACTGTTCTCAATCTCTCGAAGATATGTAGTCCTTGAATTGATATTTATCCTCCCATACAAAGTCTGACCATTATAATACTTGTATCGTATCTGCAACCATTAAAATCAGGGCATTTGAGAGAATATCATGTCATTATTATAAGCTAAAATGTTATAACAAATAAATTCAGATTAGAAAAAAAAACAAATGATATGCAGTCATGAAACTTGATTCATCCTGTCACGAAGATGAATATATCCTGTCACATAAAATTATTATCTTGCATAATGACAACTTTATATCAAGTCATTATGTCTATCATATCTTGTCATGGTGTATTCATTCATTGAATATAACATATCCTGTCATTGTTCAATCCATTTCCTGTCATATACTAACTTAAATCTTGACACACATGTTTTCAACTTTGTCCTATTCAGTACAACAAACTGTTATTCTATCAAATCACACATAGGAGCAAAGCAAATCTGATAACTACAAACTAATAATCGTAGTGACATAGTACTCGAACTACTTACATTCTCTTTGAAGAAAATAGGTTTGGCATGGGACGATTTGTTCGATTTCTTTTCGGACTTCAGCTTAGAGGATTTAGAATTCTTCACATTCCTTTTAGGTTTTGCTTTTGTATCCACTTCTGAAACCCGGTCTTATGCAATTTCGCCTCTTTAGCTTTCACTTTGGCATCTTTGCTTGAATTTGCTTTCCCCTTTGAAGTCGGTTGCAATGGCGACTTCCCTTTTTTAGTGGACGAATTTGACTTACTTGACTCTGTTTTTTTGCTTTTCCCCACTTTCGTCTCTTTATCATGCTCTTCTCGCTTCCTTTTTTGAGAAGACCCCTTCAACGCCTTTGATTCCTTATCTCTAGTTATCACCATTGTTGCTAGGGTTTCGGTTTTTGAAATTGAAAATGAGTTTGAGATAAGAGTTTGGTGGAGAACTAATGTGGTGGAGAACGCCGAGAAATCGGGCAGAAATTTCCACAGTCGGCTTGCAAAGCTTCAACGATGACGAAAAAGGTTCTTCAATGGCTTCTTAATTGCCAGATTTATGTTTTTTTCCAACAGACGGTTTTCAAACGAGGTCTTCCATATCCCGATTTCTAAACTTTTTTATTCTTAAAAAAATTTAATTTTCAAAAAGACGGTTTAAAATTCAAAATTTTGTTTAAACGAAATTAAACAAAAATCTTTAATTTACTTTTTTTCTTTAATTCCAAAAAAAATTGCATTTGGGGGATGAGTGAGTATTTTTGCAATAAAAATGGGTACCCACTTAATTAATTTTGGTAAAGTTGCAATTTTGAAAAAAGGTATACCTTTTTCGCAATATTGACTTTTTTTTGGTATATTTACTATTAATTTGTCTTTAGTTTAAGGTGAGACCATACTCGTTTAGGTGGCTCGATAAGTTAAAGATTAGATAAGATAAAATATCATATTATTCATTTACCATTAAGCTTTTATCGTAAAATGAAATTAATATATCTATAAATAATTCTTTAAAAGCTATTATGCTAAAAGATAAAAGATATTCATTCTTATTTTAATATATTTTAAATTTTCTATCATTAGTTTTAAAATATTTGTATAAGGAAATTTTTAAATGATATTATTATACTAAATAGATATTTATTTAATGTTAAATATATATTTAAATAATTAAAAAAATTAATAGAAAAAAGTTAAAATAATAGAAATTAAAATCAATTTATAAATATATGGTGGGGTCAGAATCGTTCTAATGACTCGTAAAGGTACAACTTTAATATATAGTTATGAATAGCATGCATGCACTAGTTTTTAAGGAGGCTTTGTGACTACAAATTATAAGGTAAACTCTAATTAATCTTAGGATTATAAAAAAATGGATTTGTTTTGAACTTAGAAAAATTCTGAAATTTTATTTATTCAAAGAGCCTAGTTAATCTTTTTCTTTATCTACAAAGTTCCTTGTTTTATAAAAGCGATTATTTGAAAATGATATAAGATAAAGGTTGAATGCATGAAACCTTCATGCAGGCCATACATAAGCCTTGAAATGAAGTTTTAATATGAATTTTAATTTATATAAGTTGAATAAACACAAGTTATGATCAATTTGCATGTCTTTTTAAAGGGATTTTTATGAATTAAATCCTATTGCATGTCCTTCCCTAAAGTGTTAACACTAGAATAAATTGTTTATGAGTTTTCTAGAACTAAAAATAAATTTATAAAAGTATTAGATACATAAATAAATCATATGTTTATGCATGTTATTTTTATGAAGTTTTTGGAATAAATCTACTTATGCATGTGTTCTAGAATTACTAAAATGATGATATACAATTTGTTAAAAAACCTTTAATAAAAAGAAATATTTTTTATAAGCATAAGTTATATTAAATAATTTAAAGTGTTGCATGTGTGAATAAAAAGTATTTTTATAAAGTGTTATACACATGCATGACAATCCTAGAATTATCTATAATTTTATATTAAATAAATCATGACTTTTAGAAATTTGATTACAAGGATAAATTTTAATAAAGTAGTTTTGCATAAAAAGAATGATGCATGCAAACCATATATAGTTTATTTTAAATATATATTTTGCATGTGGGTTAAAAAGGTGTTCATATGAGTAAATAAAGCCTTGCATATTTTTCTTAAAATAAGTATTTTAAAGTTTATAATATTCCTACAAAAGTATCACGTTGAAGATAATAATAAAGAATTATTATTTTGATACCTCCTATCTAAATTTAAACTAAATAATTTAGATTAACTTCCCTTCTCTTAAAAGAGGAAAATAAGAGAAAAGTTTAGTTAAGATTAAATTAGACTTTCTTTATGTGACAACGACTGTTAGTTGAGTTTGGGTACATGCACTATTCATCCGAGAGGAGTTAGTGTTTACCTTAGATAGTTGGTCCTTCAAATAAATTCAGGCAGAGTATAATTTTATTTGTTGAAGCATTGTTATGGTGATCCTTAACCTTAGACACATCTATCCCATAGTTTTTATCCTTTATTTGTATTATTGTTTGTTAGTTTAGATATAGATTTTCCTATATTTCCTATATTTTTGGCCTAATTTACTAGTAGAGTTCCAATTGGTATTACATTGGTCCTTTTGGGATCGACACTTGAGGTACTATAATTGACCTCGTTCGCTTGTCGGTTAGTTTTGGCTGCATCAATTTTTTGGTGCCGTTGTCGGGGACCAATTTGTTAATATCGATTGTTATCTCTTACCTAGTAAAGTTAGGTCTTTTTTTTTTCTTTGATATTTTTTCCAGCTAATAAATAGAGTCGAATAAATGGATTATTTTGGTATTATGAGGTAAGTTCTTTTTCTTCTCTTTCACCTAGATTTAATACAAGTACTCAGATGTGTGATTATTTCAATCCTAATTTGGGTTTTTCAAACCCAAATACTTCTAACCTCTTCTATGAGTCTTGTGGAGCTGCAGGTCATGATTATACAGGTTGTCACATAATTTTGGGGAATGCAAATGAGACCTGTTCAAATTCCCATAATCCTACACTGCTGGAAAACACGTCTATAGCTAGGACCCTTGGCCACGCGATAAGCCACAAAGTTAGCCAGGAAACAGGCTTCGCCATAGCGGTAGTCACAAGTGTTCCCAGGACGAAAAGTTTGTGGTTAAAACGCTCGTAGGTATAGCATAGCCTGAACACTACCCACAAACTTTTGAGTCGTGCCTATTTAACCACAATATTGGGTATGAAGATCATGTTCTGCTAAATACATGGTATAGCTAGAGACACTTCGTGGCTAAGTTTGAGTCTATTTTACCAGAAAGTTAGCGTCGAAGTATTTTTCTGGCTAAATTCGGGAGAGATAAGTCGTGTTCATCAACCACATGTCGTGGCCATTTAGTGTCAAAATTTGCCTTGGATAGATTTGGTGGATAAAGTTGTGGCCTTTAGCATGAAATTTGGCTACGAATGTCGTGGCCCTTTAGTATGAAAATTGGCTTCGAAAACATTTAGTGTCAAAATTTGTGGCTATATTATTACGTATTTAGAATATTAAAAATCATAATATTATAATCCATCATTATATATTCAATACCAAATATATTATAATAATAAGCTATTTCCAAACCATATGTGTATATTAAACAAAATGCAAATATAATTACAATTTAAATAAACTATCTTACAATCAATTTAGATAGTACCAATTTATTCATAAAAAAACCAATTAGCTTCATCCACCAACACCCTAATACAAAACATCCAAAACCACCTTATATTACATCCAACAATTCAAAAAAACATCATGAAAATTGAATTATCTTATCCATATTGTCTTCATGAAATTACAATCCCCACTCTATCAAATCCTTCAACGCTATTTGAAAGACACTTGCCTTTTCCTTGTCTTCTAATCCATTCTCTTAAATCATGCGAGTTTGAGTACAATTTAATAAGAACAAGATATGAGTTTGAGTACAATTTAATAAGAACAAGATATGTGGATAAGTATTAGAAACTTCAGTGGAAACTTTTTTGGAAAAACTAAGACATAGTTTGTATCAAACACTTTTGATGATGGATATGAATGATTGTACCTATGCCATTTACCAATAGGTATACCACCTCCAAGTCCAAGTCCTTGCCACACCCGCTGCAAACAACTACACCTTGTCAGAAACTATAACTAAATTTAAGTGTTAGACAGACCGCTATTTAATATTTATCCGTACTAGAATTAGCAGTTGCATTATGATTAACTCTAAATATGAGGATGCATTTTATTATGATTAACACTTTAGAATTAGCAGTTGCATTTTGATATTTATCCATAGTAGAATTAGCTTTCATTGCTACCCACTCAGGAATAGATTGAACACTAGAATCCAGATTAACAATGCCATCTTCTTTCAAGCCCACTATTACCCCCACTCTTCTCATTGTTGTAAGCCACATAACCAGCTTCAACCTACGGAATTTGATCTGCCAGAGAATCGAAAACCACGTCATCTTCATTATAAACAACACTGGTTCAAAAACAGCACAACAAATTTTCAAAAGCACCAGCCTTTTCAGTTAATTGTACAACACAATTGAAGTGAACTTTGTAAATGAATCAATGTTAAGAGCCCAAGAGGTACTTAAATTTACCAGTTATGGAATCAGAAACCACAAATATCAACATATGCTAAAATAGATTAAGTAACCACTCAATCACCTTATGAAAGTCAAAGGGAAGCAATCTCCAGGCTAAATTTCTCGAACAAACTCTTATCAGACCATCCGAACAACCAGTTGAAACACGAATAATCAGGCCACATTACAACAAATCAGCTAAGCCCTTGCAACCTCGCTATGTACTTTAATTACCCAAAACACAAGAAAAGCGGATAACTCTCAAAGTTCCAATCTTTAAGGACAACTAGAGCTCAAAAATCACGATTATCTTTCGCTCACACAACAAATTGAAAAGCGCGAAAGAGAAGACGCTTACCAGCGAGTAGAGTGCCGCGTCGATTGAAAGCAATGCATTTCATGACGCCATGTTCGAGGTACTCCACTATCACATCTGGGAAATCCCCTTGCAACGGATCTAAGAAAGAAGAAATTAGTGAATGGAGAAGGGGATAGAGAAAGAACCCTAATTGAATTGGGGAAAAGCTCACTTATAATTGGGGAATTCATGGCGAAAACGGTGAGAAAAGAAGCCCCTTCTCCTCCAATTGTGCGAAAAGCCCTAAGCTAGACGAACGACGAACAAACACTGTTAGAAAACAAAATTCAATTGAGAATGACGAGTTCAAACCGATCAAGGATTACAAACAAGACGAACGAGAGATAATACCTAGACTTTGACGAGGACGAGATATATCTATCTACTTCCGTTTCACATCATCGTATCTACGGATCTAGCCATCTGCAAGCAGAACTCCTGGCGTGTTTGAAATTTGGAGAGAAAAGAACGTGAATTTCGTCCTTGAGAGGTTGAAGATCCATAGAGTTAAGCCAAGTGAAGGAGAGAGGAATTCAGATATGGGTGAGAAATATGGGAGCGCCTTAGTGAGGTTGGATAGAAAGAACGAGAAAAGACTAGGTTAACGCATGTCTTATGAATAGATATGGGCTTAAATTTACATGCTTAATTTTTACTAGGCCCAAATTTCGTTTTCCCTCCTAAAGCATTATTCCCTCCAAATACAAATTTTTAATCCGCCAAATATTTTATTTCCCTCCAAATTTACTTTCCCTTCTAATAAAACAAATTGCATCAATATTTTGGATTAAGAAATTCTTTTTTGTAATACATGATATAATTTATAATTATAAATAATAAATTTAGAATATATTTTAAAATAAATATATAATAATTTATGAACTCTTAAATACAAATAATAAAAACTGAAGCCCATATTGCTTTCTTAAACACAAATAATAATTTATGAACTCTTAAACACAAATAATATAAACCAATATTAATCTAACATGTTAATAAAATAAACCTTACATACATAAAACATTATGAACCCTTAAATACAAATTATATTAACCGAGGCCCATATTGTTTTTATAAACAAAAATAATAATTTATAAAATCTTAAACACAAATAAATGTTAATCTTAAACCAAACTCTAAACCCTAAACCCTAAACCCTAAACCCTTAAATACAAATTATATAATGATTTCTTATTAGAATGAACGATTTTAAAGGAATATAACGTTTTCTTATAAGAATGAATGACTCTAAAAGAATATAACGTTTTCCTATAAGGATGAACGATTCTAAAGAAATATAATGATTTCTTATAAGAATGAACGATTCTAAAGGACTATAATGATTTCTTATAAGAATGAACGACTCTAAAGGAATATAACGTTTTCTTATTAGAATGAACGACTCTAAAGGAATATAACATTTTCTTATAAGGAAGAATGATTCTAAATGAATATAACGTTTTCTTATAACAATGAACGACTCTAAAGTAATATAATGATTTCTTATTAGAATGAACGACTCTAAAATAATATAACGTTTTCTTATAAGAATGAAAGATTCTAAAGGAATATAACGAGTTCTTATAAACGATAACGATTCTAAAGTAATATAACGATGTCATATAAGAATAAACGACTCTAAAATAATATAACGTTTTCTTATAAGAATGAACGATTCTAAAGGAATATAACGAGTTCTTATAAACGGTAACGATTCTAAAATAATATAACGATGTCATATAAGAATGAACGATTCTAAAGTCATATAACATTTTCTTATAAAAATGAACGATTCTTAAGGAATATAACATTTTCTTATAAGAATGAATTATTATAATGAAATATATTGATTTCTTATATGATATTTCTACATAAACTGTATTACTTATTTTATTGTCTTATAATTTTAAATAATAAATAAGACTTATCTTATTCATGGTTACATTTATCATATTATAATAATCATAAAACCATAATTCTTATGGTTCATAGTTATAATGAGACAATAATTTTTGTAATCTTTAATATGGTCTTAAACTTATAAATTAACCTTATAACATTATAACTTTAAGAAATAAAATATGTAAATATTTTATTATATTAAAAAATATAAAATTATATTTTTACCCTCTATAAAAACGAGGGATATTACAACAAAAATCATATATTAAAGCTTCATAAAATCATAAAAGTATAAGCTTTACGGAACCGATTTGTTTACATTTTTATGAACCCTAAAAGAAGGTGAACCGAGCAATTTTAATTAAAATCGAACAAAAACGAACTGGGTTGAAGATGACTTTGTTACGCGGGAGAATTTAAATACAACTTTTTCCCTTATAAGTTTGAAAGAGTGGCTAGCACAACTGGTTTGGGTGTCTTTGGGATTGGGTTGTGAGAGGTTGTGGGTTCTAATATTGGGGATAACAATCTCCCATTTTCTTTTACAACCTTCCCTTTTCACTTATATCTAGGACGAAGATTCATTTGTTAGGAACGAAAATAAGAACTTGTGGCTAATCTTGTGCCTATTTTTGTAGATTTCTCATGAAATGAAGAACTCGTGGCTAGTCTTGTGGTTGTTTTTGTAGATTTATCACGAAATGAAGAACTCGTGGCTAATCTCAAGAACTCGTGGCTAGTCTTGAGTTAATCTTGGGGATAACAATCTCCCATTTTCTTTTACAACCTTCCCTTTTCACTTATATCTAGAACGGAGATTCATTTGTTAGGAACGAAAAAAAGAACTCGTGGCTAATCTTGTGGCTATTTTTGTAGATTTCTCATGAAATGAAGAACCCGTGGCTAATATCAAGAACTCGTGGCTAGTCTTGTGGTTATTTTTGTCGATTTCTCACGAAACGAAGAACTCGTGGCTAATCTCGTGATTGTTTCTGCATATTTTTCCAAACAAACTAAGACACGAAATGAAGAACTTCTCTATCCATAAATGAAGAACTTATTCGTGTCATGTTGGCCACAAACGTAGAATCGAACCTATCTACGTAAGTCATTCGCGTCAATATAGCCTCAACTATAGCCGAAAATCATATGTTCATGACTATATGGCCACAAAATTAGTATCGAACTTAGCTGCGTGATTATTTCGTGACAATTTTCCCACAAATATAGAACCGAATTTAGCTTCATAATATATTCGCGTCAATATGGCCGGAACTATAACCACAACCCATATTTCATGGCTATATGGCCACAAACTTAGAACCAAACTTAGCTGCGTGATTATTTCGCGACAATTTTCCCACAAATTTAGAACCAAATTTAGCTTCGTAATATATTCGCGTCAATATGGCCGCAACTATAGCCGCAACCCATATTTTCCTGGCTATATGGCCACAAACTTAGAATCAAACTTAGCTGTGTGTATATTTCGCGACAATATTCCCGCAAATATAGCCCCAACCATGAATTTCATGGGTAAACAGCCAGAAAATTTGAGGTTTGTGGGGGATGTTGTGGCAGTTACCCACAAACTTAACCACACCGTTATTTCCTGGCTATAATTTCATGGCTATATGCGCGTTTTCCAGTAGTGGTAGTTGGGTGACACCGCCACCAACACCGCTCCAAAATCTTACTAACATAGTTGCAAAGGCCATTGATGTGATTAAAAGTCCAGTACAGAGTTGTCTAGTCTTAAATGTGAAGTGAACCTTATGAAGACTCAAGTTGGTACTTTGACCACACAAAATAAGTTGCTAGAAGATCAGATTGCTCAATTGGTCAGTCTAGAGTTGCCTATTGAGCCTCCAAAGGTGCACTGCATTTAATTTTGCACTGCTATATTTTTAAGGGGCGAGAAAGAGTGGGACGACCCATGTGTTGATAAAAGAGAGTCTACCCAAGTGAACAAGGAGGACCCAATGATTTATGAGTTTGACATGCTTCAAAAGGCTACCCCGACCATTAGAGAGACCTGTTATGAAATGCAGGTTGAGCTTCTTGAAATATTGCTTGATGTAGTCATGGTACCAAAAACTTCATTACAAATCCAAGATTGAAAGGTAGAAGCAATTCAAGAAAAGAAGTGTCGGAGTAGACGGAAAAAAGGAAAAAGAGGTGTTGCTAATGACCGAGCATAAATTGAATTCAAGCCAGGGGATCAAGTGATTCTCTATCATCATAAATCAAATATGTTCTCGGGAAGCAAAAGTACAAGAAGGTCCGGTCTATACCTCCTGAATCGAGTTCTTAGGGATGATTCGGTTGAGCTTTGGCATAAGAACTCAGGAGATTTCTGATGGTGCGCAAAATAACAGCTAAATAATCAATGGTAACTTAGCATCATGGAAAAGGGGAAAAAGATAAAATGACGCGTTGCATGTCCGCACCCATACTCAAAATTGCACACATTCGTATATGATTGGGGCGAGCTTGAAATTGGCATCTCGATTGGGCCAAAGCCCAATTGATATATGATGTATAATTGTGGACCGTGGGTGTTTGGCCCATTAGGCTAGGTATGTGCTAAAATCCCGAACAAAGTAAAAACTCATACTCGTAAATGTACAGGCCAAAGAGATCAAAGTTCATTGTTGGGCACAAAGTCAACCAAATTGGCTAATTATGATGTGTTTTATTTGGTCCATTAATGAATGACCACGTAACATTCATCATTTGTGTGCAAACATTAAACTGCTTCCCACATCGAGCTCGTTCGCAAATGGCAAACAACAAAATGCTATATATAGCAAGGCTATGATACAATCTTAAGGATCGAAAAACCTCTCCAGGTTAGGAATCTTTTCCTGTAACTAGATTCGATGTGTTTGATCTCCGAGTAACATCGTGTTATTTACGTTATAAAGTCCAGACAACTTTATTTGTAAAGAGGATTACAAAACAAGCAACTGAAGGGCGGGGAGGAGGAATAATCCACGTACGAAAATCGTTTGGTTGTACAAAATCCCGAGAGTTAGTATTTAATATAATCCCGTTTATTAGGGATGCTCACGGATTGGGTCGGGTCGACCCGCGACCCGCAAAAAAATTTACTTTTGACCCGCGACCCGACCTGCAACCCGACTTGCGGTCGACCCGCAATCCGCATTTTCGGGTCAAGTCATTACGGGTCGGGTTGCGGGTCGACCCGTTTTTTTTATACAAAAATATACATATTTTTTAAAATATTGCGGGTCCAGGGTCGACCCGCAACCCGCAAATTGCGGGTCGGGTCAGTGCGGGTCGCGGGTGACCCGAGCCGTTGAACACCCCTACCGTTTATAGCGCGTATTATTTCAGGCTTCATCACTAGAGTCGTCCGTGGGGAGGGCTCTCCCTATCCGACCTACTCTCGGGTAATAATCAAGTAAGTGCGCCCTTTTCCCTCTATTTGGCGCGCCACGGGGTTCGCACCTGGCGTGCGCTGGCTTAGCCGCAGTCTCTGGTGCGGCGCCACGGGGTTCGCCCCTAGCGTGCGCGGGCTTAGCTGCAGTCTCTGGTGCGGCGCCACGGGGTCCGCCCTGGCGTACGCGAGCTTAGCCACAGTCTCTGGGGCGACGCCACGGGGTTCGCCCCTGGCGTGCACGGGCTTAGCCGCAGTCTCTGGTATGGCGCCACGGGGCTCGCCCCTGGCGTGCGCGAGCTTAGCCGCAGTCTCTGGTGCGGCGCCACGGGGTTAGCCCCTGACGTGCGCGGGCTTAGCCGTAGTTTCTGGTGCGGCGCCACGGGGTTCGCCCCTGGTGTGCGCGGGCTTAGCCGTAGTCTCTGGTGCGGCGCCACGGGGTTCGCCCCTGGCGTGCGCGGGCTTAGCCGCAGTCTCTGGTGTAGCGCCTCGGCGTTCACCCCTGGCGTGCGCGGGCTTAGCTGCAGTCTCTGGTACGGCGCCACGGGGTTCTCCCCCGCCGTGCGCAGGTTTAGTCGCAGTCTCTGGTGCGGCGCCACAGGGTTCGCCCCAAGCGTGTGCGGGCTTTGCCGAAGTCTCTGGTGCGACGCCACGGGGTTCGCCCCTGGCGTGCGTGGGCTACTCCGTAGTCTCTGGTGCGGCGCGCCACGGGGTTCGCCCTTGGCATGCGCAGAACCACTAAGCTTTCCGCTCGGGGTTGTTGTCGATCCTCGTTAAGCGCTCTCGATTCAAAGTGCACTAATCCACCCCTCGCTTCATGCTTGGGGTTGGAAACAATCTAGTTGGAAGGACGAGGTCCTAACTCTCTGTTCCAATTGCGCTAATCCACCCTCGCTTCCCGCTTGGGGTTGGAAACAATCTAGTTGGAAGGAGGAGGTCTTAAATCTCTATTCCAAGTACGCTAATCCACTCCTCGTTTCCCGCTTGGGGTTGGAAACAATCTAGTTGGAAGGACGAGGTCTTAAATCTCTATTCCAAGAGCGCTAATCCACTCCTCGTTTCCCGCTTGGGGTTGGAGACAATCTAGTTGGAAGGACGAGGTCCTAACTCTCTGTTTCAATTGCGGTAATCCACCCCTCGCTTCGCGCTTGGGGTTGGAAACAATCTAGTTGGAAGGACGAGGTCTTAAGTCTCTATTCCATGTGCGCTAATCCACTCCTCGCTTCCCGCTTGGGGTTGGAAAAAATCTAGTTGGAAGGACGAGGTCTTAAATCTCTATTCCAAGTGCACTAATCCACCCTTCGCTTCCCGCTTGGGGTTGGAACCAATCTATTTGGAAGGACGAGGTCCTATATCTCTATTCCAAGTGTGCGAATCCACCCCTCGCTTCTCTCTTGTGGTCGAAAACAACCTAGTTGGAAGGACGAGGTCCGCTAACTCTCTAAGAGAATGAGGTTCGCTGACTCTCTAAGAGAACGTGGTTCGCTAACTCTCAAAGGGGACAAGGTCCGCTGACTCTCTAAGCGAACGAGGTTCGCTGACTCTCTAAGCGAACGAGGTTCGCTAACTGTCCAATGGATGAGATCCCAATTCTCGAAAAGCGTGCAACCCGAGCCTCGATTAGGGTTGGCGGCTACTGTCTTAGGGACGAGGTCCCAACTCTCTTAGGGACGAGGTCCCAATTCTCAAAAAGTGCGCGCAACCCGAGCGAGGCTTGGGGTTGGCGGCTACTGTCTTAGGGACGATGTCCCAACTCTCTTAGGGACGAGGTCCCAATTCTCGAAAATGCACGCAACCCGAGCGAGGATCGGTGTTGGTGGCTACTCTGTTAGGGACGAGGTCCCAACTCTCGAAAAGCGCACAACCCTTGCGAGGCTTGGGGTTGGCGGCTACTGTCTTACGGACGAGGTCCCAATTCTCGAAAAGCGCGTGCAACCCGAGCGAGGCTCGGGGTTGGCGAATACTCTATTAGGGACGAGGTCCCAACTCTCGAAAAGCGCGCAACCTGAGCGAGGCTCGGGGTTGGCGGCTATTGTCTTAGGGACGAGGTCCCAACTCTCGAAAAGTGCGCACAACCCAAGCGAGGCTCGGGGTTGGCGGCTACTATCTCAGGCACGAGGTCCCAACTCTCGAAAAGTGCACGCAACCCAAGCGAGGCTCGGGGTTGGCGGATTCTGTCTCAGGGATGAGGTCCTAATTCTCGAAAAGCGCGCGCAACCCGAGCGAGGCTCGGGGTTGGTGGCTACTATCTTAGGGACGAGGTCCCAACTCTCTTAGGGACGAGGTCCCAACTCTCGAAGAGTGCGCGACAACTCTCTTAGGGACGAGGTCCCAACTCTCGAAGAGCGCGCGCAACTCTCTTAGGGACGAGGTCTGCTAATTCTCTAAGTGGACGAGGTCTGTTAGCTCCCTAAGTGCGTGCAACCCGAGCGAGGCTCGGGGTTGGCGCCTAATCTCGATTTCAAAGATCGAGGCCCTGATTTCCTTTGCGGAGCGCACGTACTCCACTTACTCTCGGTTTTAGATCGCGTTGCTCAAACCGAAAATCAAGCAGCGTGCTCACCTCTTTATTGTTTTGTTGCCCTCGTGGAACGAGGGCACCAAACCAAGGGGTTGTGATGGTGCGCAAAATAACAGCTAAATAATCAATGGTAACTTAGCATTGTGGAAAAGGGGAAAAAGATAAAATGACGCGTTGTATGTACGCACCCATACTCAAAATTACACACATTCGTATATGATTAGGGCGAGCTTGAAATTGGTATCTCGATTGCGCCAAAGCCCAATTGATATATGATGTATAATTGTGGATCTTAGGTGTTTGGCCCATTTGGCAAGGTATGTGCTAAAATCCCGAACAAAGTTAAAACGCATACTCGTAAATGTACAGGCCAAAGAGATCAAAGTTCATTATTGGGCACGAAGTCAACCAAATTGGCTAATTATGATGTGTTTAGTTTGGCCCATTAATGAATGGCCACATAACATTCATCATTTGTGTGCAAACATTAAATTGCTTCCCACATCGAGCTCGTTCGCAAATGGCAAACAACAAAATGCTATATATAGCAAGGCTATGATACAATCTTAAGGATCGAAAAACCTCTCCGAGTTAGGAATCTTTTCATATACCTAGATTTGATGTGTTTGATCTCTGACTGAGATCGCGCTATTTACAGTATAAAGTCCAAACAACTTTATTTGTAAAGAAGATTACAAAACAATCAGCCGAAGGGCGGGGAGGAGGAATAATCCACATACGAAAAACCGTTTGGTTGTACGAAATTCCGAGAGTTAGTATTTAATATAATCCCGTTTATAGTTCATATTATTTCTGGCTTCATCAATTTCAAAGTTAGAAAAATTCGACTAAAGTGATACAAGGAGCTTGATCCGACTGCGACGGGTACCACCGACCCTCCCCATCCGAAAACTTGACAGAGGTGGAAGGTCAAGCTAAGGAGCTTAAATTAGCACTGATTGGGAGGAACCCAAGATAAGTTTATTTAATTTTGATCCTTTAAAAAGACGTTTTAGGCCGACAAGAGGGAAAATCGAAAAAAAGGGGGAGGAGTCAGCATTTCTTTTTTTAGTTTCATTTTTTTCTATTTCCTCCCTCTCCTTTCTTTCCTCTCACACGCCCGACTCCCCTTTGCTCTTTCTTCTATGCTCTTTTCCCATCTTCGCCTCTACCGTTTCTCTATCTCACCTCCGGTCGTCCATTCCGACCCTTGCATGGCCACTCCTTGCCATTCCCTCATTCGGCGAACAAGTCCAGCGTTCGAGATAGCCCTGCGCCGCAGAACCTCAGACCAGGCTATTCTTCTCCGATGACCGCATGCTCCACCACCAGACGACCACCACTATTGTTGTACTCGATTGGCGTGCACACCAACACGAATCTACATCTCTCTCACGATCCTCTCCACCACCATTTGGTTCCACTGCTTCGAGTAGCCCTACTGCCGGTCACCTTTGAGCCCAAATTTGGTTCGAGCAGCCCCAACGCTGCAATTGTTTGGATCAGGGTTTCGATCCCTAAAACTCCAGATCGATGTTGCCCAGTCCACGTGAGCGCCCCGCCTTCACCACCAAGTTGGCGCCTTCGCTTTTGTGATTTAGTTGCTTGATTGATTATGAATTTCCTTGGTGTGGTTAGTTGTCCTCTAATTGGCTCTTTTAGAGCTATTTGTTTGTTTTGGAAGTTGTCTTTGTTGAACATGCTTATATATAAAGGAGACTATGCTGAAATTCTGAAGCCTTTCGAGCAACTTTCATGGACATCAAACACCACTACTAATCTCTCTCTCTCTCTCTCTCTCTCTCTCTCTGATTCAATTGACTATGCCTAGATGCTTGAATATTTCATGAGTTTCTTTTCCTCTTTCTTTTTCTACATTGGGGACAATGTAGAATGCAAGCTTAGGGGAGGAAAAATCTCATGTGATTACGTTTGCATTTTTTTCCTTTTTCATGACATTCATGCATTGTATTTTTTCATATATTAGGTGTTTTGATATGAACCCCATGTCTTAGCTTTGCTTGTAATATTTAAAAAAAATCCTTAATTTCATTGGTTTTTGATGCCCTAATTGATCTTGCTTGAAGATGAACAAAATTTGATATTTTGAAAATGTTTGAGTTGAAATGATTTATGACTATTCATTAAGCTAATTTAGTTTTGAAGCTTTAGATAAAAAGCCATGTGAGATTTTTCTTAGCCTATTTGGGACTAAAATTTTATGCGTCCTCTCTTTTTCTTAAAATTTTATGAGTTCTCTCTTTTTTCTATGTGTGATTCTCAATTTGGTTGTTATCTCTAGAACTTGAGTTTAGACTCTTTTTCAAGAACACATTTGTAACTCTTGTGCATGACATAAAAGTAATTGAGGCATTATTTTCATTAGCCTATATATCCCTTATTCACCTTGCATATTAGAGGTTGATTCACATGGATCGGAAATGAGCCTTATCATGAAAACTAGAAACAAATGAGGACCCTTGGATTTGAGAAATGGATGACTATGATTAAAAGAGATAAGGGCAAAATGGTAATTTTGAAAAAATAAATTAATTTTCTTATTTTCGTTTGTTTTTGCTAAAAACACAACATTTGATTTTTTATATTACGTCACATATTTTATGCATATGTTCACACTATTATAAGACATGTTCACATATTATCCACTTTTCATTTCAGAGATTTTATAATACGTTCACATATATTACAAGTGTGTTCACATATTAGTACAGTTTGTTCATATTTTATGGTCATATGTTCATGTTCAATTAAATCATCATACAAGCGTTAAACGACTTAAAAATATAAAAATAAAAATTACTTTTTTATTTTTTTATTTTTTTAGTTTTTCACTTATTTTTGTCAAAAACACGACGCTTAACATTTTACATTGTGTTCACATATTTTATACACATGTTCATATTATTACAAGGGCTGTTCACATATTACCACATTTTAACTTCAGAAAATTTAGTATACGTTTACATATAATATATGTACGTTCACATATTAGTATTACATTTTCACGTTTTATGGCCTTATGTTCATTCTCGATTTATAGCATTTTATATACGTAAAAAGACTTAAAAAAATAAGTAGAATTTTTTTTTAATTTTTTAATCGGATGGCTTAGATTCATTTCTAATGTTTTGATCGGATGGTACAGATTCATTTCTAGTTTTCATGACAAGCCCCATTTTCATTTGATTCAATCTCTGCATATTATTCTGTTTTTGATACCCCTATTAGCCTTTTATAGCCTTATTTTTTTGAAGCTCCGCAAAAATAACCTTAAGCCTTTTATAAGCTTTTTTACCCATCCGGGAATTAGGATTATTATTTGATTAATTTTGTGGTTGTGAGCCAAGTTTGGGGGAGTTTACATATATTTGGTGGTTGCCTGGTTGGGATATATGCTTTATATGTCTTTTCTTTGAAAAAAAAAGTGAAAAAAAATTGCAATGAAAAAAAAGGAAAAAAATCAGAAAAATGCAATGAAAAGAAAAAAAGAGTTGGAATAAAAGAATAATGGGTGTTGAGTTGGAAAGAAAATCTCTAAGCTTGGTGGTAATTTCAATTTGTGTTGATTTTATTAATTCTATTTCCCGAATTAGCACCACATGGCCAAATATTTTCCTACCTATTTCTATTTACTTTGCCCCATTACAACCCAATAAAAGACCTTTTGATTTATGTCACGTGCTTGGTTTCTCATGGTGGAGATTTAGGATGCTGATGCAAACTTATGGTAATTTAGCATTCAAATTTGAGATTGAGCGTAACATACTAACACTTACCCTTAAACACATGAGTGAGAGTGATTCTTATATTTTCCTGGTGAGGTCAAAAGTTGATAACTAGTTAGTCTCTTTGATGGTTATTTGTTTGCTTTGATGATGCATTGATAATATCTAACCTCCTGATAGCTTGCATATAGGAGTAGTTTAGATGCATGTTTTATATATGTTTTAGCTAGTTTTAGGTTGGTTTTTATGTAGTTTTTAGGTTCTTGTGTTGTCGGGTATTATGCGCTAGTTTGCTCGGTTTTGCAGTTTTAGGTTCAGGAGCAACAACGGGGCGAGATGTAGACTGATCATGGCGGTGGTGGACGAGCTAAAGGAAGCAAGGAGATGCTAGGATGAAGATTGAAGAAGAAGAAAAGCCAAGACAAGAGAAGAGACAAGTGCTCGGGATCATGCCCGAGCAATCAAGCCGCGCAATCCCAACTGCAGACACATTGCGCGGGGAAGCACAATGCGCGGCCGTGCATTTGAGTCAAGCCGCACATTCCTGGTTTTCACGCGGACATGATTTTTGGGCCGAGCTCTTGGTCTTGGGCTTGATATTCGAGCTTTATTATATCTTGGCCAAGTTTGGGTGTTAAGATAGAGTTATTGAGGGTTGTTTTTAGAAACACATATATATACTTTATGTTAGTTTATTTTCTGATAACTTTTATCAAACTTTTTGAGGCTAGGTTTTCTCTCAAGAGAGCAACTTTGAAACTCTTGTAAGTTTGTTTTTAATTAAATGATGCATTGCTAATTTCCTTGTGTTTGACTAGTTATTGAAATCATAGATTGCATAATATTGTGAGATTTGATTGATTCTCAACAACTTGAATAGGTTTTATTCTCTGTGCTTAATTGAATCAGAATTATTCTAGGGTTTTGTTAGATTAGCTACCTAATAGAATTTCTAGGTTAATTTACAACTAATCTGATTAATGCCCGTTCGGGATTGATTAGATAAAGTAGCAACTACAATTGTTTGGACCCGTTCGGGCTATTCAATTGTAGAAGAGAATAAATCCACAAATAACTTAGATGTCTGTTTGCTCTAAGTGTTTGTTTCTATTGATAACTTGACTCGTAAAGCTATCGTTTAATTGAATCTAGACGTTATTTTAGGTTGTTAAATGATTAGGGTTGTTTAGACTGTTAGTTCTTTCAACTAGATTTGAAGTTTGGTTTATAATCCTTAGTAGGAATATAATCCACAATAGATTATTCAAGGGAATTGAGAATCAAGATAATCAATGATCAATAAGCATATCTATAATGGATTTAACTAAGTTAAACATATTTCTCTCATATTGTCATAAACCATATTTGCATTCATACTTAGATTTAATTTGCATATTAGTTTAATTAGTTACTCAATCATCCATAAAACCCCCCTTTAGTTCTATTACTTGGCACGCAAGTAAAAACACTAATACACGAGTCTCTGTGGGATCGACCCTTACTTGCCGCTCTACTGAGTTGGTTAAGCTAATGATTCTTTGATAGGTATAAACGACCACAAAAATACCTCATCAAATTTGGCGTCGTTGCTGGGGACTCGTCGCTATTTGTGTTCATTACTTTTGTGCTGTTTTCGGTGTGAACCTGTTATATGGTTCATACCCTTGCTACTAACTCATCTCCATTGCTCTTTGATCTAGATATTGACAAGACAATCTTCAACCTAAGGAAGGATATCCAAAATCACTTTCAGGCTTTACCGTTCTTTCTTGAGGAATCTGACTCTGAATTAGAGACTGCTGAATCTGCGGAGATGGCTGATCAAACTTTGAGACAGTTGACTGCACCAAATCTGGCACAACAACCATTGGCGGTGCAATTCCCTGCTCTTGCTGAAGGAGTCAAGTTCGAGCTGAAATCTGGATTGATTCACCTTTTGCCTTCATTCCATGGGCTTAGTGGTGAAGATCCCAACAAGCACCTTTCTGAATTTCATGTTGTGTGCTCGAGCATGAAACCTGCTGATGTGACTCATGACCAGATTGCGCTGAGAGCCTTTCCTTTTTTTCTCAAGGATCAGGCTAAAGACTGGTTTTATTACTTGGCTCCGGGAAGTATTGATACATGGGCTAAGATGAAGCAAGCTTTTCTAGAGAAGTACTTCCCTCCTACAAGGCTCAATGATCTGAAGAAAAGAATTAGCAATATTGAACAAGAAGCAAATGAGTCCTTGTACGAATACTATGAGAGGTTCAAGAGGTTGATAGCCAGCTGTTCCCTTCCATGGCTACACTGATCAAGATCTGATTTTATACTTATTTAATGGCCTCTTGGATGATGAGAGAAGAATGGTGAATGCAGCTTGCCAAGGCAATATTCTCAACAAGACTCCTGCTGCTGCATTTGAACTATTTACACAACTTTCTGAGGGCACCAGACAGTTCAGAAAAGATACTAGCTCTAAAGCTGCAAATTCTGTGGTGGCTAATTCAAGAATCCAAGACGAGGTTATCGAGCTGAAAACAATGATGAGGCAGCTTTTACAACAAGGTGGAAGACAACAGGTGAAATCCTGTGAAATTTGCTTTGATAATATGCACTCCACTGATGCTTGCCCTACACTTCAAGATTCAAATGCTGAGGTGAATGCATTGGGAGGCTATGGACCACCTAGGCCGAGGTATGACCCCTTCTCCAACACATACAATCCGGGTTGGAGGGATCATCCTAACACGAGGTACGGAAATTCAAACAATCAACAATTCAATCAGCAGGGTGGCCAAGCTCAATACAAGCCACCTTTTCAACCCCGTCCTTAAGGGCCCAATCAGAATGCTATGTCTACTGAAGATATGATTCGGACTCTTGCTCAAACTGTGACTACAATGCAAGGCTCAATGAGCCAATTTCAACAAGAGACCAAGTCTAGCATCCACAATCTAGAGACTCAAGTCAGTCAAATTGCCAACGCTGTAGGCAAACTGGAAGCTAGAGAATCAAGTAAGTTGCCATCTCAGACCGAGCTCAACCCCAAACAGAACGTTAATGCTATTACTTTAAGGAGTGGGCGAGAGCTTCAAGTAGAGCCCAAGGACGGGCAAGTACCAGTCAGAAGGGGAGTGGAAGAAGAAGCCAAGGACGAAACTGAGGAGAAAATCAAGCTAACAGATGTTAGTCCAAGCAACTCGTCCGGAGACGAAGTGCTCGGCTTGCCTATGCAAAGCGCGACCGAGCAATTGTCAACCCGCGCAATACCCTCTCAGACAGGATTGCGCGGGGTGGAGACAGAAAGCGCGGCCGCGCAATTGCCAAGCCGCGCAATACCGTCTCAGTCAAGATTGCGTGGCTTGTCTACTGAAAGCGCGACCACGCATTCTGATGCGAACCCACACAATTCAGCCGCTATTGAGGACTCGTCTGAAACCTCTCTGAAGTCTTATGCACCTGTTCCACCCTTTCCAGAGGCATTAAAAGAGACCCGAAAGATGGAGAACGACAAGGAATTATTCGAGACGTTCAGCAAGTGTGAGGTAAACATTCCTTTACTTAACTTGATTAAGAGCATTCCTAGATATGCTAAGTTTTTGAAAGAATTGTGCACCATAAAGAGAACTCAAAAGCTTAAAGGGAAACAGAAAATCTCTGTAAGTGAGCATGTGTCAGCTGTGTTTCAAAGGCGTATGCCTCAGAAATGTGGTGACCCTAGCATGTTCACTATTCCCTGCATTATTGGTGAAACAAAGATTGATAAAGCTATGCTAGATCTAGGTGCTTTAATAAATGTTTTGCCTTACTCTGTGTATAAAATGCTTGAATTGGGTCCTCTGCAAGAAACTGGCTTATTTATACAATTAGCTGATAGATCAAATGCTTATCCTAGAGGAATAGTTGAAGATGTGCTTGTGATGGTTGATAATCTTATAATTCTTGTTGATTTCTATGTTTTAGATATGGACCATGATAAGCATGTTGCACCTATTTTGCTAGGTAGACCTTTCCACAAAATAGCTAAAACAAAAATTGATGTCTGTAGTGGTTCTCTGACTATGGAATTCGACGGGGAAAGGGTAGAGTATAATATTTATGATGTAATGAAATACCCTCCCGAAGATTCCTCGATGTGCTTAATTGATGTTGTAGAGCCACTTGCTCAAGAATTTTTCAATATGCATGAATCTGAAGCTTTGAGATCCACTTTGGAAAATGCTATTATGAATGATACTTCAGATTTGGATTTAAAGACTGACCTGCAGGAAGTGGTGGCAGAGTTGAATGCTCACTTTGAGCGTCCACTTATGCCACATGGCTCAAAGCCCATACCACTAACCTTGCCAAGCGAGAAGCTTTTGCCATCTATTGTGCAGGCACCGGTGGTAGAATTGAAGCAACTTCCAGACCATCTCAAGTATGCTTTCTTAGGTGATGGGGACACTTTGCTAGTAATTATATCCAACAAGCTCACCAAGGAGCAAGAAGGAAGATTGGTGGCAGTTCTGAGGGAGCATAAGACGGCCATAGGATGGACCATTGCAGACATTAAAGGGATTAGTCCCTCAACATGTATGCATCAGATTATATTGGAAGATGAAGCTACACCATCTAGACAGCCCCAAAGAAGGCTGAATCCCCCGATGATGGAGGTGGTAAAGAAGGAGGTGCTAAAGCTCCTTCAGGCAGGTATGATCTTTCCTATTTCTGATAGTAAATGGGTCAGCCCAACTCAAGTTGTCCCTAAAAAGGGTGGTATCACAATGGTTGAGAATCACAAGGGTGATCTCATTCCCACCAGAGTTCAGACTGGGTGGCGAGTTTGTATTGACTATCGTAAGCTTAATGCTGTAACCCGGAAGGACCATTTCCCATTACCTTTCATTGACCAAATGCTGGAACGACTTGCCGGTCGTTCATTCTATTGTTTCTTGGATGGGTATTCTGGATATTTTCAGGTAGCCATAGCACCAGAGGATCAGGAGAAGACAACATTCACTTGTCCTTTTGGCACCTTTGCATACCGAAGGATGCCTTTTGGACCGTGCAATGCCCCAGCTACATTCCAACGGTGTATGGTTAGTATCTTTTCTGAGTACATAGAGAAATTTATTGAGGTATTTATGGATGACTTTACAGTCCATGGGAATGACTTTGATTCATGCTTAACTCATTTGACACTAGTGCTTACACGATGTAAAGATACTAATCTTGTTCTTAATTCTGAAAAATGTCATTTTATGGTAGAACAAGGTATAGTATTAGGCCATGTAGTGTCTTCTAGGGGTATTGAGGTCGATAAGGCTAAGGTTGAAGTAATTCAATCTTTTCCTTATCCTACTATTGTGCGTGAAGTGCGTTCTTTTTTAGGCCATGCAGGGTTTTACCGCAGGTTTATTAAAGACTTTTCAAAAATTGCCTCCCCCTTATGTGTGTTGTTGAAGAAGGAAGCAGAATTTGAGTTTGGTGATGCATGCAAGACGGCGTTTGATGAGCTAAAACTCCGCCTCACCACAGCTCCCATTATTCAAGCCCCAGATCGGTCTCTCCCCTTTGAGATCATGTGTGATGCCAGTGACTATGCAGTGGGGGCTGTTTTGGGACAAAAGAAGGGCAGGGCATGTCATGTGATTCACTACGCCTCTATGACATTGAATGAGGCTCAGAGGAACTACTATACCACAGAGAAGGAGCTCCTAGCAGTTGTGTTTGCATTGGAGAAATTTCGCTCTTACTTGCTTGGAACAAGAGTGATTGTTTATACAGATCATGCATCACTCCGCTATCTGCTGACGAAAAAAGAAGCCAAGCCCAGGCTAATCAGGTGGATCTTATTGTTGAGTGAGTTCAACATTGAGATCAAAGACAAAAAGGGAGCTGAGAATGTGGTTGCTGATCATTTGAGTCGTCTAGTGATGGAAGAACAAAATAGGCCAGATCATTCACCCATTCAGGAGGAGTTTCCTGACGATACCTTGTTTGCTATTAAGGTTGTAAAACCTTGGTATGCACATATGGTCAATTTCCTGGTTATGGGTGAGTTCCCACCAACGTTCATAAAAGCCCAAAAAGACAAGTTAAGATGTGAAGCAAGATACTACATCTGGGATGATCCATATTTGTGGAAACACTGCGCTGATCAGGTAATCCGACGATGTATCTCGGATAATGAGGTAACTTCTATCTTAACTTTTTGTCATAATTATGCATGTGGGGGCCATTTTAGTTCTAACAAAACAACTAGGAAGGTATTTGATGCAGGATTTTACTAGCCAAGCATTTTTAGAGATGCTCATAGTTTTTGTAAATCCTGTGACCGATGTCAAAGGGTTGGGAATATGTCCCAAAGGAATGAGATGCCTCAATCTCCTATGATTTTCTGTGAAATTTTTTATGTATGGGGCATTGACTTTATGGGTCCTCTTCCTAATTCTTTTGGGAATTATTATATTTTGCTTGTGGTGGACTACGTTCTCAAATGGGTGGAAGCGAAGGCCACCAGGACTGACGACTCTAAAGTGGTGACAGATTTTTTGAAGACCAACATTTTTACTAGATTTGGAGTCCCTAGAGCTTTAGTCACTTACAAGGGATCCCATTTCTGTAATAGGATGGTTAGTGCATTATTGAAGAAGTATCATGTCACACATAGGGTTTCGACAGCATACCATCCCTAGACAAATGGCCAGGCAGAGGTATCTAACAGGGAAATCAAGTCCATTATGGAAAAGACTGTTGCACCAAATAGAAAAGACTGGAGTGTTAGGTTGGATGATGCACTATGAGCATACAGGACTGCTTATAAAACACCCATCGGGATGTCACCATTCAGATTGGTGTTTGGTAAAGCTTGTCACATACCGGTGGAAATTCAGCATAAAGCATACTGGGCAGTCAAGAAGTGCAACATGCAAGTAGATGAGGTGGGCGAATTCAGGAAACTTCAACTCCAAGAATTGGAAGAGATTAGGCTTGAGTCTTATGATAATGCAACAATTTACAAGGACAAGACAAAAGCCTGGCATGACAAGCATATTTGGAGAAAAAGTTTCAAAGTGGGTGATAAAGTCCTTCTATTTCATTCTCGCTTGAAGTTGTTCCTTGGGAAACTGAGGTCAAGATGGATGGGCCCATATGTGGTTGCTCGTATTTATCCACACGTCGCTCTGGACATTTATGACAGTACCACACACTCCATCTCTAAAGTTAATGGTCAAAGACTGAAGCCATACTTTGAAGGATTCGACAAAGCCATCATTGAAGAGACGGCTTTACAAGAGCCGGAGCAAGAGCCTTAATATCCTTTTTACGTCAAGCTAATGACGTTAAACAAGCGCTTCTTGGGAGGCAACCCAAGGTTTAGTTTAGTTTTTGCTTTGACTTTTGTTTTCAGTTTTTTAGTTTTTGCTTTTGTTTAGTTATTTAGTTTTGGTAGAAATAATCCTCAGACCTATAGATAGCTCGGGCAAGCTTTGAGTTACAGTAGCTCAAAACTCGGATTGGGGACTAAAATTGCATGGTCAAGTAATCTGGAGCCAACCCGAGCAATACAAGCTCAGAGGAGATTACGCGGCATTGAGTGCTAAATGCGCGGCCGCGCAAGACGGATTTTCAACCCAAATCAAGCAAGGAACTCCAAACCAAGCGGGATTCAAGTAAGTTTGCTCAAAATCCCTCTTAAAATTTCGGTTTTAGTAGTTGAATCTAGATCTAGGTTTGGCATCAAAATCCGAAATTCACCCCTTTAGGCTTGGATTTAGGCTTAAGTCCTTCACAAAAGTTCGTTTATTGCATGATTCTAGCCTAGATTCGTGTTTTATTTGAGCTTGGCATACAAATTCGAGATTGACCTAGAAATTTTGATTAAATTTATTCTAGGTAGTGGGGGAAGAGAGTGATTGAGGGATTTAGTTGCTTAATTCTATATATACTGTTGTGGTTGTCCTTGCCGGGACAACAAAATTGCGTTTGCTTGGTTTGGTGGTGGTGTTGTGCAGGTTGATTTGAAATTCTGAAATCATGGGTAAAAAGAGAGGTAGAACTGATGGAGCTTCATCATCCCAGGTAGCTAGTCAGGGTGTTCACCTAGTTCCTCCTACTGTGGAGGGAGAAACCACTCCAGAGACTTATGGGTTTAGTCTAACAAAACTTGACCACATAACCCGGTTTGATGTGCTGAAAGATAGGGAGTGGACAACAACCAGGTTTATAGATTGGAATCTGATGAATGAGCTCGGTCTAGCACATCTTTTGAAAGAGATAGGGGCATATTTGCATATGGGCAAATTCTTACAGCTGTGTGAACCCACTTTCAAGGGGTTAACACTTGAGTTTTTGAGCACTTTGTCCACTGACTCAGAGGAGAAGGAGAGATAAATTTTTGGCTAGGAGGAATAAGGCGGAAGATGACCTTGAAAGAGGTCAACCATGTGTTTAGGTTCTGTAACTTTCCCGGTAATGATGTAGTACTAAATGAGACTGGTGCTACATGGGGTGATAAGCATTTCTGGAAGTCCATCACCGGGAGATCCACATATAATCCTACCCGAGAAAAAGCCTCTCCCATTACCCACCCAACCATTAGAGTTTTCCAAAGATTCATAGCTTGTACTCTGAATGGGTGAGGTGAAGGTGGAAACAACTGCCCCAAGAAAGATGTTGCTGTGTTGGGCGCTTGTTTAAAGAGGAAGACGCTGAACTTGGGTGCTATGCTATTGCACCATATGGATCATGTTGGAAACAAGGGAGGAGGAGCTATCTGCATTGGTGGGATTGTGACCCATCTGGCCAAGCATTTTGGAGTTCATCTTGACAGGTTACAGGTTGGCATTCCACCCTTGGCTATAGATTTCACCATGCTTAAGAAGATGGGTGCTCTTTACAAATACAAGAACTCTTATTTTTAGGTGATTAGGGATTCCAAGAAAGTAATAAAGCTTCCCGATAGAAGCCGAGTGAAGATTGGGAATAGTCCGGCTAACTGGTTTATTGAAGTTTGGACTGGAGATTTAGATGTGAATGATGTCAAGGGCCCAATCAGAGGTAAAAAGAAGGCTCCAGTTACTATTGAGGAGGAGTTTGATGAAGAGGAGATGGATGAGGATTTTGTTATGGCTGAAGAAGAAGAAGAAGAGTCTGCTGAGGATGAAGAAACTGATGAGGAGGATGAGTTTGAGGAAGAAGATCAGCAGAGACAATTTGATCCATCGTTACCTGCTGGGGGTGGTCCCCAACATTCCGATACTCAGTATAGTCAGATGATGGAGATGATGAGACAGATGCAGCTGGACAACACGCAGCGATACAATGATATGTCTTCTCACATCGATCAGAGCTTTGAGAGTATGAGAGGTTATGTGGATCAGAGGGTTGCCTCTTACCAGATGATGTCATCTAGTTTTGCATGGTTTTTCATAAGCATTTAGGATTAGTTTTCATCCTTTTCTAGCTTAGGCTTTGCATTTTACGTTGATTTCTAGCATTATTCGTAGTATGGGTGTCTACACACACTTTGTTTGCATTTTCAGGTTTTTGGAGGTGTTTTCGGGTCTTAAAGATGGTTTAGGAGCTTAATGATATTAGACGAGTCAAAGAGTGGTGAAACAAGCCTTTGAAGATGCTTACGAGACAAGATTATGAGGTTAAAGAGGTGCCAGAGACGAGCCAACAAGCCAGAGACAAGAAAAAGAGGATAAAATTGACTAAGTCACGGTCTCGGTCGAGACGGTGCTCGTCTCGGTCGAGACGGCGGACAGGCAACCACGAGATCATTGTTTTCTTGCGCGAGGGGCTATCTTCTATGTTATATTTTTGGATATTTTTAGCCTTTAATATAAATACTCTTTAGAAAACTCTTTTAGGGACTTTTTATGCATTATTATTATTTCTAATTACAAGAGAGAGAAGAGACAATTTCTAGGGTTTTTAGTTTACGCTCTTTCAATTTGGAGAATTGCACTCTTGGATCTACTTTGTTTTCTTTTGAATCTCTAGTAAGTTTCTCTTTCAATTATTGTTCTTATTTCTATTCCATGTTGGATTTTAATTGTTTTGATTATGAATTTAATTATGCTAGGCTAAACTCTATAGTTCTAGGGTTTGGTTGATCCCAACGATGTGAAGCAGATTAGATTCAATACCTTTTGCTTGAATTGAGTTGGAAAACTAATATGATTTGATTCTAGGGACTTAATCTAATAGTTTAAACTTATTAGAGTCTTGTTTAGGTTGCGCATCGAGAGGTGGTAGTCTAAGTGAGTAAACAAAATAGAGAGAACACATCGAGAGGTGGTAATATCTATTTGGAAAAACTAGAATTGAACCTGAGAATTAGTTTCTCATGTGGTTAATTGTCATAGAACTTTTAGGTGTTTGAGTCAAGTTTGATGCACCACGAGAGTGGGGCAAGTTTGGTTTACCATCTAGATTTCTAAGTGCTTAAAGGGTTTCTATCGGTTTTGTTTCGTCACGAGAGTGGGTTCTTAATTTGATAGAAGTACATTAAGTTAAACTTTGAGAAAAGTTAATTTATGACATTAGACAATAACCTTCATAACAAAACATCCAACTTAGTTTAGGTAAAAGTGAGATTTAAACTCCGTGGATCAAAGTTGTGGGGATTCCTTGCCTTGGAACTTTGCTTTCTCATATACTTTTCATTATCATAATTTACTTGTTTTAGTTGCTTTTATTAGTTAGAATTACACCACAAATCACTATTTTTGACTTAGGAATTGGTTCATAGAATTAGCTAAAGTAGACATAATCCCCGTGATTCGATCCTGATCTACTACTACAATAGATCTCTTATTCTTGCGAGTGTGTGGGAAACCATCACATCAAGTTTTGGCGCCGTTGCCGGGGATTATTGATAGTTTTAGTTGGTTCTAACCGACTAGTTCATCTAAGTCCCCTTTTGTTTTTTTGATTTGTTTCTTTTTGTCTTTGGTTTTAGGTGGTTCCTTTAGTGTATGCGCAAAGGGAGAAGTTCTAGCACCCCAGTACACGATCCCGATCCCGAGCCTGAACGATCTCTTCACGCTAGATTAAGGGAAACCCGAGAAGCTCAAAGACATACCATGGGTGATCGTGACGAAGCTATGGAAACTCTACAGAAGATGATTGTTGATATGACAGCCCGTTTGCAAGGCTTCACACAATGTGAGGCTGAGCGATTGGAAGCGGATCAGCAAGCTGAAGCTGAGAGGGCTCGACTTCCGCCACAACACGCCACTCTTGGCGAGTACATGATGCCCGTCAATCGCGGCCCAATCTCTGGGGTTGTGTTTCCACAGGTTACAGCTCATCACTTTGAGTTGAAGTCTGGCTTGATCAACATGATTCAAGCAAATCAGTTTGGGGTCTGCCTTCTAAAAATCCCCACCAGCACATTGAAACCTTCTTGGAGCTGATGAATACAGTGCATATTCAGAATGTGCCTAAGGAAGCTATGCGCCTACTTGCTTTTCACTTTTCTCTTACAGGCAAGGCGAAGACGTGGTACCGGTCTCTTCCGGCGAACTCTATCACCACATGGGATGAGCTCTATGAGGCTTTTATGGCCAAATTCTTTCCGCCCAAAAAGAATGTTGAGATGAGAGCTCAAATAAGCTCATTTTCCATGGCTCCTGGTGAAACTTATTTTGAAGCATGGGAGAGATTCAAAGACTTCCTTATTCAATGCCCTCATCATGGGTTCACTAAGTATGTACTTCTCCAAATTTTCTACAGTGCCATTGATGATGCTACAAGACTACATATTGATACATCTTCATCGGGCAATTTTATGGAGATGCCAATTGATGATGCTTGGGCTCTAATTGAGAAGACCGCCCTCCATGCTCAACGGTTTTCCAATGCTCGCTCTTCTTCTTCCTCTATTGCTAAGAAGAGTATGGGATTATATGAGGTTGATTCTAGTGTTCACAAGGAGGCTCAAAATAGTGCTCTTATTCATGAGATTGCACAACTGAGGAAGCAAGTTGGTGAGATAAACATGTCAAAAGCAAGCCCAGCTGAACCGTTAACTCCAAAGGTTGTTTGTCAAATGTGTGGTGTTCCCAACCATACCGCTCTTACTTGTCAACTTTATATGGCTCAACCTGTGGAGGTTCCTACTGAAGAAGCTAGTTATGTTAAAGATGGCTATCGAGCTCCATATTCAAACCCGAAGAACGATCCGTATTCGCCCACCTACAATCCAGGGTGGAGGAATCATCCAAATCTGAGGTATGGAAATAATGCTTCTTCAACATCTCAACCTCAATTTCAAAATCCAGCTGCATATCAAGCTCCTTATGGGGCCAGAGAGGGCCCTCCTCCTGGCTATCAAGGCAATTTTTCGGGCTATCAAGCTAGGCCCCCTCCTGCTCCACCTGTGGCTCCTAAGAAATCTCCTGAGTTGATTGCTATGGAGAATATGAAGGCTGAAATGAAGGCACTTTCTAATAAAGTGCAAGCTCTTGAGCAAGCACAAAAGATGACGGAAACTCAAGTGGCTCAAAACACCGCCAATGTTCCTAGACCCTTGGGTACTCTACCGGGCCACCCCGAAGAGAATCCAAAAGGCCAAATTCTAGTGGTGACTTTGAGGAGTGGAAAGGAACTTCAAGTTAAAGAGGTGGAACCAATGAAAGCCAAGGAGACAACCAAATCGGATGGCCCGGTTGAAGAAGATGGGACGCCTTCAAATTCCACCAAGGAGAAGGTGGTTTCGTATGTGCCACCACCACCTTATGCTCCTCCTCTCCCATTCCCACAAAGAAAGAATCAAGCTTTGCTAGAGAAGAAGTATGGGAATTTCCTTGAAGCGTTGAAGAAATTGCACATCAACATTCCATTTATTGATGCTTTGAAGGAGATGCCCTCATATGCAAAATTCTTGAAGGAGATCCTCTCCAACAAAAGGAAGCTTGATGAGTGCCACATGGTTTCCATGAATCGGGAGTGTAGTGCCTTGATCCAAAATAATCTCCCACCAAAGCTTCAAGATCCAGGTAATTTTTCTATCCCTATCAATGTGGGTTCTCATAACTACAATGCTTTATGTGATTTAGGAGCTAGTGTCAGTTTGATTCCGTTGTCTATATGCGAGAAACTTGGCATGAAAGAGCTTAAACCGGCAAAAATGCAACTTTATATGGCGGATAGGTCTATTGTTCACCCTGCAGGTATCCTTGAGGATATTCCAATTCGCATTGGAAAATTTTATGTGCCTGTTGATTTTGTTGTGCTTGATATTAAGAGTGATTCTCCAATTCCTGTTATTCTTGGTAGACCTTTCTTGGCCACTGCAGGTACAATAATTAATGTAAAAGAAGGCATCCTCTCTTTCACCATTGGTGATGAGAAGATTGAATTTAATCTTGCTAATTCTTTAAAATCTCCTTCTTTTGAAGAATGTTGTGATAGAATTGATCTTGTTGATAAGAAAACTCCAGACCCTTTATTGTCATTCAATCATGTTGATCCTATGGACTCTTGTTTCACCACTACCTCCCAAGGTAGAAGTTTATCTAGTGTCTTAGCAGATTTAAAGGTGTCACATGAAGATTCTAGACAAGAAAAAGTTGCATCTAAGGATCCATTGGACAAGCTGGACGTCCCAAGGCTAGAGTTGAAGTCATTGCCATCTACTTTGAGAGATATGAAGGCTATATTTTCTAATGAACGGGCACAAGTTGAATTTAAGCTCGGGGATCAAGTACTTCTTACCCATCATAAGTCAAATATGTTCCCCGGAAGCAAGAATACAAGACAATCCGGACCATACTTCCTATACCGAGTTTTTAGAGATGATTCTGTTGAACTTTGGCACAAGAACTCGGGGTATTTCAAGGTTCGGAAAGTCCGACTCAAGCCTTACAAAAAGCCAGATTCGATTGAGTTGGGCACCACCGACCCTCCCAATCCGAAGATTTGATATTGGTGAAGGGTCAAGCTAATGACCTTAAAGAAGCGCTTCTCGGGAGGCAACCCGAGCCTTTTTTTATTGTTCTTTAGTTTTTTTTTTCTTTTTCGTTAAAAAAAAATCAAATCAAAAAAAAAATCAAGAAAAAAAAAATTCGGAATTTAGCATTATATGCTAGAGACTGTGTTGTCTCGGTCGAGACCACGTGTCATCTCGACCAAGACAAAAGGCTCTTGCTCTCGGCAGGCCGTCTCGATCGAGACGGGAGTCGACTCGGTCGAGACGGCCTGCCGAGAGCAAGAGCCTTTTGTCTTGGTCGAGATGACACGCGGTCTCAACCGAGACAACACAGTCTCTAGCATATAATGCTAGGTCGAGACGGCGGTGTTTTCCGAAATATTAAAAAAAAAATTAAAACGTAAACCCTAAAAAAATAAAACAACGGGGCTGCTCTCCTCTCCCTTAGCTGTTCTCTCTCGCACGATCCTTTTGGAACGAACAGCAGCGCTGCTCCAAGTGTTCTCCCCTGCGTTCGCCCACGCACCACCGGCGAGCCTGCTGCACCACCAGTCGCGTAGCCACAGAGCTGCGAGCACAGCACCAGCGCCGGCGACTCCGTCCTCCTCCAGTTCGCGCAGCCAACAGCAAGCAGCACCAGCGACCAGCCCTTGTTTGGGTCGGAATCCGGGTGTTTTCAGCCCCTTTTGCTTCAGTTAGGTACAAATCTACCCCCTTTTGCTCTTCTTTGTTTAAATCCGCCCTAAAGTCTTGGAGGTTCAATTGATTTATGGTTTTTAAACCTAGGTTTTTCATGCTAGAATACGATTTGGGGATTTTCTAGATCTAGGGTTTGAGAAGGACGAATTTGATGCGGGGGTTCGAATTTTTGCCTGTTATGTTCGAATTTGTGTGAATTTGTGGGTTGTTTGATAAAAGTCGTGCTTGAATTTGGTTGCTAGTGATGATCTCTTGTAGATTCTCAACTTGAATTGATTTTATGAAGGATATTGTGTTGAAAGTTGGGTGTTTGGATTGAGTTAGAAATTAGAAGTTGTACATGATTCCTCTAGCATCAAGTTCAAGTATGGGGTCCTTATGTTGCAAGCTTTTGTCTTCGTGTGTTTTGAAAATCGAGTTTGCCTACTTGAAGTGCACTTGAACTAACGATTGTGTTGAAATTGTTGCTACCCCCTTTGCTTGATTGTGTTATTTATGATTATTTGGGGTAGCGTGTCTCTTTTGTTTGTTAGTTTATCTTGTGCAAGGTTTGCTATGGTTACTCGCCTCCTCGGCCATCTCAGTAGACTCTTCAACACCGTCAATCTAACCGTGTTTTGTGAGTTTCGTTCTTCCTTTTTTTTTAATTTCTATATTGGGGACAATATAGGGTTTAAGTATGGGGTAGGGCGTATTCACTTTAGATAGTTATGCATTGCATGTTTATTTTTCTTGCATGTTTTATTTTGTTTGAGTAAAAAAAATGAAAAAAAAGAGTTTTATGATGAGTTGATGAGTATCCTTACTTGAAAAAATTGACCACAATGATTAGATATTTGTCTATGATGCTAAGCTTTTAATTTCCCTAAAATGCATTGATTGTTCTTGGATGAATTGCCTAGCATGGAGTTGTTGATGAGATTAGCTTGAATAGGTCCCTAGACAAAAAGACTTGTGAGAATTTTTGGCCTAATGGACTATAAATGTGTCCTCTTGCATTCTTTGTGTGATTCTTGCTTTGATTACTTAATCTCTAGAACTTGCGTTAAAACCTTTTTCAAGGCCACATATATGATTTATGTGCATGACATAGAAATGATTGAAGCATTTGTTTTGTTAGCCATAATCCCTTGACCACCTTTACATATAATTTCCTGTGTTTCAAGCCATGTTCTAGCCTTTTATAGCCTTATTTTTGAAGCTCCACAAAGCATCCCGAGCCTATTTTTAGCCTTACCTATCCGGGAATTAGGAAATTTGTTTAAAGTTTGTTATGTGAGAGCCAAGCTTGAAGAAGTTGTATGTTTTGGTATTGGAGGAAATTGTTGGAAATAAAGCAAGTTGTAAGGGAAAAAAAAAGAAAAAAAAAAGAAGAGAAAAGCAATGAAAAAGAAAAAAAAAGTTTGAATAAGTGAAGTTGTTAATGGAGTTGAAGTTTTATAGTGAGAAGGTAGTGAAAGTGAAAAAAAGTTAAGCTTGGTGTGTTGTTTGATTTGGATAGAATTCCTTTTTCCCGGATTTAGCACCACAAGACCAAATTATTCCCTACCTTTTTCTCTTACCTTGGCCTCATTACAACCTAATAAAAGACCTCTTGATTTATGTCATGTGCATTGTCCCAAGTGGTGGAGATTTAGGACTCTGATGCAAGCATATGGTAGATGGTTTTCAAAGTTAAGACTTGAGCGTTTATTGATTACCCTAAACACATTGAGAGTGAGTGAAACACATTTACCTTTGTGAGCTCTAGGGACTAAGAAGGGCATGTCTTGTTGATAATAATGATTATGCTATGATGGCACTCGTCTTTGATCTTTCAATTATCATGATTATGAGAATTTGAACAAGTTGAGGCAAAATGTCTTTTCTTGCACTTGTGGTTTAATTTTAAGTTTTGCTTGGGGACAAGCAAAATCTAAGTATGGGGTATTTTGATGTCATCTAGTTTTGCATGGTTTTTCATAAGCATTTAGGATTAGTTTTCATCCTTTTCTAGCTTAGGTTTTGCATTTTACGTTGATTTCTAGCATTATTCGTAGTATGGGTGTCTACACACACTTTGTTTGCATTTTCAGGTTTTTGGAGGTGTTTTCGGGTCTTAAAGATGGTTTAGGAGCTTAATGATATTAGACGAGTCAAAGAGTGGTGAAACAAGCCTTTGAAGATGCTTACGGGACAAGATTATGAGGTTAAAGAGGTGCCAGAGACGAGCCAACAAGCCAGAGACGAGAAAAAGAGGAGAAAATTGACTAAGTCACGGTCTCGGTCGAGACGGTGCTCGTCTCGGTCGAGACGGCGGACAGGCAACCACGAGATCATTGTTTTCTTGCGCGAGGGGATATCTTTTATGTTATATTTTTGGATATTTTTAGCCTTTAATATAAATACTCTTTAGAAAACTCTTTTAGGGACTTTTTATGCATTATTATTATTTCTAATTACAAGAGAGAGAAGAGACAATTTCTAGGGTTTTTAGTTTACGCTCTTTCAATTTGGAGAATTGCACTCTTGGATCTACTTTGTTTTCTTTTGAATCTCTAGTAAGTTTCTCTTTCAATTATTGTTCTTATTTCTATTCCATGTTGGATTTAATTGTTTTGATTATGAATTTAATTATGCTAGGCTAAACTCTATAGTTCTAGGGTTTGGTTGATCCCAACGATGTGAAGCGGATTAGATTCAATATCTTTTGCTTGAATTGAGTTGGAAAACTAATATGATTTGATTCTAGGGACTTAATCTAATAGTTTAAACTTATTAGAGTCTTGTTTAGGTTGCGCATCGAGAGGTGGTAGTCTAAGTGAGTAAACAAAATAGAGAGAACACATCGAGAGGTGGTAATATCTATTTGGAAAAACTAGAATTGAACCTGAGAATTAGTTTCTCATGTGGTTAATTGTCATAGAACTTTTAGGTGTTTGAGTCAAGTTTGATGCATCACGAGAGTGGGGCAAGTTTGGTTTACCATCTAGATTTCTAAGTGCTTAAAGGGTTTCTATCGGTTTTGTTTTGTCACGAGAGTGGGTTCTTAATTTGATAGAAGTACATTAAGTTAAACTTTGAGAAAAGTTAATTTATGACATTAGACAATAACCTTCATAACAAAACATCCAACTCAGTTTAGGTAAAAGTGAGATTTAAACTCCGTGGATCAAAGTTGTGGGGATTCCTTGCCTTGGAACTTTGCTTTCTCATATACTTTTCATTATCATAATTTACTTGTTTTAGTTGCTTTTATTAGTTAGAATTACACCACAAATCACTATTTTTGACTTAGGAATTGGTTCATAGAATTAGCTAAAGTAGACATAATCCCCGTGATTCGATCTTGGTCTACTACTACAATAGATCTCGTATTCTTGCGAGTGTGTGGGAAACCATCACATCACCAGACTCATCAAGATCAGCAGCTTGTTGCTTTTCAGGCCCGCCAGGATGAGCAATTCAGACTGCTTAACACTAGACTTGATGGATGGAGTTCAGCAGGTTATCCACCTCACATGTCTTACCCTCAGTATGTTTTCCCCGATCCGCCTTATCCTCAGTATCCGCCATACCAGCCACCTCCTACAGAGTATCTGACATAGGATTTTCCGCCCTACAACCCGCCAAACAACTAGAGTTTTGTGAGTTTTCTCTTTCTCTTGACCTTTTTACTATACTTTGGGGACAAAGTATGTATTAAGCATGGGGGAAAGGAATTACTTGTTTTTGCATTGCATGTAGTTGCATTAGATTAGGTCATATTTAAAATTTTTGCATGCATTGATTAAAATTCTTAAAAATTGAAAAAAAAAATCAGAAAATTTGAAAAAAAAATACAAAAATATTGCATTTAGGTTCTTATTTCCCCATTGTTTGATACCTCTTGTTTTTCAATGCTAAGTATAAGTCCTAACCCATTATTTGCTTGAATTGCTGAAGTTGATATGATATAAGCATGATCATTGATTGATTACCTTGATTATAGAATGGAGCATGTATTTAGCTTGAGTATTTGATTCATTCTGAAGTTTTAGACAAAATTAGCCTTGTGATATATTTTTGGTCTTTCATGATATATTTGTTCTTTACATTCTTGAGTGTATCACCATGATTATCTAGCTCTAGAACTTGCGTTATGACTCTTTTTCAAGGCTGTTTTATATGATTGAATGCATGACATTAATATGATTGAGGCATCGTTTCTTATTAGCCTATTATTTCCCTTCTTACCTTGACAAGATCCATGTTTTGACACCCCTATTTCTTTGAGCTTTAAGCCTGTTTTTATTAGCTCCACAAAATTTTCCTAGCCTATTAAGCTTGACCCATCCGGGATTTAGGACTTTAGGTTGTGATTGCGTTTTGTGTGAGTTTGATATAAGTATGGGGGAGTTAGAAGAAAAGGAGGAAGATAGGAATACAACTCTTGGTTGCAAAGTGAAAAGAATGAAGATGAAAAGTATGTTGCAAAGCAAAAAAAAAAAAGAAAAAAAAAGTTGAGCTTAATTGTAAGTAGTCTTCATTAGTTTGAAAGAAAGAGTTGAAGAAGAGGCAAAGAAAGAAAGAAAAATGAAAAAGAAACAAGTGCTTGAATGAAAGTGTATGGAGTTGGAAAAGAAAGTTGGGAAGTATTATGAGAAGTGAAGTGTAAGAGTTTGGGTTTAGGATTAGTTCTCTATCCCGGATTTAGCACCACATGCCAAATATATCCCTTCCAAATTTCTCTTTGTCGTGGCCCCATTACAACCCTTAAAAAGACCTCTTGATTTTTGTTATGTGCTTGATCCCCAGCGGTGGAGATTTAGAACTCTGATGCAAGCATATGGTAGTCTAGATTTCATGGTTGATTTTGAGTGAAACACGTCCTTCAAACACTTGAGAGTTTGAGTGTAAACACATTTACCTAGGTGAAGTCTAGAATGAGTGAATGGTCTTTACTCCTTGCTTATTATAATGCATGTTATGAAGTCTTGGTCGGGTATTTGATTATATGTGAAATGCTTGTTTGACTTGAGATGGATGTATGATTGCATTTCTATGGTGTGATTTGGATTTATGACTTGCTTGAGGACAAGAAAGGGTTAAGCATGGGGGAATTTGATAGCTTGCATATAGGAGTAGTTTAGGTGCATGTTTTATATATGTTTTAGCTAGTTTTAGGTTGTTTTTTATGTAGTTTTTAGGTTCTTGTGTTGTTGGGTATTATGCGCTGGTTTGCTCGGTTTTGTAGGTTTTAGGTTCAGGAGCAACAGCGGGGCGAGATGTAGATTGATCATGGCGGTGGTGGACGAGCTAAAGGAAGCGAGGAGATGCTAGGATGAAGATTGAAGAAGAAGAAAAGCCAAGACAAGAGAAGAGACAAGTGCTCGGGATCATGCCCGAGTAATCAAGCCGCGCAATCCCAACTGCAGACACATTGCGCGGGGAAGCACAATGCGCGGCCACGCATTTGAGTCAAGCCGCGCATTCCTGGTTTTCACGCGGACATGATTTTTGGGCCGAGCTCTTGGTCTTGGGCTTGATATTCGGGCTTTATTATATCTTGGCCGAGTTTGGGTGTTAAGATAGAGTTATTGAGGGTTGCTTTTAGAGACACATATATATACTTTATGTTAGTTTATTTTCTGATAACTTTTATCAAACTTTTTGAGGCTAGGTTTTCTCTCAAGAGAGCAACTTTGAAACTCTTGTATGTTTGTTTTTTAATTAAATGATGCATTGCTAATTTCCTTATGTTTGACTAGTTATTGAAATCATAGATTGCATAATATTGTGAGATTTGATTGATTCTCAACAACTTGAATAGGTTTTATTCCATGTGCTTAATTGAATCAGAATTATTCTAGGGTTTTGTTAGATTAGCTACCTAATAGAATTTCTAGGTTAATTTACAACTAATCTGATTAATGCTCGTTCGGGATTGATTAGATAAAGTAGCAACAATAATTGTTCGGACCCGTTCGGGCTATTCAATTGTAGAAGGGAATAAATCCATAAATAACTTAGATGTCTGTTTGCTCTAAGTGTTTGTTTCTATTGATAACTTGACTCGTAAAGTTGTCGTTTAATTGAATCTAGATGTTGTTTTAGGTTGTTAAATGATTAGGGTTGTTTAGACTGTTAGTTCTTTCAACTAGATTTGAAGTTTGGTTTATAATCCTTAGTAGGAATATAATCCACAATAGATTATTCAAGGGAATTGAGAATCAAGATAATCAATGATCAATAAGCATATCTATGATGGATTTAACTAAGTTAAACATATTTCTCTCATATTGTCATAAACCATATTTGCATTCATACTTAGATTTAATTTGCATATTAGTTTAATTAGTTACTCAATCATCCATAAAACCCCCCTTTAGTTCTATTACTTGGCACGCAAGTAAAAACACTAATACACGAGTCTTTGTGGGATCGACCCTTACTTGCCGCTCTACTGAGTTGGTTAAGCTAAGGATTCTTTGATAGGTATAAACGACCACGAAAATACCTCATCACCTCCATTGACTTGCTTGATTTTATTACGGGTAGAGGCACCTTTGATTTTTCTTGTGGAATTTGATCTTAGTTCTTGCTTGAAGACAAGCAAAGTTTAAGCTTGGGGGCATTTGGTAATGCCTAATTTAGTCATATTTTAGGAGTCTAGTTGCATATTAATTTAGAGCATTATCATGCATATTTTATATTTTATTTTATCTTATTTTGCATTCGGAATCTACACTCATGCTTTAATATCTACCTAATACATTATAAAGTAGAAACCATGTCTATTGAAAAATTTGCGCCACGCGGCATTACTTGAATAAAATAATGTCAAGTTTTTTAATAATAACTTGTATTATTCTTTCTATACATCCAATCATCAATCAATATATATCTATATATAAAAGACCTAAGGAATAAAGCCACCACGTTGCGCCACCTAGGATTTTCCTACGTGTCATTCCCACGTTAAGTCACCTAGGATTTGACCACATAAGATTGTATTTTTGTAATTTTATATAGGTTGATATTATTTTAGGATAATATAAAAAATAAGATAAATTTATCTAAGAAAGATTCTATCTAAAATAAAGATTTGATCTAATGTTAAATATTAAGTATTAATATTAAATATTTTATATGATAATTTATTTAACTTAAAAAATTCCATTTAAAACAAAATAAATTATAGGAACATTACATATTAATTCTAAATATTTTTTAAGTTATTTTTTCTACCACAATATAAACTACATGCCACATAGGATCTTAGAATGTTCCACCTAAGATTTTTCATCCCACCTAGAATTTTGTATTTTTGGCGATTTAACTATGTTGAAAATATTCTATCTAAAATAAAATAAACTATATGAACATCAATATATATTATAAAAGCTGGCCGTTTTTAAGCCATCATGTTGATTCTGGTTCCACCTCATATTTAAAAAATAATAATTTTTATTCATGTTATTTCACCTTTTCTATTTATTTTTTCTATTAATTTTATTTTTACTTTTCCTAAAATCTATCTTTTGCTCAACTATCTTAGAGAATATTGATGATACGATTTTTCAATATTTTTTAATTTTGGACACATGGACTTACATGCGATCATTATTATTTTGCTAATGTTCCAATATTATTTACTGTTTCTATCTAAAATTTTATTATCTATTTATGTTAAAAAGAATTTTATCTTATGGTTATGGATCCACTTTATATTAAAATAATTTTATTATTAATACATAAATGAATTAGAATTAATTTTTAAATCTTTTCATGTAAAATAATATTTATTTAAACAATATTTTTGGGAAATTTCAACTAAAATTAATTATAGGATCGATTTATATTTATAACTATATACTAAAATTGTATATTTTTGAGCCATCGCATTAATTTTGACCCTACTATATATTATAAAAAATCTACTCTATTTATATTACTTTACCTTTTCCAATTAATTTTTTTATCTATTTATTTATCAAAAAATTAGAAATTCAAAATTTATTTAAGATTAAAAAATTATATTATCTTTATATATATTTAAAAAAATTATTCTAAAAATAAAATTATCATTGTATAATGAGTATAAAATTTATGTCTTTTATATATCACTATCTTTTTAAAAAATATGCTCATACGGTCATACCCAATTATATTAGATTTTTCTATATTTAAATCTATTTATAATGTCTAAAAATAATTTTGAAATCTGTGTTGTCGTCGTGCATGGCACGACGAGTATAACTAGTTTTTAAAGGCTATTTTTGGAGGTGAAATGGGGATTAATTTGAAGACCTTAAATAAAACAAGGGTAATAAAGAACGGGCCTGTTTACAAATTATGGAGCTTAGTTCTGATTTGGGCTGAAGTTTGTATGGCCCGGATGTATATGTACGGAAAGGAGACGGCCTGCTTTGAATATAAACCGACACTAATCAACTGATGTGGGCCTGCATGTTTTTTTTTTTTTGATAGAAGCCTGCATGGTTTTTATCTTGACTAGGTGGCCTCCCGAGTGCTTCGCACGCGGGCAACGAATATTCTTGTGTTTGGATTAGTATTGTGTTAATGAAATTAGAATGTTGTAACAGATAAATGAATATTTTATTTTCAATAATGTTACAATGGCTATTAAAATTACGAACGAACAAAATTCAAGAGCGCGTATGAAACATAACAATATGCTGCATGTATGAATGCTCAACAACACCACTGTTAGGGAGGCCAAAGGAAACCATTTCATTCTAACACCACCATCTTGGCCATGGCCACGCTTTGACTTTCCTGAGCATCACTGTCAAACTCCATACCTCTACAATGTCAAATAATGAAACAAATGGCTTTTTTTTATTCTTCCAACTAGCTGGGCAAGGCACCAAGGTAATTAATGATATCAGCAAAAATCTCCTCTTTGTTAGGAAGCGCATAGCCTATTGTTTGATTAGCAATATCTTCCAGGGGGTCTTCTACATCTTTATGGAGTTCACTTAAGCAGGGAGAAACACGTCAATATATCCATGATCTTGCTAATGATTATTTATTCACTGCTAAAAAGTGAAAAAGGTAAGACTCAAATACTGCAAGCTTCTTTTCTTAGTGGAAGGATACATTTGTCAAGCAAACAAACAGGTAACGAGCTTCAAAATAGGGTAATATCATTCGATGTACCAAACCTGTTGGATCGATATGCGTTAGTGAGAGCTCTTATAACATTTGGAAATTTGATATTCTTGATTCATAGGAACATAATAGATTGAGGAGACTTACTGAAACAAATACCATAAAGTTGTTCCATGACATCAGACAATGCCCTATAGATTAAGCAAATAAGTCGAGTTTATGAAAGTAAAGAGGATATAGTGTAGCTTTTCAACTATATACGAAAATAAAGTATACTACTGAGGCAGCATATACACTAATAAGCAAGAATTAGGAGTAGGGAGGTAAATAAATTATATAGTGAATAATTGCCTACAATACCTATAGTTTATATGCCATCAAGCTTTGTTTAAAACAAGCAAGGGCAACCTAGAGATTGTATGCAAATCTTCAGAAGTTGATGGTTGGTAATCATGGTTGAAGACTACAATAAAGGTAATAAGGAGAAGGAGAATAAAATATCGTTGAGCAATTTAAAGGATTCAAAATTTTTACAGGATTAATTTTATAGAATAGAATATCTTGAGCAATTATACAGACTTTTGCTGACGTTTTATCTACTAATGCATTATTGTTTAAAAAAAGAAGCAATTAGAATCTCTATAAATTCTCATCATAAGAAAGATTTACACAATTAATAGCACTCACTTTAGTAATCTGGTCTCACAATTCACAGTTCACCAACTCTACCAATCAAGATGCAAAAGGCATTGAGAAACCTTGATGAAACAGGTTCTGAATTCAATTCAATCAATCCCTTAAATTCTGCCCAAGAAGAATTGTAAGGGTTTGTGACCAGATACAATGATAACAAAGTGGAGGGGAATAATCTATTTCTGTCTCTCAAACTTAAGAATAGAATTATTTTAATTGCTTTGTATCTTGCATTAAATAACTACACATCAGAGTAGAGGAAGAGTGATTTAAGTTGCTTTCATCCAAAAATGATGAGCTTATCTTGGCCTAAATAATCACACTCCTATTCAGCTATCTAAGATAATTTAGCCATGTGTTTCTAGCAGTAAGTAATTCAAAAAATAAGCACACTTCTTACCAAATGCTCTTTCATTTTACATTTAATCCTCTGAAACAATTTATTGCGTGAGAATTTAAATAGATGATCTCCAGCAAGAAGCAAATGTATATAAATCCATGTCATTTGAAGATTGGTTATTATCTAAAGGAAATGCATAATTGCCAAATGTAACCACTTTATTACTAATTAATAACCATTGCCTCATTTTCACCGGTCTTAATAACGAATAAGTAATAACATGAAAACATTCAGCGCAAATTTACTATCTTCTCCGCCAAAAGTCCATAAAATTGCACAGGTTCAAAATTCTAGGCAATCAGACAACGCAAAGCAAGCTTCTATTGCGCATCAAGTCTAGTATACTTTAGAAGAAAAAAGAAGTTGATAAATAGAGTGATTCGGGCAATCAGTAAGAGCATCATATTAAAACATGATAAAAAAAAAAAAGTAGTTATATGCATACCTTGGGAATGCTTTGATTCTGTCATAGATCTTCTGGGCATAAGAAAATTTAGCTTCATTTGAATCAGGATGCTAGTAGGTAAGTTATGTATGCTTAGTTCGTACTTTATTCTCACAAAGTTCTGAGTGCTTGAGTTTTGGAATGCCTAGAAAGCATATTCATATTGAAAAAAATGTCAAAACAAATTCAAGAATGACAATAACAATGGAGGAAAAAACAAAGTACATGTACACAACGCATAACACTTTGTACAACATGAGCAAAAAATCTTAGCAAATTTAAGATTTGGAAAGATACAAAAAATCCAATCACATGGAAGAATTAAACAATTCTCAGAAGCTAAAAAGAAGTTTAAACAATTCTGATCCTAATTGTCATGTACATTGCATTTCCATCTATATATAACAGGAAAGAAAGAAGTAATACCTGAAACAAATGCTTTTTGTAGCTGCCCACTCAAGCCTATGGCCCAAGGTTTTCATAGTAACCTTCCTACTATTTCGATAGACAATAACAATGGAAGTGATGACTACAATTATAACCAAAGAGCCTATTGCAACACACAACACAATTACAGCCAAATGGCTTTTGGTCTCTTTCAGTGAAGCACGGGAAGGTTTCAAAAATTAATGGGATGACACTAACGGTGTGTGGGCTGGACGTTTTTTTTCGATATTGGGGGAAAGAGAAGGAGCAGGAGTAGGTGGATGAAGTTTACATAATCGAGAATGGGATGAAGCCGGTGGGGAATTATTGACAATGGAGATGGAGTCATCTCTTGAAGTGTGTTTGTGAAGAGTTGGTACAAAGAATGAGCTTATATCAAGGAAGAAAAATGCTCTACAGAATTTACAATTCTCATGATCAATGTATTATGAGTTAGTAAATGGTATTTAATTATTGCTTAAAGGGTTCAAAAGAATATATTTTTCATTCTTAAAGTCTTAGCTTAATCTCAATTTTCATGATCAAGAATGTTAAAGAAAAAAGGTTCATCAATAACTAAAGCCTAGCCTCCAAATCACAAATGTGCGGAAAGAGAAAACAAAAGATCAGTGCAACATGGATAAAGCATACAACCATAAGATCTTTTTTATGATGAAAGATTGAAGTATTAAAACAAAATAAGAGTGTTTAACTACAAGAAAAGTTTGTTAATCTGCAGAGAGGCAAAAGAGAACTTGTTTTGATTGAGCTATTTATTCTTAACTACAACACTAAGAATTGAGCAAATGTGAATTCCATCAGTATTCAAAAAATCCAAAAGCCTATTTAAGTGCGAAATTAGTATTAACATGTTATAAATTCTGAAAATACAAGCCCCTAATTTACGATTATTAGCAGATCCTTAGTGAGATGCTCATGGAGTGAAGTCAGTGAACTAACATAAAATTGAACCTCTAATCTTATGAAATGTAGTTCTAATTCGTGGATTTGGCGCAATAACCTTCAACCCTAACCTCAAAATTGATATTTATATAAGAAATCTACTCATTAGAACCCTAAATATCAAAACAAATTAAGAAATCCTAGGACATATTAGAGAAATTACCTAGATGAGGTTGAGAGTCCGGAATTCCGAGCGGCAGAAGCGGGGATACGACAATTGTTGACTGCTGGCGTCCAAGTGATGACGGACGTTGGTGGTGGTGCACACAGGGAGGAAATCTAGGTGGAGATGGGATGGACTGGTGCAGATGGAAACGGTGGCGGGAGTGGTGGGATTGGTGGTCTTCGCGGGTCCGAGCGTGGCGGGTTGGTGTGACCGGCGTTGGTGATGGTTGGACAGCGATGGGTTGTCGTGTTGAAAGAGATCCCGATGGAGACGTAGATGGCAGGTGGGTTGGAAGAGGCGCGAGCGGCGGGATTAGTGATTTCAAGCTCCAAGGCTGGGTTGACACCAGCGGCTGTTATCGATGCTGGGCAAGCACCACCGACGATTCCCGGCGCTGGACGGGCACCAGTAGTGAGGTCGAGGGCTGGGAGGGCACCGCATGGGGGGGGGGGGGGGCTTCGGTGGCTGGGTCGCAAGCGACTGGGCATCGTGGCGGGGCGATGACCAATGTGGCAGATCGGAGAAGACAACCAGCCACCGGTGTTCCGAGGTCGAGGGGTGTTCCGATCGTCGGTGCTTGAGGAATTGGGACTAGCGGGATGAGTACAAGCGGAGTGGTGGGCCCCGCTTGATCTGGACAGACGAGCACGGACCCGTTGGTTACTTCGACGTAGGTGACAGGTCCGTCAGAATCAAGAGTCGGGCCTACGATATCGGTATGTTTTTCTATTTTTTTAATTAATTTGATATTATATATTAATTGTTTATTTTATGTTTTAGTTGTTAATATTTTCAATTGCAAATCATTTATAATTTCTTTCTTAGCATTATTATATAAATAGATAATAACTATTTTATGTAATTGTTTACAATTCTAAATCGTTTATAGTTATGCTCATAATAAATTTTGCATACTCTACCTAATAATAATAAATAATTTAGAACAATAAAAAAAATTGGTTCTGTTAATAATATTAGTTAGAACAGTCTCCGATCGCTGAGCCAGTTTTGAGTAATAAATTATTAGATAACTAGAAAGTATAAATTATAGAACATAATAAAAATCATTAGATAATTTCTATTAAAAAAATATAAATGTGATTGTTTAAAAATCAATATCTTACAATAACTAGAATATGGATTTAGAACGTGCAAGCGGTTCAATTCTAATTAATTAATATCTTACAATAACTAGAATTGCAAAAATCATTAGATGATTTTAATAATTGAAAATTATCCATACAAAGTTGTTTAAAACTTTATAAAAAAATAAAATTCGAAAAATAGTAAAATTAAATTTCGTATATGAAATTAGGTCGTGCAAGCGGCCTTGGCGGTCGGAATGAAGAGGAAAGAGCGTGAGTTCGATGCCCAGCCTACCGGTAGGGACTTGATGGTGGAGTTCGACGCGATGGTCCATGAGAGCGCGTCGACTTCCGCCCCGACTACCACAATAGATCCTATTGCTACTACGGCGCCGACCTCGGCTCCCACCCCGACACCGACCTCGTCTCCCACCATGACTCCGACCTCGGCTCCGATTGCGGATCCGACTCCGACCCCGGTTACAGGAGTTGCGGGTTCGTAGCCCCCCTCACTTGCCACCGTCGGGACCAGCAAGGTCCCCGACGCAGCATCACAAGCTCAGGTTTCTCCTCGTGATGCGGAGCCTGAGGACGCACGAGATGCGGAGCCCGAGGACGCACGAGATCCCCCTGCTGCTACAAGCTTTGGTGGGGCCCGAAGATCATGGATATACTTGCAAGCTATGCTTCTCACGTCGCGGTGGATATTTAGGAGCAGATGAGTGCCGAGGTCGCCCGTGCGGCCGAAGGGCAAGATGATGCTTCCCGTGTGGTGTAGACAGAGGCCTTGGTACGTAAATAATTATATAATTTAGTACGATTATTTCAGATTAAACCATATTATGCGATTAAAATATTTATATTAATAATTTGTCAATTCTAGCCGCGTAAGGTGCTGAGAGTTCACACACGTGCTAGCTCCCACTATCGAGGGCTCCATGATTACATAGATTTTCGAGACACACGTGCGGAGGGTTGGTTTGATGTAGCTAGGGTGAGTGTTCTTATTGGTTTAGCCGATGAAAAGATGGTTTGGGGCCGGATAGAACACGTTTTGATCTCGGCATTTGTGGAGCGTTGGCATCCGGAGACCAACTCATTCCACTTCAGTTGTGGGGAGATTTCTATTACGCTCCACGACGTCGTGGAGATTTTATCCTTGTCGATCGATAGTCTTGGTGTGGCGAGCACCGCATCACGGACTCAGATGGTAGCTGAGGTCTTTGTCATCGACCTGAAGGATGCCCAGACGCTGCAGAGGGTTACCGATAGTATAGATGTGAAGGAGATTATTGGGTGGGTGGAGTGCGGGGTTAACGACGAGGAGGATGTGCATCAAGATGGCTTATTTCAGAAACTGCTCGAGCCCGGATCCACAGACCAGTTGGCCGCCATCTATCTCTTCGTTCTTTTGGGGTCCACCCTGTTCGTCGACAAATCGACGAACAGGGTGAGAGATTGGATCCTCCAGTACATTCGGGACCCGGTCGGCGCGAGTCGTTATGCGTGGGGGGCTACGGTTCTAGCCCACGTCTTCCGGGAGTTAGGTGCAACGTCTTGTAGCAAGGCCGCGTCAATCGCAGGCGCGTGCCTACTTATCCAAGTTTGTACTCGACTCTTAAATTTTGTGCCATCATGTTTTATATTTGCATACTTGAATTTTGTGTCATCATTTATATTTGCGTTTTATCTCCAGACTTGGATTTGGCACTACTTCCCGATGTTCTCCAGCCACGCAGCACAAGATACGACGGCTCTGGATGATCCGAGAGCTGCTGCGCGTGAGCATAGAGATCAGGTTAGCAGGGAAAAGGCGCGACTCGTGGAGCTTCGGCTGATCTTGGACCGTCTTACGCCGGACCAGGTAAATATTAGACTTTTTTCTTCTACCTTCGTTTTAAATCATTTAGTGCAACGTTCTAATACAACCGTAGGTTGTCTTTAAGCCATGGGAACATCCATTGGAGCTCGACGACAAGCATCAGATGACCTTGTATCGAGGTGTGCTCCAGTGTGGAGACATCGAGGAGGCATACATGCCCGATCGATTGGTTCAACAGATGTGCTTTATGTAGGACATCCCACTCCCTCGCATTATGCCCACGGCTTTCCACCGAGCGAAGGGGATTAAGAAGTACGAGGTCTTCTTCAGCGACGAGTTCCGTCATTGACGCCGACTACATGAGCACCTCATTACCGTCAAGGCTAATGAGGGCTGGGAGGTGGCCCCCAACTATCTTGATTGGTTTTTGCCTCACTCCCATCTGAGGCTGGACCCGATGTCGACTACTATGGAGGTTCTAGTGCCACGAGACGTATTCGCCATTGAGTCGCATAGGGCATGTTCTCATAATTTTTGTACTTTTATTGTAAATTCTTTTCTATTCACTTCTTAATTTATTTTTGGTTAATTCACTTAATTTTTGTAGCGCAACCGTTTAGTAGTCGGGGAGACGAGTGAGCATCTTCAGCGAGCCGATTTACGAGATTCGGAGCGATCTCAAATCGAGTGTTGGATTGGTATTTTGTCCAGCACCCTTCCCGCTATTGTCGCTCCACTGCCTCGTGCTTCCCAGACCCATCCCCAGCCCGAGCGAGGCGAGCCCTCCCATACTCAGTCCGAGACATAAGATATATCGTAGTTGTTGGATTTCTTACTTCGTTTTCGTACATTTGTTGGATTTCGTACCTTGTTTTGTATTTTGGATATTTCGTAGTTCTTGGATTTCGTACTTTATTTTATATTTTGAAATATGAAATTACATAATTTAAGATAATAATATGATATTACATGAAATAGAGTTCGACTCTTAAATTACTAAAAGAAATACAACAAACTATCCATATAAGCCCGTGTGACGTCCATGTTGACCACGACATGCGGTATATGCCTCCATCCTATCTCTAAATGGCAAGTCCCAACCTTTCACACTCGAGTGATGAACGTGAGACCAAATCAGCGCAACCGGCGGCAAAGGTGCTTGCTCATTCAACCAAACCTGCATTACCAAACAACCAATTTAGTTATAAAATGATGGTAAAGCAATACTAATTAAAATGTTGAAGAAATCTTACCGGTATGAAGTGGGTTTGGTTTTGAACGTGTGCAATCGCAAGAATACGTGTAGGAGGGTCACAATTACCGCCAACACTTACCAATGGTAAGCACGTGTGGGGTTGGGACCACCATAAACATACGAGCGCCACATGGAAATATGTCGCAAACGCCAAACCCATGATGGGCATCTCCATCCAATGTTCGTATGAACAAGGGCTTCCGATATAGTTCACTTTTGGGATCAACTCCTCCAGTGGGGTGAACACAGATGCGGCTTTATATATTCCTTGATTTCGGACCAACTCGGCCCTCAAGCAGCTCCTCATTTTATGGAAATCTCCCTCTTCCCAATCCAAGATGGATGCAAGGGCCCGATACCCACAATTCCCATCCGGGAGGACATCTCTAACCCCATCGATGAAAGAGTATATAAAGATATCAATGGATCGAACCCCAAAGCAAACTCCCATGTAGATCATGTGCTCCGTCTCTACAGGAACTTTGGCACGTCCTTTGTCGGCCGTTTTCTTCTTCCTTACATGCGGTTTTTCCGTAGGCTCCGTGTCTTCGTCAATATTTAAAACCTTATCGTTCACCTTTCCCCACTGAGCCATCTTGTGCTCAAGGTGTGTTGGATCCCTCCTGGAGTACTTGGTGGTGCCCTTAGGCCTTCCTTTATCCGGTTTTGTTGATGGCAAGAAGATCTTTGATCCGCTCGGGGAAAACATTTCATCAACGTGTGAATTGATGTTGGACACTTGCTCTCGGCTAAACTCACCCCTGTTTTTTCTTCTGACCATATCACACCATTTGATGTCCTCAATGTCCAAAGGGGTTGTGGAATCCACCGTAGTGTACACATCGGGAACGCCTTCCCATAACACTTGCCTCCAAAAAAGGTGAATCTCACACAATTTGATGGGCGTGTCGTCGACGATCGCACTCGCAACTCTATGGATGCATGGAATCCCGAAACAATATCTCCACCAATGATCGTTGCACACTTCTTGGTAGTTACCTTCCACCACATCGAAATACATAGCCAACAAGATCTCGAAACACACCTCGGATACTCGAAGGATCAATGGAGCAAATAGGTACCTAAATGCTGCAATGACGTTGTCCATCTTGTTCGGAATCGTTGTACGTGATTTCTCCAAGTCTTCCCTCACGCGCCGGATCTATGACTCCAAGTGATCGTGAATCTTTAATATCATTGTGTTGAAGCCCAGAGTTGATGAATCTAAAGTGTCCTTCACAACCTTGTGCATTCCCTCGAGCCTACCAATGTACAAATTATGCAATCACGAGATGAAAATAAAGTGACATTCAATATTTTAAAAATTCTACGTCCTTTAGCTCTAACATAAGATGAGAAATTTACCTGTTTGTCGTTCTAGTGAAGAAATGAAGTCGATTGTCGGTCCAAGCTCTCACTATGTTCTTCTTAAAAGGCCTAAGCCAAGTCTTGTCCACGTAGCCAACTAGCCCCAAATGCCAGTTCTTCAAGATTTCTGCTCGTTTTGCTTCGTAGCTCTCCTCGGTGGTTGACATGAATAATCTCCAACATCGAACTACAAACGCTTGAGCTGGGTCGTCATCTTCTAGGATGTCAAGCGCATATGCTTTTATGTTTTCTCTAATATGCAGCCAACATAACAAATGTATCACTTCGTCTTCGGTGAAAACCGTGTGGATTGCATTTATGAGGGCTTGATCTCGATCCGTCACAATGACCATTGGCATTTCTCCTATCTCCTCATACAATCTCCTCAAATGCTTTAAAATCCATGTAAAATGTGGAGTGTCTTCCTTGGACAAGAATGCAAACCCGATGTTAAACGTCAGGTTCGTGCATGTCATGCCAACCATCTCCAGCATGAACATGTTATACCTATAAATTATAATAAACTATTATAGCACATGAAAAAAAGATTAGAACACAAACTGGACAAAATACTAAATTACAACATACATGTTTGTCATGTATGTAGCGTCCATAACAACAAGATAAGGAAAATTCTTCATCAAGTGTTGTGACATCGGGTGGACAAAGAATAGGATATCTAACTCACCGGAAGTTGGGAGAGTTGCTGTCCAAACTCTATAACCCTGGTTTTGCATAAATTGTAGTGTCCACTAACACACCGTCAACTTACCACGGTCTGCCACTAATATTTTCTGCTTGAAATTCGATATTTGTTTCCTTGGCGTCACATTTTGAGGGTTAGTAGACACCAACATAGTTGAAATAGCCTTCGGGCTCAAGAATAATCCGGAAGCATTGATGATCATATCTTGTTCCGTCGGGGTCAATCGGCCAGCATACGGGTGTCCAAGGAAATTGGTACAAAGCTCTTGGTTATGCATGCCAAACTTCACCTCCAAAGTCCATTTTCGATTATACCTTGACCGGCGCCCAACCAACTTAAATGGGCAGTTGCACTTCCTTGACCCCCCTATCTTCTTTTTCGATCTAGACTTCCCGTAATGCTCGCATCTTAGATTCACACAATTTTTATTTGAGTTTGAAATGAGCAAAATCACCATCCTATCTCGACCGGTTTGCCTAACCCACTTAATCAACTCATCTCTATCATCCCACGATTGTTCCGTGGTAAAATCACTTGTGAAATCTGTACCACATGGCTACACATACAAAATTCCATCACATTTTTTTTTCTAAGCAATTTCACATAACCCTAAACAATTCTATATTATTAATTTAACTTCTTAATATGATATCGAATGGAAAACGGTCATAAACAATTGTAACAACTTCGAATAACAATTCTACTAGATTATAACAATATTAAACTATTCCTATTACTTAGTAGATTCTAACAAATATAATGAATCGATATAACTTTCTATACAATTTCTTAAATTTAATTCTAAATAATAATATCGAATTCTAAAACTATTTCAAATATAAACAACTCTACTAGATTATAACAATATTAAACGATTTCCCATTACATATTTGATTCTAACAAATATAATGAATCGAAATAACTTTCTATACAATTTCTCAAATTTTAACTCTAAATAATAATATCGAATTATAAAGCGATTTCAAATATAAACAATTCTACTAGATTATAACTAAATTAAACAATTTCATATTACTTATTTGAATCTAACAAATATAATGAATCTAAATAACTTTCCATATAATTTCTTAAATTTTAATTCTAAATAATTATATCGAATTCTAAAACGATTTCAAATATAAACGTACGTACTGGTAAAAAATTGCTCGGATCAAACGATTCTTCTTGTTCATCTACTTCTCCTCCTTCATGATATTCCGGATTTTGACCATCTTCTTCTCCACCATAAGACATTGTACCACAATATAGTTTTGGAAAATGGTAAATGTGGAAGAGGAAGATTGAGAAGGGGTGTGTATAAAAAATGGTGGAAAGAGGTCTTATATAGGGATAAATTTGATCGTTACTCCAACTGTCATATTTTTCACGGCATATAATAGCGTCATATTTATAGTCGTTCAAATAATATACACACGGCCCAGATTGGGCCCAACCCAGTACAAATTTCACGCATCCTGGTGTCGTGATGTCACGCAAGCCCGTGCCGTGAAATCTGCACTGGGCTGGGCCCAATTTGGACAGCCCAAATCTGGCCCAGGTGTGTATATATATCACGTTTTGGTCTGACGTGATATCACGGCAACATATAGCGTGATGTCACGTAGTTTTTTGAACCACCCTAAAAAAATATCCTAAAATTAAATATTTTAATACTTTTAATGTTACGGCACCATATTGCGTGAAAGTATTACGATGTATTATGCCGTGGTGCAATAAGCTCAAAATTAGTGTGCAAAAATCCCGAGCGTTAATTAAGAGGAGATTTAGGCTTAGGTTTTATTTAGCTTTAGTTTTTGAAGAGAGGAGACACGCTTTTCATGAGGGAGTTCTACAACTGATTGAAGATTTTTTGTGTTTTTCAAAATTCTAGCCCTTGATTTAGATTATTTATATAATTAAGACTAAGTTTTCTTACTCTTTAATTGTATTGAATAATTCTTGCCTAGTTTATAAATCATGCTTGGCTAAATTCCTAGTTTTAGGGTTTTGGTAATCCATACAATATGTATTTAATTAAAGTTATATTCTTTGCCTGAATTGAAATATATTTGATTCGATCCTAGGTTGCTTTATGTCGTACTTGCTTTTGCATATAGGATTCTATTAGGGTTTGAGACCGACGGGACAATAATACGATACTGATAAGTTAGGGACTAAAAATTAGTTCTTTTTAGACCCCTTGGATTGAACTTGAGAGTTATCTATGCGACATCAATTTAATCTCTCTTGTGTAATTTTTAAATATCGTAGTAGTTCTTGGGTTTGAATGATTCTAGAGGAACGCGACAGCGAATGCTAGTTTTGTTTTTTACACGACAACGACTGTTAGTTGAGTTTGGTACATGCACTATTCGTCCGAGAGGAGTTAGTGTTTACCTTAGATAGTTGGTCCTTCAAATAAATCCAGGCAGAGTATAATTTTATTTGTTGAAGCATTGTTGTGGTGATCCTTATCTATCCCATAGTTTTTATCCTTTATTTGTATCAACCTAATACATTATAAAGCAGAAACTATGTCTTTTGAAAAAAATTGCGCCACATGTCATTACTTGAATAAAATAATGTCAGATTTTTAAATAATAACTTGTATTATTCTTTCCACACATCCAATTTTTTATATTATAATAACTTGATCTATATATATGTTGATACTTTCTATATTAAATTTATACATATCTTTTAACAAAACTTGATCTATATGCTAATATTTTTTATAGTAATTTTATACATAATAAATTTTATTTTATGTTTTAACAAATCTTGCACTCCAAGTATATAATTTTTTAACTATATGTTGATATTTTGCAATATAATAGATTATTTATAGTATATATGATAAGTTTTAGTATACACTAATATATCTACCTAAATTTTAATAAATTAACATCAAAAACTATTTTAATAATTTATATTATCCTTACTAGATATCCTACCATAATTATCTTTAAATTATAGTATTATATTATTTTATTTTTTTCTCTATGTTATCTTTTATACCAATTTTTATATTAATGTTCTCCATATTTAAAAATATTATTATATTCATTACAAAGTAAAAGATAAGAAATCAAATACATAACCTTAATAAATATTTTATAAAAAAAATGATTTTTATGCATATTAATATCTTAAAAAAATATTTAAAAGTATTCAATTCAAGTGAAATTAACATTTTAAAATTTTTAATCAAAATATGGAACAGATCTCAACAAATAATGAAAATAATATTTAGTAAATCACCCCGTGAGTATCACGGGAATTCAACTAGTTATTGTTTGTTAGTTTAGATATAGATTTTCCCATATTTCCTATATTTTTGGCCTAATTTACTAGTAGAGTTCCAATTGGTATTACATTAGTCCTTGTGTGATCGACACTTGATGTACTATAATTGAACCCGTTCACTCACATGTTACTTTTGGCTGCATCATAATACCAGAGATAATAGTGCCAATTTCTCAAGGCACTTTCAAGATATGCTTTAAAGAATTAATAAGAATTAAATTACCACCCTTAAAATAAATCTAGAAATGTTCAAAGAAGAGTCTACTTTAACATCCCTTCCAGAAGCGATAAAGCCTCAACTTTCAAAATTCACAAAGAAAAAAGTTGGAAGCTATCCAAATGCAAAATAGAGCTATTAGAGTCTCGAATAAGAAAAGTACCAAAAGTGAAAGAATTTGACTATTTTAAAGCATCAAATTATAATTTAAAAGAATCAACAAATGGTTTAATCCATACACCATTTGATCGACATTTTTGTATTGACTTTTTCTTACTATCAAAATTAATAGCACTAAGACATTGACCAATAATGTTGTATTCAATTAGATTTACCCTTCAATTTTTATTTATTTGAAACGTTTGATCTCTTCATCTAATATTTTATGTTTAATATTTGTTTTAGAAAACCCAAGCCAAGGGTAAATAATCACTCTATTTATTAAAAAAATTGAATCCGGGATCATAGTTTGTAGTAAATATATAGTGTAGGGCTGGACATTATTCATTGGTGACCGACCCACCCACTTCACCCAACTCAAATATGTGGGTGAAAAACCGAATAAAAGTGGGTGATGGGTGGCTCGGGTTACGGGTGAAATGGGTGAGATTTTACACCCGACCCACCACCCATTACCCGACTCACCCATTTACCACCCTCATATTTTAACCGAATATATATATATATATATATATATATATATATATATATATATATATATATATATATATATATATATACTTGATTTTAATACATCCAACATACCAACCAACTTAACATTACGACCTCCAAATTCTAGTACTCATCTACTCATTTGTCGTATTTTGGTTTGCAGCCTTTGGCTTCCCCGATAGGTGCTGCCAGTTCCACTCGTTTGATCCTCTTCTTTGCATCTCCGCTGTCGTCTCCTCAACATCACCGCCAATAACTCTCCTTTATTGCTTTACTTCTACTCTTCCTCACTTCGGTCACCGCCCTTTTCAACGTCGCCACAAGTCAATGTTTCTTTTATTAACTCTAGAATTTTATAAATTATTTTTGTAATTTAATAATTCACGTGTGACAGGTTACTCGACTCACCTACGGATGACGGGTAGGTCAGACATGGGTGAAAGGTTTTATGGGTGACATGTGGGTTAGGTGAGCCATTTTTATTCGCGGGTCGGGTGCTAGAAGTACTCCACCACTAGGCATGGCAATGGGTCGGGTCGGGTGCGGGTGGACTACTTCCATCACCCGACCCACGGTTGTAAACCGCCCACCCGACCTGGTATTTTCACCCGACGGGTTCCACCCGAAACCGACCCACCCAAAACCCGTCGGTTTTCGGGTCGGGTCGGTTTTTTTTCCGGTGTTATAAAAAGTTAAAATTTTCAATCATAAATTAACCTTAAGTTTATTTGTTCAACGGGTCAACCGATGACCCGTAAAAAAATAAACTAAAATTAACGGGTCAACCGATGACCCGTAAACAAAATAAACTAAAATTTAAACCTATTTATATAGAGCCTACCCATTGGATTAGCCAAAAAATAGATTTAATTAGAAGTCTCATAGCCCATCTCTATGGTTAGACTTCAAACACTTAACCCTCTCCTCCTCTCATATCCTTTGTTATAAGCTCCTCTTCTCATTTGCTTCTACCAATTTTCCGATGTGGGACAAAAAACCGGGTGGTCGGGCCGGGTGGTCGGGTCGGGTGACCGGTCGGGTGATCGGGTCGGTCGGGTCGGGTGAGGCTATACCCGAAACCGTACCCGCTCCATCACCCGCTCACCCGTCACCCGTTTTTCACCCGTTTTTAATCGAGTTTTTTCGGTTTTTTTCGGGTACCCATCGGGTGCGGGTGAAATTGCCAAGCCTATCCACCACCCATAACACTACCCTAAACCAGCCCTAATATAGGGTATGAGGTTGTTTAATTTGTATAGAACAGGAATTTGGAATTTGAAGAGTATCTGTTATTCGTCTCCAGAAAGTCGTCTTCAAGTCTTATGGTGAGTTTATGGAAAGGGTTCGTCATTACAGAGAAGAAAGAAAACAAGAAATGGAACAAGCTTTATTGTTGTCCTAGGCTCTTGCTTTCAAGTTTCTATCCAATTAATAACCTATGTATTGGGTGTTAATATTGCAACCTTGATTTACTTACACAGCCTCGTATATTTGGAGTTATAAAGCTATAAACTTATAATCAACCTAAGAATATGTGGAAGAATGAATTCCCACATCGGAAATGTAAAGATAAATTAGCCTAAATATATACTCTTGGGTTACTCCTCCTATGGCCAATTGGTTTTAGGATGGAACCCCATGGGCTTATGTGACGGGCCTGTCGCGCATGTGCGCTGGGACGGTCTCCCTCTCCGTCCGTATTGTGGCCCGCCGAACTTTGACATAATAAAAAACTTATGACAGTCTAACAATAAAAACTTATGATGTACTATATACTTTGTAAGTTGTAACCCAATCCTTACGGCATGGACTTCAATGAGCAATTGAATTTAGGAACGATAACAAAATAGAATCAAATCACCTGACATAACATTTTTTGTGACCTTGACTTACATTCATTTTAAGCATCATACAGCAAAACCAGAATCAAACCAACTGACAATATATAAAATAGCAATTACACAGCTTCATTATTTTGAAGTTTTGTGAAAAACATGTTCAACCTTCTGATTTCTGGTCTTTTTTTTTTTAAACTAAGTGCAAGTGCATCCATCTCCGCAGCACACAGCTCCACATTGGATGGGCTTCCAGGTGAACCAGCAGCATCGGCAACCTTCAAACATTTCACATTTAAAAAAAAAAAAACAAATCAAGAAACAATCAGAGGTTTTTCATCAAAAAAAAAAAAGCAGTAGTGAGAATTGTGGTACTAGTAGAATGATGCCTTGTGGATAATAGACCATGGGGTTGGAGTGTTTGAGTAGGCGAGGGGCGGCTGTTGCGTCTGCGCCACAAGCAAGACAGAAAAGCACCGTTGCAATCACTAGAACAAATAACCACAGCCTACGATTATTATTGTTGAGCGCCATTTGATTTCTACTCTGTTTTGCAAGTCTGTTTATGTGAGAATAGAGAGAGCCCAGATCTTGTTTATATACTGGTTTTCTGGCTAGTGCTTCAAGAAAGGATATGTCATATGTGCAATTGGCAATTGAAGTCAAAAGGGTACTGCTCTGAGCGAGTTGAGTCTACTTGACAGGGTTTTGTGTCAACTATGTAGCGACATCACATTATGGGAGTGTCTTGTATCTCTGTTCAATTCAATGTATGATTTTGTTGTATTAGGCACATTCTCTGTTCAGTGTGGATGACTCCATTCTCCCTACTCCATGCCAAGATATTTAGAGATCAAATCAATGGTGCAAAAGTCTATGAACATTCAATAAAGTGGATGTCCATTGTCCCTGTCTTGGCAGGTAATTTAGCTCCATGCATAATTTCAATACATGCCAAGGGAAATTTTGGATAAGTATGAATGAAAAAAGAACCCACAAAATTCACAAATTTGTTAGGCAACCCTGATGGTTTATTTTCAGTTTTCAATCAACCAAGTTGCACAGAACTTCGTAGAAGTAGCTCAAGATTGTCTAGAGCAATGGCCAGCAGGAAAATTCTGTTAAGTTCTATACATAAAAGGGAAATGTTTTATTCATATACAAAAATTGAAGGCATTCTTATGAGTTCAAAATATTTGTAACAAGGAATATCTAGATTGATGGGTTTGTTAGCTTCCCAAGCACACCAACAGGCAACAGAATGAATATTCAGACTGTTAGAGTACATCAAGTAGGAAGACTTGCACGCAACAAGCCAAAAAGTGGAATAAATCCTGAAACTCTATACCCTTCTTATGGATTAATGTTGCATTCCCGGAGGTAGAGCTGGTCATAATCAATATATTTACTCCAGTAGTTGCGGTACCTGGGTATTCCTATCTCAAGCCAAGGCTTCATGTTGCCATTGTAGTGAATGACAGCTCCTTGTTCAATGTCCCTCGTGTTTACCTTAGGGTTGTAGCCCAGGCCAAGGATGTGCCATGATTTATCAAGGGAGAAGGTGCGTTTCCAGAACGTAATGAGACCAGGCGGCAAAGTTCCCAGCTTCCACAACTGCCTGTCATGATTCTGCACGGGGATGTAAAAAAAAATGAAGGGAAAAGAATAAACAAAATGCTAGAATCATGGATCAAGGGTCAATCATCCAATTTAGCTGAAATTGATGCAGTAGCCTATTGAGTCCAAGTGAGACTAATTATGAGAAATCAAGAAGAGATTAAAAAAAACACAAAACACTAATTAATTAGTTTAGCTTTGCAATAGAATACTGCACCAATACTGATTTCATTCAGCAATTAGCATTGCCAGCAATTCCAAAATGCACAACTAATGAGAAAATCTAAGCTACCAACTAGTAAGATGATCAGTTATGAGAATCTGTTACGTTCTCACCAGTTTTTGCCAATTGTGGTATACTTCAGTGATGTTTTGCCTCTTCCATTCATCCAAATCAAAGATGTTCATTCCATATGCCCATCCACAAGCACGGGGATTAAAATTCTTTGCAATGAGAGGGTTTGAGAAGTTAAGATAACGGTCAAATCTATGAAAGCTCTCTCCACATGTCTCAACTGCACCATTCACGTTTCCTTTCAGATTGACAGCCCAAAGACCGGTGAGGTCCTTCTGTACTACTATATCATCATCTAAAAACAAAACTTTCTTCAGTTTTGGGAAGATTTCTGGCAGGTAAAAACGGAGGTGGTTCAACATAGATAGGTATTTTGGGTTCCTGAATTTCAAGTTCAAATCAGAAGTAGCATGGTGTGCCTTGAAGTAATAATCTCTCATCGATGGAGAACCTAACTGCTGAAGCACTGGACTGTAACTTGAATTCAACCATGTAAATTCCTCGATATTCTGGACCTGAACGGTAGCTTTACTAGGTGGATTGGCTAAGAACCACATCCTCATAGCTGCATAGTTGAGTCTATCCGTCACAATATGGATAACATGTCTTGATGGATCCTGTCAGAAGGCATAATATACATAAACTAAATCAATAGGGATTCATGAAAGAATTTCAGGGAAGTGCGTGACTGACTTGCCAATTGGCTTGTTTACTCTGTTTCTATTTGCCCTTCAAAAGAACTAAGGACTATAAATGTTAGGAATATGATATGCAACACAAATGCACAAGTATAGGTGATGTAATTGACGGACTGAGTTCGCTATATACCCTTGTAAAGAAAAGGCTTGAACTACAAGAGTCTACAGCTAATATTTTTTCCTATAATAAGAGTGTGTGCTTTACTTTAAGATATTATATCAAGAAAAAGTTTACTTTAAGAAAATACTAAATACCCCACTACTACATTATATTCGTTTACTACAAAATTCCCAGGGGTTCAGCAAAAAATGTTGCTGTCTCAACCAATGCCCCATCATCGTAGGTATCCTATCAGAAGCATGAGTTTGTGAAGGTCATGAGCAACAAACACTATACATGAGCTTTATCATATTCCAGGATGCTACTTATGGTATCCCCAAACATCCTATCCTGTCAACTGCTATTTTTGTTGAGAAAATCAAGTGTACAGAGCTATTGAGCTTGTGATTTTCAGTAACTTTGTTCTTCATAGACTTCTAGAAATAGAGAAAGAAGGGAGGGGAGACAGTAGGAAGTCCAGAGTAAGCGGAATTAACCTTTGCATGAAAAACAGTTGAGTTTACCACAACCGCAGCTGCCAAAATGTTATCAGAAAATAATGCATAGTGGTAGAGCAAAGGATCATCCAACTTCTCGTAATTGGGAAATTGTTGCTGAGAATCATTCAAAGCATAGTACTCAGTTGAGAGTCGCAAGGGGAGACAGTGGAGACCTTTAGGCAGTGTTTTTGCTGTCAACTGTGCCAAGAACATACTCTGTTTTTTATTCACCCTGAGTTGCTCTTCTGTTGAGTGAAGGATAGCACGAAGCTTTTTCACCACGGCAGCACAATCATCTTGAATTTGCTTCCCTTTGGCCAATGTTTCATCCATTGCTTTTCGTTTTTCAAGGGCACTGCGCCAGTTAAGCATAAGGAAGTGCAGATCAACAATGTGTGATTTAATGAGACATCATTCTCAAAATTAGTTCTAAACACAGGTGTGACCTCTGATGCAACAGCAATGTTGAGTCCATTGCGTTATTTATTTTTATAGTTATTTTTTGTGGTTGACAAATGAGAAGGTTGACTTACTTCCGTGGAAGTTCTGAATCTTTTGTTGCATCACCAAGCACCTTTTGAACTTCCTTCACTCTTTGACGGAGATCCCGAACAAAGTGAGCATTATTCCTTGTAGCAGAAAGAGAAAGGTAGACCCTTGCCCTGACAAGTTGATCTTTTAGATACTTGACATGAGTATTAGAAGTGCCTGTTTGGTGATTATTTTTGCCACTTCTAGTTACTGGAGTCTTTGTATTAGCATCTGAACGAAACACACCCAAAGGCAGTTTTTTTCGTTCCTGAGGCCAACAGCACACAGATAATATAAGATGAAGCATTAGAGCAAGTTTGTATTAGTTATGAGCACAGATAAGAATAATTAATGCAGTCATGATGCCACTACACATTAGAGCAAAACCAAAACAGTCTCCTTGTTTATTCACATCTACCATATGTTGACCAGCACCAAGTTACTACTTCAAAAACTGAAGGTCTATATTCTTCTGATTTTATCCAATTACAACTTAAGCATGTTGTCTTAGATCAAGCAATACCAAGAGAAGCATTAAACAGTGTTAGCAAAAGAAGCATTTAATAAGCAATCTCATAATCTCAGTTTGGAATGTGCAGAAAAGGAAACATTCAGTCATCTCTACTAGAATAAGGCTCACATGGGATGCCTGATTGGATATAGTTGACCTCCCTTCCGCGTGCAAGTCTATGGGATGACTATCTTGTTCAATTTTGGCATCATGTGTCTGCACTACAGCACTTTGGTTCTCCGCTTGCACTTGATCAGTGACAAGTTGAATGAGATTTTCTTGATTTGATTTATTAGGTTGACTCTTAGTAGTGGATAAAACTCTGATAGTGTGCTCCACAGATTCCGAATCTGATTTCAGTTGAGCAAATTAACCATAGGTACACACTTACAACAACCCTAAAAATTTGAATTTTCATTGAAATAGACAGAGCTAAAATCAACAACCTTGCTGCAGCTGTCTAGAATTGTGGACATCCTTTTCCCCGGATGAAGATGATTTATAGGAGCCGTCTGCATAAGCGATACCAGATGGTTCTTTTAATGCAGCGGCATTTTCCTGCGAATTCAACTTTGATTTCTTTGATAGTGTCACAGAGATTAAATTGCAAAGCGATGTAATTCCACAAATAAAAAAGAAATCGTTTATAAATTCATAAATCATAATCATACCTTGGGCAAATCATTAAATTGCCTGATAGTATCGCGATTGACAGTCTAGCAAGTAACCAGAAAAAAAAAACAAAGCAAATTATTCTCGTTTTAGGCTTCTACTAAAAGAAAAATACTGGGGCAAGTAATATCAGTAATCAGAAGGGGGAGTGTGCAGGAATCTCACCGATGAGGAAATTTCCTCGATAAATTGGTCTCTGGCTGTAATTAAAAATGGAATCGAACGAGTAAAAAAACACACACATTAAGTTCAGAAACGGAAATTCCATGGAAATAAAAGATAAGAACTCACGCGAGGGAGAATTTGAAGAAGAAGACGACGACGAAGAAGAGAAGGTGGCGAGAGTGTCGGTGTACAAAAGGAGAGGGGATACGACCGTGAAGAACAAGAAGCCTAGTAGAGCAGTGCGCAGCTTCAGGTTGATCTTCATCTTCATTTGTAAGAAAGGGAAGGCAACAACAGTTTTAACAGGACTCTCTCCTTGCACTCATTACTGAAATTGAAATCTGCGGCGGAGCGGAAGGCTAATATCCAGAAGATCGGGTAAAATTCGGCAGTTACTTCACAGAAACAGTAACATAACTATGAAAAGATTGAAGATCCAGGCATCCAGCTATCCAAATCCAACGAGGGTGTGAGCCAGAGAGACGATGATGAGGCCTATAGGAAGGACAGAGAGGCAGGCAGTAATTGTTTTTCTTTGATTTGACTTGGCAAAGTTCAGGATTTTCGGATTTTTCTACTCGTGGATTTAAAGGCCCTAATTTGATTTTTTTAATGATAACAAAGCATATAGTAACAAAAATAGACCGACAAAAACCAACCTATAGCATCTTGAGGACCTGAAGTCCTTAGTGTGTCTGAATTTGATGAGTAGACGTAATACCGTAATCAAATCTGCAACCTTATTGCAATTACGAGGTACATGTGAAAATTTGACTACCTCAAACGACTGTAACAAAACTAGCGTGCCTGAGATTAGCATTTCAATTTGTCATGGACATGATTTATTTCCTCTTAACGCTTTTATACAATTAGACTATCTCCTTCCATCACGATCTTGGACGGATTTCTCTACATGGCTTCACATACAACCTCATACATTTCAGTTATCCACTAGCTTATGCTTGGATTATACTTCAGTGGTCGTTTGCAAAAGCATTTACCGAAATAGTGTTTTCATTGTGATCCCGAATAATATATACTGCAGTAGCCAATCTAGTTTGTTTTTTAGATCCATCAAAATTAAGGTTTACAGATCCATGTTCTGGTTTATGCCATTTTTTGTCCTTCCTCTTGAGTGCAATTTGAACTGTCATGCCATTGTCAACATTAACGTTATCTTCGATTCTCAATGGAGGAGAAATGAACTTGTTGGGAGAGCAGATCCCACCCAAAAATAAAGGGGCCCTCGCGAGACTCGAACTCCAGACGTAGGCGTTTGATGGAGCAAAGCTCTCCGCTGAACTGGGGTGGCAATGACCAAAAAAAAAACATTAACGTTATCTTTTATTTTTTTCCACATCATTATTTGTGTTTTTATGAATTCTTCTATGGTTTCGATGATCCATCCAAAGGTTGATTAAATACCGTTATATTTCTGTAATTCAATATACTCCACCAAGTTATAATTAATTCGGTAAACTTATGTAAGTTTAGAATCTTTCAGGTTCTTCAGAATTTTCTTCATACATTGATCATTTCCTAATCCATTGGTTAAAGATGCAACAAAACCATGATCCACTTTATTCTATGCTTGTAACGTAAATGGGCACTCCAACAGTATATGTTTTACTGTTTCGTTTGAGATTGAGCATAACGGGCACTTAGGAGTTACTGCCGTGTGGCGTTGAATTAGTATCTCTTTAGTCGGTAATCCATCAGAACAAATTTTCCATAAAAATAATTTACATTTTGGACTTATATCTCAGTTTCAGATCCATTCAAATTCACATTCACCTACTTGTTGCTCATGTGATAGGAAAGAGGTAGAAGAATGTGTAGAAAACCATCCATTTTTGCTTGGAAACCAATATAGCCTATCTCTAATTTGGCTCTTCGGATTTAAAATAGACATAATTCGTTCTGCCCATTCACGCAGTAATATTTTATATAATTCTTGGTCCTTCCATCGTCCGTATTTGTCAATAAACTCCAATATTGTGACATTAATGCTAGAATATGATGTTCTAGTGCAAATATCTACTAGTGCTTGATTAGTCACCCACTGATCTTTTCAAAACCTAACGGTCTTTCCATCAGCTATCTCCCAAATTAATCCTTTTTTAAATTCTGTTTTTAGATTGATCAATTTATTCCATTGGGCTTGGAAACCAATACAGCCTATCTCTAATTTGGCTCTTCGGAATTAAAATAGACATAATTCGTTCTGCCCATTCACGCGGTAATATTCTATATAATTCTTGGTCCTTTCATCGTCTGTATTTGTCAATAAACTCCAATATTGTGACATTAATGCTAGAATATGATGTTCTAGTGCAAATATCTACTAGTGCTTGATTAGTCACCCACTGATATTTTCAAAACCTAACAGTCTTTCCATCAGCTATTTGCCAAATTAATCCTTTTTGAAATTTTGTTTTTAGATTGATCAATTTATTCCATTGCCATGAAGCATTTCGGGGGAGTGAGTACTCTAATAAATTCGTGTTCTTTAGATATTTTTCCGATACAATACGAACCCAAATAATGTTTGGTTATGCTAAAATTTTCCACAATAATTTCATTTACAGAGCATTGTTTACGTGAATCGATTTTCGAAGGCCAAGTCCACCCTTTTTCTTCGAGTGACATATTTTGTCCCAACCTATAAGAGGAGTAGCCTGTAGTATCGAGATTGGTCCTTGTTTCTTGGTTCCTATTCCAACAACTTTTGCATTGTGGTCCCGTATTAAAAACCCCGAAGTAGCCTGATTAATGCTTAGTTTGGATCCATCGAAATTGAGTTTAGATATATTAGTAGGTGGTTTTTCCCAAATCTTCTTTTACTTCTTTCTTTTATGTCCTATTTGGGTTCCTATTTGGGCTCTTTCTTCATCCTCCACCCATTTCTTAGACCTTTCCCATTGTTCAATTTGATTCTTTGTGTATTATTCTAAGTTTTGGATAAAATCATTCGGAGTTTGTTGGAAAACTAATTTGTTTCTTTGGTGCCACACACTCCACCAACTTACATCTAGCTCCACGAATTCCGAGCTTCCCAAGTTTTGGTGTAGATCGTTAAGAATAGTTCCAACTAGTTTATTCATTATATCATAGTTTTTTATGGTATTTTCTATTTTTGTATTTATTTTCCTTATTAGCTTTTTCGTGTGACAGCATTCTATAAGTAGGTGTCTTGTGCCCTCATATGTACAGTGGCACATTAAACATCCTGAGGGGGTGGCAACACATTTTTCTAGTCATCTCGCTTTTGTTGGTAGTCCGTTTAGAGCTATTTTCCATAAGAAATTATCGACTTTCGGATATATGTCTAGTTTCCATATCCAATTATTTGGGTGTGGGGTTTGTTGTTGCACACCCGTGATGAGTTCTATAGAAGAGGCCGTAGAGAACCATCCATTTTTACTAGGGGGCCAATAGAGTCGATCTCGGATCCAATTTTCTAGGATTGGAACTGCTATAATTTGGTTCACTATTTCAGTCGAAAGGATGCGCCGAAGAACATCTAGACGCCAAGCTTTATCATTAGTTATGAATTCTTCAACCAGCGTAGATTCATTCACAACTTCACTATGAATTGCGAATTTGTCTAGTGTATCCCGAAATAACCATTTGTTTTTCCAAAATTTTATTGTCCTTCCATCACCCACTTGCTAGATAAGACCTTTATTAAACTCTTTCCGAAGGTTCATCAATTTTGTCCACTGCCAAGAGGTGTTTGTTTGTTTTTTATAAGAGAGAGTTGTCTTGCCTTTTAAATATTTTTCATTCATTAACTTGACCCATATGTTCTCTGGTTCCTGCCAGTAGTTTCCATAAGAGTTTCATTTGCATAGCTTTGTTTACATGTTCTGATTTCCTGATTTCGAGCACTCTATATGTCTTAGGTTTGTAAGCTTTATCCGATCTAATAAGAGGTTTATGATGAGTGTCTTTGTTCCATAGGAAGGTTCTATTTATTTGGTCTAATTCCTTATATCATAGTTAGGAAGCATGAAGCTTTGCATAAGGTAATTAGGTTTTGTTGTCAAATTGGATCTAATGAGGGCTGATCTTCCGTCTTGTGATAATGCGTTAGCTTTCCATTTAGTAAGTTTTACTCTTGTTTTCCAGATTTTATCTTTAAATGTGTCCCTGTTTACTCGTCCATTGATGATTGGGTAGCCCAGGTAGGATTCCAAGTTAGTCATTGCTGTAATACCTAAAGTTTGTTGGATTTTATGTTTTTGTTGGTTATCCACATTCTTCGTTTGAAAGGCTTATTTATGATAATTGACTTTTTGTCCTAAAATGGAGTAGTAATCTTGAATGATCTTCTTCGTTCTTGCACAGGCAAATTGATTCGCTTTAGAAAAAATGATAATGTCGTCTGCAAAGGCTAGAAAAGGAACCTTATTTCCGGACTAAGTAATGGGAAAATCAACCGAATTTTTCTCTAAGTTGCTTGTTTCCTGTAGCTTCCTAGCCAGTATTTCCGTAGCTAGAATAAACAAGAATGGGGATAGCGGGTCTCCCTATCTCAGTCCGCGTTCTGGGAAGAATAATTCGGTAGGGCTATTGTTAACCAAGACTAAGAAGGAGACGGTTTGGACACATTCATGTATTCAGTCTATAAATTTGTTGTCAAATCCAAAATTTGAAAGAATTTCCATAGTAAAACGCCAGCCTAATTAACCTATCGTATGCTTTTTCCATGTCTAGTTTTATCTCAACCCAACCTTCTTTACCTTTTTTGCCTTTAAAAGATGAAAGATTCCATTGGCTATAAGAACATTGTCTTGAATTGATCATGTGGCAGTTGCATGTTGTCTTCGTCCGTGATTTCGTTGGTAATTAAATTGGAATATTGCCTAAATGTCTCTACATTATTCTGCTCCTTTTTGTATCTAGCTTTGAATTCCTTTCTTATTTCCTCTCTAATGTTCTCCTCTCCTATAACCTTGGTACCCTCAGTTGAAGTGATTTCTTTAATTATTTTCATGTTCCTCCTTCCAATCGCAACCTTATGGAAGTAACCTACATTTGAATCCATAAATTTGACATGTTTCGTATTTGCTCGTGCTTCCAGTATGTCTTGTGGAAGTCGAGAATATTTTCCTTTTTGTTTAACATCCTAATTTATTTTTTGATAATATTTTCCTCAGGAGATAGAAGGATTTTATTTGTAGCTCTTATAATTCTTTATCTATTTTTTTTAGTTGTTCGAATGTGTTGCCAAAGGTTCTTTTGTTCCATTGTCTTGCATGTGTTTTTAGCAGTTGTGTTTTGGTTCTTTTGTTCCATTGTCTTGCATGTGTTTTTAGCAGTTGTGTTTTCTTTACCGATTTAAACATATTAGAACCAACCATCATGACTCTCCAAGCTTGTCTAACTATATTTCTGAAGTTTTTTCTCTGCATCCACATATTTTCAAATTTAAATGGGTATGCTTTTGTGATTCTTCCATTATTTATATCAATAGCAATTTTGCCATGATCTGACGAAGAGAAGGCATAGTTCTTTGTTGCTATGTTAGGGAACCATTGGAGAATTTGGGAACATACTAAAGTTCCATCTAGCTTCTCATAAATATTGTCAATTTTTGTCTTGTTTTTCATCCAGGTATATTTACTACCAATTACCGGGATATCAAAGAGATTGCAACAATCTTTGAAATATTGTAATCTTCCAAACCTACTATTGTCTGGATATGCACCACCTTTCTTTTCACTCGGATCTTGAATTTCATTAAGGTCTCCCATAACGATTATAGGAAGATTTGTTTGTTGTATCAATTGAATTAATTGTTCTAGAAGTTTTCCTTTTCAGTTTCATGTGGTGGTGCGTAGACTAGAAAAATTACAAATGTGTATTTAGTAACTAGGTTAGTATATTTTAGTGCAACATATCTGGGTTCTTGCATAAGTAATTCAATTCTTTCATTACTGAACTGGTGTTCTTTCCATAAAACACAAATACCTCTTGCTCTACCATTAGCCGGAGACCATACAATATTGTCAAAATCCGCTCTACGCCAAACTTGATCAGACTCCATCTGATCAGTTTTTGTTTCAACTATGACCATAACCTAAAAAACCCTCAATCTTACAAAAGGAGTCAACTTCTGGCCAGAAGGACTTCCGTCCCATACCCCGACAATTCCATATGCTTACTTTCATAAAAACCTACCTTTTATGTAATTAGGACAAACAAACAAGTCCCAATTATATTTTCCTTTACTTATCCTAGCCATAATCATCATATATCGCAGCTTCTGGCAACTTGATATAAGCCCCCATTTGACCTTGTTCGGATTGCATAGAACGTTATAATTATTTCTAAAGTCTGACTTGCAAGTGTAGGCTTTTTGTCCAAATGACTCAAGTCTAATATCTAGGTGTTGTTGGCAAACAACAATTGCAAGATTTATATAGAAACTTGTAAAAAGGGTTTTGACCCTAAGCACAAGAGTCATTCCAGGCTAAATTGGTCTCTATAATAGAGACTCCATCTATAAATATCTCTATCCCATCAGTTTTGTTATACACATATCCAACACTTATAATAGCATAAATGTTAAGCATCCATATGCCAGAGGCAGAGTCATAACAGTCCTTGTACATCGCCTGTAAGTCTTTATGATTACATATAGGTTCTAGCTTTTCATATTTACATAATATCCTGAGGTAGTACATGATCTTAATAATAGGACTGTAACAATCAATTATTTCTATCCATTTGGTCCTAGCTTCCTTTTCTCGCAGTTCAGCATCACCACAAGGCATTCCTATCAATCTCCTGCCATAAGTCCGTGTCTTTCTTTCCTTTTTCATCATTGCCATTTTCTTTACCTCTTCCACTTTTTTCCTAATTCCTGTGCACAGTGAATTACAAAGATACCAAGTACATAAAGGATAGTCAGATGGTTCAGCTATATTCTTAAAATAAGATAAAGGATTTAAGCATTGGATATGTCTGATCAGGTTCTTAATACACATCATTCTTCTAGAATAAAGAGGAAGGTTAATAGGATGAGTTTTTGACACACAAGAGTTTATAATATTACAAATTCTTAAGGCAAACAACAAATTTTCATTATTATAATTAGTTTTAGACCACGACCTGCCAATGAACCAAAACAGGAAGAGGCAAGACAACCAATTGCCTTTACTTAGAGTTACAACATTAGTTCCAAAGTCCTTAATTAAAAGCATGTTCACCCGTTGTTTAGACTCATCATAAATATGCCTAACAAACTACCACTTGAAAAGCATGTCTAGTGAAATCATAACAACAAAGTTCATATTAGATATTAAAGGTTTGCAACTAATCTTGAAGATTCTATTTGTGTACTTGTCATGTTCCTTTATATTTACCAATCATGTCAATTTACAAACTTGGGCATTCCTCAGCTCACAATTATCCCTAAGTTGTGTCATGAACAGATTAATGCATACAAAAAGAATCAAGACAGGGTCATGTAAACTCTTTACAATTTCATTCATAGGAGTCGTATACACCAAAGGAGGTATTGTTATTATAGTTCCACACAAATAAGACATATCAATTATGCATTTCTTTCCCTCTATTTCTTTCTTTATTCTAGGAGGTTGAAACACTATTTTTCCTTTAGATCACCAGGGTTAGGCAACATGTTAAAATTGGCTTTTCCATAGCCCTTTTCTGTTATGGTTCCCAAACGACCATATGTAGTTTTATTGTATAAAGCACTAATATTGTGGGTCTCCTCGACCATAGTAGGCAGGAGTTCAATTTTTTCAATAAGGTTCACATGATCATTTGGTTCAAAAGTCGATTTCTCATCAAAACAAAAATCAGACTTAATTGATATCATGCCTTTTTTCGTGGGTATTGCCCAAAGGCACTCAAGGTTCCTCAAAGGATTTTTCCATCGACTATATGTTGTAAAGAAACTAGTATGATTTGATAAAGGGGTTAGAAAGAGAGTGGAGTGTATAGGGAAATACATCCCCAAGCATGTCAATATATAGCCATCAACACACCTAGATATCAGATTCTTTAGTTTTAAATTATCTAGAGAGTAAGAGGAGAAGTACAACTTGTGATGTGAAGGTAGTCGTCGACCCAATCATTGGTTCCAAGAAGGTGAACAACTCTTCTCCATGTTATCTCCCATTTGGCATAGCCCCCATAAAATCTGTTCTCTGTAGCGCCTGACCCTCGCTCCCAAAATTCCCCGCATAATCCGACTTGAACATTTCCATAACAGCACCAACCCAAGACCCCAAACTGTACGAGGCTTTCGAAGATATAAACCATGCTTCTTGTGTTATCGTCTTCTCTTAGCCCAATTCGGAAGCCCGTCTTTCTACATGGGCTTGTGATTCCTCTTCAAAGACGAAATTCACCGATAGCACTTTCCATTCGATTCATTATTTTTCATCTCTCGGTTTATAGACCGCGGAAAATTCACACCAAGGGGGTAATTTGTAGAGCCATAAGCAATTTTTGAGATGAGAAGACAAAGAACAAAGCCAATTTGGGCTAGGATTCAGGATCTAGGGTTTTGGATTGGGGCTCGAGGGGAAAAGGGGAAGGGAGCGAAGGCTCGTTCATTGCAACAAATTTTCATCATTTTCTCGGATATATTTTATTCGGGTATAATTGTTTCATCTTGTAGACGGTACGTTTTATGGAATATGGAATCCCCATATTTCATATGTTTTACCTTAGCTCTTTGTGCCGGTACGTTTTATGGAAATGAATTAGTTTTTCTTTCTTCTCTATTAAGCGGGATTGCCTTAAAATATCACTATTTCCTTTACTCTGCGCTGGATTACTCTGTAATCTTACCAATTCTAAATCAATTTCCTCAAGTTGTCTAAAGATATTACCAAAAGTATATTTATTCCAAATCCTTATTTTTGACTTAAGAAGTCTAGTCTTTTAGACCAGTTTGAACATATGAGATCCCGGACTCTGAAGTCTCCATGCTTGTCTAACTAAATTTCCAAAGTCTTTCCTATACATCCAAAATTTCTCAAACTTGAACGGTCTGCTCTTGTACGTATGAGATTCATTAAGATCAATTGAAATTGGACAGTGATCCGAAAAAGAAAAAGCATGATTCATCGTTACTAATTCTGTAAACCATTGCATAATATCGTAAGAAATCATTACTCGGTCCAATTTTTCATAGGTGTTATCAATATCTGTCTTTCGTTTTCTCCATGTAAATTTATTTCCTTTAGATCTAGTATCTATTAAATCACATTGTTGCATAAAAGTTTTTAATCGTTTAAATCTTGATGGACAAGGATCTACGCCACCGTACTTATCACACAGTTCTAGTATGTCATTAAAGTATCCCATTATAATACATGGTAAAGCAGAATTCATTATGTATTGTTGTAGACATTCACAAAATGCGTTATTTTTCGTCTCTCTCGGTGGGGCATATATGAAGATGATTAAAATATCATAACTTTTGCATGGCACCATATACAAGAATGTTAGAAATCTATCATATTGATCCACTAATCTGAACGTTTCATTATTTTGCAACTGATATTTTTTCCACACAACACAGATTCCTCCCTTTTGACCCGTAGCCGGTGACGTAACAATCTTATCAAAACCTGATTTTTGCCAACACATTTCATGTGGTATTTGTTCTGTTTTGGTTTCTATTATCGCCATTACCTTAATATGATTAATCATGGTAAAAGTTTCAATATGCATCCAAAAGTTTTTCCTACACATTCCTCGTACATTCTAAGCCGCTATTTTCATGAGACATGTTTTTTAAATATTGGGGACCGTCTCCCAAGTTCTCCCAAAATTTGATTCCACAACATAATTCTATTGAATCTAGGGTCTGTTTTAAACGAAGGTTTATTTATTGATTTTCTACGTCCATGTTTCCAGTACCTGTATAAATTATTTCCAAACTCTTTATGTAATTTCTTTTTATATGGATGCTCATTTATTGGCATTCGGTGTTGTAAACATGTTCTTAACCTCGCCTGTCGAACAACATGCCCATTAATTTGTATGAGACTATAAGCATAAATTAATCTAACGAGAGATCCCATATCCATATGTTGAAGGTCGTCTCCAAGTCATCCACTGAAAGTGAATACAAAAACATGTCTCAAACTGCCATCGAGATTGTTTGGCTTGAAGGACTACTTCATGACCTTATTGTCTTCATCCCGAAGCCAATTCCATTGTATTGTGACAACATGGCAACACAACAACTCACGGCGAATCCCGCTTATCACGAATGCACCAAGCATCTCCGGATTGATTGTCATTACATTAGAGAATTGGTGTAAGAGGGTTTTATTACAACTGTTCATGTGCACTCTCATCTCCACTAGCTAAAATTTTCACCAAGGCTTTGGTAGCTTAACAACACTTCTTCCTTAGTCGCAAGTTGGGCCTAGTGATCCCTAGTCCATCTTGAGGGGGTATATGGGATAATATAGGATGAATCGAGTTTTATTAATGTTAACCGGTTCACTTTTCTTTTAGCTTATTTCTAGTTTATATTTATACTCTTTTAGGGTTGTTTGTAGCTAGCCTAGACAGATTTTGGAGACTGTGCCGCAACTCATTTTGTCTTGCCTCCCAAGACGTTGTTCTTTGGGTTATATATTCCATCAAAAGTCGATAGCTTGTTACAGATCCCTTGGTGGATTTACTTATATTTTATGTTGAATCACTTGAGCTTGCTTGTGTTTACATCACAAAAATGTATCTTATTTTATGTGTGCATTGAAAATAATTATATGTGCATAAAAAATATGATAAATATTGTATTCATACACATAATTAAGATTAAATATAAAATAAAATTCAAAATCGATGAACAATGTGCATGAAAAACTCAATACACAAACAAACAGTTTTGATGCATAATTGGTCAGTATTGATACACAAACTACGTGCATAACTCAAAAATGGGTTTTTCGAAAAATATGCGTCCAATATGAGAAAAATTCGTCAATACCTCTTTTTTAGGGAAAATTATCTATATATCCTTCAAATATTTCAAAATTAGTTATATATCCTTCAAAACTTTAAAACTAGCCATTTATCCACCAAATTATAATATTATTTGTTTTTTTATCCATATTCTTTTTCACCTATTAAATATAATTAAAAAACTCACTAAATTTATAAAACCTAAACTACCCTCGACTAATTACTTAAGTACTATTTAAAAAAATCTTTAAAAGTAATTTGTCCATGGTATTTAACTATTGCAATCATATACGTACCCTCACTCCCAGGCCATGTTTTCTGTCATATTGTTATATATAATTAAATTGATTTACCGATTGGAATATTAATTAATTTATATTTATCTTTCTTTATTTCTTTCTTGCTACTCTATAATTAAAGGAGCATTAATTTTCAGCAAATACCATGTTGAATTGGAAGAGGAACATAGACCCCATAAAACCATAGCTAGTATAACAGTAGAATCTATGTAGAGGCTAGAACAAACAACAAATGAATCATGCAAGTTTAGAAATAGTTGTAGATATTATGAATTCCATGTTTATACAAGTTCATCAGTAAATACCTATTTAGACCCTAAACAAAGAAATTTGAAGATTTGAAGATATAAATCATGTAGAGAAAGTAAGAACTAATACAATTTTAACAAAGAAAGTATATAAAACGAATTATAGAAATTGAGAAGAAAATTAAGTTAATTTGATTAACTTACAAACAATCGTCAGAAGTCTTTGTAGGGAAGAATGAAAGAAGAAAACACTCGATCGGTATAATGAGATAAGAGGAAAATATTATTTTTTTAATCACAATTTATTAAATAAGGTAAGGTTATCTTAGGTAGTATAGATTTAGTGAGATTTTTAAATTATGTTTAATGGGAAGAAAAAAATTATACATAAAAAAGAAAATATTATAATTTAGTGGATAAATAACTAGTTTTGAAGTTTTGAAGGATATATTCCTGATTTTGAAAGATTTGAAGGATATATGAATAATTTTTCCTTTTTTTAATGCCTTTTAGTGAAAGCTAATTAGGAACATTGATTCTTTGAAGGGAACAACCGAGATTTATTCTTATTTCTCATATGAGCAGTGATGGACTGGGGTGGGGCGGCGGCGGGGGCCAGTGCTCGACTTCCCTCTGATCAATTATTTATTTTTATTGTTTTAATTTTTTTTTGTAAAGTATAAAAGTAACACTCACACTACAAGTATTGATTAGTATAGTGTAGTTGATCTAGTTCTCATTTTACTAGTGGAGAGTGCATTGTTCGAATCTTGTCTCTTAGTCTAAATTAACATTTTTCATTTCTAGTTTGTTGGTATTTTTTTACCTGTTTTTTATTTTATTTTTCTTCCTTAGTATAAATTAGTCTTTTCTTCTTTTCTAGTTTGTTAAATTTTTTAAGAACTCGAATTATGTTTTCTCCGTCAATGTATATGCTAATTTTAAAAAGTACACTATGGAATGACGACTATTGTAACAAATTGTAATTTTTTTAATGATTTAACGATTATTTTCAATAAAATATAAATTAAAAAATCCCGAAAACGATGTGATAAGCTATAATAATTATATTAGATAATTAGTTATATTAGTTTCTCTTATTGAGTTTGGTTCCCATAAAACACTCCCTTAACATGAAACGGAAGGAGCATTCTGGGCCTTTGGATCAAGGAGATCCAAGGGCTGATGTTCGGTTGAAGAGGAGGGAGACGAGCAGGAACGGGATGATGATGAAGGCGCAGGATATGGCGGTCGCGATTGACAGAGCGTATTTGTTGCCGACGTACGGATTGAATCCCTTCGTCATCTCCTTGTTCGCCTTCGAGAAGTAGATCTGCGATGACGTTGAGATTCGCCGGAGGTCCGGAATGAAGGTTTTCTGGAACTTTGTAGGTAGATCTCTGAACTCAGATACCAGATCGTCGTCTTCGTCGGAGTTATAGAGCCAGGTCGGTGGCGAGAGCTTCTTCTTATTCTGATCGGGATTGCTCTTCTCCGAACTGATCTCCTTCTTCACTTTTGAAAATGCACTTTTGAAACTTTTCACTGCACTTTTGGAAATTTTCAATGCACTTTTTCAATCAGATGATGCACTTTTCTTATGCCATTTATCAATGCACTTTTCTTATGTCACAATGCACTTTTGAAACTTTTCAATGCACTTTTGAAACTTTTCAATGCACTTTTGAAACTTTTCAATGCACTTTTAAAACTTTTCAATGCACTTTTGTAATCAGATGATGCACTTTTCATATGTCATTTATCCATGCACTTTTCCTATGTCACAATGCACTTTTGAAACTTTTCAATGCACTTTTGAAACTTTTCAATGCACTTTTGAAACTTTTAAATGCACTTTTGAAACTTTTCAATGCACTTTTTCAATCAAATGATGCACTTTTCTAATGCCATTTATCAATGGACTTTTCCTATGTCACAATGCACTTGAAACTTTTCAATGCACTTTTTCAATCAGATGGTGCACTTTTATTATGACATTTATCAATGCACTTTTTCTGATGTCATAATGCACTTTTGAAACTTTTCAATGCACTTTTCACCTCAGCTTTGCTAATCTTATTTGTTTGAATAGAAAAAGTCCTCCTATTTTCAGCAAACATTAGAACTCTGGTTACATATGGATCAATAGTAGTGTTGTAGCACATATAAAAATCAACATCAGTACGAAGTAAACAAACAATCACGCCAACGTTATGGAAGTTCCTGGATCGATAAACTGAGCTCGAGCGGTAGCCTTGATCGAGAAGGTGAGCGATCGAAGTTGGGGAGCCTATGAAATCGTCTATCGATTGATGTTGGGAGCCTTCGATCGAAGTTTGGAATCGTTTGTCGAAAGCTTTTGGGCGTTTGGGAGATTGGAATCCTCGCGTGCGTCCCCGTCTGGTTAGTACTGTACGATTGGTTTGGGTGATCAAAGTTGGGATTTTTTTGATATTTTAAGTTAAGGGTATAGAAGTTGGTTTATTTACAAAATTGCCACCTTGCTGATTTGTTTTATTTTTTTCAAAAACATAGGAGTAATCTGATCCATTGGATCATGTGATCCGACGGCTGAAAACTCTCCTTCCGTTTCATGTTAAGGGTTGGTTTCATTTAAACCAAACTCTTTAATCTATACCGAATAATCTAAACGAATCAATGAATGATGTACCGAATAATCTAAATGAATCAGTGAATGATATAGGTAGTTTTAATCTAGGCAGAGAATGACGAGAGAAGGAGAAGACAGAAAGAGAGATTTAGGGTTCGGTAATTAATTTCTTATTTCTTAATTCCAAAACATAACAACTTAAAGGGTATTTATAATAATACTAATATTTAGCTAACAAGCTAAACCTAATTGCTGAAATATTAAAAAGATATTCTTACTAAAAGATTCAACTAAAGACCTAAATAAAAGGAAACAACAATATTCTAAATAAAACTAGAGTTTGGTTTAAATGAAACCAACCCTTAACATGAAACGGAAGGAGATTTTTCAGCTGTCGGATCACATGATCCAATGGCTCAGATTACTCCTGTGTTTTTTGAAAAAAAATAAAACAAATCAGCAAGGTGGCATGTAAATAAACCAACTTCTATACCCTTAACTTAAAATATCAAAAAAATCCCAACTTCGATGGCCCAAACCAATCGTACAGTACTAACCAGACGGGGACGCACGCGAGGATTCCAATCTCCCAAACGCCCAAAAGCTCTCGTCGAACGATTCCAAACTTCGATCGAAGGCTCCCAACTTCAATCGACGGACGATTTCATAGGCTCCCAACTTCGATCGCTCACCTTCTCGATCAAGGCTACCGCTCGAGCTCAGTTTGTCGATCCAGGAACTTTCATAACGTTGGCGTGATTGTCTGTTTACTTCGTACTGATGTTGATTTTTATATGTGCTACAACGCTACTATTGATCCATATGTAACCAGAGTTCTAATGTTTGCTGAAAATAGGAGGACTTTTTTATTCAATCAAATAAGATTAGCAAAGTTGAGGTGAAAAGTGCATTGAAAAGTTTCAAAAGTGCATTATGACATCAGAAAAAGTGTATTGATAAATGTCATAATAAAAGTGCACCATCTGATTGAAAAAGTGCATTGAAAAGTTTCAAAAGTGCATTGAAAAGTTTCAAAAGTGCATTGTGACATAGGAAAAGTGCATTGATAAATGGCATTAGAAAAGTGCATCATTTGATTGAAAAAGTGAATTGAAAAGTTTCAAAAGTGCATTGAAAAGTTTCAAAAGTGCATTGTGACATAGGAAAAGTGCATCATCTGATTACAAAAGTGCATTGAAAAGTTTAAAAAGTGCATTGTGACATAAGAAAAGTGCATTGATAAATGGCATAAGAAAAGTGCATCATCTGATTGAAAAAGTGCATTGAAAAGTTCCAAAAGTGCAGTGAAAAGTTTCAAAAGTGCATTTTCAAAAGTAAAGAAGGAGATCACTTCGGAGAAGAGCAATCCCGATCAGAATAAGAAGAAGCTCTCGCAACCGACCTGGCTCTACAACTCCGACGAAGACGACGATCTGGTATCCGAGAGATCTACCTACAAAGTTCCAGAAAACTTCCGAGTTCAGAGATCTACCTACAAAGTTCCAGAAAACCTTCATCCCGGACCTCCGGCGAATCTCGACGTCATCGCAGATCTACTTCTCGAAGGCGAACAAGGAGATGACGAAGGGATTCACTACTACAAAATGACCCAAATACCCCGGGCGTTTCGTCTCAAATACACCGGATCTCGCCCGGGGTAAAGGTTGTTGGGGTATTATTTGATTAGTATCCTAATACACCGGATCCAATCCGAGTTATAATCTCTCCTTTAATTTATGCTCCAATCTACTTATCCGGTGTATTAGCAATATTTAATACACCAGATAATCTTTATCCGGTGTATATATGAGTATTTTTTATCCGGGTTATTTAGTAACAAAAATACACCGGTTGTTGTTGTCCGAGGTATAATGCTTACGATATATACCCCGGATATGGAAGTCCGGAGTATAATGGTTAGGGTATATACACCGGGTGTTGAAGTTCGGGGTATTACAATTAGGGGTGTATACACCGGGTGTTTGAACCCGGGGTATAATAGTCTACATATATACACCAGATAATTAATATCCGGTTTAATCACACTTGGAGTGTTAGGCTTACAAAACACAATATAACCCGTATTAATGTCCGAGTTAATATCTCTAGGTGTATAAACACAAAGAAACCATATTTATAAGCTAAATTCTAGTTGTTAATTAATAGTATAAATGAAAACTAATTAATCGTATAAATAATGTTGATATCAATAAATTAATAATATTAAATAACATCAAAACACAATTCATTAATAGTAGAAATAATGTTAATATCCATTCGAAACAAAAAATATGTCCATCAATATTGTCACTACTAAAAATTATATCCTTCAAAAACTACAAAACAACAAAAATAAAAACTCCGACAACAATAATAAAAGTCAGCCATTAATGCCTTCTAGCAACATATTTTTGTATCGTGTTCTGCAAAAAGAAAAATACAAGTAATAGTTAACAAAATGAAGAAAATTAAATGGTTTATCACTATTTAAGAGTGCAACTTAGATCATACAAAATGACAAAAATAAGCTAATTAACACTCTCCTAAATGATATGATGAGAGCAATCAAATGCTCCATCAACTCGTTTCTAGTTTCATCTATACCGTCATCTGAGAAAGTATCCTTATTACCGTACCACTGTAATTATGAATAAAGTTACATATATAAATATAACTTAATAAAAAAACAATAATATTAGTTATAAAGTTTGAAGGTCATACAATTTTTGAGATAATTATACTTCTCCTCTAAATTATCTCCTTCATGCACCTTAACATATAGTACGTATCCACTCTCGATCAAATTTGGTTGATGTGAACACTACAATTCATAAAACAAAGATATAAGGATATATAATAAGTTGTGTTGCTTTCACATAAATTTAAAAGTAAAGCATAAATAGATAATTCGTGTTAACATTTACGACTTACCATAGAGGTTGTCTTCGAGGCTTTTTCTTTCCGAAATTGATATATTTCAAAGTAAAACTCCTATATGCAAAGTAAAACACATTTGATAAGATATGTCAATTTATTTAAGATTAATTAGTTCATAATACTTACAGATCAATTAACTCTTCAACATCTTTTCTTGACGGGTATGTAATGGGTCAATCCAATATGCACTACTAAAGTGAGGATGCAACACTAGCAAAAACTCAATAGTTCCTGTACATATGTTTGTGAGAGAGCAACATATATAAGAACCTACTATCATATTTCATAACAAAAATAGTACAAATTGATTAGATGGACTTATATAGTGCTAAGAAATTACCCCATAGATAGTGGGCTTTCGCAATGACCCATTCTTTTAGCTCGGGTGGAAGTATGAAAACTTTCTACAAGATTTCAAAGAAACAAGAATTAAATTAGAACAAATACATAATAAATAGAATATATTATAATATACAAGAATATAATCGTAACAATATCCTAAATATGATCCAAGTCTTCGTTGGATACAAGCGTCCAATCCTCAATGGTGATAGGCATTGTGGACTTTACTGTAGAACCAATCTAGGTAGCTAATTTGGAACTATCCTTACCAATTGGTTGTTTATGTGTATTCAAAGTTATCTCCACTATGTTTCCTTATCTCAACATTCAGCAAAAATAAATAAATTAAAACGTCTTTTGAAAAAACCAGAAACGAACTATATGTAACGAGCAGCAACATTCAGCAAATAAACCAGCAAAAAATTAAAACAAACTCAACACCATTGAAAAAACCAGCAGCATTCAACAAAAAAATCAACACAAATGAAAACGTCTTTTGCACTATGTTCAAAGCCAGCTTGTATCGAAATTATACGAAGTACCAGCACAACTGAACACATAGTAGATTCTTCACATTTAAATGCATCTACACAAACACAAACAAATGAGAATAAAATACCCAGCACAACTAAACCACTTCTCCATCTACACTAACACATACAAATCAGTAAAAAAAAATCACATACAGATCAGTAAAAATCAATTTTCGAAATTATACGGTTGGCACTATTAGATTCTTCACATGTAAATGCATCTACAAGAACACATACATATCAGTAAAACACCCAGCACAACTAAACTAGCACAACTGAACAATTAGCAAAATAAAACCATACAAATCCGACAATTCAGCAAGAATCGGACATCAATCATCAATTCACGAAGAACTTCTCCCTCACCCCACAATTTCTCATCAACCAGTTCATAAGTCTATGGTGCATCAGTTCATAAGAGAACGAAAGATGTACACCATCAGTCCATTGAGGGTCGAAAAATAAAGATCCATTGGAGAAATTCGAAAATCAAACTCACTAATTTTTTTAGGTTAATGTTTTTACAACTTGCAGGAACTAACTAGTTAATTTTTTTTACAACTTGCAACTCAAGCAATCTTATTTTAGGGTTTATCTAGGAAAGACGCAACGACGAGCAAACCCGATTGCTGGTTTAGCACTGGAGGAGAGATGTGGTGCAGAGACGATGATCGACCGATATGGCCAGAAAGAGAGAGAGAGTGAATCAAGAATGTTGCGCAGAGAGATACGAGAGATAGGGTTTTTGACTTTTTGGTTATTTAATTTTTGTATGATTTTTCTTTTTTTAATTTTCGAATTAGGTTCTAAAAATTTCGCCCCGCCAAACAAATTTCTTCCCGCTCTTATTTTTTCCTTTTATTTTGGTGTATCTAATTTTAATAACTATAGTCATAATTGACCCAAAATCCATTAAGGGAATTTATTTTTATATATTTATATTATTAATAAATACTAGATAACTTAATAATATAAATAATAGTTAAAAATGATGTTTTTTACCAATTGATAACATGAACTAAAACAAAGCAAAGTTTGAAATATACCATCATCATTTCATATCATATAACTATATACTAAAGCGGGGGTTAAAAAATTTATTAAATGACACATGTCGCTTTTAGATTGGACCACACCACCACTTTTATTAAAACCAATCTTATATCACTATAATCAATGGATAGAAAATCCCATTCTTAATTTCAAAAAAATAATCTTTTATTTTTAGATATGATAAATAGGAAGATTATTAAGATATTTTTTATGCTATATATTATACAAATATTAAGATATTTATTTTATTTTTAGATAGAATATAATGCATATGCTAGGTTTAGATAATTGAGTTTAATATAAAGATAGTGTAATATACGTACTATTTTATATCACTATAATCAATGAATAGAATTAAAATCTCATTCTTAATTTTAAAAAAATAATCTTTTATTTTTGGATATGATAAATATGAAGATTATTAAGATATTTTTTATGCTATATATTATACAAATATTAGGATATTTATTTTATTTTTAGATAGAATATAATGCATATGCTAGGTTTAGATAATTGAGTTTAATATAAAGATAGTGTAATGAACGTACGATCTTATATCAATATAATCAATGGATAGAATTGAAATCTCATTCTTAATTTTTAAAAAATAATCTTTTATTTTTGGATATGATAAATATGAAGATTATTAAGATATTTTATATGCTATATATTATACAAATATTAGGATATTTATTTTTATTTTTAGATAGAATGCATATGCTAGGTTTAGATAATTAAGTTTAATATAGAGATAGTGTAATGTACGTACAATCTTATATCACTATAATTAAGTTAATTTTGAGCGGTCCGATGTATATAATAAATTGATAAAATTTTATTTTATTACTTATCTATTTTCATAATTAAATAAATTATCTTTTTTTGGATATTAATTTAATTTATAATACAAAGAAAAGATTATTGTTTCAAATAAATAACTTTTATAGTTTATTGATTTTAAATATTTATTCAAAATTTATATCTACATGATTATTTTTCTCGGATAATAAATATATTTGAAAATATTTAATTATTAATATTTTATTTGAGAAAAACCAGTACAAGGTACAGGAATACATATTAGTCATAAACTAAAACAAAGTTTGAAAAACACCATTTATATAAGAGAATGTAATGATTAATGATATGTAAACCTTAAAAACATTACCATAAAAAACATGACCAAGAAAACCTAACCGTAAACCCTAACCTAGACCCTAGATCCTAGACTCTAAACCCTAAACCCTAACCTTAAATCCCTTAAACAAACCCATAAACCCTAAACCTAATCTTAAACCCCTAAACAAACCCTTAAACCTTAAACTAATTAACCTTAAACCCCCTAAACTCTAAATATAACCTTAAACCTCCTAAACAAACCCCCTAAACCTACCTTGATCCTAATTGACTAATATTAAGTGATCTTTGTGTTGACCATAACTATAACATGTACATATACTAGTTTTACCCGTCGTACCATGTACGACTACGATTCGATATTTTATAAACATTATAAATAGGATATTAATAAATAAATAAATAAATAAATAAAATATAATATAAATTTTAATATAAGTAATTTATTGCTCCTAGAATATATATAATTTTTAATCAAATATATATTCTTCATATTTTATTACTTTTTATGTACCTAAATTTAGAGTTTATCAAATATTTCAATATATCTATTAAATATTTTATTATCTATTTTTATTAATTTTAAAAATTATAAATATTTATCATTAATTTTTTATAAAAGAAAATCACTATATATCTATAAATAAATTCGCCAAAAGATATATGCTAAAATATTTATATTTATTTTAAACTATTTTAAATATTTTATCTTTAATTTTAAATACTTGTATAAGGAAGCTTTCAAAAAATATTGTTATACGAAATAGATATTTGTTTGATGTTAGAGATAAATTTAAATAGTTAAAAAGAATTTAATAGAAAGAAGTTATAATAATAGAAATAAAAATTATATTTTAAATATGAGGTGGGGCTAGAATCATTCCGGTAGCTCAAAAAGGTACAACCTTAATATATAGATATAGATATAGATATTACCTATTTTTTTATTATTTATAAACATTATAAGTATTTATCATTAATTTTTTATTATAAAAGAAAATAAAATATCTGTAAATAAATTTGTGAAAAGACATCATGCTAAAAGATAAAAGATATTTATACTTATTTAAAAATATTTTAAATTTATTATCTTTAATTTTAAATATTTGTATAAGAAATTTTTCACACGATATTGTTATATTAAATAGATATTTGTTTGATTTTAAAGATAGATTTAAATAGTTAAAGAAAACTTTACACGGGGCCATTCACGTCATATGTGTGTGTCCAAATACACCGGACCATTCACGTCCGGTGTATTTGATATCATTAATGGCTAATACCCCGGACTGAATCCTACAACATCCAGTGTATATCGTTGTAATATGGTTCAAATACACGGGGCGTTTAACGCCCGGTGTATTTAATGTGATACTCTTTTAGATTGACATTATATATAGTGATTGTAGTTGCGAGAAGGCTATTGTGAAAATCCGTGGGACTATAAGTTGTAGTTGCGAGAAGGCTATTGTGAAAATCCGTGGGACTATAAGTTGTAGTTGCGAGAAGGCTATTGTGAAAATCCGTGGGACTATAAGTTGTAGTTGCGAGAAGGCTATTGTGAAAATCCGTGGGACTTAACAGGGGGTCGTGCGTACGTAAGCCCAATACACAAGCCCGATGGGGTTCCATCCTAAAATCAATCGGCAATGGGAGGAGTAACCCAAGAGCTTCTATAGTAGACATGTTTAGTCCCAACTTTCAGATGTGGGAAGAGTATTCTCAACACCTATGTCCGTCACTGTATATGAGTGTCTATTCTCAAATGATACTTTCTCAAATTTTATTATCAAACTCAGACTACCAAAATGACACAGTCGCCTATTGATACCGATTTCGACCAATACAAAACAAAAAGACGGTTTGGGTGATTTTCATGAGTCATGCTCGTTCTTGATTCCAATAATATAAAATGGTTCCAGAAAAGCCTTTCGGTGAAAGGGAGACTTGAACAAATGGCATGCCATGCCATGGTGCATTTTACTAGACATGCAAACTATGAGATCGATGTTTCCGATTATGAACGATCATTGTCATTGCTTGTGGCGCACTTTAAAGGGTTGGTGTCTATTGTCTAAGGCTGATGATTGATATAGTTGGTAGCGGTGGAACCCATGTGTTCAATTTGATCCATAATGATACGTGTACGTACCTTGGCTTCACTTTCTCACTAACTAACGCCATTCTCGCCTAGGAGGAATCCGACTTTATCTATGTGATCTACTTACCGTTATCTCCTATTTTATGTAAAATGTAGTTAGATAAAATGAAAGCACTTTTTATTCTAAAAGTACGTTTGCTCTTAAACTAGAATAAGGCCTTAATTATGTCAATGGTCCCTAATTTCGTATTAACTTATTTATTGTTATTAGTTCATTTAATTCATTTTATTTAGGTTCCCAATTTTGCATATTTTTATCATCTATCCACATCCAGTGTCTACTCACATTGTTTTCATATTGTATGGATTTTGTTATGGGTTGGATATATATCTCTGCGATACAATGTACGTGTTCGTTGTTTGTATCATTCCCAATAATACAAACCAAACACTGAAATATCGAAAATGGTACCGATAATCGATCGATGTTTGTCACTCGTGATTAAAGAGCGAATAATAATAATGCTAATCAATGGAGAGAGATGAATGCAGCAACCGTAACCGACAAACAGTAAAAATTAAAGCTATGGAGTATTAAAAAGGAAAAGAAAAAGGAAGAAGAAATGGTGCTGCTTCACTAATCCTATTATTACTGGATCCAATGTTACACCCCGCCAACGGCCGTTGCCATATCTTCCACGCTAAGCCTTCTATCCATCGAAAACAGTGAACGAGAGAAGAGAAGTTACCAATTTACAATTGGCTTTCTGTTTGAGAACACGAAAATGGTGACCACTGGCGGAGGCAAGTGTGCTGTGAGAACAAGCAGAGCTAGTAGTGTAGCAGCTGAGAGTAGAATGAGAGCTGATCAAGTGAAAGGCGTTGTCAAGGTCTCCAATGGACTTGTATCAGAAAAGCAAGAGGCCGATGATAAGACGGAGAATCGAGCTCCGGAGCAGAAGAGGAGCTCTCCTGGGCCCGGATCAGCGGTGAAGAGGAAATTAGGCAAGTCCGAGAGCAATTCGGTCCAGATCGTCGGAGAAAGATCTCCTTCTCAGTTGCAGAAGAAGAAGAATTGCGTTGATCTCACTGACTCAAACAGGAAATGCAAAAGCCCTGTTCAATCTCAGAGGAAGAAGGCACTCAAATCACCATCTGATGACGGTGATCAGAGAAGCGCAATTCTGATATCCAACCCCAGATCCGACCTCAAATCGAGCAAAGTTGAGGAGCCATTGGAGGCCAATGGATCGGATCCTTCTCTCGGAGTTGCAGATCAGGTCAATTCAGCTGAAGAGAAGAATTCTGGCGAGGAAATTGGAGGATGTAATGGCCAAAATGAGAGAGGTCAATCGGAATCAGAAAAAACGAGATCTGATGAAGAAAAAGAAGATGAACCAGAAGATGGTGTCGATGAAAGTGAAGATCGCAATGCAGATGGTAATATCAATGGCTGTGCTAGTGAAGAAAATGAGGAAGAAGAAGTGGACGAGGAAATTGAAGTCCAGAAGAGCATCTCTTGCGACGAGGAAATTGTAGTTGAGAAGGACATCTCCTGTGACGAGAAAACTCCGGTTGAGAATGAGAAGAACATCTTCTCTGATGAGGATGTTGTGGATGTGGTGGAGAAGAACCTCTCTGATGATTGTGAAGACAAAGAAATGAATGAAACGCAAGTGAATTATTCAATTTCCAATTCCGAGATCAATTCGAGGCCTAAATTTTCATCTAATAAGCCCACGATTGCAATTGCGGGGAGCAGGAGCGGCACACAATTCTCCCCGGTCAAGCAGCAGCCTCCGAAATTCTCTAGACCTACTCTATCAAGTCCTGGTGAGTTCCAGTTTAATTTTGATCTGATGTTAAATTCCTAATTACTACTGCTACTGATTTAATAATATTATATGTTTTTATATGGAGTAGTAAGAAGAGATTCTGATACAAAGCACAGAGGTCCAGAAACCCATAGTACGCTGCAGAGTTTAGGCAAGATAGAAATCAAATTCCGTTCGTTCTGTTTGATTCATTTCAGCGGCTGGGTCCACCAAACTTACCATGATTTTCTAATTTTCAGTGGATTTGGTGATGTGGAAGCATGTTCCCAGATCCGCTCTTGTATTTGGAGTAGGGACTTTTATGATAATATCATCGGCTTACACTAAAGACGTTAACATCAGGTTAGGTTAAATCATTTCCATTCATTCAAACTTTATGCTTGGCTAAGCTCCTGGAAAACTAAGGTAAACTTATTGATTAGTTGATTTGGTCCAACTTTTGCAGCTTCATCTCTGTGACTTCATATCTGGGTTTGATCTACCTGGGCATCTCCTTCTTGTACAGAAGCTTCAAATGCAGGTACACTGAGTGATGTTCTCTGTCTACACTTGGTAGAGCTGCAACATTTGAATCATATTCTAATGTTCTGAATGCTCAATCTGTGCAGGAACGTCCTGGATGGAAATGATACGAGTTACTGTCACGGAACGTCGGTGATAGGAGAAGAAGAAGCAATCTGGTTGTCTAGATTGATTCTGCCTAGTTTGAATGAATTCCTCCTTAAGCTCAGAGCTCTTTTCTCTGGGGATCCTGATGTGACAATGAAGGTAATTTAATTTTAATTCACTACTTTACATGGCACAAAAATAATTATAATACTATTAGCGTGGTAACATCAATAGTGTTATTATAACTATTATTGGTTGCCATTGGGCAACTCAGTAGATTAGTGTGGTAGCTTACCTAATGAAGATATACAACATTGAGTAGTTGGCAGCTGTGCTGTTTGCTTTGGCTCGGTGTGGAAGCTCCATTACCATCTGGAATATGGTCAAATTGGGTAAGTCTCCTCCAACCCTTCAACGTTTTGACTATTCTTGGGCTGAATTCACTTTCACTCATTGATTATCTTACTTGTGACAGGCTTTTTTACTGCCTTCATCTTACCAAAATTTTGCTCTTCATATTCCGCACAAATCACTGGATACAGTAAGCAATTTTACTTTGAAATGCCAATACAGTTTCATTTTTAATATGCTTAAAGAATGCCTTAGTAAGAAGCTTTAGCAATTAAGTCTAATTGGAATAAGCAATTAATTTTTCTAGGCAAGTTTTGGATCCTGCGGTTTCAGGATGCATGGAGGTCTTGCTCACACAAGAAGGTTGTAGCTTTTGCCATGTTCACTATTGTGTGGAACTTATCCTCGGTGGTAGCTCGCATTTGGGCAGGTAAACATCACTATCACCCTTCACTGTTTTTAATCCACAACTTTTTTGGCAGCTACAACACACATGTAGTTTTATTCAATTTGGTACTCTCTTTAATTTGTGTCTAGTTTTACTCAGTTTTTGATGTATAGAATAGGCATCAACAATTTATGAGCAATCAGCTGTATTTTTAGAAAAAAAAAAAGGCAAAGATGCGTGACATTGCTGTAATCTTCTTTAGTGTTAGAAGAAGTGACATATACCTGGGTCTTCCATCTTGATTACAGCTTTCATGTTATTCGTGGCTATTCGATACTATCAACAATCAACAATAAAAGCACAGACTTGGGATGATGTTGAGGTTGACACAGGACGCACTTCTAACGATGACCATGTTCTTCGAAGAAGGCCACAACCGATTAGAAAACTGAGGCAGGGACGTCCAAGTGCTACACCAATAGCAAGTACACCTGTAAATCTCAATGAAGCTAAGAAGGGCCTATAGATGACTGATACAAATTACTCTTGTTTGAAAGGATAATGAACAGACCTACTGCATCTTGAGTTCGAAAGCTAAATCTATGTCAATCAAGCTTCTGTATATATTATGCATATAGAGAAAGATAAGCAATTTGATCCTATAGCATCCTTATTCCTTATAATTCTCTTTGGTTCTATGATGGTGTATTGTACATGTATATTTATGTATGCATGTCCATGTGACCATGTGTCCTACTCTGCTCTTGGGTATTCAATTTGACATGCATTCGACTCAGTGATCAATTTGCCATGTTTTTTTCCTTCTTGTCAGTGGTACATAAAAAGTGAACTACAGAAACCGAGTTTCAATATAACCAAGTACTGTTTGTAGAGCACACATGAATTCCACATGTAGAAGATAATAAGAATATGGAGAAATGTCAAATCACAGATTAAAGGCAGAGCTAGAACCCTTTCAAATCATGTTTAAGTTCTTAATCTACAATTTTTCCATTGTGATTTTTTAGTTCTACATTTGCAGGCTTATGATGTAAGCTCTGGTTTTAGAGTTCTTTCATCGATTAGATCGGTATGTTTGATTTTGGGACTTGGAGATGTACAATATTTATAGACACTTTACAAACTTGAGCCTTAAGCCAAAAGATATGGGCACGATATATAACAAAATAACCTAATATCTCAATAATGGGTTTGTTGTGTTTTTAATTAATTGAAGGGAAACTTGATAATTTAGTGTGTAATAGTCACCATCTTCATATCTTTTACAAATCATCATCTCCATTCTCCTGCAAATGTTGAGAATTTGGAGTTCAATGGGGATTTAGAATATTGGGTAAAATTGGGGACATGAGTTCTGGAGAATTTTGACTTTGATTGGGTTTTAGATTGTTGGGTAAATTTTGGAAATATGTAAATTTAAGAAGGGTAAACCAGATCATTAGTAGAGTATATTTAATGGTTGCCCAAACTTATTTGGTCATCAAATAAAATATTATTTTTTTTAATAATTTTTTTAATATTCAAATACATGTTCAAAATAAATTGTGATCCAAATGCCACTTGTCACTATGTCAATGCAATGCCCAAAATAAATCTTGGTCATCACTATGCCCATTTTTCACTTGGTCATCACTCTCTTTTTTCTATTTATTATTTTTTTATTGTCTCTCTTTAATGCCTAAAATTTTGGGCAACCATTGAGTGCACTCTTAGAATTTAGAACCAGACAGGGCTAATGGGCCGAGCAATACAAATCAGGCCCACGAACTCTATTACAACTATTCCTCAATATAAAACGAGAAAAGAAACGATGAAGCGAGGTTTGAGAATTGAGAGGGAGGATTGGGGAAGAAGTCACTGAAACCTTGCGAAGGAATCAATGGCGATGGAGGCGTATGTTTCTGACAAGATCCACACCGATGTTCTCTCTGGTGCTCGACTTGCCTGCTACAAGGTAATCTCTTCTTTATCATTCTGTAGCATTAGCAGTATCAGTGGTAATCGATGGTGCACCTTCTTCTCTTTTTCAGTTGTAAAATTCTATTTTTTGCAAAAACAAATTGGGTGAAACAGGCAAGGGATACATTCTACGCTTGTTTAGAGAAAGAATCCAAGAAGAAAGCCACTGAAATTGCTTCTGTGGGACTCCTTTACCCGCTTGATTGCAAGAAATCTAGGGTTCAGTATGAGAATGCCTGTCGACCTTCTTGGGTAATGAATTGGTTTCAAATCGTTTCTGATCATTGTTTGGATTTCCTGGATTGAATTTGTGTGTTTGTATTCGTTTTCGGTGCTGCTGCGTAGGTGAAGCATTTCGACAGGCAATACTGCTCTAAGAAAAGAGTTGAAAGGCTTTTGGATGACAACGATACCAAGAGAGGTGCGTTCAACCTGTAGAGATTTCTGGAGAATTTTATCTCGAATACATTAACAATAGGGCTTATTTTGGCAATCCTTCCCAATTGCATATGTGAAAGAAGTGCTCACTTTAACTATCTATTCTAATAATTTCACATACATAGTTTGGTCTAGTTTCATGAGGAAACTTATTCTCTGGCTTCATCCCTTTGCTGCAGCTGTGTGAAGCTCTCCCACGCTCCAAGGAAGAAGATAGGTGTTTGCTCAATATACTAAGCCGTGAATCTCTCTATATGTGAACCAAGCAATCCAACAAGATAATGTAGCTACTGATTTCCCCTAGTTTTTGGTTAGTCAATGCATCACAGATACATTTGCTGTTCTCTCATCTATCATATATCACATTTAGATAGTATTGTGATTAATGGATGTTTTCGGGGTTACTTTGAATGGTGGAGCTTTCAAGGGCCAGTTGATTTCTCGAATCATTTCTAGCAGTAATTTTTTCTCTTGTGATCCTGCACTAAATGTCTATCCCCATTTCATTTCTGCACTTTTATCTTTGAATTCATTTAGCTTTGAAACGTTCTATCCATGTGATGTTATTAATTAGGCGACACTGTCATATAGAACAGAGCTCCTTACAGGCTCTCTACATGATGGTCATATACTTAAGATCTTATTCTTGAGGCACTTAATTGATTGCAGCTTTAGAATACTCTGGTTATTGAAGAATGGAGACTTCTTTGCTATGTGCTATGCGAAACTTTGTCTGTATCTGACTCTCTGTTGAAAGTGTGATTATATCTCCTTGTACACCTAATTTTAATTGTTGCCTTGTTATTGGAGTGTGTGTTGTGTGTATTTTTTCCCCTCCTGGGGGCATAGTTTCAGGGTTTCAGGTTGAAGGTAAGATTAGTAATTGGGCCGGTGTAAATTGAGATCTTCTAGTTATCGTCTTTTGTAATATTGTTGGGACATTGGGTACCTCTTCATTGTTTCTGTGATTGTCTTCAAAATAGATTGGTGGTTACCTAGATGGGCTTGATTGTGTAAGAGGCTTAGCCCTGTTGCAAAGACCTTAATAGCTCTTTAAAGTATCAAGGGCTTTGAAGAAGGTGGTTAACTGGGGATAATAATATTTTTCTATTTTAAGGAGGGGAGCAAGTAGAGTGATATAAGTTGGCAAATGTTGGCCACTTGTAGTAGCAATTCTAGGTTTGATGAAGACAGGATTTCTATCTGGAAGCTCTTGGCTGGTCTAGGACCACGTTCATCTAGTGTAATGGAAATTTTTTATTTTATCAAGCCCAAATTTTGGAGTGGATTTTTCTGCCCTAGGCCATTTTATCATCGGATGTTAAGAAAGTAATTTGTTCACGATGGTTTATCGAATTTGTGTCTGATCATGTAGTAGGGTGGTTTCGAAAAGTGCACTATCCGGTTTTGAATTCATATTTCTCCATTCACATTAGCATCGAATCTCTAAGCTTCAAATTCCTTTTTAACCAACAAAGTACGGAAGATAACAGCGTTTAAACAAAAATGCATAAACAGAACAGAATTCTGCCCCGTTTATGGATGTTAAATTCCGTCAAACAAGATTGTGTTAAGGCGTACTTACAGGAGCATCATTGTTAGAGAACCAGCAGCCAAGTAGTAATTTTGTTAACTTTGTCTTCCAAAGTGGGACCAGCTTTGTTATCATGCCAACTTCATGAGCAACTTTTTGCTATGCGGAATCGATTAAAATATACATCGCAAACACATTTGTTGTATATGATTGATGCCCTTAGGAGCTTCGCGCTTTGGAAATACCACTTATTGCCATACCATACTTGTAGAACTCGAGTAAAGGAAGAGTGCTACAAGTAGTCCCTTGTGAACGTCATCTAACAGTAAAACTGTAAAAGAGTAGTACAAAGAAAAAGAAGTTACATGCATCAAAGGAGATAAGTGTGTGACTAAGCCTTGGAAGGTGGATTAGGGTCCTTGATGGATCCATCTCCATTAACCAAATTTGCAGATTGGACAGTCAACCCCGAAAGGTTGGGTGAAGACGGTCCATCGCCACCTCCATTTCCATTTCCGCTTGCAATTGAAGGAGGGACATTGGACGGTGGCATGTGGGGGTGGCGATTGGTGTTACGGGTGTTACAGGTGGCGGTAGAGATGGCGGTTGCAAGAGAGATGGGCATAAGACAGAGGCCTTTGCCTTGCAGATATTGCATTGCTGATCCCATGTCTTCCTCCATTAACTTCACCACCTGGTTCTCTGTGACGGACATGCCATCGTTGGAAGATCCCACTCCCGGGTTTCCATTGTTTGAGCTTCGGCCGCCCCCCTGGTAGGTAGGTTAACACACCCCAACTTACCAATATGAGCATACCAAACTAGACATCTTAATTAATCACTATAAACATTCATGACATTTATGATGTATATTTCTTTGTTGCTTCATGTGGAGGATCAAATTTCAGATGGGCCTGAGTTACAGAGGAACGAAATTCAAGGATGCCAAGCCCAATTTATTAAGAAAAAAAAACATCCACTTGCTTAAAATAGGCTAACCTTTTAGGGTTGTCATTTACGACATAAGCAAAATTGCTTAAAATGACTGGCTAATTAAACCTTTTAGGATCGTCATTTACTACAGTCTGCTTTATGAGAAAAACACCCATAAATTTCACTTGAATCACCATTTATCCAGCTTTGCTAACAATTCAACACCCTCCATTTATTATAATCTGTAGTAGTAAAACACTATTTGTGATTCAAAACGCACTTAACACTTTTGCAAACCAAATGTCTTAGTACGTAGTACTGAAATATGTGCAATTCTGACCCAAAAAAGAGCTCCCTTTATGCAAAATAAAGGTGGTTTGGAGGAGTTTTTAAAAAAATGAACTTTTTTGGGCACAGACAGAAAAACCAGGCATGCGCTGCTTTACCTCTGTTGCCTTTTTGCCTTTGTAGATTGGACAAGGAATTTCACGTTACTTGTTCCCTCTCCCGTTCGTTTAGTTTTCAGTTTTCAGTTTTCAGGTATGAGTTATAAATACAGTAAATAAAAGTGTAAACAGTAATATTGATTGTGACATGAACTTGGTGTACGTACCTCGGAAGAGAGATGGGCAACACGGGGAGCAGCAGCTGATGCACCGCCTAATCTGCTCATGCTCAGGACCTGAAACCAACACCACACACCCACATCACTAAATTAACTCACTTTGTTTTTGATAACACCACATTTCTGAAACAACAGTACAAAAGTAGAGGAAAAAGAAATACAATTAAAACAAATGAAATCCGTCGTCTACTTTAAACAAATAGCCTCACAAGTCAAGGCCACTCGTAGCGCCAGTAGCCACTATGTATGTTCTATATAGGGTCGAGCTGACCACGTCTTCTAATCTTTAGATCAACTAATACTAAAATAATAAACTTATGCCACAAGTTACTAATAATCCAACACAATATATGTCACAAACATAACTTTACCTTTTTCAGTTACAGGAGTGGGTAAACCAACAAAAATAAAAAGGGGAAAAGGATATATAGAAACCTTGACTTGAAGCTGTAGGAATTTGACATAGTCGATAATCTCATCAAGCATCGATGCTTTATCTGTCTGTCATACCATGACCATCCAAACACACAAATAAACTATTAACTTGTATTTCTCTTTCAATTTGTCATTCAACACTAGAGTATTAAAAAAATAAAAAGCCAGCATTCATCATCAACCGAAACAAATACACAATATCCTTAAAAATTTGGGGGGAAATCACCCAATCAAATACTCCGGTACTAAAATAAACCAGCCAGGATTCTACCAAGAAATTAATACTCCGTAATAAACAACGAATAATATCTCAGTCTGTCTCGTAACTAACTGCTACAACAGCTACACAGCTTTCCCCATGGCACAACAACGAATAGTATCTCAGTCTATCTTTTTCTTTTTTAATACTCCGTATTACGGGACCATTAGTTTCACAAATGCATACCAGTTTCATACATACCAAGTGTGCGTACTATACTAAAAAGAAATCATATGTTTATCATATGAGCCAAACAGGGCCTTAAATGAGCTGAGTAGAGCAGAGATGGTGCGGCGGTGCCCCTGTTTTCAATTCTAAATTAAAATTACAAGAATAGACGACAACACACACACACACACGATTACACGAACATGAACACGATCATCATAAATAATAAATTTACATATTCTAATACTACCACCGAATTCAATTCCCACAACTGCATCACTATCGACAACAATGGATTAATTACTGTATTATTTAAGGAAACCCTAATAAATTAAAACAAGTACATTACATGGTCCCGGCCACCTCAAATTCTCAAAAGGAATCCGATAAATAAAACATAGAAAGAATACCATCACCCTCATCTCAAATCAATTAGTATCAGTCAATTGACCTAATTGTCACCCTATCGGCTGTAGATGCAATACATTCAATTCTGAATTGAATTAAGCAAGATTGGATTGTATTTTGTGCCTCATTTATTAAATTTTGAAGTAATTAATTAAGGGGTTTACCTTATTCCCATTTGGAACCAGCTCTTGTAGGGCTTTCATCCTCTCGGCAATCCTTTCCCTCCGCAGCTACCCAATTCCATAAGAGATAAGAGATTTGATTTGACAATCAATGGAAATGAAAGTAGGTGCAGTTAGAGACGAAGGAGATGTGCATACCCTTTCAGCAATGCTATGAGGATCCGTAGCCTGACCTCTTCTGGCCCTAACCCTTTGTCTCTGGGGAGCCTGACCACCACCCGAGTTCTGGGCTGGCATGGCTCCTGCCTGAAATGGCTGTTGAGGAGGACCGGGGAAAGCATTAAACAGAGCTTGGACAGACCCATCTGCGCCGCCCTGCTGATTATAGTCATTTCATCAAACAGGTTACAAGCATTAATTGAATTGAGCGGTGGTATGAATTTGTACCTGAGCAGGGGGGGATTTGAAAGACGGGCCGTCAGTAATCATGTGGTGAAGACGAGAATCTAAGGAATCGGCGCCCAGTCCTCTGGAAAGGAGCAGTTGGTGCTGCTGGAGAAGGAAGGACTTGGCGGCCATGGAAGAGGCGGAGTTGTCGTCGGAGTCGTCCTGGGGCTTGATTGATGGATGGAGGGAGAGGGAGTTGGGGTTAGGGTTAGTAGGGTTAGTAGGGTTAGTAGGGTTAGGGGTTGGGGAGGAGGAGAGGTCAGGCCAGGAGCAGTTGGGGAGAGTGGACAGCATCTGTTCCAGGAAATCGTCGTGCAGATGGGGATCTGATGGCTGCGTTTCGGAATTCCCATTCTGAAGCTCTTCCATTGATCGATACTATATATATATGTTGTTGCTGCAACTACGTACGGTGCTGTTGCTCTTGTGTGTATATATAGATTTCACAGTTTTGAGGACCCGAATATATAGACAAGGAGAGGAGGAAGAAAACCAATTAAAGAGGGGGTTTGTTTGTTGCTTTGTTGTAGAGAGCGTTTGTTGCGTTCGAATGTTTTTCAACTCGCCAAGTCTCACGCTTTCTAGAGTCCAAACTCCAAAAGTCCAAACCTGCGTCTCTCTCTCACATATCACAATCAACAAACGAATTTTAAATAAGAAAAATGAAAGAAAATTCATATACAGCACACTACTACATTGTAACTTCCACTATCTCTTTTCTCCCATCATCCCCACGTCTCTCTCAACACATCTCTTCCTTACCATTTTTTTTTAAAATGTTTTCCAAATAACTTGACCCATCTCTATTCATATTTTTCTCAAATTTTTTCCTCTTAATTTTTTTTTTGTCAAATTTTTTCTTATAAGTCCCTCAACATAGTGTACGTATGAGGTCATTTTGCATGGTATTTTTTTTGTAGGTGCACGTAGTAGAGGATTGCATGGTGTCGTTTGTTCTTAACAACAACAATAACAACAATGATCTAGTGTACTCCGTTACAACAGAATCTGGGAGGCCAGGATAGGAACACCTCTGACTTAACGCTGAGGGGGAGTGCCCTAAAAGACCCTGGTAGGCCGACCAACCAGAAACCGTGCAAGCACAATATCAAACTATCAAACAGAACAAAGCACAACCAAGCCAAACACTCAAACCACCTTGATCTTCTCCCTCCATCTGTCCCTACATACTGCTAGGTCTGTTGAAATTCCCAACCGATCGATATCTTGCTTTATGTTGTCACTCCAACACTTCTTAGGTTGTCTCTTGGCTCTACGAAAGTCTCCAAGGTCCAAGCTCTCACACCTACAGACTGGCTCCCATGTGCCCCGCCTCTGCACATGTCCGAACCATCGGAGTCTCGATTCTCTCAGCTTATCCCCTATTGGCCTATACTGGAGACTCCTACCTTGCTTTTGATCTCTTCATTTCTGATCCTATCCCATAGTGTGTGTCCGTACATCCATCTCAGCATCCTCATCTCAGCTACCATCACTCTCTACTCTTGTACCTTCGTGGTTGGTCAATTTAGTATAAAAAATAAGAAAAGGAAAGAGAAACAAATTTATATATAAAATGATATGATTTTTTTTTTTTGCAAGAAAAGAGAAGAATAGATGCTATGGTATCTCATATTAGAGGGGTGAGGAAAATTATATGTTATCTCATATTAGAGGGGTGGGGAGAATTATCTCAAATTTTATAAAAAAAAGAAGAGAATGGACGAGTAATGATTTACCATATTGATCAATGAACAATAAGCTGACTAAATACATGTTCTTAATCATTTTCTTTCCTTATTGAAATATCAAACCATCCCTTAATTTCATAATAAATATAGAAACTCTTACTCTCTAAAATATCATCATCATCATTGACCCAGTGAGGCTCCGCTACCGCGGAATCTGGGGGTCAAGAATGGGGTACTCTTGCACAAGGAAAAGGGGTACGCCCAATAGATCCAAGAAAAACTAAAATTAAGCTATGTGACAATAATAACTGAATTTAGTTACAATACACCAAGATTAATATAGAGGTTAAATCCATTCCAAAGACAGTGTATAAAAGTCAATAAGCATGAGAGTGCACCTTTATTACTCTCTAAAATATTAAATATATATAGTAATTTTTTGGGTGACAATGGGCGCTTGTTTTAAGGGAAAATTATCTATATATCCTTCAAATATTTCAAAATTAGTTATATATCCTTCAAAACTTTAAAACTAGCCATTTATCCACCAAATTATAATATTATTTGTTTTTTTATCCATATTCTTTTTCACCTATTAAATATAATTAAAAAACTCACTAAATTTATAAAACCTAAACTACCCTCGACTAATTACTTAAGTACTATTTAAAAAAATCTTTAAAAGTAATTTGTCCATGGTATTTAACTATTGCAATCATATACGTACCCTCACTTCCAGGCCATGTTTTCCGTCATATTGTTATATATAATTAAATTGATTTACCGATTGGAATATTAATTAATTTATATTTATCTTTCTTTATTTCTTTCTTGCTACTCTATAATTAAAGGAGCATTAATTTTCAGCAAATACCATGTTGAATTGGAAGAGGAACATAGACCCCATAAAACCATAGCTAGTATAACAGTAGAATCTATGTAGAGGCTAGAACAAACAACAAATGAATCATGCAAGTTTAGAAATAGTTGTAGATATTATGAATTCCATGTTTATACAAGTTCATCAGTAAATACCTATTTAGACCCTAAACAAATGAATTTGAAGATTTGAAGCTATAAATCATGTAGAGAAAGTAAGAACTAATACAATTTTAACAAAGAAAGTATATAAAACGAATTATAGAAATTGAGAAGAAAATTAAGTTAATTTGATTAACTTACAAACAATCGTCAGAAGTCTTTGTAGGGAAGAATGAAAGAAGAAAACACTCGATCGGTATAATGAGATAAGAGGAAAATATTATTTTTTTAATCACAATTTATTAAATAAGGTAAGGTTATCTTAGGTAGTATAGATTTAGTGAGATTTTTAAATTATGTTTAATGGGAAGAAAAAAATTATACATAAAAAAGAAAATATTATAATTTAGTGGATAAATAACTAGTTTTGAAGTTTTGAAGGATATATTCCTGATTTTGAAAGATTTGAAGGATATATGAATAATTTTTCCTTGTTTTAAAGGTATTGGGAATGAGGTATCGGGTTAGGGAATGGAAACCCGATACTTTTTGTTTGGTATGTCAATTTCGGGATTTCAAACCCATACCCTAAACCCGATAGGTATCGGGTTCTCATACCTCACCTATTGCTCGGGTATGAAAATGAAACCCATATTTAAAATATAATCTCTCCCAGAAACGGAAGATCTACCGAAGAAGAAGACTTTCATTTACCTACTCAGACATCCCTGGTACCGGAAGAGCTTGACGGCAAAATATAGTCTCACCATCTTCGTGAGATTTGGCTATCCTCAGTAATGGAATCTCACGCCAAAGAATTAATCCAAAGCTTGTGAAAATTTCTTTCCACCATCAATGACGATATTTTTTTTTGCAAATCTCACGCCTTTGGATTGATTTTACTTGTCACCATTAATTGTCATTGATAATTAATTATTTTCTTAGCCAATCTTGTGAGATTTGTATCAAGATTTGTATCTTTTTTGTGGATTGAAGATATGAGAATGGGAACGGCGGACTTAACCCCCAAAAATTTATCCAAAAAAAACCCTAATTTTATGCCCAACTTTTTTACCAAACACATGATTATAAGTATGGGTTTCCAACCCCATACCAACTCAACCCGATACCTAACTTCATTCTCATACCCAAATTTATACCAAACGCCTAAGACGGTATCATTGAGATGTAGCTGTCGTCATCAATCAATATTACAACATATAAGCATACATGATACATTATACTGATTAAATGCAATCAATAAAATTTTCACGATCTTCTATCTTATAAAGTACTTGTGTAGCAAATTTTTTTATAGTTACGGTCTGTCAAGATACATGTGAACTTGTAACATATGAAGTTGAAGTGTTGAAGTAAACCGGGCAAAGTTTTTCTATACTTACATGTCTTTGTACGTGAGAGTCTTAGATCAATCCACAAACTTCATCGATCAGTAGGTAGCACGATTGATATGAATCATATATGGATTGAGGACAAGTTGACATATGAACATGACCCATTAATTCCTAGCTGGGTGGATCACCGATCGAGAATATATATGTGAAGATGATAACATCTCTCTGTCTACAAGGATTTGGATTTTGGCATGCATCATTCCATTTTCATACATACTACAGTATTAAGCAAAGGTAACACACATAGTTATTTAATGTTTTGGAATATCCACTGTCCCGGGACTCTAATCATTTTTGTATAAAATATTGTTCCAATTACTAATTAATCTATAGGTACGTAGTCAATAATATTGTTCTGGCTATAATAAACTATACTCCAAGACAGGTGCAGGCATTTAAATTAAATGTAATTTTTCACGAATGCCAAGCAAAATATGTTTATATAAAAATTAAGCAAGGGGAAGGTTAACTTTTTTTTCCTTTTCTTTTTAGGCCTATTTAGTTAGGTGCTTGATGTAGCCTTTTAAGTAGTTGAAGAAATACTGTATACATATCAAACAATATATAGATAACTCCCGACGTGAGTTTTAGTGATTTGAGGGCATATTCATTAGATCGAGTTCCATTTTTTTTTTTTTTTTGAGATCGACAGATCTAAAAGATGCAGAGGCGACCAATGACTTACGAGGGCCCTGTTTAAAATAAGTATTTTTGACAAGATGCATATGCAAAATCTATGCGATTTTTTTTTTCACAAACCAATTAAACAATCTACATTAATTTATTCAAAAATTTTAAACTTTTATTATATAATAATATTATGCTTGATAATTTTAGGGCCCTTCTTAATTTTGAGGCCCTGTGCAAATGCACGCCTTGCACATGCCCCGGGCCACCCCTGAAAAGATGAGTTGAACAAAGTTTACCTTACTGTCCTTGTACAGAACATACTGATTAAGAAAGGTCTCCAATCTATCTAATATAATCCTCATATGTAATTATTACACATTAAGAAGATTGCTATTAGAGCAATTCTTTAAAATATTTTGATAAAAAGAAAAATTAAATATATGTCAGTAAACATTAGACCATGTGTATTGGTGAACCGGGTGAAACCCTTAAAACCCCAAAAAATACCCACTTTTTCCATTTTTCTCTCTTCCACATCATCTTATACTTTCCCAATTTCATTTCATGAAACCCACTTAAATATCAATGAAACCCATGAAACCCACTTTTCTACTTTTCTCATTTCTCAACAACCATTTATTTATCTATACACAATTATAAATATACACTTCATTTATTAATTTTAAATAATTCTTTAGCTGATTAAACAAATAACAATTTGGCTAATTTTATTATATTTTTGAGTTTTGGGTTTGTAAAAATATATTTTAAATTTCAGAAAAAAAATTAAATTAATTTTTTTAATTTGCCAATAACGCGGTTTCCGACGATCATAATCTTCTCCTTCATTTTAACAAATAAATATTGCTCCAATATATATATATATGAGTTTGGTTCGAATGAAACGAACTTTTATCCTAAAACGAATGCACTTTTCCTAGTTCGTAGTGCATTTTTTCTATTTTGGAGTGCACTTTTTCGGATTTGCACTTTTTGTACTTTTTATAGTGCACTTTTTCGTATTGCACTTTTTGTATTTTACAATGCACTTTTATATGAAAAGTGCACTATGAACTAGGAAAAGTGCATTCGTTTCACGTTTTATGATAAGACTTTGTTTCATTTGAACCAAACTCATATATATATATATATTAGAGGTGTCAAACGGGTCGGTCATGTGACACCCTTATACCCTATGACGTATACTTGGTAATACTTATTTCTTATATACACAAATAATTCACATATAAGCAACTATCCACATAAGCACAAAACAGAAAGTAACAACCATAAAAGGTTGCACACACACAATTCTATGCTGTTACTAGTCATACTAAAACATCAGTCACTCTAACTTCTATTTACAACCCATATGTCTAAGATGCAAAATGAGGAGGAGAAGGTTGCATTGAGCTTCAGCTGGCCGACCTGTATGAATGTGACCTCTAAAAGAGACACACGCCAATAAAAACTAGCTGAACCTGAAAAATTGTTTTGCGATTTACGTGAGTCGCATACTCAGTGAATATAAACCATCATCAATTATTTCACACAATGCCAAACAATTGATCAATGTACATATTCATACATATTATATATGTCATATATGAATTTACTATGCAAATGCAAATGCCGATGTATCCGGTTTATTATTCTGTGAACTGTTCAAGCCTGAATCTGCCCCGGGTTTCCATTACCAACTCTTTTCCATTACCAACTTCTCCTTTCTTTTCTTTTTTTTTTCCATATACCAACCTTTTTTTTTTCCATTACCGACTTTTAGGCATCTCAGGCCTCATTTGCTCATATACCATCTCTTAGGCATCTTAGGCCTCATATATGACCCGTAGGTCTCTTTTGTATACAAATTCAGGGCAAGACAGTCACATGTCCTTTTAATCTCATGCAATATGCTATGCAATCAAGTGCATAAAGTAACCATATATCATATGCCATTTGTTAACATACTTTCTGTGCAAATAACTCTGAAAATTTCAGAGCTATCATATATATCCATATAACTCATGTAACACACATATCCATATAAATCATATAGCAAATATATCCATATATCCATAAAGCACATATATCCATATAGCACATATATCCATATAGCTCATATAGCACATATATTCATATATTCATATATAGCACATAGGGTTGAATCTCCGGTATATACTCACCTATTCAAGACAGATACTATATCTCTTTGACCATGATCTATGACTTGTGCTCCTATATATAACCCAATGCAAATTAGGCTATTTACTCTTACAAACTCTAACCTCAAATGCAATGAAATGCCAGAATGTATTATAACTTCTTGTGCATAATTCCAAATCCTTTAAAACTTGACAACAATAAACTATATATATAGAAGAACATTTTTCTAGTTCAAACCTTTTTGAAAAACTTGATCAAAGGGCTCCCTAACATCCTTACAAAACGAAACCCTAAAAATACTCTTAAATCTTTTACCGAATATAAATCCGATATCGAAAACACCCTCTCAGAACTATAAATCGACTGATTTTCGAATCAAAAGCAATTGTAGATCTAGATCTGGAAAAATCAAGAAAATCTAGATAAACCATTTACTAATTAAAACTTACCAAACCACACTTATACTTCGCGATTAAAACCCGATAGAAGAGATCTTGTACCAGAACCAACAAAAATAACCGAAATCAAACCTTTACTAACTCTCCTCTCTTATTTTTCGAACTCTCTGTTTTGTTTTTTTGGCTTTGAATCCTTCGTAATGAAGAATAACAAAGCAAGGATGGATATGTATATATCTCTGGCAAAGTCGGTTTAATTTTAGAAAAATTCTGTTTTCCATCCTCAAATTTCCTTTACTACAAACTTTACCTTGAAATAATTAATAATTAACTTTTACTTAAATTTTTTTTAAAATATAATAAACTTAATTCGAAAATAAATATTACTTTTAAAAATTCACTATATGTCATGCCAATATGCTATGCATATGCTGTGAATGCAAAATGACGTATGCACTTTGGTCGGGGATGTTACAGGTCAGGTCGGGTTCGGGTTCGGTTATTTCGGGTTCGGGTTGAGTCGGGTTCGGGTCGTAACGGGTCACCGGTCAAATCGGGTCAGGTCATTGCGGGTTGTCGGGTGGGTCGGGTCGACCTAACAGGTCAAGAGAATTGATTTTTTACAATTTTTAAAATATTTTTTATTTAAAAAATGATATTTTATAATAAATCTGTTATTTTTATATATTTTAATAATAAATATATTATCATTTTCAAAATATATTATATATTCTTAAAATATAACAAATTGGGTCAACCCAATGGTTTTTTAGGGTTTGAGCCCAACGAGTTTCGGGTTTATCGGGTTCGGTTTATTTTGGGTTTCGGGTTCAAATTTTCGGGTCTTGACCCTAAATTTTTCGGGCAGTTCGGGTCGGTTTTTCGGGTCGGGTCAGCTTTTGAAAACTCTAATATATATATATATTGATGCAAATTAAAATGGATATATGTATTTATATATATATATGTATTGCTCCAATTTTTATCTTAATATATATAAAATTGGTGAAAAAAAAATTAAATAAAAATTTATGAATCTAATATAATTTTTATAAGTTAAAACCATGAGTTATTTTTATAAGTGATTAATGTGTGTTTGTTTACCCATAACCAACCCAAAAAATAATTTAATTTTAAAGTGAATCAAATATGTACAAATTAAAATTGGTATCTATGGATAGATAAAAAATATTACTTATAGTGTAATTCATTTTTATTATTAATAATTTAAAATTGATTAAAATAACCAAATACCAACTTATACTACTATAAATTTAATTAGCCAAAAGGAGTGCCACTTGGCATACTCCCATTGGTTACTATACGTATGCACTATTCAATGAAACTGAAATGTCGAGTTCGTCTAACGAAACTCCACCGCTGAATTTCACCCATTTAATTTTTTTGGGCGTGAAACTCTGCGAAATTCTGTGTGAATTTCGCCAATGCTGATGGCCTTAGAAGAAGAAGAAATTCTTACCCCTGTATTGTGAAATTTATAATGCTAGTACTTGTTCTGCGTTATCAAATTTGCATAAACTTTTACACTACCCTAGAGTTTGTATCTGTGTTTATTGCTGGCATGTATAGTTTTGATCAAACCAATTATTTGAGACCAAAAGCTCATCATTACCTGTATATATAAGACTAGCCATGGTGTATGCACCTGTATTGCAAAACCAATCAAATTGCTTAGCAGCAATATGCTTAACAACTCTATGCATAACAACACTATGCTTAACAACACTATAATTAACAGGACTATGCTTGAAAAAAACATGCCTTTCGGATCCTTTCTACTTTTGGAGCTACAGGACGTGAATACCATCACTAACAATACGGTTTTAACAATAACTTTACAATTGTATGACATTGTTGACCACTCCGGTAGGCTTCACACACGAACGATCCGCCAAATAGAGCCTCATGTTGATCGGCACCAAAGGTCCCATTGGTCTTGGACCAAATGGATAGAGGCAGTAGACTTGCGCTGGCACCTAAATCACACAAAGCTTTTGAAACGGTAAGCTCCAATACCAATCGTGATAGCAAAATTACTTGGGTCGCCAAGCTTCTCCGGGAGGTCTAGGGAACGAACTTCATCTGTTAACTTTGATATGGACCTTTTCTTGGACAAAATCTCTTTTAAAAACTTAGTGTAAGCCGGGATTTTGCTTAGGGCATCAACAATAGGTATTGTAATGTTTAAGCCTTGAAGCACTTTAACGAAGAGCCTAAACTTACCTTCCACGACATCTTTAACTTTCTTGGAGGGGAAAGGAAGAGTCTTAGGAGGATTCAAGGCAAAAATAGGCACGGATTGTGGCTCAACTGGCTCAATAGAAGGTTTTACGAGCTTAGATACAGGGTCGGTAACGACCCTTGGAGCCTCGGTAGGAGGATTGAGGTCAAAAGACTTACCGGTTAGAGATTCGTCGTTAACGACCCTGGATGGCTCGGTAACGACTTCGGTAATGGCGACAACATGTATCGTTTCTTCCTCTTCCCGCTTTGATTCCTTAGGCGGTTCTCGTTCAGACAGCTTCCTTCCGCTCCTTAAATGCATAGCGGCTATTTGAACCCTCTGGTTATCCTCGGGATGGCCCGATAATTGTCCTTGAGGTCTAGGAATTTTCGTCGCAAGGTTTCCTAGTTGTGAATTGAAATTCTTCCGCCAGATCTCGAACTCTCCTAGTTGAGCTTGCACGCCCTTCATTTGGCTGCTCAAATCAGCTTGGACTCCTTCTATCTTGTTGTTAACTCCGTTGATTCCTTCGTGAAGTCTGTGCACCCAGGATGGCGGTTCTTGATAGTCGGGAGGCCTATAAGGTACGGGCCGTCATTCTTGTGGTGGAGGTGGGTTTCCTTTCCCTTGACCGTAATTACCCCAAGAGGGATAGTTGTTATTCCTGTCTACAAAGTTATTGGCCTGATTTCTATATGTACCTCTCATATAGATAGTTTCAGCATAAGTCTTGTTAGGCCCAAATGTCCATCGACCCATTTTGTAGTCTGAGCCCATAAATACACAAAGAAGTCATCAGCCGATGTGATCGAGAAAGAATCCCGAAATGGAGAGAAGTCATCAGTCACCCGATTGAAGGAAAAAAGCTTCAGTCATAAAGCAGAGAGATCAGTTCAGAAAGCCTCGAGGGGAACGCTCCGAGTCTCCGATATATGCGGGAAGTGGGAAGCGGTTGCAAGATACGCCCTAGAAATCCGGAAATCGTGGTATATGGGAGACAACTATTGTAACTAAGATTTATATATGTAAAACTGCGCAATTTGTAAAAGACATGTTCGAGAACCATACCAAAAATCAGTAAAACGAGAGGATCATAGCCCTCAGCTTTTGAGAACTTCGAGCTTGTTCGTACTTGTTATTTCCTTTGAATTCGATCGTGCCCCAATAAAGGGCAAAGGTTTGTTGATCAAATTTTTGTCCAAAACAATTTGGCGCTCACCGTGGGGCTCAACGATCGAAAAAGATTCGGTTCTTTGCATTGAAAAGAGTTTAGGAAGATCGCCATGAGCAACTCTAACGAAGGCGGCCAAGAGCCAAACATCGGAGATGATGGAGGCGCACGCCAGGATGCGTCGGCAACCCTTCCTCTCGAATTGTCTGAATTTGCCCAAAGGCTCAAGCTCTGGAGAAAGAATTGACTAATCAGCGTGCTTGTAACGAAAAACACAAAGCAAGCATTGAGCAGTTAACCATTGATAACGACGGTTTGCGCTCCCAACTTCGATCCGTGTCCTCTGTTGTCCCGCGTGCCCGAGCAACGGATCGAACCCGAAACTGTGGGGGTGAAGGTTCCTCTGGGAACCATACCAGTTGTCACGGGGGAAATCCTAGCTTGGAGTTCATTACCCCACCAGCAACGGTCCCCGGGTACCGTCATTTACCCCTGCTCAGGGAAACCCTATTAGCGAAGGAGCAAGAGCACCCATACGCCTGCGATCGGCGAAAAAGGTTAGCCCCCGACGCTTGGAAGATGAAACCATGGATGATGACGAGGATTGGGACCGTCGCCGTCCTCTAGACCTCGAGAATATCGTCCGGAACCAATTCAGTATGTTCACCGAGCAGTTATCGAAGATACCCGGGGTCCCGCGGCCCATAGAGAAAGAAACAGTTGACGGTTACGATGAGTCACATTTCGCTCCCCACATCGCCCAGGTTGAGATACCAAAGAAGTTTTCGGTGCCCAGTATGACTTCATACGACGGCACGGGGGATCTTGACGAACACGTGGCCATATTCAAGCAAAAGATGATGACCAACGCGGTACCATATCATTCCCGCGAAGCGTTGATGTGCAAGGGATTCGGCGCAGCCCTCGCGGGGCCAGCCTTGAAATGGTTCGTTAACCTCCCAAGGGGAAGCATCCGCTCCTTTGCTGAATTGATGGACTCGTTCCGGGTGCAGTTTGCTAGTAGTCGGAGATTCGAGAAGCAGTCTAGCGACCTATACCGGGTTATCCAAAAGCCAGAAGAATCCACCCGGGAATACCTAGGCAGGTTTAACCGAGAGAAGATCTCCATCCCGCACTATGACGTGTCGACGACGATGGAAGCCTTCCGTCAGGGGGTAAACCAAGATGGAGACCTGTACAAAGAGCTCACCAGGCATCCTTGCCATAGCTTCGAAGACGTGCAGACCAAAGCCCTGGCTAAAATCAGGCTCGAGGAGGATTTGAAGATGAGAAAGCCCACGAGTGTATGGGAGAGAGTAGATAAGAAAGCAGCACCAGATCACCGTCGAGACCAACCATACCGGCGCCCTCACCCTGACGCGGTGAAGTCAAACGTTGCTGAAACCAAAGCAGCCAAACCGTTACCGCCGAAGTACGATGCGTTCAACCTGGGTATATCCCCCGAGGACCTCGTGAAGAACATATCTCAAACAATACGAGGCTTCAGGTGGCCGAAGAGAAATTAAAAGCCCTATCCAAACAAGGATATGAGCAGGTGGTGTGACTTCCATGACGATTACGGTCATGTGACCAAGGAATGCGTAGCCCTAAGAAGAGAGATTGCCTACCTTGTATCTCGGGGAAGGATTACAGAAGTCGCGCCGAATGCGCAAGTCCCACCAGAGGTTGTGGAAGACTCGCGCGCAGGAAGGCCAGCGTCGCCGGTATCTGCTAAAATTGTGAACGTGATTACCGGAGGGTTGAGTGTGAGCGGTCTCACTTATTCCGCAGCCAAGAGGAACGCACGGGAAAACACCCTTCATCGCCCAACGTGTGAGAAGAATGACGTCGTCAACCTCGCAATACACTTTGACGAGGATGACGTCAATGGTCTTGACGGACCCCATCATGAGGGCCTCGTGGTTTCTTTGTCAATCGGAAACGTCTTAATGAAGAGAGTCCTCATCGATACCGGGAGATCAACCAATCTCATGACGTTGGAGGCTTTGAGAGGAATGGGACTGAGCGAGAAGGACGTGGAGAAAAACCCCACAGCCCTCGTAGGCTTTAGCGGAGAAGTGATGCACACCGTAGGAGACATCATCCTTCCCACATACGCAAAGGGCGTAAATATCTAGGTTAGGTACTCTGTTATGGATTGCCCATCATGTTATAATGTAATAATGGGAAGGCCATGGCTCCATGACATGAGAGCCGTACCATCCACTTACCACCAAACGGTGAAGTTCCCAACTCCATGGGGGGTTCAAGAGATCCGTGGTGATCAAAGAACGTCCCGGGAGTGTTACAAATCGGCGCTGAAATCAACCACCAGTCAAAAGTCCACCTAGCAATTAAATGAGGCCACTAACTCTACCCCTCTAAAAGAAAAAGAAAGGAAAGATGAACAGGAAGAGGAAGTGGCCCTAGACCAATCTGACCTCAATCGGTCCGTGAAGATTGGAAAGGATTTGGAGCCAGTTATGAAAAACGAGCTGGTAGACTTCCTCAGTAAAAACTCAAGAGTGTTTCGCCTGGTCCCATGAGGATATGGTGGTCGGGAATCGATCCAAATGTCATCACGCACAAGTTAAATGTGGACCCCAGTCATCCACCAGTAAAACAAAAGAGGAGGAAGTTCGCCGCCGAGAGAAATAAGATAGTGGATGAAGAAGTGAGAAAGTTGATGGAAACTGGAAAGATCAAAGAAGTCAAGTATCCTGAAGGGTTGGCGAACGTAGTCGTCGTTCCCAAGAAGAATGGAAAGTGGAGGATGTGCGTAGATTTCATGGATTTGAACAAGGCTTGTCCCAAGGATTCATTTCCGTTACCTCACATAGACGCCCTGGTAGACGCCACGACGGGCCATGAATTGCTGACTTTCATGGACGCCTTCAGTGGGTACAACCAGATCCGGATGGAAGAAAGTGATCAGGAGAAGACATCCTTCATCACCAATAAGGGAACGTACTGCTATAAGGTGATGCCCTTTGGGTTGCGGAATGCTGGGGCCACATATCAAAGGCTGGTGAACAAAATGTCGCAAAACCTAATCGGAGAAACTATGGAGGTGTACATAGACGATATGCTCGTCAAATCAAAGAAAGATGCAGACCACAGAAGTCACCTAGAGGAAGCTTTTGAAATCCTGAAGCAATTTAACATGAAGTTGAACCCAGATAAGTGTACGTTCGGCGTGAAATCGGGGAAGTTCCTAGGGTATCTAGTCACCCAAAGAGGGATAGAAGCCAACCCTGAGCAGGTTCGAGCAATAACGACGCTGAAATCCCCCAAGTGTGTGAAAGACGTCCAAAAGCTCACTAGGCAGATTGCTGCCTTGAACAGGTTCATATCTAAGTCAGCATACCGATGTCGTCTCTTTTACGAAGTGCTTAGAAAAAACAAATACAAATGGACCCCCAGACATGAGGAGGCTTTCCAAGAACTGAAGAAATACTTCTCCAATCCTTTGATTTTGGCCAAACCCGAAGCAGGAGAAGCTCTACCCTTGTACCTGGCCGTCACTAAACAAGCCATCAGTGGGGTGTTGGTCCGAGAACAAGACGGGCACCAGCAACCCGTATACTACGTTAGTAGAACTCTCCTGTCAGCCGAGACTCGATACTCTTCCTTGGAAAAGTTGGTCCTTGCCCTAGTCATGTGCTCCAACAAGCTTTGCCCGTACTTCGAGGCACACCCGATAGTGGTAAGAACCACACACCCTTTGAAGATGGTAATGCACAAGCCAGAATTCACAGGAAGAATGGCCAAGTGGGAGATTCACTTGAGTGGGTTCGACATTAAGTACGAGCCTAGAACTGCATTGAAGTCTCAGGCGCTGGCTGATTTTATGGTTGATTTTAGTCCTATGACAGAAGAAGGGTCCGATCCAGCAGAGCTAATGACGCTAGAAGCTAAGTCTCCAGTCAAATGGACGCTACACACGGATGGCGCTTCTAACCCTAGGGGAACGAGGATAGGAGTAGTCCTAAAATCAACTCAGGGGGATAGGGTGGCACACACGGATGCGAAGCGGTCATTCCCGCCGAAATCCTCATCCCAACCGTTTGTACCATCTTTTTGACTGAAGAACGTAATCATCTAAAGCTTTCGGCTGATTTAGATACTTCAGGCGAACTTCGTGATCAAGCCCGGTTACAATTGGCAAGGCACCAACAACAGGTCACCCGAAGCTACATCCAGAACGTTAGGATCCGGACTTTCCGGGTCGGTGACTGGGTACTACGACGAGTCTTCCAAAACACCCATGAAACCAAGTCGGAGAAACTAGCCCCGACCTGGGAGGGACCCTATAAGATAACAGGGGTCGTCGGGCAAGGCACCTACCAGCTGGAATCCAAAGACGGAGAAGCCATCCTGAGGAGCTGGAGCGCAATACATTTGAAGAAATATCACTTCTAAGGGAAAACCCCTTTTATCGGAGCGCAAACCTCCCCGAACCCTCGGCGGAAGGATCTCAGCGTCAGATGTGCAAAACACTAGAGGTCATCTGTCCATAGTTATTATCTTACTATTGCTTTAAGTTCATCTTCTTTAGTATGTTTGTGATCAACTTGTTTGTGTGAAGACTCTTTGTTGTGTGATTCCTATGCTATAGTTTTCTCTTATCGAATGAATGACGTTAGTGCATCATTGTTTAATTACCTTTATTCTCTCTTCGCATAAGTAGAGCTAGAAAATCAAAAGTATATTTTATTTATCGACATATAGAATGCACTATACAATCGAATATAAGTTCAAACAACTGAGGTAACCAATCCTAGACCAAAGACGTCTCTAATCGATCGAACTTCCCGAGCGCAAGTCTCAACACGATACCCATTACACACCTGGAAACTTCTTCGGTAAACGCAGCTGCCACCCGTGACCAGAGACTTCTACAGGAGTCCTCGTCTTAAAGCCTTCTGTCTGAAGCACCCACCCGTCCTGAAAAATCCTGCACACAAAGGAAGGACAATACCAAACGAAAATATGCAAGAAAGAAAAACACGCATGCATCATAACTATTCACTTCCTCTTCCTGAGGAAGAAGAGACGTCCAGACAAAGGACAAATATTGTTCACGGCCTCTACACGGCCCACACATGTTACCCGCAGTCTGTTCAAACAAAAACAAAAGAAAAAACCATCATAGAAATCTTTTACAAGGGCTCACGACCCTAATCTTCATCATTAACGGAAGTGCCTCCCAGCTGCTCCGCTACGTCTGCTGAAAGCCCATCACCTTGCTCAGGTACCCCGCCCGCGCTCAGACCATGATCACCACCTTCCTCCTCTGCGGCAAGGGAAGCCAAAAGCTCATCGCCAGGGGCCGGTTGATCTGGAGGATATCACTCATGGAAAGACGCGATCTCAGCGTCCAGATCCCAATCTAAATGCTGGCCAGCCGCGAACTGCTTGATCGTCTCCACTCTAGACATCATCGAATAGTAGGCTCCGATCTCACCAGCTTCCTTGAGAATTCTCCTATTCTCAGCCTCGAGCTCAGCAATCCTGGACCGATCTGAAGCAACTTGAGAAGACTGACATCTGCCTGCCTCAGCAAGCTTCGCAAGCTTACCTGCATCTGTCTTCTGGCGCTCAACCGTAAGATTCATTTCCCTCTCCAAAGCAGCCTTTTCGGCATCCCACTTATCCTGATGATCTATGAGAATATGCTCTTCCTTATCAACGGCGTCCACAACCCAGAGGACACTTTGCAAGGCCTACACACCAAGGCAGGATATCGTCCGCGATGGATACATAACAAAAAAAGGGGGAGAAAAAGAAGTGAAGAAGGAAAATGGTGGAGGAAATGTACCTTCCAAACCGACAGACCGGCGTCTCTCACCAGGGTGGAACTGGGCGAGGGCCTTTTGGTGGGGATCACTTTCACCGCAGGCTCCGTCTTCACCTTTAGGTCCAGGGGAGGTCTCTTGTCACTTGACCGGAGCTTACGCTGAATCAGGGCCGCGGCAGAAAAGCTCCTTCCCAGGGAAGACGAAGTTTCTGAGAAGACAAGTATTAAAATCCAAAGAAACAATCAGTATCGAATTTGAAAGCAAACAGGAGGGGCACATACTGGTAGGGTTCCGCATAGGGTTCGCAACGAGGATCCCCAGTGACTACCGTCGTCTTGTTACTGGATTCACCTTCAAGCATTTTTTCCGCTGACCTCCGACATGTCCTCTTGGCCTCCGGAAGAGAGAAGAGCTTCATGCATGCCCCTGATTCCAGAACATGGGCCTCCAAACTAGGCGGAACTGCGCGAGAAATCCCCAAAGTTAGAAACTTGAGAACAAAACAGCGAAAGAAAACAACTGGGGGTCACAAAAATTAGGGTTAAAAGTACTTACTTTTGGTGGTCCAAGAGTCAAAGAAAGCAGCTTGATACATTTCTCCCAGGGTAGATTTCTCCATGAAGAAGAAGCGTGAGGCCCAATCTTTGTCATTAACCTTTGATTTCGGGATCAAAGGGTTCCTAGCGTCCCGTGCATGAAGAGTGAAGCATCCAACCCTAAGAGGATAGACCCGATACACGCACAGTAGATCTTGCAATGTGAAGTCGATCTTCTCGCCCAGGCATATTTCACTGATCTGGTACAAGATCTTCCATACCGACGACATCAACTGCGCTGGGGAGGCTCTGAGGGTCATCAGGAAGTTCAAGATCAGAGGAGAGAAAGGGAAAAGGGCTCCCAGGGTGAAGGGGTACTCTAGAAAGCAAACCCAGCCTTCTTTGACCCAATCGACAGCCTCGCATGTAGGGGTGTAGAAGTTGGTATCGGAGGGGAATCCATGGTTTCGAATTAGAGTCTCACCTCATTTGAGGAAAGAGAGCAAGGGAGACAGTCATGGGGTTCGAGGATGTGAGAAGACTCGAAGCCCATATCTTTAATGTTGGCGCTGGCCATGAAAGCTGAGTGACGGAGGAACAGAGCGAGAATTAGAGAGAAGAGCAAGAAGACGATGAAACACGAAAGTAGGAAGGAGATAGCGGCGTATCTCAAAAGGGGTCTGAGACGAAGCATTTAAAGCCTGATTGATGAGACTCTTCAAGTTCTCGAGGGTGATCGAACGGACGGGTAACAACCACGTGGCACACGCTGCTTAAGCTCACGCGGCAAATCCGATCCAAATCCCGCCTAAAAGATTTGGATCAGGATTTGGGGGTATTGTTAGGCCCAAATGTCCATCGGCCCATTTGGTAGTCTGAGCCCATAAATACACAAAGAAGTCATCAGCCGATGTGATCGAGAAAGAATCCCGAAATGGAGAGAAGTCATCAATCACCCGATTGAAGGAAGAAAGCTTTAGTCATAAAGCAGAGAGATCAGTTCAGAAAGCCTCGAGGGGAATGCTCCGAGTCTCCGATATATGCTGGAAGTGGGAAGCGTTGCAAGATACGCCCTAGAAATCTGGAAATCGTGGTATATGGGAGACAACCGTTGGAACTAAGATGTATGTATGTAAAACTGCGCAATTTGTAAAAGACATGTTCGAGAACCATACCAAAAATTAGTAAAACGAGAGGATCATAGCCCTCAACTTTTGAGAACTTCGAGCTTGTTCGTACTTGTTATTTCCTTTGAATTCAATCGTGCCCCAATTAAGGGCAAAGGTTTGTTGATCAATTTTTTGTCCAAAACAAGTCTCAGCGGCTCTTACCTGCTCAATGTTAGTGCAAGCAGATAAACTATGGGCTTGAGACCCACATTCTTGACAAGATTGAGAGGATTTAAAGAAACTTACCCACTTCTTGAGCCGGTTGATATCATCTGGCATAAACTGGAACTTCACATCCGGATCAACATTAGTATTCAGATTGTACAACTTCCTTTGGGGCAAGTTGGCTTGCTGCGTTCCATACATCGTGTCATAGTTGGTTAACTTGTCTAGCAACGCCCATGCCTCGTCGGGGTTCATCTCTATGAAATCACAATCGGTGTGTAGATTGATACAGTCTTTTGTTGCCGCGTTGATCCCTTGGAAGAAGAACGCTTAGAGCACATATGGTGGTTGCCCATGGGTAGGGCATTGTCGCAGAAGCTCCTTGAATCTCTCCCATGTCTCAACAAATGACTCGTTAGGCAGTTGGTGGTAAGATATGATAGGCTTCCTAAGCTCCATGGTCTTGGCGGGCCGGAAGAACTTCGTCATGAACAAGTTATCCAAAGCTCTCCAGGTCGTTATCGACTTAGGAGGTATGCTTTCGAGCCAACTTAAGGCCTTACCTGCAAGAGACCACTTAAAGGCCTTCAAAAGAACATACTCAAGAGATACACCGTCAACAGTTATAGTGTCACATAAATCAGTAAAATTCTTGACATGTTCCATCGGGCATTCAGTCAATTTCCCTTCAAACTGTGCACGCTTGATCAGAGACATGAAATGAGACTTGATCTCGAAGGTACGATTAATCTCGGGAAGCACGATTGTTGATTTCGGCACCCTTAGTTCCGGGTACATGTATTGCTTGGCATTCCTCGAGATGACCTTCAATTGCTCCTGTAAACGGGCAACAGCTTCCCGTTCACGTTGAGCCGCAATAGCTTCATTGTCTCTATCTTGTTGCATCTCCTCCATCTACACGCGAAGGTCAGCCATTTGTGAAGCGAGTTATTCAGCGGTTGCCATTGCTTGGTTCGCTCGTTGTCTACGATGAAAAGTTCGTTCACGCTCGGAATCAAATAAAGGATTATTGAAATCAAGCATGCGCCTTCCCAATTGCATAAACTAAGAAAACAAGCAAAACAAAACAAACAAATTAAAAACAAAAACGGGGATGGGCTATTCCCAAACCCTAAAAGCAACTAAACACAACATTGTCGCCTCCCCGGCAATGGCGCCAATTTGTTTTAAGGGTTTCTTGACAAACAAATAAATTTATAAGATCAATACCCCACTGAGTATAGCGGAGTCAGGTTCATCCATGGGAGAGGAAGTCTATGTCTAATTGCTAAGCTAAAACACGTAAAACACACAAAAAGCAACAACGAAACTGGACACTGGAAGACTCGGTACCGAGGCTAAGGGGTTCGATAACGAGCTGAAAACTAGCTACGGGTTTTTATCTAATACGAGAAGAAATCTATGGTTTAGGGTTCACCACAACATAGTCATGCATATCAAGTCCTATGAATAATAAAGATCATGCCTTTTCACATAAGATATCAACTTTCGTTGAAAAGAGAAGCAAATTAACCAACTTTCGCAAATCAATTCACTTTAATCCACCTATCACGATCTAAGGTTTTTAACTTTCGTTTCAAACCTTATTCCTATTCAAATTCACAATCTTTTCTTTCAATCAAATTATGAAAATGAATTTACTTCAACTTTTGCCAAAGTTTAAACACAAATAGGTAGAGATAAGATCAAAGGCAATTAATTCATGGATTCATACTATCAACATGCATAACTAAGTTGGGCTTTTACCCCCAACTCTAGAATAAAAGACTACTCACACATAATTGAAGAACAAATACAAAGATTTAAATAAGAAAACATGTCTTTTAATTGAGCTAAAGAAAACTTACTAGAATTCTCAATCACAATGTGTTTAAATCTCACGCAAGAACACAAAGAAAACCAAACAATTCTCTCACCTCTTCTTGCGTTCCGAACGTGCGTAATTCAATCTCTCCCCTAAAACTAGGTCTTTTCTCTTGCTTAAATAGTAAAACTCTATCTAAATAAGCCTATCTAAAAGATATAAAAAACTATCCATAAAAACGGTTCAGAATAATATCTAAAAATCTCGAATCTGCACTGCGGCCCCGTCTCGGTAGGCGGTGCAGATTCGAGACGAGGGTCGGTAGGACTATTATGATGATTTTTCTTCATATTCTTCTCCTGTAGACATCGGTACCGACCCTATGAGGGTCGGTAACGAGCCATTTCTAGGCTCTTCGTTTTCTTGTTCTCTTGTTTCCTTCTTGGATCTTCCACCAATGCCATCAAGCTTCCTTCCTAACTTTGCTCCTATCCGTGGGATTCTCTAGAATGCTCCAATTCTGCTTCAAAACCTACAAGAAAACACAAAAACTTGCCTAGCTTCCATACTTCGCGCAAAATACGAAGACTAAAGCAAATAACACAAAGTGAACATAAAACCTATCTAAACACGACTCAAAAACCTAGAAAGACTATATAAAACCAAGCTAAAAACGTTGACATCACATTGTTAGCATGCAGGGGGTTTCTTTGTTACTCGTTGATTTTTGCTATGTACTCGTCACTTTCATAGTAGGTATGCCTGATGTTGGGATGGTTTCTTGACAACAAATAAATTTATAAGTCAAGACCCCGCTGAGTATTGCAGAGTCAGGATCGTCCACGGGAAGCAAGGTTGTTTGTTTACCAACAATAAAAACAAGAAAACCAAACCAAACAAAGCAAAATATCTACGACCAACTTCGTTAACGACCTTGTCAGGGTCGTTAACGAACCTGGAATTCTACTGAAAACAGAACAATTAACGAAGCAACAGCAGGTTCGGTACCGATCCAAGTTGACTCGATAACGAATGATTATGAAAGCAAAATTTAAGAAATTCAATGGATAAAAAGCTCTAGGACAAGGGTTACCACGACATAGCTATGCATATAAACTCATGTGAAGATAAAGATCATGCCTTTAAAGATAAATTGATCAACTTTCATTGACTAAACAAGCAAATCAATCAACTTTCATAAATTAATTCACTTTATTACTTGTTTTGAATCCAAAGCTCAAAACTTTCGTTATCGAACAATATCAACATTCAAGTTCACAACTTTTCTCTTTCGATCAAGCTAAAAACTCAAATTACTTCGACTCTCGTCTAAGCATAACTCAACAAGAAATTCAAAGGATAGAAGGAAATCCAAAACTCAACACATTCATTCAATCATGCACAACTATGTCGGGTTTCAACCCCGACCCTAGATAAGAAAACTACTCACTATTCATTGAAACAAAACAAACAACTTTAATTAAAGAGAACATTGAAAGCAAAACTTACTTGAAATTGAAAACAATATCGTCTTACAATCACTTGTGGAATCCCAAAACAAACCGAAGAACAATAATCAAGAGTTGATCACCGAACCACTTCTCTCTCTCAATCGAACCAGTCCGACTCTCTCTCTCGAATTCTCCTAAAACTAGAACGAATCCCCCCTGTCTAGGCTTAGAACAAGGGTATTTATACTAAGAAACTATCTAATAAAAAAACTAAAAGATAAAAACTTACTAAACTTAAAAGATAACAAGATAAAAGATATAAATCACGAAAGTCGGCTGCGCCTCTACCGACACAGGTCACCTCGTTAACGACCTGCACAGGGTCTGTAGACACTGCTGAACTCTTTAACAAAAAACTCTGATTTACAGCTCGGTAACGACCCTCATAGGTAGTTAACGAGCCTTTGTTTTGGCTTCTTACGAACTCTTTCTTGGCTTTAACTTGATCTTTCCATGCAATCTTCTCCCTTTATCTTCCATGCATTCCACCTTCCACTACTTGACTTCAACTTTGCTTGAAAAGTGCTCCTTTCCATTCTAAAACCTACAAAAAGACTCAAAACGGAGTAGCTTCCATACTTTTCACAAAATATGCAAACATATCCAAAAACACACAAAACTAACTCTAAAACCTAACAAAACTAAACTAAACAACCTAAGAAAGACACCTAAAACTAGACCAAAAACACGAACATCACCTGACTTCCTGGTGCATTTTTTTATTGTAGGAATGGGCAAAACCAATAAAAAAGAAGACACATTTAACAACAATGACAACGAGAATGAAGCATAAACCATGCCAAATTCAGTATAATTTTGTTGTGTATTCACTACAGTAGCTTAACTACAATTTGTACTCAACAAGTCTCTCTATTTGCAAAACCCAGCCTATTTTGTATCAAATCTGACAGATGATGGCTATAAACCCCAGATTTAGCATTATAACAATTAACCTTTCCACCCAGCTCCTCCATTTCTTGGAGAATTTGGCAAAGTCTCTTATAAATAATGGAAACCCGATTACGAGATGTACCCGAAAAAACAACAAAAAGGTTACTAATAAATACAACACGTTTCAAAAATGTCTTGTAAAGGCACTTGTCCTACAACTAGTGCACAAAAAACAATTGTGGGAGAAAACCCACCTATACATGGAAAAAACCACAACAATAGAAGTTTTTTATGAAGCTCTGTTTATGGAAATGTAGGGGCATGAAGCGTGGCCTATTTTGGATCAAAGTCCATGTCTTATGTCGCCTGGAAAAAATCAATTTCATAGAAGTAGTAGAAATGAAAGCCCAACATCCACCCGAAAGCAAAATCTGGCAAAAAGTAGGTTTTGACTCGATGGAGTTTCTCCTTGCAAACAACCTTTCAAGCGGTATCTGCATCCTCTGGAAGGGAGTACAACTCCTTAATGAAATGATAGCACACATTTAGGCTAGGTTAAAGCATGTTCATTTCCTTAGTTTAGTTGTTTTTATTTTCTTTCATTTGGTTTTATTGTCTTTTTTTCGTAGAATTTGTAGTTTCGATTTCTACTCTTGCTTTGTTCGATTTCAGGATCATTTGGAGGTGGATTCAAGGAGTTTTGGCAACAATAAGGACAAGGGCGAAAGAAGCAACCTGATAGGAAGTGGCTAGGAGTCAAGCGGATGCAAGGAATTGAAGAGAAGATGGGCAAAAGATCGATGGAAGGCACGGAAGGAAGCTCATCCAACGTTTTGAACGGAGCAGTGCACCAGTTAAAAACTCGGTCCAGGTCACGACCGAGTCTTGGAACGAGGGTTACAAAACGCAGTCTGAAACTCGACCGAGTTTCTGACCGAGTCGCATCTTTTTCCGAGATTTCTCTTCCGCGTGTTTTATTTATTTATTTTGGGCCTTTTTCTATCTTGTTTTTAGGGTTTCATATAAATACTTGGAGATTAAGTTTGGATAATTATTAGGTTTTTATTCTCTTAGCCTCCCTCTTTGAAGAACCCTAGATTGGAGAATTGTGGATTTTGTCAAGACATGATTGGAGTTGGATTTACATCTATTGAAAAGACAATTGGTATGTTTCTCTTTGATTTAGAATTCTCTTCTCTCCATACTATGTCTAGCTAATTTCTTAATTCCAAGGAAGGGTGAACCCAATGGTTTAATAAGTAGATCTAAGGGTGATGTTTGGTTGAATTGAGATTTGAATTGTTGTTTGATTCAACCTAGGATACTTAATGACCTAATTTACTTGAATTAGGAATATTGTTATGATTTGAGACCGAGAGGAGATAAGAATAACAAGAGGTTGATTGAATTGAATTCACAAATTGTTAATTCATGTTAGATCCCTATGTTTGAACTAGTTGAATTATTTGTGCGAGAGTGACTTAATTCACATGTGGAACTTAACCTATCCTAGAAATTATTGATTGAGTGGTCTTAACAGAGCGCGAGAGCGGATGTTATTTCTATTGATTCAATGATCTCTAAAGAGCTTAAAGGACCTAAATAAGACTTGCTTTGAGCGAGAGTGACTGCTAGTCGAGTCTAGGTACATGCATTAATCGTCTAAAAAGAGTTAATGTTGATATTTGAGATAGTTAGTCCTTCAAACAACATTTGAATTGAAATCCAAATAAATATCGTCGGTAATCTACTGAATAATCATTGTGGGGATTCTGACCTTGAAATGCTTTTCTCCATCAATAGTTAATTCTTAATTTTGATTTTAGTTATTTCTGAAAACAATTACAACTCTTTTTCTTAATTTTGGCTTAGTCTACTGAATCGTTCTATAATCAATACTACAAGTTCCCTGAGTTCGACACCTTGATACTACAACAGAACCGTATACTTGCGGTGTAGGAAAATAGCTAGCCTATCATGAATCATTTAAAATAATACATAAAGGAGACTAGTTTATTGGTTCCACTATGCCAACCTTAAAACCCAAAATGAAACGATTATCATTTTTGTCTATGTGCCACTACGACCCAAGAAAAGGACGCTTTTTGGTTGTCTCTAATCGAGTTTATGAAAAATTGTAAAACCTTCTCTATATACTTATGGGAGACTTAAACAAATTCCAACACCCAGATGCAAAACTTGGGGTGCCATTCCAAACCACTCCCGTTTTGAACGTCTTATAGATTTCAAAAACAATTGTGACCTATGTGACATTCCTACTGTAGGGAATAAATTCACATAGAAAAGATCGAAGAAGCTTGAAAACACCACATTTGGGAAATGGGTGGTACTCCACACATTCCCCATACCTGTTTATCTTTTCCATTGAGGTGTTGGCAAGACAATTAGCCTTGCGTAGCAAAAACCCTAAAAGTGGCATCGGGATCCAAATCTCAAGAAAGGGAACGAAAATCCCATTCCTTGCGTTTGTAGATGACATTATCATCTTTGCAAAGGCCAATAACAATGCGCGCATGTAAAAGCATAAACAAGATCATCAAGGAATACTGCCAAATTTCTGGCCAAAAAGTTAACTTTCATAAACCTGCATTTCAAGTCACAAAGAACACGAGTAATAACATTCAAGACCAAATAAAACAAATACTCTAGATTGCTAATTCTACTGCCCTGGATAAATACCTTGGGTGCCTGATCATTAATGCTCGGGTAACAAAAAACACTTCCAAACCTCTAACTCTTAGAACAAGAGCCCAACTATCTAAATGGAAAGCCAACACACTATCTCAGGAAGGTCGGAAAACCCTTTATAAAGGTAAACTTATCGACAGAACCAAATTACCTCATGCAATTATTCCTACTACTTCAATCAACATTACAAGAAAGGCCGAATAGCTGAAAACCACCCGGATAATATGTGATATTTCACTTAACCACCCCTTTATTGCGAAATTATGGAAAACCACCCTTATTTGGTACATTAGATTTTAACCACCCTATCTCAATTTCCATCCAATCCTGTTTGCAATACTATGACATGGCACTTGTTTATTTTATTTTATTTTATTAGCTTATTTGTATGCCATCTCATTCTCAAATTGCCTAAAAGGCAAAACAAATTTTTTTCTTTTTTTTTCGAAATATAAATTTAATTAATTAATTATTAATACAAGCCCTGTCATGTATGGGAATTATATGCTATGATGTGATTAGTTGGAAAATATGGGCTTTAATTGTGATTGTTGTAAAGGCCTATAAGAGACATGTGAGTGAGTCTGTACAAGCCATCGATGAAATGAATAATGAACTTCTCTTTCAAAATCTATCTCCTTCTCCTCTGTATTCTCCTTTCCTATCATTTTTCTTCTTCCTTTCCTCTAATCTTTCCCTAATCTCTCTCTTATCTCTCATTCTCCTTCGTTCTTCTTTACTGTCACGACCCCCTATTTTGTAGTAAAGAAGAAGGAAGGAGAGTGAGAGATAAGAGAGATTAGGGAAAGATTAGAGGAAAGGAAGAAGAAGAATCAAAGGAAAGGAGAATACAGATGAGAAGGAGATAGAGTTTGAAAGAGAAGTTCATATTCATTTCATTGATGGCTTGTACAGACTCACTCACATGTCTCTTATAAGCTTTTACAACAATTACAATTAAAGCCCATATTTTTCAATTAATCACATCATAGCATATAATTCCCATACATGACACTCCCCTCACACATATGGACTCCAATCACATCCGGCAACTCCTTCCTCGTCAACCCATTGTGATTTCCTCCTCCGCTGCATGCGTCAACCGTCCGCTCCCTCTCTCTTTCTCGCAGTTCCGACAACTATGAGGTAACACTAGTATAACACTACCTCTTCCCCCTCCCTCTCTCTTTCCCCCAGATCCGACAACTACGACAACCCCCTCAACCTCTCTCTTTTGCTCAGATCTGACAACTACGAGGTAACACTACCTCTGCCCCCTCCCTCTCTCTCTCTTTCGCCCAGATCTGAAAACTACGAGGTAACACTAGTCTAACCCTCGTCTTCACTAACGACCTCATCAATCTCATCCTAAAATCCACTTACAAGCCCTAATATGAGAAATCATGTATAGAGGGAGTTGTAGAGAGAAATTGAGGTAAGATGGGTGAAATCCATAGGGGCGGCGGCAGCTTGGTGGTACTTGAGGGTTGTAGTCAGAGCGGTGCCGAGGGGTGGCTGAAAGTGGGTGGATTTGTACTGGATCTCAAAATCAGCAAGAGAAGGAGAGATTATGTACAGTGAATATCATGACATACTTATGTACATTTTTTTGTACAGATAAGCTACCAAAAATAAACAAGTGCCATATCATAGTATTACAAACGAAATTGGACGGAAATTGAGATAGGGTGGTTAAAATCTAACAGAGGGTCAAATACGGGTGGTTTTCCATAATTTCGCAATATAGGGGTGGTTAAGTGAAATATCGCATTTTAAACGGGTGGTTTTCAGCCACTCGGCCTAAAAGAAATTGATCAAATTAACATAAACTTATTTTGGAATAAGGAAAGTAACTACAAACCACTAATTTGTTGGAACACGATTTGTCGACCGCCCGCCCTAGGGGGGTTGGGGATTGCCAAGGCGGAAGACATGAATCATGCACTCCAAATAAAACTGTTGTGGAAGATTTTAGTTGAACCAACCAACCCCTGGGTTAAAATTGTAATAAAAAAAATCTTGAAAACCGATGGCCTCCTAAATTACAAGAAGAAACAAAACACATCTTGGCAATGAGCTAAAGTAACGAGTCTTATTTGGTAAGTGGGGTATGGAAAAACCATCTGCTTTTGGAAAGACAACTGGAATGGCTCTGGACGGCTGACCCCGAAAGGAAATAGTAAAAGCATCATAAACTGGGAGGAACACGTTGCAGATTACCACCTTGAGGACAACTCGTGGGATGTGGACAAACTGCTCTTGGTATTAAGCCCTGAGGATGCCCACCGTGTGACTCATACTATCACCACGTTGAACAAAATCGCGGATAGACTAAATTAGCAACCAAGTAAAAATGGGTGGTACTCCACGCATTCCACCTTGCAATGGCTACACCAAAATAAAGCTGAACCGCATATTAACTTGGAATGGATCAGTAAGCTCGACATTCTGCCAAAAATGAAGAATTTCTTATGAAAAATAGCCTAGAATGAGCTCCCTACAAAAAAATTGCCTCGTGAAAAATCACATCTTGCACTGATGTGTAGCATGTAATAACATTAACAAGGACATCAACCACATCCTACTAGCGTGTAATCATACCAAAACCACACTTCACTCAATCAACCCTAAACTACTCCGGATTGTGAACCAAATCGACCCATAAGGGAAAACACCATGCCAAATCCTAGAGGCAATTAGGGAAAGCTCATCTAACGATGAACTGGAAGCCCTAGTTTGCGCTTGGTGGAGCATCTAGTTCTTTAGGAACAAAACAGTCTTTGGATCAACAAACAGTACCCTAGAACAACATGTGTGAATTTATTCGCAATCAAAGAGAATAATGAAAAAATGCTAAAAAGGATGTTGTTTCAATCCCCTGTGGTAGAACACAGTTTACGTAGGACAAGAGGAAACACGCTAAGTGGAAAAACCCGCAGTGAACTTTATTAAGCTTAATTTTGATGGTGTAGTGAATGTTGATGGTGTGGCCCTGATCGGGTTTATTCTCTAGGATCACGGTGGCTCCCCTATTTTTTTTGACGGAGGACTAATTGGTCGATAGTCTGTTTTGACATCTAAGGCCATCGCCTTAAGGCATGGGATTCTTGAGGCCACCTGACATGGCATATCCCATATCCTGATTGAAGGCGATAACTTGCAGATGGTCAATTCTGTTCTTGGTGACTGGCGTTGTTCGTGGGAGATCGAGATGTTCCGGGCTGATATCCATTGCTTGCTTTCCCGGTTCCGGTGTTGGAGCATTTCTCACGTCGTCCAGGAGTGCAATTCGATGGTTGTCTACATTGCTAGTTCTTTTCATCGTGTCTCATTTGTTCCTCTCACTGCTGACCCGGTTCTTCGGAACCTCATCCATCAGGATGCTCTAGGACGGCCACTAGCTTGTTAGCGGGCCGTCCTAACTACTTTCCTTATCAAAAAAAGGAAGGAGTATTTGCAGATGACGTTATGTCTGACACAATATCACTGATAAATTTTCCTTTCTTTACCTTTTTTATGATAAAAATATTATATTAGGCTTCTTTTCCACAAATCTTTCATGCTTTTACGTAAAACTTAAAATTTTGTTTGAAAAATAATAAAAAATAGATAAGATATTGATATAGATATCATGGATGTGAGATAAGTTTTTTATGGTGATGTGGAAGAGAGAGGGTATTTTAAAAGTAAATAAGAATCTTAACCTAAAACTCACCATCGAACATAATCTTTATGATCGGACACAATATCACTAACAACTTTTCCTTTCTTAATAATAAAAAATATTATAATGGACCTCTTTTCCACAAATCTTTTATTCTTTCACGCAAAGCATAAATTTTTATTTAAAAAATATATTAAAAATAGATAAGATATTGCTTTAAATATCATGGATGTGAGATAAGAAACTTTATGCTAATGTGGAAAAAAAAAACATTGAAAAAAATAAAAAAAAATTTAACTTAAAATTCACCATTGAAGATACTCTTAATAGTCTTATAATACACATACTCTTTCTACCACAAAATGTATATACACATGATGCTCTCCGTAAAAGGTTAAAAAAACTATACACTTCAAATTCAGCTTACTATATAACTATGGATCATATGATGTTCAATCAAGGGCTTGTTATAGTTTTTAATCAAAAACACTTTTTTAAAAATATTATTTTTATTCTTAAAGTACATGAAAAGTATTTGAACAAGAAACTCAGAATAGGAGAGCCCATGAATCTTTTTTTTTGTCTATAAACGATGGAATCACCCATTGCAATATATAAAAAATTTATTAATAAAGATTATCCCAGAACAAATGGACAATAGTTAAGATCGAGAAGCGCGCCAACAATGCTAGGGGAAAAGGGAATTTCTGAAAGAGCATAGTTTTACGTATTTTAAGACAAAAAAGAATTATCTTTTTCAAAAAAGTGATTTTGATTAAGAACTATATATAAAAAGGCCTAAGGAACACTTGTTTGGATTAGACTTCTAGTTTCTTGCTTTAATTATTTAATTATTTAATTACGACAGTTTGTGTTGTGTTTTTAATAACTCCACCTTCTCCATCTAAAAGTCCAAGCATAGGCACATGGGGTGCCTTTAAGGTCAACTTATACAACATTATCTATTTGCCTAACTAAGCTAGCTACTCAATAAGATACTATATACACTCTAATAACGAACGTGAGTCTTCAAACTTAGCATTGGAATTATTATTGTTCATCAACTACGTACTCGTACTAGCTAGCCTATACTTATAAGAGCATACACAACCGTGGACCACCATATTTGGTCATCAATTTTTTTTTAAAAAGGATTCTTCATCTTTTTAATAATATTTTCTTCTCTTTTCAACACTTGTCATCATACTAATTAATGACCAAATGTAAAAGTGATCATCATCATGACCGGTCACAAATTTTTTTCTCCCCCTCTCTCCATATTTATTATTTTTTTATTGCCTCTCTCATCCCATGACCAAAATTTAGCCAAAGCATGCAAACAAATTTGCGCATACATTTACTTTTTAAAACATACGTACGCATGGTACTTTCTTGCCTACTCTTTTTAGCCAACTATCTCCAAAGTACCTATATATATTAATAAAAAAAACAAGTGCGCATCTATGTTACTTTTTTCGGTGGTATTTTTGTAATTAACACCAAAAAACAGCCTAAAAGAGCTATTCAATGGCCTGAACAAAAAAACTCAAATACGAGCCTTGTCTTCTTCATAATTCGATCCATACTCCATTGAAGGAGAATCAAAGTAGCTCTCCATTCTCAAACACACCCAGTAAAATCGTCGAACATACTAAACGATGAAGATAAATAATCAACTTTTAATGAAGGTAATAAATAAGATTTACCTCAAATTTCTAGGTTTCATTGATTTAGGGATGTCTAATGTCTTATTCTTTGTCTTAATTTAGGCTAAGTTCTCAATTGTTGTATCATGTTTTTGTTCAAAAAAGGATGAAAAATTTTCTAGGATTGACAATAAGTTGAATGTTGGATATTGGATATGAGACTCATGATTCGTTATGTGTCGTGACTATGTTATTTTTCGTTAGAGTTCATGTATTTTATCTATATGTTCATGTGCGATGACAACTGTAACAGCCCTATTTTTCAACATTGGGTATTACCGCCAGTGACCTCGGATTTTTACCGTCCAAAGTCACCCAAGGCTTTTTGAATGATATAGAACGACAAAATGCGGAAATAAACATAATCAGATCAATAAAAGGTGCTCTCGAAGGAGACTTGTTCTTACAACCCAACTTACATTACTTAAAACCAAAAGCTTGTTCGGAATTACAATTCATAAAAACTTTGTCTTTGAAGCATAAACGGAAATAAACCAAAAGGATTTGCAAATACATCTTGGAGCTTCTCGTCCTTCCTTTGCCCTTCACCTTACGCCTTGTTGAAATTCCTAGGTTCTGACATAATTCGCGAGGGGCGAGAATATGCCAGGCAAACATGCGGAAAAGAAGAATTAGTCTAAGAGACTAAGCAAGCGGAAACGGAACTTCCCAAGGGTAACTTGGTAATTTGAGTAATAGCGAGGAAGATATTAACGGGTTGTGTTTTAGGATAAGGTTTATTCATGCGGGGTTTAACGGTACGAAGGAGAGCGTGTCTCAAGCGGAGATAGCTCGATAATCGAGAGAAGAGCTACTAGATTGTAGACTTCTTTTAGAATCGAAAGTGTGTTGGGAACATTATTACTTTATACAAGTTGAAGACCTCTCGCGCCCTGAGCGGACCGAGAGCCGGATCGATCATTTGAGACCGGTCTGGTTTTGATATCTTTAAATGTGCATTGGACACTTATCTTATATAGTGACGAAAATAATCGATTTCGTTAATGATTTTAAAAAGGGGGGTGGGGGCTCAAATGGCCCGATCCACCAATGAAAACTCGGTTTTCGGCATTTAGCTAGAGTGCAACTCGTCCCACCTTGCAATCGGAGCGGACTAGATCAAAATCTTGAAAGTCGTACTTCAAACACGTAGGCATTACGACTTAATAGGTTTTATAGAGGCGTCGACTACTTCCGCGCCCCTCACTAGTTTGTTAGACATTGACCTCTTAGCGAGGTCGTAAACAATCAAGGCCACAACCAAACTAGCATAAATAATCCTATCAATAATAAAGAGTGAACTAACAATGAGGTCGTTATATCTAACAATCGATATTTCCTAGGTTCCTTTTTGTTACTTAGCACACAAGTTGTTCCCAACATCGAGAATTTCACGGAGATGAATATATAAGGCTACAAAGGGAAATTCCACTTGCCTTGTTTTCACGAGTAGTATAGCGATAAGACGGGAAGTGCGGTTCGCGACTTCGAACAAGAATCTCGACCTATCGACACGGAAATTTACGAACGATCTTTAAATACGAATTCCTTTTTAAGGTTTGGAAATTCTCTTATATACTTAGTATAAGAGAAGGGAATTCTAAATTATTATAATAATAATTTAGGTGACTAATTAAAATAATAATATTTTTTTATTATTATTTTAATTTTGTAATATCCTTTTATTCCTTAAAAATCCTTATTCTTAATATTTAATTATTTTCATTCTCGGAAACCAAACATTATCTTTATTTGATTTAATGGAATATTCTTTTATAACTTAACTTGCTATTTTCTTAATATAAATAAGCAAGGAAATGATATAGTTTTCATCGAAAGATTTATTGTATTTAAAACTTATTAGGATTGTAAAAGGTCTACTATGCCTTTATTAAAATTCTTAATCTTCAGGCCCGTCCATCAGGCTGTGCAAACAGCCCAACGGAATAGGGCCCCCAAATATTTGGGGCCCCAATATTTGTAAATCTATGTATAAAAAAAATTATGATATAAGACAGCGTATTTACTTCACTGGCGCAGTTGCGGAAGACCAAACATATTTGCAGCAGGAACACAAGTTCGAACACCGGAGCTGCTTCATTTTAAGTTTTTTGTTGTTTTATACAGTATACATGTATTTACGTTTTTAAATCATGTAGTAGAGCCCCAAGCCACCACTCCATATTACCTTTCTATTTTTTTTCATCAAAATTGTTTAGAATTATGGGTAGGCACTTTTTCTCTAATATCTATTTATATATATTAAATAAAATCTAGCAATTATTTTTATCTTCTTGATTTTTATCGTTTTTTGTTAGAATATTTACTTCATACAAATCTGTTTCAAGTAATTAATCACCTAATTTATTTTATTGGGATAAATTTATTTTTTGAATTTATGATTATATTTTATGCAATATAATTTTTATTTAAATAGTCAACTATTTTTACTTACTATACATTTTTTTCTTGAACTGGATCGTAATTTATTTATATAAGTTGTGTATTATTATTATTCAGTATTGTTAATTGAATCGTAAAGATTAACTATCCCTTTCTTTATCATTTTTATCATGATTTTTATTTATATTTTGAAAAAAACTCTTATTATTATTTTATCTTTAATTTTCAATATTCACCTTTTATTCTAACTGAATTTTTTTTACTATATTAAAATAGAGTTTTAATGATAGTACTAGATTAATAATTAATAATAAAAAAAATTAAATTTAATATTTGCACAGGGCCCCCTAATCTCATTGGACGACCTTGTTAATCTTAGTATTATTATAATATTTATCTTTTATCAATAATACTTATAACATTATTTATAATATTATTTTCTATCAATAATATTTTATTAATATCCATTACCTTAGTAAACTTTGTCTAGTTATAAAACCATATTATATAGAGATAAAATAATAATAGCCACTTTCTTAGTAGTTTCCATAAATAGAACTTTCTATTTACTTCATAAAGTAAGCTTTCTAACATAATTTTGAATTATTCTTGTTTACTTTATTCTCATAATTCTTTCCATATCCTATACATGATCATGGCTTAAAATATCTTACTTTATTTTTATAGTATATTTCTATGATATCTTAGTTTGCAAATATAATATCTTTTCTATATCTTACACTATCTTTTCATGCAAGATATTTTTATATACTTAGCAATATAATATTATATTATATATCAATTTAAGATCACAAATGTCATACTCATAATAAAACTTATGTCTTGTAACTATTATAATATGATATGAGATTTTATCACTACTACCATATTTTTATTATTAAAAGCTATATCTATGGAAATCTCTACACCTATAGATATGGCAACTTCAATAATAATTTTATTATCATAATTATCACTATTATAAATAATTTCATATCCTTAAATTCTCTATACTTAGAGATTTGCAGCATAATTATCTTATATAAATAAACTTTCTCCTCTATAAAAGTATTGTTTTTAATATCAAAGCTACATCTTTTATGCTAGTAATTTTATAAAATACTTTTTATAAGAATCATTTAATAATATGAACATAACCATGTCTTGCACAATATACTTTAATAAGAAAATCCTCAATACTTTATTTAATTTATTTATCCTCTCTTTTCAACTAACAAGATCTTCAAATAATATTCTTATTAAATTTAAAACTTGCAAATCAACCTTATTTGATTTTCTTATTTCTACTAGCATATTTTTAATAAACTTGAATTAACTAATTTAATAAAATAAAATAAAATAAAAGTTTAGAATTATACTGATGTGGGGTTCCTGTATTACAGAATACAGAGGAAGGAGAGCAAGGGAGGGCCGGCGGTGTTGGGGTGGCGGCACCAGGAGCTCCGGCGAGGCAGGGGCGGCGTGCGGAGGCGTCGGGCGGTGCGCGGTGGCAGGCGGTGGTAGGGGGCGACGCCGGCGGTCTCCAAAGGGGAAAAAGAGGAGGCCTTTGGTGGTGCTTTGGATGGAAAAACAAGCTTGAAAGGGCTGATTTTTGGGACAATTGAGAGTAAATTGCAAGAAGGAAGAGAATGGTTTGAAGATGTGAGTTCTAAGGGTGGTTTGAAGCCCCTTTAGATAGGCAAAGGGGGTGGAGCTTGTGATCCATGGCAATGGGAGTCCACCAATGGAGAGGAGGAGGATGATCCTCCATTGGTCACCATTGTGCTAGTTGAGGGATGATGAAGGGTGATGTAGGGCATGTGATGTCATGGAGCTAGCCCTACAAGCTAGAGGAAGAAGAAGGACATGCAATGGCTGCTTTTTGATTCTACGTCAATTCCATCAGACAAAGTCTGATTTCTTTTTAGAAGAAGAAGAAGAAAAGATTTTATTATAAAAAGGGTGGGTAAATGAGGAAGAAATTACAAATGGTCTAGCGGATTGTGGGGATGGGCGTGTGGGGTGCGTTGCAAGAGGTCTCGGGTTCAAATCCCGGCTCTTGCATTCTTTTTACTAGACCTTTATTGTAATTTTAATGCCTTGTTGTAATTTATTTTATTTAATAAAATTCGAGATTAATAATGCATTATTTCTATGTAAATGCTTTTGATTTATTCATAACCCTTGTGATGCATCTTTGAACTTTATTTAATTTAATTTACTTAATAATTTCCCTTTTAAAGAGAAAGTAAGGGTTATTATAATATATTGGAATCTCTCTTTTACATAGAAAAAAGAATTATAAAATAAATATTATATTATATTCAGTTTTAAAAACCTTGGAATATCGCGGATATTACAATAGTACCCCCTTAAATTAGTTTCGTCCTCGAAACTAAAGAAAAGTAGAGCGGTACCGAGATGGAAGGACAAACATCTATAAACTCACCAGTCACCACTAGTGAGGACACTACGAGGTCTAGTACCCCCTTAAAACATCATGCTAATTGTACTTAGGAAGATATTAACTGGGGAAAGCGCCTATGCATATCTTGCTCGGTTTCCCAGGTCTCCCAAGTTGTACCTTCATTTCCATCCTTGGACCAAAGTACCCGAACTAAAGGTACTTCCTTGTTGCGTAGTTGTTTAACTCGGTACTCTACTATCTTGAGCGGTCTCTCCTCGTAAGTGCCATCCGACTGGATTTCGACATCGTCGAAGTTGATCACGTGGGATTCGTCGGGCACATACTTCCTTTGGAGTGATACATGGAACACATTGTGAACGGGGTGAGCTAAAGGTGGTAAGGCAACGAGATAAGCTAGGTTGCCAACTCTTTCTATGATTTCAAAGGGTCCTACATATCGAGGGTTAAGCTTGCCTCGTTTTCCGAAGCGGAAAACGCCTTTCGAGGGAGATACCTTGACGAAAACCTTATCTCCAACTATGAACTCGATGTCTCGCCTTTTCAGGTCGGCATAAGATTTCTGTCGACTCTGAGCAGTCAACATTCTCTGGCGGATGAGGGCAACCTCGGAGGCAGTCTTTTCTATCAAGTCCGGACCTAGAAGAATCTTGTCTACATTGTCGTCCCAACAGAGCGGAGACCGACATTTCTTGCCGTACAAAGCTTCAAAGGGAGCCATCTTGATGGTGGAATGCCAGCTATTGTTGTATGTGAATTCTACGAGGCTTAAGCTGTCATCCCAACTTGGTGTGCGGTCTAGCACACAGGCTCGTAGCATATCTTCAAGGGTTTGGATGGTCCTTTTAGATTGACCATCAGTTTGAGGATGGAAGGCTGTGCTAAACTTCAGTTCGGTGCCCATGGCCTTATGTAGTTCTTTCCAGAAGGAGGCCATGAAATGACCGTCTCGATCGGAGATAATTGTCTTCGGGGTTCCATGGAGGCGAACTATTTCCTTGATGAAGACTGCTGCCAACTTCGGAGCTTTCCATGTCTTCTGAATAGCGATGAAATGAGCACTCTTGGTGAGCCGATCCACGGCAACCCAAATTGAGTCCTATTGCTTTTGAGTCTTGGGTAGGTCAGTCACGAAGTTCATTGCTATATCCTCCCACTTCCATTCCGACACGTAAAGGGATTGCAATTTTCCTCTAGGTCTTCGGTGTTCGATCTTCACTTTCTAACAAACTAAGCACTTGGATATGAATTTTGCGACTTCTTGTTTCAAATTTGGCCACCAGAAGTTTCTTCGTACATCCTTGTACATCTTACTTGCTCATGGGTGTATAGAGTAGGCAGATGCGTGGGCTTCTTTCAGGATGATCTTTCGAAGCTCGTCCACTGTTGGCACACAAATCCGGTTCCGAAACCAAAGGGAACCGTCATCTTGAATGACGAACCCGGGTGCCTTGCCTTCTAGTACTTCGCCGCTTATTCTGATCAACATGATGTCATCAGTTTGCTTCTCCTTGATTTCGGCTAGCAAGTCGGATTGGATTTCCAAGGTGTTTAGACAACCTTGTTTTCTTCCAAACCAAACCTCAATGCCTTCTCTGATCAGTTCTTGTTGTAGTTTTGGCTGAACTGTTAGCATTGCGATCAAGCCCTCTTGTTGGGTCTTACGACTGAGAGCGTCTGCTACGACGTTAGCTTTGCCTGGGTGGTAGAGTAGCTCGATGTCGTAGTCCTTCAGTAGTTCCAGCCATCTTCTTTGCCTAATGTTCAGTTCCTTCTGAGTGAACACGTACTTCAAACTCTTGTGGTCGGTGAAAATCTAACATTTGACCCCGTACAAGTAATGTCGCCAAATCTTCAAGGCAAACACCACTGCTGCAAGTTCGAGGTCGTGCGTCGGATAGTTCACTTCGTAGACCTTGAGTTGCCGGGATGCATAGGCGATTACCTTCCCTCTTTGCATTAGCACGCATCCCAATCCTTGCTTTGAAGCATCACTATAGACCACGTAATCTTCGTCTCCATCGGGCAGTGTTAGCACTAGTGCACTCGTGAGACGCTTCTTAAGTTCTTGGAAACTTTCCTCACACTTCTCATCCCACACAAACTTCTTATGGGTCTTTCGGAGTAGCTTCGTCATAGGGAGGGCAATTTTTGAGAACCCTTCGACGAACCTTCGGTAGTACCCTGTAACACCCCGACTTTATACCGGGGCACTACTCGGTAGTAGAACACACATGGGTCCACATGAGCTAACCTGACAACGAGTTCACGCGGATCTTACAACTCGGGCACGACGAGAAAATACAAAGAAAACATCCAACCTATATTTATATAATCAATGTATGGAAAACATTCATGAATTCCCAATTGACGTAAACTACAACACTACTTGTGAACACTTTATTGACCTCATACTATCCTTTCCTCAACAAAAGCAAACATTATACATAATATAAAAGATGAGTAACCACCATTTCATCCAACCAAACCCAATCCTAATGACACGGCCTCCAACGACTCGTACCATCATTTTGCCGAGGTTCCAACATGAGGTCTCATGTTTTTACCTGAAACTAAAAAAACAAGTCCCCGAAGGGTTAGCTATCAATTCTAACATGCACCAAATGGTAAACATAATATGCAATGGCGAAATCAATTTATTAAATTACATAATAAGAATACTAATAGAATAGTTCACATATAATATATTCACAACAACAAACAAACGCACAACAATACTTGTAATCATAAGGCGCACATAATAATATTTATAGCCATACAGTTCATACTAATAATAACACATCATTTCACTTTAGTATCACCTCAATCACTTTTCGTCTCAATAATAGTTCAATCACAACTCATCAACTCTCAATCAATATCATTTATCAAACAAATATGGCATCCTCCAGCCTTACGCGGGGTTGTGGACGGCGGCCTCCACCGTGTATCCGAACCACTCATACCCTCATCATTCACCTTCTTACCCCTGGTCAAGCCTCCTCGGGAGCACTTGCCAAAACATTTTATTATCATTTTGAAGGGGCCCTCCTTGACATACAACTAAGTTAGGGATGTCTCCGCCTTCCCGACTATCCCTAATCATAGCCGTATCGGTTAGGTGCCAATGCTTAGAAATCCGAATAAAATACAGAATAGTATTCATCTATTATATTTTCCAAAATAACGAATTACTTTCAAATAGAGATATAAAATATATAGGAATGAATCCCAAAATACAGCTCTACACATCATATCTACACATCTAGCACACATCAAAACTGATAACTAAGTAAGTCTAAGCGACTTACCTCTTGACTGGGAATTCAAACTCTTGAATGGAACAAGGACTTGTCGAAATGATTTCCTAAACCATGATATAAGGTATTGTAAATAAAATGAAGTTTGAGACCCAAAAGAATACGATAAAGGTTTAAAACTCGAAATCTCTCTAACCATTTGATAATTTAACCCGACAACTCACATGGACATAAACTTTGAACCCACAATCAACCTCTTACTCGAAGTTACTACAAAATAACCCATCTAAAGAGATTAAAACTAATAAGAACGTTCACCAAAACTCAACCCTTTATTAAGTCTATAACTCACGCCTTTAAGCTTAGAACTACACTTTACCAATCCATTTTTCTACACCATCTTCCAACATCAAAATTCACCATAAATCCAGCCATAAAAACTTCCTTACTATACCCACAACTCACACCATCCAACAAGAAAGAACAACTCACCAAAGAGGAGGAAAAGGACGCGCCTTGTCTTCCGATGGAAGGGGCGACCAACAACAAGCATGAAGGTCGTGAAGGAGCATGACAACGAGAGGAAGAGAGGGAGGGGAAAAATGGAAGGGAAGACATGGATTTATATAGGAGAAATGGAAGAAGACAAATTCAATTCATCTTGTATAAGAGATAAAGATCATGGTACACAAATCTAGAAGATATAGCACGAATATTGAGGAAGAAAGATAAGCTTGGAACACAAATCTAGAAGATAAGATAACATGGCACGAATATCTATGAAAACGGATAAGATCAAAACTTTTACAAGTCTATCTTTATTCCACTAAGAAACGGGATTACTTAAAAACTAAGAAACAAACTTATCCAAGCTTACTTACAAGCGAAGTAACCCAGGCACGTTTTTCGAGACGCATTAAAATTATCCATTTACATCCAAATATCACTTAATTCGAGCATGCTTTTCCAAGCATATATTGTTTTAAGGTCTTCCCGAGATTACTTAATAGCTAAGCAATCCCAACACAAATTTCGAGAAACATTAAATTATCCAAAATTTTCCTGAGTATTACATCATACCCCCCTTAAAGAAAGTTTCGTCCCGAAACTTCCTGAGATATAGGAAGACAACTCATAACACTACTTAAAATCATTCACACGAGTCAAACAACACGTAGATCATACCCTTAGTACATCAAAAGCAACAACTATCAAACAAGTGAAGCACACAAAGTCAAGTCAAACATAGCACACAGTTAGTTACCATCTATAATCTAGGCTCTCGCACACTTCTAACTTCTACTCCTTAAGGTCTTAACTAAACTCGACTACATCTCTGGATAGCTTTATCATATTCTCATATCGGTCTCCCAAGCGGTCGTCTCAACTCCTTGTTGAGTCCACTGAATCAATATCATCAACATTTCTTTACTCCGCAATTTTCTTCATGAAGATATATTCCAATGCTCATTTGACTTAGCTATCCAGGAAAAACCTACACTACAAGACTCTTGAAGGACATGTCTCAACTAAACCGTAAACTTCACATTAAACCACACAACTCATGTTAACAGGCTAACTTCTCCTTACGTATAGTATAATATCCCTAACTCACCTTGGATTAATCTTTCCTTACCATCATCCTTGTCCAAATTACTCATAAAGCCATTTATCTCTTGATCCTCATGTCCCTATTAGTTTTACTACTAGGCTAGATCTCTTTCTGTAAAGTATATCCTATGCATATCCCTTTCGCAGTCCATAACTTGCAATTCTCCAATAGCCATACTAACACAACCATAAACCCTTGGGATTGACTAAAATTGGATCCATTTCCTGACTTTTTCCTTTCTCATTTTCACTTGTTTTTCTCCTTATACTAAACCATTTGCTTTTCTCCTTATACTTCTTCCTTTGGAACTCTTGGTTTTTGTGGTCTTGAAGAAATTTCAACTCTACTCAAATTTTCCTTACCCTTAATCATGGTATACCAACCCTTACTCTCTTATGAACCTTATGTGAAGCTTTAATTCTCACATAACTCTAACCAGAGTGTCCTTCAATTGCTTCCATCCAAGGGTTGGTGGCAATGCTAGCTTGTAGGCCACCTCACTTACCCTTTCGAGAATCTCAAATGGCCCGATGTACCAAGGACTCAACTTCCCTTTCATCCCAAATCTTTTAACTTCACGAGTAGACAACCCTTTTTACTACACTTGGACTTCTACTTCACATGTTTAATGGTCGTCCCCCCTTATCTGCATAAGATTGCTAAAAATTCTGTTCAAGTATCATACTCTCTCGAATTTTAACCACTTTCTCTATCAAATCTAATGGGTCATTCCAATACAATGACGTTCTACACTTGTGGCCATACAAAACCTCATACGGTGCCATCTGTATCAAGGATTACCATGGTAAGCAGGCTCTGCCAGTTTTCAATTAATCAGGCCGTTTACATCACCAATCCAACACACAAGATCTTAATATATCCTTTATAATCTGAATCTTCTTATAATCTAACAATCTGTCTACGGATGATATGTGACTGGCTTAAAATCATTGATGCCAAATCAAAAATAATTCCCTAGTTACTCAACTAGTATAGTCGGTAAGTCGGGGTCGAACCCAAGAGACACTTGTAATTCTAAGTGATATTATTATCAACTACGAAGTAATAAAAAGGGGGATTTTGGAATTGCAAACTACAACTAAGAATTGAAACAAGCAAAGCAATAAATCAAACAAGCAAAAGATTGGATTTTTATCAATTAGGAAAAAGCAATCCTATTCAAGTATCCACTTTTCTTCCTCAAGTTATTGATCCTAGATTCAAACAAGTTATTTCTTTTGGTTATTCCTATCCTGATCAGAAATATAACATGGCAACGAGACATGCAAACTTAATATCCAAACAATTCATGAAACGATCATAAATAATAGGGATATTAGCAATGAGAACAAGGATAAACAAGATACATGCAATTGAATTCCAACGAGTCAAACAATTAACATGCATTCAAATCTCTTTCTCAATTGTTTTAGTCCAACGAGTCCTAAACCAATTGAGTTGCTACAAAGATTAGGCTTTGCTACGAGAAAACCTAGATCTAGCAATAGATAATATTAATTTCAACAAGTTGACCAGACAAGCAGAAATCAACACAATCAATAAAAATTACGCACAAGAGAATTGAAATAACCTGTAGAAATAAACCTGTAACGTAGAATCTCACAACAACTTGAGTTTGAAAAGCTTCAACTTGAATAGAATTTAGGAAGTTTAGTTCTCCATAAGAGAGAAAACACCAAAGTTTGAAATTAGGTCTAAGAGAATACCAACAAAGTCTGAAAAGTAAAAACCTAAAATAGTCTCGAACCAGTCGGAATTAAAAGATATAAAAAATATAATATTAAACTAAGCATATAAATATGAACGCGCGTGAGATCCAACAGGGCCGCGATCGCCATCCAATAGAGACGCAATCGCTGCCCATCTTCACACCGCGACTCCATCGGCGATCTTCAAAACCGCGATCGCCACCGAACCTAGCCGCGATCGCGGACTACCTTGTCATCGCGGTCCTCAATGGCGATCTTGATCCTCCTCGGCGACGTCCACCGCGATCGCCCCTAAGGGTGGCAGCGATCGCGACCTTCAGTATCTTTGAAAACTTCAAATTCTTCATAATTCTGAACTCTCGGCCTTCAAATCTGTTCTTCAGCAATGCTCCTAAAAGGCCTAAAATACTACACAAATATGTACTAAAAAGTCCTAGTTATGTTGTACAAAACACATCATATCAAATTCCCCCATACTTAGACCTTGCTCGTCCTCGAGTAAGCTCAAAATAAAATCAAGCATGACAAATCAACAAAGGTCTACAGACAGAAATGGGAGAAAATGATCTAAAACTAAAAAACACTCAAAATAAGCTCACAACCCGAACCCAAGTAAAAGAATGAAAGTGCATACAATGACGTCCTAGCACAATCTATCACTCAGAACAATAATACATCAAAGATCAAAGCAAAAAACCCATAATAGTGAACCCCAAGCCCCAACAAGAATGATCCTAAGCACTCTCTTTTTTTCAATCATCCTGCTTAGGCGCCCTTTCGGGTTTTCACCTAACCGCTCATTTCATTTTTCTATAGATGTGCTCACCAACTCACTTTCACTCTTTTTAGCCTCTTATTACCCCAGCCTAATGCCGGTCCGGGCCCCTGCAATTTTGCCTGAGTCGACCTTTCGGGTTTTCAACTCAGCACATGATTTAATTTATTTTTTTTAATTTGAAATGTAGAAACTGAAATGCATCTGTACATATATAAAACAGTGAGTACTCCCTCCCCAATACTTAAACCTTTCATTGCCCTCAATGAAATAAAAGACAAATCAGATAAAAATAAAGGAAGGGAAAACAAAAGACTCACTGTGGTGGACCTGGTGGACGATACTGTGACCAATCAGGAAAACCTAGCCACATGTGACTGAAAAACTCATGGTGTTGCCCCTGCACCTGCTGTATAGACTGAACGGTGGATGCAAGAGCACTCTGCTGAGCTGCCAACTCTCTTTGCTACGCTACAATATCTCTCTGGGTGGCAGCTATCTCATTCTGGGACACAATAAGTCATCCCATCTCCCAAAACATCCGGTTTTGCCAATCGGAATAAGAATGCACACCCCATCCAGCTCTACCTGCAGCAGCATCCCATGCAGAGGTATCTCCATAACCTCCCTATCCACCCCTGTAAGTAGTAGATCCACCATCACCATAACCAGCATATCCTCATGTCGCCCAACTAGATGTACCAGCGGGTGCTGTACTAGAACTAGCACCCCATCCAGCTGACGACGTACCAACATCACCTCTTGGCACAAAACCAGCACCACCAAAACCAGGATCAAGACCCTCATTTCTCAAATCTCCACCACCATCTCCATCATCACCATCATCATGACCATCATGGTCCTCCATCTCAACATCAGAAGCAGGCATCTCCTGCTGAACCCCGCCCCCAACAACAAAATCAGAACGGATGTATAGATAGGCTAAGCTAGGGCCAGTGGGCATAGCTCTGGGAAGACGCAAATAATCCTCAACTGGAAAACCTAAAGTCCAAATATAACCCTGCTCTGTTGATCCCTTCAAACAATGTGCCCTCTTCAGCTGGTTCTCATTAAATTTAAACTCAACACTATCAGGCCGTCCAAACCTCTCCTCACTCATAAATTCTTTGGTAAGCAAAGTAATCATCCCTCCTACAGCAATCTTGCATGTATCCTTCTTCAGGATCTTCTTAATACTCCCAATAAACAACTCAACCCAATCAGGAATTGTATCCTTCATAGGCATCAAACACCAGATCATACTCATATCAAAACGGGATGCCTTGTTAACCTCCCCTTGCCCCAGAAAACTCATAGACAGCACCTTATGACATAATCTAATACAGGGATGGGTAATGCAATAGTTATACTCCCCCTTAGGCAAAAACCCAAACCCCGTAATCGCTTCCCAAAAATCATTAAGGCATGACTCTCTACTAACTGTCTCCCAGTTCTCAGTAGGCGCACCAGTAATCCCAACAACTCCTTTCAAACCCTCTTTGTTTATATAATATGGTTCATCCAGAATATTAAATTTGAACAAACCCTCATCATCTTGAAACGTATACAGAAACTCTAGCACAATGTTCCTATAAGTAGGGGCATTCAGATCAATAAAGCCCCCAATCCACCCTCCATCAGAAATCTCTGAGTACAGTCATACATGCCTAGCGTCCTAAGCATCTCAACATCAAAGAACTTAGTACTAGTGAATTTCCTCTTAGCCAGAGAATCCCATTTTTTCTTCTGTGCAGGAGTTAACTTCTTAACAGGATATGCCATGTATAATTCAACTAATCAGCTCAGCAATAGAGGCAACGAAGCAACTTACAGAAACCGGAATTCGAGCAAACTGCAGAGAGGCCGCGATCGCTTCTGGTGTGGGGCGCAATTGCCTTCTGGGTCAAGGTCGCGATCGCGGTAGTCCGGGGGCAGCGATCGCGGTAGCACGCGATCGGCGATTTCTCAGGCGGCGATGGACTCCGATGCCGCGGTTCTCTTCAGCTCCGAGCCGCGGTCGCGCCTCTGGTTCGACTTCAACAACCCAACAATGGACCAAGAGGATGGTTGTGGTGGATTGAAAGGTATGGGATAAAATTTTTGGGATTTTTGTAGATTTGATTTTGGGAGAAAAGTAGAGGGGTAGAAGAAATTTTGTGAACGGATTTGGATTTAGGACGAGGTGAGGATTGTAGATCGGGGTTTTTTTAGTGAGTTTGGAAGAATTTTTTTTTTGAGGAGGTTAATGGAGGTTGAAGAAGGGAGTGTTAATGGAGGTTTTTGATGGAGGTTGAAGAAGAAGTGAAAAGTAGAGGAGGAAGGAAGAAGAAGATGGCGGAATGAAGAGGAATGGGGCCGGCGGTGGGAGTGGCCCACTGCCTCGTGTTATTTATTTATTTATTTATTTTTTAATATCTCAGAGGGCCGCGGTCGCTTCTTTGTGGGGGCCGCGATCGCGGCATGCGCATAGTACCGTCAATTCCTTTTCGAAAAACGCCCCGCGATCGCCCTTTTTAAGGGGCGGTCGCGGTTTGTCCTCAGTAATGTTCTTTTGAACCTAGTACCTGCGTGTTAGCCTCAAGAGATTGAAAATAAAAACTAAACAAAACAAAAACAGAAAAAAGAAAAAGAAAACTTACCTCGGGTTGCCTCCCGAGCAGCGCCTTTGTTTAATGTCGTTGACTCGACATTAGTGCCTTTTTAATTAGCAATCGGGGTTGGATCATCAAGACCCACCTCCTCTAGCACTTCCTGGCTGACTCCCTCATGGTATTTCTTTAGTCTCTGACCATTAACCTTAAACACATTTTGAGAGTCCCCATCCAATAATTCCACAGCCCCATGTGGAAAGACTTGAGTAATTGTATACGGTCCAGCCCATCTAGAACGGAGTTTTCCTGGGAAGAGTGTGAGACGAGACTGAAAGAGAAGGAACTTGTCTCCAATCTTGAATTCCTTCCTTAGGATGTTCTTATCATGCCATGCTTTTGTTTTGTTTTTGTAATTCACAGCATTATCATAAGCATCCAATCTCAACTCTTCCAACTCTTGCAATTGTAATTTCCTGAACTCTCCATTCTATTTAATGTTGAAATTGCACTTTTGGACCGCCCAATAAGCTTTATGCTCAAGCTCAACTGGCAAGTGACAGCCTTTGCCATAAACCAATATGAAGGGAGACATCCCGATGGGTGTCTTATAAGCAGTACGGTAGGCCCACAAAGCATCATTGAGTCTCAAACTCCAATCTGTCCTGTTAGGCGCCACCATCTTCTCCAAAATTGATTTTATCTCCCTGTTGGATACTTCAGCTTGTCCATTGGTCTGGGGGTGATAGGCTGTATAGATCTTCTGAATGACATGGTACTTCTTCAATAAAGCACTAACAGTCTTGTTGCAAAAATGAGTACCCCTGTCACTTATTAGAGCTTTTGGAATCCCAAATCTAGAAAAAATGTTGTCCTTAAGGAAACCTGCAACTTCTTTTCAATCATCAGTTCTGGTGGCATTTGCTTCCACCCACTTGGAAACATAGTCCACTGCAAGTAAAATATACAGATTCCCATAAGAAGAGGGGAAGGGTCCCATAAAATCAATGCCCCAAACATCAAAAACTTCACAGAATATCATACGAGATTGAGGCATCTCACGTCTCTTAGAAATATTATCCACCCTCTAACAACGATCACATGATTTACAGAAAGCATATGCATCCCTAAAAATATGAGGCCAATAAAAACCAGCTTCTAAAACTTTCCTAGCAGTTTTATTAGTCCCAAAGTGACCCCCACATGCATAGGAATGACAAAAAGACAAGATAGATTGTACCTCAGAATCCGGGACACACCGTCGGATTACCTGATCTGTGCAGTGCTTCCATAAATAAGGATCCTCCCAGACATAGAATCGGGATTCATGACGCACCTTGTCCTTCTGAGCCTTGGTAAAATTAGGAGGAAACTCCCCTGAGACGAGGTAGTTGACTAGATTTGCATACCATGGCCTGAACGAGTGCATTCCGAAAACGAACTCCTCAAGTCGCGATTCATCTTCGCCGTCGCCGCCAAGGCCGCGATCGTCGGTTATGTGGGCCGCGATCGCGGTCGACTCAGCCGCGGTCGCCTCTTTTTCTGGCAGCGATCGCGGTCTGGCACTAGTATCGACTCTGAGTCCTTGAATTTGTTCTTCACTTTCTGACTTGTCTTCCACATGTACAAGCCGGCTCAGGTGGTCAACTACAAGATTTTCGACTCCCTTTTTATCCCGTATCTCAATATCAAACTCACTCAGCAAGAGGATCCATCTTATCAATCTCGGCTTAGCCTCCTTTTTCGTCATTAAATAACGAAGTGTTGCATGGTCTGAATAAACTATCACTTTTGTACCCAGCAAATACTGTCTGAACTTCTCCAAGGCGGACACTACAGCAAGCATTTCCTTCTCAGTGGTGGAGTAGTTCCTTTGGGCATCGTTTAGAGTCATGGAAGCATAATGTATGACATGAGATGCTCTATCTTCCTTTTGACCCAAAACAGCCCCAACAGCGTAGTCACTTGCATCAGACATGATCTCAAAAGGTTGAGACCAATCCGGGGCTTGAATGATTGGGGCACTTGTAAGGCGAATTTTCAGCTCATCAAACGCCTTTTTGCATGCCTCATTGAATTCATAAGGCACATCCTTCTTCAGCAAATCACACAATGGGGCTGAGATCTCGGAAAAGTCTTTAATAAACCTGCGATAGAAACCCGCATGGCCTAGAAAAGAACGCACTTCACGCACATTAGTAGGATAAGGCAAAGACTGAATGATATCAATCTTTGCCTTATCGGCCTCAATACCCCTGGATGACACTATGTGACCTAACACAATGCCTTGCTCAACCATAAAGTGACACTTCTCAAAGTTTAGAACCAAATTGGTTTCTACACATCTTTGAAGGACTAAGGAGAGATGGTTTAAGCAGGCATCAAAGTCGTCTCCATGTACTGTAAAGTCATCCATAAAAACCTCTATAAAACTTTCAATATACTTAGAAAAGATGCTTACCATACACCGTTGGAACGTACCGGGTGCGTTACACAATCCGAATGGCATTCTGCGATATGCAAAAGTGCCAAAGGGACATGTAAATGTCGTTTTCTTCTGGTCGTCCGGTGCAATAGCAATCTAAAAGTACCCTGAATAGCCATCTAAAAAGCAATAATAGGAACGACCGGCAAGTCGCTCAAGCATTTGATCAATGAATGGCAAGGGAAAGTGATCTTTTCTGGTTACCGCATTCAGCTTACGGTAATCAATACAGACTCTCCAACCTGTCTGGACTCGTGTGGGGACTAATTCCCCATGCACATTCTCTACCACTTTAATGCCTCCCTTTTTGGGCACAACTTGTGTCGGACTAACCCACTGACTATCAGAGATGGGATAGATCATACCTGCCTGTAGGAGCTTCAATACCTCCTTTTTGACTACCTCCATCATAGGTGGGTTGAGCCGCCTTTGTGGCTGTCTGGATGGCTTGGCACCATCTTCTAGGAGGATCCTATGCATACATGTAGAGGGACTAATCCCTTTAATGTCAGCAATAGTCCAACCTAGAGTTGTCTTGTGCTCTTTCAGTACCTGCACCAATTTTTCTTCTTGCTCCTTGGAAAGTTTGTTAGAAATAATGACAGGCAAAGTGTCACCATCTCCAAGGAAGGCATATTTTAAATGCTTAGGGAGCTGTTTAATCTCAACTTCAAGTGCCTATACTACAGAGGGAAGCAACTTCTCGCTAGGGAGAGTTAGTGGTATGGGCCGAATGGCCAAAGCATCAGCAGGAGATTCATAGCAAGCACTTAAATCAGCAAGGATTTCATGATATCTATCAGGCAAATCATAATCCATGCATGAAGTTGTGATGTCATTCTCTAAGACAGATTGTAACTCATCACCATAAGTAGTATCAAAGACATCTTGCACAATGGGATCAATTACATCAATAGAACAAAGAGAATGGTCATCCTGGGGGTATTTTATAGCATTATCCATACTATATTCAAATTTCTCCCCATCAAACTCCATAGTTAGGACACCTTTACACATATCAATTTTTGTTCTAGCAATTTTCATGAAAGGACGTCCTAACAGAATGGGTGCAGCATGCACATCATGATCCATATCAAGCACATAAAAATCAGCAGGGAATATCAGATTATCAACCATGACAAGGACATCTTCAACAACCCCTTTCGGGTAGACTATGGACCTATCAACTAATTGAACAATAACACCAGTTTCATGCAAAGGTCCTAAGCCTAGTGAAGTATAAACAGAATAAGGCATAACATTAATAGAAGCACCTAAATCAAGCATGGCTTTATCTATTTTAGTGTCTCCTATTATGCAGGGAATGTTGAACATGCCTGGATCACTGCACTTCTTAGGCATTCGCCTTTGAAATACAGCTGAAACATGTTCACTGACCTTAACTTTCTGTTTCCCTTTTAATTTTTGGTTCCTCTTAATAGTGCACAACTCTTTCAGAAATTTAGCAAATCTAGGAGCGCTTTTAATCAGATTGAGAAAAGGGATATTTACCTCACACTTAGAAAATGTCTCAAAGATCTCCTTGTCGTTCTCTGGCTTCCTTGTGTCTCTCAGTGCTTCAGGAAAGGGAGGAGGTGGCTTCTGGGAAACCATAGAAGGGAAATCTGGGCGAACATATTGATCGCTGGAATCTGGAGCCTGGCCGCGATCGCCATCTGAAAGCCGCGATCGCGGTTCTTCAACTTTTCGGGAATCACCGCCACCGCAATCGCTGCCCGAAGTAGGCGTGATCGCGGTTTCACTTTTCTCAAATCCCGAGGCCTCAGTTAAGGGGCCGCGATCGCCTATGGTGGGGGCCGCGATCGCGGTCTCTTTAGCCGCGGTCGCCCCTTTTGGTGGCGGCGATCGCGGTTCTTCCGATCTCTCGTTAACTTCCGGTAATTCTTTTCCACTTCGTAATGTGATCGCACTCACATTCTCCCTAGAATTGATGGGCTGTGCTGGCAATTTTCCAGAATCTCTGGCCTCCAATTTGCTTACTACAGTAGCCAGTTGACTGATCTGAGTCTCTGTATTCTTGATACTAGCTTGAGTGGACTGGAAACTAGTCTGAGTGTTCTGTCCCAACTAATCTACTGTGTTAGCTAGCCTTGCAAACATCTCCTCAGCATTGAATGAGTTGTTTTGATTTTGAACTGGAGGTCTAGGAACATAAGGTTGCCTGTTTTGCAGATTTCCTCCTTGTTGATTGTATTGAGGCTGATTCTAATTCCCATATCTCAGATTTGGATGAGCCCCCCGTCCTGGGTTGTATGTATTAGATTAGGGATCAAAACGAGGTCTAGGAGGTCCATATCCTCCTACCGCATTAACCTCAGCCTGAGGTTCCTGGAGTTGTGGGCAGGCATCAGTAGGGTGAAGTGTGTCAGCACAGATTTCACATACCTTCAGCTGTTGAGGGGTTCCTTGCAGCATGAACCTCTTCATCATATCTTTCAACTCCGCCATCTCAGATCTTATAACAGAAGAGGAGTCCATAGCATTGACTCCTTTAGTGCCAGTTCTTTTGTTGAATTGCCTTGAGTTCTCAGATAGCTCAGAAAAGAGCTCAAGGGCATCTGCTGGTGTCTTGTTCATCAGGCTTCCACCACAAGCTGCATTCACCATTCTACGCTCTTCATCCAGTAATCCACCAAAGAAATATAATACCAGATCTTGATCAGAATACCCATGATATGGACAACTAGCACACAGTCTCTTGAATCGCTCATGATAATCATACAGGCTCTCTCCAGCCTATTGCTCAATATTGCTCAAGCTCTTCTTCAGACTGTTTTGTTTGGTGGCAGGAAAGTATTTCTCCAAGAATGTCGTTTTCATCTTAGTCTAGGTATCTATGGAGCCTGGAGAAAGATAGTAGAGTCACTCATTGGCTGAATCCTTTAGAGAGAAAGGAAACGCCCTCATCTTGATCTGATCCTCGGTTACATCAGCAGGCTTCATACTTGAGCAGACCTGATCAAATTCAGCAAGATGCTTGTTTGGATCTTCTCCACCATGCCCATGGAATTGGGGTAAGAGATGGATCAACCCTGATTTCAATTCAAACTTGACACCGTCATTCAGCGCAGGGAACTGAACAACCAGGGGCTGTTGTTGAAAACTTGGAGCAGTTAGCTGCTTCAAAGCCCAATCTCCCATTGTCTTAGTTTCAGCAGAATTCAAGTTGAAAGGTAATTCACAAAGTAGTTCCCGAGCTTCACGTCTCAACATGGAAAGGGTCCTTTCAATCTCTGAATCAAAAGGCAAAATAGAAGAATCAGTAGCACGGGTGTGGACCATAAACTAGGGTCCACACTAGAGTTGGTAACAATAACAACTTAGAATTAAACAAAAGTGTCCCCGGCAACGGCGCCAAAATTTGAATGGCTTAAAATCGTTGATGCCAAATCAAAAATAATTCCCTAGTTACTCAACTAGTATAGTCGGTAAGTCGGGGTCGAACCCAAGAGACACTTGTAATTCTAAGCAATATTATTATCAACTACAAAGTAATAAAAAGCGGGATTTTGGAATTGTAAACTACAACTAAGAATTGAAACAAGCAAAGGAATAAATCAAACAAGCAAAAGATTGGATTTTTATCAATTAGGAAAAAGCAATCCTATTCAAGTATCCACTTTTTTCCTCATGTTATTGATCCTAGATTCAAACAAGTTATTTCTTTTGGTTATTCCTATCCTGATCAGAAATATAACATGGCAACGAGACATGCAAACTTAATATCCAAACAATTCATGAAACGATCATAAATAATAGGGATATTAGCAATGAGAACAAGGATAAAAAGGATACATGCAATTGAATTCCAACGAGTCAAACAATTAACATGCATTCAAATCTCTTTCTCAATTGTTTTAGTCCAACGAGTCCTAAACCAATTGAGTTGCTACAAAGATTAGGCTTTGCTACGAGAAAACCTAGATCTAGCAATAGATAATATTAATTTCAACAAGTTGGCCAGACAAGCAGAAATCAACACAATCAATAATAATTATGCATAAGAGAATTGAAATAACCTGTAGAAATAAACCTGTAATGTAGAATCTCACAACAACTTGAGTCTGAAAAGCTTCAACTTGAATAGAATTTAGGAAGTTTAGTTCTCCATAAGAGAGAAAACACCAAAGTCTGAAATTAGGTCTAAGAGTATACCAACAAAGTCTGAAAAGTAAAAACCTAAAATAATCTCGAACCAGTCGGAATTAAAAGATATAAAAAATATAATATTAAACTAAGCAGATAAATATGAACGGGCGTAAGATACAGCAGGGTCGTGATCGCCATCCAACAGAGACGCGATCGTTGCCCATCTTCACACCGCGACTCCATCGGCGATCTTCAAAACCGCGATCGCCACCGAACCTAGCCGCGATCGCGGCCTACCTTGTCATCGCGGTCCTCAATGGCGATCTTATAATCCTCCTCGGTGACGCCCACCGCGATCGCCCCTAAGGGTGGCAGCGATCGCGACCTTCAGTATCTTCGAAAACTTCAAATTCTTCATAATTCTGAACTCTTGGCCTTGAAATCTGTTCTTCAGCAATGCTCCTAAAAGGCCTAAAATACAACACAAATATGCACTAAAAAGTCCTAGTTATGCTGTACAAAACACATCATATCAATATGCTGACACGTTAAATGCAAACTCATTTCCATTGCATCATGCCCATGCTGCCAACATCCAGAAATAACATATTCATCACAATACAGTACCTTCCTTTTAGGTACCTCAAACAACCTTATAATGTCAGAAAACTTCCACTATCTTGTATACTAGCCAGATCCCTATGATTGGCAAGAAACAGACAATCCTAGCCCATTTATCCACAACAGCCCAAACATCATCTTCAACTCTGCTATTCTTTAGCCCAATGACAAAAATTCATGGAGATATTTTCCCTCTTTCATTCTGGAATGAAAAGTAATCGCAACTGTCTACCTGATCTCTGGGCTTGACCTTCATTTACTAACAACTTAACACTTAACCACAATTCTAAATACATTTCGGCTTCTTGTCATTCCACCAATAATGTAGTCTCAAGTCCAAGTAAATTATACTTTCTCCAGGTTTAACTGAGAATAGTGTAACATATGCTTTTTGCAAAATCTTGTTCCTTAATTCCTCATCTCAAGGAACACAAATTTGACCATTAAATATCAACGTACCATCAGCTCCTTGAAAAATCAGATATATCTCCACGACTCAACCCCTATCAAAAATCTTGCATATTGGGCATATCTCCTACTTCTGCTTTATTTTCTCTGGTAAGGTTGATTGACATTTCCACAAAACTCAATCTCCTTTAATATCATTGAATCTGCACCTTAATCCCATATCTCATTAGTTCTTTCCCTTAACTCTAATTGTACAATCACCCAAACTAAAATACATTCTTGAAATGCCTTCCTACTAAGATCATAAATGATTACATTCTCTTTTCTAGGATGCTAAAGGATCTCTAAATTATAATCCTCTACAATTCAAGCCATCTTTGCTGCCTCTTACTCAGTTCCTACTGCATAAAGATATAACATTTCAATCTATCATCACCTTGCATGTATTTCCTTACTAACAATGACACCAATCTTCCAAGCATGCACCACTACTACTAATTCCAGATCATGCTTTAATCAATTTAACTCATTCGACTTCAACTGTCTAGAAGTATAAACACTAACTTTATCCCTTTGCATCAACACACAATCGAGCTCTACCCTTCAACCATCACTATATTATTCTCCCCTTTTTTTCGCAACTTAACTTCAATCATCAAGGAGTCCACTTTAACTCCTTCTGCGGACATGACATGTCTTAGTAAAGTAACTTTTGGTTATCAGAAATACTACTTGTATCACTTGGCAACCAATCCTTGTTGTCTCAATACTCCTTATACTAGTCTGAGATACTCCACGTGCTCCTTTTTTTTTAGAGTAATTCAGAAGGTCATCAATAAAAACCACCATGAACCTAACCAAGTGGTCAATGAACACCCAGATCATTATTCCATAAACATTTTAAGGGCATTAGTCAATCCATACGACATCACTACCCATTTATAATGCTCATATCTTGCTAAAAAAGCCATCTTAGGAATGTCTTTTCTTCAACTAGTGATAACCTGATCTCAAATCCACTTCTGAGACTACATGGCTCCTTGCAATTGGTCCAACAAGTCATCATTATAGGACAATAAGTTCTTGATCATAATAACCACTTAGTTCAACTCTCAATAATCTATACAACATCATAAGAAAATATCCTTCCTCGGGACTATACGATTCAGAACTTTTGATATTAAACTCATCCCCAATTTCAATTCACTACTAATAATTTGCCCACCTCTAAGATGGTAATTTTGAAAGTTAATCCCGGAATAACATCCACAACTTACAAACATCAGGTATATTCTAAATGCGTAATCCTTCCTTGTCCTCTTGAAAAGCAGATCACTAGTACCCCATATATCCACCATTGCACAACTTGGAAGTCTCTTCCACACTTATTACTAACCTAACTCCTTTGACCCTACTTCTTTGACATACAATCAACTACCTTTGATCTCATTTGCCTCTGCAATTCCGCAAACTAATCCAGATGTTCTACAACAACATTTTGATTAGGCACAACTCCCATGCCCCTCAAATTCAGAACAAATCCCACCCAGATGGCTCGAATAACAGTCACAATATCTAGTGGTACTTCAAACTATGGCACCACTACCGGTCCACAAACTCTTCCTCCAATAGAAGCATCTTTATCCTAGAGTTTTACATCTTCCACTCCCCACATTAGCACACACAATGTCATTCCTTTATTGATATATCTATAAAGTTGTCTTAACTTGTTAGTTAACCACCTTGACAAAGATGTTTCCAAAGCTAGTTCATGCCCTAGACCATACTGAGCCCTTCCTCTTCTACTTTTCCTTAAATGACTTTGCAGCATATGACATCAAAGTTGACACTCAGATTATCTCAATCATGTTGTCCATGTATCCAATCATTGTATAGCTCAGCCTTGTCAAGTCTTTTGCCTAATCATATCTGATACTCTTCCTATGATCAACTTCAAAGAAGTTTAACTACTTCTCTTTCTATTCTCCACTCTGCATCCTTAGTTCATTCCCTAAAACAATGCTCCAGTTTTCTCAAGATGAACATCATTCATCTTCAATCCTCATTCTTAACTCAAATATGACCACCATTAGTCTGGAATCTTAAGTGCTTAAGAAGAATTCGCTCTAGAATTACCTTACCCCTCTTGTTTTAACAACTTCTTTTACCCTTTTACACTGGGTTCATTCACTTGATCACCTATTTGACCAATACCAAATATTCATGAGAAAACATATCACCAACATATTACTCTTCTGGAAAAGAACATTTTGTGGTTCTCCAACAACATGAGTCCCTCTTTTTCCTTAACTTAGCCCCTATCATGGTTTTGACCATGATTCCTCTTTTACCATCTTTGTCTGCTTCAGCTATAGTCCATGGATCTATCCCAAAACAAAACTCTTACAATTAGAATCTACTTTTATCAAAAGTTAGCAACTTAACTTACTATTTTACATGAGATCCTCGGTTGATGGCGGCGAAGTCGAGGCGTGTCATTTACCCACATAAATGCAATATGACTACCCATTAGAAAACATTAAAATCACTGGCCAGTTTTTATTTTAAGTTGGACCTCGAGTACACTTGTTAGTCAATTCCATGTGCCCTTGTTGTCAACCTTGCTCTGATACCAATTTGTAACACCCAGACTTTATACCGGGGCACTACTCGGTAGTAGACCACACATGGGTCCACATGAGCTAACTTGACAACGAGTTCACGCGGATCTTACAAATCGGGCACGACAAGAAAATACAAAGAAAACATCCAACCTATATTTATAAAATCAATGTATGGAAAACATTCATGAATTCCCAATTAACGTAAACTACAACACTACTTGTGAACACTTTATTGACCTCATATTATCCTTTCCTCAACAAAAGAAAACATTATACATAATATAAAAGATGAGTAACCACCATTTCATCCAACCAAACCCAATCCTACTGACACGACCTCCAATGACTCGTACCATCATTTTGTCGAGGTTCCAACATGAGTCTCATGTTTTTACCTGAAACTAAAAAAACAAGTCCCCGAAGGGTTAGCTATCAATTCTAACATGCACCAAATGGTAAACACAATATGCAATGGCGAAATCAATTTATTAAATTACATAATAAGAATACTAATAGAATAGTTCACATATAATATATTCACAACAACAAACAAACGCACAACAATACTTGTAATCATAAGGCGCACATAATAATATTTATAGCCATACAGTTCATACTAATAATAACACATCATTTCACTTTAGTATCACCTCAATCACTTTTCGTCTCAATAATAGTTCAATCACAACTCATCAACTCTCAATCAATATCATTTATCAAACAAATATCGCATCCTCCAGCCTTACGCGGGGTAGTGGACGGCGGCCTCCACCGTTTATCCGAACCACTCACACCCTCATCATTCACCTTCTTACCCCTGGTCAAGCCTCCTCGGGAGCACTTGCCAAAACATTTTATTATCATTTTGAAGGGGCCCTCCTTGACATACAACTAAGTTAGGGATGTCTCCGCCTTCCCGACTATCCCTAATCATAGCCGTATCGGTTAGGTGCCAATGCTTAGAAATCCGAAAAAATATAGAATAGTATTCATCTATTATATTTTCCAAAATAACGAATTGCTTTCAAATAGACATATAAAATATATAGTAATGAATCCCAAAATACAGCTCTACACATCTAGCACACATCAAAACTGATAACTAAGTAAGTCTAAGCGACTTACCTCTTGACTGGGAATTCAAACTCTTGAATGGAACAAGGACTTGTCGAAATGATTTCCTAAACCATGATATAAGGTATTGTAAATAACATGAAGTTTGAGACTCAAAAGAATACGATAAAGGTTTAAAACTCGAAATCTCTCTAACCTTTTGATAATTTAACCCGACAACTCACATGGACATAAACTTTGAACCCACAATCAACCTCTTACTCGAAGTTACTACAAAACAACCCATCTAATAAGATTAAAACTAATAAGAACGTTCACCAAAACTCAACCCCTTTATTAAGTCTATAACTCACGCCTTTAAGCTTAGAACTACACTTTACCAATCCATTTTTCTACACCATCTTCCAACATCAAAATTCACCATAAATCCAACCATAAAAACTTCCTTACTATACCCACAACTCACACCATCCAACAAGAAAGAACAACTCACCAAAGAGGAGGAAAAGGACGCGCCTTGTCTTCCGATGGAAGGGGCGACCAACAACAAGCATGAAGGTCGTGAAGGAGCATGACAACGAGAGGAAGAGAGGGAGGGGAAAAATGGAAGGGAAGACATGGCTTTAAATAGGAGAAATGGAAGAAGACAAATTCAATTCAGCTTGTATAAGAGATAAAGATTATGGCACACAAATCTAGAAGATATAACACGAATATTGAGGAAGAAAGATAAGCTTGGAACACAAATCTAGAAGATAAGATAACATGGCATGAATATCTATGAAAACTGATAAGATCAAAACTTTTACAAGTCTATCTTTATTCCACTAAGAAACGGGATTACTTAAAAACTAAGAAACAAACTTATCCAAGCTTACTTACAAGCGAAGTAACCCAGACACGTTTTTCAAGATGCATTAAAATTATCCATTTACATCCAAATATCACTTAATTCGAGCAAGCTTTTCCAAGCATATATTGTTTTAAGGTCTTCCCGAGATTACTTAAAAGCTAAGCAATCCCAACACGAATTTCGAGAAACATTAAATTATCCAAAATTTTCCTGAGTATTACACTGCAAGTCCTAGGAAGCTGCGAATTTCTTTTACATTCCTTGGTTGCTTCCATTCTGAGACTGCTTCGATTTTCTTCGGGTCTACTTTAACTCCTTCTTGGTTGATGGCGTGGCCTAGGAAAGCCACTTCTTTAAGCCATAGGTCACACTTGGACAACTTGGCGTAAAGTTGGTTGTGCCTTAAAATTTGTAGCACGGTCCGTAGGTGTTCTTCATGTTCAACTTGATTTCCGGAGTAAATTAGGATGTCGTCGATGAAGATGATGACAAACTTGTCGAGGTATTCATGGAAGCATCGATGCATCAGGTCCATGAACACCGCAGGTGCATTAGTCAAACCAAATGGCATCACTACAAATTCATAGTGGCCATAGAGGGTGCGGAAAGCGGTCTTCGGAATGTCCTCTTCTCAAATCCGAAGTTGATGATATCCTACCCTCACGTCGATCTTTGAAAAGACTTTCGCACCGCGAAGCTGATCTAGGAGGTCGTCTATCCTTGGGAGAGGATACTTGTTCTTGACGGTGACTTTGTTCAATTCTCTGTAGTCGATGCATAAGCGGAAAGTCCCATCCTTCTTCTTTACAAAGAGCACGGGTGATCCCCAAGGTGACGCGCTTGGTCGGATGTAACCCTTCTCAAGCAGCTCTTCGAGCTGGCTTTTGAGTTCTTTCATTTCCAGCGGGGCCATCCAGTAGGGGGCCTTGGAGATTGGCGCGGTTCCTGGCTCGAGGCTTATTGCAAACTCGACTTCTCGTCGGGGAGGTACTCCAGGAAGCTCTTTTGGGAAGACATCAGGAAATTCTCTGGCTACAAGAATCTCTTGAATATCCACGACCTTTTTCTCCGTCGGCTCGAGGTAGCAAAGATACCCAACGTAGCCCTGTCGGAGTAGCTTCCCGGCCTTCATGGCATTGATCACTTTTCCATTTTCTTCTTCTCGTTTTCCTTTGAATTTTCATACGTGTTTCCCTCCGGAGTTGATGGTTACTATTCGGGTGTAGAAATCGATTACTGCTCCATGCTGAGACAACCAATCTCTTCCGAGAATGATGTCGTAGGGGTCCATCAGAATGCATATTAATTTGGAGTTGAAGATTCCTCCTTGAATGCATAAAGGTAAACTACCTAACTGTTTGGCTCCTATAATCCTTTCTCCGTTTGGAAGGTTCACAACAAACGGCTCACACTCTTCGAGGTCCTCTAATTCTAAGGGTTCTACACACTTTTCGGATTTGAAGGAATGCGAAGCGCCGAAATCGAAGAGTATAAAAACATCTTTAGAGCGGATATGGAGGGTACCTTGGCAGATAGATTCCTCCGGCTTGTCGGTGGTGCGCATCTCATACAACCGTTGCCCTTGACCCTGAGGATTCATAGGTCCCTTTCCTTTTTGATGAGCTGTAGACTGGACCGATGCAGTCCCCGTTGTTCTGTTTGAAGCTTAAGGGCGCTGAGACACGGTGTTAGAATGGGTCTGGCCTGCCGAGTTTGCGGGTTGTTTGCAGAATTGCCGGAGATGTTCGTCCCTATTACAGTTGTAGCACCTCTTGGGAGCTTTGGGAGAGTTCCGATTAAGGTGTCCGGGTTCTACACAGTTATGACAAACAATCGGGCTCTTTTTTGATTCTGATCCTGGGGTAGGTCTTGACCCAGCCGACGAGGGCCTGTTCTTGCTCTTTTTGGACCACTGAGACCCTTGCGGAGATGCCGGCCTCTTGAACCCACTGTGACTGGAGTGGTGAGGCTTTTCTCCACCGAACTTCTTGCGCTCGGGGACCTTGAGAGTTGTCTCCATTCTGTGAGCATGGTCCACGTACTCGTCCAAAGTTTTGAAGGAGCGATTTTCCGTCCAAGGTTTGATTTGGTCGCTCATCCAACGGTGGAAGTGTTTGATCTTTTGTTGCTCCGTGGTGATCTCATCCTCAGCGTATTGAAGAAAATGGTTGAACTTTTTAGCTCGTTCCAGTACGCTCAGCCCATGTAACTTTGGGGAGTGGAGTTCGTCCAGTTTCTCATCTCTCATGGACTCAAAAAAGAATCGGTGCATCATCTTGTCTTTGAACATGGCCCAGCTCAATTCAGGGCGGTTGGACAGACTGGAGCTCTCCCACCACTCACCAGCTTCATCTTTCAGTTTCAGTGCAGCCATGTGCACCTTGTCAGCTTCAGAACAGGGTATATTCCTCAGAAGTCTCTCGACGTGGGAGAACCAATATTGGATTCCCGACGGGTCGCCCGTCCCATCATAGGAGTCGGGTTTCATGGCGTTGAAAGTTTTGATCCCCTCAGCGAAGCTGATCCTTGTTTGTTTCTTGGGGATGATCTCCACTACTGGGGCTGCTTCCTCCTGTACTTCTTCTGGCACCTCCTCTGGTGCTTCAAGGTTTGCTGGGTTAGGTACCGCAGCGGGAATGGCCTCTTGTACCAGCTGTTGTACTAGAGTGCGTAATGCGGCTACTGTCTCTGCATTGAATGCGATGGGAGCTACTGGTGCAGGGGGCGGGTTAACTTGAGGTCCGCCTCTGACCTCGGATTCGCTCTCACCATGACTTTCCCCAGCGACGTTGGGGTTGGCATTGCGATTGGTGGCTCTTGTGTTGACCATCTGAAGGTTTTAGGTTGGTTTCATTTGTTAATTCGATAATATATGCAAGAATTAACGTGCAAGCTTTAGTAGCGAAAAGGGGAAATTTTATTATAAATGGTTCATACGGAAGTACAAGGCTTTATAACTTAAGCCGCTCCAAACTAAGGAAATAAAGAGAAGCTAAGCCGATTCGACTTCCTAAGGACAAAAATAAAGTCGAAAGAAGTGGTCTAAGCTCACTTCTTGGAAAGAAAAGTACAATGCTAAGGAAAACTAGACACGGTCGGTGTAGGTGTCGAGGAATCCTTCCTCGAAAAGAGGCTCATCAATGATCCAAGTGTCGTTGTTGAGGAGTAGGTTGGCTTGCTCGATCCTTCGGCGGCGACGGTTTTCGCGGGCCTATAGCTCCGCGATGCATATCCTATGCTGGAGCCTTTCTTGTTGCTCCCTTTCCGTCTCCGTGACCCACTCCTCTCTGTGGCTCTGCAGCAGGTCACGGTTCACCCTACGGCCTCCGTTGGGTAAGATGCCGGAAGGTGGTGGAGCGTTGACCAGGGGCTGACGAGCCCGACGGTTGGAGGATTCTCCCTCCATCCAAGTGACGAAACCTTCCATTTGAATTTCTCTGGGTGCTTGATTCGCCCTCTCATATAGTGGGGGTTGGCCGGTAGGTCCCCAGGGTTGGGTCCCCGGAAACCTCTCTTCCGAACGGTCAACATTGTGGGACCCAAGATGAAGCCGTCAAAGAAGTGCGTCATCCTCGTGACACCAGAAATGTGTCATAGGTGGCATGGGCCCCTTGGGCTCGGGTGCTCGTGGAGGTGAGACTATCTCCACTCTCGGGATCGGGATCATGGGTGGTAGAGGTGCCGGTGAAACTCCATTCTTGGAATCAACGGTGGTAGTGGTGCTTCTGGATCAATGAACACCCCGTCCGAGTCCTCTTCTTCAGACTCGTCGAACTCCTCAAATTCTTGGTTCTCTTGGTTCATGGCATCCCACTCGGCCTGAGCTTGCCACTCCAACTCAAAGTCGTCGCCCTCCTCTTCCCCGAGCTCAAAGTTAAGGTCAGGTACAATTCCTTCTGGTTGGTACTCGGGCACCCACCCCTCGTTCTCGTCGTCAGTATAATCTTCAGGCTCATAGCCCGGTGCTATTTCCTCGTCCCCCGAGGGATAATCCTCAGGTTCATACACCGGGGATGGTGGGGTGTGATCGGTGCCAGGTAATCTTCGGGTACCTCGATAGGAAGGTTAGGGTCCTCCTCGGGATCCTCCTCGGAGTCCTCTTCGAGGTCAACTTCCATGTCTTCCCCGTGGTGTGCCCCCTCGGGCTCATAGAAGGGGTCATCATGTGCATTGTTGTATGGGAAGTACGGGTTGGGAGCTTGGATTCCAAAGAGGGCTTCTTCGATTTGGTTTCGAAGATGGGCGGTTCTCCTTCTTTCAACCATGGTGTCTGAGGAAGAGAAAATAGAAAGGCGTTAATATAGAACATCCTTAGTTTCTATAAGGTGAAGACAAAGTGAAGGAAGTCGAGGCGTTTATAAAGACCACATAAAAACACTTATTTTAAGACTTTTCATTGTCTTGGCCCTATTGAAGGGTCTAGGATTTTCATTTTACTTAAGAAGAAGTTCTTACTTTCACCAAAAGTCAAGTCTATCAAAAGGTCCTAACAACTATTATAAAGTTAAAAAGTTGAAACGTTTAGCTTACTTAAGTTTCGAAGAGGTGAAAAAGGAAGTTTATAAGAGTGGTAGTTCTAGAACTAAGTACTTGATATTTAAGGTTTTTGAATTTTTAAGACATTTTCTTAGCTAAGAAGTTTAAGTTAGGAGGTTACTATTCTTTGAGTTTCTTGAATGGATATAGAAGGGAACTTTCCATAATTGGAAGTTTTGGATAGCGGAAGGAAAACTTAGGTTTTAAAAGTTCTCGGTTTTCAAAAAATTTCGGTTTTAAAAGTTTTCGGTTTTGAAAACAAAACGTTCGTCTCTGATACCACAATTTTAACACCCCTATTTTTCAACAATGGGTATTACCGCCAGTGACCTCGGATTTTTACCGTCCAAAGTCACCCAAGGCTTTTAGAATGATATAGAACGACAAAATGCGGAAATAAACATAATCAGATCAATAAAAGGTGCTCTCGAAGGAGACTTGTTCTTACAACCCAACTTACATTACTTAAAACCAAAAGCTTGTTCGGAATTACAATTCATAAAAACTTTGTCTTTGAAGCATAAACGGAAATAAACCAAAATGATTTGCAAATACATCTTGGAGCTTCTCGTCCTTCCTTTGCCCTTCACCTTACGCCTTGTTGAAATTCCTAGGTTCTGACATAATTCGCGAGGGGCGAGAATTATCTTATAATTTCATATCTTTCTCGTCCTTCCTAGGTTCTGACATAATTCGCGAGGGGCGAGGTTCTGACATTATAAATAATTTCATATCCTTAAATTCTCTATACTTAGAGATTTGCAACATAATTATCTTATTATAAATAAACTTTCTCCTCTATAAAAGTATTGTTTTTAATATCAAAGCTACATCTTTTATGCTAGTAATTTTATAAAATACTTTTTATAAGAATCATTTAATAATATGAACATAACCATGTCTTGCACAATATACTTTAATAAGAAAATCCTCAATACTTTATTTAATTTATTTATCCTCTCTTTTCAACTAACAAGATCTTCAAATAATATTCTTATTAAATTTAAAACTTGCAAATCAACCTTATTTGATTTTCTTATTTCTACTAGCATATTTTTAATAAACTTGAATTAACTAATTTAATAAAATAAAATAAAATAAAAATTTAGAATTATACTGATTTGGGGTTCCTGTATTACAAAATACAGAGGAAGGAAAGCAAGGGAGGGTCGGCGGTGTTGGGGCGGCGGCACCAGGAGCTCCGGCGAGGCAGGGGCGGCGCGCGGAGGCGTCGGGCGGCGCGCGGTGGCAGGGGGCGATGTCGGCGGTCTCCAAAGGGGAAAAAGAGGAGGCCTTTGGTGGTGCTTTGGATGGAAAAACAAGCTTGAAGGGGCTGATTTTTAGGACAATTGAGAGTAAATTGCAAGAAGGAAGAGAATGGTTTGAAGATGTGAGTTCTAAGGGTGGTTTGAAGCCCCTTTAGATAGGCAAAGGGGGTGGAGCTTGTGATCCATGGCAATGGGAGTGCACCAATGGAGAGGAGGAGGATGATCCTCCATTGGTCACCATTGTGCTAGTTGAGGGATGATGAAGGGTGATGTAGGGCATGTGATGTCATGGAGCTAGCCCTACAAGCTAGAGGAAGAAGAAGGACATGCAATGGCTGCCTTTTGATTCTACGTCAGTTCCATTAGACAAAGTCTGATTTCTTTTATTATAAAAAGGGTGGGTAAATGAGTAAGAAATTGCAAATGGTCTAGCGGATTGAGGGGATGGGCGTGTGGGGTGCGTTGCAAGAGGTCTCGGGTTCAAATCCCGGCTCTTGCATTCTTTTTACTAGACCTTTATTGTAATTTTAATGCCTTGTTGTAATTTATTTTATTTAATAAAATTCGAGATTAATAATGCATTATTTCTATTTAAATGCTTTTGATTTATTCATAACCCCTGTGATGCATCTTTGAACTTTATTTAATTTAATTTACTTAATAATTTCCCTTTTAAAGAGAAAGTAAGGGTTATTATAATATATTGGAATCTCTCTTTTACATAGAGAAAAGAATTATAAAATAAATATTATATTATATTCGGTTTTAAAAACCTTGGAATATCGCGGATATTACAACAACGAGGTTCACGTTTTGTTGTGTGAACAACTGAGAGCTTGTTTGATTATTGTTTTTGAATTTTTGGTTGATTTTTCCTTCTAATTTTTGGGGCATAATATCTGAAGTTCGAACTTTGCTTTCTCGATTGAATTTGGGATTCATACAATGGTTAATAGACTTTGTGGGCGGTTGGGTCAAGTATTAGATTAGACTATTCATATATATTCATACAAGGTTCGTATAAAATCATTTGAAAATGTTCATGTTCCTACGTTTGTTGCCCCTCTTTTACTAACTTACTGATGTTATTGGTGTTTTTCTCTACTAATTGCTACTGTATTTTTGTTGGTCACTACTTCGTTTTTTTTTTGTGTAATGCTTGCTAATTTCTTCACATTGATAATGAAATTACTTAGCCCAATAGAAATGACAAGGATTCATGTGTTATATGTACAAATAAATGATTTTGTCATAGCCTATTAGCTCAAATGGTAGAGCAATGTGTTTGTTCACATCGATGTGGGTTCGAATCCCTCACAAGCTACTACATATTATGCATTGTTTCAATTCAAATTATAAAGTTGAGTTCTCTTGTATCATGTTCAAGTTCATATATATTATCTTAATGTTCACACATTGACTATGTATGTTCACATATTTTCGAACAAGATCCTTATATTTACAAAGTCATTTACTAGCATTCAAACCTTAAGTTGCAATTTCTTATGCTTGATTTTTTTTAGTGGGATACCTTGCAACAATAACCTCGTTTTAAAGTCTTATTGAGAACGTCTCTTAGCTTGTTCCTCCCTTGTTATAGTTTACATACACAATACAAGTTCAAAATGATGGATTTTATGTTAAATTTATGATGTTGCACAATCATTTTTCATGTTCACAAATATATATTACTTTTGTAATCATATATTGAATGTGTATATTCATTTATTTTCAAATAAGGTTAAGATCTTTATAAGATGATCCATTCATGTTCGTATATATTTCTTAACATTTACATATTGGATGTGTGTGTTCGCATAATGACTATATATGCTCACATATTTTCAAACAAGCTTCTTATGTTTTACAAAGCCATGTACTAGCATCCAGGCCTTAAGTTGCGATTTCTCAATGTTAGCTTTCATAGTGGCCTCTCTTGCTACATTAACCTAGTTCAAAGTCTCATTGAGAGTGTCGCTCTTAGCTTTTGTGATTCTTCTCTCAGCTTGCCACTCTTATGTTCAAGTCAAGTCAATGCTACTAAAACCAGCAAACTTTTGAAAATCATCACAAGTCAATTGTAAATTAGAAAAAAAAATGCACCACTAGCCAAACAGTAAAACATTCATTACACAACAACAACTAATTATACTACGAATAATAAAACGGAGAATCAAAAACTTCCATCCATATGTGTCCATTCCCAACCTTATTGACTCTTATACTCCAAACAATAAAATATTTAATTCAATGATCAATGACAACCATGCAACACTTTCATGCTTTACTGATGCACACACAAAACGACACAACTATTGCAAAAACAACTAACTAGCTCAATCACTCCATCCACCTTTTAAGCATAAGACAAATTTCTACACATTAACTTATAATGATGAATAACTAGCAACAAAGTAGGAATGTGGAATTTTTTTAACAAAAAACTACATGTTCACAAAGTAATATTCTCAGGTTCATATAAAACCTCGAGGTTCATACAAATCATATTAAGTTCATGTATAATCCAATTCAGTTTAGAAGCAGCTATCATCTCCTAGACATTTCATCGAACAAGTTATGTGCATTTCCAAACTCTCCCTCAAAACATCATAGAAATAAAAAAAAATAAGTTTGGGAGCAACACAAACATCAAAATATTCTTGCTAATTGAAGGTGGTAATCAATTTCAACAAAAATACATGTCAAATTCGAATCTAAAGTTGCAAGCAATGTAAAAATAAGAAAGCGAAAATGAAGTTTGAAAATAAAAAAGCACCTACCAGAATTTGAATCCATTAAAAAGAGAAGACAATGAATCAATGATTTAAGTGATTAAATAACAAGATTAGAGGCAAGGATGTGTATTCGTTTCCAAATTTGAAGACAATCCAAAAAAAGCATCGTTCATTCTATAGCGCACATGGAGGACTGGAGAAGAAGACCGGGAAAAATAACAAAAATTCGCCTTGGGTTTAAAAAATATGGGAAAATCTCCATTGTCATGAAAAGGATCAATGGTGTAGATGATGCAAAGGGATCGCCTTCAAAGACTTCCAAGGAATTCCAACAACAAACACCAAGAAATCTTGCCCGTCTTCAACTGGATGGGTCTTCCTGGTCCAAAATCAAATTTGCGTGATTCCAAAACTAGAAGTTAGATATTTGAGTCTAGTTGAACCCCTCCAAATTTCAGATCTAGATGATGTGTAGATTGGAAGTTATGGTGATTATACTGAGGTAGTGCAGAATCCACCAAGATGGCAATGGAACGATTGATGGAGCAAATGGAAGTGGATTGATGGAGCGTTGGATATGGATGTGGGGTCTTGGATATTATGCACCAAGATAAACAAACTAAGTTGAAAGAGCGTCGGATATGACTCACCAACGATCAAACAACGAGATTGAAACGAAAGAGCAAATAAACATAGATTGAAAAACAAGTAAAAGAGAGAACATTCATAGTTTCAAATCTCAGTGAAAATAGAGGCCAAGGACGAGTATATAACCCTAGATCCACGCCTCACATAATCATCCAAAACCCATAAAGAAATTACAAAAAATGCCCCATAAAAACCAAGAAACAACTAATTGTCCTTATTTGCAAAATAGTCCTTTGTTGGGCCACTAGTTAAAACGAAATTCCACCCTTCTTCTTTGTAAACCTACAGAAACTTACGAACCATGAGCTCCTCTTGAATATGGAAAAGGATTGCTTTAGCTCGGGCTCGCGTGATGCGCCCAAGATAGGGCATGGCTCCTTGATTCGGCTTTGTAGCGCCTCGAACACTAGCCTTGGTTGCTTGTCCAAGTGTAGGCTCCCCTTTATCAAGCACATTGGACTTATCTTTAGGACTGGGATCATCACTCGAGTAATGGGACAAGGCGCCATCAGAAGTGCTTGAAGAGTTGGCACCATCCATCAAAGGCCAAGGCGCGCCAAGGTCAGAATCCAGCGTAGCGCAAGGCGCGGCACCAGCTGCGTGCAAGGGCGCACCAACCCCGTGCAAGGGCGCACCAAGGGTAGAAGTCGGCACCGGTTGTGCCGAGTGCAAGGGCGTGCTTCGTTGTGCCGGATGCAAGGGCGCGCTCGGTTGTGCCGGCGTGTGAAAGGGCTCGGTTGTTGGCTCGGTTGCAGATGAACTCTCATCATCCTCCCCATTAAAAGGGTTCGTCCACGAACCTGGATCCTGCTCAAACTCGACATCATCATTAGAAAAATAAGGAACAAGATCGGAAACGTTGAATACCTCATGGACTCCATAATTCGAAGGAAAGATCAAGCTTGTAAGCATTGTCGTTTATGCGCTCCAAACCTGAAATGGTCCATCCCCACAAGGCTTAAGCTTAGAATTCCGAAGAGTGGGAAACATCTCCTTCCTCAAATGAACCCAAACAAGATCGTCGGGTTCAAAAAATCAGCTCTTTGCGCCCTTTGTTAGCTTGGCGCTTGTATTGCAATGTTCGCCTCTCCAATTGAAGGCGAGTGTCCTCATGAACCTGCTTAATATACTCAGCCCGGTCCCGCCCCTCACGACTCTCACGATCAGTAATGGCATAAGGCGCTAAATCAAGTGGTGTAACGGGATTGCGCCCATACACCAAGTCTTCTCCCCTCTAAAAAGATTCGTCCTCGAATCCAGCTGACCTACAAAACAAATCAACACACAAACCTCCCTTCCAAGCACAACATGATATGACAAAATGTATGCACAAGCTATGCCACTTTTCTTCCTATTCTTACGGGTACATCTCATGATAAAACAATGACAAGATGGAGAATAAGTAGGCAACAATGGAACATTATGACCTATACACACTCCAGATGACATGTATTGGGAAAGAGAACTATAATGGAAACAAGAGTACTTAGTCCTAGATGTCACAAATGCATGAAAGACAAATGAAATTCTTTGATCGAATGCATGCAACACATCCAACACATAATCATCAATATGAAATGAAGGAGTGCAAGAAACCTCCCTGAGAGGTGCACTTGTATCACCATGTGAGCTAAACAATGGAGGTAGTGCTTCTATCTCCCATGGTGTGACATTTTTCAGGACAGAGGCATCCTTCTTGGCCTCCACAAGCAAAGGAATGTAATTGCCGCTTGGAGTGAATAAAACAGCTTCATCCTCCTCATGGAATAAGAAGGGAAAACATGAAGGAATCATAGGCAAGGAATCTAGCCATGGTGTAGCCAACGAGAGCTAGGAGTGATGGTAGGACGACGCTTGATTTTAGGAGACGATTCCACAACTTCATCCTCTTCTTGTAGTATGTGCATCAGTTGTATTGGACACTTGATGGTGATGAGTTGTTTCAATTCATGGAAAGGAGTCTTTCTTTTTGGTTGTTCTGTGTCACTCATCACTCTTTGTTGGAAGGAAGTCTCCTCCCCTTCAAAAGGGTTCGTCCTCGAACCTTGATCTTCAACATCCTCAACATAATTATTAGAAAAGGAACAAGGTTAGAAACGCTAAATACCTCATGGTCGTCACGTCCCTTGAAAGTGTGAACCTCTTCTCGTGTCTTCTTGATCTTCCCCACTTGAGGCACTTGTGTCCTCTCGTCCAGCCCTACAATTCAGCTCTCTAAGGCATCAAAGCATACCTCCATGCGTGTCTCCATGGATTGCATAGATTGTTGCAAGGATCGCAATATGGCTTCCACCGAGTTGGAGGAATCCTCATCAACCTTTTGTTTTTCTTTTTCATCACCTACATTTGTCATCTTAACAAACCAAGTAAAAAGCAAGGGTATAGAGTGCACTCGAATTAATCACCAAAACTTGCTCGAGGTGGAAATCCGACAAGTTGCAAGTAGGAGATGACCAACAGAAGACAACAAGAAGAACTCAAACACACTACATGCTTATCAAAGAGGAAGTAATAACTAGGAAGCTACTAAACACCAAGAAAGTCAAGAATCAATGTCAACAAAGTTTAGGCCTTGGTCGGGTTCTCTTTCTCACAGGGTCCGACTTTTTCTATGCCCGGCATCTCTTTCACTTTCGTCGGGTCCGAGTTTTTCTAGCCCCAATTCTCTTTCTCCCCGAGTCTGACTTTTTCTTTTAGGCTCGAAATTCTGATTTTTTTTAACAAAAAAACAAAACAAAACAACAAGAAAAGACACAAGCAAGCAATACTAGCAATTCTCGGTGTCGTTCTCGTATCCTAGAGTTGAACCTATTCAACAAGTATGCAATGACCAACAAAGAGAACGTTTTTCCTCTCCCTTAACCACTCATTTCAGAACACAAATTCATCCAACAAAAATATCAAGACTAACTTAAATGGAAGAGTAAATTCAAGGATTAATCACACAACCTTTCAACTACTCAACCAAACAAAGGACCTTTGGGGTTCCTTCTTCAAGTTCGTGTACACAACAACTCAGTCATGGCTCATCCAAATTTCGACCTCCATCAAACAAAAAAACAAGGACGGAAAAGGTCACACAAAGACACAAGACACAAAGGCAAACTCGTGCACAACAACAATGGATGAACAACTTGCAAAACAACTTGCAACGAGTGGTTAACCAAGGTCGAGACAAGATTTAAATGGCGATACCTTCACGTGGCTCTAATACCACTTGATGAAAGTGTAATATCCGCTAAAATTCTAAATAAAATAAAACGGATATTTATCCCAATAATTTTTTTTTCTTTCCAAAGTAGAGGATTTAATAATCTTTATAATTTCTTATTAAATTATAAAAGGTTATAAAAGTCATTACGATGGCAATTAAAAATTTAATGAAATATATTCAGCAAATCCGATATGCATTTAAATATTTTTTTCTTAAATAGAGAGTGTAAATATTTTTATAGTTTTCTTAATGAATTATAAAAATATTCCAAGGGATTATTAAATGTGACAAAATAATTCCAAAAAAAAAATAAATAATATAAATTTCAAATTTATTATTAACGTAGTTTTACAAGGCTAAAATTTAATACATGGAAAAATAAATAAAAAGGAGTCAAGAGCCGGGACTCGAACCCGAGACCTCTTGCATCACCTCCCACACGCCCACACCCATAATCCGCTAAGCCATTGTAACTTTCTACTCTCCTTACCCAACTCTATATTCTTATATTAATTCTAAGTCTTCTTCTCCCCAAAATCAATCAGACGTCTGACGTGTAGCCATTGCATGATCAAAGTTTCTCCTTCTTCATCCCCTTGCTTGCAAGACCATCTCAATGACCTCACAACCTTACATCATCACCAAACAAACACAACAATGGCCAATAAACATCCAATCCCCCTTCATCCATTGGTGGAACTCCATTGCCATGGATCACCAAATTGGCCAAATTGGCCTATTTAAAGGCTTGAAAATTCACAAGAAATTCACACAAACACTTCTCTTCTCTCTTCTAGCTACTTTGCTATTCAAGTCCTTCAAAAATTCAGCCTAGAAGTCATTGTTTAATTTCTGAAATTTTTACAAAAACCCCACAAAAATCCCTCAAACCCTAGTCTCAGGCCACCGGGCCACCATTGGAGTGACAGCCGGCCACCAGCACCACGTGTGCGCCACCAGGAGGCCGTCGTCCGCCCTCCACCACCGATGACCTGGCTCGCGAGTCCATCGTCGTCCGTCCTGCAATCTCTGGTTTCCTTCTAGCGTAAAGGTAGAAGAAAGAAGAAGTAGTGGGCTTGTTCATTGGGTTATTTTTGGACTATTTTGGGCTGGTTTTTAGGCCCAAAAGTATTAAATTAACCCATCAGCTTTTATTAAAGGAAAAAGGAATAAGAAGAAGCCCAATTCCTCCCATCTCGAAATCCGAGCCCAAATCCCGTCTCGTTTTCTCTCGGGTGAATTTCCCGACTTGTATTTTAATTTCTATCTCTTTATTATTAATTATATATATATGATATTTATTTAAATAAATAGAATGAATATCATAAGTGGATTATTAAAATAGGAAATAATGTTGGCAAGACATTAAATAAATTCCAATAAAATTATAAGAATGATATAAATAACTTTTGACCATATAAAGGCTGACTTTAAATATATATATATATATATTAACTTAGTTGTGCTTTTATTTTAATGATTAAAGGAATATATATGATAAAAAGGAGTTATTGAAATAAGATTATATTAAAAGGAAAATAGACTTGCATGTCTCTTAAATCCTTTTTTTTAGCTTAAAAATAATAGTAATAAGATATTTTATCATAAGATAGTCTAACAAGAATAAGTTGAAGACTAAAAAGATATATTAGTTAATTATCATGTATTTCTATATAAAGAAATACAATATAATAGATATGGGAAGATTGTTAAATAAAATCATGGGATTTAAAATATGAGTTTATATACTTAAAAAGTATAATATAAATAATATGCTTACCTTACTTAGAGCTTAATTGAATAAATAAAAAGAATTTGAGCAAGATGATAGAAATTATTATCTTAAGATTTTTTATAATAAATAAAGGGATTGCATGTCATTTTAAAGAGCATATTATAAACTAAAAAATATGTTGATAAGATATACTAGTTATAAGATATTTATATAGTAAAGTATGAAATATAAAAGATATTTGTTGTTGGGAAAAGATATATTAACGATATTATCAACAATCATAGATTTAAAATATTATGAAAATAATATGATAGATGAGAAGTAATCCTATTAAAGATATACTAAAGATATTATTATTACTAACTTAGATATAAATAAATAAGTTGCAAGACATATTATTATAAGTAACTCTTATAAAAGTATTTTATAAAATTACTAGCATGAAGGTTGTAGCTTTTATATTAAGATTATTATTTTCATAGAGGAATAAGTTTATTTGTAGAAGATAATTAGGTCGCATATTTCTAAGTGTAGAGAATTTAAAGATACATGAGAGTATTTATAATCATAATAGATATGTTAATAAAATTATTATTTAAATTGCAATAGATATAGTTTTATTTATAGAATATGGTAGGGGTGATAAAATACTTATGACATAGTATAATGATAATTATTCTAAATAAATTGTAGAGAGCCATTATAAAAGTATTATTACAAAAGGTGTAGCCAAGAACTATAGTTGGATATTAGATATTGGTTTTATAAAAGAATAATGTGTTATAATACTAAGTCATCCTTTAAGAAAAATATTAGTTTCATAACCTCTAAGTGTAGAGGATTATTACAAGACATAAGTTCTAAGTTAAATACAAGAAGTATGATCTTATATGATTCTATGATATTATATAGCATAAAGTTGACTTGTATGGAAAGAAATCATTTAGATATAAAAAAGATATTATTTTATAATCTATAATATTATAATAATAAACTATAAATATGAAGTAGGATATTTATAAGCCATGATCATATTTTATAAGCTATGATCATAGATATTTTATAAGTTATATAATGTGAAAAGAACTATAGGAATAAAATAAATAAGATTAATTTAATATATGTTAATTTTAGAAAGTTACCTTATAATGAAAATTAGAAATTCCTAATTATGGAAACTTCCAAGAAAATAGATTATAAGTCTATTAGCTTCATTTAAGGAGAATTATATGATTAAATAAAATTCAATTAAGGGGATATTATTAATAAAGTATTTTGATAAGGGAAATAATATTCTAAAGTTCACTAAGGAATAATTGGAAATTTAAAAGTAAGATTTTAATTAAGATAAATATGTCAAAAGGTTAAAGTAGATTCTTTAAAGCTTAATAAGAATTGTACATTTTAAAAGAAAAATACCTTTTTAGATAAAGTATGATATTTTTGTGAAATTATACTTGCTTAAATTATATTAAAGGAATTAGCAAGTGAAGTTAAAAAGGACTATTTGAATATTATTAAATAGATTTTTATGGAATAAAAAGGATATTACAAAGCCAAAATAATAATAAAAGAATATTATTATTTTAAGAAAATAACTTTCTAAATTATTATCTTAATAATTTAGAATTCCAACTCTCTTATAAAATATTATAAGAGGTAATCCAAACTTTAGGAGGAAATCATGATTAAAGTTCGCTCGTAAATTCCGTGTCGATAGGTCGGGATTCTCGCTCGAAGTCGTGAATCACATAGTTCCGTCAAAGCTCGATTGTTAGAACTCGCAAAAGCTAAGGCAAGTGGAATTTTCCCCTTGTGACCTTTATATTTCATTTCCGTAAAATGTTCGATGTTAGGAACGATTTGTGTGCTAAGTAACGAATGAACCTAGGAAATATCGATTGTTAGATATAACGACCATTGTTAGTATAGTTTGTTATTATTATTTGATAGGACTATTTATGCTAGTATGGTTGTGGCCTTGGTTGGTTATGGTCTCGTTCAGAGATCAACGTCGAACGAACTAGTAAGGGGCGTGGAATAGCCGACGCCTCTAGATAATCTTACTAAGTCGTAAGTGCATATGTGTTTGAAGTACGACTTTCGGGATCATGATCCCATCCGCTCCGATTGCAAGGAGGGATGAGCGCACTCTAGCTAAGTGCCGGGAAACTGAGTTTTTCCCTTGGTGGATCGGGCCATCCGAGTCCCACCTCTTTCTATTAAAAATCATTAATGAAATCGAATACCTTTTCATCACTATATAAGATAAGTGCCCAATGCACATTTAAGATACCAAAACCGGACCGGTCTCAAATGATCGATCCGGCTCTCGGTCCGCTCAGGGTGCGAGAGGTTTTTAACTTGTATAAATTAATAACGTTCCCAACATACTTTCGATTCCAAAAGAAGTCTACAATCTAGTAGCTCTTCTCTCGTTTATCGAGCTATCTCCGCTTGAGATACGCTCTCTTTCGTATCATTAAAGCCCACATAAATAAGCCTCATCGTAAGCACAACCCTAATATCTCTTTCGATAATACTTGAAATTACCAAAATACCCTCGGGAAGTTCCATTCCCGCTTGCTTAGTCTCTTAGACTAATTCTTCTTTTACGCATGTTTGCCTGGCATTCTATCGCCCCTTGCGAATTATGTCAAAATCCAGGAACCCTAACAAGGCGTGAAGTGAAGTGAAGGAAGAACAAGAACTTTCAAGATGTATTTATCATTTCGCTTTGGTTTAGTTTCGCTATGTTTCAAGAACAAGATGGTTTTGCTATTCGATTTCGAGTAACTTTAAGCTTGAAGACAATGTAAGATGTTTTGTACGAACCAGGTCTCCTTCGGGAGCACCTTTTCCATGTTATGAATTATGTTTATTTCTGCATTATTAATGTTCTATATCATTCTAAAAGCCTTGGGTGACTTTGGACGGTAAAGTCTGAGGTCACTAGCGGTAATACCCAATGTTGTAAAATAGGGGTGTTACAGAAAGGATTGATGGTGTAGATGATGCAAAAGGATCGCCTTCAAAGACTTCCAAGGAATTCCGACAACAAACACCAAGGAATCTGAACCGTCTTCAACTGGCTGGATCTTCCTGGTCCAAAATCGGATTTGAGTGATTCTAAAACGAGAAGTTAGATAATTGAGTGTAGTTGAACCCCTCCAAATTTCATATCTAGATGATGTGTATATTGGAAGTTATGGCGATTATACTGAGGTGGTGCAGAATCCACCGAGATGGAAATGGAACGATTGATGGAGCGAATGGAAGTGGATTGATGGAGCGTTAGATATGGATGTTGGGTCTTGGATATTATGCACCAAGATCAACAAAATAAGTTGAAAGGGCGTCGGATATGACTCACCAACGATCAAACAACGATATTAAAACGAAAGAGCAAATAAACTTAGATTGAAAAACAAGTAAAAGAGAGAACATTCATAGTTTCAAATCTTCATCAAAGGAGGCCACAAATGAGACTTAATACCCTAGGCCACGCCTCTATCTCATTTCAGCCATAACTCCTCTCGTTATTAAATAAAACAACCCAAAAGTTTAAAGAAACCAACTTAAAGCCCTTAACAAAACAGAAGTCAAGTTTGTGCACTAGTTTCACCAAAAGTCACAATAATACTCCACCCTTCTCCATTGTTAGCCAAAATCCAACTTATGAGCCATGATCTCTTCCTTGATCTTGTCAAGCATTACTTTAGCTCGGGCTCGTGTGATGCGTCCAAAATAGGGCGTAGTACCTTGACTTGGATTCTTAGCGCCTCGGACACCGGCCTTGGATATTTGTCCAAGTGAAGACTCTTCTTCATGCACATTGGGCTTGTCTTTAGGGCTGGAATCCTCGCTCGAGTCATGGGAAAAGGCACCATCAAAAGTGCCCGAAGAGATAGCACCATCCATTAAAGGCTAAGGCACGCCGAGGTCGGAATACGCATGTGCAAAGGTGCGCCACGATCCACTTGCAAGGGCGCCCCAGCAAGCTCGTTACCGAGCGGCGACCCCTCGGTAGGAGGCTCGACACTAAGAGTGTTGAAGGTGGGATCGGTATCGAGGTGCCATGCCTCGGTAGATGGACCCACATCATATTGCATCTGAGTCGTCCGTTATGCAAGATCCAACAGCCATAAAGCATTTGCAGTTTTCATGATAAGGGGCATATTCATATGAAATACTCTCTTAGAGTAAATCATGTGGTTATGTTTAGACCATTATATTAAAAGGAATGTGTGGTGAGGATTAAAAATATAATAGGTTGCATAAAATTTGTGTTGGTGAGATACACTTAATTTGCACATAATCTCACTAGAATAATTAAAATCCCTATTTTTGGCTATATATATTTCTCTTTCCTTGATTTGATAGTATAATTAAATCTCTTTCCTTGTTTTGCTGATTATGTTCTCTCTTCCCCTTCTTGTTTCTTCTTCATCGCCGCTTTTGCTTCTCCTCCATTTCATTATACCACCGGCGATTCAAGATCAATAATTCTCATATTCTTCAATTTCTGGTAAGTATAGATACAATTTTGAGTTTATGGTGTGATTAATATACGAATGCTTTGTATTTTCTTCTTCATCGTCACTCTCGCTTCTCTGTATTTTCGAATCCATCATATTTTCTTGTTGATTTATTTGATTCAATTTCTTAGTCTCGTGTTTGATTTTTTCGGTTATGTAGCCCACCAATCTTAATTGTGAAAAATGAAAAATGTGTTTGTTGTTATTGAGTTTGATGTAGTGTTGATTTCAATTCGAATCAATATTTTGGTTATTTTCGTCTTTTGTTCTATTGATTTTCATTCTAGCAATTGAATACCGTAGATTTCTTAGATTTAATTTGGTTTTCATCGATTTAATATGGTAGATTTCCTAGATTCCAATTGCTTAGTCTCGTGTTTAAATTATTGGTCTATGTACGTATTATATGTTATTCATGGATATGTATCTTATTATTCAAACATGTGTGGGTTATTATTCATACATGTGTGGCTTGATATTCATGTTGATGTTTCTGGATTTTGTTATTCATAATGCATGGATTTTTATTAATCTATACGTGTTTTGTTATTCATATATACACGAATTTTTATTCGTATATACATGCATTGTCTATGCTTTATTTGTTATTCATGGATACATCTTTTGTTATTCATACATGTGTGACTTGTTATTCGAATAATGCTCTAGAGAAACAAGGAAATAAGGAGAAACGAGAGGTTAAATCTGAGTCGTTAGATATATAAAAAGGAATGGCCCAGATCAAATAAAAATAAGAGCATAATAAAAGATATGGGGAAGATGCACCTGATTATTTCACACAATCATAACTTCTCATATCTTTTCAAAATTATTTCCGTTTAACAATCCAAGAGGATTTGGTGAAATATTTTCTCTCTCTCTCCATCAGTTTTTTTCGTCTCCCTCTCTCTCTCTCTCTCGTTCGAACCGTCACTACACTCTCTCTCTCACTACACTCTCTCTTGTTCGAAGCAGTCAGAGCAATCGAACCAATTGAAGAAATCGACCCACAAATACAAAGAGGAAATCTGATTGAAACGTAAAAAAATAAGTGTTGTTCATCCGTTCCTGATTTTAGGGTTGTGGTTTTGTCATTGATGTTCTTGATTTTCAAGTTCAATAAGTGTTGTTCATCCGTTTATGTAATTAGGGTTGTTGTTTTGTCCCAAATTGATACGATTTAAAGCACTAGTTGTTAGATTTTGATTTCTTATCATTTCTGAGTTTGATTTCGAGTTCAAAGATTGTGAAGAATGGCTACAATGGGGGAATAATATTTACAATATATTTTGATGATGTTTTTGCAAGTCCGTGTACTAATTGGTATGTGTTTGGCTGTTTTTAATCAGGAAAAGATGATAAGATCTTCTAACTCAAAAGGCAATAAGCGTCAACTAGACAATGGTTAGTTATCAATGGCTGATTAGTTCATGGTGGTTTGATTATTCATGCATTTAAGCACAGTTATTCAATGAGTAATAATGGACCATATGTATGCACATGATTTATAGATTTCAGTTGACAGAGTTATAATATTCATGTATGCATGTACAATTGTTCATTTGGACATAATACATTTATTTTATAGTATTTGTTCAAATTGAATAGGGTGATATTCATATTAAGTTTATAGATTATTCATTTGGTTATTTTAAATGTCAATTTGATAGTTTGTAGGTGGTTGTATGAGTTTTAATGTTTGTTCTTGTTGAGAGTTTCATTTATTCTAACAAACCGTTAATAATTTTCAAATTTTTATAGTGTATTGATCTTCATTTGGAACAACCGGGACAATTTTGTATTATTCATGTGTGCATGTTGTATTTTTCAAGTTGTTTATACATGATTTTCATATGATGACAACAGATTAAGAATGTAGTATATTGTATTGTTCAATTGAGTATGCTTGTGATGTTTAGATTCAATTGGATATTGAATGACAAAGTTGTCTTGTTCAAGTATGTATGTTTTCTTATTCAATTTGATAATATGCAATATTATACGTAGATAACAAATTGTGGAATATGTTTGTTTTCAATAGTAATTTGATGGTTCCATATGTTAGTTTTATTATTCCTAACCAATTATCTTGTTATGTAATATTTTACAGGTGGTGAGGATCAAGCTACTGGGAAATAGCCAAAAAAGTCAAAGATAGCATTTGACAAGCGTCACATAATGCCTCTTGTTGATGATGATGAAGATGTGTTCGATATCAAACCAGAAATTATTGATGACTGTTACGGTTGAGGCTTTTGATTATTCCACTCATAGTTCATAATTTTTCGAAATGTTTGTGATCACAAAGTACTAATTTATGAATGTCAAAGCATGTTTTTTTTTAATATCACTACACGGGTTCATGAATAAAAACTCATGTTTTTACGAAATAACAATCACATGCCTAATAATACAGTTATATATGAATTATACGACACAAATAGTTGAAAATACATTATGTAATCATGAATAACAAGACAAACCTAGATGAATAAGATATCACACATGTTTAACTAACAACGTACCTTTTGAAAATCAAAACACGTTTAGTTGAATAACACTAAATGGGATGTTAAACAACTATATTTGTAAGTACGAATATCGATATAGTTAGGTTGAAAATTATTATACAACTAGTTGAATAAAACAATAATACATTAAGAATAACGCATCACTTATGTATTTGTATGGAAGAATAATATACGCCGACATGTGAATAATAATACAATCATATATGAATAACAAATCGATCCTTTATGAATAACATTACATATTTTGATGAATATTTTTATACTCATATATGGATTCGGAAAAAAAATCTCATCTATGAAAATTAACACATTCAGAATCATCTTCATCAATGTCTTGGCCATGACATGTTTGGATTTCTGCATTTGAAATGTGCATGTCATCCTAAAAAACATAGTCATTCCACTTGCTTCCTCCAACTGTTTGATTTTACAAAACACGAAATTATAAATTTCAAATCACAAGTTTTTGAATAACACTTGATGAGATTATGAATAAACATACATATCTTAATAAAAAAAATCAGACATGTATGAATATGAACACAATGATACTTGAATAATACGACACGCGAAGATGAATAATTATCATTGTTTATATGAATAATAACACACAATCACACATATATAGAACCCTCGTATGAAAATAACAAATGATATATTGGAATAACATTAAAATAGTATTTGAACAATTTAATAGGTTTTTACGAATATTAAAACAGATATGTATGAATAATATTCGACACATAGTTGATCATTATTCCACTCGTAGTTCATGATTGTTCGAAAGTTTTGTGATCACAATGTAATTTATTATGCAGTTATATAAAAATTATACGACACACACCTTGTAAAAATACCTCATGTAATCATGAATAACAATACAATCATGGATGAATAAGATAGCACCCATATTTAACTAATAACCAGGGTCGTCCAATCAATTTTGGAGGCCCTGCTCAAAAGTTAACATTATATATTATTATTTAATGATAGGGTTGAATTTAATAAATAGTACAATGAAGTATTTTAAATACATGAACGTAAAATTTTTAAAATGGTGCTTTGAAAAAAAAAATTAATGTTAGATAAATTTATAACTTTATTACACCGTACTAGTTTTATAATGATCACTCTGCTATATCATTGTGTATGATTATAAAAATAAATATAAATTATTTATACTAATGAACACCATGTCAAAATGTCATAAATAAATAAAAGAATAAAATAAATAATAGTACAAACATATACCTATAAAAAGCTAAAATTAAAAGCTACAAGGCGTACTAATTAGTCGGTGGGGCCCAGGTATCCACTCATGTCAATCTGCCATTAGGGGCCCATCCCTCACCTAGTTGTAACTAACTGTACGAGTTGCTTTTTTTAAAGAAAACTTTGCTTATTATTTTTGGATGAAAAACAATAGGGTTGGGCCAAACTGATCCAAAAAAATGAGGCCCATTAAAATTTGAGTCCTTGTGCAGGTGCGCACCTTGCACCTGCTCAGGGTCGGGCCTGCTAATAACTTGTTGAAAATCAAAACAAGAGAAGTTGAATAACACTAAATTGGATGTTGAACAACTATATTTGTAAGTAGAAATATCGATACAGTTAGGTATGAAAATTATTACGCAACTAGTCGAATAAAACAATAATAAATTAAGAATCACATATCACTTATGTAATCGTATGAAACAATAATGCATGCCAACATGAGAATAATAATACATTGATATATGAATAACATGTTAATCTTTTATGAGAAACATCACATATTTTGATGAACATTGGATGAGTGAAAAAACAATATAATCTCCTATGAAAATTAATACGGGACACACCTTGAATTACAAAGTAGCATATAGATGTATGATATAAATTATACGTCATATTCCAATGCACAAATTTTCAATGCTAAATATCTTGTTATTCGTTTGTCATTCAGCATAAGCTATATAAGAACACTAGATCGATAATTTTACATACATCCAATCGCAATTTCAATGATAAACAAAGTGAAAATTCACAAATTTTCCAAACGATAGTGAATTGACATACCTCTATCCATACGATTAATACAACCGAAGTAGTAGAACAAATTAACTAAAGAGGAAGAACAGATGTGTGAGGATCAATGGTGGTTTTCTTTTTGACGATATGGAGTTTTTTCAATCCTGATTGTACGTAATATTATTCGGGATTATGGTTCAACAGATATGGTAACTATGGAAGATTATGGTTCAGCAGATATGGAAGTTCGGGATTGTACGTAATATTAGTTCAATACCTCTTTTTTTGTGGAATTCCCTCCTGTTTTTTACCCTAAATTGCACTATATATACCCTCATTCCCTACCATTGATTTCACTAGATCTAACGGATAGGATATTTTCCCTCGTTTCTCCTGAAATCTTGTTTCTCTTGAGCATTTGCCCTTGTTATTCATATAGACGTTTTTTATATCATAAATACATGAAGTGATTTGTTATTCATACATGTGTGGTTTGTTATTCATGTATGGATTTTTTGTTTTTCGTATATATGTGAATTGTTATTTATATATGCATTCTTTGTTATTCATATATATGTTAATTGTTATTCATATACGGATGACGTGTTAGTCATATATGCGTGAATTGTTATTGATAGATATGTGTTTTGTTAAGCAATTATTCAAGAATATCGTATCATGTCATGCGATAATCGGTAATCACATTTGCGTGTCCTACTATGGAATTATTCAAGAGTGATGAAGAAGTGTAAATGGTTGAAGTTTGAAGACAAAGACAATGATTTATTTTTCATATTAGTGTACATACAAGTAAATAGATGTACTTTTTATTGGAGTATGTATTCGAGATATAAATCATATAACACTCCTTAATTTGTATTAAACAATGTGTAACCAACTTATTCAAACAAATGCATGATATTATTCACAAAAATCTCAATCATTTAAAAGGCTCATTATATTATTCATGGTAATAAGATTACTTTTTCAAAAAGAGAAAAATACTTATTCAACCAAAAATAGTAATTGTACAATCGTCTCTTCCAATATTGCGTTTTTATTCGAAAACATAAAAATACTTATTCAACAAACAATAATAGTTGTCCAGTAGACAATTCCAATATTCTGGTATTGCTCACTGTAAAATGATTACTTATTCAATACCATAACTATTTAACAATCATCTTCTATTGTTCAAACCAATATATATTATTATTCGAACGGTCATATATTCTTATTCAAATTAGAATACAATAATTACGTTTGTGGTAAAAAAAAGTGCCTATTTAATTTTAAAAGTACGTTTGAATTTTAAAAAACATCAAATCAGGTTTCAGTTTTAATGATTTATTTTAAATGATGTGATTTTCTACCCAAAAATATAAAAGAAATCATTAATTTTAATTTTTTTACCCACGTTTTTCAAAAGGAAATCCCTATAAATTAGGTAACTTCCATCTTGATATCATCCAGATTTGATTCAATAAATCCTTCCCCCATTTTTTTTATTATGTTGCCTAATTAATCACCGTTGATTGATGGTAATGCAATATCTCCTCTTTAACCACGCATTGCACCCTAATTTGTATTGTACTTGAGCGCTCATTATATATGAGTTTGGTTCAAATGAAGCAAACTATTATCCTGAAACGAACTCTAAACCTGAAACGAATGCACTTTTCCTAGTTCGTAGTGCACTTTTTCTATTTCGGAGTACACTTTTTCGGATTTGCACTTTTCGTACTTTGCAATGCACTTTTCGTATTTTTTGTAGTGCATTTTTTCGATTGCACTTTTGTAATTTTTCAATGCACTTTTGTAGGAAAAGTGCACTACAAACTAGGAAAAGTGCATTCGTTTCACGTTTTAGTATACGAGTTTGTTTCATTTGAACCAAACTCATTTATGTTAATATAAAAGATTTTTTATCTTTAGAAAAATTCTATATTTATTCATATTTTTTTATATTTTCTTATTAATTATCTTTTTAACTTTTTATTGAAAATATTTTTAAAGAATTGAATTTGATTAAAAAATTATAAGAATTTACATTATTTTTGGCTTTTTAATTAGTTTTGTTAAATATTTATAAATTTTAATAATTCTGATTAAAATAATTTTTATTTATACTATTTGATAAATAAATTATCATCAAGCTATCAAATTTATATTGGACTCACCTTAACAACTTTGGTTTTGCGGTGCCTCACGTTATATTGGCTCACCTTAATGATTTTTCTAATAAATACGTTATTTTTATTTTTTATATTAAATTAAAATATTATTCATTAAATAAATTAAGTATTAAATCCATATAGTCGTGCACGGTACAACGGGTATAACGAGTTAAACTTGTTTATCAAATATTGTCAAGGAAAAAGAGCAATGTAGATTATTTTACCCTAATAATCTCTGTTTATCTTCAATTTTAAACTTAATAATATATATTTAATTTTTTTATTTGATATCAAAAAAAATAATTTTTATACATATTATAGGCAATAAATTACTTACATTAAATTTGATATTATATTTTTCTTTATTAAAATCTTTTTTTTATAAAATATCTAAAAAAATACCAAAGTCATAGTCGTGCAGGGCACGACGGGTACAACTAGTTAGACTAGTTTCTTCTAACTTCTAAAAAAATCGACAACCACCCCTAAGCTCCCATGCTCTTTAAAAAACATCAAATCAGGAAAATCCCTTTATGGGATTTATTTTAAATGATGTGATTTTCTACCCAAAAATCCACAACCACCCCTAAGCTCCCATGCACATCTATAACTATATATTAAAGTTATACCTTTTCGAGCCACCAGAACGATTCTGGCCCCACCTCATATTTAAAAAAAATATCAATTTCTATTATTATAACTTCTTTCTATAAAATTCTTTTTTAACTATTTAAATTTATCTCTAACATCAAACAAATATCTATTTAGTATAATAAAACATCTTTTGAAAGCTTCCTTTTACAAGTATTTAAAATTAAAGATAAAATATGTTAAATATTTTAAAATAAATATAAATCTTTTAGCATATATCTTTTGACTAATTTATTTATATATATATATATATATATTGATTTTCTTTTATAATAAAATATTGAATAAATATATTGAAATATTTGATAATCCCTAAATTTAGGTACTTGGAAAGTAATAAAATATGAATAATATAATATCTAATCTTTACTTTATCGAACCACAAAAAGAGTTTGGTCCTATCTTAAATTAAATTAATTAATTTTTAAATACTTTATATAATTAAATCATCTTTATTTTTCACACTTTATTATATCTTATTTATTAATTTAACTATTTTTTTTAATTCTTATCTCTTCCATATTTGAATATATAAATTTTTTATTCATATTTTATCTTCTTTTATTAATTAAATATCTATGAAATTTCATCAAGGAAAAAGAGAAAAGTAATTATTTTATCTTAATAATATATCTTCATTCTCAACATTAAATTTTATCATTTATATTGATTAAAAAATTATACATTCTGCGAGCAATAAATTACTTATAGTATACTATAATAGTAAAATATATTTTAAATACATATATAGATTTATATATGATTTAATATTATAAATTGAATATTAAAAATTATTTTAAAAAAATTCAAATGTAATTATTTTGTTCCCAATATTTTCAAAAACAGTAATATTATGTTCTTAATATTCAAAAGATATTCTTATAATGAAGATTATGTTTCTATCACTTTCCAAATTTTAAGATCTCTAAATATAATTATATATTAGTAATATTATTAAATTTTAAAAAATATTTTATAATCAATATTATGTTTTCATCAATTGCCAAATTTTATGATCTCTAAAAATAATTGTATATTAGTAATATTATTACATTAAAAAAATTATTTCATAATAGGAGTATGTTTCTTGCCAAATATTAAGATATCTAAGTATACTTGTATATTACTATATTAGTAATAGTAGTAACATTATTATAATTAACAAAATTATTCCATAATAGATTACACTCCAAACACAACTTGCCAAAATTTAAGATCTCTAAATATAATTATATATTAGTAAAATAAAAAAAAATTATTATTATATAAAGATTGTAAATAATTAAATAAATGAAGGGTAAGGAGATAAATGGAAAAATTAAAATACTTATGTGGCATAGTTAAGACGACGACACATAGGATAGGGGGATTCGACTTTAGTTATATTAAATTGATGATAATGGCATTATAATTTTTGTAAATATTATTATTTATCGATATCAACTAATAATTTATAATAAATATCAAAGATCATGTACCGATAAAATTGATTTTTTAAATAAATTATATGCAATAACATATATGGTCATAAAGATAACATATATTGTGTACAATTATTATATATTCTTATGGATACACTTACCAAATTTTAACATATATTGTGTACAATTATAAGATTAGAGTATTTCTAAAAATAATTATATATTTAGATATATAGTATGTACAATTATTAGTAATATTATTATAATATATATATATATATTTAAGGATTGTAAATACTAAAAAGAATGAAGGGTAAAGAGGTAATTGAAAAATTAAAACGCCTATGTGGCATAGTTAAGACGACGACACATAGGATAGAGAGATTCGAGTTTAGTAATAGTATATAGATATAGATTTTATATTATATTATATTTTGATTTATTAATATCTTATTTATAATGTCTATAAAATATTGAATCATAGTCGTACATGGTATGACGGGTACAACTAGTTACTACCTTAAATAACTAACTGCCTGCCTTTGTCAAATCACCAGTTTCAACTTTCAATATATTGTTGGTTTTACATTCAGAGCCCAAGAAAATCCCTGCTCATCGCTTCATTCCTTCAATTTAATTGCTTTTTACTACACTGCAACAATAAAAAATAGATTAATGCAGACTAACCACTGCATATTCTCTTCGTACCCATGACAGACAATATAGATCAAACCAAGCAAAAGCCATTCAAGAATTATCCCCATCATAGGATTCAGATGCAGAGAACTGTTACATGTATTAGTGTAAAAGTAAACAGTACTATTAGTAGTTTAGTACATGTATTACATGTAAAAGTAAACAGTACTATCTTTTGAGACTGTAAACCCTATCTATAGTCTCAACCTTTTAGAAAAAAAAAACAAAAAAGTCTAAGAAAATATTGCATGATGTAAGAAGAATACACCAGCACAAGGCAACTGGGTAATTCTTTTACCCATCAAACTTCTAATCCATTTCTTTTACATTGATCTATCAAAGACACCACCAGCATACAATCTTCCTGTGTTTTGTACCACTGCATCCTGAATATATTTACAGCTTTAACATCAAGCAACTATATGGTGGCAACAATATATTTACAACTTCATCATGTGTCAGTGTCTCACAAAGTGGCTTGGATAAGAAGAGCTTTAATGAACTACCTACGTAGACAGCTAACTCCTCATCCCACCCTTCCATAGTCTTTTTCTGACTGGACGTTCCGTTTTCACTTCAGAACTCCTAGGGACTTCACTTGGGGCAGATGAAGGAGATTCACTCTTCATCTTCTTGATGGGAGTTGTGTCCTTGTCAGTCGGCATTGGGAGTTTGAAGCGCTCACTCCTCTTCTTCAACTTCTCTAGAGTATCCAGATGCCGATTCTCCTTGGCGACTCCACTTTCTTTCCCTTCGCTTGCAGAGTTAGGAATATCAACAGCCTGAGATTTCTTCGCAACATCATCTCCAACTCTAGCAAGACTTCCAGAACCTGCGCTATCGTCTTTCTCAATCAACTTCTGAGAAGAAGACGGTATTTTATCAGCACCATAATCTCTCTCTTCATTGCTTGTCCAACGTTCCACCTTGGAACACAGTATCTTGTTACTTCTCTTGGAACGATGCTGCTCATTATTAGCTGATTTCCCACATTCAGCATCGCCCCCCTCAGTTTTGCCTGTCAAATCAGCCTAATAAAAGGGAAAGCGTCTATTAAAGAGAGAAATTTCCACAGTACAGGAACTTACCAAGCTAGAAGATAGTTCCTTGGAAGCTTTTAACACAAACGAGTTTACAGTGGACCACAGAAAAGATAAATTTGTTGACCAGGGATGCAACAATAGAAGAATGGTATATAGATTTCTCAAGTATCTCTTACAATTTTGCAATAAATGTATAACAAGAACATTTTCATTTTCCATGGAAAGAATATAGAGTAATTTGTTCAACATGTAACATACCATCTCCTCTATACCACTTCTTTCTACTTGAGGCTTCTTGGAAGTATCTCTTACAGTTGACTTTTCTTGCCTTGATCTCTTCTCCTTGTATCCATAATGCAGATCACTTTCATCCTCAGTCCTATATTTTCTCTTGCGTTGTTCTCTGTATCTTCCTGTGTCCTTGTGTGAGCTGTATCTCTCATAACCCTTGTAATCATCCTTCCCAGAATGACCCGTGCGTCCTTTATCTTCTGCATGCCTTCGACTCCTACTAGGAACTTGTCTATCTTCTCTTTCCCTTCTTGACGAGCTTTCCGCATAGGATTGTTTAGAGCGGTATCCATCATCTCTCTCCACACGGCGTCTATCAGCCCTTTCTCTTTGCTCCGAAATTTCATCTATGTTCCTCTTTCTGTCATCCTTGTCAAAATGGTCCCTCCTCTTTACGTAATCTCTATGCTTCCATGAATCTTCGGATCTATACTTTCTACCATGCCCCCTTTCCCTTCTCTCATAACCCTTGTATATCTTCTCAGTGTCCGGACTTCCATGGCTGTCTTTTTTATGATGACTGTCGACATCTTGAGGACAATTTCTCTTGAGATCCCTATCATGTGAAGAACGATGAAGAGATTGTTGTTTATCATCTTCTTTAACTGCACTATCTCTTAGATCTTCCCTCCCTGGATCATTTTTTTGCTGATCTTTAGCTCCATGGCTGGCAGATGAGACAGAACCCTGTACGAGTATCTGATGCCCAGGTAAATTCATTAGAGCTGGTGTCAAGCGAGAAAATGAAGTTAAAGAACATGCATCACAATACCACTGAATCTGCATCACGCATGAAAGGGTTGATATCCCCTGAGAACAAACACTCGTTTGATTCTATTACCACTGGTATAGGTCTTCCAGTTGGCTGAAAACAAACACCACAGAAGTTAAGCCATCGTTTGTTGTAAGAATGATGAACCATGAAAGGAAAAGACAGCAACCGATTAATAGCTAGGAGAATCCAGAATTTCTAACAGAAAAAATAACACATACAGTTGGTGACCCCGATGGGTCCATGAGTGCAGTTCCTTTTCCTATTTCACTTTGTCTTATCTCTGCTCTCTGGGAATTTAAATTTTCCGTTGAAGTGTCTTGAATGCCAGTTTCTGCGAGTGCTAGTTTGGGAGGAAAATCAAGATGATTCTTCTGAAAATGAAAAAAGACAATCTGAGCATTGTCAAATACTCAAAATATGATTTCATTGTACGTTTTGGGTATGAAATCATCTGCTGTGATTGGCTAACCACGACTCATACAAGAGCTTTACTTTTCGGTTGTTTATGCATAAGTATATATGCTATGTGCAGTATTAAAATATCCACTCACCAGCATTCTACGATAGTCATTCCAGCTGTCCTCATTCAAGCCGTAGTTGAAGAAATCAGACACATCAGCACCAGGGTGATTCCATGGCTTTTCCTTGAAGGTATCAATGTCAATATCAAAGATAGTACTGCAAAGAAACCAAACGTCAGAAGAAGCTCCTATATTATACTTCTGAAGAAAGCAATACAATTGTGTTATTAGACTAACGATAATTATAATAGATCTGTAAACTTAGGGAAGAGCTTTAAAATTAAAGTTGTGGAGAGTGATAGCATCACAAAAGGTTTTGTATGATTAAGAAAGTAAAGTTTCCTCATATATTGATATTCTAGGCGTGAAAAATGTAAATGCCTAGTAAAAGCCACTCTTTACAACAGAAAAAAAAAATCATGCTGAAGAGGTACTATGGGCCCCTTATAATGTATAACGAGTTTGCGCCACACTAAGCCTTAAGGCCCTTAAGGCCCTTAGGCCATAGTCAGTACCCACTATAGGGGCTGTCTTTGCACACTTGTACATTTCAAGAAAAGATAACAGCATACAAATAAGACCTATAGTGTCAGTAATCATAAGAAACTGAAGTGCATAGCATTATATAGTTTGGTACTCTGGAACAAAAAGACAGAAGCTAAAGGAAAGGAAGAGGGATATCAATTGCTTCAAAGAAGAGGGTTACATACTTGTTAGATGGAAGAGTGAAGAGAGCTCCTCTTCCTCGACCACCAACAGTGCCAGATCCTCCAGCAACTCCAGATCCTCCAGGCAAAGGTGCTGCGCCAGGTCTTACGTACTGCAAGCAACATATGTTTACACATATACTTTCCTCTTCAAAGGATACAAAGCAGGGTCGAACAGAAACTATTTTGACCAGCATCTTCAACTTACAAATTGAAATGTTTTCTGCGTAACATGCTAGCACGGTAGCACCAAGCAACGAGAGCAAGCACACCTTCTATTTGGGGATAATATACAATGCAATGAAGAAATGCTGCACCATGTTTCCCTCTTCAAAAGTAAAGAAAATGCTTACCTCCCAAGAAACATTAATCTTGGGTGTCCAGTAACGAACTTACAAGATAAAGATAATCATTAACAATCATTCTTTAAGGATAAATTTACTTTTCCTGATGATCTCACAAGAAATCATACTGCTGTGTATTTATTAGCAAAATTTTACACATAGTACCAAGAAACATTTGATGATGAAGTAGACGATTTATGCCCACATGGCAACATGTATTTCTTAAGTGAAACTTTATTAAGGAAATACAGATTCAGAAATAATCTGTGAAACTGGTTAGTCTGGTATAGCCAGATTATAGCCTAATGTGTAAGAGAAAGTATAAACATTATCATCGCAACATGACTGACCTTATTCCATGAATGATAAGGACTGTATCCCCAGCGACCTGGCCCAGTCAGAGGACGAGGGTGATAGTTTTCATTCAGCAAAATTCGGGTACTATCATCGCTGCTATCACTTTTCCAATCATCCTTCTTTTCAGCATTAGCTTCTTCTTGCGGGGCAACATTGGGGTTTAGGGCACCCACGTTAGGATGGGAAACGGAAATACTAGGAATAGCAGGGCCAGCATCGTATTGTTCGACTTGTACTCCCCGATTGTCATGCTCCTTCGCAAATTTAGTGTCCTTGGAGGCAGCAGATTCGTCCGATTTTCTGTCAAGAAGTGGCGGATCTTGAGAAACGCGGGAAGGACTGAAAATGTTTTCATGGGTTTGAGCTGAAGAGGAGCGATTCAGATTAGGAGTAAGGACGTCGGTATAGAGTTGGCCGAACTCATCATCCAAACTGGAACGCGTATCGAGATTAAGATTGGAGCGGGTGTCGGGATTGGTGTGGGCGGTGGAGGTGTTCTTGATCGGAGGTGGAGCGGCCTCGGATCGAGAAGGATGTTGGTGCGATTGGGAAGCAGAGGGGTCCGAGAAGGGTGCAGGACCGTCATTGTAGAGTTCACGGAGCTCGTCATCGTCTTCCATCGGTTGATGAATCAGAGAAGGATCAGAAGGAGAGGGAGGAGGGTAAGGAGTTTTTGAGTTTTGACAAACAATTTCCAAAAGCCGGGAATTTTGGGTTTTTGGCGTTGAAAGAATTTGAACATTTTGTAAATTGGACATAGGGTGAATTTCATAAAATCACCCATGAAATATGAATTTATGCATAAAATACCCATAAAAATGATAATATCACAAAACCATCCATATAAATAATTCTTATCAAACAACCCCCCAATGTTAGTCTCTAGTTAAATGAGACATATAATGAAACAATTACCTCTTCTAGTTAAAACAAGTCATGAACTCTAAACCTAAAATTAAACCCAGATATGAAGAATCCTAAATTCCAAGTTAAAAGCCTTTTACAAATTAAATCCAATTGAACCTAAACCCACGCATGAAGAACCTTGGCATCGTCAATCTCCAATTTTTGAAATATTCAAAATCTACCATTAATGTTGGTCTGCCCTCCAAATTCTAGACTTCCCTTCTCGTAGGAATGAGAGGACGACGCCCCTCTGATTTTCCAAGTTAAAAGAAGAAACTCAAGCATCTTTAAACCATCAAACTGCAATTCGGTCCACATGGTGTAGAGAGAAGGGGGGTTAAGGTTAGCGGAACACCATAACTAATGAGTGGCTTTGGCGGATGACTACCAAAAAGAGAAGACAGAAGGAGGCAAATAGGATGGTTAATTGTAACCGAATCTATTTTTGTTCTCGATACGATTAATTGAAAAAGTCATCAGTTTTAAAGTTCGGTTTTTCTGTTGCAGTTTTTTCCCAGCCCTACAAATGAAGACGCTTTTACAAATCGCATACAAAAGGATCAATGGATCCAGCTCCTGCAAAGATGTTCTTTTCCAACTATGATCACAAATGAAGATGCTCTTACAAATCACATCCAAAAGCAACCATGGATCCAAAGTCTTGCGAAGATATTCCTTTCGAACAACCACACAAACATCGGAGCTAATCTTACAGATCCAATTTCAATTTTTTAGGTGAATTAATTTGTTTAATTATGCTACGTTCGACAATGCTTATTTTGAGTGCTTATAAGCACCTTGTTGCTTATTTGGAAAAATAATCAACCCAGACGTGTGTTCGGCAACCGTTGCTTATTTAAATAAGCAAACTTATTTTGAGTGCTTATAAGCAGAAAAAATAATCAACACCCTCATACTTATGTGAAATAAGCAAACTTATCCAAAAAATAAATAAACAATGGGACCCACTTTTACCATACCCTTTAATTCACAACTACCCCCATTTGATTTTTCTCTCTCCTCCCTTGATTTCTTTCTTCTTCCCATGAAGCTCTTCCCCATGGACGCCCGAATTCGAGCTCGACTGTTCCATTGACGACGACTACGCTGCCACCCGCGAGGCCGCCGACGGCTCCAAGGGCATTTCCAACGCCCCGCTGAAGCTGATTGTGAGGAAGCCCGGTGTCCCTGACCTTACGATGGTCGATCTCCCCGAAATCACAAGGGTCCTCGTCCACGACCAGCCGGATGATCTGTGGTGGTCGCCGACAAATGAACGGCGCCAGGAGAAAGAATCAAGATGGAACGACGAACACGGGATCAGAATTCTTCACCGCCGACATATATCTTCTGTGCCTCTCTACAAATTCATCTCCATTAATGGCCATCGAAGCCTCTCCATTGAAGGCCATCGAAGCGCCATTGATTCCCCACCATTAAAAGCCATTGGAAAAGACCACCAACGTCGGGCAAAATCGATCGGACTCGGGAGAAAGAATCCGGACGGAACAACAACGTGTGCCGGCATATTCATTCAACTGATCAACAACCCTAGGAAAGAACCAGAGAGAGAATCGGGACGGAACGACGGACACCGGCGTATCATCTCTGCCTCGTCAAATCTACAAATTCAGAGTTGGGAGTATAAAGTTTGTTCAATCTGAATTTGAATTCAATAAAATTGATGTGTGATTGGTTAGGGTAGAAGATGGTGGATTTTAAGTGCAAATTGGTTAGGGGTAGAAGATAGTCAATTTTAATTTTATTTATTTTTTGTTTTAAGGGTATTTTGGTCACTTCTTTAATAACATTTTAAAAATCAGCAAACCCTCAACCCAAACACCCACATGCTTAAATCAGAAATAAGTTTTCACTTTTAGCATCGGAAATAAGCACCTAATATCATCATTTAGTACAATCAGCATCAGCATCAGCACTGATTTGCCGAACGCACCCTTAATCTTTTCTAGATTATTATGTTTAGGTAAACTATTTTTAATCTATCTATCTATCTATACAACTTAAAAAGTTATCCCCAAGGAGGAGTCGCGTAACAAAAATGAGGTGACCTGGTATTCTTCGTAATTTTTTTAAAGTGAGGGGCAAAAAGGTCATTTAATATTTGATAAGAAAATACATTTAGTGGGTGTGTCAAAATAAATACGTATTTAGTGGGTGATTTTTTGCAAAAGTACCTATATAGCAAGTGGTTATTCGCAAATCCCTCAAATAAATATATAACTAGTTGAAGCCCCGTGATATTCATGGGATAATTTTACTAAAAAACTATACAATTCTATGATATTAATTTAAAATACTAAATATATTTATATAATATCATAATAATTACGCAATACACAAATTATTTTTTTTAGACTGTACTTCATATTTTAATTGAATATATTTTTAAATATTTTTCCATTATTTGTGGAGATCTTGTCCAAATTTAGATTGAAATTATTAAAAAATTGATTTTACTTTATTATTGAATATTTTTAAATAATATTTTCTTATTTTTTTTAGACATTAATATGTATAAAATACTTGGTTTTTTATAAAGATGATAATAATTAGGATAGGTTATCTACAAAGCATAATAATTTATAAAAATATTTTTTAAAGTTAATTTATTAAAATTATATATTAGGTGTTCTTATCTTTTACTCTATAATAATAAGAATATTTTTAACTTAAATTTGTATCAAAATTCAATTTAAGCAAGTATTCATTAACATTTGTAAATTTTTCTTTTTTTTAATCAAACTTTGATTTAATAAAAAATCTTTAATATAAATGCATAAAAAGATAAAGAAAATATAATTTTATTAATTAAAATTAAAATTCGAGTTTTTTATTTTTTTTGACATTTACATATAATCTTAGTCATCAACATAAAATTATATCTTTTTCTCAAAATAAAAATATATCAACATAACAAAATTTATTATTTAAAATTATATCAAGCCTTATTAAAAGATAAAAAAAATATTAAGACCCTAAATCTTATTAAGAGATAAAAAAATTAAATTAATATGGAAAATATCATCTCATAGGAATTTATGTATATAAAAACTATATAAATATGTTATCTATTGTAGTAAACTAATACATAATCCATAGATAGAAAATTATATACATAAAAGTTATATAAACATGTTATCTATTTAGTATATATAGCAAGAATATTATAAGTTGTTACAAAATTTATTAAATATAATTTTACATTAATTTATTTTAAAATGCCACGTGGCACAAATTTTACAACAGACTTGGGTTCTGCTTTATAATGCATTAGGGTAGATACGTATTTAGGAATAATCCACATTTTGTTAGAGGGATAAATGTTGTCCAAACAATAAAGCCTTAATTTCTTAGCTTTCATGATGATACTCTTATCTTTGCCAATGCCACTCACTCTACTATGAACTATATCAAACGATTCCTTGATAAATTTACTTAGATCTCGAGTCTTTCTATAATTATCATAAGAGTACTTTTCAAACTTTGGCTAGTGTTCTTAATATCTAAATTACTACCAATATGAAAAAATATCTTAGAATTCATATCCTTAAAGGTTGGGCTCATAACAAAATGCTTATTGATTCTATTAATAGTTTAAAGAAACTACTTTCTCAAATTTCTTAAGCAGGTTGTGCCGTTTTGATACATTCTAATTTGCTTGGACAATTCAATTACCTTAGACAAAGTTTCCTTCTTGTTAGAAGATGGAAGTTTGAGTTTTGATGGTTACAGAGTCAGTGACCCAGAGTTTGCATGTCGAGTCGGCGACTTGGCAAAGTCACTGACATAACTAGCTGGCGAAGCGATCTATTTACGGAAGGAACACATAGATCATGTGCGTTTAATTGAAGACAACTGCGTTGTTCTATTTTAGGAGAAGATCATCAAAAGAGTGCTAAAATCAAGATGAAGATAATTTGATTCTCCTAGAATATTTTAGTGTGCGTAAAATTGTATATTTGGAAAGATTTGTAAAAGATTGAGTGTATATTGTTTTCCTAATCAAATGGAAAATAATATACATGAGATCTCTCTTACCTTAGTTTAAATACTCTAGTGTTTAGGCTAATGTGAGATACTCTTGAGCGTAATTTCATAATCGTGTGTAAGAAAGAAAGAGAACATTTGTGCGTTGGATTCGTACGAGTGGTGAGTCAAGAGATCTTAGGCATATCGTGAGATTGAGAGTGTGAGTGCAAAGGTAGAGCGTGGTTCAAGGGTGTGGGATTCATTCTTGTACACGGAAGAGCTTTGTAATCACTCAAGAAATTAATAGAGCGAGTCTAAGGACTCTTGAAATCCGACCAAGTGATAAACTTGGAAGGGAGTGGTTTTTCTTTAAGTAAACTAGTTGGTTTACGAAGAGTTTTCACTATACATCGCTTGTCATTGACCGTTGGTAACGTTTATTTTACTGTCCATTTATTCTGTTGCTTTATTACTCAAAGTTGACGACTTCGTAGGAGTCGCCGACTCGTCCTAGTACTTTTTACTGCAGGAAAATGATGTGGGATTCATTCTTGTACACGGAAGAGCTTTGTAATCACTCAAGAAATTAATAGAGCGAGTCTAAGGACTCTTGAAATCCGACCAAGTGATAAACTTGGAAGGGAGTGGTTTTTCTTTAAGTAAACTAGTTGGTTTACGAAGAGTTTCCACTATACATCGCTTGTCATTGACCGTTGGTAACGTTTATTTTACTGTCCATTTATTCTGTTGCTTTATTACTCAAAGTCGACGACTTCGTAGGAGTCGCCGACTCGTCCTAGTACTTTTTACTGCAGGAAAATGACGTGGGATTCATTCTTGTACACGGAAGAGCTTTGTAATCACTCAAGAAATTAATAGAGCGAGTCTAAGGACTCTTGAAATCCGACCAAGTGATAAACTTGGAAGGGAGTGGTTTTTCTTTAAGTAAACTAGTTGGTTTACGAAGAGTTTCCACTATACATCGCTTGTCATTGACCGTTGGTAACGTTTATTTTACTGTCCATTTATTCTGTTGCTTTATTACTCAAAGTCGACGACTTTGTAGGAGTCGCCGACTCGTCCTAGTACTTTTTACTACAATTGGTATCAGAGCTAAGGCTCTAGATTGTGTTTTAGTACTTTTTACTGCAGGAAAATGACGTCCACCAACACTTCCGTGAATGAGTCTTTCTGGAAGCCTCCAATTCTCAAGGTAGGAGAGTACAACTGGTGGGTTGAATAGATGAAAACTCATATCTTCTCTGTTGATGGCCAATTGTGGATGGTGATAGAAGTTGGTCCATAAACTTTTGCTCTTGGAAAAGATGGAAAAACTGAAAAGACCACAGCTGAGTATGATGATGTTGACTTCAAAAAACTGGAAAAGAATGCTAGAGCAAAGAAGGTCTTACATCATGCTCTTACTGAAGGAGACCTCAAGAAGGTGATAGGTTACAAAACGGCTAAAGAAATCTGGGACGCCCTTAAAAGACTTCATCAAGGAAATGATGATGTAAAGAAGGACATGATCATTAGTCTCGAAGCAGAGTATGACAACATCTTTCAAGGAAAAGGAGAATCTCTTCGTGACTATCATTCCAGATTTCAAACGATTGTGAATCAACTGGAGTTTCTTGGTGAAGAAATTCCTCAATGGAAACTCACCAACAAGTTAATCTCGGGATTGAACAAGAGCTGGGACATCATTGCTTCGTCTCTTCTCACTCAAAAGGAAACCAAGTCGCTGACCTTGGAAGACCTTGTTGGACAACTCACTATGTATGGAGGCATTCAGCAAAGAAGAGTTGAGAGACTCGAATCAGAAAAAGTCAAGAACATCGCTCTCAAGGTTGAAAGAGCCTTTGACTTGGGTCAGGGAGATGATGACACTGAAGGAGTAGATGAGGATGTTGCTCTCATCTCTAAAGCTATGAAGAGACTGTGGAATCGCAACAAAGCTCCCATGAAGGCTCCAGAATCAACCAAAGAAGGGAAGGATATGAAGGGTGTCATTTGCTATCAATGTCAGGCTAGAGGACACTTTGCTAAGCATTGTCCAAAAAGAAAAAGTGGAGAAGCTGGTAAAAGCATGATGGCAACTTGGGACATGTCTGATGATGATGTTGAGGTGGCGCTGGCAAGAGGAAAATGTTGCATGGCCATTGAAGATAAATCATCCCAAGAGGTAAATGATTCTGAACTTTCTTCTCTTTTAGCCAAAAAGTCTAGAGAACAGCTGGTTGCTATCATTGAAAAGCTTGGAACTCAGGTCACTGAGTTAAGAGAAAAGTTGGAAGATAATGAAGAAACAATCTCCAATCTCTTCGATGATAACAAACACTGGTCCTCTAAGGCAATTGAGCTTGAAAAGATTTCATCTCCTAAGTCAATAACCTGTGAGTCATGCTCAGATTCAAAGATTCAAGTCATTGATTTGCAAAAACAAGTCAACGACTTGGAAAAGCAAGTCACTGACCTAGAAGGTGAAAGACTCATGCTCAGACTGGGTAATGCTAAGTTGTCTAAAGATCTAGAGGACTTAAAGATTGATGACGAGACTAAAAAGAAGAAATGGCTAGATGAGTTTGTTGCTGAAAAAGCTCAAGAGGTCAGAAATGACTATAAAAAGAAATTTGTGAAGGAGGTAGACAGATCTAGAATTGGCTTTGTTCGTGCACCCAATACTCAGGGTACCAAGCTGCTCCCCTTGTGTCTAAAGGTAAAACCCCTATGTGTAGTGACAATGCAAGTTGTTCTACGCATGTGGTGGCTAAGCCTGACAAAGGGAAGCAACAATGGTATCCTGATCAAAAGGTGTACAACATATGGCAAAAACAATTCCAGAACTCGGCTCCGTCACAAATTGATTTTCAATCTCGCATCAACAACAAACCCATCTATCCAGGTTATAGCAAATACGTGGCCCTAAAGTCTCACAGGACATGTTGATACTATGGCAATCCTGGTCACTACCAACATGATTGTCACAAAAAATCAAGAGATGATGAACATGCAAGGTCACAGACTCTGAATGACAGTTATGGCAGATCCAATGTCACTGACTGTCATCCAGGATCTATGTATGGTATTTGTGACAAAAGTTATTTTAGAAGTTACTATATTGCCAAACCCAGGAGTTAAACAACTCTGGGTTCGTAAGAACTAATTCTTTCAATGCAGCTTGAAGTGGGTGACCAGGAGCTCTGGTTCATTGATAGTGCGTGCTCAACTCATATGTCGGGAAACCCCAGAGATTTTGTCTCACTTCAAGAATACAAGGGAGGTAAGATTACCTTCGGTAACAACAGTAAAGGTGGTAATTCTGGTATAGGTACAGTAAGATTTTCGGATAAGCTAACTATAGACAATGTGAATCTAGTTGATAATCTCATTTTCAAGCTTCTAAGTGTTTCCCAAATCTGTGCTAATGGAAAATATCAAGTTGTTTTTGATAAGAATGGTTGTCAGGTACAAGAGATTAATTCAGGCAAAATTCTTCTAAAAGGGGTATGTGAAAACAATTTGTACAAGGTGGATTCCTGTTTTAGCCTGAAGAAAAATTGTGTCTTAGAACATTTGCAGATGTCGCCGACCTCTGGCACAAAAAATTTGGTCATGCGAGCTTTCAACTCCTTGACAAACTTCATAAGCAAGAGCTGGTTAGAGGACTACTCAGGATTGATTCGAACAAGCATGAAGTTTGTGAGACCTGTGTGAGAGGTAAGCAAGTAAAGTCTTCCTTCAAATCCAAGAAGGAGGTAAGTACTACTAAACCCTTAGAGTTTATTCATATAGATTTATGTGGTCCCATGAGAATCCAAAGTCATGGAGGAAATAGCTATATTTTTGTCATTGTTGATGACTTTTCACGGTATACTTGGACAATTTTTCTGTCTTCTAAAGATCAGGTTTTTGAAGAATTTGAAGCATGAGTAAAGGTTGCTGAGAAAAAAACTTGGAGTTACTATCATATTAGTCAGATCAGGTCATGGAACAGAATTCAACAACTCTGAGTTTCTGTCTTTCTGCAAGAAAAATGGCATAAGTCACAACTTCTCAGCGCCAAGAACTCCTCAACAAAATGGCGTGGTTGAGAGAAAGAATCGTGCCTTGGAGAACATGTCACGGACCATGCTTATCTCAAGTGGTCTTCCAAGGAATTTCTGGGGTGAAGCCATTAATGCATCTTGCTATGTGATGAATCAAGCCATGCTTCGTCCACTTCTTGGAAAAACTCCGTATGAACTGCTTAGAGGAGTTAAGCCCAGTGTCGCCCACTTGCGCGCCTTTGGATGCAAATGCTATGTTCACAACAATGGCAAGGATAGTCTGGGAAAATTCGATCCAAGGAGTGATGTTGGGACTTTTGTAGGCTACTCACCTCATAGCAAAGCCTACAAAGTATTCAATAAGAGGACAAGGAGGATTGAAGAAAGTGTTCATGTGGTGTTTGATGAGAACACTATGGGAGGCTCGACGATTGAGGATCATGATGATGGTGATCAAGGATACAATCTGGTTCAAGATGACTCACTTCCAGTCTCTACAACTCTGAAAGGATCGGCAGTCAGTGACAATGCTGGTGTCACGGACTCAGACAGAACAGGGGGAAGGAGTCAAAATCAAAGTTCAAGTGATAGTGAGTCCGATGATGAGAAAACACATGAGAGGAGCACAAGTTCGGAGAACTCAGAAGAAGATCCAAAGAGAACGCCTCAGACTCAAGTCGGTCACTTGACAGATATACATGTCAGGAACTATCAACAGAAAAGTGCTCATCCTGTCACAAACATCCTCACTGATTTCTCAAAGGGTGTGCAAACCAGATCTTCTCTGAACAATTTCTTTGCTTTTAATGCTTTTATTTCAATGTTGGAGCCTAAAAATGTTGAACAAGCATTGAAAGATTCGGATTGGGTCAGTGCCATGCAAGAGGAACTTCATCAGTTTGAAAGAAATAAGGTTTGGCATTTGGTCCCAAGGCCAAAAGGAAGGTCGGTGATTGGAACTCGATGGGTGTTCAGGAATAAGCTGGATGATGAAGGAAATGTGGTCAGAAACAAAGCAAGGTTAGTAGTTAAGGGCTACAATCAGCAGGAGGGCATTGACTATAATGAGACGTTTGCTCCAGTGGCTCGTCTTGAGGCTATACGATTGCTCATTGCCTATTCTGCGCATCATGGATTCAAGCTACAACAAATGGATGTCAAGACTACATTTTTGAATGGATATCTAAAGGAGGAAGTGTATGTTGAACAAACTCTAGGTTTTGAAGATGTCGCCCACCCGGATCATGTCTACAAACTGGACAAAGCTCTCTATGGATTGAAGCAAGCCCCGCGTGCTTGGTATGATCGTTTGTCTCAGTTCTTGATTCAACATGGTTATGTTCGAGGAGAAGTTGACAAGACTCTGTTCTTGTTGAAAGAAGGAAGTCATACGCTAGTTGTTCAAGTCTATGTCGATGACATCATCTTTGGTTCAACAAATAATAAGCTAGTGAAGAAGTTCGTTGACCTCATGTCTAGTGAATTTGAAATGAGTATGGTTGGCGAGCTCAAGTTCTTTTTAGGACTTCAAGTTGTTCAGAGTGAGGATGGGACACGAGTTCATCAACAAAAGTATCTCAGAGAATGTGTTAAGAAGTTTGGTCTCGTAAATGCTAAACCTTTTGATACTCCCATGTCGCCGACCACCTCACTCGGAAAAGATGACAAGGATCCTGAAGTCAATGCTACTATGTATCGAGGTATGATTGGATCATTCCTCTATCTCACAGCAAGTAGACCTGATATTGTGTTTGGAGTTTGTCTATGTGCTAGATTTCAGGCTGATCCAAGAGAGTCCCACTTGAAAGCTGTTAAGAGAATTATTCGGTATCTTAAGGGGACTGACAATATGTGTTTATGGTATCCAAGAGGATTTGATTTTGAGCTTGTCGGATACACAGATGCTGATTTTGCAAGGAACCGGGTTGATAGAAAAAGCACTTCAGGGATGGCTCAATTTCTTGGGCCTTGTCTTGTCTCATGGGGATCTAAAAAGCAAAATTTTGTGGCTCTATCAACGACAGAAGAAGAGTACACTGCAGTCGCAGCGTGTTGTTCACAACTCTTATGGATCAAGCAACAAGTCAGTGACTATGGTGTAAAGTGTGAGTCAGGGCCTATACTTTGTGATAACACAAGTGCTATTAATATCTCAAAGAATCCGGTGCAACATTCAAAGACAAAGCATATAGAAATAAGGCATCACTTTCTTCGAGATTGTGTAGAAAAAGGCATGGTCACTATGGAATTTTGTAGAACAAGTGATCAAAGAGCAGATATCTTCACAAAGGCCTTGAATCGTGAACCCTTTGAACAACTCCGCGTGGAATTAGATATGATCTCTCTTCAATGATCTATTTCCCTACATGAAATCCCTCGATGATTGGCTAGAATTGATTGCTTTACATATGTTTTGAAATCATGCTTTTATGGTGTAATTCTTAGACATACTTGATAGACATCATGTTTAGGAAACCCCATGCAATTTGACTATCGATGACTTTCACTACATTCAGTATGTGTGCAACCTTTTTGAGCTCTTTGTTTTAGCCCAAAAGAATCAACTTGATGATCCTAACCCTCTTTACAAGCCCAAATGATAGTTGATTCTAAAGCATGTCCCTGAACTATCATGTTTGAGAGTCTCTATGAGCCCACTTTTGAATTTCATTGTTAAACTGAGACTTATCATCATGATCGACAAATCCTCAAAAATAAAGCTTTTACTTGGTTTGCTTTGGCACTCGTTGTGCAACCCCAACGCCAAGTAAGTCCTTAAAAGAGAAAGTCATGTGTGTACAAAAGTTACGGACATTTGAAGATAGCAGTTTTGTGGTAGGAGTCGCCGACTTGTTCAAGGTCAGTGACTGTGATTTTTGGCGCGAGAAAAAGATCATGGCTTAACAGTTGCTTTTGAAATTGGAAAGTGTATTTCAAAAAGGGAGGAAAGAGAAGATCTTGTGATTTGACAACTTCCTTAATGATGGAAGTGAACTCCTTTATTATGCCTCAACCGTCAAAATTAAAGGTACGCTTTTCTCAATTCTTCTCTCTTTCTCGACTTCTACTCTCTCTCGAACCCAAAACCTCAACCCTTCATTCTTCTCCAATGGCATCTCCTTGCAACTCAAACCTCCATGCTTCTCCCAAAACCAAAACCGAAAGCCTTGAATCGGCGAAGAAGAAGATTCTCGCCCTCTTTGGTGACGATTTTCTTCGAGCCCTTTTGTCTGGGGAATCATCTTCCTCAACCGTTCCCCCAACCGCCATGGAACTTCCATCTCAGAACCTCACTCCTCCACAAAACCAAAACCCAAACCCTTCTCCTCTAAAATCAACTCCCTCATCTCCCATTGCCGCTAAGAAACCCTAAAATCCCCTACCCCCTAGAATTGAACCGAAACCCTAACCCTGTCACCGAAGTCTGGAAAACCGCGCCAAACGGCGCAACCAATGGTTTTTCCAGAAATCGGTGATTCTTCCTTACCCAAACCCTCTGACCAAGAGATTGTAGAGGAAGAGAGTGAAGACTCCAATTATGGAGTCAATGGAATTTGAGGAAACAGAGAAGGTCGTCGGGTCTTTTGCAGAGGAAAAAGAAGAAGAGGTTGGTGAAGAGGAGAACCAATGGCTATCTCCTCACGATCAAGAAAAGGCTGTCAATGACTCCTCAAAAGTCATCGACATAGATACTGGTGTGGAGAATGTCGACAAGGTGGCTGACAAGGACTTCTCCCAAAAGGAACCATCAGAAACTTCTGAAGAAGGTACACCCTCTGATCCCATCTTGGTTTCTAAGAAATCCAAATATGGTGATTCTGTTAAGAGAAATTTAGAAAAAGATCTTTTTGGAGACGATTCTGAGTTGCTTAAGGATGATGACATTGAAATGCCTCCTCCTTTTCGCTCTAAGACTAGATCTGCTAGTGCTAGAGCCTCGGCAGTGGCTCTTAAAGCCAAGAAGGGCAAGGGGTTGGAAACCCCTGAGGCTGCCTCAGAGGGAGGTGACTCTTCTTTCTTTGAGAAAGTCACCAAGAAGAAAAGGGGGAGATCTCCTAAGTCTGTTGTTGGTTCTAGCAAAAAGAGTAAGAAAACCAATGTGAGCATTGGTATGTCATCTAGGGATTTTACTAAGGATATGTTGTGGGACGAAAGTTTCATGAAGGAGTTCAAACTGACCAAGGTCACCGACTGACTGAAAAAGCAGAAATGGGACAAGTTAGTGATGGGGGAGCATGAATACAATCCTTTGATGGCTAAGATGTTCTATGAAAATCTGGTGATTGAAGATACAGGGAATATGACCATAGGGAGGTACACGATAGATAAGAAGACGTACTCCTTCACTAGCAAGTATGTCAGTGACATTCTGGAGATCCCTCACGAAGGTTTTGCTGAGTACTACACAGGAGGTTTGGCCTGAAGGGGTCGATGACCGTGAAATCATCAAAATTGTTACTGACAATGATGATAATTTCACTAGCCCCTATCTGGTCAACAAGATGGGAATAGAGAAGAAGGTGATGTTCAATTACCTCATAAGCAACCTGCTTCCAAGGGAACTCAAGAGGAATGCTGCTTCCATTCAAGATCTACTGGTCATGGACAAGTTCATAAGAGGGAAGAAGGTCAATATGCCACGTCTGATGATGCTTCACATCAAGCACGTGCTTGAAACTGCCAAGCATGCTCTTCCCTACGGAATGTTGATTGCTTTGATGATGTATGAGCATAAGGTCTATGTGGATAGCCGTGTTGATGTCCTCAACACTAGAGTTCTCAACAAAGAAATGATCAGGAAGTTTGGATGGAATTGGGTTGATGGACAGTGGGTGTCGAAGATATCTGAAGTCAGTGACAAGGGCAACCAGGAAGAAGGAATGAAGTCTGCTCCAACGAACGATGAATTGAAGGAAATCAGGGAGCAGAACATGATTCTGAAGGGAATGATGGAGAAGCTTCAGAATATGGTCGACAATGCACTTTCAAAGCTTGATGCAATAGAGGAGAGGCTCAATGACTTTGGAGCCTGATGTCAGTGACTGTCGTACATTCATGGCCTTCTCTATCCCTTTCTTCTACCCTTGCCACATTATCCCTCCAGTTTAAAAGTTTTTTTTTAGTTCAATATGGTTGTAACGTATTTCTGGATTGTGTGTGTTTGCATCGTACTTTTTATTTTGCCATGGTGGATGACTTTCTATGACTGTTTTGATATTATGCTTTAAGTTTCTATATTTGCCTCTGATTTCTTTTCTTGTTTTAGCAATCTTTTTTATGATGCCAAAAGGGGAAAGTAACCGGGGGAATAGATTTATTAGGGGGATCAAAATAATGAAATCATGTGGTTACTAAGCTTAGGGGGAACTTTTTATGGTTTTTGTGCTTTGCTCTTTCTATTGTGTTGTTTTTGTATGTTGGATAGTTTTTATCAGAACAAGTTGTTTGTCGCCATCAAAAAGGGGGAATTTGTTAGAAGATGGAAGTTTGAGTTTTGATGGTTCCAGATTCAGTGACCCAGAGTTTGCATGTCGAGTCGGCGACTTGGCAAAGTCACTGACATAACTAGCTGGCGAAGCGATCTATTTACGGAAGGAACACATAGATCATGTGCGTTTAATTGAAGACAACTGCGTTGTTCTATTTTAGGAGAAGATCATCAAAAGAGTGCTAAAATCAAGATGAAGATAATTTGATTCTCCTAGAATATTTTAGTGTGCGTAAAATTGTATATTTGGAAAGATTTGTAAAAGATTGAGTGTATATTGTTTTCCTAATCAAATGGAAAATAATATACATGAGATCTCTCTTACCTTAGTTTAAATACTCTAGTGTTTAGGCTAATGTGAGATACTCTTGAGCGTAATTTCATAATCGTGTGTAAGAAAGAAAGAGAACATTTGTGCGTTGGATTCGTACGAGTGGTGAGTCAAGAGATCTTAGGCATATCGTGAGATTGAGAGTGTGAGTGCAAAGGTAGAGCGTGGTTCAAGGGTGTGGGATTCATTCTTGTACACGGAAGAGCTTTGTAATCACTCAAGAAATTAATAGAGCGAGTCTAAGGACTCTTGAAATCCGACCAAGTGATAAACTTGGAAGGGAGTGGTTTTTCTTTAAGTAAACTAGTTGGTTTACGAAGAGTTTTCACTATACATCGCTTGTCATTGACCGTTGGTAACGTTTATTTTACTGTCCATTTATTCTGTTGCTTTATTACTCAAAGTCGACGACTTCGTAGGAGTCGCCGACTCGTCCTAGTACTAACGATCCTACACTTCTTCCCAAAGATATTTGAGAACAAATTGGTAAGGTTAACAATTCGTTTGTTTAGAACAAATATACTTCGAATTTTCATCCTTTTCTTTAGTTGGGAGAAAATTTGTTCTCTAAGTATGAAGTGGGTCTTGGTCTTGTAATTGCAAAAAAAAAATGCCAATATCTTGTTACAAATGAAACTTCTTTTGGAAATTATTAACCTAACTTGATAATATATGGGTTAGGGTCATTAAAGATAAATACTTACGTTTTCAATCTTTATTTCAATATCAAGAGAAAAACACTGTTGGGCAATTTGGTCGTTTCTTAAATATAAGAGATGATTTTCAAAAAGGGTTAAATAGATGGTTGGTAATGGCCAATTAACTTATGGTTTGACAATTGGATTGATGAATTTGATTTATTATCATATCTTGATAATATTAATCCTCTTTTAAAAGTTTCACACTTTATTACTTTTAATAAAACTTGGGACATACCTGCACTTTCTCTTTTGATATTTGGTATCCCTTTGATTGATTGTGATGATAAGCTTGTTTGGATTCCTTCCTCTGATTGATCTTTTTTTGTTAAATCTGCTTCCTCTCTTCTCGACTCTTCTCAAAATTTATTGACTCTTCTCAAAATTTATCCTCTTCTTTTGGTTATTCGTTGATTTGGAAAACTAAAGTTCCGCCTAAAATTAAAACATTTCTTGGGAAATCTTGTGTTGGTTGTTTGCCAACAGCTGGAAAATTAAATCAGTATATTTGTAGGATCGTTAGTACTTAAACGATTCAGCGACTCCTGCGAAGTCGTCGACTTTGAGTAGTAAAGAAGCGGAATAAACAAAAAGGAAAAAACAAATGTTACCAACTGTCAATGACAAGCGATGTATAGTGGAAACTCTTCGCAAACCAACTAGTTTACTTAGAGAAAAATCACTCCCTTCCAAGCTTCTCACTTGGTCGGATTTCAACAGTCCTTAGACTCGCTCTATTGATTTCTTGAGTGTTTACAAAGCTCTCCCGTGTACAAGAATGAATCCCACACCCTTGAACCACGCTCTACCTTTTCACTCACACTCTCAGTCTCACACTATGCCTAAGAACACTCGACACCACTTGTACGAATCTCACGCACAAGTTCACTCTTTCTTTCTTACAAATACAAGAATTGCAAATGACGCTAAAAAATCTTACCACTAACCTAAACACGAGTGTATTTAAGCTAGAGCAAGAAGGAGATCTCGTGTGTATCAAATCCCATTCGATTAGGGAAATGATACACACTCAATCTTTACATATCTTTCCTAATATATCAAATTCGTGGTTCTAGTATGAATCTGGGGTTTCAATTAATTTATAGGGTCTTAACAAGAGAAATTCATATCAATGAGAAAAAACCATA